>CM053032.1:193848336-195115836 GCA_028564925.1 Lithobates sylvaticus
GTCGTAGAGTTCGTGCTATGCAGGAGCTTGGTGTTGGGTTTCTGCTTTGATCCAAGCCCAGTCCATGAACAGGGTGGGGAGGAGTTCATGGACGAAGAATTGATTGCTCCAGCGTGACCAATTCTCGCACATGCCTTGTTGCGGGAGATCCGTGAGAATAATCCTGATTATCTCCGGATGACGGACACCGTTTTTCACCATTTGTTGGCTTTGCTGTCCCCTTATATTAGCAGGCAGGACACCTGCATGCGGCAAGCCATCACTCCTGAACAGTGGCTACTTGCGGTACTTGGCGACAGGGGGGGAGGCTGCAGGACATCAAGTTCTCGACATGCATCTCCCCCCAGGCCCTGGGGATCATTATTCCAGAGACCTGTTCTGCCATTATACAGGTCCTGCAGAAGGACTATATTAGGGTAAGATTTATCCTTTAACATCACATTATATGTATTTAATGTTTGCTAATGTATCGTATTTCTTTCATCATTCCATAATTACCCTGATTGTAATATGCTGTGAATGTCCCCTTTGTCCTCATGAATGCTAAAATTTTGGAAACTTCCTTTTTTGTCCTTCATGCATATTTGCCTTCACTAACCTCCCCAGAATGCTATCCTGGGCCCATACACACCTAGCCTAGTCACTTAACAATGTATTTTGTCAGATCCATAGTACTGCTTTACCCTAAAGACCCCCTAAAATGTGTTATTTGTGTGCTTAAATTCATGCAGAGTGCCAGAGGCTTTTTTTTTGAAAACCCAAACTCATTTGAAACCCTCCCTCCCCCCCAACCGCTAAGTCAACTGATACCAATCCTCTATCTGCTGACTTTGCCAAACCCATACACACTATACCTACCTCTGTTGTGGTCATATTTATGGATAATTTCACCAAAGCATGTAGTGAAAGGGCCTGCCTGAATACTTTCAAATGGTACTGTTTAAAGTTTTGTTCAACTATTATCTTGATAGGTAATTGCAGAATGTAAAAAAGTGCTTTAATTTGTATAGTGTGTATTCATATTTTTGTATTATGACACTTCTTACCTGTCCAGTGGGCTGCCAATAGTGTAATTAGGAGGGGCTGGCCAAAATAGCACACATTATTTAAGCATTCAGCTCTCAATGAAGTAGAGACGGTTATCTATCCAAAACATTTCCACCCCCCTAAAATTTTAACAATGGCCTATCAGAGGGGGTGAGGAATATGATAAGTGTACTTTATACATTTGTCTTTAAATACTCCTTCAAATAAATGTTATACTGATGTTGGCCAAGAATGTTTGTGTCCAATCTGCTTGCAATGTTATGTGCAAAATGCCTAATTATTTTTTTCTTGTTTGACTCCACAGTTTCCTTCAACGCCACAGGAATGGCAGACTGTGGCTTCCCAATTTGCCCAGCATTGGGAGTTTCCCAACTGCGGAGGGGCAAAAGATTGGGAAACACGTCCACATCGTACCACCCCCCAACTCGGGGTCATACTATTATAATTACAAGGGGTTTAATAGTATAGTGATGTTGGCGGTGGTGTCGGCGACATATGATTTACCCTATGTGGACATTGGGAAAAATGTCTGGATGTTGGACGGTGGAGTCATCACCCAGACAGAGTTTTACCGACAGCTCCAGAATGGCAGCTTGGGCTTGCCACCTCCAGAAGATAATGTGGAAGGACTCCCGTTCGTCTTCATCGCCAATGAAGCATTTGCGCTGGGGGACCATCTTATGCGGCCATTCCCTATGAGGACCCTCACCCCGGACCAGAGGGTTTTTAATTACCGGCTGGCCAGAACCAGAAGAGTGGTGGAGAACGCTTTTGGGATAATGGCCAGCCAGTTCCGCCTATTTCTGACACCAATCCACATGGCGGAATATAAACTCAACCATTATTGTGCTTGACTTCTGCATTATGCACAATTTTTTTCAAAAAAATGCAACAAACTATGTGGCCTCAGTTGGGTCTGGGGCCAGATTTCCTGATTCTTCAACCCTGACGGCACTTGAAGCTGGCCGTCCTGGCTTGCCCCCCAAAGCGCCCGCGAAGTGAGACATAAATATATGGAGTACTTTGCGGTTAGGGGGGCCATTGATATGCCACACAATCAAGAAACATTTTAAAAATAAATATTTTTTTGATAAACTGAAATAATATTTACTGCTTGTGTTTCTTTTCTTTTGTGATCTTTTGGTAGTCACGAAAATGGCGTGATTGTGGAAAATTAAAAAGCACTGTGGAAGTTATTTACTAAAGAAAAATCCACTTTGTACTCCAAGTGCACTGCAAAAGTGCACTTGAAACTGCAATGAAAGTGCACTTGTAGTGCAAAGTGGATTTGCGTTTAGTAAATAACCCTCATTGTCACTGTAAACACCAACTTACTACAAAAACTGCTTTTGAGCATTGAAGGAAGAAGCCACACATTGTTGAGTAAAAAAACATTTTACTCAAAGCACATTCACATGTGTGTTAGAAAAGGGTTTTTGAACAAACCAACATCTTTGGTGTATTAAATTTGTTTTGGTCACATTACAAATATCCTTTTTTTGGGTCAACAGGCATGTTTCCAAACATAACATACACAACTCAGGAACTTACAAAGTTCAACTTTGATAAAGTGAAGGCAATATCAGACATGAGTATGTCCAAACTGTGTTGATATTGCCTTCATCAGATGGGGTGATGTCATCCCTGTAAAACCCACATTTTTAAGATGCACACAAATTGGGAATCAACCCGGGGATTTCCCTCCTGATCCCATGTCTAATGTCAACATGTGCTAGCTCGCATCATGGGGATCAATAGACGTGTTTTGGGGGTGCAACCCCTTCTTCTCACCTACTTCAGTTACGAGGAAGGGGTTGCACCCACAAAACGCGTACCTTGATATCCCGTGATGGCAGATAGCACATGTTGACACACTCGTGTGCATCTTCAAAATTTGGCTTTTAAAATACTTTAAAACTGTTTTTTAAAACCAAAAATACACAATAAAACGGTATAATTTGTGTGTATTTTATATTCTGCCTTAAACATCAATGATGTTCTTCATTTTTGGTGAACATCATTGATGTTTTCCTTTATCTATTCTAACTCATGATTGCACCCCATTATCTCCTCGATGAGGATCTAGGCACTTTCACTGGTAAAATTAGATTCTTTTTCCACAACATCCACATCACCTAAAAAAAAAAAACACACCATGTATTATAAATATGCAGGCATCCATCTATCACCTGAAGCTGTGGTCTCACACACTCACCTGTTGTGGTGACAATTTCACCCACTTCATAAACCTCTCCTTCCTCCACATCCTCTGCTTGTGGTTTTGGGATTTCCCCTTCTTTAGGAGGTGTGGGGTTCATGGTGTCCTCAGATGTCCCGAGTCTTTTTTCCCCTATGTGAATAAAAAAAAAGGTATACTTAGCACACAGATATTTGAGGGCAGAAATAGGAAGATGAAACATTGCTTGGAAGTGTCGAACAATTGTCTGTTTTGGCAGAGTTCCAAGCTGAAGAAAATGTTATTTCCTTTCTAAAGCTGGAATACTTACCTTTTTTTGTTAAAGTATCACACATGGAGACACCCCTAGTATCCACCCTAAAAAGGTCCCACACTAGTGCTCCTGCGTCCAGATGTGTAAACAGCTGCTGAGTGTCCTCTCCTTACACTGAATCAAGTTTGCATTTCATTCTAGTACAAACCCATCTAGACAACAAACTTATTTTTTTGTGTTCAAAACGTTTTATTAGAAGAAAAACAGAATATACAAGAATAGTGAGTAACAACATCAAGCAGTGTCACAGTTATATCATAAGTTTCATTAAAGGGCATTAGACCAACGGTGTCAGTATAATACAACAGATATCATTGAAAGACAAGTAAAAAAAAAAACACCATTGACAGTGGATCAGTGGAGGACTGCTAACAATAGGCTATATCCTTGATGAGAATAGCATCCAAATAATAAAGAGAGAGAGAAAGAGAGGGAAAGAAGAGAAAGAAGAGAAAAAAAACAAACAAAAAAAAAAAAAGTAAAAGTATGGTCAATCTTGAAGTCTAAGAACAATCCAGGGGTTCCATTTTGCATCAAATATCGGAATTGTATCGTGTAAGGTATGAAAAATCTTTTCGGCTAGCATCGTGTGGTCAATACGTGCTATAACTTGTGCCAAGGGGACTACCGGGGTTTTCCAGTGGAGAGCAACTGTCCAGAGCACCAACAAACCTTTTTTAATACAAATAGGCCTGAACAAATGTAGTTAACCTGCATCTGCCCAAAACATGTTATAAGTGGGTGAACGAACGATGTTTCCTACGACAGATTACTGTGCCCATGAACATGAAAGTGGCCATTTTAAACTGTACAACAGTAAAGAAAAGAAGAATAGGAACACACGACAACTACTTACTTTTTTGAACAACTCTCTTTATTCTTCTGTGCTCCCTCAATTTCAGGTCTGACCAGCGTTTCCTCAATTGATCCTTGGATCGCCTGTACCCCAAAATTCCGGTGCAGACATTTCACAACTTTAGCCATGATCTTGAACTTGGTGCATCAGTGGCCTATACTGCTTCTAGATTGAGGCCTATATTGGCACAAGATTATGAGAGTTTAGCCTGACATTAGGGTTTGTTTTGTGTTGTGTCTTTGTCATGAAGATCCTGCCAGAAACCTGAACCCTGGCCCACGGGCGCCACTGCGCATGCGTGCACGTGTGCGGCTGCGCACGGGTGCGCGCACAGGTAGACAGGTGCGTGCTCTTGTTGGTGCCAGGTAGCCTATTTAAATCCGGCCAGAGCAGATGGTCCCCGCTGTCTGCTCTACAGCGTTGTGGTGATAGTAACCTGATCCTGATACCTCTGTCCTGTATTGATCCGGCCTGCCTGTGACCATTCACCTATCCGCCTGCACCCGACCTTGGCTTGTTTGTGACCATCCTTCTGCTTAATCCTCTAGTACCTTGCTGCCAGCCTGATATCTGACCCGGCCTGTTCTGATGACCCAGCTTACCTGTAATGATCCAGTCTGCTCTGAAACCCTGTTTGCTTTGCTGAACCAGCTTACCTGTACTGATCCAGTCTGCTCTGAGTTCCTGTTTGCTTTGCTGAACCAGCTTACCTGTACTGATCCAGTCTGCTCTGAAAATCCTGTTTGCTTTGCTGAACCAGCTTACCTGTACTGATCCGGTCTGCTCTGAGTTCCTGTTTGCTTTGCTGAACCAGCTTACCTGTACTGATCCGGTCTGCTCTGCTGCTGTGCTGAACCAGCTTACCTGTACTGATCCGGTCTGCTCTAAGATCCTGTCTGCTTTCCTGAACCAGCTTACCTGTACTGATCTGGCCTGCTCTGCTATCCAGTCTGCTGTGCTGATCCTGCCTGTCCATCCAGATCCAGACTGCTCTGCTATCCAGTCTGCTGTGCTGATCCTGCCTGTCCATCCAGATCCAGCCTGCTCTGCTATCCAGTCTGCTGTGCTGATCCTGCCTGTCCATCCAGATCCAGCCTGCTCTGCTATCCAGTCTGCTGTGCTGATCCTGCCTGTCCATCCAGATACAGCCTGCTCTGCTATCCAGTCTGCTGTGCTGATCCTGCCTGTCCATCCAGATCCAGCCTGCTCTGCTATCCAGTCTGCTGTGCTGATCCTGCCTGTCCATCCAGATCCAGCCTGCTCTGCTATCCAGTCTGTTGTGCTGATCCTGCCTGTCCATCCAGATCCAGCCTGCTCTGCTATCCAGTCTGTTGTGCTGATCCTGCCTGTCCATCCAGATCCAGCCTGCTCTGCTATCCAGTCTGCTGTGCTGATCCAGTTACCCACCTGTCCGCTGAGTTGACCCTGTGTCGATCCACCGGTCTGTTGATCCTGCCAGACACCCGTGCTCCTCCTCACCCTACCAGGGAACCAGGAGTGGGAGACGCAAGGGAGGTCTCTCTCTGCAAACTCGGGCTCGCACCACCAGGTACGTGACAGTCTTGCAGAGAAAATTAATGGGTTCAAAGACCACAGCTTTCTCACAATCTTCATAGACAAGTACAGGGAGTGGCCCTGTTTGTGGCAGGTCAAACATCCACATTATAATAACAAAATAAAGAGGCAGGCAGCTGGAGTTGGTGAAGCCGCAGATCTGATCAGTTATAACACCAGCGATTTGATGGTTTGACAGTTTGGTTGAGGATTCAATCAAATGTGACAGTTTGCATTTCCAGCATTCCAGGAATGTAATTTTTTTTTTAAACTGGTAAATCGATGGGTTTAGTTCCACTTTATGATTTACAGCTGGGGCTTTGGCAAAATGGCAGCCTCCAGCAAGAAGCAACAGGAGCAATACTGGATACACTCCTTTTGGTAGCATAATTATTAATGCGGAATGTATGTTCATTTCTAAAGGACATTATTTTTTATCAAGTTGCTATGGGTAAAGTTCCACTTTAAGTTAATGATTGACAGCATGTTGTTTTGTGGTTTAATTTTATTTGATGCTTAGTTTGTAGGAGACATGTAGCCTGCAACACCATGATAATAAGAAGGAGATGTAGGTTAACTGAGTGATAGATTGGCATATGGGAATAGGTTAGAGGGTGGACAGAGAATTATGCCAGATCAAGCATATTGCTGGGTTTTCATATAGATTGTTCTCAATTGAGAGGATGGAAAGAAGTATATGTCAGCATTCCACAATGCTCAGTGGAAGTCAGTGGAATGTAATGCATTGCCAGAGAAGAGTTAATAGTCAGGACAGGAGAAGATTTGACACGGTGTGTGGCGACAGGAAGGAAAGAATGTTTATTTGACTGCCAGTGATGCATATTAAGCTCATTGAAAATGTAAGTACACTTTAACTATTTTGTGGTTTTACACTATATTTTGTTAAATCTGTCTTCAATGAATTGTTGCTGTGAAGAAAAAGCACCCAGCTGAAAGAAATAAGATTACCAACCATTGTGTGGTGAAACAAGATTGTCACAAATATATTTCAGTGTGGACTTTATGCAGCACAGAATGGATTAGTACTGCACATGACGTGAGAGGGATTGGAACACGGAGACTAAATTGGTTGTGAAGGCAGAAGGTTTTTTATCTTAATGCATTCTATGCATTAGGATAAAAAACCTTCTTTGTACAGCAGTGCCCCTCAGCCAGGGCCGGCCCCTACCATTGGTCCCAGGTGGCACTTTAAGAAGGGCAGCAGCCGGTGTTCTGTCACGAAGTGTCCGCCTGTCACTAGGTGTCTGAAGTGTACTGCGCATGCGCAGTCCGGAGCATGAAGATTTTCGGAAATTGTCGGAAGATAAACCGCGCCTGCGCCACGAGTCGAGGTGAAGCCCCCACCATCCAAGCGGACATAGGGTTAGTCAAACTTAGAGGGCCCCTCGCGGGCTCGCTTCGCTTGCCACGCTTCGGGCACGGCCTCGCTGCGCTCGGCTCTTTTATATTCTAACTCTATGTCCACTTGGATGGTGGGGCTTGAAAGTGGACTCACGGCGCAGGCGCTGTTCATCCTCGGCAATTTTCGGAATATGGGTGTCCTGTGTACTGCACATGCACAGTACACAGCGGACACTTCGTGATGGGGGACAGCTAATGATACAACACCGGCAACATGGGCGCCGCGTACTGCCCGAGTGTGCAATGACTTGTCAAAGTACCCGCCAGCCACCGCCACTGAGTAGCCACCCGTACCTGTCAGGAGGAGGGCGAGGTCGGATCACAGTCAGCAGCAGTCCTCACCCCTTTTGTTGCACCTTCCAGACCAGTCGTTCAGACCAGTGAACTCAGAGGCCGCGGCCACCCCAGCATTCAGAGCGCTCCACGCCTAGTCAATTAGCTCCACCTACCTCTTCCATCTTCTTCAGCATGCCTCAGAGCCTGAGGGAAGGAAGCACATCTGAAGAGAACTGTGATTGAGTGTGAGCTGAGCAGCTGTCCACAGTCCACCTGCACAGCACATTCCGCTGCCTAAGGTGATGCAGCCTGTCAGTGTGTCCATGTTCTGGGGGCTCGGCATTGACCCTCACTCTGTCCATTCTGCCCCCAGGCTGTTCTACAAGTGAGTTCCCCATAGCAGCATTGTCTGTAGGAGTTTGAATCCGAGTACTGTAAGTACACACATCACAAGTTGTATGAGACATGAGAGCCTGAGAGGGACTTACCTTGCCCAGCCCTGATTAACCACTTAAGGACCAGAAGTATTTGCCCCCTTAATGACCAGGCCATTTTTTGTGATAGGGCACTGCATTGCTTTAACTGACAATTGCACGGTCGTGCAACTTTGTACCCAAACAAAATTGATGTCCTTTTTTACCCTCAAATAGAGCTTTCGTTTGGTGGTATTTGATCACTTCTGCAGTTTTGATTTTTGGCGCTATAAACAAAAAAGAAAGTACATTTTGAAAAAAAAACACAATATTTTTAACTTTTTGCAATAATAAATATGCCAGAATATATATAAAAAAAACAAATTTCTTCATCAGGTTAGACCAATATGTATTCTTCTACATATTTTTGGTAAAAAAAAGTGCAATAAGTGTATAATGATTGGTTTGTGCAAAAGTTATAGCTTCTACAAAATAGAGGATAGATTTATGAAATTTTTATCATTATTTATTTTTTTTACTAGTAATGGCGGCGATCTGCAATTTTTAGTGGGACTGTGACATTGCGGCACACTTTTTTGGGACCGGTGACATTTATACAGCGATCAGTAATATACAAATACACTGATTACTGTGTAAATGTCACTGGCAGGGAAGGGGTTAACACTAGGGGCCGCTCAAGGGGTTAAATGTGTTCCCTGGGAGGTGTTTCTAACTGTGGGGGGGATGGGACTGACTTGAGGAGGAGAGAGATCACTGTTTCTAATCACTAGGAACAGCAGATCTCTTCCCCCCCCCCTGTCAGAATGGGGATCTGTCTGTTTTTCCCATTCTGGCTTTCTGTGGAGCGATCGCGGGTGGCCGGTAGACACCATGGCCACCGCCCATGCGCATCAGCTCCTGCGCCCCCTAGCGCTCTTAAAGCGGCCAATGTACAATGACGGCGATTCGACAACTGCGGCAGTTGTCCTCAAGCGGTTAAAGTGTGGCATTGTGGGGAGTGGACAGTGGGGAGATTTTTCCTCAGATATCATGGCCCAGTGTATTAATATAGCACTGAAGAGCACTAGACTAAGAGACCCAGGGATTGTGGGGTATAGTGTTTCTTGTGTCAATTCTTAAACTACAGAGGCCATGCATGACCCTGTGCAGTGCTGCATGCCTCATGTTCGAAAACAAACAGAAATTTATGACATCAGAATGTGAAGATTTAATCTTCTATAGGCTGTGCATACAGGACAACAAATATCATCATGAAAATATATGATCAATGTACATCTGATGCAAGTGAAAACACAAGGTGTGGGTAGGAAGGTTTATAATGCCTTTAAAGCAGTGGTTCTCAACTCCCGTCCTCAGGACCCACTAACAGGCCAGGTTTGCAACATAACTGAAAAGCATCACAGGTGATATACAGTATCTCACAAAAATGAGTACACCCCTCAACACACAGCCATTAATGTCTAAACTGCTGGTAACAAAAGTGAGTACACCCCTAAGTGAAAATGTCCAAATTGGGCCCAAAGTGTCAATATTTTGTGTGGACACCATTATTTTCCAGTACTGCCTTAACCCTTTTGGTCATGGAGTTCACCAGAGCTTCACAGGTTGCCACTGGAGTCCGCTTCCACTCCTCCATGATGACATCATAGAGCTGGTGGATGTTAGAGACCTTGCGCTCCTCCACCTTCCATTTGAGGATGCCCCACAGATGCTCAATACTGTTTAGGTCTAGAGACATGCTTGGCAGTGGTCATTTTGGAGGTGTGTTTGGGGTTGTTATGTTGGAATACTGCCCTGCAGCCCAGTCTCCGAAGTGAGGGGATCATGCTTTGCTTCAGTATGTCACAGTACATATTGGTATTCATGGGTCCCACAATGAACTCCCCAGTGCTGACAACACACATACAGTGTCAGGGACGCACTGCCTGCTCCAGAAGATGTGCGCCTATGCTCATGCGCTAATCGCAGACTTTGCGCACAGATGTGTGCACACGCGAATTAAGGACTTTGCGCACAGATGCGCGCACTCTCGAATTGCGGCCCCCCACCCCAAAGCACCTTGTCCCCATGTTGATGAGGACAAGGGCCTCTTCCCGACAACCCTGGCCGTTGGTTGTCGGGGTCTGCAGGCGGGGGACTTATCAGAATCCGGGAGCCCCCTTAAATAAGGGGGCCCCCAGATCCCGGCCCCCCACCCTATGTGAATGAGTATGGGGTACCATGTACCCCTACCCATTCACCTGGTGAAAAAAGTGTAAATAAAAAAACACAACACAAGTTTTTAAAATACTTTATTAGTCAGCTCCGGGGTCTTCTTCCGTCGTGGGGGGTCTTCTCGCCGGACTCTTCTGCTAGCTCTTTTACTAGCGGAGGAGCCCGGCTTTCTCCTTCGTTGTCGCTACCGTCCTGGGGTCTTGTTTCGACTTCGGGGGTCTTGTCCCGCTCTTCGGTTCTTCTTGTCGGCACCGCCTTCTGCTTCTGCTTCTGCTTCTTCTGCTTCTGCTTCTTTTGCTTCTGCTTCTTCTTCCTTCATCCGATGTTGACACGACACACTTTCTGGCCGCAATGGCAGCGTCATGTTGTGCGGCGACTTATAAAAGGGAAAAGGGGCGGGGTCACCGGCTCATGTCACATGGTGACCCCGCCCCCTTATGATGTCACGGAGGATGCTGGGACTGTGAAGTCAAAAGGGGTGGGTCACCATGTGACATGTGACGGTGACCCCGCCCCTTGTCCCTATATAAGTGGCCGCGCAACACGTCCCTGCCTTTACAAGCGGAGATAGCGTTGTGTCAACATGGGGAGAAGAAAGAAGAAGCAGAAGAAGCAGAATGCGGCAGCGACAGCGACAGAAGACCGGGCCAATGCTAGAAGAAGAGCTGGATGAAGAAAGCAGAGGCCCGGCAAGAAGAACACAAGAGCGAGACAAGACCCCCGGAAGGCGGCGGCGACGAAGGAGAAAGCCGTGCTCAGATAGTGAAGGAGTCCGGCGAGAAGACCCCCGAAGACGAAAGAAGAGAAGACCCCCAGAGCTGTCTAATAAAGTATTTTTAAAACCTGTGTTGTGTATTTTTAGGTATACTTTTTTTCCCCAGGTGAATTGGTAGGAGTACATGGTACCCCATACTCATTCACATAGGGTGGGGGGCCGGAATCTGGGGGCCCCCTTACTGAAGGGGGCTCCCGGATTCCGATAAGCCCCCCACCCGCAGACCCCGACAACCAACGGCCAGGGTTGTCGGGAAGAGGCCCTTGTCCTTATCAACATGGGGATAAGGTGCTTTCCCCAAAGCACCCCCCCATGTTGAGGGCACGCGGCCTGGTATGGCTCAGGAGGGGGGCCCTCGCTCGTCCCCACCCCCTTTCCTGACCGGCCAGGCTGCATGCTTGGATAAGGGTCTGATATGGATCTGGGGGGGACCCCCACGCCGTTTTTTCGGCGTAAGGATTCCCCTTTAAATCCATACCAGGCGTTGGGGCTAGCAATGTGGCAATCTCGCCGAAAGACGGCGACATTGGCTTCCTTTGCTAGTCCCGTCTACCTCAAGTCACGTTCAAAATTAAAGGACTTTACTCCGTGTGTCGGCAAGTCCGTTAATTTCAAAAGTCCGGCGGACTTCCTCCAAAACTCCGGCAGATTGTCCGCCAGAAAAATCCCTGCGTGTGTGGGCAAGTCCGCATGTTTGGAAAGTCAGGCGGACCTCCGCTGGAAAGTTCGGCGGATTGTCCGCCGGATTAGGTCTGCCGGATAGTCCGGCCGAAAAGTCAGATCATGTGTACACGGCATAAGACTTTGCCTCTTAACCAGACTTTTGTTTCTGCCACACCGAAGTGACTTGGACTGATTAAGCACTCCCTGTCTGCCCAAGAACGACTTTGTCGGCAACAGAATTACTTATGCCTGTATTGTGGAGAAGCTGGTCATTATGTCTCTAACTTGTCCTGCTAAATTACGCAAGGTCCTGGCTACCTCTTCTCCCAATCGTTCACCTCCCTCTACCAGTGCCACTCACCTGGCTCTATCTATTTCATTCCAGTTGTCAGGAAGGACAATACCAGTGACTGCGATAATCGATTCAGGGGCTTGTAGTTGTTTTATCGATTTAGACTTTGCAGCATAACAACACATCCAACTCCAACCCAAGACCCAGGGACTTTCCATCTTCCTTGCAGATGGGTCTCGCATCAAGTCCGGAGTAGTGACCCAAGAAACTCCTCCTCTGCCTGTAATCACCTCCATGGAGCATAAGGAACTATTAAGTTTGGATGCCATTGGCTTCTCCCGTGTTTCCAGTCATTCTGGGCCTTCAGGCACACAATCCACAGATCAATTGGGAAACTGGAAGCATTAAGTTTCAGTCATCTTACCGCCTGCATCACTGCCTGCCTTCCTATCCCAGCACCTCTGGTCCTCTGCTTTGCCTGATCCCTGTATCCAGAGGTACGCTTTGCTGTGCCCGAACAATACCATGAGTTCTTGGACGTCTTCAGCAGACGAGGGTCTGAAGTTCTTCCACCTCATCTTCCATACGATTGTCCGATCAAGTTTCTTCCCGGTGCTGAAATTCCTTTCGGACAGATTTTCCTCTTATCTGAATGAGAACTAGGGGCACTGAAAGACTATGTTGATGAAATTCTCAAAAGGATGTAACGCCCCTGCCAGCACCTAGTTAATGATGTTTTCAGAGACTGTCTGGACATTTATGTAGTTGTCTATCTGGACGTTATTTCGATTTTTTCCTCATCTCTCGAGCAGCATCGGAAACATGTCAAGAATGTACTCTGTCGTCTCCGCCAACACGGGCTATACACAAAACCAGAAAAGTGTGAATTTGAGCGACAGAGTATTCAGTTCCTTGGCCTAGGATCTCAACGGAGGGATTCAAAATGGATCCACAGAAAGTTTCGCCATTCTCGGACAAAAAGGGGGTGCAGCGCTTTATTGGCTTTGCAAACTTTTATCGGAGGTTCATCAAGGGATTCTCTGCCATCATTGCCCCAATTACGCAGCTCACCATGCAAAAGCAAAAATTGGACTCCCAAGGTGCAGGCCACCTTCACAAACCTAAAAGGACTTTTCACGTCTGCCCCTATTCTGAGTCACCCTGATCCTACTCTTCCTTATCTACTTGAGGTTGATGCTTCTAAAACTGTGGTTGGAGCTGTCATCTCCCAACGCCAGGGCCCCAAGGACTCGATGCACCCAATAGCCTTCTTCTCCCGTAAACGTACCTTGTCCGAGAAGAACTATGACATTGGGGACCGGGAGCTTCTAGCCATTAAATCTACCCTTGAGGAGTGGAGGTACCTATTGGAAAGAGCAGCGCACCCTATACTCATTTACACGGACCACAAAAACCTGGAGTATTTGAGAGCTGCCAAACGTCTGAGACCACACCAGGCACGATGGGCATTGTTCTTCTCTAGGTTTTCATTTCATATAACACCACTGTCATTTTTTTAATTAACCTTTAACCTCTTTAAGACTGCCCACTGCACATATACTGTGGCAGTACTGTATTGTGCAAAATGACGTACCTGTATGTTGTTTCATGCAATACGTGGCGCGAGTGGGTCCGTTGGACTCAATGTTCACCAGCCACCCATGATCGTTGCACAGAGAGGCAGAATGGGAATCTGCCTATGTAAACAAGGCTAATCCCTGTTGTGACAGGGGAAAACATGGAGATCTGCTGTTCCTAGTGATCAGAAACAGCGATCTCTGTGTTGTCCCAGTGAGCCCACCCCCACACAGTTAGAACACACCCAGGGAACACAGTTAACCCCTCGATCAACCCAAGTGTTAACCCCTTCCATGCCAGTGTCATTTATACATTAACCGGTTCCCGACCGGCTCACGTGGATTCATGGGGGAAGAATGGCTCCCCTGCGCAAAGGGGTTCCTTTAAGAGCCGCCAGAGGGCGCACACGTGCTGATGCACGGCAGGGGACCCGATGTGCGTGGCCGGCGGTTGCGATCGGCGCCGGCAATGCGCGAGCGCCAGCACGGAGATTTGTGTGTGTAAACACACAAATCCTTGTGCTGTCAGAGAAGAGGAGACATGTCGTTTGTTCCTAGTAAGTAGGAACAGTGATATGTCTCCACTCCTACTCAGTCCCATCCCCATACAGTTAGAACACACTGAGCGAACAAACATTTAACCCCTTGATCGCCCCCTAGTGTTAACCCCTTCCATACCAGTGTCATTTACTCAGTAATCAGTGCATATTTATAGCATTGATAGCTGTATAAATGTCAATGGTCCCAAAAATTTATCAAAAGTGTCCGATCTGTCTGTCACAATGTCGCAATACCGCTAAAAATCGCAGATCACCGTCATTACTAGTTTAAAGTAAAAATGCCATAAAAATGGCCTAAATCATTCCCATAATTTGTAGACTAAATATTTAAAAAAAATAAAACTCTATAAATCTATACCCTATTTTGTAGACGCTATAACTTTTGTGCAAACCAATCAATATATACTTTTTGCAATTTCTTTTACCAAAAATATGTAGCAAAATACATATTGGCTCAAACTAAATTATTTTTTATATATATATTTTTTGGATATGTATTATAGCAGAAAGTAAAAAATATGGTTTTGTTTTCAAAATTGTCTGTATTTTTTTGTTTATAGCACAAAAAATAAAAACTGCAGAGGTGATCAAATACCACCAAAAGAAAGCTCTATTTGTGGGGAAAAAAAAAGATATCAATTTTGTTTGGGTACATTGTCGCACGACTGCACAATTGTCAGTTAAATCGATGCAGTGCCGTATCGCAAACAATGGCCTGGTTATTAAGGGAGTAAATCTTTCCAGGGCTGAAGTGGTCACTTTAATGTCCAAATTAACTTTTCAATTCTCTCTGCAGGGGTCATACAAATTGAAAGACAAAAAGCAGCGCCTTCTAAGCATAGCAATTAAAACTGTTTAATTTAGAAAATAAATAGATGACACTAGACAGCTCTCTCCTCTGGGACAGCGCGGATGATGTTATTATAAGACATGCCCTTATTCATCACTTGTTTGTGAGTGAGTTTTCATCTATTTATTTTCTAAATTAAACAGTTTTAATTGCTACGCTTAGAAGGCGCTGCTTTTTGTCTTTCTATATGTTCCAGATCACCTTCTATCTGTCAGCTGGCAGCCTTCTTTGACATGAGCATTTGTTTTTAGTTTCTTTTATAGACTAATGGTCATGGACTAATGCATTATACCCTTGTTCAGAATTGCTCTGATCCACAGTCACCTTTTTAATTTTGTACCCTTAACCTGAGTGCGCCGAATTTACCCATCTTTTTGGGGGTCATACAAATTCCCTGATGAGTCAGACCTATTCCTCTGAGGTCAGAATAGCTCATGCTTCCTCCTAATTGGAGAGTTCTAGCTGTGGCCAAACAGGGCTATGTAAGACTTCTGAGAGACTACCATTTCCAAATTCCAAGCGGAAAGCAGCCACTCAGATATTAGTACAAGGAGCTGGAGGGGACATTCCTCCCTTCCCGCCGCTCCTCCCGGGTCTTCAGTCCTACCAGGAGACCCGAGCTCCCAGCCGCCACTTCTGATCGGGTCTCCGATGTAGAAACCTGGAAGCCAAGTCACAACGTGACTTCCGGTTTTATCTGCGTTTTGAATACTTTGAAGTGCAGAGGAGGGGTTTGAGGTCTTTTAGACCCCAGATCCCTCCATAAAGAGTACCCGTCACTGCCTATTACTGTCACAAGGGATGATAGGGCCATAATTTTTTACAATAACACGTGTCATTTTGAGCGTTAACATGTTACAGTAAATCAGCCTATTTTTTTTTTTTTTTAATTAAACAAATTTATTGATGAGTTGCACAATACAGAACGCAAAACAAAGTTGAATCCATATAGACACAGCATTGTATACAATTGGTACATGAATAGTTTCATTGGTTTGGAAGTCCCATTAAATTTGCCAGAGCTATAACCCACAAGGTGTAAGTCATTTAATAACATCAGGTAAATCTTTCAGAAATTTACATAATCCGTTCTGTCTCTAATGCAGTGCCCCCCCCCGTTTCTTTTTTTTCATTAATAGAATACCTTCTTCACCATATTTCACGGCGGCTCCCGGCGCTCATGTAGCTGTGTCTCCTCTCTGCCCGTCTGACAGAAGCAGCGGGAGGGGGGGGCGATTCACAGGACGGGGGCGGGACGCGAGGAGCAGAGTAGAGAGGAGACACAGCCGGTCACGTGATTGCCGGGAGCCGCCGTGAGATACGGTGAATGAGGTATTTTTTTTTATTTTTATGAAACACAGAGACAGGGGGGCACTGTATTAGGATACAGAATGGATAATATTCAGATACAGTATATATGTTATTCCTGCAGCAGGAGGGGGATGGGGCGGCACTGTCAATAGGTGACACACAGGGAGGGGAGGGGGAGGAGGACAGAGGAGACAGACACAGAAGAGCAGGCTGCGGATGGCGGAGGCACAAACTGACCACGGTGTCAGGGCTCAGCAGCCATGATTATTGTGGTCAGTTTACAGGAGGAAGGAAAGAAACTGGCAATATCAACCAGGTTTTTTAGGTGTTACAAGTGTCCAAATTACACAGCAAAATCACTGTGCTGTATAAAATGCTTTAAAGGAGCAGGATTCATTTTTTTTTTTTTTTAGTTACCAAACGCTTTAACTAAACCAATAAAGATAAACAAGGGAAACCAAGAAATATTTGTGTGTCTCATTTATTAAAGCGGTCCAAGTAGTGGTATTTAGGCAAGTATATGTGCAGAGAGAACAAAGAGGGATTACTTGTGTTTAAATACTAGAGAGTTAAGAGGTAGCAGGCAATGAAAAGGACCAGACCTAGGCAGATTTCAGGGGTCGTCCTCTTTTTTTAGACCCCTGATTTCTCACCTGCTTTCCATTAAAACTGCAGATCACACTGCATTAGTTTCTTCTCTGGCTACAGTAGCCATGGTTAGTGATGTTGTACAGCAAATGCATGTTTACTGGTCTCCTCCTCCCCCCACACAATGACACTCGCCATGCGCCAGAGGGCGACTGGACCAAGATCTTTAATGAAAAGATAAAACATTTTTTATGGTATATTTAAATGACAAAAGGGAGAAAATAATAGATTCATTACTAGGGTTTATATATGCTTTAGGACAGGGTTTATCAACCAGGGTTCCATGGATCCCTAGGGTTCCTCCAGAAGTTGCTAGGGGTTCCTTGAGCAATGATAAATTTCTGCATCTCAGAGAAGTTCCCACTGACAACATTGATCTTTATAGCTATTTGTATAGGGGTAATTCTTCCCAGTGACCATAAGCATATGGACCACTATTCCCACTGACCATCTCACTAACATACCATGAGTTGTAGTTAAAGTCATTTTTTGTAGGGGTTCCCTGGGACCAGACAGTTATTTCAAGGTTTCCCCTGTGTTGAAAAGATTGAGAAAGGCTGCTTTAGGATAAAGAGGTTGTCAAGAAGTTTCGAAAGCACTCTGTTTTTATAAATGTGTTGTCTAGGCAGAAATAGCAGCACTACTTGCTGCTATGCAAAGTTCTGGTGACTCATGCAGGAAGGACAGAGGTTCACAGCATGAAGTGTGTTAGTGTTACATTTTTTGAACATGTAATCAATGCTTAGCTCACCCACTCAGAGCTACGGAAGCCTCTATTCCCAGGGCATTCAATCTCAATATATTGTAGTTCCAGAGATCTGTTTGTAGTCATAGCCAGTGGCTTAGATGGCAGTTCTCATGTCACCATTCCGAGTTTAGTGTAGGGTTGCCACCCCATCCCTTTACACTCAAACACATGAATTACACAGGTTCTGAGGCTAATTTAATAAAGATAAGGCACCAACTGAGTTTAATTACCACCTTAATCATCCACAGAATCTGTGTCATTATTATTCGGTATTAAAGGGATGAGGTGTCAACCCTAGTTTAGTGTGAATTATTAAAGAATATATATGGCCAAGGGGAGGGGATCATGCTCTGCTTCAGTATGTTACAGTACTTGTTGGCATTCATGGTTCCCTCAATGAACTGTAGCTCCCCAGTGCTGGCAGCACTCATGCAGCCCCAGACCATGACACTCCCACCAACATGCTTGACTGTAGGCAAGACACACTTGTCTTTGTACTCCTCACCTGTTCTCGCCACACACACTTGACACCATCTGAACCAAATAAGTTTATCTTGGTCTTATCAGACCACAGGACATGGGTCCAGTAATAGAGAAAAACAAGAAAAAGAGGCGCCTCTGGGTGCAGACTGTAAAACAGTAGTTTTAATTCTGTGCAGTACACAGCAGTAAAAGCACTCACATTAAGCAGGTAAGTGTCAGGCATGTAAGATATCCTGTGCAGGTGTTGTCAGTCACTGGAGCTGGATCTGTTGGATGGTTCCTGGTCCTTCAGTGGTGACAGATCGTTGTCCGACCGGCCACCACAGAAGGACTAGGAACCATCCAACAGATCCAGCTCCAGTGACTGACAACACCTGCACAGGATATCTTACATGCCTGACACTTACCTGCTTAATGTGAGTGCTTTTACTGTTGTGTACTGCACAGAATTAAAACTGTTTTACAGTCTGCACCCAGAGGCGCCTCTTTTTCTTGTTTTTCTCTTATAGTGCTTCGGGAACAAAGGTTTCTGTTTCCATTGGATGGCTGCCGTGTTTTGTGGACTTTATTGTATCCCCCTCCTGTCATCTCCCCGGTCATTTTAACCCACTTGTTTAATCCCTATCTAACCCCTGATTTTTAAACGCTGCCAATTGCACATATATACAATAGCAGATATAAGGTTTATCCGAGTATATCAGCCTTTGTATTTAGCACTGTGTACTATGTTTTTTTCTGAATGAAAATTCTTTTTGGATTATTGTTTTAAGTACATGCGCCAATTACTTGTATTACATGGTTCCAGTAATCCATGTCCTTAGTCTGCTTGTCTTCAGCAAACTGTTTGTGGGCTTTCTTGTGCATCATCTTTAGAAGAGGCTTCCTTCTGGGATGACAGCCAAGCAGACCAATTATTTGTGGCAATGTGCGGCATATGGTCTGAGCACTAACAGGCTGACCCCCCAACCCTTCAACATCTGCAGCAATGCTGGCAGCACTCATATGTCCATTTCCCAAAGACAACCTCTGGATTTGACGCTGAGCACATGCACTCAACATCTTTGGTCGACCATGGCGAGGCCTGTTCTGAGTGGAACCTGTCCTGTTAGTTTCAGGGTCTTGGCACTCTTCTTATAGCCTAGGCCATCTTTATGCAGAGCAACAATGCTTCTTTCCAGATCCTGAGAGTTCTTTGCCATGAGGTGCCATTTTGAACTTCCAGTGACCAGTATGATAGAGTGAGAGCGATAACACCAAATTTAACACACCCGCTCCCCATTCACACCTGAGACCTTGTAACACTAACGAGTCACGTGACACCGAGGAGGAAAAATGGCTAATTGGGCTCAATTTGGACATTTTCACTTAGGGGTGTACTCACTTTTGTTGCCAGCGGTTTAGACATTGGCTGTGTGTTATTTTGAGGGGACAGCAAATTTACACTGTTATACAAGCTGTACTGCTTGCCATACTAAAACAACTGATTTCAGTGCATCAATCTTCCCTGCTGTGCTATTGTATTCTGACAGAGGGACCCTCCCCCTCCAGAATATGCCGGTCAGATGCTGGTTTTCTAGAGGCCTGTTCGACGGCAAGATCAGCTTTTGTAGAACAGACAGCTGTACACACAGGCCAAAAGTCGTCCGGTTCTCAGTTTTCTTGCCAGTATATCGATGCTAAACAACTAGCTGACAGTGAGGACTTTTCTGAATTCATATTTTATTAATACAGGTGTACATCTCTTGAATTCAGATCAACTCCAGTTGCAGATTGTCTTGAGGGAACCCTTTTGCCCACTATTCTGCCCAATAGCCTTGTAAGCTGACAGTGAGGACTTTTCTGAATTCATATTTTATTAATACAGGTGTACATCTCTTGAATTCAGATCAACTCCAGTTGCAGATTGTCTTGAGGGAACCCTTTTGCCCACTATTCTGCCCAATAGCCTTGTAAGCCTTCTGGATAAGCCTGACAATCCACGAAGATAGGGTTCTCAAAGGAGCTTCTTTGCCCCTGGTTTTGCCACCAGGGAAGACGAATACCTTCTCTGAAGCTCTGAATGAGGAAGTTGCCTGAAGGTACGTGGTAATGTATACATTTTTTGGCACTTCATATGGTATATCTAGGAGGGTTCACTATATGAAATATAGCGGTATTGTGCAAGGCTTTTCATGCATTAACTATAATAATATTCTGTATGTAAATTATTACTTTTTACGATATTTGGGTTCCCATGCTAATTTGATGTAAGCCCAAGTAGAAGAAATGAATCCCCTGTTTACAGTTCTTCTCTTTTTTTTCTCTTTTGCATTTCTTAGAGCGATAGGTACTTACCAAATAGAATTACTCTATACTCCTGACGAAGGTTCCCACATTCGGGCAACTAGAAACGCGTCGAGTATTCGGGGGTGCCAACCCTCCGGGAGAGTATCAGTACCGTATTTTTTGTATATATATTTTTTATGTTAAGTGTTGTCTTCACCATTATATTTATTTTTTGTATAAATTTTTCTTGTCATGTGTTTTATATTGTCATGCATATCATGTATTGTGCACCCTGCTATTGGATACATGTATGATTTTGATACGATTTTATTCAATAATAAATAAATACATTTCAAACAATTCTTCAGAAAATTCTTGGTGAGAGTGGTGTTCTATTTAACCACTTGCCGACCGCCCCCTGTATATATACGACGGCAGAATGGCACGTACAGGCAGAATCACGTACCTGTACGTGACATTCTTCCGGCGGTTGGGGGTCCGATCGGACCCCCCTCCGCCGGCGGGGACGGTCGGGATCGCTTCAGGAGCGATCCGGGACGAGGGGACGGCCAGTGGTTTCTGGCACCCCCTCGCGATCGCTCCTGGCCAAAGAGAAACTTCCCCTTCCTGTCTATTGTATAGACAGGAAGGCGGAAGTGATGTCACGCTCGGTGCGCCGGTCTATGTGACCGGAGACGCCGAGCGGCGAACATGTTAAGGTTAGTGCACAACACTACACTGACACCAGTACAGTTAGGCACATATTCCACCCCCCCTGTCACCCCCTGATCACCCCCCAGATCACCCCCTCCCCCCCCCAGTCACAGTGTCACTAATTGCAGTGATCATTTTTTTACTGATCACTGCATTTAGTGTCAGTGTGACTGTAATAACTGTCAGGGCAGTTAGTTTTAGGTCCAAGGTAGCCCCCTACCCCCCCCTAATAAAGGTTTAACCCCTTGATTGCCCCCCAGGTAACCCTTCACCCCCTTTTGCCAGTGTCACTAAGCAATCGTTTTTCTGATCGCTGTATTAGTGTCACTGCTGTCGCTAGGTAACCATTTTTTTTTTTAAGGTAACCGCCATGTTTATATAGGTTCATAAATAGGTTTATAGGTCAGGTAACCCCATATTACAACCTAAATAAAGGTATTAACCCCCTGATTGCCCCTAGAGTTAACCCTTTTCACCAGTGATCACTGTATAACTGTCACTGGTGACGCTGGTTAGCCAGTTAGTTATTTCGTTATTTAGGTTCCCCGTCAGGTTTTTATATAGCGTCAGGTACCCCCATATATTACCTAATAAAGGTTTAACCCCCTGATTGCCCTAGTTAACCCTTTCACCCCTTTTGCCAGTGTCACTAAGCGATCGTTTTCTGATCGCTGCATTAGTGTCGCTAGGTAACCAGTTTTTTTTTGTATTACTGTTACGGGTGACGCTGGTTAGTTAGCTTGTTTTTTAATACTGTCAGGGCACCCGCCATTTATTACCCAATAACGGTTTTACCCCCTGATCGCCCGGCGGGTGATATCAATTAGGTTTTTAAGGTCTGCGTCGCCCCAGGTTAGTGCCAGTACCGCAAACACCCACGCGCAAAGCATACACCTCCCTTAGTGGCACAGTATCTGAACAGATCAATATCTGATCTGATCAGATCTATACTAGCGTCCCAGCAGTTTAGGGTTCCAAAAAAAAAAACGCATTGTTAGCGGGATCAGCCCAGATACCTGCTAGCACCTGCGTTTTCCCCTCCGCCCAGCCCAGCCCACCCCAAGTGCAGTATCGATCGATCACTGTCACTTACAAAACACTAAGCACACATAACTGCAGCGTTCGCAGAGTCAGGCCTGATCCCTGCGATCGCTAACAGTTTTTTTGTGTAAGCGTTTTGATTCAGTCGCTTCAGTCAGGAGCTTTTTTACCAGTGAATCTCAAAAAAATAAAAAAAATAAAAATAGTTGTCGATTTATTGTTCTCTCTCTCACTCTATTCTCTCTCTATTGTTGCTCTTTTTTACTCCATTCTATTCTGCAATGTTTTATTATGTTTTATCATGTTTTATCATGCTTGCTTTCAGGTATGTAATTTTGTTTACTGTGTTTTAGTGTTAAGCATTTTTTTGTTTTCAGGTGCGCCATTCAGTTGCAACGCGGATTTATTTATCTTGACAGCAACAGCGTTTGCTCCCACGATACATAAAGACGCGACTCAAACACTGTAGGAGGTGATTTCACCACCACAGTTAAAAAAAAGAGCATATATGCCGAAGCATGGTGGCAGCAGGGGGGGGAGGAGCGTTTGGCTCCTAATGCCACGTACATACGGTCGAAATTCCGACCGTGTGTACACGGCATAACTTTTGCGGGAGGATGCCCCCCATGCATCGGCATATATAAAATGGTGCATGTATGCCCATCATTAGAAGTGGGTGGATGAAGGGAGGTATTCTAATGGTGGGCATACCCACCAATCAATCTCTTTTTTTCGTTCAGCCAAGAGGCTGCATGAAAAAAAAAAGATTACTATATATGTCCAGTATGTTGCTGGACTTTGAATGGTTATACCAGAATGATGCCTGCAGGTTTAGGTATCATCTTGGAATCATTCTTTTCAGCCAGTGATCGGCTTTCATGTAAAAGCAATTCTAGCGGGTAATTAGCCTCTAGACTGCTTTACAAGCAGTGGGAGGGAATGTCCCCCCTCCCGGATATAAACCGCGCCATTGGGAAATTGGGAAAGCATTTTATCACACCAATCTTGGTGTGGTCAGATGCTTTGAGGGCAGAGGAAAGATCTAGGGTCTAATAGACCCCACTTTTTTCAAAAAAAGAGTACCTGTCACTGCCTATTGCTATCATAGGGGATATTTACATTCCCTGAGATAACAATACAAATCATAACAAAGAAAAAAAATGGAAGGAACAGTTTAAAAATAAAATAAAAAAGCTAAATAAATAAAAAAAAAAAACCAAAAAAAAAAAAAAAAAGCACCCCTGCCCCCCCTTCTCTTGCGCAAAGGCGTACACAAGCGTTGGTCTGGCGTCATATGTAAACAGCAATTGCACCATGCATGTGAGGTATCACCGCGAAGGTCAGATCGAGGCAGTAATTTTAGCAGTAGACCTCCTCCGTGAATCTAATGTGGTATCATGTAAAGGCTTTTAAAGGCTTTTAAAAATGTAAGTAGTTTGTCTCCACTGCGTGTTTGTGCGCAATTTTAAAGCATGTCGTGTTTGGTATCCATGTACTCGGCCTAAGATCATATTTTTTATTTCATCAAAAATTTGAGCATATAGTGTGTTTTAGTGCATTAAAATAAAAAAAAAGTGTATTTTTTCCACAAAAAATGCGTTTGAAAAATCGCTGCGCAAATACTGTGTGGAAAAAAAAAATGCAACACCCACCATTTTAATCTGTAGGGCCTTTGCTTTAACATTATATATAGTGTTTGGGGGTTCAACGTAATTTTTCTTGCAAAAAAAAAAAAATGTTTTCATGTAAAACAAAAAGTGTCAGAAAGGGCTTTGTCTACAAGTGGTTAGAAGAGTGGGTGACGTGTGACATAGGCTTCTAAATGTTGTGCATAAAATGCCAGGACAGTTCAAACCCCCCCCAAAGACCCCATTTTGGAAAGTAGACACCCCAAGCTATTTTATGAGAGCAATGTTGAGCCCATTAAATATTTTTTTTTTTGTCCCAAGAGATTGAATAATGAAAAAAAAAAAAATATATATTTTTTTTTTACAAAAAGTTGTCACTAACTGATATATTGCTCAAACATGTCATGGGCATATGTAGAAATACACCCCAAAATACATTCTGTTGCTTCTCCTGAGTACGGGGATACCACATGTGTGGGACTTTTTGGAGCCTAGCTGCGTACGGAACCCAAAAACCAATCACCGCCTTCAGGCTTTCTAAGGTGTAATTTTTTTATTTCACTTCTCACTGCCAATCACAGTTTCGGAGGCCATGGAATGCCCAGATGGCATAAAACCCCCCAAAATGGACCCCATTTTGGAAAGTAGACACCCAAGCTATTTGCTGAGAGGTATTGTGAGTATTTTGCAGATGTCGCTTTTTTGTCACAAAGTTTTGAAAATTGAAAAAGAAAAAAAAATTTTTTTTTCTTTACTTTCTTCATTTTCAAAAACAAATGAGAGCTGTAAAATACTCACCATGCCTCTCAACAAATAGCTTGGGGTGTCTACTTTCCAAAATGGGGTCAATTTGGGGGGGTTTTGTGCTATTTTGGCATTTTATGGCCTTCGAAACTGTGATAGGTAGTGAGGATTGAAATCAAAAATTTGCACCCTTAGAAATCCTGAAGGCGGTGCTTGGGTTTCGGGGCCCCGTACGCGGCTAGGCTCCCAAAAAGTCCCACACATGTGGTATCCCCATACTCAGGAGAAGCAGCAAAATGTATTTTGGGTGCAATTCCACATATAACTATGGCATGTGTGCGCAATATATCATTTAGTGACAACTTTTTGAAAAAAAAAAAAAATTTTTTTTTTTGTCTTTTATTCAATCACTTGGGACTAAAAAAAAAACATATTCAATGGGCTCAACATGCCTCTCACCAAATAGCTTGGGGTGTCTACTTTCCAAAATGGGGTCATTTGGGGGGGTTTGTACTTCTCTGCCATTTTAGCACCTCAAGAAATGAAATAGGCAGTCATAAATTAAAAGCGGTGTAAATTCCAGAAAATGTACTCTAGTTTGTAGACGCTATAACATTTTGCGCAAACCAATAAATATACGCTTATTGGCATTTTTTTTACTAAAGACATGTGGCTGAATACATTTTGGCCCAAATGTTTGACTAAAATTGAGTTTATTAGATTTTTTTTATAACAAAAAAGTAGAAAATCTCTTTTTTTTTTCAAAATTTTCGCTCTTTTTCCGTTTATATCGCAAAAAAAAAAAATCACAGAGGCAATCAAATACCATCAAAAGAAAGCTCTATTTGTGGGAAGAAAAGGACGCAAATTTCGTTGGTTACAAAATTGCATGACCGCGCAATTACCAGTTAAAGTAGTGCAGTGCGAAATTGAAAAAAGACCACTGGTCCTTTGGCTGCCAAATGGTCCGGGGCTGAAGTGGTTAAAGTCCCAGCCATAGGGGTTCTTTTTTGTTTACTTAAAGGGATGAGATCACCACAATACATACTTATCTCACCGGGGGAGCTCGCCTTAATTTCTTCCTGTTAAATCATAGGGTAGCAAATACCCACTCCCCGTATAAGGCTCTTTTTTCTGCTCCCCATTTTCTGATCCCCCATGTCTGTATATATAACAGATTGGGAGTGACTTTGTTTATTCACACACTCCAATAGCAGGATACGCAAATTATTATTTTTTGGGTAGATTATATGTACCTGTGTGCAATTACTCTTTATATTTATATTTATATCTATATATGCATAGACGTAATTCAATGTCATTATTATTATAATTTTCTTTTTGATTTAGAAAATCTATGTGTGATCACTTATTTGCAATCGAGATAGACAGGGGCTGCTCTGATACTGGGCATACTGTATCTTTAGCTTCACACTACATTTACCATGTTTAGGGGAAAGGAATTCGATGCCCTTATGGGCCAGTATAGGGAACATGGGCAAAAGGAATCTAAGGACTCAGAAACAAACTCGCTTTTCCTTCAACTGAAAATACTGGTTGAAAACAGGGTGTCTCTTTTTTGGCAAGTAGAAAACTTCGAACATTATATTCAAGAGGATATCAATCCTCTGGGTCTAAGGGTGCAGATATTTCCAACTTTGGACAACCTAGACATAATGTTCAAAGAAAGATGGGAGAAGAATCTCCATCAATGCACAAAAACTATGATGCACCTTCTGATCGAAGAATATCAAAAAAGAATAATATCCCTGGAAAAAGAAATTGAGGCAGTTTATGTTAAACTAGAGTCTTCTAAAGAAACACCGGCCTTTGCCGAGAATGAGGAGCGAATCAGAGAGCACATTGACCATACGGTCAAAGAATCTATCTCACTTAAAGAAAGAAAATTCTGGAGGGACAAAATGGCCTTCATGGAAGGAAAGGCATACCGCTGGCAAACGTGGAATCCGCAAGGACGTCCACAAAATACCAGAAAAGGCACCAGTAGAAAAACCCGAAACACACAAAAGGACACTCTAAGAGACTCTGATTCTTCTTTAAATTCCCTCTCCTCTACTGGCTCACAGGCATCTAAAAAAGCACCTAGGAAGCCTAAATGGCGCTCACCTGAAACAACTAATCCCATTAGAAAACAACTAGCGGAAATCAACACATCATCACAGACAGCCACAGCAATGACAAGTAACGAACGCACATTGAGGTCAGGTAATTCCCGCAATGCACCAATTCAGGGACGGTCAATACCAGACCCTCAAACTACAGGGCCTAGGATTGACAATACTGAGGGTCAATGACAGAGACCGAAGGCACCCTCATCTGAGGATGCCTTGGGAAAGAAAATATGTGTCCCCTTTAAGAAAAATGTGTCCCCTTTAAGAAAGGGGGAGGTTTATTCAACGTTTCATACAAAACACAATGGGGAATAGGGATTGGGAAAAGGGGAATGGGAAGGGAAGTGGCAGGGAAGAGTCAAGGTAGCCGGTTAGGAAAATGTCCGTACAGCTATTGATCAAGAGCCATGTATTTTGCTGGGTTGTCACCGTAGCCAGAGCGTATTTAGGAAAAAAGGGAGGACAATTCCTGGGTCCAAAGAGCAGGAACCAAGGAAAAAAGAAGGGGCTACTGAATGGTGACAAACATTGATCAGGACAAAGTCAATTCTTTGGAAAAGAGGTTTCTTTATTATTAAACAATGCTTGCATATTTTTCATTAAAAAGAAATTCCAGTCTTTCTGGAAATCTGGAGCCAACAATTATGGACAACACTAAACAAGACAAACAGGACACCATATAGACAACAAACGCATCACAAAGACGTAGCAGTGATAAATGATTCAAACAAATGAATTAAAAGGTGGATCAATGTCCATTCGATATAAATATATCAAAAGTATTTAGTGTGGTCATAGGACCTTGTGTAATTCACGTTTGGTGACAACAGCACTTATTGAAGCAGCAGTGAAAATTATATTGATTAATGAAAGAAAAAGTCCTGCGCTGATATATAGATTACAACCAGTCTGTATGACATGCCGACTGACACCGAGGGCGCTATGGAGATTCCAATTTGATTAGTTTTAAATTACATCTGCTGAGGATGAGAAAATGCAATTACTGATTGTATTCAGTTGATGGTGGACTGACTCATACGCCATGCAACCATTTCAACACTGCCGGTATGGCGGGGTGCTCGGATATAGTTGCAGTTTCCAGAGACCAAGTTTGGTGACATTCAGTAAAGCTTATGCGCTATAATGAAACTGAGTGTGCAACTTGACTGAGCACCATGTATTCAGTGATAAAAAGTCTCAGTAGTCAACAAATCAGATGTTTCAAGTTAATCAAGAAAAGGTTGCTGTAACAAACAATATGCAGAGTAAGCAATGAGAAGTAGGTAAAGACTTCTAAGCTCCCAGGCAATTTTGGGGCAGGCTGTTCAAACAGGAGGAAAGGATTGGTTTGTTAACTTTACCCAACCAGCGTCCGATATCTGTGATGGCGGTATGGGAAGTCCGGTCCTTTCAATGGGGTGTCGTTTGCCAGTACCACTGGCAGGGATCACGGTGACCGCTCAATATCCTTAGGGGGGAGGGCAAAGATCTTCCTGGAGGTGAAGGAGTCCAGTGTCCACGTATGGGGGCACGATTTGCCAAATCCGGCGGTCACACAGATCGAGACCGCCTGGGTCACTGAGATCACTGCTGCTGAGAAGCGCTGTGCACTGCTCGTCACGTGATGCGTCACGTTTCATACAACCCCATAATGTTTGTCTTTTAGTATCAAGGTTTTTCTCTTGTTTTTGTCCTCTTTGATTTATGCAACTCACTAAATCTTTTACTATGTGAAGCATTGTTTGAAATTGACTGACAATTTTCTGTACATTTGTCTTTTGTTTCCCAATAAAAACTTTAAAAAAAAAAGAAAAAAAGAAAGGGGGAGTGGCCGGAGAAGGGGAGGTGCTCGGGTCAGTAAGCTTGGAGGAAGGAAGGGATCTGACATCACTAGTGAGCAGAGGAGGAGAAGATTCCCACCTACCCATCGGTGGTATGGGGTTAACATGGTTGGTACCCATCTGTTGTATGGGGTTATCAGGTACCTTTCCAGTTAACGAGGGGTTAACAAGGAAGGGGTAAACGGTAGGTCACTGCGAAGGTTGGGTACTGTCTCTGAGTCCGGGGACTTGGGACTGGAGGCCTAAAGTTAAAAGAAGTTTGTCGCAGAAGATCCCACAAAGTACATAAAAAGTTGGTTAAGAGTTATTTAAAATATTATTTATTTAATTTATGGAAATTATTAATAAATAGGCCGTCAAGGCCATTTACTCCATAATCTTGTCACGTCATTTGTGGGGGGATTTGGAGGGATTCGATTCTATGTCTAACGGGTGGCGTAAGTGACTGTGGTTTAGGTCCTTCACATTGTACATTTCTGCAGCTCTCAGAATCTGAAGTTTTAAAATCCACCCCCTACAGTAATTGCAACCTGAAAAATGAATTTCAAAGTAATGTTTCACAATGAACAGTTCTCTGTGGGTGTGCTGGGTTCCTGTAAAAGTAAGTTTAGGACATTGATTAAATCACACTAAGGAAAGGAATAACTTTTTGGGAGATCTGACCTTTAGAGACCTCAAGGTTTTTAGGGTAAAAGTTATGAGCTTCTGCAAACAATATGAATGTATTCCATATTCAAGAGTAAATATGGTTTGTTTATGGTTTTGTGGATCCCTGTGACACCATTGACCTAATATGGTCATGTTTATATTTGTTCAATACCATCACCTTCGAGACATTACGCCAGCATTTTTTTTCCTGGCATTTCAGTGGGTGTTGGGCATCATGAGTAATGTGGATCTGCATCGCTGGATGACATTTACATTTTCTTGTGAAAGCATAAGGGTACTATGGGGGGGTTCTATCTGGGTGCCAACTTAGGTCACTTTCACACTGGGGAGGTGAGAGCGTCGGATGAGAGCGGCGCTTTACCTTCATTTTAGTTGCACTTTTCGGCCACTAGCGGGTCACTTTTAACCCCCCGCTAGCGACCGAAGAAGGGGTAATAGCACCCATGTAGTGCTGCTACTGAATCGCTTTGCAGGTACTTTGGCAGCGGTGCCCATTGAATTTAATGGGCAGGGGCGTTTTTGGAGCGGTGTATACACCACTCCTAACCCGCCCAAAGATGCTGCTTGCAGGACTTTTTTTAACGTCCCACAAGCGACCGCTCCAGTGTGAAAGCACCCGGGTTTTCACACTGGAGTGACAGGAGAGGCACTTTGCAGTCGCTATTTTTAGCGCTAAAATGTCTGTAAATCGCCTCGTGTGAATGTGGCCTTATTGTTAAATTCTGATAAGCCCATTGCCCCACAGAGCTCCACAACCACCAGGCCAAGGTTTTGAGGAAATGGCACTTGTCCTCATTAAAGGATAAGTTTACCTTTTTTTTTCTAAATCCCAGCTCTCCTATGTACCAATGTAGCAGTAATGTACTTTTTTTGCAAACATATCAAAAAATCTAAGGTTTCCATTAAATCTACAGACACCTACTTCACTTGTCCTCATCAATGTTTCCAAACGTATCCATTAGTTCTACCTTATTTCCTGGTCAGACTTTTAGATCATTACACAAGAAGGAGTGGACCAGCTGACCTCATTAGCATACACCCTGCATCATCCACCCTCTTACCTACACACCCTTTTCAAGATGCATGTTTTTTAAATGAAATGCAATCAATCAGTGATCACCCTTTTTACTAAATACACAATATACAATCAGATTGCATAGTGTATGGCCATCGTTATACAAGTACATAGGAGGGAGTGGTCAGAAACACTCAGCTGGCATTCCCACATGCGTTTTTTTTAGCGAACGGGGGAAGCAATTTGGAGCATTTTCACTCATCATACATAGGGCAGCCCACCCCCCTGAATGGGCTGCCCTGCACGCAGCAATCGCCCCAAAGAAGCTTCAGAACTTTTTTTTAGACTGGAGCTTGGTGCGTTATTTATTGTGATTTTTGGCGCAGCACATTTCTGAAATGTAAGGAAATGCACAGATGTGAATGGAGCCTCATTGTTCTTGTTTTAACGCACCAATTTCACTTTCAGGCCTCATTCACATCTAACATAGTGGGAGCGCACATTTTGTGGCTTGTTTTTCCTTCGATACCAATAGGGCAGCCTGTTGATTTCAATTGACTGCACTAACAATTAATGGCACTGAAAGCACAACTAGTAATTTTAGGTGTATAAAGATGACCATACACTATATAATTTAATTGTACAAACATCCATGAGAACAGTGAAGTAAGTGTCTGTAGAATTCATGGAAAGCTTTGATATTTTTGCAAAAGAAGTACATTAATGGTATATTGGTACATAGGGGAGCTGGAATTTAGAAAAAAAAGTGAACAAAGGTGAACTTAGCCTTTAAGTTTAATCTTGCATAGCGCTTTCATTTGCCATTTTAAAGTTTGCAGGAGATGAGAGATAGGACAACAGCCTATGTGGATAGAGCTGTAGCATTGAAAACAGGAGAAGGGTGTCCTGGGTTCTGTAAAGTTAATTAATTAACGTTAAAGTGATTTGTTAACAGCACACCAAACACAAGCAAACACACATTTTGCCATGTGAAAAAACGAATGACAAATGCTGCAAAACGCACAGTAAAAACCACGCAAACCTCAAAACACCAAAATATTCCATTGAGCCACATGTAGTGCAGCCAATTGAAATCACCAGGCTGCCCTTCTCAAAGGAAAAACGAGCCACAAAATGTGCGCTCCCACTATGCTAGATGTGAATGGGGCCTGAAAGTGAAATTGGTGCGTTAACAATGAGGCTCCATTCACATCTGTGCATTTCCTTGCAAATGCAGCAAATATCACAGTAAAAAAAAACACCAAGCTCCGCCCTAAAAAAAAGTTCTGAAGCTTCTTTGGGGCAATTGTTTTGTGTGTATTTAGTGAGAAGGGTGATCACTGATTGATTGCGTTTCATTTAAAAAACATGCAGCTGGAAAATGGGTGGGTAGGTAGGAGAGTGGATGATGCAGGGTGGATGATAATGAGCATGGTCAACTCCTTCCTGTGTCATGACCTAAAGTCTAACCAGGAAGTACGGCAGAACTAATGGATACATTTGGAAAACATTGATGAGGACGAGTAAGTGTCTGTAGATTTAATGGAAAGTTTTGATATTTTTGCAAAAAAAATACATTAATGCTATATTGGTACATAGAGGAGCTGGCATTTAGAAAAAAAAAAAAAAAAAAGGTGAACTTATCCTTAAACATGGAGACAAGGTGTTTTGCCAGGGGGTCCCCTCGGAAAGGTACTCCCCCATGTTGAGGGCATCTGGTGTCAGGTTTCTGTGGAAATTAGCTGTGATAGAGTGCCGGCCCTGGGTTTCTCCAGGGCACGGAGTCTGAGCCCCAGCCTGCTTTTTCACAAGGATTGCTTTTTCACCCCTGATGGTGGGGATATACTTGCAGCAACCTGGGACCAGGTTGCAGCCCCCAAGTACGCCCAGCTGACAATACGAAGACCTCTCGCGTATGCAGATTACAGATGGCAGGAGACAAAAGAGGATGCAGGAAACGAGTCGAGATCAGGGCAGGAGGCAGACATGCACAAACAGAAGACAAAGCTAGGGTTGGTACACAGAAGTCAAACATTGAATAAACAAAACACTAGTCATACAGAAGGTCAGAAAAGTATGGAAGTTGATCAGGCATCTTGGGCTGCACTGAGCATGTCTTATATAGGGAATCAAGCTAGGAGGGTGGGCCAGGAAGTGATTGAAGAGAAAGAAATAGAAATATAAAACCACAGTATAGCAGGTGACATTCATAGGTGAACACAGAAGCCATACAACACATGTAAATAGAATCACAGGTCTAACAGAACCACTGCAGCAAATAGGTAAGAATTACACAGGCAGAAAACTGCAGGCTAAACTGTAAAATCTGGCCTGGTATGGTTCAGTAGTGAGGCCTCCCTTTTTTGGCCTGCCAAGCTGTATGTCGGATACTGCCACTTTGTTATCCATATGAAAAATTATTGACCAGGGGTTCTGGCAGTGATTCAGCAAAAATTGGGCAGAAATTCTGAACCTGGGTCCTACCACACACACTGCATGTCAAAAGGACTTTGTGAATCTGGGGGGGGGGGGGTTTGGCTTGAGGGATTTATGTTTTATTTTAACTAGCTTAGGTGCCTCTTTACTCTCTCTTGAATACCTTGTTTTAGGGATAGGACCTAGAATCCCTTGTCTGGACTTGGTTGGCCTCCCTGCTTAGATCTTGGAGTCCACAATCTTCTGGGAACAAACAGGACTTTCCTCCTTTGACCCTTGTAATTCCATCCTCAAGTTTCAGTCCCAACAAGGATCCTCCATCATTTGGTATCTTGCCCCAACTTTGCTCTGAGGGAGGGTCTACAGCCCATATCTTTAGCCACATAGCTCTTTTAGCATTTACTATAGTATGGAGTATAGCTCTGGTGGTCATCTATAATATAGCTTACCTAGGGTGCAAAATATGCTGCCTCTAGGTCCTGTCCCCCCATTATAATAGCCTTTGCTACTGTGAGGGCAATTACTGGTTTGTATGCAGTTTAAGTTGCCTGGTATGACTTTTTAAGATCTAATGCTGCCTATACACTATATGAAAAATCGGCTGAACCCATTTTAGAAAATCTAACATTCAACCATGAGCGCAAACGATAGTGCCATCATGTAATGACCGATAAATCGTTCAGTGGACATAAATGAATGCATTTTTTTGTTTGTTTTTTTACATATACCTAGTGCAAACAGTTTGGACGGGAAGCACATTAACCTTTCAATTTATCATTCGTTCAGCAGAAAATTTCCAAACTTGTCCTTCGTTTTTTTGGCTCAAAAACATTCCAACGATTATCGATTTTCTTTGTGCCCATTAACTAGCCAAAAACGAACGAACTGTCTAAATTACTGAATTTCGGCCGATTTTTGTATAGTGTATAGCCAGCAGAAGTCTATACGTCTATTCAGAACATCTAGAAACATCTAGAAAGGATACTGAGTCCTCCATAGGTAAAGTATAATTTCTGGCAAGACTCATTACAGATGAGTCCACTACAGGCAGAACATCCAAAGAAGAGGCAGTTAACAGCAGGTGCAGCTTCTGGAGATTGTTAGATGTATGAGATCTCTTCCCTGCCTTCTGTCAAACATCTTAAATTCTTTAATCTTCTCCAATAAAGTGGTTGTAAGGGCTGAAGGTTTTTTACCTTCATGCGGAGAGCACCCCCATAGCAAAGTCACTCAGCATATTTACACTGTTAGATAATCTGTACACTCACTACTTTACATTGTAGAAAGTGTCTTTTCTTCAGTGTTTTCACATGAAAAGAGATAATAAAATTTTTACAAAAATGTGAGGGGTTTACATACTTTTTTGAGATACTGTATATAGAAAACCAAGCAGTAGCTTGCTCTGCTTACCTCCTTTCCTTGTTGGCAAATTTAGCAATCCAAGGGAATGGGACTGTACCTGGGAGAGGCTGAACCCAGGCAGACACCAAATAGGATCAGGCAGTAACAGGCTACAGGTCAGGGTTTGAAGACAAAAAGGAGGATGGTGGGTGAGGTTACACTCTCAATTTTATAGATTTAAACTGATCCTGTAAGTAGGGATAAGGGTTGAGCTCTATAATCAGTATGCTACCATATACAGTAGGCGCCAGGAAATAGGTTTTGTCTGAGATTCTAAAAAAAGGAATTAACCACTTCAATACCCACGTATTGTAATATGACCCCCGTAGATGGGATCTCCCATCCTGGGCGGGCGTCCTATGACGTCCTCTCATTCCCGGCCGTCTAGGGGGCGCGCACGCGCCCGCGGCGTCGCTCGGGCCCCGGTGTTTGTGCCCAGAGGCCGCGATGTCCGTCGGGCACCCCTGAACAGCAGGACCGTGGATCTGTGTGTGTGAACAAACATATCCACGTCCTGTCAGAGGAGAGGAGACCGATAGTGTGTTCGCAGTACAGAGAAACACTGATCGGTCTCCTCCCCTTGTGAGTCCCTTCCCCCACAGTTAGAATCACTACCAGGGAACATAATTAACCCCTGCAGCGTCCCCTAGTGTTAACCCCTTCCCTGCCAGTCACATTTACACAGTAATCAGTGCAATTTTATAGCACTGATCGCTGTGTAAATGTGAATGGTCCCAAAAATGTGTCAAAAGTGTCCCATGTGTCCGTCACAATGTCGTAGTCACGAGAAAAAAAAAAAAAAAAAAAAAAAATCGCAGATCACTGCCATTACAAGTGAAAAAAAAATGCCATAAATCTATCCCCTATTTTGCAGACGCTATAACTTTAGCGCAAACCAATCAATATACGCTTATTGCGATTTTTTTACCTAAAATATGTAGAAGAATACGTATCGGCCTAAACTGAGGAAAACATTTTTAATTTTTTTTTTTAAATGGGATATTTATTATAGCAAAAAGTTAAAAATATTGTGTTTTTTTCAAAATTGTCGCTCTTCTTTTGTTTATAGCGCAAAAAATAAAAACCGCAGAGGTGATCAAATACCACCAAAATAAAGCTCTATTTGTGGGAAAAAAAAGGACGTCAATTTTGTTTGGGTGCAACGTCACACAACCGCGCAATTGTCAGTTAAAGGAAGGGGGTAAAATCCTCCAGGGCTGAAGTGGTTAAAGATCGATACAAACCTGACAGAGGCTTTAGACATTCCCCGCTCTATCCAAAACTAAGTAAACTGTTTAGACTGGAATTTTGCTTAATCACTTCAGTTCCAGAGGATTTGGCAGCTCAATGACCGAAGGACTTTTTACAATTTGGCACTGTGCTGCTTTAACTGGTAATTGCATGGCCATGCAATGTTGTACCCAAATAAAAATTTGCGTCCTTTTTTTCCCACAAATAGAGCTTTATTTTGATGGTATTTTATTGCCTCTGCAATTTTTATTTTTTGCAATATAAATGGAAAGAGCCCAAAAATTTTGAAAAAAAAATGATATTTTCTACTTTTTGTTATAAAAAAACATTTAATAAACAAAATTTTAGTCATACATTTAGGCCAAAATGTATTCAGCCACATGTCTTTGGTAAAAACAAGTGTCAATAAGCATATATTTATTGGTTTGCGTAAAAGTTATAGCATCTACAAACTAGGGCAAATTTTCTGGAATTTACGCAGCTTTTAGTTTATGATTACCTATCTAATTTTTTGAGGTGCTAAAATGGCAGGGCAGTACAACCCCCCCCCCCCCAAATGACCCCATTTTGGAAAGTAGACACCCCAAGGAAATTGCTGAGAGGCATGTTGAGCCCATTGAATATTTAGTTTTTTTGTCACAAGTGATTGAAAAATTAAAAAAATAAAATAAAAAATTACACAAAGTTGTCACTAAATGATATATTGCTCACACATGCCATGGTTATATGTGGAATTACACCTCCTGAGTACGGGGATACCACATGTGTGAGACTTTTTGGGAGCCTAGCTGCGTACAGGACCCCCCGAAAACTAAGCACCTTCAGGCTTTTTAAGGGGCGTCATTTTTGATTTCACTCCTCACTACCTATCACAGTTTTGAAGGCCATAAAATGACAAGATAGCACAAACCCCCCCCCCCCCAAATGACAGCATTTTGGAAATGATGGTTAACAATAAAACAAACACTACAGTATAACATACCATACCTGCAAAGCAAATACAATAAAACATAGTAAAAATAAAACAGAGCGAACGATAGATATAGAACAATAGTGAGCGGACAGTAGAGTGGAGAGCGGACAGTAGAGAGCGAACATAAGAGAGAGAACAATAGAGAGAGAGAAGAAAAATACAACCACTACTATTTTTGCCTTTTTTATTTTTTTGTGTTTTTGGTGTGTGTGTTTTTTTTTTTCATTTTTATAAAAACTGTAAAAAAAAACTATAAACTGAACGTTGCGGTTTAGGGTCTCTAAAAATGTGATGGCCATTACATCTTTCGAGACCCCGAGACCCTTTGTACGCGTGCTCATGACTGTGTGGTGCTGTACCCTACGCTAATACTCAACTAGTGTGTGATAGCGTTTCGAAACAGTCACCAATGCAAAGACCAGGTTGGTCAGGACAGGAGGGACAATAAAAGCGGGTGCCATGCCTAAATCTGCGCTTTCTACAGACACGACATCTTCTTTGGGGTGTTCTTTGGGTAGGGGTACCAGAGGGGACATGCGGAAAATGCCTCTCATGCAGCCGGCTTAATTAATTTGCATTGGGAAGTTGGGCCAGAGCACCATCTGGAAACAGAAGGGCTCTGATGACCTCTTCCTGGAATTTAAGGAAGGATCCAGTTTGTCCTGAAGCTTTGTATAGCACAAAAGCATTCAAAGCCAATTGAAATAAATAAACAGACACTTTTTTGTACCAGCATCTGGCCTTATGGGCAATTAGGTACAGCGCCAACAACTGGTTGTTGAGGTCCACCCCTCCCATATTAAGGTTATATTCATGGACACAGAGGGGTTTCTCCACAACACCAGTCGCCGTAAGAATTTGGACAGTCGTGTCTGCAAGGATAGAATGAAAACATTCTTATTATCCCTCCACTTCACAGTGAGAAAATTATTACAACTCAAGCAGGCTCTCTCCCCCAGCCTAAGACGGGAATCTGAAAAGCCACTGGGGTAAGCCCCGGCGATTAGATCGCACGGTGCCACATGTGCCAATTTGATGATCAAACAAGTGACTAAAAAGTGGCACACTTGTGTAATAATTTTCCACATACAAGTGGTACCCCTTTCCGAATAAGGGTGACACCCACACAATCTTACCAGCGCTCCCTATGTAGTCAGGGCAGTTCTCCAGCTCTACGTAACTATCTCTTCCCTCGTAAACCATAAAACTATATGTATAGCCTGTGGCCCTGTCACAGAGCTTATACATCTTGACCCCGTATCTGGCACTCTTGCTGGGAAGATACTGTTTGAATGACAAGTGGCCAGAAAACGTAATCAGGGACTCATCAATGCAGACAACTTGATGGGGAGTAAACAAGGCTGCAAAACGTTGGTTGGAGTAAACCACGAGGGGCCAAATTTTGTAAAGCCGATCAAATTCAGGGACACCCCGGGGACGACAGAGTTCATTATCGTTGAAATGCATGAACCACGAGATCTGCTTGTATCGTGTCCTGGTCATGGAAGCAGAGAACACGGGCGTATGGTGAATTGGGTCAGTGGACCAATATAACCGCAACTGGTCTCCAATCTCTGGCAAGGGTCAGCTGGGGATTAGCAGCGATGAATTGACCAGCATATAAATTGCTTTGGTCCACAATAGATCTATAGAGATCTTCAGTAAAAAACAGCGAATAAAAATCAAGTGAGATAAAATCAGCTGTTTCCACCTGAATCCTGGGTAGGCCAGTGAGTATGGGTGCTGCAGAAGTAGTGGGTTCCCAATTAGGATTGGCGAATGCAGCAGGAAGGGCACTATGGGCTACATGGCGGACGTGTTCCACTAGAGCTCCGCACTTCCCGCCGCAACATCGGGACCATACGCCGCGCCTGAGCCACCCTGCCTGAATCTGACAGATGAGTGACTTCCTCTTCACTATCTGTCATGCTCAGAAACATGTAGGCTTCTCGATACAGCCTCAGGAACAACCACAGTATCACCCGAGATGGTTTTAACCGGCCACCGTGGCAAGGCCAAACCTAAACCGATCAAAGAAGCCCTGGCCCGCGCCTCGTCCAAGATGGCAGGGAAGGCCCTGGCCAAGCAGCACGCTGCCTCACCTGACAGACCGGCACAAAACACCGCTGAGAGCGACGATGAAGAGGATAACCCTGACTACACAACCGGTTGTTCTCCCTTCCTGCCTCCCTCAGGTATGTCTCAGGGTGATTTCATGCAACTGATGGAATCCATGTTACACAAAGCCCTAAAATCCACTTCAGACCAGATAACTAGCAGACTGTCACGTGAGATCAGGGAGCTAGGCCAACGCACAGCAGACCTGGAAACTAGGGTGGATGATATGGAACTCACACTGCAAGAGCAAGCCCAGGAGCAAGCAGCCCTCCGTGATGAGAATGCTATGTTACTTTCCCGCCTCGAGGACGCTGAAAATCGCTCCCGAAGGTCAAATTTACGCCTGAGAGGTATACCAGAAAATGTGGGCGACCTACAGTCCTTCTCCACAGCCCTATTCCAAGAGCTAGCACCCTCTATCCCCATAGAACGCCTGGAATTTGACAGAATACACAGGGCCCTGACCCGCCGCCAGCAAGATGGGCCGCCACGAGATATTATCATCAAACTGCACTTTCTCCGCACAAAGGAACAACTCCTAGCTGCTGCTCGCAACAAGGACACTCTCCTATTCCAGGGCCACACATACCAACTTTTCTCTGACCTAGCTCCATCCACAATTGCTAAGCGCCGAGCCATGAAGCCGCAGCTTCAAATCCTCCTGCAACACTAACTGAAGTACACCTGGCGCTTCCCCTTTGCTTTGCAATTTTCTTACCAGGGCCAACAACACTCCTGTACCTCGCCAGAATCCCTCCAATGCCTTCTTGAATCCCTACGTCTAACTACCCCAGAACAACCCACGGAGACAACGCTACCTCGCACCCCTGCCCGCGCGACAACGCATCCCTATGCAGCCACACCAAAGAGGCCTAATCTGGGCCCCTCATCCATCCGCAAAGGCACCCCAGCTCGCTCACCCAGAGACAACCTACCGGATCGACAAATACACTCGCCACGTTGAACTTGAACTTGCATCCTAAATGACCACCTGATGCTAGTTTCCGGAGACCACCTGTCTGAAGCTATTCTACTCCTTGCCACCTGAAGCAACGGTCATTTCTTCAGTCAAGTTAAAGGAGGACTGTCCTGTTATAGGCTACCCCCTACTGGTAAAAGGGGAGCCTGTACAGTCCACCTGATCCCTCCGGGGTTGCAGGGGCTCAGACGCCACGTTACTATTATATCTTCTTTATCATCAACATATATGGGGGAAAAATTTCCCCCCCTTTTTTTTTTTTTTCTCTCACTCATTTTTTTTACTCATTTTTTTTCTTCCCCTACAGGTTACCTTTTTTTCACCTTCCCTCTGTTACTGGGAAGAGGCAATATATGTTACGCATAAATGTCACTATGCCACACATCACCGGGCGCTGTCTGTCTGACTCGCCGCATGTGCCCAGGGTTTACCTTGGGCGCCTGCGGCAACCCAGACGCTGCTGCCTACTTGTTATCTAATAACCCAAGACATGGGTTACTTGAAATGTTATGTTTGATTGTTTTTTTTTTTTTTTTTTTTTTTTTTTTCTCTCATTCGTCTCGTATCTAAGACGTATGTAACAGGACACATGTACATGGATACACTCAACATGAATACCCAAGTATCCCTGGCCATGTTCCCTGAGTACTACCCTGGGGGTTTATGTCACCCCAGGTAGAAGTGGGTTATATCGCAATGTTAATGCAACCAAAGTCCTTTTTCCCTATTGCCACCTTTTTTACTGTTTTGTTTGTTCAAATTTCTAGGATATCTGTTGTAATCCCCTTCTTGCGGCGGGAGGCCGTCACTGCCCCCCCCCTTACATGGTGAGCACACTCGCGAGTCGGCTGGCCGGCTGGCGAGTCTACCCACTATTTGGTCGGGCGACCAAACTCCACCTTTACCTACTCTATCTACTTATTCATATGCCCTACAACTACTACCCACCCCTTCCCCCCTTTCTCTCTTCCCACCCTCCTTCCCTCCACCCCCCTCCTGATCCTTGTCGGCGGGGTTGCGGGGTCCCCGGGACCCTCCACTCTAATAACCTACCCTCCCCCCCATGGCCCCCCTGAATATTCTCTCCCTTAATGTGAAGGGACTTAACTCACCTCACAAACGAGTGAAAGCCTTCAACTCTTTTGCAGCACTCAAAGCTGGCATTGTGGCCCTCCAAGAGACCCACTACATGGCACAATCGACCCCAAAATTTTTTAACCACCGATATCCCCAAGTATATACTGCCTCAGCCAATGTTAAAAAACGTGGCGTGCTAATAGCGCTTCACCAATCCCTTCCTTTTGTTTTAGCATCTGAAATGAAAGACCCAGAAGGGCGTTATATAATCCTGGTAGGCACCCTCCAGGAAGTGGAGACCACATTAGTCTCCTATTATGCTCCAAACGATAATCCGATTCCCTTCTTCTCTCACTTGTTACAAGTTATACGAACACATTGTAAAGGCACAGTGATTCTCTGTGGTGACTCCAACACAGTGTTGCAGCCGCACATAGATAAATCCCCATATGCTCCTGACCAATATACCCCCTCCACGCGCTTTAGGAAGCTATTACAGCAAGCTACACTGCTTGACACTTGGCGAGAATGCCACCCGACGAAGAGGAACTACACATTCTACTCACACCCCCATAAATCCTTCTCTAGGATTGACCACATATTCCTCTCGGTTGCATCCTCCCCAACACTTGTCAAATCCTCCATACAGCCTATACCTTGGTCGGACCACTGTGCAGTAGTTACCACAATCTCCTCCTTAATCCCCCAAACTAGTGACCGCTCCTGGTGTATTAATGAAGCCCACCTCACTAACCCACCCTACTGTCTTGACATTCAAGTAGCCCTCACGGACTACCTGCGACACAACAACACCCCTGAAATCTCCCCTGTTCTCCTCTGGGAAGCACACAAACCGGTAATACGGGGCACATGCATATCAGTATCCACACACCTCAAAAGAGACAAGAAGCTTCAACTAGCTAATCTCGAAAAGGAATATCACCATCACTTTCTTCAATTCCAGGCGACCCCATCTGAACCCCATAGGGTAGCAATGGAAAAAGCCAGAACTGAACTGGATCTGCTGTTGGCTGAATCGGTCGATAAGGCCATCCGCAGATCTAGTCATACCATTTACACCAAAGCCAACAAACCTGACACCTTTCTAGCTATGCGCCTCCGCCGACCCGAACGGAACCATGTTCCCATCAGGTTAAAAATCGACAAAAACTCCTACACCAGTAACCCCACCAAAATCCTGAGGGAATTCCGTAAGCGATTAGAGGACCTCTATAAAGCCAAATCTACCTTCTCCCACTCAACCGCTGACTCACTCCTACAAGACGCACCACTCCCTAAACTATCAGACTCAGACCGCGAACCCCTAGAAGCACCCATCTCCGCAGAAGAAGTACTCGCAGCGATAAAAACCCTCAAATCCCACAAACGACCTGGCCCGGACGGACTCTCTGCCACTTACTTCAAAAAATTTGCTGCAACCCTCACCCCCCTCTTATGTAAATCATTTAATGCCCTCCTACAGAATCATGCCTTTGGTCGAGACACACTAACAGCTATTATAGCAATGATACCCAAGCCAAATACTGATAACTCCCTGTGGTCCAACTTCAGGCCCATCTCCTTACTCAACCTGGACATCAAAATCTTGGCCAAAATATTAGCCATCCGCCTCAACTCTCTTATCGGTAAATTAGTAGACAGAGACCAAGTTGGCTTTATCCCCCGAAGACAAGCTAGCGACAACATTAGGCGAGTGATACTCCTCCAACACATTGCAAAATCCCGTAATATCCCAATGCATTTGTTATCTCTTGACATAAGGAAGGCATTCGACACGGTGTCCTGGCCGTACCTAGACTACATTCTTAAACGCTGGGGCTTTGGCCCACACTTTTTACAATGGATAAATTCCCTTTACAATCAACCACAAGCCTATATCAGGTACTCAGGATTCCGCTCAGACTGCTTCTCTATAGCAAGGGGTACCAGACAAGGATGCCCCCTCTCCCCTCTAATCTTTGCGCTAGCTATCGAACCCCTGGCAGCCTTGATCCGATCCAACGTCAATATTAAAGGACTAGAAATAGCCTCCACCTCACACAAGGTTTGTCTGTTCGCGGATGATGCACTCTTATTCATTACGTCACCCCACACCACCCTTCCCAACCTTATCCTCACCTTAGATAAATTTGCTTCCATTTCAGGTCTGGAAGTCAACCAAGCTAAATCTAAAGCCCTCAATTGGTCCCTTTCACCCCAAGAAGTCTCTCATCTACAACTAAACTTCCCGTTCACTTGGTCCACCACTTCCCTCCCATACCTAGGTATAAAATTGACTGGAAACCCAACCTCACTATACCAAGCTAACTACCTCCCCATGCTGGCGCAATTGTCATCCCTCCTTGACACCTGGAAGCCCTTGTGTGTATCCTGGTTGGGTCGGGTTGCAGCTGTCAAAATGTCTCTACTCCCCAAGCTTCTATACCTCTATAGAGTCCTCCCAATCAATGTCCCTTCATACTATCATAGGATTATTCAATCAAGAGTCTTCAAATATATCTGGGGCCCCACCAAACCCAGAGTCCCACAAACTATTCTCCTACGACACAAACTACACGGGGCCTGGGTATCCCAAGTTTCGCTAAGTACTATCACGCAGCCCAACTGGCCCAACTCACCCTATTACACGCCCTCGCATAAACCCCAAAATGGGTCTCCCTCGAAGCAGTAGATCTCCACCCTCTGACAGTTGATAATGTGCTATGGCTACCCCCTCTCACTCGAGGTCATCTAACCAACCCCATCACTTGTCACTCTTTAAGAATTTGGGACAGATTACGTAAACAATTTAAACTGATCTCCCCACATAACCCCTTACTCTCTTTCCTACACCACCCTTCCTTCTATCCTGCTTACTCTGAACCCGGCACCTTCTCATGCTGGTCACAGGCAGGTATAACTAGAATATGTGACCTTACCACCAACTCCACTTTTAAAACATTCACGGACCTTCAGACTAACGCCAAACTCCCATCCTCGGAATCCTTCCGATATCTCCAAGTGATCCATTTTGCCAAAACAGTAGTTGGTCCCTGTACTGGCTTGAATACCCAATCTCTTTATGAAAAGATTTGCACGACAGACCCCCACGCCCCAGGCATTATTTCTGATCTGTATAACCACTTCGCCGCACCAACCGCTGCCTTACCCCATTATGCTGCACAGTGGTCCAAGGACCTAGATATATCCCTCTCTCCTGAAGAATGGTCCGACATCTGGGCCACTACGAAATCATCCTCTCAAAATGTGGTAGCACTCGAAACAAACTATAAAGTATTAATGCGCTGGTACCTTGTTCCAGCCAGAATATCCAAATTTATACCGAACTACCCATCGCACTGCTTTCGCGGATGCAACGAACATGGCACCCACCTCCACATCTGGTGGTCTTGCCAGATAGCTCAACAATTCTGGACAAATGTCTTCCAAACGATCTCCACAATATTGCATGAGACTGTGCTCCCTGCCCTGGCCCTGCTTAATCATATTCAGGGAGAATACACCAGAAGTCAGATTAACCTCCTCCTCCAGTTGACCACTGCGGCCAAACAAACCATCGCTAAGGCCTGGAAAACCCCTAAACTTCATATAGCAGAAATGAAGAACAGAGTAACTCAAGCCATGATCCACAGCAAAATTGAGGCCACCATACTAGACAGGGTCCCTCGACATACTAAAATATGGACCCCCTGGGCAGACAACTTTCTGCCCCTAGACTTTGACCACAATCTCCTTATCCCATGATTCTCTGTTTATCTCCGCCTTTGCATGTATAATGGCTCCCTCGGCCGCACCGCAGCCTCGCCGACACCGATCTCCCCCCCTTCCCCACCTTATCTTCTCCCTCCTCTCCTAACTGTCTCTCCCAACTCTCCCACCTCTTCCCTTCTCTGCAAACCTAACTTGAACCCATGCTCACTTACCTTTTCAACAAGAACAGGCCCTCGAGGCTATGACTCCACCAAGTAGACATCCCAGGAACCTGCTTCAAACGATTGGTATCCTATGCTGTCATAGTTCCTGGGACACTCCATGCTGATACATGCTGACCCCATCGTGATACTATAACCCCACTTACCTATCAGCAACTACTAAAAGCACTTATGTTACTTTTTTTTTCTGATATTCTGTAACGTAAAACGTGAATGATGTTTATTCACCGTTCATGTCTATTTCTTGTTGTACTTTATACTTTGTTCTAATAAAAAACTTTTTTTTCTGATATTCTGTAACGTTTATACTTTGTATGCATCGTGAATGATGTTCATTCACCGTTCATGTCTATTTCTTGTTGTTGTTTTTACTTTTAATAAAAAAAAATATACTTTGTTCTAATAAAAAACTTTGAAAAGAAAAGTTGGAAAGTTCAAAGCATGCAAGAGTCCACCATATAGGTTTAGGGTTCTGTGGTTGTTGATTCACAGTGCAATAACTTTTAAACACCCACGAAACCAGTGATTGGATAGCCAGATAAGAGTCCTCCACCAAATACAAAATTAGCAGCTTACCAGCTGTTCTGATCTCTGTGTCAAAGAGATCAGATAAGCCTGTGGCATGAACCCCTGCCCGGGTCTCTATCCAAGGTCCCCCAGATGGCACTCTAATATCCAAATCTCTCCTGGGTCCTCCTTGCTTTCCTCCAAACCATTTACATGGAAGAAAAAGGAACACCCATAGCACAATACCGTTTTCACCTTTTATTTATAAAAACTCTCATAGGTAGTACACTTACATTTAAAATGCATCAAATAGGCAAATGTGTTGTTTAAAAAGAAAAACTGTCGAGCCGGCCGACTCTCTTACTCGCTGCCCGTCGCTTCCTGGATGGACGGGGAATGGAGGTGACGTCAGCACGCCGCTTACCCTACGCCGTTTCGTTAAAAGATAACGTCTTCCTGGGGCACGGGCGGCGTACTGACTCACCGCCTATTATAGACATTACATTATTAGACACGCCCAACTCTGAGCTCTCGGTCCGCCATCTCTGAACAGGGCTAACGCCCTTCTCCTCCATGATTGGCTTCCCGATGTATGGGCGGTCTTTATTGTTCTGATCCAGCTATGCATGTATCCACCATACTCTTGTAGGGCAAAAAGCCCTTAACAATGCCAGTTATCGGTATACTTAGGCAAAAAAAATTTCGCCTGTCACACCTCACATACGGCCGTACGCGGAAGGACACGGCTAAACAGAGACATCTATTCATCTTGCTCTACCTCCTTCCGCGTCGGTCGACCTCCGTAGGCGGGACTGCATATCATCCCTGTTTGCTCTGTACAAGTGCACACATGTATCCCTCATAAGAATTCAATCTAAATGAGGATGGAATCTCCAGCCAAAAAGTCTAGAAGATCCCCTCTAACCGGACCAAGATTAATCTAAAAACTCTAAAAAAAAGGGGAATTTTAAACATATGGTCATTTACATATATTGTTTAACCCTTAGTGTCCTGAGAACCGTATTCTGCACCCTCTGCAAATCTTAGTTCTCAAGTAGCTGTATGGGATACAATCACGGGACAATTTCCCTAAAAGTTGGATTAGGTATGAATGTACCCAAAAATGGGGTGAATTGTGTGCATAAGTGACCTGGGGGTGAATTGTGTGCATAAGTGACCTGGTGTCAGTGTAGTGTTGTGCAACTCACTCTGTGATGTTTTCTCTCCTCTCGTTCTGGAATGAAAAGACCCTCAGGACCGATCACCAGGTCCAGAACAATGAAATCTAGCCTGGACCTGGGGATTGATCGGTTTCTGATCGAATCCGATCATCGCAGCCGGCAGGGGGGGGCGAGCGCGCGCGCCCCCCAGCAGGCCGCGAGCCCGATGTAACATGATGGCGATTCGCCTGCCTGTGCCATTCTGCCGAGGGACGGGTCGGCCTCAGGCGGCCGACATCGCGGGCGCCCTGGAAAGGTAAGTGTCCTTATTAAAAGTCAGCAGCTACTTTTTTTTTAGCTGCTGACTTTTAAAAAAAAATAAAATTTACCGCTGGATCACCCCTTTAATTATGAAACCACTCCCATTAGACTCACTCAGCCAAGAGCGGTTAAAGGGTAACTCCACTTCTGTGGGGAAAAAAAATAAAGAAAAAATAATATAGCACATATAATTGCGACACTAATCATATTGTAATTGAATGTTATTAAAAATGTACTTTCCTTTTCAATCTGCAGGCACTGTAATTTTCTGAGAATGCATTGCAATATGGCTATATGGAATTGTTCTGTACACAGAATGTATACTGATCACTCCACAGAAACATAATTTCCTGCTTGTGTGATTGGCTCACCAATTTTCCCAGAAGTCTGCCTAAGATACAAGTCAGATTTCAAGCATCCCCTGCAACAGAAATGTTTGGAGAGATACTTTCAATAGGAGCACATCTAAAGGGATGCAAGCCCAGCAGGTTTCCTCATTAGTGCCCTGCAGCTGCACACCTGACAATTAAAGTGGAGGGCCGCCCTAAAAAAAAAACAGCATTAATATTCTTAAAAAAAAAAAAAACAACATTTGAAAAAAATGTTTTTTCACCTTATCAGAAACCCCTGTAGCTAGGCAGTCTTCCTAATCTGCCTCTTCCTACTCCGCGATTTCCTAACACAGCATGTCCCATTCACAATGCGCCGCGCGACTCGCGTATGCGCAGTAGGAAACGGGCAGTGAAGCCGCAAGGCTCCACTTCCTGTTCCCCTTAGTGGGGATGGCGGCGCTGGGACCCGAGACCCGAGGGACGGGTCGGCCTCGGGCGGCCGACATCGCGGGCACCCTGAAAAGGTAAGTGTCCTCATTAAAAGTCAGCAGCTACCATAACCTCGGTATCCTCTTCTTCAGTGAGTGGTCCGGTTTCAAATAAAAGTGGTCTCTGCGGAGGATTCACTGCGAGATCCCTTTTATCCGTGGCGGGAGAGGCCCATCCCCCCCGCCCGCCGCTCTCTGGTGCCCGGAGCCGTCGGTAGCGGCAGAGGCGATTTGGTCCTCTTCCTGACTTGATATGGAGATGAGTGAGGGGGAAGATGGCCCCCACCCGTCTCCATACCATTGCAGGGCGGAAGCGACATCAAAACGTCACTTCCGCCCATAGCTCTTAAAGCAAAATTTTTTTTTTTTTTTATGACATTTACATTTTTATTTTTTTATTTTTATTGCATTTTAGTGTAAAAATTAGATCTGAGGTCTTTTTGACCCCAGATCTCATATTTAAGAGGTCCTGTCATGCTTTTTTTTGTCTTATTTTTTCATTTAAAAAAGTGTGCTTGTAAGACCGCTGCGCAAATACTGTGTGACAGAAAGTATTGCAACGACCACTATTTTATTCTCTAGGGTGCTAGAAAAAAAAACATATTATCTAAGTAATTTTCTAGCAAAAAATTGGTCCGTAAGTGGCTAAGTAACACTTATGCCGCGTACACACGTACGGACTTTTCCCGGCGGACCTAAGTCCAGCGGACAATCCGCTGGACTTTCCCGCTAGGTACGCTGGACTAAAAAGCGAACGGACTTGACCACACACGATCACGCAAAAAGTCCGACGGTTCACGCGATGACGTACAGCACGTACGACGGGACTAGAAAACGAACAATACTAGAAAAATACTTGCTACTGAGCATGCGTCCTTTTTGGTCCGCCGGACCATACTACACACGACCGGATTATCCGCTGGACTGCCAAGTCCAGCGGATAATTTGAAAACAAAACTTGAAACTTTAGTCCGCCGTACTTTGGCCAAAAAAGTCCGCCGGCGCCCACACACGAGGGGATTATCCGCTGGACTTCGGTCCAGCGGATAATCCCGCGGGATAGTCCCTTCGTGTGTACGCGGCATTACAGGTTACAGGTCTTATATCCCCCCCCCAACTTTTTCTGGACAGTGAAAGAAGAAGTAGCAGACTGATGAACTCATCTCTCTGTCACTTTCTTCCCTCATCATCATGACCCTTTCCCTGCAGCACAACTGATTTGTTATCAGTGCTGCTTGTACTTTACGCAGCCTAAGCTCTGTTGTACAGGAACTAAAAGAGGCTGATGCCAGGTCAAATTTAGGTACTACACTATTTCATTAAAATACTATTTATTGATGTATTAATGAATACAGAGCTCCATTAATTTGTATATTTTACATCTATCTGGACTTTAATTGTAAATTTCAGTCACAGATTTTGAATTTATAATTTGACAAAGCAATCTTACAACTTTTATTGAAGTTGTTTCCTCTATCATTCCAAATGTATTGAGGGGGTTTTATTTAATAATTCCTCAAATATTTTATTAGGGTGTATAACACACAAACTAGTATATACAGAAGCAGTTTTCATAGTTTAAAATAAAACAAGTTTATCTTGTTTTTTTAATCTAGGTAGTACCAAAATTACTGAATTTCCATGTGGGTTTTATATGGAAAGATCTCAAGGAAAACATGTGGTTGGCAATGACATTTGGGGACAAAAATGTGTTGAATGGAACATAGCTAACATATCCAGACACTGATTACATCCCACTGTCTATAAAGATGCAATTAGGGTGGGGTACATTTTAGCATATTTTTTAGTATTGATGTAATTGAATAGCTTGTATGAAACTAGAGAAGTGACGGCAATGTGTATACAATAGAACATAAGAAGGATAATACAATTCTCAAGACAAACTGTAAAACTGGTGTAAATCTGACTCTGTATAGTATAGTGGGATATACAGTAGAAGAGTTGTTGTATTTCAATCACAAAATAAAAGTTGTTATAAACTAAATTAAATATGGCATGATTTAGCATGGAAAAGAAAATGTGATAGATGTTGTATTAAATAGATACAATTTATATTGTTAATCTGTCTGCTAGAAATATATTTTAAATTGCAACCCAACCATTGTTTCCTCTCAAATTCTCAACAGGAATCTTGAAGATATGATATAAAATTATGTTATTATTGTGTGTTAATGTATATATAAAAAAAAAAAAAGAATAATCCAGTCCCTAATTTATAAAAAAATATATATTTCTATGTATAGTTTATGTACAGTGCTTTGCAAAAGTATTCACCCCCTTGGCATTTTTTCGTGTTTTGTTGCCTCACAACCTGGAATTAACGGATTGTTTGAGGATTTGCATCATTTAGGCTACTTTCACACTGAAGTGTTGCAGGCGCTGGCGGTAAAGCCGCACTATATTTAGCACCGCTTTACTGTCGTTTTAGAGGCACCATTCGGCCGCTAGCTGGGTGGTTTTAACCCCCGCTAGCCGCTGAAAAAGGGTTAAAAGCGCCTGCAAAGCGGCACTTTGCCAGCGGGTTTGCAGCGCTGTTCCATTGTTTTCAATGGGAAGGGGCGCTTTAGGAGCGGTAAATACACCGCTCCTACAGCGCTCCAAAGATGCGGCTTGCAGGACTTTTTTGACCATCCTGCAAGCGCACCGCTCGGGGCTTTCACACTCGAGACACAGCAGCGACTGTTTTAGGGCGATTTGCAGCCGCTATTTTTAGTGCTGTAGCCCCTGCAAAGCACCCCAGTGTGAAAGGGGCCTTAATGTACAGAAAATGCCCACAATTTTGAAGATTTTTTTTATTGTGAAGCAAACAACAAATAGGATAACATAACAGAAAAAGTGTTGAAATATATGCACTTTGCTAATAGTTAGCAGCTTTTTTGTACCTTTTACTCATATGCATATTTTTGCTAGTCAAGGTCCATCAATCAGCACAAAGGCACTTTGTAATAGGTTCATATAATAATGCTTTGAAAACCTTAAGGTTCATATCATTTGGACTGGGAAACCTTAAGATTATTATTTATAATTTTTCACATTCTAGCACTTTAAACCAACAAGGTTCATATAATCAAGGTTGCGTTAATGTAAATAGGTTTGTTGGACAAACACATTTTAGCGCTGTTTTTATTTTATACATACAGTGCCTTGCAAAAGTATTCACCTCCTTGGCTTTTTCCGTGTTTTGTTGCCTCACAACCTGGAATTAACATGGATTGTTTGAGGATTTGCATCATTTAATTTCCAGAACATGCCCACAACTTTGAAGATTTTTTTTATTTTTTATTGCGAAGCAAAAAACATATAGGACAAAATAACAGAAAAAGTAAATGTGCATAACTATTCACCCCCCTAAAATCAATACTTTGTAGAGCCACCTTTTGCGGCTATCACAGCTCCAAGTCGGTTTGGATAAGTCTCTATGAGCTTGCTACATCTTACCACCTGGATTTTTGCCCATTCCTCCTTGCAAAACTGCTCCAGCTCCTTCAAGTTGGATGGTTTGTGCTTGTGAACAGCAATCTTTAAGTCTGACCACATATTTTCTATTAGATTGAGGTCTGGGCTTTGACTAGGCCATTCCAACACATTTACATGTTTCCCCTTAAACCACTCAAGTGTTGTTTTAGCAGTGTGTTTGGGGTCATTGTCCTGCTGGAAGGTGACCCTCCGTCCTAGCCTCAAATCACACACAGAAGGGTACAGGTTTTGCACAAGAATATCCCTCTATTTAGCAACATCCATCTTTCCCTCAACTCTGACCAGTTTCCCAGTCCCGACTGCTGAAAAACATCTCCACAGCATGATGCTGCCACCACCATGTTTCGCTGTGGGGATGGTGTTTTTTGGGTGATGTGTTGGGTTTGTGCCAGACATAGCGTTTTCTTTGATGGCCGAAAAGTAAAATTTTTGTCTCATCAGACCAGAGCATTTTGGGAGTCTCCCACATGTCTTTTCGCAAACTCAAAACGTGTAATTTTGTTTTTTACTGAAAGTAATGGCTTTCTTCTGGCCACTCTGCCAAAAAACCCAACTCTATTGTCGTCCTATGTACAGATACTCCAGTCTCTGCTGTGGAACTCTGCAGCTCCTCCAGGGTTACCTTAGGTCTCTGTGCTGCCTCTCCGATTAATGCCATCCTTGCCGGTCAGTGAGTTTTGGTGTGCGGTCGTCTCGTGGCAGGTTTGCTGTTGTGCCATGTTCTTTCCATTTGGTTCTGATAGATTTGATGGTGCTCCTAGGGATCATCAAAGATTTGAATATTTTTTTATAACCTAATCCTGACTTGTACTTCTCAACAACATTGTCCCTTACTTGTTTGGTCGAGTTCCTTGGTCTTCGTGGCAGTGTTTGGTAAGTGGTGCCTCTTGCTTAGGTGTTGCAGCCTCTGGTGTCTTTCAAAAAGGTGTGCATATGTAATGACAGATCATGTGACACTAAAGCCCCATACACACGGTCGGATTTTCCGATGGATTCTGTCCTATCAGACAATGTTGTCGGAAATTCCGACCGTGTGTAGGCACCATCGGACAGTTTCCATCGGATTGTCCGACGGACAATGTCCTATCTCCTGCTGGATAGATTTTTTGACAACAAAGTCCGATCACGCCAAATCCGATTGTGTGTAGCGAATTCCGACGGACAAAGTGCTACGCATGCTCAGATCACATTACAAGACCAAAGCAATTGGCTACTAGCCTCTACGTAGTCCCGTCGTAGGCAACAAACGTCACCACTAGGGATGGGCCCGGTGCTCGATGCGAACCCACGTTCGCATCGAGCACCGGGCGTTCGCTCGCTCGGCGAGCCCAGAACTATTTTGGCCGCTCGCATCACGTTCGTGTGAGGCGCGCGGCCCCGCAATGCATTGCGGCCGGCGCGGCCGGCGCAGTGCATTGCTGGCTGATGATTGGCCAAGCATGCACTGTGACCCCGCATGCTTGGCCAATCACAGCCCCGGAAACTCGAAGAGCCATAATTGGCTACAGGCAGGACGCCTGTAGCCAATTACAGCTCAGGGGCTGTAGTACACGCCCCCCCCCTATAAAAGGCCGCCACGCCGTCTGCGCCGGTCACATGCTGTTCCGGCGCAGATTGAGCAGGCTAGATCTGTGACACTCTGCTGGATTTAGTTAGGTAGAGAGATTCACTTACAGAGATTGAGTTAGATAGATTCAGTTACAAAGATTGATTGAGAAAGAGGGGCTTGTAGTGTGTTCGTGGCAGGCAGGCAGAGCTCCTATATTTTGTTACCAGAAGCACCTATAGGACTTGTAGTGTGTTCGTGGCAGGCAGGCAGAGCTCCTATATTTTGTTACCAGAAGCACCTATAGGACTTGTAGTGTGTTCGTGGCAGGCAGGCAGAGCTCCTATATTTTGTTCCCAGAAGCACCTATAGGACTTGTAGTGTGTTCGTGGCAGGCAGGCAGAGCTCCTATATTTTGTTCCCAGAAGCACCTATAGGACTTGTAGTGTGTTCGTGGCAGGCAGGCAGAGCTCCTATATTTTGTTCCCAGAAGCACCTATAGGACTTGTAGTGTGTTCGTGGCAGGCAGGCAGAGCTCCTATATTTTGTTCCCAGAAGCACCTATAGGACTTGTAGTGTGTTCGTGGCAGGCAGGCAGAGCTCCTATATTTTGTTCCCAGAAGCACCTATAGGACTTGAAGTGTGTTAGTCCCATCACACACACAGAGCTATATTTTTCTTCCCAGAAGCACCTATAGGACTTGAAGTGTGTTAGTCCCATCACACACACAGAGCTATATTTTCTTCCCAGAAGCACCTATAGGACTTGAAGTGTGTTAGTCCCATCACACACACAGAGCTATATTTTGTTCCCAGAAGCACCTATAGGACTTGAAGTGTGTTAGTCCCATCACACACACAGAGCTATATTTTCTTCCCAGAAGCACCTATAGGACTTGAAGTGTGTTAGTCCCATCACACACACAGAGCTATATTTTCTTCCCAGAAGCACCTATAGGACTTGAAGTGTGTTAGTCCCATCACACACACAGAGCTATATTTTCTTCCCAGAAGCACCTATAGGACTTGAAGTGTGTTAGTCCCATCACACACACAGAGCTATATTTTGTTCCCAGAAGCACCTATAGGACTTGAAGTGTGTTAGTCCCATCACACACACAGAGCTATATTTTGTTCCCAGAAGCACCTATAGGACTTGAAGTGTGTTAGTCCCATCACACACACAGAGCTATATTTTGTTCCCAGAAGCACCTATAGGACTTGAAGTGTGTTAGTCCCATCACACACACAGAGCTATATTTTGTTCCCAGAAGCACCTATAGGACTTGAAGTGTGTTAGTCCCATCACACACACAGAGCTATATTTTGTTCCCAGAAGCACCTATAGGACTTGAAGTGTGTTAGTCCCATCACACACACAGAGCTATATTTTCTTCCCAGAAGCACCTATAGGACTTGAAGTGTGTTAGTCCCATCACACACACAGAGCTATATTTTCTTCCCAGAAGCACCTATAGGACTTGAAGTGTGTTAGTCCCATCACACACACAGAGCTATATTTTGTTCCCAGAAGCACCTATAGGACTTGAAGTGTGTTAGTCCCATCACACACACAGAGCTATATTTTGTTCCCAGAAGCACCTATAGGACTTGAAGTGTGTTAGTCCCATCACACACACAGAGCTATATTTTGTTCCCAGAAGCACCTATAGGACTTGAAGTGTGTTAGTCCCATCACACACACAGAGCTATATTTTGTTCCCAGAAGCACCTATAGGACTTGAAGTGTGTTAGTCCCATCACACAGAGATCCTATATTTTGTTCCCAGAAGCAACTATAGGACTTGAAGTGTGTTAGTCCCATCACACAGACCTTTATTTTCTTCCCAGAAGCACCTATAGGACTTGAAGTGTGTTAGTCCCATCACACAGAGCTCCTCTATTTTCTTTGCAGAAGCACCCATAGGACTTCTAGTGTGTTAGTGGCATCACACAGAGCTCCTCTATTTTCTTTGCAGAAGCACCCACAGGACTTCTAGTGTGTTAGTGGCATCACACAGAGCTCCTCTATTTTCTTTGCAGAAGCACCCACAGGACTTCTAGTGTGTTAGTGGCATCACACAGAGCTCCTCTATTTTCTTTGCAGAAGCACCCATAGGACTTCTAGTGTGTTAGTGGCATCACACAGAGCTCCTCTATTTTCTTTGCAGAAGCACCCACAGGACTTCTAGTGTGTTAGTGGCATCACACAGAGCTCCTCTATTTTCTTTGCAGAAGCACCCACAGGACTTCTAGTGTGTTAGTGGCATCACACAGAGCTCCTATATTTTCTTTGCAGAAGCACCCATAGGACTTCTAGTGTGTTAGTGGCATCACACAGAGCTCCTCTATTTTCTTTGCAGAAGCACCCATAGGACTTCTAGTGTGTTAGTGGCATCACACAGAGCTCCTATATATTCTTCTCAGCAGCACCCACAGGACTTCTAGTGTGTTAGCGGCATCACACAGAGCTCCTCTATTTTCTTTGCAGAAGCACCCACAGGACTTCTAGTGTGTTAGTGGCATCACACAGAGCTCCTCTATTTTCTTTGCAGAAGCACCCATAGGACTTCTAGTGTGTTAGTGGCATCACACAGAGCTCCTCTATTTTCTTTGCAGAAGCACCCACAGGACTTCTAGTGTGTTAGTGGCATCACACAGAGCTCCTCTATTTTCTTTGCAGAAGCACCCACAGGACTTCTAGTGTGTTAGTGGCATCACACAGAGCTCCTCTATTTTCTTTGCAGAAGCACCCACAGGACTTCTAGTGTGTTAGTGGCATCACACAGAGCTCCTCTATTTTCTTTGCAGAAGCACCCATAGGACTTCTAGTGTGTTAGTGGCATCACACAGAGCTCCTCTATTTTCTTTGCAGAAGCACCCACAGGACTTCTAGTGTGTTAGTGGCATCACACAGAGCTCCTCTATTTTCTTTGCAGAAGCACCCACAGGACTTCTAGTGTGTTAGTGGCATCACACAGAGCTCCTATATTTTCTTTGCAGAAGCACCCATAGGACTTCTAGTGTGTTAGTGGCATCACACAGAGCTCCTCTATTTTCTTTGCAGAAGCACCCATAGGACTTCTAGTGTGTTAGTGGCATCACACAGAGCTCCGATATATTCTTCTCAGCAGCACCCACAGGACTTCTAGTGTGTTAGTGGCATCACACAGAGCTCCTCTATTTTCTTTGCAGAAGCACCCACAGGACTTCTAGTGTGTTAGTGGCATCACACAGAGCTCCTCTATTTTCTTTGCAGAAGCACCCATAGGACTTCTAGTGTGTTAGTGGCATCACACAGAGCTCCTCTATTTTCTTTGCAGAAGCACCCACAGGACTTCTAGTGTGTTAGTGGCATCACACAGAGCTCCTCTATTTTCTTTGCAGAAGCACCCACAGGACTTCTAGTGTGTTAGTGGCATCACACAGAGCTCCTCTATTTTCTTTGCAGAAGCACCCATAGGACTTCTAGTGTGTTAGTGGCATCACACAGAGCTCCTCTATTTTCTTTGCAGAAGCACCCACAGGACTTCTAGTGTGTTAGTGGCATCACACAGAGCTCCTCTATTTTCTTTGCAGAAGCACCCACAGGACTTCTAGTGTGTTAGTGGCATCACACAGAGCTCCTCTATTTTCTTTGCAGAAGCACCCATAGGACTTGTAGTGTGTTAGTGGCATCACACAGAGCTCCTATATTTTCTTCTCAGCAGCACCCACAGGACTTCTAGTGTGTTAGTGGCATCACACAGAGCTCCTCTATTTTCTTTGCAGAAGCACCCATAGGACTTCTAGTGTGTTAGTGGCATCACACAGAGCTCCTATATATTCTTCTCAGCAGCACCCACAGGACTACCGACTACAATGGCTGGAAGACCGTCAAGGGGAGGCAGAGCGTGCAGAGCCAAGAACACAGGGCAGGCAGGCTCTGTTTCTAGTGGACGTGGCCGTGGACGTGGACGTGGACGTGGACGTGGTCGTGCATCGTCATCAGCACGTGGCCATGGGACACGCGCGTCTTTGTTTTCGGCAGCTGGACATGTGGAGCCGCATCATGCTGAAGGCTTGGTAGAATGGATGACCAAGCCCTCCTCATCCTCCTCATCCTCTCTCACCCAGGCTCAGGGTACTGACAGAGCATCATCAGCCACCCCTTCCCTAGACCCACCATGTCCTCCTGAGGAGTCCCCCGAACTCTTTGAGCACAGTGTTGGGTACATGCTCCAGGAGGATGCCCAACGATTCCAAGGCTCGGATGACGATACCCAGCTTGAGGAATCTGGCAGTACTGTTCCACCAGCTGCAGCTTACTGCCAGGTTTGCTCTAGTGGTGAAGAGGGAGGGGATGATGAGGTCACTGACTCCACGTGGGTGCCTCAAGGGAGAGAGGATGAGGAGGAGGACGAGGAGGAGGAGGATGCGGCGTCACATGTCCAACGAGGCAGGATGCCCCCTGGAGGCCAGGTAGAGTCCAGCACAGCAACTGTACAACACCGCAGAGCTCCGCCTGTGCAGGGCGCTGCCTCTGCACGTTATCAGAAAAGTTCTTTGGTGTGGGCCTTTTTTGAGACGAGTGCAGCAGATCGCACCACTGCTATTTGCAATATTTGTCTCAAGCGTATCTCGCATGGCCAAAACATCAGCCGCTTGGGCACGACAAGCATGACCAGACATATGGCGACCTGCCATGCAGCTCGTTGGCAGGCACACATAAAAGACCCACACCAAAGAACTAAGCGGACCTCTCCTTGCTCCTCAGCTGGGATCTCCATCCCCACTACACCTTCAGTCCTCTCTGAAAGCTGCTCTGAGAGGACTGAAGGTGTAGAATTAGGTGTGTCACAACCAAGTACTTGCAGTACACCGACGTCCGATTGCAGCAGGCAAATTTCCCTGCCCCAGCTGCTGGACCGTAGAAAGAAGTACACTCCCAGCCATCCACATGCCCAGCGGTTGAATGCTAGCCTGGCTAAATTGCTAGCACTTCAACTGCTGCCTTTTCAGTTGGTAGACTCGGCCCCCTTCCGTGAGTTTGTTCAATGTGCGGTTCCTCAGTGGCAGGTTCCCAAACGCCACTTTTTCTCACGGAAGGCGATTCCGTCTCTCTACCGGCATGTGGAGGGCAATGTCCATGCCTCGCTGGACAGGGCGGTCAGCGGTAAGGTGCATATTACCGCTGACTCATGGTCCAGCAGGCATGGACAGGGACGGTACCTTTCTTTCACGGCCCATTGGGTCACTCTATTGGCAGCTGGGAGGGATGCAGGACAAGGTGCAGTAGTGTTGGAGGTTGTTCCGCCACCACGCCTCCAAAACGCTACTACTGCTACTGGTTGTGACACACCTCTCTCCTACACCCCCTCCTCTTCTTCTTCCTCCAGTGCTCTGTCCTTGGAACCAGCAGTGCTCCGTAGGCGTACAAGGGGCTACGCAAGTACGCAGGCAAAAAGATGCCATGCCGTGCTTGCGCTGGTGTGTTTTGGGGGACAGGAGCCACACTGGGCCAGAGGTTCTGGCAGCTCTGCAGGGGCAGGCCGAGAGGTGGTTGACGCCACGTCAGCTTAAGCCAGGAATGGTCGTTTCTGACAATGGCACCAACCTCCTCTCCGCCCTGCGACAGGGGCAGCTCACCCATGTGCCCTGCATGGCTCACGTCCTCAACCTGGTGGTGCAGCGGTTCTTGGGCAGGTTCCCAGGCTTACAGGATGTCCTGAGGCAGGCCAGGAAAGTCTGTGTGCATTTCCGCCGATCTTATAATGCCAGTGCTCGGCTGACTGAGCTGCAAAAGGAGCTGAACCTGCCCAAGAACCGCCTAATATGTGACATGCCCACCAGGTGGAACTCAACGTTGGCCATGCTGCAGCGACTGCACACGCAGCAGAGGGCCATCAATGAGTACCTTTGCGACTACGGCACCAGGACAGGGTCAGGGGAGCTTGTTTTTTTTTCCCCACGTCAGTGGAGCATGATCAGGGATGCATGCACTGTCCTCTCACCATTTGAGGAGGCCACGAGGATGGTGAGCAGTGACAGTGCATGCATCAGTGACACTGTCACTCTTGTCCACCTGTTGGAGCATACGCTGCGTGGGATAATGGACAGGGCACTTGAGGCAGAACAGAGGCAGGAAGAGGAGGACTTCCTTGCCTCTCAAGGCCCCCTTTATCCGGACAGTGTTCCTTCTGTCCCACCCATCACACAGGAAGAGGATGAGGAGGAGGAGGAGGAGGAGGAGGAGGATTGTGTGAGCATGGAGGTGGAGCCTGGCACTCAGCATCAGCAGCAGCAGTCTTTTAGGGATGATGTACAGTCCCAACAAACCAGTGGACTTGTACGTGGCTGGGAGGAGGTGGCTGGCGATCATGTCATCCTCAGTGACCCAGAAGACTCCGGACCGAATGCCTCAGCTAACCTACGCTGCATGGCCTCCCTGATCCTGCAAAGCCTGCGGAAGGATCCTCGTGTTCTTCGGATCAAGGAGAGGGACCATTACTGGCTGGCCACTCTCCTTGATCCGCGGTACAAGGGTAAGGTTGCGGACCTTATCTTGCCGTCGCAGAGGGAGCAGAGGATGAGACATCTCAGGGAGGCCTTGCAGAAAGGTCTGTGCAATGCGTTCCCAGAAACTGGGAGGCTACAAACTCCTGGTCCTGGGCGACGAGTTGCTGAGGCTTCGGTCAGTGGCAGAAGGAGCGGTGGGGAAGGTGGACGTCTGACCGATGCGTTCAGACAATTTTTTAGTCCGCAGCCCCAAGGTATGATCGGTTCCAGCAACCATCGCCAGCGTCTGATATACATGGTGCAGGAATACCTTGGGGCAAGGTCAGACTTGGACACCTTTCCCACCGAAAATCCTCTGGCTTACTGGGTCCTGAGGATGGATCACTGGCCAGAGCTTGCACAGTATGCAATTGAGCTACTGGCCTGTCCTGCCTCCAGCGTTCTTTCCGAACGCACATTCAGTGCTGCTGGAGGATTTGTGACTGATCATAGGGTGCGCCTGTCCACCGCCTCGGTTGATCGACTGACCTTCATCAAAATGAATCAGTCTTGGATCACCACCAGCTACCAGGCACCTGAGGCGGATATAACCGAATAATTTTTAATGTCACATCCCTTCAAGACTGCCTATGCTGATGCTGAGTGACTGTCCTCTTATGTTCACTGACTATCCTCTTCCTCCTCCTCAATGATCCATGCCACCACACCAGTGCCTAAGGCACAATTCTTCAGCCCCTGTTTAACAGGGGCGGGTACTTACAATTTTTTAAAAAAAATGCTTCGCAACACATGTGACTGCTGTGCTCCAAGTACAGTATCTGTGAGGGCCGGGTTGCAGTGTTGTGGCACCAGCACCAGTGCCTAAGGCACAATTTTTCAGCCCCTTTTTAACAGGGGCGTGTACTTACAATTTTTTAAAAAAAATGCTTCGCAACACGTGTGACTGCTGTGCTCCAAGTACAGTCTCTGTGAGGGGTTGCAGTGTTGTGGCACCAGCACCAGTGCCTAAGGCACAATTTTTCAGCCCCTGTTTAACAGGGGCGGGTACTTACAATTTTTTAAAAAAATGCTTCGCAACACGTGTGACTGCTGTGCTCCAAGTACAGTATCTGTGAGGGCCGAGTTGCAGTGTTGTGGCACCAGCACCAGTGCCTAAGGCACAATTTTTTCAGCCCCTGTTTAACAGGGGCGTGTACTTACAATTTTTTAAAAAAATGCTTCGCAACACGTGTGACTGCTGTGCTCCAAGTACAGTCTCTGTGAGGGGTTGCAGTGTTGTGGCACCAGCACCAGTGCCTAAGGCACAATTTTTCAGCCCCTGTTTAACAGGGGCGGGTAATTACAAATCTTGATCTAATAGTTCACAGCAGGGCCCATTCCTGCGCCCACCAAGAGTAACTATGAGGGCCTGCAGTCTTGTGGCAACACCGTCCACCAACACCGCCAAAGGCCCAATTTTTCTGCCCTGTTCATCAGGTGCTTGCAATTACAAATCTTGATCTAATAACTCACAGCAGGGCCCATTCCTGCGCCCACCAAGAGTAACTATGAGGGCCTACAGTCTTGTGGCAACACCGTCCACCACCACCGCCAAAGGCCAAATTTTTCTGCCCTGTTCATCAGGTGCTTGCAATTACAAATCTTGATCTAATAACTCACAGCAGGGCCCATTCCTGCGCCCACCAAGAGTAACTATGAGGGCCTACAGTCTTGTGGCAACACCGTCCACCACCACCGCCAAAGGCCCAATTTTTCTGCCCTGTTCATCAGGTGCTTGCAATTACAAATCTTGATCTAATAACTCACAGCAGGGCCCATTCCTGCGCCCACCAAGAGTCACTGTGAGGGCTTACAGTCTTGTGGCAACACCGTCCACCACCACCACCAAAGGCCCAATTTTTCTGCCCTGTTCAACAGGTGCATGCAATTACAAATCTTGATCTAATAACTCACAGCAGGGCCCATTCCTGTGCCCACCAGTCTTGTGGCTACACCAACATCTAATAGGGCAAATTTCTGCAGAGTATATACGGCAGGCCCCTACTTTCAAACATCCAACTTACAAACGAATCCTACTTGCAAACAGAAATAGAAAACAGGAAGTGAGAGGAAATCTACCCCTAGGAAGGGAAATTCTATCATGTTAGATTTAATTTGGGAAAAAGGTATCTCCTCTCTACTGATGCTTTATCACCAATCCTTGTTTCAATTAAAACCCCACTTTTCCAAAAACATTTGTCATTGGGACGGAAAGTGAGGTGACATGTTCTGAACAGATGTGCAAAGACAGCAAATGTTACAGGGGTGATAACCCCTCCCTATGTTCTCCAAAAAGCTTAAAAATAGATTTTTTTGGGATGGAGCTACACTTCATAATGTACCTGTTCAGATTCTACTTAAGAACAAACCTAAAGCCGCAAGTGGTTTTAAATGGCTTCTTTTTTTTCCTTTACAAATGTCATTTTGTGCAAGGACAGTTCTAAACACCGGAAACACATGCCACTTCACAGGCATACTTTGGACACCCCCCAGGTACCATATTTAAAGGAAAATTTCACTTTTTTTTTTTCACTTCATGCATCATTAAAATGACTGCTCCCGAAAAAACGTTCGTTTTTAAAAGTTCTTTTTGCATTGATATATGTCCCCTGGGGCAGGACCCGGGTCCCCAAACCTGTTTTATGACATTAACATGCATATTGGCCGTTGTAATTAGCACTTTTGATTTCGAACGTTCGCGTCCATTATAACGTATAGGGTTCGAAAATTCGCGCGAACTTTCGGTCGGTTCGAAGGTTCTGGTGCGAACCGAACCCGGGGGTGTTCGGCTCATCCCTAGTCACCACGTTCAGAATGATCGGATTTTCCGACAACTTTGTCCGACCGTGTGTACGCAAAACCAACATCGGACAAAGTACGACGGACATGATCCGACGGACCTGGTCCTCGGATAATCCGCGCGTGTGTATGGGGCTTTAGATTGCACAGAGGTGGACATAATTTCACTATTTATGTGACTTCTGAAGGTAATTGGTTGCACTAGAGCTTTTTATGGGCTTTATAACAAAAAGGGATGAATACATACGCACATGCCAATTATCATTTTTTTTATTTCTGAAAAATCGTTTTATGTATATATTTCTCTAATTTTACTTCACCAACTTAGACTATTGTGTTCTGATCTGATCCCATAAAACCCCCCCCCCCCCCCCCCCTTTTTTTTTTGCACAATTTTGAAGGAAGATAGTAATGGGGATAGAGAAACGGGAATCCCCCCCCCCCTTGAAAATAAAGATAAATAGACACGGGGAAGAGGTGGTTTAGATTTGGGGTAATGTTTCACATATGGAGATGTATGTATGTGTGTATATATGTGTATGTATATAGGCGTAGATCGATCCATTTGTGTACCTATATGTATTTTTTATGTATTTATGTGTATTTATGTAAGATCGGAAATTCGGCCAGCAAAAGACCGATGAGAGCTTTTGGTCGGAAAATGCGACCGCGTGTATGCTCCCTCTGACTTTTGCTGGCCGAATTCCCGCCAGCAAAAGATTGAGAGCAGGTTCTCTATTTTTTGGTCGGAAAAAGTTCTGATGGGAAATTTCAATCGTATGTACAAATTCAGACGCGCAAAATTCCTACGCATGGTCGGAAACAATTTGACGCATGCTCGGAAGCATTGAACTTAATTTTCTTGGCTCGTCGTAGTGTTGTACGTCACCACGTTCTTGACAGTCGAAAGTTCAGAGAACTTTTGTGGGACCATGTGTATGCAAGCCAAGCTTGAGCAGAATTCCATCGGAAAAACCATCCAAGTTTTTTCTGACGGAAAATCGGCTCGTGTGTACGGGGCATCACTTAACCACATCAATACTTGGCACTTTCATCCCCTTCCTTGGGGGAATGATCACAGGATCGAGCCACAGCGTGCGCCTCGCCTCGTGGCAGCGCTGCGAGCACTCATTCTTAGGGACGTTCCCGAACGTCCACTCAGAACGAGGAAAGGAACACCCCGCCGTTTATGTGCAGTGGTCGGATGGAAAGTAGTTAAATGCAGCAGCTAAAAAAAATAAATAATTTAAATGGGGGTCTTTGCTGTATAGGAGAAATGTATAAAATTAATGACTTTATGGACAGCAATGCAAATCAGCCCTCAGAAAAAAGTAAACCTAATAAAATTAGAGTGGATATAAACCATTCATGAAATCTGACCTGGGCACATATATCTGTAGTGTTTACTTATCTCTCCAAAGCCCTAAGTCCCCTGTCTTTCTGCTGCTCCGTTTTAAGCATGATAACTTCTGACAAGCTCTCCAACACAAGAGATACAAGCAGCTGGAAATTTGTTTCACGGAGGTAACATAGAGACAGATGTGCCTTTCGTCCAATCAGCTCACACACAGTGTATTCCCAGACTCCCCTCCCACTGCTGAAACAGGAGGAAAAATCTGTAAGACGATGTGCACTTTCTAAAGAATATAGAAAGCTGAATGCAGATATACAGGTAAAACTTATGTATGGAGATACTCACATTAATTTTAAGGTAAAGTAAAACTATAGACAAAACTTTTATTTTCATTTTGGATAGCGTAAGGGAGGGTCATACCCCTGACAGTTTATTTTTTGCCATCTGTGTCCCATTTGGGAGATTTCCCTTCACTTCCTGTCCCATAGCTAAAGAAGAAAGTGTGAGGAAATCCCTGCAAATTAAGGGAATCCCTTGGGGACCTATTACATTTCTGGGGACCAAATATGTGTGATTTTCTTCTACGTTCGCTATCAATGATAATGGTAAACAAGACACTTGGAGAGGGTAAATCTCCCTAATGGAGGCACAGACGGCAATAAAAAAATTACAGGGTGTCTAATAAGTTATGCCTTTAGTTGTACTTTAAACTTTTAGTAATTTACCAAAAGCAAAGTGTTACTTTTCTGTTCTTCCTTTCTATGTCAGAATATAGTTCTTCATTTTTTACCACTTCCTGTCCAGCATGATACGGTACGTTGCTGGACAGGAAGGGTGATATCTCTTGAGCAATCGGGGTGTCCATTAAGTATGCGACCAACGGCATCTTAACCGCTTCCCGACCGCCTCCTGCACATATACGTCGGCAGAATGGCATGGCTAGGCAAAACCACGTACAGGTACGTGGCCCTTTAATTGCATAGCCGTGTGTCGCGCGCTCGCGAACCGGTCGGGAGCTCCGTGACCACGGCCGCAGGACCAGTGGACCCGATCGCTGCTGGTGTCCCGTGATCGGGTCACAGAGCTGAAGAACGGGGAGAGGTCTGTGTAAACAAACCTCTCCCCGCGCTTCCTACTCTGCCTGTCATTGATCGGCTGTTCCCTGTCATCGGGAAAACCGATCAATGACGATCAGACGTCAGCCCCGCCCCCTAATGTTAAAAAAAAACACACACGTCACAGCCCATAACCCCTCCCCTCCCCCCTAGTGGTTAACTCTTTCACTACATGTGTCATTTATACAGGAATCAATGCATTTAAATAGAATTGATTGCTGTATAAATGACAATGGTCCCAAAAATGTGTCAAAAATGTCCGATGTATCCGCCATAATGTCGCAGTCACAATAAAAATCGCTGATCGCCGCCATTACTAGTAAAAAAAAAATATAAAAAAAAAATGCTATAAAACTATCCCCTATTTTGTAAACGCTATAACTATTGCGCAAACCAATCAATAATCGCTAATTGCGATTTTTTTTAACCAAAAATATGTAGAAGAATACGTATCGGCCTAAACTGAGGAAAAAAAAAAATTTATATATTTTTTGGGGATATTTATTATAGCAAAAAGCAAAAAATATTGCATTGTTTTCAAAATTGTCGCTCTATTTTTGTTTATAGCGCAAAAAATAAAAACCGCAGGGGGGGGGGTTAAATACCACCAAAAAAAAGCTCTATTTGTGGGAAAAAAAGGACGCCAATTTTGTTTTGGAGCCACGTCACACAACCGCGCAATTGTCAGTTAAAGCGACGCAGTGCCGAATCGCAAAAAGGGGCCTGGTCCTTTGGCTGCCAATTGGTCCGGGGATGAAGTGGTTAACTTCATATTTTTTAAGATAAAATTCTGAACATTAACGTTGGTACACTGAACCCCATTCTGTTGTACCGTTACTGTACAGAGACACTTTAAGCGCTACACTTTTTATGTATATATCTTTTCACAATTAGTCTGATTGTAGTGTTGGCGGCTGAAAATGAACAGACTTGCCGCTCATCGGCAAGTCTGTTCATTTAGCACGTCACTTAAGTTTATGTAGCTAGCGTAGGCAGTAAATGCCGCCGCGCTAGCTCCGTGACCTGGCATGGATTTAAAGGGACTCCCTACGCCGAAATACGGCGTGGGGGTTCCCCCCAAATCCATGTCAGACCCTTATTCGAGCACGCAGCCTGGCCGGCCAGGAAAGGGGTGGGGACGAACGAGCGCCCCCCCCTCCTGAGCCGTACCAGGCCGCGTGCCCTCAACATGGGGGGTGCCCTGGGGAAAGGGGGGCCGTGCGGCCCCCCACCCCAAAGCACCTTGTCCCCATGTTGATGAGGACAAGGGCCTCTTCCCGACAACCCTGGCCGTTGGTTGTCGGGGTCTGCGGGCGGGGGCTTATCGGAATCTGGGAGCCCCCTTATAGAAGGGGGCCCTCAGATCCCGGCCCCCCACCCTATGTGAATGAGTATGGGGTACGATGTACCCCTACCCATTCACCTAAGGTGTAAAATGTAAAGTACAAAAACACAAAAGCAATATTTTATTGCACTGCTCTGGGGGTCTTCTTCCGTCTTGGGGGTCTTCTCGCCGGACTCCTCCGCCATTTACCAAGCTCTTTTACCGAGCGGAGAAGTCCGGCTACCTTCTTCGTCGTCGCCGCCGTCGTCTGGGGGTCTCGATCCGCCTTCGGGGTCTTCCGGGGTCTCTTCTGTTCTTGCTGCGGTCGTCGTCTTCCGCGCCGCCGGCGCCGCCTTCTTCTGCTTGTTCTTCTTGTTCTTCTTCTTCTTCTTCCGATGTTGACCCGTCGCTGTCTCTGCCCGGAATGCCAGAGCCGCGCTGCGCTGGGACTTATATAGGGACAGGGTCACATGCTCATGTCACATGGTGACCCCGCCCCCTTGTGATATCACAGTCCCGGAGGATGCTGGGACTGTGACATCGCAAGGGGGCGGGGTCACCATGTGACATGAGCATGTGACCCTGTCCCCATGTCCCTATATAAGTCCCAGCGCAGCGCGGCTCTGGCATTCCGGGCAGAGACAGCGACGGGTCAACATCGGAAGAACAAGAACAAGAACAAGAAGAAGAAGGCGGCGCCGGCGGCGCGGAAGACGACGACCGCCGCAAGAACAGAAGAGACCCCGGAAGACCCCCGAAGGCGGATCGAGACCCCCAGATGACGGCGACGACGACGAAGAAGGTAGCCGGACTTCTCCGCTCGGTAAAAGAGCTTGGTAAATGGCGGAGGAGTCCGGCGAGAAGACCCCCAAGACGGAAGAAGACCCCCGGAGCAGTGCAATAAAATATTTTTTTCAAAAGTGTGGGTGTTTTTGTACTTTACATTTTACACCTTAGGTGAATGGGTAGGGGTACATCGTACCCCATACTCATTCACATAGGGTGGGGGGCCGGGATCTGAGGGCCCCCTTATAAAAGGGGCTCCCAGATTCCGATAAGCCCCCACCCGCAGACCCCGACAACCAACGGCCAGGGTTGTCGGGAAGAGGCCCTTGTCCTCATCAACATGGGGACAAGGTGCTTTGGGTGGGGGGGGGCCGCACGGCCCCCCTTTCCCCAGGGCACCCCCCATGTTGAGGGCACGCGGCCTGGTACGGCTCAGGAGGGGGGGGGCGCTCGTTCGTCCCCACCCCTTTCCTGGCCGGCCAGGCTGCGTGCTCGAATAAGGGTCTGACATGGATTTGGGGGAACCCCCACGCCGTATTTCGGCGTAGGGAGTCCCTTTAAATCCATGCCAGGTTGCGGAGCTAGCGCGGCGGCATTTACTGCCTACGCTAGCTACGTAACACATAACACATCAACTTTGTGGCTAAAAAACTTGGTAGCTTGAGAAGTCCATATAGAAGGGAGGTCAATCTGGTCCAGGACTCCCAGAGAACAGGAACAGCAGCAGATGACATATGTACCCAGGCTGTGGTCCTACAACAAGCTGCGTGTTCTGTCAGACCAGACTGAAGCCAGGCAATCACTTTCAACTCCTCCGTTCAGCCTTCCCTCTACCCTTCCCTGCAGCCTTTCCTGAGGCCTTCCCTGGAGGCTGTGGCTCTGGAGGTGGACTTGTGGGGGAGGAGGATGATGGAGGAGCGCACACAGATGGCCATCATCAGTTAGTTCGCCACTCAACCCCTTGTGGATGGTCGCAAAAAAGAGTTTCTCACATTTGCAGCGTTGGCCCTCCTCCATTTGCTGCAAATTGAAGGCTATGTAGACCTCTACAGCATCGAGGGGGGATTTCAGGGCTGCATTAGCCTTCTTGATGAGGGCCAGTGCTGCCTCCTCTGTTTTACTCCCCTTCCTGGGCCTTTTGGGTGGAAGGCGGAGGGGAGCCACCTGGGATTGGGTGTGACTGGGCCCCGCCACCTCCTGGCTGACACTTCCCCCTGCCTCCTCCTGTGTGCCACTTGCCAGAGCCTCGTCCTGGCTGAGGTCTTCCTGTGTATGAAAAAGGGACATAGTTTTAGTTTTTTGTTCATCAAACACACACACAATTTTCAGCTCATGACTGCTGCAAACTGAATTTAAATAAATAGAAAAGACTATAATTCTGACCCCAGTATTTTTCATTGTCACAATCTTTTTTGGCCCCTACTGTCTATTGATATGTCAAACACTTTTTGTTAGATCATTAATTTGTTATCAATAATAACTTCTAGTTAAAAACAATAATTTTCCCACAAAAAATATGTTTAAAAATACTATACCTAGCTCCGTCTGGGCTCCTCAATTTCTTCCTGGATGGAAGGCCCAGGTTGGTCCATGGAAGCCTCAGCTGGGGTTGAGAGAAGGCTGGACGGAGGGATGGATGGAAGAGTCGAAAGCGATTCCCTGGCTTCAATCTGGTCATCCAGAAAACGCATCTTGCTGTAGTACCAGAGACTGGGTACATATACATCCTCTGCTGCAGCTCCTGAGCTCAGGGACCTCTGGACCTTCAGATACTCCTTCCTATAGGTGCTTCTCAAGCTACCAATTTTACTTTCCACAAACTTGATGTCTGCATTGGGGGCCCGAGTCTTTACAAATTCAAGCAATTTCTCCAGCGATGCCTTCCTAGCTGCTTTATTGTGATATAAGGGGTTTTTCACCTCCCATAAATTTCGCATATCTCAATATTTATCAAGGAATTCTCCTAGGAATTCTGGTTCTTTAAATGGATACATTTTCTCTGCAAGACCAAACAAAAGACAAAAACACTAATCTCAGGCTAATCTTATCCCAATATAGGCCTCAATCTAGATTCAGTATAGTCCGCTCATGTGCCAAGTTAAAATCTTACCTTCGTTATAACATTTCTCGCTTCCGTTCCTCCTTCCTCCGCACACAGAACGTAGTTACGACAAACACGAGTGTAAGTTTTATATACACTGCACATGCATGAAACTCCGCCCACATCGCCCGCCCCTGACGTTCTTTCTAGACTATTTTCAGCCCCGTCTTTTTCGGCGCAGTGGGAGAGGAACATGGCGGAGACACAGCAGGTGCATAATAGCAGTAACAAGGAGGAGGAAAGCCTGGAGCCAGAAACATCACGATCAAGGAGGAGATTTAAGGCCTCAAATATGTCCTTTGTAGAGATGGCGGAGATGGTCGACATCTTGAGGAGGACGGGAATTATGAACCGTACCCAAACCCAAATCTGAGAGGCCAAGATGAGTCTGCACAGGAATTTTGGGTTACGACGATCCAAGGATCAACTGAGGAAACACTGGTCATACCTCAAATTAAAGGGAGCAGGATCAGTACAGAAATATCAAGAAAGTTCTTAGAAAAAAAAAAAAGTATTTGTCGTGTGTTCATATTATTATTATTACTTGCATGCTTCGCCATGTGCTTTTCTTTACTGTTGGACATTTTAAAATGGCTACTTTCATGTTCATGGGCACAGTAATCGGTTTTAGTAAACATCATTCATTTGCCAAATAAATACAATGTTTTTCCCAGATACAGGATTAAATACATTTGGTCATGCTAATTCTTATTTTCAAAGAAGTTTAGGACATTGTTGTCTAGATGTGTTTGAACCTAGAAGGAATAGCAAACTAGATTCAGTGTAATGTAAGGAGAGGACACTCAGCAGCTGTTTACACATCTGGACTCAGGTGCACTAGTGTGGGACACAAGAACAAACTTTTTAGGGTGCTCCACACAGGTACTCCAGTGGATACTTGGGGTATCTCCAGGTGGGAAACTTGTCCAAAAAAGGTAAGTATTCCAGCTTTGGTAAGGGAATAAATCATGTCTTCAGCTTGGAACGCTGTCCAAACAGAAAATTGTACCCCACTTCCAAGCAATGTTTCACATTAATATTTGTTGCCTCAAATATCTGTGTGCTAAGTATACCTTTTGTTTCATTCTCATAGGGGAGCAAAGAATTGGGAAATATGAGGTCACCAGGGACCCCCCCCCCCCACCTCAGGAAGAAGGGGAACAGAGGTCACAACCTGAGGATGTGGAGGAAGGAGAGGTGGTCGAGATTGAGACCACAACAGGTGAGTATCTGACACCACAGATTGAGGTAAGAGATGTATGCCTGCATATTTATAATACATGGTGTGTATTTTTATTTTTAGGTGATGTACAGGTTGTGGAAGAACAATCTCATCATTTCACCAGTGACAGTGCCCAAAGGCTAATCCAGGACATAATGTGGTGTAGTCGGGATTTAGACTTGATAAATCAAAAAACTCTGGAGATTGAACAAAAACTTAAGAACATGATTGATGTCCTCGGAAGAATCTAATTTCCAAAAAAACTGGCACCATTTTTGTTTTAATTTTAAAATTTTGGAAACATTTTATAAGGCAAATTTTGAAGATGCACACAGTGTGTCAACATGTGCTATCTGCCATTAGGGGATATCAATGTACGCGTTTTGTGGCTGCAATCCCTTCCTCAAAACTCAAGTAGGTGAGAGTGTGGCCTTAAATGAATTTAAGGCCACACAATACATTTGGACACATTTTAGGGGTGGGGGAGGCTTCAAAATGAATTTAAGGCCACACATTACATTTGGACACATTTTAGGGGGTGGGGGAGGCTTCAAAATGAATTTAAGGCCACACATTACATTTGGACACATTTTAGGGGGTGTGGGAGGCTTCAAAATGAATTTAAGGCCACACATTACATTTGGATACATTTTAGGGAGTGGGGAGGTTTATAAATCAATTTAAGGCCATACATTACATTTGAAGACATTTTAGGGGGTGTATCGGGAAAGCAGTACAATGGAGCTGACAATATACATTGTTAAAGGGACTAGGCTATAGGTGTATATGGGCCCAGGATTGCATGCTGGGGAGGTTAGTGAAGGCAAATATGCATGTAGGCCAAAAAAAAGGAGTTTAAAAAACAAATCCTGCACGCATGAGGATAAAGGGGACATTCACAGCATATTTCAATCATAGTAATTAGGTAATGATGAAATTAATACAATACATTAGCAAACTTTAAATACATATAATGTAATGTTAAAGGATAAAACTTACCTTAATAAAGTCCTTCTGCAGGACCTGAATAATGGCAGAACAGGTCTCTGGGATAATGATCCCCAGAGCCTGGGGAGAGATGCCTGTCGAGAACTTGAGGTCCTGAAGGCTTCTCCCAGTCGCCAAGTACTGCAACGTGGCAACTAGCCTCTGCTCCGGAGTGATGGCTTGACGCATGCAGGTATCCTGATATAAGGGATCAGCAAAGCCAGCAGACAGTGAAAAACTGGGTCTGTCATCCTGAGATAATTCCTGAAATCCTCAGAATTATTCTCACGGATCTCACGAAGCAAAGGCATGTGCAAGAATTGGTTACGCTGGCGCAACCAATTCTTGGTCCATGAACTCCTTCTGGCCCTGTTCATGGACTGGGCTCGGGTCAAAGTATTAACCCCCACACACCAAGCCAAGCCCCCACACAGCACAAACTCAAGAACGAGTACATCCATGCACCATGGCTTCAAAACGGTTGGCTGGTCAGAACAAACGTAAACAAACGCACTGAAGAACAGCAAGGCCTGTGAAGAGCGACTTGAAGAACAGGAACGAGCGGACCAGAACGCCCTGATATACAGGTACGAACTGACCAACATGCACTGAAAACCAGATACAAACCCACAAGCACAAACTGAAAACGCAGAAAAACTATCAAAATAAGCTGGCGTCTGAAAAGCGTGAATTGTCTCTAACCAAACTTCTACTAACACGAGATAAACACGAGATTAGCAGAAGGAGCCCAAATGGTGGTGTACTGGGTCTTGAACTTCCATTTTCTAGTCTCGTCCTACGCAATGTATGTCACCACGTTAAAACCGGGCAGACTTTTGGAGTGATCGTGTTTGGGCAAGTCCGTTCATTTGAAAGTCCGTCGGAACTCCACTGCAAAGTCTGTCGGAAAGACTGTCAGACCTAGTCTGCCGGAAAATCCGGTCGTGTGTACACGGCATTAGGAATCGACAAATATAAGTCTTGAATGGTGGATAATGGAATTTGATACCACTCTTCATGCAAAAATCGTTCCAGTTCCTGCAGAGATGCCGGAGGTGGAAAACAAGCCTTCTCCAATATTGACCATAGTGGCTCTTTGGGTTTGAGGTCTGGCAAATGTAGCACCCAGGGAAGGCACGATACTTTGTCTGCATGCTCATCAAACCTCAATGTGACAACAACAGCTGTGTGAAGTGAAGCATTATGGTCTTGACAAATGGTGCTGTCTCGGGAAACAATTTCTGCACCATAGGGTGCACATAGTTGCCCAAAATTTGTACCTTTCAAGGGGATGATGGGGCCTGCAGAATACCAAGCTATGGATGCTCAAACCATGCATGGTTTACCGTTGGCACAAGACAGTCCTGGTCATAAGCTTGTGGCGGTGATCGTCACACATAAACACTTTCAGTGGTTGGGAACATTGTGAAGCTCAATTCATCGCGCCATATTACAGTCTTCCATTGATCGATAGTCCCCGATTTATGGGTGTTGCACCACTCTTTCCTCTTCTGAGCATTAATATCAGTCACTAGTGGTTTGGCAATTGCAGCTTGCCAGTGAATGTTTTGCTTATGAAGTTCCCTTCCCACAGTTTTTGTGGACATGGGCTTTGGAAGACTGAGATTGAGCTCTGCAGTCACTTTTGCAGCAGTTGCTTTCTTATTCCAGGTTACAATCCTGCGCAATTAACCTTTGTCTCTTATAATTATTATATATATATTATTATATATATTCCCTGGCAAGTTGTACACTTGCAGTTGCACTTTTCCAATTTGTAGCAAATTTGCGTGGCAAGTCTCTAGCAAGAGCAAACATTTGCAGTGGTAAGTCTACAGCAAGAGCTCTGCGAGTCTATAGCAAAAGCCCCCCACATCTACAGCAAGAACCCCCGCAAGTCTTTAGCCAGAGTAATCAAGTCTCCATTTTAGGCAAGAAAATAGAAGCAAGCAGCGAAAAATCTATAATCCCCCAATCTGGTGATAGTGAACCCATTATTAACCACTTTACGACCGGCGCACACAGATGTACATCGGCAGAATGGCACGGACAGGCAAATGGGCGTACAGGTACGTCCCTTTGAATTTGCCGCCGTGCCATTCTCGCGCGCGTGGCGAGGTCCATGAGTCGGGTCGCGTGTCCTGCGGACTCGATCGCTGTGGGATACCCACAATCGTCTCATGGAGAGTCAGAACGGGGAGATGCTGATGTAAACAAGCTTCTCCCCATTCTGCCTAGTGACAGTGTCACTGATCAGCTCTCCCTGTAATCGGGAGAGCTGATCAGTGTAGTGTAACACACAGCCCCTCCCCCTGACAGTTAGAACACATCCCTAGCACACACTTAACCCCTCCCGCCCCCTAGTGGTTAAACCCTTCACTGCCAGTGTCATTTTTACAGTAATCAGTGCAATTTAATCGCACTGATCACTGTAAAAATGACAATGGTCCCAAAAATTTGTCAAAATTGTCCGATGTGTCCGCCATAATGTCACAGTCACAATAAAAATCTGATCGTCGCAATTACTAGTAAAAAAAAAAAATTAATAAAAATGCCATAAAACTATCCCCTATTTTGTAAATGCTATAACTTTTGCGCAAACCAATCAATAATATTTGCAGTCCATTTTGCAATCCCAGGAAAAATCCAAGATTATTATCACTTGGATTTTTCCCTGGATTGCAAAATGGACTTTAAATATTTTTAACACATATGAATTTTTGATGCATGCACTTTACTAATGAATAATATTTTCTTGCACTAAGCACTTTTTGTTCACTGTGTCAGCACACAGTTTTTTCTTTTGCACTTTTTTTTTAACAGTATTTGCACTTGGGTTGTTTCAAAGAAACAAGCAATTTTTGTATGATAGATCAATTATTTTATGCAATGACACAGATTTTATCATTATACATGATTGTTGGATTTAATGTATTTCACATGTGTACAGTAAGGGATTAGGTTAATAGCAGTGGGTTCACTATCACCAGATTGTGGGATTATAGATTTGCGCTGCTTGTTTCTTTCCTCTTGCCAAATAGCTGGTGATCATAGGCATGCACAGGGTTTCATGGATTGATCCAACATTAAGGAGCATGCACGTGACATGGAGTATGTAATGTATGATAGTAGAAGATATATCTATATGGTCTGACCCTGCCAAGGAAAGGGGATTGGTAATTAAAGGTTGGAATAAAAAGTTTAGCCCATAAGGGCCCCCACAGTCTAAATTACTTACAGACATACAGTGGTGTGAAAAAGTGTTTGCCCCCTTCCTCATTTCCTGTTCCTTTGCATGTTTGTCACACTTAAGTGTTTCGGAACATCAAACCAATTTAAACAATAGTCAAGGACAACACAAGTAAACACAAAATGCAATTTGTAAATGAAGGTGTTTATTATTAAAAATCCAAACCATCATGGCCCTGTGTGAAAAAGTGATTGCCCCCTTGTTAAAACATACTATAACTGTGGTTGTCCACACCTGAGTTCAATTTCTCTAGCCACACCCAGGCCTGATTATTGCCACACCTGTTCACAATCAAGGCATCACTTAAATAGGAGCTGCTTGACACAGTAAGGTCCACCAGAAGATCCTTAAAAGCTACACATCATGCCGAGACCCAAAGAAATTCAGGAACAATTGAGAAAGAAAGTAATTGAGATCTATCAGTCTGGAAAGGGTTATAAAGCCATTTCCAAAGCTTTGGGAATCCAGCGAACCACAGTGAGAGCCATTATCCACAAATGGCGAAGACATGGAACAGTGGTGAACCTTCCCAGGAGTGGCCGGCTGCCCAAAATTACCCCAAGAGCGCAGCGACGACTCATCCAAGAGGTCACAAAAGACCCCACAACAACGTCCAAGGAACTGCAGGCCTCACTTGCCTCAGTTAAGGTCAGCGTTCATGCCTCCACCATCAGGAAAAGACTGGGCAAAAATGGCCTGCATGGCAGAGTTCCAAGGAGAAAACCACTGCTGAGCAAAAAGAACATCAAAGCTCGTCTCAATTTCTCCACAACACATCTTGATGATCCCCAAGACTTTTGGGACAACATTCTGTGGACCGATGAGACAAAAGTGGAACTCTTTGGAAGGTGTGTGTCCAAGTATATCTGGCGTAGAAGGAACACTGCATTTCAGAAAAAGAACATTATACCAACAGTAAAATATGGTGGTGGTAGTGTGATGGTCTGGGGCTGTTTTGCTGCTTCAGGACCTGGAAGACTTGCCGTGATAAAAGGAACTATGAATTCTGCTGTCTACCAAGAGATCCTGAAGGAGAATGTCCGACCATCTGTTCGTGTACTCAAGCTGAAACGAACTTGGGTTCTGCAGCAGGACAATGATCCTAAACACACCAGCAAGTCCACCACCGAATGGCTGAAGAAAAACAAAATGAAGACTTTGGAGTGGCCTAGCCAAAGTCCAGACCTGAATCCTATTGAGATGTTGTGGTATGACCTTAAAAAGGCCGTTCATGCTCGAAAACCCTCTAATGTAACTGAATTAGGACAATTCTGCAAAGATGAGTGGGCCAAAATTCCTCCAGGACGCTGTAAAAGCCTCATTGCACGTTATCGCAAACGCTTGGTTGCAGTTGTTGCTGCTAAGGGTGGCCCAACCAGTTATTAGGTTTAGGGGGCAATCACTTTTTCACACAGGGCCATGATGGTTTGGATTTTTTTTCACCTTTAATAATAAACACCTTCATTTACAAATTGCATTTTGTGTTTACTTGTGTTGTCCTTGACTATTGTTTAAATTGGTTTGATGTTCCGAAACACTTAAGTGTGACAAACATGCAAAGGAACAGGAAATGAGGAAGGGAACAAACACTTTTTCACACCACTGTAGCTATATGATGAAAGTGTGGCACTACAGATGGGGGACCCAGTAGGGGAAACGCCACTGGGAGCTGAGGTGGTGTGGAACGGCCCAAATATGCATAAATGACTAGCTCTAATTTAAAAAATAAACAAATACAATAATATGTGATAATATGTGAAACAGTGATAAAAGTGCTCTAATCAAAAGCAGGTATTCGTCTGATTTTACATAAAAATAAATAAAAATAAGTCCCAAATAATAAGGTGCACGTGCATCAAAAAGTAATGAGATGTGAAGATCACGTGCTCAAAAAACAGTTCTTGAAAGACGTGAACACAATTGTTGACATCCATCAGGAGTGTGCCCTAGCAGCTCACCTTAAACAAAGACCACAACAGGTCTAGCAGCGTTTTGGTATACAACTCCTTAATGGTAGTTCACATTCCACTCTCCTCTCCTCGTCTGTATCGAAATCCACAGCTGATCTGACAAAGGCTTTAATATTTGGATCCTTTATGGAAAATCACATTCCACTCCACTCCACTCTCCTCTCCTTTCCTTTCCTAAAAGCGCCACTTTTGACGTCTTTATTTAAGGTGAGCTGCTAGCATATAAACAAGGAAAAGTAAAACATTCCAAATTGTGCTCCACCAATGGGATATTAGGGCTAGTCACTCTCTACCTCTCTGAACTTAATATCAGATCTCATGGATACCACTCACCTCTCTGGACGCCACGCCCCAGCACCAATTAACCACTTAAGCCCCAGACCATTTGGCTGGCAAAAGACCATAGCATTTTTTGCGATTCGGCATTGCGTCGCTTTACCTGACAATTGCGCGGTCGTGCGACGTGGCTCCCAAACAAAATTGACGTCATTTTTTGCCCACAAATAGAGCTTTCTTTTGGTGGTATTTGATCACCTCTGCAGTTTGTATTTATTTTTGTGCGCTATAAACAAAAAAGAGTGACAATTTTGAAAAAAAAAAAGGCAATATTTTTTACTTTTTGCTATAATAAATATCTCAAAAAATATATAAAAACATTTTTTTCCCTCAGTTTAGGCCGATACGTATTCTTCTACATATTTTTAGTAAAAAAAAAAATGCAATAAGCGTTTAATGATTAATGTAAAATGGGGGTTACTAATGCGCAAACCAAAAATAATAACAATAATAAAATAAACAATAATGAAGCTGCCAAAAGAAAGGAGTGCTCACACACTCAGCAAAGATATAAAATAATAGAGGACTGCGGCGCTAAAATAATAAAGAAAAAGTAAAAATCGAATTATCCACTAAAATAGGGATAATAAAGATGAAAGCAACCGTTAATAGTATAAAAATTCTTCCGTGCAACAATGTATCACTCTCCAACTGATTTGTGGCACTTGAGGATAAAATATATTTATAAAGTAGAATAAACCTTTGGAAGTGACACATAACATCCAAAGGAATAGATAGCGTCCTTCACAGTTAATGTCTAATCAGTATTGTATAACTCAATGATAAAAAAAATCAGTGCTAACCCAATTCGTGAGCATCTAATCTTAGGGTACTCAGACAAATATAGCCAATTGCTGAGACTAAACACTCAATCCTTATTCCAAATAACCAAATAAGGTTAGCTGATAGGGTTAAAAAATGGATAAGTATCAATGAATAAGTGGAAAATGAGCCTAGTGGGCAAAGTGTAAAAAATAAATCACTAAGCCTGGGTTCAGACTAGTGCGGTGCGAATTCAAGGCCCTGCGTGAATGCGCAGTGAAACGCCGGCTGTTCTGCGGATTGTACGCGTTTTCGGTGCGAAGCCGCAGTGAATTCATTAGTAACCCTTCCTGCCTAATTTGAGTTGGTAATTTTGTGCTGACCAAGCTTTTTGGCTGATTGTCTGGCTGCTTATAAAACCTGGTAGGTCAGTCTACACTTCCTGGTTGTCCAGCAGTCTGTACCTGTGTTTTGTGTGTTTCTTTGCAAGATGTGTGCTGCTCTGCCAATGATCATGCCAACTGTTGTTGCTGCCACAGCAGCAATCTTGCTGGAAGAAGAAAATCGTAGAAGGATGCGTAGAAGAAAGAGATACTGAATTCATCCCATCATTGCAAATCGAGAAGAAAGAGGCCAGTTCATGATATTGTATGGGCACCTCCGTGGGCATGAAGGGAAATTTTTCAATTTCACCCGCATGTCAATTAGTAGGTGAGTACTGTTTCTGCCAAACCATACTTAATTTGTAGCCATAGATGTATAGTGTGTTTTATATTTGCAAGACCCAAGTCCATCCAGTCTAACCTATGTGTGAATATGTTATGTTAAGATTATTGTAACTAATAAGCCTTGTCCCCCCCCCCCCAAAATAATAACTGTACATTATTTCAGCATGCAACCTTAAGGGCACTAAATTATCCTCACCTTGCACCCCCCTCCTGGTGTAAGCCAGGTCATATTTCCATTTTTTTTGGATGTTTTACCCCCCAAATACCTTGGCCCAAAATTGCTGGTCACAAGTTGCTTTGTGGGTGTTGGTGTTGCCACGCAGCTTTGTTTAGCATTTTTGGCTCAGACAATTGTTACTGTTAATTTCAAAGGCCAGTGGCTTCTTCTTTGTTGAAATGAGGACCCATATGCCTTTTTTTTGTTCCTGTCACTTATTTAGCCATAATTAGATGGGAACTAAGGATGCCTGCCTTGTTACCCTAAATAATGTCCTTAACCACTTACCTTACCTTTTTTTTACAGTATGCCCCAATGTTTTTCCCACATGTATTTATGATGTTTTTTTTTTTTTTTTACTCAGTTTTGACGAATTGCTGGGCTTAATCTCCCCTCGCTTGCAGCGTCAGAACACGAGTTTCAGACCAAGTATCCAGCCTGCTGAAAGATTATTGATCACATTAAGGTAATTATCATCACTTATGTCATTTGTCATGCATTATATTGACCATGTTTTTGTTATTTTTTATGTTTTTTAACCTGGGTATTTTTTAAAATATGACCGCACAAAAAATGTAGGAATAATTATTTATTCACGTATCATAAAATATGATAAAAATAGAAACTTTACCCATGTATAAAACATAAATGAACTCTGCAATAACTTAAAAACAAAAAACTTGCCTGTCAAGTAGGCCTCTTCCCTGTTTTATCAAAATGTGTCATGTTGGTCCTTAACCATGAACAGACCTCATCACAGATTCTGATATGTTTTTTGGAAAGGGGCCTCATAGGAGTATTGAGTTGCGGAAGCTGGGTCATCACATGTCAGTGTGGGGAGCAGGCCTAGCCTCCACATGTTGACTTTGCCCATACATACCCTGAGTTTGGGGGGGGCCCTAATTGAAGGAAGTGGGGATGGGATGGGATAGGGAAGGTTACTGTGTGGCCCTTCATATCTGGAGATTGGCCTGTCATAACTTGAGGGATATGATGGTGGATTATAGGGGTAAGGATGGTGTTTCTGCTCAGGGTAGTGCGGGTATCTTGGGTAGTGATGGGGAGGTCTTGGTTGGGGCACATTTGGGTATTTAAATGCAGCTTCCTCCTGTGGCGGGGAGAAGGAGTGCAGCATTTTTTCAATAGTTTTTCGCATTTCATAATACCGCTCTGGGGGTATCTTTTTAATTAGTGGTACAAAACTGAGCAGGGCCGGTCCGTCCCGGGGTGCACGGGGTGCAGTGCACCCAGGCGCCACAGAGGTGGGGGGGTGGTTTGTCCTGGGGGGTCTATACTAATGTGGGGGGGGTTTGTCCTGGGGGGTCTATACTAATGTGGGGGGGGGTGGTGTCCTGGGGGGGGTGGGGGGGTTTGTCCTAGGGGGTCTACTAATGTGGGGGGGTTTGTCCTGGGGGGGGTCTATACTAATGTGGGGGGGGGGGGGGTTTGTCCTGGGGGGGTTTGTCCTGGGGGGTCTATACTAATGTGGGGGGGGTGGTTTGTCCTGGGGGGGGGTCTATACCAATGTGGGGGGGTGGTTTTGTCCTGGGGGGGTCTATACTAATGTGGGGGGGTTTGTCCTGGGGGGTCTATACTAATGTGGGGGGGGTTGTCTTGGGGGTCTATACTAATGTGGGGGGGGGGGGGGGGGGGGGGGGGGTTGTCCTGGGGGTCTATACTAATGTGGGGGGGGGGTGGTTTGTCCTGGGGGGGTCTATACTAATGTGGGGGGGTGGTTTGTCCTGGGGGGGTCTATACTAATGGGGGGGGGGGTTCGTCCTAGGGGGGTCTACTAATGTGGGGGGTTTGTCCTGGGGGGGTCTATACTAATGTGGGGGGTGGTTTGTCCTGGGGGGGTCTATACCAATGTGGGGGTGTTTGTCCTGGGGGGGGTCTATATTAATGTAGGGGTGGTTTGTCCTGGGGGGTCTATATTAATGTAGGGGGGGTTGTCCTGGGGGGTCTATACTAATGTATGGGGGCTGGTTTGTCCTGGGGGGTCTATACTAATGTGGGGGGGTGGTTTGTCCTGGGGGGGTCTATACTAATGTGGGGGGTGGTTCGGCCTGGGGGGTCTATACTAATGTGGGGGGTTCGTCCTGGGGGGTCTATACTAATGTGGGGGGTGGTTCGTCCTGGGGGGTCTATACTAATGTGGGGGGGGTTGGTTTGTCCTGGGGGGGTCTATACTAATGTGGGGGGGTGGTTCGGCCTGGGGGGTCTATACTAATGTGGGGGGGTGGTTTGTCCTGGGGGGGTCTATACTAATGTGGGGGGTTCGTCCTGGGGGGGGTCTATACTAATGTGGGGGGGTGGTTTGTCCTGAGGGGGTCTATACTAATGTGGGTGGCGGGCTGGTTTGTCCTGGGGGTTTATACTAATGTAGGTGGGGTTTGTCCTGGGGGGTCTATATTAATGTAGGGGGGTTGTCCTGGGGGGTCTATACTAATGTGGGGGGGGGGTGGTTTGTCCTGAGGGGGTCTATACTAATGTGGGGAGTGGTTCGTCCTGGGGGGGTCTATACTAATGTGGGGGGGGGGGTGGTTTGTCCTGGGGGGGTCTATACTAATGTGGGGGGTGGTTCGGCCTGGGGGGTCTATACTAATGTGGGGGGTTCGTCCTGGGGGGTCTATACTAATGTGGGGGGTGGTTTGTCCTGGGGGGTCTATACTAATGTGGGTGGCGGGCTGGTTTGTCCTGGGGGGTTTATACTAATGTAGGAGGGGTTTGTCCTGGGGGGGGCTATACTAATGTGGGGGGGGGTTGTCCTGGGGGGTCTATACTAATAGAGGGGGTGGTTTGTCCTGGGGGGTCTGTACTAATGGAGGGGGTGGTTTGTTCTGGGGGTCTGTACTAATGGAGGGGGGGTGGTTTGTTCTGGGGGGTTTGTACTAATGTAGGGGGGGAAAGGTTTGTCCTGAGGGGGGGTCTATACTGATAAAGGGGGGTGTTTTGTCCTGGGGGTCTATACTGATAGGGGGGGTCTGTCCTGAGGGAGGTATTTATACTTAGTGAAGGGTCTGCACTGACGGAGGGGGGGTCTATACTTAATGGAGTGGGGTCTGTACTGAGGGACGACTATAGTTGGTGGAGGGGGTGATACCATGTTTTACTGCACCAGGTGACACCAACCCTAGTGATGCCACTGCAGCTGCGGGCTCTTATTTCCCCTCTCCCTCACCTCCTCGTGCGCTGCTGTACTAATGAGCGGCACACTATGTTTCTTCCCCCGCCTTCATAACGGCCAGGGACGAAAAAACAAAGGAGCAAAGAAAAGGATTGTGGGACATGTGGTCCCAAGGACTGGCAGCCCCACTGTAACACGGAAACTGCAGCCCAAACAGCATGCTCAGCTGAATGGGAGAGAGAAAGCCAGGAGCCCGGGAAAGCTTTCAGGGAAGGGCACCCAGGACTCCAGCGGGAGAGGGCAGTGCTGAGAGAACACCATCAGAGAGAGAAAGCCACACAGCATGGCACCATCCCTGGTGGAGAAAGGAATGGAGTCATTGCAGGAATACAGATCCGGGCTCTACCCAGCGGAGTCGCCACGGGCAATTCAGAGTGAACTGACTCCTGATCAGAGGAACCGTTGTTGCTGTATCGCTGGGTCCGGTGAGAGGGCCGATCGGCCATTATTTACTACCATCTCTTGTAACATGTCTGCAGTCTCTGACCATCTCTTGTATTGTGTGCAGCCTGACCATCTCCTGTACTATGATTGCGCGCCAGGATTGTATCGGGACATAAAAATGCATCCACCTTTCCGGTCATGTTTTTTAACATGTCTAATAAGCGCTCACTTAGGTCTGGTTGGGATAGTGCTGGGCGCCTCCGTGGCACTTTGCCAGGCTGATCAATTTGTGCAGGAGCAGAGGATGGCCCAGGAACAGCCTCCTCTGCCCCTGAACATTGTTCTTCTGGCTGAGTTTCCCAGAGACTGGAAGATGTTTGGATTAGTGCTAAATCTTCTGTGTCTTCTGGAATATCAATGGGTGCTTCCTCCTCTGTTTGTTGTTCTTGTTCTTCCTCCAAAACATCTTGCTCCTCCAACTAGATTCTGTCCTGTTTTATATTGTAAAAATTTTAAAAATTAACTCGGCATATTGATGATTACCAGATTGTGCATTACATAGATGATGTAAATGAAAACTTACTCCCTCATCTCCACAATGGGTTGTAGAAAATCCAAGTCCCTGGCATACATATAGGGTACCCTAGGCGCTGCCCTCGAGCCACTCCTTGTTTCTCTGAGGTGCCTCGTGTATTTTCTGTAAGCATCACGTATGCTACGCCATCTTGTCTGTAAGTAGCACACTGAAAAATAAAGAACAACATAATGATTCGTTTTTTTTTTTGTCATTTTAGGTACTTAGCAACAGGGAATTCCTTTGGAAGTTTGCACTATGAATTCAAGGTTGGAAAATCAACGATTAGTGGCATTGTTCATGCTACCTGCCTAGTCATATGGGAAGAACTGAAGGACATTGTTATGAAGAAGCCCAAACCAGAAGAATGGCTGATGATAGCGGACCTATTCTGGGAGAGATGCAACTTGCCCAACTGTCTAGGAGCCATTGATGGCAAACATGTACGCATCCTCAAGCCTCCAGCTAGTGGGAGCCAATTTTTTAATTATAAAAAATATTTTTCGTTGGTATTAATGGCAGTGGCAGACGCAAATTATAAATTTATTTATGCTGATGTAGGTTCTTATGGCAGCAGCTCAGATTCTAGTGTATTCCCACATTCCTCATTTGGCCGCATGCTGCGTGACAATACACTAGACTTGCCATATAATTCTGCCCTGCCAGGGACTACAGAGCCTCTCCTCCCACATGTATTTGTCAGAGATGAAGCTTTCGCACTGTCCCAGAACATGCTCAGGCCTTATTCAAGTCGCTCTCTGACAACTGAAAAAAGAGTGTTCAATTATAGGCTGACTAGGGCACGACGAGTAGTAGAATGTACATTTGGAATTCTTTGCAATAAGTGGAGATTCCTGCATACCTCGATTAACCTCAGTATTGATCATGCGATCAGTGCAATTAAAGCTGCCTGTGCCCTGCACAACTATGTGCGTGAAAGAGATGGGTTTCTTTTTGAAGATTCCCTGACCCATAACATGGAGGCAGCACATTGCAATATTCCTAGGGGCAGCACTACTGGTACACTTATTAGAGAAGAATTTAAGAATTTTTTTTGTCACCAGCTAGGGAGGTGCCTTGGCAGATGAATTCTATTGACTAAAAATAAATATGTATTTTTTTGCTGGATGTAAATGCATGATAATATAATGCTAAGTGTGCTGTATGAAAAGTGTTGTATGTAATTTTGGCTATGAAAAATAAAACTTTTTTATCTCACATTTCTGGTGTATGTCATATTGCTGACCTTAGAAATGATAAGAATATGCATTTATTTAGGGACTCGACCATCCCTAGATAAAGCTGTTATGTGCACAATGTTTACAGCATGTGGCCTGGTACAGATTTGGGGGTGATCACATGCTGTTGGGTAAAATCTAATAAATTAAATTAATGTCCACCATCTAAAAAATACAGAACAGCATATACAGGTAGTAAAAGGTAATAAAAAAACTTACATTTGTCAGCCTGAACTTGGGAAGAGCACCTGTTCCACTCTGGCAAGAGGTCTCTGCCTATGTCCTGCCATGCACGTTTTTTGGCAACGTTGTCCTTATATTTAGGATGCCGGGTGTCATAAATCATGGGTTTGTCCCTCACAAGTCTGATCAACTCCTCACAATCCACTGCTTCTTTCTCCTTTGATGATGCTTTTCGTCCTCTTTTGGACATGCTGGTTCCATTTCGGATTTCAAAAGACACAGGGGAGGAAAAGGAAGAAGGGGAGGTGTTGGAGTGGCACAAATTTCTGTTCAGGACGCAAGCCAGATGCGAATCAGATGCGTGCCCATAGAAGATAATGGGCCTGAATTCGCACCTGATCCGTCCTGCAACGCACCAAAGACGGTTGCGTGTTTTCGTCAATTCGCATTGTGCATGCACCGGACATGTGTGAACGTGCCCCATTAAAAACAATGGGTTTTCAAATGTCCTGCGAATTTGCAGTATTTTGCCTGCTGCGAATTCGCTATAGTGTGAACCCAGGCTAAAATGCAAAAAAAAACGCTAACTAAGGTAGAGACCAATAAAAAATCTAGAAATTACTAATTAATGAATAATAATCACATCTAAGTGAATGAATGAATGAATGATTTGTATAGCGCTGCAACTGCGAACTGAATCGCCTCGAGATGCTTGATCCGACGTGCGTTGATTCCTTCTTAGAAGAGGTGGGTCTTGAGTTTTTTCCTAAAGACCCGATGGTTTTCTTCCAAGCGGATGTTCGTAGGTAGAGTGTTCCATAGCCGTGGTTCTTGGACTGCAAATCTTCGTTCTCCCCTTGATTTGTACCGGGACTTGGGGATGTACCAATGGTGCAAATAATATGTGCAAATAACGCAATAAAGTGCAAATGGTGACAGAAGTGCAAAATAGCAAAGACTGGGAATTAAAATAGTAATGACTAAAACTGTGCAAAATCTGTATGATGAAAAAAGCTAATTTACTCAAAGCTGTGCAAAAATGAGAAGATATATATACGAATCTATGTAATAAAAAATATTAAATAATAAATAAAATAAATAAAAATATGTATAAAAATGAAAATGTGCAACAAATTGATAAATGTTCTAAAAATCTGCAATAATGAGTAATAAAAAAATCCAAAATAAGTCAAATCAAGTGATAGCGCAGTTCTTCAAATAAATGCAAAACATCCAATAATATGTGCAAAAAACAATGCAATCCAGTTGTGAAGTATAATTGCAGCACTCTCCTTTCAGTGTGAATTTAGATTCATCCAATCAGATCAGTGACTCCTGCAACCGATCTCAAGTGTGCATGAACCAATGGTTTCCCCAGCCTCTCACCTTAAGTAAGGCAAAACAAGCCTTAATGAGCCCTAGTGACTAGGGATGGGCCCGGTGCTCGATGCGAACCCACGTTCGCATCGAGCACCGGGCGTTCGCTCGCTCGGCGAGCCCAGAACTATTTTGGCCGCTCGCATCACGTTCGTGTGATGCGAGCGGCCCCGCAATGCATTGCGGCCGGCGCGGCCGGCGCGGCCGGCGCAGTGCATTGCTGGCTGATGATTGGCCAAGCATGCACTGTGACCCCGCATGCTTGGCCAATCACAGCGCCGGAAACTCGAAGAGCCATAATTGGCTACAGGCAGGACGCCTGTAGCCAATTACAGCTCAGGGGCTTTAGTACACGCCCCCTCTTATAAAAGGCCGCCACGCCGTCTGCGCCGGTCACATGCTGTTCCGGCGTAGATAGAGCAGGATCGTTCTGTGTCACTCTGCTGGATTTAGTTAGAGAGATTTACTTAGAGAGATTGAGTTAGATAGATTCATTTATAAGGATTGATTTAGAAAGAGGGGCTTGTAGTGTGTTCGTGGCAGGCAGGCACTGGCAGCAAACAGAGCTCCTGTATTTTGTTCCCAGAAGCACCTATAGGACTTGTAGTGTGTTCGTGGCAGGCAGGCAGAGCTCCTATATTTTGTTCCCAGAAGCACCTATAGGACTTGTAGTGTGTTCGTGGCAGGCAGGCAGAGCTCCTATATTTTGTTCCCAGAAGCACCTATAGGACTTGTAGTGTGTTCGTGGCAGGCAGGCAGAGCTCCTATATTTTGTTCCCAGAAGCACCTATAGGACTTGTAGTGTGTTCGTGGCAGGCAGGCAGAGCTCCTATATTTTGTTCCCAGAAGCACCTATAGGACTTGTAGTGTGTTCGTGGCAGGCAGGCAGAGCTCCTATATTTTGTTCCCAGAAGCACCTATAGGACTTGTAGTGTGTTCGTGGCAGGCAGGCAGAGCTCCTATATTTTGTTCCCAGAAGCACCTATAGGACTTGAAGTGTGTTAGTCCCATCACACAGACCTACATTTTCTTCCCAGAAGCACCTATAGGACTTGTAGTGTGTTAGTCCCATCCCACACAGAGATCATATATTGTGTTCCCAGAAGCACCTATAGGACTTGAAGTGTGTTAGTCCCATCACACAGACCTATATTTTCTTCCAGAAGCACCCATAGGACTTGAAGTGTGTTAGTCCCATCACACAGAGATCCTATATTTTGTTCCCAGAAGCACCTATAGGACTTGAAGTGTGTTAGTCCCATCACACAGACCTATATTTTCTTCCCAGAAGCACCTATAGGACTTGAAGTGTGTTAGTCCCATCACACAGAGATCATATATTTTGTTCCCAGAAGCACCTATAGGACTTGAAGTGTGTTAGTCCCATCACACAGACCTATATTTTGTTCCCAGAAGCACCTATAGGACTTGAAGTGTGTTAGTCCCATCACACAGAGTTCATATATTTTGTTCCCAGAAGCACCTATAGGACTTGAAGTGTGTTAGTCCCATCACACAGACCTACATTTTCTTCCCAGAAGCACCTATAGGACTTGAAGTGTGTTAGTCCCATCACACAGAGATCATATATTTTGTTCCCAGAAGCACCTATAGGACTTGAAGTGTGTTAGTCCCATCACACAGACCTATATTTTCTTCCCAGAAGCACCCATAGGACTTGAAGTGTGTTAGTCCCATCACACAGAGATCATATATTTTGTTCCCAGAAGCACCTATAGGACTTGAAGTGTGTTAGTCCCATCACACAGACCTATATTTTGTTCCCAGAAGCACCTATAGGACTTGAAGTGTGTTAGTCCCATCACACAGACCTACATTTTCTTCCCAGAAGCACCTATAGGACTTGAAGTGTGTTAGTCCCATCACACAGAGATCATATATTTTGTTCCCAGAAGCACCTATAGGACTTGAAGTGTGTTAGTCCCATCACACAGACCTATATTTTTTTCCCAGAAGCACCCATAGGACTTGAAGTGTGTTAGTCCCATCACACAGAGATCATATATTTTGTTCCCAGAAGCACCTATAGGACTTGAAGTGTGTTAGTCCCATCACACAGACCTATATTTTCTTCCCAGAAGCACCCATAGGACTTGAAGTGTGTTAGTCCCATCACACAGAGATCCTATATTTTGTTCCCAGAAGCACCTATAGGACTTGAAGTGTGTTAGTCCCATCACACAGAGATCATATATTGTGTTCCCAGAAGCACCTATAGGACTTGAAGTGTGTTAGTCCCATCACACAGACCTACATTTTCTTCCCAGAAGCACCCATAGGACTTGAAGTGTGTTAGTCCCATCACACAGAGATCCTATATTTTGTTCCCAGAAGCACCTATAGGACTTGAAGTGTGTTAGTCCATCACACAGACCTATATTTTGTTCCCAGAAGCACCTATAGGACTTGAAGTGTGTTAGTCCCATCATACAGAGATCCTATATTTTGTTCCCAGAAGCACCTATAGGACTTGAAGTGTGTTAGTCCCATCACACAGAGCTATATTTTGTTCCCAGAAGCACCTATAGGACTTGAAGTGTGTTAGTCCCATCACACAGAGATCCTCTATTTTCTTTGCAGAAGCACCCATAGGACTTCTAGTGTGTTAGTGGCATCACACGGAGCTCCTATATTTTCTTCTCAGCAGCACCCACAGGACTTCTAGTGTGTTAGTGGCATCACACAGAGCTCCTCTATTTTCTTTGCAGAAGCACCCATAGGACTTCTAGTGTGTTAGTGGCATCACACAGAGCTCCTATATTGTCTTCTCAGCAGCACCCACAGGACTTCTAGTGTGTTAGTGGCATCAGAGCTCCTCTATTTTCTTTGCAGAAGCACCCATAGGACTTCTAGTGTGTTAGTGGCATCACACAGAGCTCCTATATTGTCTTCTCAGCAGCACCCACAGGACTTCTAGTGTGTTAGTGGCATCACACAGAGCTCCTCTATTTTCTTTGCAGAAGCACCCATAGGACTTCTAGTGTGTTAGTGGCATCACACAGAGCACCTCTATTTTCTTTGCAGAAGCACCCATAGGACTTCTAGTGTGTTAGTGGCATCACACAGAGCTCCTATATTGTCTTCTCAGCAGCACCCACAGGACTTCTAGTGTGTTAGTGGCATCACACAGAGCTCCTCTATTTTCTTTGCAGAAGCACCCATAGGACTTCTAGTGTGTTAGTGGCATCACACAGAGCTCCTCTATTTTCTTTGCAGAAGCACCCATAGGACTTCTAGTGTGTTAGTGGCATCACACAGAGCTCCTATATTGTCTTCTCAGCAGCACCCACAGGACTTCTAGTGTGTTAGTGGCATCACACAGAGCTCCTCTATTTTCTTTGCAGAAGCACCATAGGACTTCTAGTGTGTTAGTGGCATCACACAGAGCTCCTATATTGTCTTCTCAGCAGCACCCACAGGACTACCGACTACAATGGCTGGAAGACCGCCAAGGGGAGGCAGAGCGTGCAGAGCCAAGAACACAGGGCAGGCAGGCTCTGTTTCTAGTGGACGTGGCCGTGGCCGTGGTCGTGCATCGTCATCAGCACGTGGCCATGGGACACGCGCGTCTTTGTTTTCGGCAGCTGGACATGTGGAGCTGCATCATGCTGAAGGCTTGGTAGAATGGATGACCAAGCCCTCCTCATCCTCCTCATCCTCTCTCACCCAGGCTCAGGGTACTGACAGAGCAGCTGCCAACGCGTACTCAATGGCATCATCAGCCACCCCTTCCCTAGACCCACCATGTCCTCCTGAGGAGTCCCCCGAACTCTTTGAGCACAGTGTTGGGTACATGCTCCAGGAGGATGCCCAACGATTCGAAGGCTCGGATGATGATACCCAGCTTGAGGAATCTGGCAGTACTGTTCCACCAGCTGCAGCTTACTGCCAGGTTTGCTCTAGTGGTGAAGAGGGAGGGGATGATGAGGTCACTGACTCCACGTGGGTGCCTGAAGGGAGAGAGGATGAGGAGGAGGACGAGGAGGAGGAGGATGCGGCGTCACATGTCCAACGAGGCAGGATGCCCCCTGGAGGCCAGGTAGAGGCCAGCACAGAAACTGTACAACACCGCAGAGCTCCGCCTGTGCAGGGCGCTGCCTCTGCACGTTATCAGAAAAGTTCTTTGGTGTGGGCCTTTTTTGAGACGAGTGCATCAGATCGCACCACTGCTATTTGCAATATTTGTCTCAAGCGTATCTCGCGTGGCCAAAACATCAGCCGCTTGGGCACCACAAGCATGACCAGACATATGTCGACCTGCCATGCAGCTCGTTGTCAGGCACACATAAAAGACCCACACCAAAGAACTAAGCGGACCTCTCCTTGCTCCTCATCAGCTGGGATCTCCATCCCCACTACACCTTCAGTCCTCTCTGAAAGCTGCTCTGAGAGGACTGAAGGTGTAGAATTAGGTGTGTCACAACCAAGTACTTGCAGTACACCGACGTCTGATTGCAGCAGGCAAATTTCCCTGCCCCAGCTGCTGGACCGTAGAAAGAAGTACACTCCCAGCCATCCACATGCCCAGCGGTTGAATGCTAGCTTGGCTAAATTGCTAGCACTTCAACTGCTGCCTTTTCAGTTGGTAGACTCGGCCCCCTTCCGTGAGTTTGTTCAATGTGCGGTTCCTCAGTGGCAGGTTCCCAAACGCCACTTTTTCTCACGGAAGGCGATTCCGTCTCTCTACCGGCATGTGGAAGGCAATGTCCATGCCTCGCTGGACAGGGCGGTCAGCGGTAAGGTGCATATTACCGCTGACTCATGGTCCAGCAGGCATGGACAGGGACGGTACCTTTCTTTCACGGCCCATTGGGTCACTCTATTGGCAGCTGGGAGGGATGCAGGACAAGGTGCAGTAGTGTTGGAGGTTGTTCCGCCACCACGCCTCCAAAACGCTACTACTGCTACTGGTTGTGACACACCTCTCTTCTCCACCCCCTCCTCTTCTTCTTCCTCCAGTGCTCTGTCCTTGGAACCAGCGGTGCTCCGTAGGCGTACAAGGGGCTACGCAAGTACGCAGGCAAAAAGATGCCATGCCGTGCTTGCGCTGGTGTGTTTGGGGGACAGGAGCCACACTGGGCCAGAGGTTCTGGCAGCTCTGCAGGGGCAGGCCGAGAGGTGGTTGACGCCACGTCAGCTTAAGCCAGGAATGGTCGTTTCTGACAATGGCACCAACCTCCTCTCCGCCCTGCGACAGGGGCAGCTCACCCATGTGCCCTGCATGGCTCACGTCCTCAACCTGGTGGTGCAGCGGTTCTTGGGCAGGTTCCCAGGCTTACAGGATGTCCTGAGGCAGGCCAGGAAAGTCTGTGTGCATTTCCGCCAATCTTATAATGCCAGTGCTCGGCTGACTGAGCTGCAAAAGGAGCTGAACCTGCCCAAGAACCGCCTAATATGTGACATGCCCACCAGGTGGAACTCAACGTTGGCCATGCTGCAGCGACTGCACACGCAGCAGAGGGCCATCAATGAGTACCTTTGCGACTACGGCACCAGGACAGGGTCAGGGGAGCTTGGTTTTTTTTCCCCACGTCAGTGGCGCATGATCAGGGATGCATGCACTGTCCTCTCACCATTTGAGGAGGCCACGAGGATAGTGAGCAGTGACAGTGCATGCATCAGTGACACTGTCCCTCTTGTCCACCTGTTGGAGCATACGCTGCGTGGGATAATGGACAGGGCACTTGAGGCAGAACAGAGGCAGGAAGAGGAGGACTTCCTTGCCTCTCAAGGCCCCCTTTATCCGGACAGTGTTCCTTCTGTCCCACCCATCACACAGGAAGAGGATGAGGAGGAGGAGGAGGAGGAGGAGGAGGAGGATTGTGTGAGCATGGAGGTGGAGCCTGGCACTCAGCATCAGCAGCAGCAGCAGTCTTTTAGGGATGATGTACAGTCCCAACAAACCAGTGGACTTGTACGTGGCTGGGAGGAGGTGGCTGGCGATCATGTCATCCTCAGTGACCCAGAAGACTCCGGACCGAATGCCTCAGCTAACCTACGCTGCATGGCCTCCCTGATCCTGCAAAGCCTGCGGAAGGATCCTCGTGTTCTTCGGATCAAGGAGAGGGACCATTACTGGCTGGCCACTCTCTTTGATCTGCGGTACAAGGGTAAGGTTGCGGACCTTATCTTGCCGTCGCAGAGGGAGCAGAGGATGAGACATCTCAGGGAGGCCTTGCAGAAAGGTCTGTGCAACGCGTTCCCAGAAACTGGGAGGTTACAAACTCCTGGTCCTGGGCGACGAGTTGCTGAGGCTTCGGTCAGTAGCAGAAGGAGCGGTGGGGAAGGTGGACGTCTGACCGATGCGTTCAGACAATTTTTTAGTCCGCAGCCCCAAGGTATGATCGGTTCCAGCAACCATCGCCAGCGTCTGATATACATGGTGCAGGAATACCTTGGGGCAAGGTCAGACTTGGACACCTTTCCCACCGAAAATCCTCTGGCTTACTGGGTCCTGAGGATGGATCACTGGCCAGAGCTTGCACAGTATGCAATTGAGCTACTGGCCTGTCCTGCCTCCAGCGTTCTTTCCGAACGCACATTCAGTGCTGCTGGAGGATTTGTCACTGATCATAGGGTGCGCCTGTCCACCGCCTCGGTTGATCGACTGACCTTCATCAAAATGAATCAGTCTTGGATCACCACCAGCTACCAGGCACCTGAGGCGGATATAACCGAATAATTTTTTAATGTCACATCCCTTCAAGACTGCCTATGCTGATGCTGAGTGACTGTCCTCTTATGTTCACTGACTATCCTCTTCCTCCTCCTCAATGATCCATGCCACCACACCAGTGCCTAATGCACAATTTTTTAGCCCCTGTTTAACAGGGGCGTGTACATACAATTTTTATAAAAAAATGCTTCGCAACACGTGTGACTGCTGTGCTCCAAGTACAGTATCTGTGAGGGGTTGCAGTGTTGTGGCACCAGCACCAGTGCCTAAGGCACAATTTTTAAGCCCCTGTTTAACAGGGGCGTGTACTTACAATTTTTTCAAAAAATGCTTCGCAACACGTGTGACTGCTGTGCTCCAAGTACAGTATCTGTGAGGGGTTGCAGTGTTATGGCACCAGCACCAGTGCCTAAGGCACAATTCTTCAGCCCCTGTTTAACAGGGGCGTGTACATACAATTTTTATAAAAAAATGCTTCGCAACACGTGTGACTGCTGTGCTCCAAGTACAGTATCTGTGAGGGGTTGCAGTGTTGTGGCACCAGCACCAGTGCCTAAGGCACAATTTTTCAGCCCCTGTTTAACAGGGGCGTGTACTTACAATTTTTAAAAAAAATGCTTCGCAACACGTGTGACTGCTGTGCTCCAAGTACAGTATCTGTGAGGGGTTGCAGTGTTGTGGCACCAGCACCAGTGCCTAAGGCACAATTTTTCAGCCCCTGTTTAACAGGGGCGGGTAATTACAATTTTTTTAAAAAATGCTTCGCAACACGTGTGACTGCTGTGCTCCAAGTACAGTATCTGTGAGGGGTTGCAGTGTTGTGGCACCAGCACCAGTGCCTAAGGCACAATTTTTCAGCCCCTGTTTAACAGGGGCGTGTACTTACAATTTTTTTAAAAAATGCTTCGCAACACAAGTGACTGCTGTGCTCCAAGTACAGTATCTGTGAGGGGTTGCAGTGTTGTGGCACCAGCACCAGTGCCTAAGGCACAATTTTTCAGCCCCTGTTTAACAGGGGCGGGTAATTACAAATCATGATCTAATAGTTCACAGCAGGGCCCATTCCTGCGCCCACCAAGAGTAACTATGAGGGCCTACAGTCTTGTGGCAACACCGTCCACCACCACCGCCAAAGGCCCAATTTTTCTGCCCTGTTCATCAGGTGCTTGCAATTACAAATCTTGATCTAATAACTCACAGCATGGCCCATTCCTGCGCCCACCAAGAGTAACTATGAGGGCCTACAGTCTTGTGGCAACACCGTCCACCACCACCGCCAAAGGCCCAATTTTTCTGCCCTGTTCATCAGGTGCTTGCAATTACAAATCTTGATCTAATAACTCACAGCAGGGCCCATTCCTGCGCCCACCAAGAGTAACTGTGAGAGCTTACAGTCTTGTGGCAACACCGTCCACCACCACCACCACCCCCAATTTTTCTGCCCTGTTCAACAGGTGCATGCAATTACAAATCTTGATCTATTAACTCACAGCAGGGCCCATTCCTGTGCCCACCAGTCTTGTGGCTACACCAACATCTAATAGGGCAAATTTCTGCAGAGTATATACGCCAGGCCCCTACTTTCAAACATCCAACTTACAAACGACTCCTACTTGCAAATGGAAAGAGAAAACAGGAAGTGAGAGGAAATCTACCCCTAGGAAGGGAAATTCTATCCTGTTAGATTTAATTTGGGAAAAAGGTATCTCCTCTCTCCTGATACTTTATCACCAATCCTTGTTTCAATTAAAACCCACTTTTTCCAAAAACATTTGTCATTGGGACGGAAAGTGAGGTGACATGTTCTGAACAGATGTGCAAAGACAGCAAATGTTACAGGGGTGATAACCCCTCCCTATGTTCTCCAAAAAGCTTAAAAATAGATTTTTTTGGGATGGAGCTACACTTCATTTTGTACCTGTTCAGATTCTACTTAAGAACAAACCTAAAGCCGCAAGTGTTTTTAAATGGCTTCTTTTTTTCCTTTACAAATGTCATTTTGTGCAAGGACAGTTCTAAACACGGGAAACACATGCCACTTCACAGGCATACTTTAGACACCCCCCAGGTACCATATTTAAAGGAAAATGTCACTTTTTTTTTTTTCACTTTATGCATCATTAAAATGACTGCTCCCGAAAAAACGTTAGTTTTTAAAAGTTCTTTTTGCATTGATATATGTCCCCTGGGGCAGGACCCGGGTCCCCAAACCTGTTTTATGACATTAACATGCATATTGGCCGTTGTAATTAGCACTTTTGATTTCGAACGTTCGCGTCCATTATAACGTATAGGGTTCGAAAATTTGCGCGAACTTTCGGTCCGTTCGAAGGTTCTGGTGCAAACCGAACCCGGGAGTGTTCGGCTCATCCCTACTAGTGACAGGTCTAATGATTAGTTTGCGCAAAAGTTATCAAGTCAACAAAATAGGGGTTAGTTTTATGGCATTTTTATCAATATTTTTTTTTTTACTAGTAATGGTGGCAATCTGCAATTTTTATTGTGACTGCGACATTATGGCGGACACATCGGACAAATTTGACACATTTTTGGGACCATTGTCATTTTTACAGCGATCAGTGCGATTAAATTGCACTGATTACTGTAAAAATGACACTGGCAGTGTAGGATGACTATCGGATGACTATTACACAACATACTGTAACTGAACTAGAACTTGCAGCAGAATTGCAGAATGTTTGCAAAGAAAGTTGATCTGGACTCTGGAGTCATGCAATGCAGACTTGCTGCAATTGTGCAACAAACTTGTGAAGCCTGGCAAGTCTAGCACAAGCTTAGCAAGTAATTTTCAAACTTGCAGCACAATTACTTGGTATCTGGGCACTACTTTACATTGTAGCAAAGTGTAATTAACTCAGTGCTGTCACATGAAGAGATTATAACAAAATATTTACAAAAATGTGAGGGGTGTACTCACTTTCGTGAGATGCTATCTATCTATCAATATATATATATATATATATATATATATATATATATATATATATATATATATATATATATATATATATATATATATATATTTATATATATATATATATATATATTATATATATATATATATTTTTTTTTTTTTTTTTTTTTTTACATTGGGCAAAAATGCTGCACATAAAGGTTTTTTAGACAGCCAGCAGATGGCGAGCTCTAGCCAACAGCACCATCTAAAGGCTCATAACAACTGCTATATGGCATATGAAATCATATTACCCAGTCGTTTAATGCTTCCTCTCTCTCTTCCCTATGTGACCGTGTCAGTTATGCACAAACTGTCAGCAAGCATCCAGGCATTGTTGTCCTTTCTATCCTTTCTGTCCTTTTTAGAAAATCGGGCATGCTTTGCAAACTGAATAAATGGCCTCTAACTTTGGCTATAAGTTATTTAGTGTGTAAATGAGTTACAAATTATACGTTTCTTATAAGTAATAGACTTTAAAAGAGAAGTATGGGTTTACATAAATTAACATGTATACTCACCTAGGTGGATGCAGCATCAATATGATGCTTCATCTGTCCCCTCACAGCTTCTAAGACTGAGAACTGAGCAATTAAAGACCACAGATCGCTCAGTTCTTAGTTTTCAGTGAATAGTGAGCCGGTGACTGTCAGTACTCACTGGAGAGCTGTGCTGTGGGGGGGGGGGGGGGGGGGAGGTCGAGGCTGGCTCAGCTTTTCAGCGGCTCCCTGTACTGGCCTGCAACCATCTCCTGTGCCATACCCACGGCCTGTAACCATCTCCTGTAGTATGTCTGCAGCCTCCAACCATCTCCTGTAGTATGAGCACAATCTATGACTATGTCCTGTATCATGTCTGCAGTTTCTGCCCACCTCTTGTATCATGTCTGCAGTCTCTGATCATCTCTTGTATCATTTCTACAGTCTCTGACCATCACCTGTATTATGTCTGCAGTCTCTGACCATCTCTTGTATCATTTCTACATTCTCTAAACTACTCTTGTATCCTGTCTGTAGTCTCTGAGTAGGAGCCTGGAGAGGAGTCAAGGGCAGGAGTGCCGCCAAAACATGGGTCACAGAAGGAGTCAGATGTGTGACTGTGGAGAGGAGAATATAGGATGAAACCAAAGCTGTCAAGCTGGAGCCCAGAGAGAACCTCCTGACTGAGCCCTGCATGGTGCACCTGGGAGGAGGTCAATGACAGCGCTGCCAGGTCAGTCTGGGGTGGGAGGGTCAATAATGTAAGGGGGGAGTTAATACGGTAAGGTATAAATAGGTTCCCCTTATATAAGTACCCCCCCCCCTACCTTAGTGTATTCACTCTGCAGAGGGTGGTCTGTTGCAGCAGTTTTCGCACCTGTCCGCCTGAAAACTGATGCAATTGTTATTTTAACAATGCAATAGCATTATTGTCTCTTTGATAACTACTATGTCGGTATGATATGATTTTAATGATGTCTCTGTACTCCAGCTGGGGAGATTCACCCTCCAGTTGCCCTGTTTACCATTCTACAAAATCTACAACAGAAATTGAGGGGACCTCTATTCTATTGATCTTGGTGGCTACCTGGGATTTCAGCTCAATTTCTGTGCTGGTGGCTAATTGTCTATGGGACTGAAAGTGAAGGGAAATCTCTCCAGCTGGATGCAGGTGAAAAGAACGCTTGGTTATATTAACCTGACCTTCATGGAAATGGAGAAATATGCTCTTTGACTTTTCTTATAACTTAACCACTTAAAGTGGTTGTAAACCCTATTTTACAACCTTATGCTACAGGTAAGCCTATATTAAGGCTTACCTGTAGCTACCCAGGATATCTCCTAAACCTGCACGGTTTAGGAGATATCCCCTGTCCCCTGCATGTGCCGATGTCATTGGCACATGCGTACTGGGGAAAACTGAAGCAATGGCACCTATGTGCCGTTGCTGCAGTCTCTATTCCGTTACCGGCGGCTCACACGTTGCGGGGGCTTCGATCTGAGGTAAGTAATACATAATGAGCTAGTATGCTATGCACTTCGGACACTTACCTCGTCCTCCGCTCGGCGGCGCCGGCATTGTAATTGACCCGTCACGTGTCCCAGATGATTGACTGGAGGGAGGGGGCAGAGCTGAGCCCTTCCTGCGCTGAGGGGAAGTGAAGTCACCAGCCCAGGCACTGGAGGAGGCAGACTACGAGGGACCCCCTAGCAACAGCCATTTAGAGGTGAGTTAAAAAAAAATCAAAATGTTTTTTTTTTTTTTTTAGGAATTTTAATGATTTTTTTTTTTTTTTGTGTGCAACCCCACTTTAATTAATGTTCTGTACATAACTTTCCTGTATTCCACCTAATTATTTTAGTTATTATTATTATTTTAATAACCTGTTTTATCTTATCTGTCTGATTTATATACATTTCAAAAACTTGAGACAATTCTATATAACTTGAATCTATTCTAATGAACTTTCACCCAGTAAACTATAAAAGTATGAGAAAGAAGCAGAGAGGTCATCTAAAGTTCAACATTTTCTATAGCTACGAAATAACATTATTATGAAATTCTACTACTTTTAAACAATCTTTTGCAAACAAACATAAATGATTATAAAATAAGAATCTAAATTCTCTAACAATGACTAAATTCGTTTTTTTATATATTTTTTTGTTAATTGCCGCTCTTTGTTTGTTTATAGCGCAAAAAATAAAAAACGCAGAGATGATCAAATACCACCAAAAGAAAGCTCTATTTGTGGGTACAGCGTCGCACGACCGCGCAATTGTTAAAGCTACGCAGTGCCGTATCGCAAAAAAATGGCCTGGTCATTAAGGGGGAAAATTCTTCTGGTCCTTAAGTGGTTAAACACATTGCTAATAGCCAGTGGTGGCCCATCCATAGGGGGCACACGGGTGCCGCAACCCCTCCCCCCCAGCTATTCACAAAAATAAATAAATACATTTTAAAAAAGTAGTCACTTTAATGCCGCGTACACACGTACGGACTTTTGCCGGCGGACCTAGTCCAGCGGACAATCCCGCGGGACTTTCCGGCTAGGTCCGCTGGACTTTCCGAGGGTGTGGACTTGCCCACACACGCACGGACTTCTCCAGCGGATAATCCGCCGGCCAAAAGTCCGCGGGACTTTTGAAAATGAACGGACTTGCCCACACACGGAGCAGTCCGTTCATTTCGAACGTAACTTCAGGTTACGTAGCTAGCGTAGGCAGTAAATGCCGCCGCGCTAGCTCCGCAAGCTGGCATGGATTTAAAGGGAATCCCCACGCCGAAAAAACGGCGTGGGGGTTCCCCCCAAATCCATGTCAGACCCTCATCCGAGCACGCAGCCTGGCAGGCCAGGAAAGGGGTGGGGACGAACGAGCGCCCCCCCCCCCCTCCTGAGCCGTACCAGGCCGCGTGCCCTCAACATGGGGGGTGCCCTGGGGAAAGGGGGCCGTGCGGCCCCCCCACCCCAAAGCACCTTGTCCCCATGTTGATGAGGACAAGGGCCTCTTCCCGACAACCCTGGCCGTTGGTTGTCGGGGTCTGCGGGCAGGGGCTTATCGGAATCTGGGAACCCCCTTTAATAAGGGGGCCCCCAGATCCCGGCCCCCCACCCTATGTGAATGAGTATGGGGTACGATGTACCCCTACCATTCACCTAAGGTGTAAAATGTAAAGTAAAAAAAAAACACCCACACTTTTGAAAAAAATAGTTTATTGCACTGCTCCGGGGGTCTTCTTCCGTCTTGGGGGTCTTCTCGCCGGACTCCCCCGCCATTTACCAAGCTCTTTTACCGAGCGGGGGAAGTCCGGCTACCTTCTTCGTCGTCGCCGCCGTCTGGGGGTCTCGATCCGCCTTCGGGGGTCTTCTTCCGTCTTGGGGGTCTTCTCGCCGGACTCCTCCCCTCTCTTCTGCTCTTTTACCTAGCTCTTTCACGAGGGGAGGAGTCCGGCTACCTTCTTCGTCGTCGCCGCCGTCGTCTGGGGGTCTCGATCCGCCTTCGGGGGTCTTCCGGGGGTCTCTTCTGTTCTTGCGGCGGTCGTCGTCTTCCGCGCCGCCGGCGCCTTCTTCTTCTTGTCCTCCTTCTTGTCCTTCTTGTTCTTCTTCTTCTTCCGATGTTGACCCGACGCTCTCTCTGCCCGGAATGCCTGTGCCGCTCTGCGCTCGGACTTATATAGGGACATGGGCGACAGGGTCACATGCACATGTCACATGGTGACCCCGCCCCCTTGTGTTGTCACAGTCCCGGAGGATGCTGGGACTGTGACATCGCAAGGGGGCGGGGTCACCATGTGACATGAAAAGTCCCGCGGACTTGCCCACTAACGGCGGGATTGTCCGCTGGACTTCCAAGTCCAGCGGATAATTTGAAAACAAAACTTGAAACTTTAGTCCGCCGTACTTTGGCGCCAAAAAGTCCGCCGGCGCCCACACACGAGGGGATTATCCGCTGGACTTCAGTCCAGAGGATAATCCCGCGGGATTGTCCCTTCGTGTGTACGCGGCATCAGAGTGTCTAGGCGCTGGACACACATCGGTCTATGGGAAGCTTCCCAGCTTACAATCAGCTGATTGCAAGCTGGGAAGCTGATTTGCCCCTGTTAAGGGGGTGTTCAGGGTGCAAGTAGTGTGCCCGCAAACACTCCCACTCTCCAATCATTTGTCTCCCTGTGCTTTATTCTTATTGGCGGGGGGCAGAGGATGGTGGGCGGTGCTTTTTGCAGCACTTTGGGTTTCCCGACTCACTGTGCTGTGGACTGTAATGCCCCATACACACGGTCGGAAATTCCGACCACAAAATCCGTCTGAAAAAATCCGACTGATTTTGTGGTCGGAATTTCCGACACTGGTGTTGCATACACACGGTCGGACAAAGTTGTCAGAAAATCTGATCATTCTGAACGTGGTGACGTTCGTTGCGTACGACGGAACTACGTAGAGGCTAGTAGCCAATAGCTTTGGTCTTGTAATTTGATCTGAGCATGCGTGGCACTTTGTCCGTCGGAATTTGCTACACACGATCGGAAAAAGTCAGATCGGACTTTGTTGTCGGAAAATTTGAGAGCAGGATCTAAAATTTTTTCAGACGGAAATTCCGACAGAAAAAGTCAGATGGCGCCCACACACGGTCGGATTTTCCGACAACATGGTCCGATAGGACATTTTTCGTCGGAAATTCCGACCGTGTGTACGGGGCATAAGACTGACTGTACCCGTGCTGGATTAGGAAGCTGAGCGGCGTTATTCCGGGCAAGGTAAGGCTAATTTAAGTGTGCCGTGGGACACAGTCTCTCTCTCCTGACTAACACACTCTAATGTCCCATACACACGGTCGGATTTTCCGAGGACCAGTTCCGTCGGATCATGTCCGTCGTACTTTGTCCGAAGTTGGTGTTGCGTACACACGGTCGGACAACGTTGTCGGAATTTCCGGTCTGCAAGAACGTCGTGACGTAAGTCGTCTTCCACGAGACTAGAAAAGGGAAGTTCAGCACCACGTCCCGCACCCGTTGGGCTCCTTCTGCTGATCCCGTGTTTATCGCGAGTTAGTTGAAGTTTGGGGACTTACGATTCGCGCTTCTCAGTTTTGTGACTCAGATCGTTACTGCTCTTCAGTTTGTGCTTGTCGTGCGTATCTGTTTATTAGTGCGTGTAGTCAGTTCGCATTTGTTGGTCATTGCGGCTTATATCTTGATATAGGACGCTTTGATGCTCACTGCTTATTGTCTGCTCGTTTCTGGTATTCATTTCGTTCTTTCAGGCCTTGCTGTTTATCTGTGCTTTCTGTTTGTCCGTTCTGACCAGCCGACCGTTTGTTAGCGATGTTTCCCGTACGTACTCGTCTCCGAGTTCGTGCTGTACGCGGAATTGGTGTCGGGCTTTTAGCTTTGAGCCAAGACCCGTCCATGAACAGAGTGACGAGGAGTATGTGGACCAAGAATTGGTTGCTTCAGCGTGATCAGTTCTCGCACATGCCTTTGCTTAGTGAGATCCAGGAGAATAATCCTGATGATTTCAGGAACTTTCTCCGGATGACGGACCCCGTTTTTCACCGTCTTTTGGCTTTGCTGACCCCTTTTATCAGCCGGCAGGATACCTGCATGAGACAAGCCATCACTCCGGAGCAGAGGCTTGTTGCTACGTTGAGGTACTTGGCGACAGGGAGAAGCCTTCAGGATTTGAAGTTCTCCTCAGGTATCTCTCCCCAGGCCCTGGGAATCATTATTCCAGAGACCTGTTCTGCCATCATCCAGGTCCTGCAGGAGGACTATATTAAGGTAACACTTCTCCTTTACTATTCCCTTCTATGTATGCTCTGTTTGCTAATGTCTTGTATTTTTGACCTCCTTCCCTAATTACCATGATTGCAATATGCTCTAATATGCTGTGCCCCTTTTCTCCATCATGCATTTTTCCCTTCACTTACCTCCCCAGCATGCTCTTCTGCCCCAATAGACACCTATGGTCTAGTCACTTAAGCAATGTATTTTGTCTGCTGCATAGTATTGTTTTCCCCCAAACACCCCCTAAAACATGCACAAATGTTTGCTGCGTGTTTTACTTCATGCAGAGCCCCATTTTTTCAACATTTTTTTAGGGGGGGGGGGGGATTTGGAATGTTCTTTTATCTTTCCTGTGGGCTGCCAATAGTGTTAAGTAAGGAGGGTCTGGCCAAACTAGCACACATTATTGAGCCATTTGGCAATCAATGAAGTGCAGAGGGTTACCTGTCCAAACCCCTAGTTATTGTCAATGGCCCATCAGAAGTGGGGGGATTGATGGGGGGTGAGTAATCTGCTAGGGGGACCCTCTACTTTTTGGTGCAAATACTTTCCATCTTAAAATGTAAAAGTCTGATCTTGTTCCAAGATGTTTAGTGTCTAATCTGCTTGCAATGTTTATGTGCAAAGTGACTAATTTTTTTTTCTTGTTTCACTCCACAGTTCCCTTCCACGCCACAGGAATGGCAGACTGTGGCCTCCCACTTTGCCAGCCGTTGGGACTTTCCTAACTGCGGAGGTGCAATTGATGGGAAACAGTGCAAAAGTGCCCTGGAAAATACACTTGCAGTGCAAACTGGAATTGCCTTTAGTAAATTACACCCATTGCCCCCAAAATCCTTTACATTTGACATACATAATGCTTTTGTGTTTTTCAATAAGGAAGCCACACATTTAGAAAATTAAAAAAGTTTACTTGCAACACATTCACAAGTGCGTTTTCAAACTTCTTGGCAAAACTGACAAGATCTTGGTTCTTTCCAACATTGTTTACAAACATTCCGCATTTGTTAAAACCAGGCATGGAGCAAAACAGAACATAGGAACTTGCAAAGTTCAACTTTCTAAAGTGAAGACAAGATCAGACATGACTATATGTTCAAAGTGTGTTTGATCTTGCCTTCATCACATGGGGGGTCACCCCTGGAAACTGGAAATTTAGAACATGCACACAATTTGGGTCTGAAAATGGACATTAGATGGTAAAACACATGCCTAGAATGTTCAAAAGTGCCATTTCCCATCATGGGGATCAATGGACGTGTTTTGGGGGTGCAACCCCTTCACCACACACACTTTAGTAGTTACTAAAGTGGTTGCACCCCCAAAAAAACGTTGTCATTCATCCACCATGATGGGAGCTAGCACATGTGGACACAATGTGTGCATGTTCCAAATTTCACACATTTCTTAAGTTGCAAATGTGGTCACAAACAGCCACAAATGTGTGTTATTAATTACTTGTTGCGTTTTCAGATTTTACCTAAAACATCAATGATGTTCTTAAATTTTTGTTGAACATCATTGATGTTTTGCTTTATGTCATCTAGATCTCGATTGCAGACCATTATCTCCCCGATGAGTACGTGGGCACTTTCAGTGGTAAAGTGCGATTCTTCTTCCACAACATCCACGTCACCTAAAAAAACCAACGAAAAAAAAAAATGGCTCTTGGAAATGAGGCAGGCATACATTGATTAGCTTACCAGTAGCTGTGTTCTCCCACACTCACCTGTTGTGGTGACAAGTTCTCCAACTTCTATGATCTCTCCTTCCTCCTCCTCCTCCTCTGCTTCTGGTCTTTCCCCTTCTTTGGGAGGTGTAGGTTTTGTGGTTTCCTCAGACGTCCCGAGTTTTCGCTCCCCTATGAGAATGTACAAAAGGAAGATTTAGCACCACAATCTATTGAGGGCAGAAATATGAAATGTCAAACATTGCTTGAAAGTGAGGGACAATATTTTTGGTTGGCCAGTTACAAATGACAACAACATGAATGTAGTCACTTTGTAAAGGTGCTAAACTTACTAGCTTTTTGGTAGAAGTTTGTCTGATGGAGACACCCCTCTAGTATCCACTGGAGCACATGTGTGGAAAAGCATAATAAAAAGGGGGTTTGGGTGTCCCAGCACTAGTGCTCTAGAGTCCAGATGGGTAAACAGCTACTGAGTGACCTCTCCTTTACATTGAATAAATTAGCTTGACATTCTTGATGACATCTCTATTGAGAACAAACTTCCTTTCACTAAAAACTTCACCAAACCTCGTATTATAAGTGGCCGAACGATCGAGGTTGAGTACGATCGAATGCACAAACGAACATGAAAGTGGCCATTTTCTAATGTACAACATTGAAAAAATCCAAACACATGGAGCAGTATGCAAGCAAGAAATCCAAACACAAAACACAACTACTTACTTTTTTGAAGAAATCGCTTGATCTTTCTGTACTGATCGGGCTCCCTCAGTTTCAGGTCTGACCAGCGTTTCCTCAGTTGCTCCTTGGATCGTTGTACCCCAAAATTATTGTATAGCCTCCTCACAACTTTAGACATGATCTTGGCCTTTCGGACATTGGGGTTGAGGTAAGGCCCATACTTCCCATCATAGTCGCTCCTCTTTAATATGTCCACCATCTCCAACATTTCTCCAAACGACATATTGGAGGCCTTAAATTTCAGCCGCCGGGATCGGGACGTTTCTGCCTCCGGCCTTTCCTCGTCCTCCTCCTCGTTGGTGTAATATTTGGGGCGCACCTGCTGTGTCCCCGCCATGTGCTCTCCCCACTGCGCCGGAAAGAGAAGGGGTGGGGAATAGACGAGAATGATCGTCAGGGGCGGGCGGAGTTTCACGCATGCGCACTGTATAGAAAACGTCACACGCCTGTGTCGTAGCCACGATCTGTGAGACGAGGGGAGAGAAAGCTCACCCACGAGACAATCGCTAGAACGAAGGTACAATTTGAAGTTGGTACATAACTAGCCTAGACTGATTAGACCTTGAGGCTTATTTATGGAGAAGATTAGGAGAGTTTAGCATGACATTATTTATAGTGTTTTGTGTGGTGTTGTGTCTTGCAGACATTATGCAGGGATTCAACAACGTGAGTTTTCTCCCCCTCTTCATTGATAAATATAGGGAAATGACCCTATTATGGCAGGCCAAACACCCCGATTACGGCAGCAAACCAAAGAGGTACGCAGCCATGCTAAAAATTGGGGAATTTGTAAAGCCAAGGATGCCCACAGCAACCGTTCGTAGGTTAAGACTCAAAATTGGCAGCCTGAGGAGTGCGTATTTCAGGGAGCGCAAGAAGGTCCTGAAGTCCCAAGCATCTGGAGCTGCAGCAGATCAGGTCTATGTCCCCAAGCTCTGGTACTATGACAGGCTCCATTTTCTCAAAGACCAGGCTGATGTCACGGAGTCACTCTCGACTCCTCCTTCCACGCTTCCTTCCGCGCAGGCCACCCCTGATGAGGCTTCCGAGGAGCAACCTGGGCCTTCCAGTCTGGAAGATGTGGAGGAGCCCAGCTTGAGCCAGGTATAGTAGTTTTGGAACAAATTTGGTGAAAGCTAAATGATGTTCAGTTAATTCAGGATCCCCATTTGCTTAGTTCCTAACGTGTTTGACATATCAACTGACAGTAGTGTTGGAGACATTTGGGGCAAGAATCTAAACTGCAGGGCTGAGAATTGTATGGTTTTCTATTTGTAAACATTTTGCAACAGTCAATACATGAAAATTGTGTGTGTTTGATGAACAAATAACTCAAACTATGTCCCTTTGTCATACACAGGAAGACCTCAGCCAGGAGGTGGCTGTGGAATGTGGCAGTCAGGAGGAGGAAGGGGTTAGTGGCAGCCAAGAGGTGGGTAGTGGCAGCCAAGAGGGGGGTAGGCCTAGGAGCCTGATTGTCTCCCAAGTCTCTCCCCTCCGCCTTCCCTACAAAAGGGCGAGAAGGGGGGGTGAGGCGGGAGAGTCAGCGCTCCGGCTGATCAGAGAGGCTTCAGCCTCCCTACATGCCACACCCACCGACGAGGAGACCTTTGGCTCCGTGGTTGCCACGAAAATGATGGCTATGGAGGTGGGGCAACGCAACATGTGTGAGGATGTCATGCTCAAGGTCCTAAATAAGGGTATGGCTGGGGGGATGACCCCACTCACACATGTTTGCGATAGTGACCTTGCTCCGCCTCCTCCTTCTGCCACCCCACCAGCACCACAGCCACAGCGTGCAAGGAAGCGTGGAAGGAAGACCTGAGAGTGACGACCTGGATTCAGTCTGGTCTGAGAGAAGATGGAGCCTCTCGTAGTACCAGAGCCTGGGGACCTAGATGGCATCTGCTGCAGTTCCGGATGTTTTGGACTTCAGGACCAGATAGCACTCCCCTTAAGATACGTACTCCTCAGGCCCCCAATTTTTGAAGCTTGAAAAACGATGTTTGTCGTGGGTGTCCAAGGCTTTGCAAATTCCCCAAGTTTCTCCATCGCTGCGTTCCTCTTTGGTTTGTTGCTGAGACCTAAATAAAGGTATTTTTGAGTTGAAAAAATCATTGCCTATGTGTTTTACTTTTCTACAATGACAGTTTATTTGTGAGTAGGCTGGTACATTTCACAAATCATAAAGTCCAATTAACAAGGGGCACCAACAACAAACAAACTCCTAGTAAATTTAAGCAACAAATAGAAATGTTAATAATGTTGTTTTGCTAAGTTGAGACACACAACCCCCCTCAAAAATCTAAATAAATTATCCTGAAAATATGTATTTCAAAAAAATAAAAAATGACAAATCATCCAAAAAATATAACAAAGATTCTTTTACGATCTGAGGAAAAATAAACATCTAGTCTAGAAATCCTGAAAACGAATAAAGAAATAAGTTTGTGAGAAGTGAGGGTGAATAGGAGCAGCCAAAACATGTCATTCTTCTTGCATTGTAAAGAAAAAGAGAATGCGCTGCATTAAAGACATTTTAACATTGCAGCGTGACGAATGTGCTGTGTCGATTAGGAACGGTAGTTTTACCTGACCGAGTGCTTCCGTCACAGAATTTCTTCTGAGCATGCGTAGCACTTTGTCCGTCGGACTACGCTACACACGATCGGAATTGGTGTGATCGGACTTTGTTGTCGAAAAATCTATCCAGCAGGAGATAGAACTTTGTCCGTCGGACAATCCGATGGAAACTGTCCGATGGTGCCTACACACGGTCGGAACTTCCGACAACATTGTCCGATAGGACAGAATCCATCGGAAAATCCGACCGTGTGTATGGGGCTTAACAGCCGCAATCCGCCCCTCCGCACACACTTCCCTGCTCGCCTCTCACTCATTCTCCAGTCTCCACTCAGACAGCACACACTGCAGACTGGGCAACATAAAGGACATGGAAAAAAAGATTCACCTGGAGCTGAGGAACAGGACGCTGTACGATAGAAGATCTGCTGTGTGTGGCACACACACAGTACACTGTGAGGATGATGGTCAGCAGTAGAAGGTGCACAGTGCACAACTTACGTTATCACTGTCCTGTACACACATGCAACTCTGTTGTTTTATTTTTTTACTTGGCCAGCATAGCTCCCAACTGTCCCTGATTTCGAGGGACTGTCCCTGATTTGGAGCAATGTACCTCTGTCCCTCTTTCCTCCTCATTTGTCCCTCATTTTGGTCTGATCTGTATAGTTGTATATAAAATGCACTTTTTATCTTTTTCAAAAAGTGTTTCCCAGTGCTAAACCTTTCATCCAAATTCTAAATTGCTGCATTTTGTAAATTTTTAAAATATAAAGGAATAGTAGAAGTAAAAAAAGCACTTGTAGATTTAATTAACTTTTTTTTTTTGGTTAATTCTCCTTTAAGGGGGTGTGGCAGGGGACGTGTCCTATGCTCTCCTCCTCCCCCCCTCTCTCCCCTCTCGCTCTCCTCTCTCTTCTCTGATCCCCCTCTCTCCGCTCCCCCACTCTCTCTCTCTCTCTCTCTCTCTCTCCGCTCTCCCTCCTCACCTGCCCGCCCCCCCCATTCTCTCTCTCTCTCTCTCTCCCCGCCCCCCTCTCTCTCCTCTCTCTCTCTCAACTCTCCCTCTCTCTCCCGGCCCCCCCCCTCCTCTCTCTCTCTCCCGGCCCCCTCTCTCTCTCCTCTCCTCTCGCTCCCCTCCTCTCTCTCCCGGCCCCCAACCCTCTCTCTCCCTCCCCCCCCTCCCTCTCTCTCTCTCTCTCTCTCTCTCTCCCCTCGCTCCCCCTCGCTCTCCGGCCCCCCCTCTCCCCCTCCTCCTCCTCTCTCTCTCCCGGCCCCTCTCTCTCTCCCTCCGCCTCTCTCTCCCCTCTCTCTCCTCTCCCCCGCCCCCCTCTCTCTCTCTCTCTCTCTCTCCCTCCCCGCTCCTCCCTCCTCTCTCTCACTCCCCCTCTCTCTCTCTCTCCCGGCCCCCCTCTCTCTCTCTCTCTCTCCCCCCCTCTCTCTCCCCCTCTTTTCTCCTCTCCGGCCCCTCTCTCTCTCTCTCTCTCTCTCTCTCCCCCCCTCCTCTCTTTCCCTCTCTCTCTCCCGGCCCCCCCTCTCTCTCTCTCTCTCTCCCGCCCCCCCCTCTCTCTCTCCTCCCGCTCCCCCCCACTCTCCCGCCCCCCTCTCTCTCTCCTCTCTCTTTCCCCTCTCTCCCTCTCCCGCCCCCCCCCCCTCTCTCCCCGCGCTCTCTCGCGCGCTCTCTCTCTCTCTCTCTCTCACGCCCCCCTCTCCTCTCTCTCCCACTCCCTCTCCCTCCCCAGCCCCGGCCCCCCATCTCTCTCTCGGCCCCTCCCCTCTCCCCCCTCTCTCTCACCCCTCTCTCTCTCTCCCGGCCCGGGGGCCTCCGGGAGGCCCCCCGGGGTCCCGCCCCCCCCTCTCTCTCTCTCTCTCTCTCTCTCTCTCTCTCCCCGCTTCCCGGGGGCCCGGGGGGGCCGGGCCCGGCCGGGCCGGGCGCTCTCTCCCCGGGCGGGCCCGGGGGTCTCCCGGGCCGGCCCGGGGGGGGGGGGTCCCCGGGGGCTCCCCCCCCTCTCTCTCTCTCCCTCCTCTCTCTCTCCCGGCCCCCCCTCTCTCCCGTCTCTCTCTCTCTCTCTCCCCGGGGGTCCCCCTCCGCACCCGGGGGGGGCCAGGGGGGCTCTCCTCTCTCTCCCCGGCCCCCCTCTCTCTCTCTCTCCTCCCGGCCCCCCCTCTCTCTCTCTCTCCCCCTCTCTCTCTCCCGGCCCCCCCCTCTCTCTCTCTCCCCTCTCTCTCTCCCGAGCCCCACGGGCGGGGTTTCCCGGGGGGGGGGGGGGCCGGGAAGTGTCTCCCCGGGCGGCCCCGGGGGGGGGAGGCTCTCCCCGCCCCCCCCCCGGGCGGGGGCCCGGGGCCCGTGGTCCTCGGGGGGGGACCGCCCGGGGGGGGGGGGGCCCCCCGGGGGGGGGCTCCTCTCTCTCTCTCCCTCTCTCTCCCTCTCTCCCGCGCCCCCCTCTCCTCTCCCCTCCCGGCCCCCCCGGGGGGGCCTCTCCCCCTCTCTCTCTCCCGGCCCCCCCTCTCTCTCTCTCTCCCTCCCGTCTCTCTCCCGGCCCCCCTCTCTCTCTCCCTCTCTCTCTCCCTCTCTCTCCCCGCTCCCGCCCCCCCCTCTCTCTCTCCCTCTCTCTCTCCCGGCCCCTCTCTCTCTCCCCCCCCTCTCCCGGCCCCCCTCTCTCTCTCCCTCTCTCTCTCTCCCGGGCCCCCCCCGCCCCCCCCCTCCCGGCCCCCTCTCTCTCTCTCTCAAAAATAGTGCATTTTTTGTAGAGCGTTACAGTTTCTTGGGGGGGGGGCACAAACTGAAAATAAAACATCAATTGCATCACTGTGCCCCCAAACGCAGCCACTGTGCCCTCAAACACACCCACTGTGCCCCCAAACACAGCCACTGTGCCCTCAAACGCACCCACTGTGCCCCCAAACGCACCCACTGTGCCCCCAAACGCACCCACTGTGCCCCCAAACGCAGCCACTGTGCCCCAAACGCAGCCACTGTGCCCCCAAACGCAGCCACTGTGCCCCCAAACGCAGTCACTGTGCCCCCAAACGCAGCCACTGTCACCTTAAAACGCACCCACTGTGCCCTCAAACGCATGCCACTGTGCCCATAATTTGCTACCACTGTGCCCATCAAACGCAGCCACTATGCCCTCAAACGCATGCCACTGTGCCCATAATTTGCTACCACTGTGCCCATCAAACGCAGCCACTATGCCCTCAAACGCATGCCACTGTGCCCATAATTTGCTACCACTGTGCCCATCAAACGCAGCCACTGTGCCATCAAACGCAGCCATTGTGCCCATCAAACGCAGTCACTGTGCCCTTAAACGCATGCCACTGTGCCCATAATTTGCTACCACTGTGCTCATCAAACGCAGCCACTGTGCCCATCAAACGCAGCCACTGTGCCCATCAAACGCAGCCACTGTGCCCATAATTTGCCACCACTGTGCCCATCAAACGCAGCCACTGTGCCAAACACAGCCACTGTGCCCATAAATTGCCACTACTGTGCCCATTAAACACTGCCACTGTGCCATATTGTGCCCATCAAACGCAGCCACTGTGCCATCAAACGCAGCCATTGTGCCCATCAAACGCAGCCATTGTGCCCATCAAACGCAGCCACTGTGCCCATAAATTGCCACCACTGTGCCCATTAAACACTGCCACTGTGCCAAACGTAGCCATTGTGCCCATCAAACGCAGCCACTGTGCCCATCAAACGCAGCCACTGTGCCCATCAAACGCAGCCATTGTGCCCATCAAATGCAGCCACTGTGCCCATAAATTGCCACCACTGTGCCCATTAAACACTGCCACTGTGCCCATTAAACACTGCCACTGTGCCAAACGCAGCCACTGTGCCATCAAACACAGCCATTGTGCCATCAAACGCAGCCACTGTGCCCATCAAACGCAGCAACTGTGCCCATCAAACGCAGCCACTGTGCCATCAAACGCAGCCATTGTGCCCATCAAGCGCAGCCACTGTGCCCATAAATTGCCACCACTGTGCCCATTAAATGCAGCCACTGTGCCATCAAGCGCAGCCACTGTCATCAAACGCAGCCACTGTAACCATCAATTGCCGCCTGTTTGCCCCATCAAATGCTCCCAGTGTCCCCCCCGCCCAACACTTACCTGTCTCGGGTCAGCGCAATCCTCCACGCTTCCTCCAAGTCCTTAATGTCTTCTCCCGTCCTCTTCTGCTATGATTGGACTCCCGATAGGCATCCAATCACAGCGCCTGTCGCTTCAGCCAATCAGGTAACAGGTAACCAGACCCGGTGCACCTGATTGGCTGAGAGGTGGGTCAGTGTTAGGGAAGCGATTTATTTGACTCCCTAACACAGCACTGTGTAGGCAGCGAACGCACAGCAGTGCGTTGGCTGTTTACCAATTTGGAAGCCTATTAGAGCCCACGGCTCTAATCAGGATGCCTATTGACGTCTCTAATCAGGCACTTCCAAAAACACCCCCTGTAATTCAGATGCCCGGTGCCTGGCAAGGACCCGGACACCTGAATAGGGGGCGACAGTGGCGACAATAAATAGATTCATGCATTGCATGAATCTATCTATTGAAGATTGATGGGTGCAGGAAAGAGGGGGCAGCGCTCCTGCGCCCTCTATGGATGCACCACCACTCCCCTGGGTGGGGAAATACCATCATGTTTTACATTTACATGTGTGCCCTATAAAAAGGAGGTTGGCATTTACGGACAGAGTAAAAAACTCCTAAATTTTGATATACCATACATGTGTAAAGGGCAATGGTGTGCAGACAGTTTTTTTTTTTTTGTGTTCATTTCCGGGCACTTTCACCCCCTTCCTTCCCAGGCCAATTTTCAGCTTTCAGTGCTCTCGCACTTTCAATGACAATTGCGCGGTCATGCAATGCTGTTCACACAAATAGAGCTTTCTTTTGGTGGTATTTATTCATGACTCTGTTATTTTTTTTTTTGTGATATAAGCGGAAAAAAAAGCGGAAATTTGCAATATTATATAATATAATATAATATAATCCTCTCCTCCACTGTCTCCACTAGGGGTATACCTCTTCTCGGGGATATCCTCTCGTGTCCCTAAAATCCTCAGTAGCCACCGCCGTCACCTCACCAGAAATAGGGGTAAGGGACAAAGAAGGAGGGTCCAATAGGGAAGTATGTTTTGATAAATTTCAATTTATTGTAAAACAAAATGCATCCTTACATAAAAGATAGAAGTTCTAAGCATAAAATGGCGACTAGCGCCAGTCTCACATAACTTCCGGTATATATATATATAAATATATAAAGCCCTTTTCTTGTTAAAAAAAATATATAAAGTAGGTGTCCCTCATTCCCATCTCAAAATGTTGGGAGGTATGGGCCAGGCACTGTGACCACATGGGCTCACCTTATTTATTTATTTAGTCTTTGCTGACCATTTCCCTGACCAGAGGTCTGCCTTTCACATTGTTGATTTATTGGTGGGGGAGGGAGGATAGATAGGAGGCACTGCTCTCCCCCTGCAGAGCCTGTTTCCCCTCGTAGTGTAATGTGAACTCTCCCATGGTTGGGGGAATGTTAGGTGTTACATGGGGCAGTAATAAAAATAAAGGATTGTGCTGTGGTGGTTCTTTGCACAGGCTGAACTGTGAGGAGAAGTGTGGAGGATTGTGAAGTGTTCAGGAATCAACTGAGGCCTGTTTTTTTTTAGGGCTGTGGAAATTAAAGATTAATTCTTCGATTAATTTTTTTGATTGATCAAAATTCTTTTGATTGGTACTCACCTCTCCGCCGGCTTCTGGGTCTTCAGGGAGTTCCGTCGGAGATCCGGGGACGTCACAGACATTGACATCACCGGACTCCTCCCCCCTTCCCTAAGTGCCTCCATCTGCTAATGAAGGGAAGGGGGAGGAGTCCGGTGACGTTAAAGTTCTTAATGAATGTAACGCGTACGGGGGAGGAGCTACGCATGACGTCACCCGCTGCTGCCCTACGAAACTAACAAGATTGTCGTATTTACATGCTGTGTTTTTATCATTTTTATGTGAGTAGTTTGTGTTTGAACACAAAAATTCAATCTTATACTTAAGCGGTGAGCACTTAGATCTTTTCTTTCTACCCATGACCTGGCTTGCTTGCTGAGATCTAAGGAGACGTGAGAGAAGTTTATGGTCCGTGTTAACCCTTTTGATACCCGCTTGCATGACCACCTGTTTGCACAGGGGACTAATGCCATAAGGTGAGAGTGATTAATTAGACCGGAGGTGGAGGGATTGTCACGCTACTGTGGAAAAAAAAATTACTTACGTCAGTGCTACAGTTTGAATTTAAGACGTAGTTGTGTGAACTGTGAATTTAAGTCATGGATTGTGGAAACTAACTAGTGTCGGGTGATTGTATATAGCGTATACCACATTTACCACTGACTAATGCAGAGTTGCAATGCTAGGAGATCAGCTAAAAGTAGTTGGATCTGTATGTGCGTTATAATTAATCGAAATTAGTTGATTAATCGATTTAAAAAAAAAATAGATTAATCAAACACAAACATTTTAATCAGTAACAGCCCTAGTTTTTTTATATGTATAGCCCTGACTATAGATCGCCCATGGCTCCTTCACTAGTGTCATTTCCTGCCCCCATATTAGATTGCAAGCTTTACAGGACAGGGAAGGAATTCCACCATTACTAACTGCCATTTGTACATGAGGCCCATTTATACCAGGATATGCTGGTGTTCACTGCCTATCCTTACACTATGGAAATAGAAACGACATCAGCCTATTGTATTAAGGTGTGCACCTCAAAGCTCCAACACATATGCCTTTGTGACATATTAACCGGCCTTTTCCCCACTCGTCATCCTAAAACAATGAGGGGGAGCAGGTGAGCACACAGGGGGACTTGGGCAGCAGAAAGAAAAGGAACTGGGACAAGAGGGGTGGCATACATTGGTACCAATCCCCTGTATTTTCCTCCCGTGGCAGCTGAATATCGGCAAGAGGAAGAGGAGGAGAAGCCTACTTTCAGCTGCTGCAGAAGAAAATACAGATTGGTCCCTTAATTTCCACTCCAGCTGCCTATCCTGTCCAGGTTCTGGGGGTCGGCAAGTAAGGATCATAGCTTATCTGTCACCTGCCCACATATGATGGGTTGCCAATTCCAAGATTAGGGTGTGCCCAGGCACACCTGGCACACCCTTTGCGCACGCCTATGAGAAACAGGAAAGAAAATTAACTTGAGAATTTGATAGATGGTGTTGTTGCTACCAGCATCCTAATAGTATTATACAAAAGCATGCACAAAAGTGCATTAGGTGACGCCCCTTTGGACTTTGTATGGTAGCAATATGATGTGGAGATAAAAATACAATTGACAAGGTGTAAATAAAAAGGGGGCACAATAGTGCCAGCTTTATTTATATATAGTTGTGAAAAGAGGAAATATGTATAATGTAAACATGAATAGGTAAAAAAATCTATCTATAATTATCCTAATATTGTACATTTTATGAACATTACAGATATACAGAATATACTCTACAGTAACCCAGACTCCTTTGTCAGGAAGAAGCGTAGATCAGACTGGTTGCAGCCTGGTAGGCTAGTTCAAGTGACATAAACCCGACATGTTTCGGAATTTGATTTTACATCATAATATTCCTTCTTCAGGGGTAACATGAGGTTGGGTAATTATATTCAATATATCATAGATTCAAAGTAAATTCGAAAAAGACAATACAGGAAAATAATACACGCTGGCTGCGCATAAGTCCATACATGGGGCTGGTAGTTGGTAACTTCTGTCTGCGACTCAGCCGCCAGTGATTTGCATACAAAAGACGCCTGGATACTGCTATTACAGCAACAGAGCTATGTGCTTATCTGCATGATCAGTCTGTGTATGCCATCCATATGAGACACAGCAGGTGCATGCAGCCAGGGACTGATACAAGGCCACCGAGGCCAGGCCTGCCTCGGCGCCGCTTCTGCGGCGACTTCTTTGCTTTCCTTGGGGCGGCAAAGGGAGTAAATCCCTTCCTCTCCTCTCCAAGCTCTTGACAGCGATTATAGTTCTGGCAGCTCAGAGACTCCAAGGGGCGGAGCTGGGTGATGGAGTTGTGCTGTTCACTCGCAGTAGTGTGTAATGTGACTGCTGCCCACAACTTTACACACACAGCAGGTCAGCAGCCCAAAGAGGGGGAGGGGGCAGTGAATGTATTTGATCCATGAAGTAGCTCCCTGCTGGCTCCTCCCTGACTGACCACCCATTACATCCATGTAGTAAGCTGTAAGGGGCAAGCAGTAGGCTAACACTCAGAAGAGAGGGTTGTGTAGTAGCAGACAATGAGCTCTAAGAATCATGTCACACACAGCATGTCCTGCTGTATCATCTGTTCAGAGTAGAGAGAGGCAGAAGTGAAGAAAAGTCTGTATTGGGGGTAATTTAGGGGGAGCATAGTCTGTACTGGGAATGGTGATGGGGGGGTGGTCAATATTTGTTGTATACTGGCCAGTGTGTTATCCACCCCTGAGCCAGAGGAGTATCATCCCTGGGTACAACGTATGCACCACACCCATGGATGAGACGTGTCAGGCACTAAGTCCAGGGATCCCTGACCCCCAGGCTGCGGACCATACCGGTCCATGGCCTGTCAGACGCCAGGCCGCACTGCTCCTGGGAGGAGAGAGGCTGCTTGTTTCCGCTGTGTCAAATCCTGTGAGATCAGCACATCAGTGGCGCATTCGATTCTCATAGGAGGGGAACCCTATTATCAACTGCGCATGTGCCGTTTGTAGGGTTCCCTCCTTGAGAATCCAATTCCAGCTAATCTGGCTGAATCTGTAGCACTGGGGAGAGGATGCATAGCCATACATTGAGAGGTTTTACTGCAAAGAGAAAACTGCATTTAATGGCAGGCTACGGGTGGCAAGTGACAAGCAGCATATGGTGGCAGGCTATGGGTGGCAAGTGACACGCAGCATCTGGTGGCAGGCTACAGGTGGCAAGTGACATGCATCTGGTGGCAGGCGACAGTGGCAAGTGACACATCTGGTGGTAGGCTATGGGTGTCAAGTGGCACGCTACATCTGGTGGTAGAATAAGGGTGGCAAATGACACTCTGCATCTGGTGGCAGGCGACAATGGCAGGTGACATGCATCTGGTGGCAGGCGATGGTGGCAAGTGACATGCTGCATCTGGTGGCAGGCGACCGTGGCAAGTGACACACTGCATCTGGTGGCAGGCAGTGATGGCAAATGACATTCTGCATCTGGTGGCAGGTGACGGTGGCAAGTGACATGCTGCATCTGGTGGCAGGCAATGGTGCCAAGTGACACACTGCTTCTGGTGGCAGGCGACGGTGGCAAGTGACACACTCAGGGCTCCCACTGATATTGCATTCTGGTGAGTTGAACTATTTCATTGTATATTACAATGTAGTAAAAGAAATAATGTGATTCAATTATCCTGAGTCTGCTGACACCATATTGAGCATGGTGAAATATGGTGCCAAAAATGTTGGGATCCCCTGACTAAGTACATACAGCGCAGTTTAACAGTAACAGTAAAAACAGCCACAAAACACTAAATAGTTTACAGTAAGAGCACTTAAGGGATTATGTGATCTCTCATAACACAAAAATAGAGCAATCTCATTCTGTAGCTATTACAGGAAAACTATTCAGGATTTGAAATTCTTGGAACTTTGTTAATTGTATCTTATACTTAAAGATAATAAAACAAATTCAATATATTCCTCTTACAGCATTTGAATGTACTAAAATGTGTTGAAATGTTTGGCACAAGTGATATACTGTATCTAAAAAACATCTTGTTACTAGGGTCGATTCAAGATTTGGCGTGAACAGTGTTTTTTCGCCCACTGCAAATGTACATAAAGTTTTGGAACTTGGCAGACTTTCTCCTACTCTTTCCTCAGCCATTCAGGTGTCGTTCTATTAACAGTTAGAACCCTCATATATGCAAGAGCACAGTTATGACTACCTTCACTATAGAATAAAAAAGTAAGTTAGAGAAAGCATTTTGGTTGTAGTTTCTAAGTAGGAAAATATTGTACAGTTTACTTCTGTGCAATGAAGGTCTTTATTAGAATAGCTAATTAGGTCCTTTAGTTGTTTTTGTTACGCTTTCGAAGGTATAAAGAAAGTGTAATATGTGTAGCACCCTCGTCCTAGAATAGGGCTACAGGTAAATTTAGTTATGCTGGGTGGTAGCCAGCCTGGCTAATTTGTAGTATTTAGTAGTCAAATGACTTCTGTCCTAATCCTGTTTAGCTGTGGTTTTCCCTTTTGTCAGTAGGTGGTGCTGTTGCCTTTGACATTAGTGTGAGGAGATAGAGTGAGTTCAGGTTATGGATAAACATATCTTTCACAGCCAATCATATTCACTGTTATGCATGCTGGGAAAAGGTATTTATTCGGAAAGAATCAGGTGATCGATGTCTTCACACCCAGGGCTGTGACCTGGGTGGATGTGTGTGTGGGACAGCTCTTGGCTGCTAGGCCTGAAGCCTGAGGCCTATCCAGGTGGTCTCCTGGCAGCTAGGCATAACTGAGGCCTATCCAGGTGTTCTGTTGAGGAAAGCTTGCTAAAGATCCGGAAAAGATTCTGAAAGGGATGGAGTTTTAAGAAAGCACCAGAGGGGACTCTTAATGAGCTGGAGGCTATGAAGTGGCTGGGAGAACTCCAAGAGAGAACTCATCCAAGGGAATCTGTGGATGACACTGTGAGTAAAGTTCAATTACTAGAGGAGACAGCCTACACAACAAAGTACAGATGTGCCGGTTCAAGCTCTTTTTCCTGTACAGGACTGCTGTCTACCTTATCTCACCTATTTTTGTCTAAGGAGCCTGCCAATTTGCCTGTTGATGATCGTTACTAAGGGTGTCCTGTGCCCTATCCCCTCTCTCCCACATTTTTGCTGTTTGAGAAATAAACTTCTCTCTTGTTTAAGCATAAAAGTGACTGGCACCCAACTTTCTTTCTTGTTTATCACCCACCATACCTAGTAACCTGCACCCTGAGGAATTATTTTAGCCCTCCCTACCTCTGGTAGTCACCATCAGGCTCCCAGAAAATCAGGTTAAGCGCTACATATGTTATCTTATTAGTCACTTTGGCACTCTTACTGGACAGAGGGATAGCAACTGGAAGGGCTTAGACAAGATGTCAGGGAGGTCAGGTCTCAGTAGCAATGTGAAACTAATTTTAGTGAGGCTACTAGAGCAGAATTTGTCTAAAAAAAAAAGACATCTTGTGGTCTCTTTCCCTAGCCAGTTGTGGACTGTCCACCATACATTTACTGTGGCAGGGCGGCCGCTCTGCACCAGATCACGCACCTAGTATGTGATCTGACACTTCCGGAGCTGACCGTGACCCGTTTCCGCTGGGATCACACACAGCGAGAGTCCATCGGTGGGTACCACAGGCTCGATGACCGTGGGCACCTGCCAATTACACAGGACACAGTCAAAAACGACAATCTGCCTATGTAAATAAGGCAGATTGTCATTCTGTTAGAAGGGAAGGCATTGATCCTGTGTTTCTGCTAAGCAGGAACATGGATCTTTGCCCTCCCCTAGTAAAATCACCTCCCCCACAGTGAGTAAGCACAACCTAGGCATACAGTTAACCCTTGGATCGCCCCTGATGTTAACGCCTTCCCAGCCAGTGTCACTAGTAAAGTGACTGTACATATTTTATAGCACTGATCCCTTTATTAGTGTCACTGGCCCCAAAAAAGTATCAAACGTGTCAGGTGTCCAATTTGTCCGCAATATCGCAGTCCCACTATAAGTCGCTGATCGCCGCCATTACTAGTAGAAAAAAAAAATATCCCATAGTTTGTAGGTGCTATAACTTTTGCACAAATCAATCAATATAGGCTTACTGGGATTTTTTTTTACCAAAAATATATGTAGCAGAATACATATTGGTCTAAATTTATGAAGAAATTTGATTTTTTTTATTGGGTATTTTTTATAGCCGAAAGTAAAAATTGTCGGTCTTTTCTTGTGTATAGCGCAAAGAATTATCAAATAGGTGATCAAATACCACCAAAATAAAGCTCTATTTGTGGGTGAAAAAAAAGGACACAAATTGTATTTGGCTACAGAGTCTCACGACTGAGCAATTTTCAGTCAAAGTAACGCAACGCTGTATCGCAAAAAATGGCCTGGTCAGGAAGGGGGTAAAACCTTGCGAAGCTTAAGTGGCTAGACAAGCATTTTACATGTCTAAAAATAATTGATACCAGGTAAGCAGCTTCCCATAGTTGGGTGCAAAATTGGGACAAGGGAGGGGAAACAAAAATAGCATGAACCCCGGTTTGACAAAAATGAGTGCAGTGTCACTCTTGTCAGCAAGGCTTTTTTTGTAACTCCATACTCCTGCACTGAGGACTACTGAAGACTGGGTGAGTAGCTGCGAGCCTCTCTTCCATAACAGCCCCTTTTTGTGCTATTTTCATTGGGGGTGGAGGTTGGAGGTAGAGCTCTGTACTGGGTGGGGGAGGGTGCTGTATGGGATGGAAGGGTTCATGGAAGAGCTCTGTACTAAGTGGTGGGTGTTGGAGGGAGAGTTATGTATTGAGGGGCTTTGTACTGCATGGGGGGAGGGGGGTTTGAGGGTAAGGCTGTATAGCTGCAAACAGGCAGGGTTCAGAATAGTCAGGGTCAATGTCTGAAGCAGTGGCGGCTGCTGCTCAGATTTTTTGGGGGGGGGCGCAAAACAAACAGCCTCACTGTGCCATCAAACGCTGACACTGTGCCCCAAACGCTGCCACTGTGCCCATTAAATCTGCCACTGTGCCCATCTAACGCTGCCACTGTGCCCATTAAATGCTGCCACTGTGCCCATTAAATGCTGCCACTGTGCCCATCAAACGTGCCACTGTGCCCATCAAATACTGCCACTGTGCCCATCAAACGCTGCCACTGTGCCCATTAAATGCTGCTACTGTGCCCATTAAACGCTGCCACTGTGCCCATCTAACGCTGCCACTGTGCCCATCTAACGCTGTCACTGTGCCCCAAGTGCTGCCATTATGCCTCAAATGCTGCCACTGTGCCCATCTAACGCTGCCACTGTGCCCATCTAACGCTGCCACTGTGCCCATCTAACGCTGCCACCGTGCCCCAAGTGCTGCCACTGTGCCCATCTAACACTGCCACTGTGCCCATCTAACGCTGTCACTGTGCCCATTAAATGCTGCCAATGTGCCGGCACTTACCTTGTCAGGCGGCGAGCGGTGGCTCCTCATCGACCCGACATCTTCTCCCGCGCTCCTCCTGTCTTCTGACGTGATTGGACGCCTAGGCGTCCAATCACAGCGCCTGTGACTTCAGCCAATCAGGGGACCGGTAACACAGACCGGCAACCTGATTGGCTGAGAGGCGGGTCTGTGTTAGGGAAGCGATGTATTCGCTTTCCTAACACAATACTGTGTAAGCAGCGAACGCACAGCATTGCGCCCGCTGTTTACACTTATGGAAGCCTATTAGAGCACACCGCTCTAATCTGGTCCCCTATTAGAGCTTACAGCTCTAATAGGGCGCTTCCAGAAACACCCCCCCCCCCCCCCGCTGTAATTCAGATGCCCGGCGCCCGACAAGGGGCCGGACACCTGACTAGGGGGCGGCAGCGGTGACAATAGATAGATTCATGCAATGCATGAATCTATCTATTGGTGATAGAGCGGTGCAGGAGGGGGGGGGCGGCGCTCCTGCGCCCTCTATGCATGCACCGCCACTGAAGCCAAAAGGCAGGCAGAGTTCAGAGAATAGTTGATATCCAATCCAAGGTCATCAACAAGGTAATATAATATAGCAGAGCAGGGCAGACAAACAGGTAGCTTGATCAGGTATTACACACACTAGCACAAGCATGAGACTGCAGGCTTGGCTAGCTTAAATCAGGGTTGGTCTCCACCCAGAGACTGACCACATCAGTCACCTTGCAGGTGGAAAGGCAGAGAGGGGAAATGCATCATAGCCAAAACTAGGATGCTATAACCAGCAGCTATGATGGAGCAGCAGCGCAAACACTCCTGACTGTCGGAAGCATTGTTTCAAGCACCATGGATGAAGGAAACAGGTCTAATCGACTAGGCCTGCTACATCAGTCAATATTACTGACAAGTTGATAGGCCCTTCCCCTGTGATAACAGTGTTAGCAGAAGGGATTTACACAAGAGCTCTTCTCGATTCAGGTGCTCAAGTGACTTTCCTGACCCAAAATTTCTACAACAAGCATTTGAAGTATAAAGTATAAGTTGAAGACTTAGACATTCAGGGAATCGGAGCACAGAAGTACCTCTGGGACAGTTACTTCTACAATAATTTGTCACTTAATCCACTAGCTGTTGGACAGTCTCTGAACTCTAACACACTGGCCGCTGTGTGTTCTCAGCCACCAAGTCCCATAAGGAGTCCCCTGGTTGTAGGGATGAACACAAGTTTTATGAGACAACTGTTGGCCCCTGTTGCTCCCAGAAATTGTTTAAAATAGTTTGCAGAGCATAGAGAGTCAGAGTCACCCATTCCACCAGCCAAGAGGGAGCAAAGAACAAAAAGTGCGAGTCACCCATCCAAGGGACCGTCCCATGAAACATTGGGTGAGAGGCCTGAGAAACTTGTCTCCTCCGTCCAAGGACTGGTGTAATACCAACTCTCCCTGCTGCAGTTTCAAGGGAGGGTGACTCTGGCTCACCCCCTGACACATCTTGGTGGGCCTTACCAATATCGGTGGTCTATAATTAAAGAAACCCCTCTTTCTCACAAATGGCGAGAGGTTCCCTTGCCAGGTTGTTGTTTAAATGCTAACCATTTGATTTTATGTAACTATTGACCTAGTTCTGTCTGCAATTGTATACACAAAGCTAAGTACCATGTTATGGACATTTGGCCCCTCCCCTCACCCACGACTGTGGAAAGGATAGAGGCACAAGCAGTGTTTTTATGTGCTTACAGAGTGGCCGTGCCTCTCACCCCTCGCTTTCCTCCTGGCAGCATCAGATAGGCCCGCCTCTTCCTCCCCTCCCTCCTCATAGCAGAAGAAGGTCTGAGCCAAAGAGGGCAGAGAAAATTTGCTATGCAGCAGCCACTAAGGATATTGGGAACTGAAGTCCTTCATGAAGCAGAGTGCAATACAACAAAATGGCGGCTATTGGGCTATGGACTTCACCACCCAGAAACGCCTGCTGACAAAGGGAGGAGAAACATAACTTTTTCTGGAAAATTAAGAGAGATAGGGGCAGACCACCATGGGGAAGGAGCACTGGTGTTGCTGGGGTCTGTGCACTGTGTCAGAGAGGGCAGAGCCTGTACAAATCTGTGTATCTGTGCTCTGTCATTAGAGCCAGAGGACAGAGCATATGAGGAAAAGAGAAGGAGACTGAGCCACAAAGAGAGCAACTGTGTCTTGGAATCCAAGCTGGGGGAGACCTATTGCCCTGTGTGACCACATCAGAGAGGATGCGATCATGAGGACTGAGACTGGGATAACTGATCACCAAGCATACTGGACCTGATCTGCTGCATACCAGAACTACCATGCTTAACCCCTTGCTACCCACAGTTAATGCCACCTGACACTGTCCCTTACAGCTCATCAGCCATCCTTTGTGTAGAGTGTTAAAGAGACAGCTACATTTGCACCACCTACAGAAGGGTGCCAACAAAAGCAGACAAACACTGACAATTAGGCACCAGATACTTTGATGTCACCTCCAGGGGTACCTCTTTGTTAGGAACACATACACCCACCCATTAAAGGATGTTGAGTGCACTTGTTGACACTTTTTTAATAGTCATTGGCAAGAGTTAGTGAGTTTTTAGTCATGTTTTCACAGTTGATGCTGTTTTTTTTTTCACAAAATTTTTTTTTATTACATTTCACACAACAGTTTATACAGCAAAAACAGAAAGCAAAATAAATTGCATATGGAATTCCATGGCTACAACATGTAACTTAAAGAGGATATGTTTTTTTTAAGCCCACTGGAGATCCCGCCAAACAGTCCAGAACAAGTAAACATAGTATTCTACTCATATGGGGTAGGTAGGGGTGGGGGATTAAGTTGTTCTATGTATGCAAGGGAAAGGTGTGAGCGTAGAGCATAGAGAAAATAAGAGAAGGAGAGTAGGTAAGGAGGAAAGATTATAGAAAGGAGAGAGAAAGTATAGAAGGGACAAGGGAAGGGGGGGTGGGAAGTAGGGGAGGGCATGGAAGATAGGGAAGGGTGAGGGTATAGGATATAATTGTTATCAGGGTCTTACGAACATAGGTCAGTGTGGTCCAACCACCTCAGCATCTCTACCTTTTAAACGCCTGTGGTTAGCCAGGTAATGCTTGTGACTTAAGTCCCAAGGGCTTGAAAGCGTTGCGTAGATTTAAAGTGGGTCCAACAGGCCCAAGTTGTTGTGAATTTTTTGATACGTTCCTGTGAGATGTGTACTAATTCTTCCATTTTCTCTATTTTGGAGATCCTCAAAAAACATTCACCAATTGTCGGAGTGTGTGTAGTTCGCCAATGTATCGGGATGCACATTCTCGCTGCATTCACCATGTGCTTAGCGAGGGACTTATAATACTCAGATCTGGTCAAATGGGTATGGTGTAGAAGGTATTGTGCTGGGGAATAGTCTAAGGCATATGTGGTGATGTGGGAGATAAGCTCATGTACCTCCTTCCAGAATGGCTGGAGGGCTTTGCATTCCCACCAAATGTGGAGCATAGTTCCTTTCGCCTTCTTACATCTCCAGCATGTGTCAGGGGTAGATGGGGAAAATTTATGTAAGAGAGACGGGGTCCTGTACCACTGTGTCTCAATTTTATAGCAATTTTCCTGGGTGGAAACATTAACAGATCCCTTGTTGACATTTTCGTTGATGAGGGTCCAGTCATCACCAGTGAGGGGGAGCTGAAGGTCAGTTTCCCATGCTAACCGCGCGGAGTCTGGGGAGCTAGGTGTTTCATCTATAAGTATGTTATATATAACTGAGATCAGGTGTCTTTGTGGAGAGAGTCGTGTGCACATTGTTTCAAATGGCGTCAGTTGTCTAGTCCATGTTTCCGTTGTCGCCTGCGTCAATAGAAAATGCCTGATCTGTCTATATGACCAGAACGGGAGAGAGATGTTGCTACTACGTCTTCAGGGACGTGGGGCTCTGTGAAAGAAGAATTGGTGTGCTAAAATTTCTTTGTGTGGCCATTCCTGCCTTTAGAAAGGAAGTTGAAATACCCGGCGTAAAGTCGGGGTTTCCCCTTAAGGGTGTTAGGGGGCCAGGGGTTGAGGAGAACGTTGCGATTTTTGTCACCTTTTTAAAGGCGCCTAGGGATGGATGGATAATAGGGTGCGTCACAACCTCTAGGGGCCATAGTCGAAAAGGTACCCAGGGGAGAGACCTAAGAGGAAGATGTGTAAAGGATTTTTCCAATGTCACCCAAACCTTTCCAGCTTCATGAATATTCCAGTCCACCAGTCGAGTGAGGTGGCTAGCTAGGTAATATTTATATAGGTCCGGTAGCCCAATACCGCCTTTAGGATTAGGGTGTGTGAGGCGTGTATATTTAATACATGGCGGGGAGTTTCTCCATATAAACAGTGAAGAAGCTGTCTTGTATGTTGCAAAAGAAAGACACTGGAGGACTAATGGGGATGCATTGGATGAGATATAAAAGTTGTGGTAATACTATCATTTTCAGGAGGGCTGATCGGTCAAACCATGAAACATTAAGATTTCCCCAGTCTTTCATGTCTTGTTGGGCTCTTTTCAGGGCTTTCAGGAAGTTCTCATTGTACAGATTGGCCAGGTTTGTTGTGATTTGTATGCCTAGGTAAGTAATGGCCTTCTGATTCCACAAGAAAGGGAGGGATTCTTGGCATTTTTCTACTTCTTTTTTGGGCAGGGAGACATTCAGGGCGTGAGATTTCGTGTAATTAATCCTTAGGTTTTTTTTTTTTTTTTCTTTTTTTTTTTCTCAAGTCACAAACATATTACAATAACACAGACAAAAACCAGAAGATTTCCATTTGATATTTCGTGACAAGACCCATTTATAACCCTCCCCGGCCCCCCTCCCCCTCCTTGCATAGCGCATATTGAGGCTACGTCCAACGCACCTGTTTTCACCTAGTGTTCCCAACATACAACGCATGGGGCGCACTATTTGGCAATCTCAACGTAGTATCTCCATGACGTTTTGAATTCATTCCAATCTGTCCACTTATTTCTCTGGTCTGGGTTTCCACCCCGCCCCCCCTCATATATTTCCATGCTTTCTACCCTTTGAGTCGCATTTACTCCAAAAATCCAGTCCCGAATCGCCAGGCTCCCAGGATCCCGCCACCTCTTCGGTATCAGGTTTTTGGCTTCATTCAGGAGAATAGGGATTAAGGATGCTTTATATCGTTTCCCTGGGATCCCAGTCCCATGGAACAATACCGACCACGGATCTCCTGGAATTTCTTCCTTGGTTATAATCTGAATGAGCTCTATTATTTCCTTCCAGAATTTTTCGATTACAGGGCACTCCCACCAGATATGTGCCATAGTTCCCTTAATTTTACAACCTCGCCAGCACTCCGGGGGAGACCCCCCCTGAATCCTGCTAAGCCTATCAGGGGTGAGATACCACCTGGAAAAGCATTTAAAATTCGTTTCAACCGATTTCATCGAGAACGCTGTGCTGTGGATGATCCCAAAAATTTTTCCTAACTTATCTCGACTGCAGTGTGAACCTAACTCTTCCTCCCATTTTATGACATATGGAGGTACACCCAGTGCTTTTTCATTTATTAACATTTTGTATATCCGAGATAGATTGTTCTTAGTTGACTCGCGTAGGTAGAGTCTTTCCAACTGAATAAGATCATCTCCAGAGCGGATGGGTTGGGGGAGGCTCCCCACAAAACGTTTTAACTGTATGTACCTCCAGATGTCAATATCCATTAACTCAGTGTTTAAGCTCAAATCGTGAAATGTGCATATTTTCCCATTTTTTATAATATCTTTCAGTTGTGCCCCATCATGTTTTATCCAATTCCCCCCCACCTCCCTCCTACCTGGTTCAAAAAGTGTATTATTTTTAAAAAAAATTAATGGTGAGTTGTATTTCCACTTGTGTCTTCTATAAATCCTATCCCATAGGTCCAGTGTCACCTGTGTTATTTCGTATGTTTTACTCCCTAATGTTCTGGCTTTTGGTGGGTTCCAAATTTCGTGTCCTAAGTGTCTGTTATTTACTATATTCTCTAAACTAATCCATCTCTTATCCCCTTCCTTCCCCCATTCCATTACCCTTGATATCGCCACTGCAGTAAAAAACGTTTCGAAGTCCGGGACCGCAAGCCCTCCCTTTTTTTTTTCCCTACTTAAGATCTCAGCTGAAATACGAGGTTTTTTATTTAACCAAATAAATTTTGAAATAATTTGATTTAAAGTTTTAAAAAATATTTGGGGTACCGCTAAGGGAAGCATCTGGAGCTTGTAGTTAATTTTGGGGGCCACTATCATTTTTACTGCATTGATTCGGCCTATCCAGGAGAGGTGCCGGGATCCCATTATGTGGAGTTCTTTTTTGATCTCATTAAGTAAGGGGATATAATTCAAAAGGTACATTTTTTTACTTGTATCTGCCAGTGTAACCCCTAGATATTTGATGCTTTCATGCCAGGGAAAATTAAATTCTTTTGAAAGCAGTTCTACCTCCTTCCTGTTAATATTGATATTTAAAATTTCCGACTTGTTAAGATTTATTTTCAGGTTTGATGCTTTGCCAAATGCTTTTAAAACCTTCAGTAAGTTGGGTAGTGAGATCCTAGGATTAGTTATAAAAAAAAGCACGTCGTCGGCAAAAGCCGCTAATTTGTGTTCCTCGCTACCGGCTCTTATTCCTGTTATATCTACATTATCCCGAACCTTTGAAAGCAGAGGCTCCAGGGACAAAACAAATAAAAGGGGCGACAGGGGACACCCCTGCCTCGTTCCGTTCCTCATTGTAAACACTGCAGAAGACATCCCATTGACCCTTACCGAGGCCTGCGGCTGCTGATATAGGGTACCAATCCACTTCAAAATTCTGGGACCAAACCCCATTGCCTCCAGCGTTCCCATCATATGTCCCCAGTCTACTCGGTCAAACGCTTTCTCGGCGTCAATTGACAGGAGTAGACTGGGGACCTTCCCCATTTTGGCGACCTCGAGCAATAGAAGGGCCCGGACCCCATTATATCGGCCTTCCCTCTCCGTGACAAACCCGACCTGGTCAGGATGGACCAATTTAGTGATCTTTTCTTTCACCCTATTAGCGAGTACTTTTGCGTATAATTTCGTGTCTACGTTTAGTAACGCTATCGGGCGATAACTGGAGCACAGGGTCCTGTCCTTGCCTTCCTTCGGTATTAATGTAATAGATGCCAAGAGAGCCTCCCTCCCCATGGCGCAGTCAGTTCCCAGTTTATTCCAGTATTGGCACAGTTTTGGGACCAGGATTTCTTTATATTTTATGAAATATGCTAAAGTAAAGCCGTCTGGACCCGAACTCTTCCCAATCGGAGAGCCCCGCAATGCCTTATAGATTTCCTCTTCGGTTATAGCGCTGTCCATATCAAGCCTATCACTATCGGAGAGTGTCGGTAGGACGCATCCTTTCATGAAATTTTGATCCCTCTCTGCGATCTGCGGGGTATGCTGTCCCCTTTGTCTAACGTCATACACTTCTTCGTAGTAGGCCCTAAATGCATCCGCTATTTCTTTTGTGGAGTTTACCATGGTCCCGGTTTTATTTTGTATTTTATCAATAAAGTTCCTTTCTCTTTTCTTTTTAAGCATATTCGCTAGATATTTACCACACCTGTTACCCCCCAGGTATTTCTCTCTCGCAATTTTGTAAAACCACTTTGAGGACTCCTGCTCCATGGCCCCTAACATCTCCTCTCTTTTATTAATCAATCTATGGTAAACTTCTTGCTTTTGGGGCCCCTCCCTTTTATGTTCCTGTTCTAGCGTGTATAGTTCGCCCGTGAGATTCTGGATCCTAGCCCGTCTTTCCTTCTTTTTCCCGGCTCCAATGGAGATGAGGATCCCCCTGATATAGGCTTTATGAGCCTCCCAGATTGCCGCTGGGGAAACGTCGCTAGTTTCATTATTCGCAAAGAAGAATTCGATCTCCCTCTTTATTGTTTCAGCTGAATCAGCATCATTGATGAGATGGTCATTCAGTCGCCAAGAAAATGGTTGCCTCTGGGTCTCAGGGATCTCCATCTCCATCGTAACCGGGGCATGGTCCGATAGAGTTGTTACCCCTATCCGAGTTGACCTTACTTGTTCCAATAGCCTATGATCTATGATGAAGTAGTCTAATCGGGAGTGCGTCCCGTGTACTGGGGAAAAATAGGTGTAATCTTTCAGATTTGCGTGCATAACACGCCACACATCTATCAGTTGGAGGTTAAATAATTTATCCTTCAATTTTTTCAACTGTATATAACTTGGTACCCTCACCCGTGATGTGCTATCGTAGTGGGGGTCTATACAAATATTTAGATCCCCTGCTAAGATTACCCCTCCCTTCTTGAACCCCTTCAAACGGCCCAACACCTGATTCATAAATTTGATAGAATTATTATTGGGGCAGTACACATTTGCAAATGTAAAGAGAACCTCTCCTATACTTCCCTTCAAAAAAAGGAACCGACCGTCAGGGTCCACCAACCTATCTGAAACTTTAAACTTTATATTATCCGCAAATCCTATGGCGACCCCCTTGGATCCCTTAGTGGGAGAGTCGCTGTAGAACCACACTGGGAAATTCCTGGAGTATATCTTGGTATTACCCTCGAGACTCAAGTGCGTTTCCTGCAAGAAAACTATGTCGGCCTGGAGCCTCTGGAGTTCCCTCAATATTTTGTGTCTTTTCGACACTGAGTTGATACCTCTTACGTTGTATGTCAGGAATTTTATTTCATTATTAACCATAACCTAACAGGGGCGTTTTCGGGAACCGTATGTTTATGCCTCTTATCCTTTTATGTAAATTTGCAAGGAGCTTCCCCCCCTCCCCTTCCCAATTCCCACCCCCTCCCCCTCCGACCTTCCCTCCCAATTTTCCTCCCCCAACCCCCCTAGCCTCCCCCCCTCCCCCCCTCCGGCCGTATTTTGGCCCTATGCAAACTTTGGGGCATCCGCATCGAACCCCCCCCTCCCCTTCCCAGTTCCCACCCCCTCCCCCTCCGACCTTCCCTCCCAATTCTCCTCCCCCAACCCCCCTAGCCTCCCCCCCTCCCCTCCCCCCTCCCTCCCCCCCTCCGGCCATATTATGGCCCTATGCAAACTTTGGGGCGTCCGCATCGAACCCCCCCTGTCTGCCCTCTGTCCCCCTACGCTTTCCCCCCCCACCGGCCCCACCTCTTCCCCCATATACAGAAGCGTAATCCAAAGCATTAACCCTTAAAAAACAGCTTATTACATTAATGAGATATCGACCAAGAATCCCTTTTTAAAGTCCCGGACACTAGCCCTCCCCCACAAAAAAAAATAAATAAATAAATAAAATAAAAAAAAAAAAATAGGGAAAAAATTTATTTTTTCCTTCAACACCCCCTCCCCCAGGAACTAAGGTGGAACTTTAGGGACGGGAATCCCCACATTATGGCAAAAGTGGGGAAGTTCCTCCAAAAATTTCATCCGGAAAGTCTTTCCTTCTTTCGTGACTATTAGTGACGCCGGGAAACCCCAACTATACTTCAAGTTTGCTGCTCTTAATGATACCAGTAGGGGTCTCAGCTGGCGCCTCCGATAGAGTGTTCCCGCAGAGAGGTCTGAGAATATCTGAAGTTCCGCTGCCTCGAATTTCAGGGGGGGGTTAGATCTCAACTTCGTCCAAATTTTAAATTTGTCCTCATATGAATGAAATTTGATGATAACATCTCTGGGTATCCCTTCACTTAGACCGTTGGGCTTCCTTATGCGATGCACCCTGTCAATTTTTAGTGCTGCTCCCTCAGGTCTATCAAGTAATGGATTAAATAAGCTTTGCATTTTTATTTTCAGGTCTTCCCCCAACTGTTCAGGCATGCCCCTGATCCGAAGGTTCTGCCTCCTGTTCTGATTCTCTTGGTTCTCTATTTGATACTGTATGTCCCTGTGTTTTATCTGCATTTCCTTCATTTGGGCTTTAAGTTCCAGTAATTCTTGGGCTTGAATTACCACCAGATCCTCAACTTTCCCCACCCTGTTCAGTACTTGGCTCATGTCTGTCCTGACGTTCGTAATTTCTGTTTTAATAACATTTTCCAGCTTGTTAAACATTTCTGCCATCTCTGTCTTTGTTGGAATTTGTGATATGTTTCTTTGTTCCCCAGAGAAACTGGGGTCCTGAGATCCCTCCATTCCACCTTCCGCCCTGGCCTGCTCTGCCTGCTCTGCTTTCTGTTTCTCCGTATCCCGTTTTTTTTCCTTTGAACTCTGTTTTTTCTCCATCTCTGGGCTCTTAAGGCTGATGTCTTTGAGGTATTTTTGTATTGTGCTCGTGTTTAAATGATCTTTGGGGGTCTTAGGATCCGTTCCCCGTTGCGGTCTGCCCTTCATTTTTATTTGGTGTCCTCAGTCTAATTCTTTACATGGTCTTGACAGGTACCTCCCATTATAACAGTAATTAGTGCCCAAAAGTAAAACCAGCATGCGGGTCCGCTTTACTCTCTCCCCCTCTTCTCCTTATCGTGTGTCCCCTTTCCTGGGTAGCCCCTCAGTAAGTGCTACACCTTAGGGTCTATGCTGTCCTCTTCCCTGTAAAAACACAGGGCAGAAAGTAAGGGTAAAGGGGAGAGAGAACACTTAATAGTAGCTTTCCAGTCAGGGGTACCGTACTCCAGAGAGGGCTCAGCTACTGACCAATCTCCCTTATTTTCTTGTTGGTTTTAATGAGTTTTCCTTTCTTTTTTTTTTTTTCTTTTTCCTTTTTCCTTCCCTTTATGTAATAATTGGGGTAGTCTTTTCAGGGGTTCTCCAGGGGCTCACTTTATTAGATTGATCTTGCTCGTGGTACGTACTCAACCAGGAATATTTCTGCAGAGCCCACAAAGTCCGTGAGTACGCTGGACCCCCAACAGGTGGGGGGGAGGAAGCAAAGGGGGGGGGTGAAGACTCCCCAGCCCTGGCCCAGTACCTGGGATACCTCTCCTCTCGCACCGCACAGACCAAAAAAAAAAGACTTTATATTTTTCTATGCTGCTGACTGCCTGGGGGTACGGTCCGGGGGTAGAGGGAACGCCTTCTTCTTTTCCTATGCCAGCATACTCTATGGTCTTTTACCCCTTTACATTAAATCTCACGAGCCTGCTACTTCCAAATTCAGTACCAGCATTTCATTATTAGGATTTTAGTGAACAGGGGAGAATCAGAGCCAGGAATAAGGAAACAAATAACTTTCTCTCCAGGCCCAGCAAAATAAAAAAAAAGTAGTAGATCTGTACCTGTGGGGGTGCCCGCCACGGCCCCCCCCCTGCTGCTGAAGTCCGGGTCGGGTTAGGTGATGAGAGGAGGAGAGCAGATGCAGGCGCTGAGGCAGGCGATGTTTTTCCTTGAATGCTGTAAAGCTGCGGCGGTCCGGCGGAGGGACGGGAAAGCCAGGTATGTTGTGGTTGAGAAGACCCTTTTACCCCCACCAGGGGTCCGCATCAAGAATGGGCCAGCTATTTCTCCAAGGGCCCGGGGGTGTCCGATGATCACCTCCTTGGTGACAGAAGAGAGGGCCGGCAGCGGTTTCAGGTCTGCGGCGGGGGCTGGGACGAAGCTCGGGAGACTGTCATGTGTCGGGACAGCGCGGGCTCACACTTCCACGCCGTCTCCTGCTGGCTCATTCCGAGAGCTCTCGGCATCCCACATGGTGCTGGCGTCAGGCCCCTCCCCTAGCGCTGGCGTCTCACGTCCATTTAATCCTTAGGTTTGATAGGGTCCCGAAGTGTTCTAAATCTTTCAATAAATTAGGTATGGAGGTAAGAGGGGAAGTGAGGGAGAGGAGAATGTCGTCCGCAAAAGCAGCTACTTTGTCATGTATCGAAAGGCCTTTTATGTCGGTGTTATCTCTTAGTCTATTGAGGAAGGGTTCTAGTATCAGGGCAAAGATTAAGGGAGACAAGGGACAACCTGGAGTGCCATTGCCTATAGAGAAGGCGTTCGATAGGTGGCCATTAACCCTAACGCTCGCACTTGGGGAGGAGTATAGAGCTGAGATATGGGCCAACATACGAGAATGGAGGCCCAGTACCTTCAGGGTCTCGTGCATATAATCCCAAGCCACTCTATCGAACGCCTTCTCAGCGTCTAGGGATAAAAAGAAGCCTTGGGTTTTGGATGTTGAAAGCCAATGGTGTAGGTTTAGTACTCTAATGGTATTGTCCCATGCCTCCCTTCTGGGGACAAAGCCTACTTGGTCTAGGGAAATAAGGTTGGGCAGAAGTGGGGACAGTCTATTTGCTAGGATTTTGGCGTAGAGTTTGATATCTACGTTTAAAAGGGAGATGGGTCTGTAATTCTGTACTAAGCTGTTATCTTTCCCTTCTTTTGGAATGACCGTAATGTGAGCCTCCAACATGCGCCCCACTGAGGTCTCAGGGGTTGCCATGGCTTTAAAAACGGTAATTAGTTTCAGGGACAGGATGGTAGAGAAGTATTTATAATATTGTAGCGTGAACCCGTCAGGGCCTGGGCTCTTTCCTGGTTTCATCTGTTTTAATGCGATTTGGAGTTCTTCTATGGAGAGAGGTCTCTCCATAGCCTGAGCTTGCTCGCATGATAGGGAATTTGGGCAATAGCGCGTTAAAAAGTCCCTAAAAGCTTCTGATCTCCTGTTCGCCTGCCCTGTGTTTTGAGTGCTAGGTTTCAAATTATATAGTTGTTTATAGTAATTCTCAAAACATTACGCAATGTCCTTGTTTTTGAAAAGGGGTGCGCCTTGTGGGTTCTAGATCTGGTGTATAGTGTTGGAGGATCTAGAGGCTTTCACTACTCTCGCTAATAATCTCCCACACTTATTGCCCTGTTCGTAAAAGACTCTCTGATGGAGAACATAACGGCGTCTCGCGCGTTTCCCCAATTCTTCCAATAGTAGGGAGCGTGAAAGAGTTAAGTCTTGTAGGGAACGCTGTGATTGAGAAAATTTGTGTGAGGCCTCTAGGTGCTTGATTCTGTCTATTAGCTTTGCTATGGTTTCCTGGTGTTGTCTTTTAACTTTAGCTGCCTGTGCTATTAGCTCCCCCCTTATGACACACTTGTGGGCTTCCAACACAGTAATTGGAGAAATGTCTGTGGTGGTATTGTCTAAAAAATATTCCCGAATTCGTGATTCTAGGCGTGTGGTAAATACCACATCCTTCAGTAAGGCGGAATTCAGTCGCCAGGTTTTAGATCTTGGAACTGAGTCTGGAAAGGTCAGGGAGCCCGGAATAGGGTGATGGTCTGATAAGTACATGGGCTCTATCGTTGCGTGCGTGAGATATGTCAGGTCGGGTTGGGAAAGGAAAAAATTATCTATGCGGGAATATTTTTGAAACAGGTTAGAATAAAAAGTATAGTCCTTGACCGTAGGAAATAGTGTGCGCCATGTGTCGTGTAAGTCTAGGCCTTGAAGCTTTAATTTAATTTGCCGGAGGGCTCGGTAGGGTAACGCTGAGGTGCCTGATGAGGTATCGATGTCTGGATTTAGTGGGAAATTGAAGTCTCCCCCAAGAAGGACTATACCCTCCCTGAAGGAGAGCAGGAGATCCCTAATTTTTCTAAAAAAGTAGACTTTGGTGTTCGTTTTGGGGAGTAAATGTTCGCTAGTGTCAATGATTTCGAGGAATATTGGCCTTTAATAAAGACAAATCTGCCCTTCGGGTCTATCAGAGAGTCTGAAAGTTGAAAGGGGGCATGTTTGGAAATTAAAATCGAAGTCCCTTTAGTCTTTGCCGAGTGGTTTGTGGAATGGATAGCTGTGTGGTAGATATGGTTAGTGATCTTAGGAATGGAGTTTGAGCGGAAGTGGGTTTCCTAAAGAAAAATAAAATTAGCTTTCTGTTTAGTGAGAGCAGATATAACCTGTGACTGTTTTTCGGGTATATTTAGGCCCTTAACATTGAGGGACACACACTTCAACGTTAGGGAACCGTGTGATTGCGGATCTTTCTGCATAGTACGAGGAGACATAGAAGCAAAGCAATCAGCTGCTAGGTACACTCGTTCACGTTCAGGAAAGTTTTTGTGTATACCAAGGTGGTTGGGCCAAGAGATGGGTTGAATTGACCAGGGGGGTGGGAAGGTGCGGAAGCGGGGAGGACGGGAGAGGTTACGAGTCAGGAGATATTGAAGGGGTGAAGGGAGGAGAGAAAGGAAGGGGGAGAAGAGGAGAAGGTGAGAGCAAAAGAGAAGAGGGCGAAAGAGAAAAAAGGCAGAGGGGAAGGGGTAATAGCAAGTATGGATGGGCGAAGTAAACCCAGAGGATAGATGTAGAAGAGAGAAAAGTGTGGTTTGTGAATATCACAAGATGTAAAGATAGAAAAGGTTACCAGAGGTGGAGATGGAAGTACCAGTCCACCTGAGAGATAGAGAGCTGGGTGGTCAGCAGGCTAAGTTAATAGTACTCCTGCGGTGGAACAATGAGAATGTCTGGGAACATCTGTTGCTGCAATCTGGAGGAACTAGAGAACAGTAGTTGAGTGGGGAACAAACGGAGTAGGGGACGAGAGTGGGTAAACGGGTCGGTTCAAGTAGTATGGAACAGATCAATAACATCAACAGAAGAATGCAACATTGTTATTACCAGCCTGTAGTTTTGTAACAGTAAGCTTTTAGCCAACATAATCCTAATTCTAGTGTCCCAAATACAGTTTAGCCTATAATTCCTGCTAGAAAAAAGATAAAAATAAAGATAAAAATAAGAGATAAAAATAAGAGATAAAAATAAGAGATAAAAATAAAAAAAAATATATAAAAAGAAATAGAAATAAAAATAAAACCCCATGGAGGCAGAGCTAGTTACATCCAGGGTCACCCGGTTTACCCGACCTGACCCTGGATGGACGCAGACACCATACCCCAGCGGGCCTGAGGATATCAAATCAGAGGTTAGAGGTAGATATCAACATTAACATTTACATTTGCATTTGCATCTGCCCTGGGGTCGCTTAGTCATTGAGTTCCTTTGTTTCTATTAAGAGGGAGAGGGTGACAGCAGCCTTGTGGTGCTAAGTCTAGAGATATTAAGAGATATTAAGCCCTGGTAATTTCCCTCTCCTGGTTTAGTAACACAACCTACGTAGCTAGGGATCCCCCTTTTACTGTGTATTATAAGCAAATTACAGATAAAGCAAATGTAACATCCAAGGACTGACGGTACCAGCCAAGGTAGTCTCGGGTGTGGGTCAGTGTGGCAATAGGTATGTGGAAAGGTATCCATCATTAGATAGATATTCCAGCCCTGTCAGTTGATGCTGTTCTTACTAATGATGTTTATACTAGTTTATTGGAGTTTAGCTTTATTGTGGTTTTGCGGTGTAAGTCTATGGCCATTGGTGAGGCTAATATTTCTGTGGGTTAATCTAACATATTTATTGACCTGTTTATTGGTATGTGTACTGTGTTTATTTTACTTTACTATAAAATACTTACCGTATATACTCGAGTATAAGCCAAGTTTTTCAGCAAATTTTTTTTGTGCTGAAAATGCCCCACTCGGCTTATACTTGAGTCAAGCATTTTTCTGCAGCAGAGAATGACATTTTCCGAACCGACTTTGGGGCCCCGTATCTCGTGGCCACTTGGTACTAGGAACCCCATCTTTGGATATGTTGTAGTGCTAGTTCCACTGGGTTTGCAAACCAAATGGCCTTGAGTCGGTCAACTGTGTCCATCTGCAGCAATGTCATTTCGGGACCCTTTGGGTTCAGAGACCCCAAATTTTGGCTGCAGCTAGGGGGCCTCTAGGAACCCTTAACTACCTAACTAGGTTCGTGGGACCTATGGCTGCAAATGGGCACAGTGAGGCATGCTAATGGACACAGTGAGGCTGCAAATGGGCATTAGTGACCCTCTTTTCCACTTACAGTAGCTACGCATTTGTCACCCTAGGCTTATAATCGAGTCAATACGTTTTCCCATTTTTTTTGTGGTAAAATTAGGTGCCTCGGTTTACATTCGGGACGGCTTATACTCGAGTATATACAGTACTTTACCTATTAACAGTTGCCTGTGGCCTATTTTCTGTGAACTAGTATAGAATACTAATATACTAATACTTAGGTTACACGGGTTTGAGCAGCCTTCAGTCTATAACCAGATGTGTCAGTAGGGACCGAGCAGTTTAAGGAGTACTGGCAGAACTGGGGACCCATCAAACCAAGCAGCCACTGCAGGGGTAGCGCTATAACATTATGAACTAAATGGGAAGAAATCTAAATTAGGTGCTATAATAAACAAATGTACCACTCTACATTGATACATCACATATTATCAAATACTTATATCAATATAAACAACTTATGTTTCAAAAATACTATACAAACATAAAGTTGTGCAAAGTCCATATATTGTGTAAAAACAAGTGGGGCACGCATCAAATGTGTTAGATATGCACACAGGAGTGAGGCTCTAATCCATGGGTGTTAAACCTGTGGATCTCCAGTTGTTGCGGAACTACAAGTCCCATGAGGCATTGCAAGGCCGACAGTTAACAAGCATGACACCCAAAGGCATAATGGAACTTGTAGTTCAGCAACAGCGGGAGGGCCACAGGTTGAGCACCCATACTCTAATCCAATGGTTCTCAACCAGGGGTTCCACGGCGATCTGACTGTCAGTCAGGCAGCTGACAGGAGGATCACACAGACACAGGCAGAGATAGGCAGGGAAGCAGCTGGCATTCTATTGGCTGTAGCGCGCTGTTCCCTGCAGGCTCCTTCTCCCCTCTTGTCCTTCCCGAGTACGTGACATCATCTGGGGTGGACAGGATAGGAGGAGGATGGGCCGAGGGGGAACAGCGCGCCACTGGAGGATATGAAATGTGCTCTGAAGCCAGAAGAAGAAAGCCACCAGTACTGTGCCCCCCCCCCCCCCACAATGTGCCAAACAGTCTGCCCCATGTAATGTCCCCCACCCCATGAAATGTGGCCTGTACCATGTCCCATGTAATGTCCCCCTGTCATGTGCCCTGCCCCATGTAATGTCCCCTGTCATGTGCCCTGCCCCAAGTAATGTGCCCTGCCCCATGTAATGTGCCCTGCCCCATGTAATGTCCCCTGTCATGTGCCCTTCCCCCAAGTAATGTGCCATGCCCCGTGTAATGTGCCCTGCCCCATGTAATGTGCCCTGTCCCATGTAATGTGCTCTGCCCCATGTAATGTGCCCCGTCCCATGTAATGTGCCATGTCCCATGTAATGTGCTCTGCCCCATGTAATGTCCCCTGTCATGTGCTCTGCCCCATGTAATGCCCCCTGTCATGTGCTCTGCCCCATGTAATGTGCTCTGCCCCATGTAATGTTCCCTGTCATGTGCCCTGTCCAGAGCCGATCGGCCCTATAGGCACACTATGCAAGCTGCTTAGGGCCCCGCCTCTGTGGGGGGGCCCCCAAGACCCAGCATCCCCCCTGCACCTCTGGCTGGCCGTTTAGAGTGCAGTGAGGAGAGGTGGGAGGAGAGGTGGGAGGCGGCGATCTGCAGCTCTATGGTGCCTGAGTGGGCGGCGGGATCTCCCTGGGGTTTGTAGTACTCTCAGTGTATACAGTGGAGAGGAGAAGGGAGGGGCCTCTGACCCAGGCAGGTATCAGTTTCACTTTCACTCTGCTTAAACACTGTTGCTGATGCCTGGGCCAGAGGCCCCTCCCCTCTCCGCTGTATACATTTGGAGATAGAACTACTAGCCCCAGGGAGATCCCCCCTGCCTGTGAACACCATATAGCTGCCGATCGCCGCCTCCCACCTCCACCAGCCAGGTACAGGGGAACCTCTGCAAGGGGGGGAGTCAGCTGTTTGGGGACCCAAATGTAAGAGGTGGGGCTTTCTGGGGACACTAATGTAAGCAAGGGGGCCTCTGGGGACACTAATGTAAGAGGGAGCTCTCTGGGGACACTAATGTAAGAGGGGGCTCTCTGGGGACACTAATGTAAGGACGGGGCCCTCTGGGGACCAGTGTTGGTCATCTTACTTTAAAAAAGTAATTTAGTTAAGTTACAAATTACTTCTCCCAAAAAGTAATTGCGTTAGTAACTCAGTTACTACATTGGAAAAGTAATTAGTTACTCAGCAAAGTAACTGACTTTTTTTTTAAAATATTCTATACGTGTAACTAAGGGGCGGGTCTAGTATTACTGTAACCAAGGGGCGCATTTATTATTATTGTTATATATCGTGTAACCAAGGGGCTGCTCTATTATTACTCTAACCAAGGGGCAGATCTGTTATAGCGTGTAAGCAAGGGGCGGGTCTATTTTTATTATATCGTGTAAGGGGCGGATGGCTACAGAAGAGGGCGAATGTTAAATTAATGGGCAGAGCTCGATATATAACAATAATAATAAATGCGCCCCTTGGTTACAGTAACACTAGACTCGCCCCTTAGTTACACGATAGACGCCCCTTGCAGAGTAACACGAGCATCAGGAGCTAGCGGCATCGCCTCGTACAATTACATGTTAACTGCGCCTGCGCTGTGTAGAGTTCACTCAGAGCTGTTTAGGTTCGGCAATTTTCGGAAGCTCCGTAGTCCTTCGTACTGCGCAAGCGCTGCGCCTGCGCAGTACAGGGGGTCCTTATCCGGTGGGGGAACTTTTTTGGCAGGACACCGGAATTACACTACTGCCATCTAGTGACGGTAGATGTAATTGGAGTAACTAAGCCAAAGTAATGGGAACTGAGTTACCATGAGGGGAAAAGTAATCAGTTAGATTACTAGTTACCCTCTAAAGTAACTGAGTTACGTAACTCAGTTTATTTTAACTCAGTTACTTACATCACTGCTGGGGACACTGATGTAAGGACAGGGCCCTCTGGGGACACTGATGTAAAGACGGGGCCCTCTGGGGACACTGATGTAAGAGGGGGCCCCTGGGGACACTAATGTCAGAGGGGGGGCTCTCTGGGGACCCTGTGTAAGGAGGGGCTCTCTGGGGACACTAATGTAAGAGGGAAGGCTCTATTGGGACACTAATGTAAGGGGAGGCTCTCTTGGGACCATGGTGTAAGGGGGGGCTCTCTGGGGACCCTGGTGTAAGGGGGGGGGCTCTCTAGGCACCCTGGTGTAAGGGGGGGGGGCTCTGGGGACCCTGGTGAAAGAAGGGGCTCTCTGAGGACCCTGATGTAAGGAGGGGCTCTCTGGAGAGCCTGTTGTAAGGGGAGGCTCTCTGGGGACCCTGGTGTAAGTGGAGGCTCTCTGAGGACCCTGATGTAAGGGGAGGCTCTCTGAGGACCCTGATGTAGGGGGATACCCTCTGGGGACCCTGATGTAAGTAGGGAGGCTCACTGGGGACCCTGATGTAAGGAGGGGCTCTCTGAGGACACTGATGTAAGGGGGGCTCTCTGGGGACCCTGATGTAAGGAGGGGCTTTCTGGGGACCCTGATGTAAGGGGAGGCTCTCTGGGGATCCTGATGTAAGGGGAGGCTCTCTGGGGACCCTAATGTAGGGGGAGGCTCTCTAGGGACCCTGATGTAAGGGGGGGCTCTCTGGGGACCCTAATGTAGGGGAGGCTCTCTGGGGACCCTGATGTAAAGGGGGATCTCTGGGGACCCTGATGTAAGAGGAGGCTCTATGGGGACCCTAATGTAGGGGGAGGCTCTCTAGGGACCCAGATGTAAGGGAGACTCTCTGAGGACACTGATTTAAGGGGGGCTGTCTGGGAACCCTTGTGTAAGGGGGGCTCTCTGGGGACCTTGGTGTAAGGAGGGGCTCTCTGAGGACCCTGATGTAAGGGGGGCTCTCTGAGGACCCTGATGTAAGGGGGGCTCTCTGGGGACCTCATTCTGTTCTATATTGTTGTACTTATTCTTTGACTGTTTTGTTTAAAGGAGGGAGGATTGTTTTGGGAGCACTGAAGTGTCAGGTGTGACTGTGTGGCAATGGCAAATGGTTTACATAGCTCACAGCATCACGGGTCAAGTAGAGGGCCCCTTAGCACAATTTTGCTTAGGGCCCCAGGGAGGTCAGGATCGGCACTGGCCCTGTCCCATGCAATTTGCTCTGCCCCATGTAATTTTCCCTGTCATGTGCCCTGTCCCATGCAATGTGCTCTGCCCCATGTAATGTCCCCTGTCATGTACTCTGCCCCATGCAATTTGCTCTGCCCCATGTAATTTTCCCTGTCATGTGCCCTGTCCCATGCAATGTGCTCTGCCCCATGTAATGTTCCCTGTCATGTGCCCTGTCCCATGCAATGTGCTCTGCCCCATGTAATGTTCCCTGTCATGTGCCCTGTCCCATGTCATGTGCTCTGTCATGTGCTCTGCCCCATGTAATGTGCCCTGTCCAATGTAAGGTCCTCTGTCATTTCTCCTGTCCCATGTAATGTGCTCTGCTCCATGTAATGTCCCTTTTTATGTGCCCTGCCCAATGTAATGTCCCCTGTAATGTGCTCTGAATGGATCAGCTCTGCGGGAAAAGAAAGCACGAGTTTCACATTAAATAGGTACATTTTAATATTTATTCTTTTATTTAATGCTATTTCTACAAATATTTGTTGTTATCAACAGCTCGCTGATCATACCAATGTTCCGTGAGCTGTAGATGTTAAAATTATTTCAGGGGTTCCTCGAGATCTCAAACTTTTTGCCAGGGGTTCCTCCAAGGTAAAAAGGTTGAGAAACACTGCTCTAATCTGATCACCTGTAAGGGCTTTTAAAGTATCACCCATAGAATATTTTTGGTGCCAAATATTGTTGTTGTTTCACATGTGTACACAATCTTAAGACTTGACATTGGATAATACATTTTTTTGTGCACTAAACTGAATGTTAGTATATTTTGCTGACAATTTGCACTTATATCATGTGACATAAAAAAACTGGAACTGTCACCTTTTAATTATCCAGGCTCTCTGCTTACAGAAAATATGTACTATTTAGGAATTTCAACCGATCTTCAGTCCTAAAAGTGTCTTTTGCAGCAAGAAAGGTTAATGACTTCAATACTGCCCACTTTTACCCCCCTTCCTGTCAAGGCCAATTTTCAGATTTCAGCTCTGCGGCACTTCAAATGATAATTGTGCAGTCATGCAACACTGTACCAATATGCAATCTTTATAATTTTTATCACATAAATAGAGCTTTCTTTTGGTGATATTTACTCACCACTGTTTTTTTGCTATACAAATGGACAAACATTTTCTTTGTTTCTGTTATACAATTTTGCAAATAAGTTGTTTTTCTTCTTCACTGATGTGTGCTAATGAGGCTGCATTGATGAGCACTGATAGGCTGCACTGATGGGCACTTATAGGCTGCATTGATGGGCACTTGTGAGGCTGCACTGATGGGCACTGATGAGGTTGCACTGATGACCAGGAGCTGAAGTTCCACTCTGCAGAGCTCAGTAATAGCTGATTGGAGGGAAGGGATACACCCCCTTCATACAGCACACAAGAACAGAGCCGATGCCGTCAATCACAAGGTGTGTGATGGAGCTCCCTCCTCTGTCATCTTTTTGCTCTTGGTGTCAGGGAAAACGTGTCAGAAATGATTCATGCAGAGAGCATAGAAATGAGGCAGCAGACAGAAATGACACTTATGCCGTGAACACACAATCGGAATTTCGGCCAGCAAAGGACAGATGAGAGCTTTTCGTCGGAAAATGCGACCGTGTGTATGCTCCATCGGACTTTTGCTGGCTGAATTTCCGCCAGCAAAAGTTTGAGAGCAGGTTCTCAATTTTTCGGTCGGAAAAAGTTCAGATCGGAAATTACGATCGTCTGTGGCAATTCCGACGGGCAAAATTCCTACGCATGCTCGGAAACAATTTGACGCATGCTCAGAAGCATTGAACTTCATTTTGTCGGCTCGTCGTAGTGTTGTACATCACCACGTTCTTGATAGTTGAAAGTTCAGAGAACTTTTGTGTGACCGTGTGTATGCAAACCAAGCTTGAGCGGAATTCCGGCGGAAAAATCTTGGATCCGCTCGTGTGTATGGGGCATTAGTTCTCCAGATTGAGACAAGTATACACTATAGAGGGATATGCTGTGTTCATCATGTCAGAGGTTTACAACAAAATTTTACATCTGCTAGTACATTTAATAATCCCTCCCCCTAGACTGACAATGCTGCTGTCAAAATGTGTCCCCTGTGCTCATTCATCCAGAGTGGGGGCACTCTAATACAGGAGGTGTGTTACTGGCAAGATCACCAGGTGAAAACAAAAGGTAAAAAGCCTAAGGTAAAAAAAAATTAATGCAGCCACCACATCTAATGATTGTTAAAGGGGTGTCCCGAGAAAAATAAAAAAATAAAAGCCAACAGCTACACATACTGCAGCTGCTGGCTTTTAATAAATGGACACTTACCTGTCCTGGAGTCCCTCAATGTCGGCACCGCAGCTGATGTCTCCATCAGCTGTCGGGTGCTGCCACCGCCATTGCGGGTAAAGTAACCCGGCAGTGTAGCCTTTCGGCTTCACGCCGGGAACCCTACTGCGCATGCGCGAGGCCCCGCTCCTCTCTCCTATTAGCCCGGGGCCGAGGGAGGAGGAGGAGGAGGGAGCCCCGTGGTGACGTCACGGCGCGATCGCGCCGCGATGTACTTCCGGAAGTGGGAAAGGATACCTGTCAAAGGTATCCTGTCCCCCCTCCCCCCGAAAGGTGCCAATTGTGACACCGGAAGGGGGGAGGAATCCGAGGAGCGGAAGTTCCACTTTAGGGTGGAGCTCCGCTTTAAGCCGTAATATATTACATTTTTGACTGTAAGTTAGAATAGGGTGCAGCCCAGACATGGTGTATGGAAGATCGACTTTAGCTTGTATCCTCACAAGCCATTCTCTTCTGATATGTTTCACCCTCCCACTGGTTTAAGGGAGAAGTGACAGTGTAACGTCAGGTTATATACATCATCAGCCGTTACAACAAATTACACTCAGCTTAATAAAAATAAAAACAAAAAAGATCAAAAAAATGTTGTGCTCAGTGTTTCCTAGTGAAATTAAAAATTCAGGATGACACAACATCTGTCATACAGAATTTCCAAAGCTACGAACATTAAAGCAGACCTTCTGTAATTTTTTCATCTTTCCATCTATTAAATCTTCTGCCCTTGTTGTTTTAACTTTGGATAGTAAAACATTTTTTTTTCTGCCAGTAAATACCTTATACAGCCCACTTCCCGTTTCTTGTCTGCTCATTAGCCTAGACGTATGACATCATGCACAGCTCTCTCTCTCTCACTTTCATGAGAGTTTGCCAGGAAGGGAGGGGAGGGGGGTGAGTCATAAGAGGGCCAATGAGAGCTGCAGGACTGCAGAGCTGGAGGTGTGTCTCTGTGTGTCTGTGTAAATCCGGGAAGTGAACAGGCAGCAGCTTTAGCTGCCCATAGTTAAGATAGATGCAGCCAGGCTCAGTGGAGGGGGATTTCTGCAGCATATTTGGCAAGAATCACAGTATATATAAAATAATATGCAAAGTGGTTGGAAGGAAGCTTCAAAATGGCAAGATGTTTTTATTGCAAATTATGTGAGCAGACTGCAGTTCCTCTTTAAGTAATCAAAAATTGTTAGGGAAACAATTAATTCTTAATTTCAGTAGGATTTTTTTCTTCTTTCTTTCTTTTTTTGTTTCTCTGTTTTCTAATATTTTTTAATATGATTATTAATAAAGATGTCTTTTTTTAACTTCAGCTTTTCAAAATTGTATTTATGTATTTTTTTTTTCATCTTTTACTTTGTCACCTTTTTCTGTTATATATTTAGCTGGGCCTCACTTTCTTTTCATGGTATTTGATTTAGCACTGTTTCATGCTTTTAGGGAGCTCTTTTGACTCCGTTTTGCAACTCCCAAAATAATATGTGAGCATATGTTTAATTGTAGTCTGGTGTTCTGATGCTGAATATGTATTTATGCTTATGTTTGACATTGAGCGCAATGTTTTGATCTTTTTTTTCCCTTTTTAATAATTACCCCAGCTGAGTTTTTTTGTTGTTGTAACAGCTGATGATGTATATAACCTGAGGATACGCTCTCTCTCCCACTGATAGATCTAAGCCAGTGGGAGGGTGTAATGCATCAGAGGGGCATGACTTGGAAGGAGACAAGCTGAAGCCAATCTTCTATACGCCATGGCTGGGCTGATTCCTATCCCTATTTTATCGGTCAGTCAGTTCTAGCAGGCCGGGTGAACCCCATTGGATGCCAGCATCCTGCAGCACTGGAGTCACCAGCTCATTGTATGTTGGTGCTTGGAGGAGCCCCAGTTTGTTGTTCCAGGGTTACATATTTCATTTTTGGTTTTGGGTTTAATACTGCTTTAATGCACTGTGATGTACAGTATATCTGTGGTGGCATTCATTTTGAACAGGGGTAGGCAACCTTAGAGAGTTGGAGATCTACTGTTGGGCTCAGAATTCAGGGATCAGGAGTGCATTATGCTCATAATTCAGGGTCCAGGAGTGCGTTGCCCTCAGAATGCAGGATTTAGGGGTGCATTGCGCTCAGAGTGCAGGGTTTAGGAATGCGTTGCGGTCAGAATGCAGGATTTAGGAGTGCGTTGTGGTCAGAATGCAGGGGGATCAGGAGTGTTTTAAGCTCAGAATGTAGGGTTTAGGGGTGGGTTGCGGTCAGAATTCAGGGTTTAGGAGTGCGTTGCGGTCAGAATGCAGGGATCAGGAGGGGGAAGTTGGGGGGTGATGTGAAGGGTGGTAGAGGACACTGCTATGGGGGTGACCCTGCCCATAACAGTGTCCTCTGCCCCTTCACATCACACACACACACACACAATTAGTGGTGTTTTCTGCCCCCCTTCCCCTATAGCAGCAACCTTTGCCCCACCATTCCCTTCCCTTCCCTCCCATAGCACAGTGTCCTATCTGTTTCCACAGCGGAGGCCAGGAGGCAGCACAGTTCTGGACAGAGTTACTTTTCATATTAGCAAATGTATGGTTGCTTAGGATACCTTGTGTCCTAGCAACCAATCACCAGTCGTTTAACAAAAATAGTTAATTTGGCCAGCTGCTCCTTCCTCCCTCTGTCCTGAGCTGTGCTTCCTTGTGGTCTCCACTGTTCACTATTCACAGCGGCAGAGGAGGATGGAGGCGGGTTTGGAGAGAGAGAGAGAGAGAGAGACTGGGACATAGATGGCGTGGCAGAGCCACGGAGAAGGCAGGGAGGGGAGACAAGGACCAGCACATAGAAGGCAGGGGTCGGCGGCGCAGGAAGCTGTTCACGTTCTACCTGTGACCTGCCTGCGGTCGACAGGTGGAGCGCGATCGATGGGTTGCCGACCCTGATTTTGAATATATAAAAATGCACTGGTGCTACAGATGGCACACCACAATGCTCAATGAATATTGTAGCGCATTGTGGAGAAAAAAAACATACTGCAGGAGCTATTTTTCCTTAACTGAGGGCTATTCTGTATTAACAAGCTACCTAATAAAAGAGCCCCTTAACATGCCTAACAGCAAGGCACCAACAAAGAAAAGATGCGCTACTAATATTTTTTTCTTCCTTGTGATAGTGTGAGAGACTGGTATTGAATATTTTTTACGAGGACACTACAGGAAAAATGTGCATTGTTTGATTTCAGCAACTCTATATCTACAGCTGGCCATACACCAACTGAATTTTGTTTGTAGTGTTTTCATTTTCAGAACATTTGCTGAATTTTTTGATGGTTGGTAGATTTTGATCGACGTTCGTTTTTGAGTGTAGTGATGAGACAATTCGAAGGAGCAATATAGAATTTTTTTCTTGAGTTACTGAAATTCCAGTTGCGAATGTGGTTCTCTTTGGAAAAATTATACGTATCACAATTAAACTTCTTTAATATTTCTGGGATTTCATTCAAATTAATTAACCACTTTAATCAGGGCTCAAGTCCTGCGGGAACGCATAGGAACGTAGTACCTGTACTTTTTCCACAACAGGAACTCAGTTCCCATTAGCAGCTGTGTCCTGGAAGACTTTGAAGTATGCGAGCTGTGTGGCAGTTGCTACACCAGCAGCCGCCATCACAGCTCGCAATAGTAAGTGACGCACACCAGGGGTGGACTGACCATTCAAGCATTGCCAGTAGGGGGCCCCATGACAGCTTCCGCTTCAATCTACCTGTCAATCACAGCTAGCTGACGGGTAGATCAGGTCCCTGCTGCTAAGAGATTGTGTTTAGTCAGACCTCTCGTGATGCACTCCTCCCCCCCTCCTGATTTTCTGTCTCCTCATCCTCCCCCCCCCCCCCAGTCTCCTGCATACTTGCTCTGTGTGTCCCGCTAAATCCCCCCTCCTCTATCTTCAGTGCCATATGATGAGAGAACCCAGAGGAGGAGCATAGCTATTCTGCTCACAGGACATGCAGGGAGAGAGGTGAGCTGAGGGAGGAACATCAGTCTGGGGTGGTAAACTGAGCACAATACCTGGCAAAGTTTAATGGCAGGAGGGAAGTTTATGTGGAAATATGTGAAGGGTTGGAATAGCAGCGAGTGTGTGTTGGAGCCCTGAAGAGTTTGCAGCCCCCCAAGCTAACATACATCTCCTAAGCAGGAACACATCACTATGTCCCCAAGCCTTCTGTCCAGATAAGGTGCAGTTAATTTATGACCTTTCCGTTTAACCCTGTGTTATCCAAACTCTGTTCAATGAAAAGTGTAAACTCACCACATAAACACTCTATATACAAAATAAAATTCCCCAATAAAGATCAGAACATGATGTTCACATTTGCATGGAAGCACAATTGAATGAATGCTGATTATTCAGATAATTACCGTATTTATGTTTATTGAGGATTGTTTTTTTTTTTTATGTACTAACAGTTAAGCTTCATACACACAATACGAAAATTGGATGAAAAATACCACTTTTGAAGCATTCGTGCATATGAGCGTATCATTTTTATTTTTTTTGGTGGGGGAGTGGATCTTGGGTGGGAGTTCCCACACTTTTTTTCCCAGGACTTGACCCCTGACTTTAATACAGGGCACTTTCACCCCCTTTCCTGTCTAGGCCAATTTTCAGCACTGTCGCACTTTGGATGATAAAGTTTGCGTCCATGCAACAGCTGATCCATTAGAAATTTTTATAATTTTTTTCACACAAATAGAGTTTTCTTTGATGGTATTTAATCACCGCTAGATTTTAAATTTTTTGCTAAATGAGAACCGAAAAAGACAAAAAAATTAGAAAAATACCTTTTTTTTTGTTTCTGTTATAAGATTTTGCAAATAAATAATCTTTCTTCATAAGTTTAGGTCTGCTTAATTTTTTTTAGTGAAAAAAAAAACAAATCAGTGTTTGTTATTCTGTCTGTAGGAAAGTCCATCAACTATGGTATATATCTGAAAATCTATCAATCCTGATGTACTGTCAGGCTTATCTCATTTCTTGAGGCCCAAAAATGCAGGGGCAGTACAAATATCCCCCAAATTACCCCTTTTTTGAAAGTAGACAATCCAAGGTATTTAGTAAGAGGCATGGCGAGTTTTTTTAAGTTGTAATCATACATAGTAAGTTCATGATAATCCCCTGCTAATCCCTACATAAAAATAAAAATAAAAATGAAAATATATATTGAAACAAGAACATGAACTTCAACTAAATTGTTTCAAATGTGTAGCCTGTTCCCATGTACCCATGTAACTAATAAAGTACTTTTATTCAAGAGAATACGAGTTGCCAGCCTTCCTGATTTATATTTCAAATATGGTTTATTTTATTTGTGATTTGTATATCAAAAAATCATTTATTTCATTTTTTTTATATATATACCACTGTGTTTGAATATTTTGAATATATTGAATTTCTATTTTTATGCGCTATTAGAAACATTTTTACTATCGGATATTCACCGATGTGGATGCAGATTAGAAATAGTTTTATTGGCTTCAGGTTTCTGATGCCTCACATTACTGCATCTACTCTGGTGTTTTCCTTCACGTGTTTCATATTTTGACTTGATTGTGCATGGGGGTGGCTTTGATGAAATCTTTCTTCTTTGATTGACCATTCACCCCTATTTATATGCACAGACAAGCAATGTTGCATTAGCTATGATAAAGCACCGATCCATGGTGTGAAACGCATCAATATATAAAGAGACGTGTATTCTAGGTGTTCTTCAAGTTAATAAATCTTTCAATGACATCAAGGCACCACAGAACAGAGTAATTAGCGTCAACCTGCCAGCCTTGATTTAATGAGTGCACATTACACACCAGGCACGATAAAACAATGCTCTAGGCATTACATGTTGACTGGGAGTATTTGTAATAGCTATGTTTGACTACAAAGTTTGTAAGCATATTTTAACACAGTAAATCGTGGGAAAACTAAATGAAAAAACAGATTAAAGCAATTTGTAATATTGTCCTGATAGTATGTCTTTAGCTGTTGTGTTACTTATTAGTAACCAAGACAAAAACAAAAGAATAGTCTGCAAAATAACAGACATTTTTTGTAAAAAATGTGACTGAATTAAAAAAAAAAGCAAGTATAAATATTTGTTTTAGGGTTCGTTTGCACTGGGGGCAGTTCATGCCACCCTTCTAATGCTCCGTACACACGGTCGGAAATTCTGACAGAAAAATGTCCGATCGGACCATGTTGTCAGAAAATCCGCCTGTGTGTGGGCTCCATCTGACTTTTTCCATCGGAATTTGAGATCCTGCTCTCAAATTTTCCGACAACAAAATCCGATCGCTCTTTTTCCGATCGTGTGTAAAGAATTCCGATGGACAAAGTGCCACGCATGCTCAGATCAAATTACGAGACCAAAGCTATTGGCTAATAGCCTCTACGTAGTTCGGTCGTACGCAACGAATGTCACCACGTTCAGAATGATCGGATTTTCCGACAACTTTGTCCGACCGTGTGTATGCAACACCAGTGTCGGACAAAATCCGTCTGAAAAAATCCGACCGTGTGTACGGGGCATTAAAAGCAATCTGTAGTGGATTACTTTTAGAGGGCGGAAAGGATTTTTGAATTTAACGTATATCCTCACAGGGTGACTTACTGTGGAAATATAGATAGCAGTGTGCCACCGTCCCAATAATGGATATATAAAGTCTAGAAAAGTGGACTTTTAAGGCACACGGGTACACTACCTGTCGGCAGCTTTCGGTCAACGATGATAACAATGATCAGGTGGGGATGTCTTTAACCTGCCCCATGGGCATGAGTTCACCACCCACCAATCAAATACATCATTCAAAAGTGTCCTACTCTGTTGACCGAGCCCACATGTGTCCATCATATATATAAAATGTTAAAGTTGCTCATACTATATACATTATGTGTAACCCTATACCACAGTCCACGTGTGAATGGGGAGCGCACATACCCAGGGGAGTTTTCTGGTGCAAAAATGCTTCTGAACTACAAATAGTTAATGCATAGATGTATTAGATACCCCATTGGATGTTTTTGATTATGTATGCTTTTTAGCATTAGTATCTATATTCTTTGCCTCTGATTGTCTGTGCTGTTTTTTTTTTTTATGTAAAAAAACAGTAGAATCGCCCGAAAGCGCGTCTGAGTCATGCGTTCCAGCTTAATAACATCACTTCCTATTATGTCATAACAAGTACCTGATGTGCTCCAAGATGAGGAGCATAACATCAGCTAGAATAGAGGAATCACTAGCTATAGCCCCAAATGGCTGGAGGACTAACTTACAATATGCTATATCCAATGTGTCTGAATAGACTCAGTATTATGTGAGCAAGGCTTAATCAGCAATGACCAGCCCCCAGTGGTTGGACCCGGTATTGGCATCTTATATATACTGTATATTTGTATACTAAAAAAAGAGAAAAGAAAGGCTCTCTGACATATACATTGCATTGTCAAAAGTATTGTGACACCTGCCCTATTCAACCACTTGAACTTTAATGGCATCCTAGTCTTAGTCTGTAGGGTTCATTATTGAGTTGGCCCACCCTTGGAAGCTATAACAGCTTCAACTCTTCTGGGAAGGCTGTCCACAAGGTTTAGGAGTGTGTCTATGGGATTGTTTGACCATTCTTCCAGAAGCCAATTTGTGAGGTCAGGCACTAATGTTGGACGAGAAGGCCTGGCTCGCAGTCCCTAATCTAATTCATCCCAAAGGTGTTTCTATTGGGTTGAGGTTAGGACTCTGTGCAGGCCAGTCAAGTTCCCCCACCCCTACCATTATTGCATATACGTCTCTCAGACAGCTTAACCGGAGGGTATCCTGTATAAGGTGTTAGACTCGTTCATGTTACTATAACTCCAGAGTGTAGGGATATATACATATATGGATGGGCAGATGTGCAATATGTGCCCAAGAACTTTGCACACGCACACCCTAGGAGAACAGACGTCCAAAGGACATCTTTGATGAGGTGTTAAATAGCTTCCCCTTCCTATTACTCTAGAATTAGGGAAACTATATGAGTGAGTGGATGTCACATGTGTAGCAGAGAACAAGCACACACACACAGTAATACAACCGCATGTGCATATCAAGAATAAATGCAACTGCACATGTGTAGACAGGGAGGCTGTCACATACTTGGTCAGAGACTAATGTGCTGAGAGGGCTTCCCTTGTGGCTAAGTGCAGAGCACCCCTGAAGGTGGTAATATGGAGTGCTATGCTCAGAGAAACATAAAAAGAATGGCGCAGCGCTCAAAACACTAATAAACAATAAACATGTCCTTATAAAATGATGATGTAAATACAACAATCCAGTGTTGTCTTTGGTGGTCAATGAATAAAGGATGCATGCAGGTGATTTTGTGATAAACCTCCACCAATACTTTAAGATGGTCGCTCACCTCACTTAGTGGACCCTTTAATTACAGAGGGTCAGAAAGCACATATTCCCTGGGATGTGTAATGATGTTCCACAGAAATCAGAGTAATTGCTCCTTGCTGGTATGGTAACTGCGTTAAAACCAAATCACGTGGACTAAACACGAAAAAAATCAAGAAACCATAGTGCTCTCTGCATATACAATTTTTAATAGGTAAAAAGAAGATATAAAAACTCACAAGAGAAGCACCTATAACCTGGTGCTCAGTAAATACAGCATATAAATAATGAATAATGAATGGTAGTGGCTGCGGGTGACGTCACTTCCTTCCATCCGTATGCATTACGTCCCAGAACGGGACTTCATCAGCGGTATAGGAATGGACTGAAACACCCGACTTAAATAGAGGAAGGGGATAAATGGTGTGTAAGACAGTTAGTAAATGGACCGCCCACGGACCTCCTACCGTGACGTGCGCTGCTGGTAAGTGTAACCACTAGCTCAGAGTCCCCCTGCTAGATGTGACGTGAATAGCAAAAACAACCGTCCCACTTCCTTCCTCAGCGAATCACAGCAAGGTGCCAGAGGAGCATCACAGAAGAGCACCGCTGGGATCTCCTTGCTAGGTGTGACGTATGCCGCCGAATAGCTGGACAGATCGTCACACTTCCTCCCACAGCGTATCACAGCGAGGCGCCTATAGCGCGTCACAGAAGAGCGCCGCCGGATCACGTGACAGTGTCGAGACACAAGTCACATGATCAAACGTAATGGCGCCATCATTCCGACGCTATACAGGAGCTCGCAAATAGCAGGAGAGTGTGCCCCCATACATTGTTTAAAAAAAAAAAAAAATGAAAAAAGAATAGAGTCGAGGAAACAACAAAAAACAAAACCCCATAACTACCTAATGACATTAGATGTTATGAATGCTCAATACCTGCATGAGATAAGGGATATATATAAATATAAAAAACAGCCAATTTTCTATCACTTTAAAAGGGAATTAAAAATAGAATAAAAAAATAAACAAATATATAAGAATATAATGAATAAAAATTCTATTTCTATTCAATGCAAACTTGCTCCAATAGTACAAATAAATATCAGAGCACAATTGGATAGACGCCACTCGCAGCCACATATAATCAAACAACATGTACATGAAAAAACATAAAAAATCATGAGAATATCCAAATATAAAATTTATACAGAAATTTAGAAAAATATATAAAATATATATATATTATAATACGAAATTATGTATAAAAAATCACCGGTCAGTTATAAAACAATTCAAATCGAAATCAACATTAAGTCCTCCAGGGGTCAAAAACTTTTGTCTCATATATCCAATATGATTCTCTGCGACTAAGTTGACGTACAAAATTTCCCCCCCAACCAGGGGTTGCCAGGTGCGACAGGCTGATGGAATGTCTGCTGGATGGCGACTGACGAGCAGGATGCACTGCTGGGCAGGAGTACCAGGTGACACTTGGCAGCTGGGAGAGCTAGGAGCAGAGTCAGGAGCCAGGTCAGAAGTCATGCACAGAAGGTCATCCAGGTGAAAGACAGCAAGCAGAGTCAGGAGTCAGCCGGGGTCATACACTGAAAATCAGGCAGAAGCAGAGTCAGAAGAGCAAGCCAGGGGTCAAACACGGATCAGCAGGCAGAAGCGGAGCCACAGGAACAAGCCCAGGGTCAAAGCCAGGAATGCAGACAAGACAGGTCAAAGGCAAGCTGGGTTGGTAACATGAAATCCAATATTACCAAGAACAGGAACACACAGGGGAAGCTGAAGATCATCTATCAACTAATGGCTTATGCTGCTGGCTTTACATAGGCCAATGGGTGCCTCTTCCCCTCTTTTGGCAGTCCAGGATGGCCTCTACCTCAAACTCCATCTCCTCACCCACTGTGATGGGAGGTGGTGGTGGATCCTCTTGTCCTGCAAAAGAACCAGAAATGGCTGGATTGAGCAAAGAAACATGAAAAACTGGGTGAATCTTACAAGAGCTCAGCAAGGACAATTCGAAGGCCACAGGATTAATCTCCTTCTTAATTGCAAATGGGCCAATGTATCTTGGACCCAACTTCTGCAAAGGGCAAGATAATTTAAGGTTCGCTGTGGAGAGCCACACTTTGTCGCCAGCCTTCCAAGCTGGATTCTTTCTCTTCTTCTTCTCATAATATTTTTTGTAATCCTCCTGTGCCCTTCCCATAGTTTCCTGAAGAACTTGGTATTTCTCCTGGATGAAGGTTAACCTTTCCTGTACTGCAGGTACTGCTGCTTCTGGCACAGTATGGAATCCATAATTTGTCCAAAATGGAGATTGACTGGGGGAAGCATGTACGGAAATGCTGTATGCAAACTGGGCACAAGGAAGCAAAGTTACCCAGTTATCTTGCGAGAATGTAGAAATACAACAGAGATATTGCTCCAGCATTTGATTTGTTCCCTCTGTCTGGCCATTACTCTGTGGGTGATAAGCTGATGACAGACAGACCTCAATATTCAAGGCTTTGCAGAGAGCCCTCCAGAACCTGGAGGTGAATTGCACCCCTCTGTCAGAGACAATGCTGTTTGGCTGGCTGTGCAATCTTACAAGCTCCTTGATAAAGGCATGTGCTGTATCCATGGCAGAGGGAGTACCCACCAGGGGCTGAAAGTGTAACAATAAAAACGCTAACACACAGGATTAGGTGGTGGGTTAGGGACAAAACTTAATAAAAGCCCATGGGTAAGGTGGATAAAACCAGTCCAAATGGAATATGGTGATGTTCCTTTAAGGATGATGATGATGAGGATGGTGGTGAGTCTGGAGGGTAAACGCACTAGGGCTAAGCTTTCCTCAGGAGTGAAGCCAACTCTGGGTGTCCATATAAGAAAAAACACAGGAAAGCACCACAGAGTGCAAGGTTTAATGTACAATAATATAAGGAATCTAACACTTACATAACAGTAATGAGAAATGTGCTTGTGACAAGGTTCGCCCGGGATAGTCACTTGAGAAAGGAGCGTGCATGCTTCGTACGAGCCTCGTGTATGCTCTGAAATTAGTTTCTTCTTTATACCCCATTGGTGTCACATGCCTTACAGGCGCCACACTCCCTGCTGATACACCTGGCAGACCCAGCCACCACACAGGATTAGGAGACGCTGGAGACTATCCTGGGCAAACCTTGTCACAAGCACATCTCTTATTACTGTTATGTAAGTGTTGGATTACTTATATTATTGTACATTAAACCTTGCACTCAGAGGCGCTTTCCTGTGTTTTTTCTTATAGGGGCAGAAAGTGGGCCATCTTCGACAAGCGATCAACCACCACCAGGATAGTGGAGAATCCTTCAGAGGGGGGTAACTCTACTATGAAGTCCTTAGACAGCACTTTCCAAGGGTGGTCTGGGACTGGTAATTGTCTTAACAGGCCCCAAGCTTGCATGTGATTTCCTTTATTCCTGGTACAGGTGACACATGAACCCACATAGTCCTTGCAATCCTGCTTCAGGTTAGGCCACCAGTAGGAACATTGAAAAAGCTCAGATGTCTTATGGACCGTCTAAATGGCTGGCAAGCTGGTGGTCGTGGAAAGTTTTGAGGACCTGGAGTCTGGCTTCCTTGGGTACAAAAATTGTATCTCCGTGCCATAGGAGTCCTTCCTGTTTCCTGAGTGCAAAGATCTCAGATTCCGGGCATTAAGCACAGTTCTGTTTGAGAGTTGACCTTACATCAGGCTGAATTGGAAGAATACTTTGAGGGGACAAGAGAGATGGTGCTGGGAGTTACTGGAAACATGCGCGAGAATGTATCTGCCTTCCCATTCTTTGACCCTGGGCGATACATGACATGGAAGTTAAACTTTGAGAAGAATAAGGCCCAATGGACTTCCTGTGGTCATAGGCCCTTGGCCGATCTAAGATACTCTAGGTTCTTGTGGTCTGTGAATATTATGATGGGGTGAGCTGCTACTTCCAACAAATGCTGTCATTATCCCAGTGCGATCTTTATTGCTAATAGTTCCCGGTCTCCCACATCATAATTCCTCTCGGACCGGCTCATCTTCCGAGAGAAGAAAGCTACTGGGTGCAGCAATGCCTTAGGACCTTGTCGTTGGGGCAAGACAGATCCTGTGGCAATTTCTGATGCATTGACCTCAAAGACAAAGGGCAGAGCTGTGTCTGGGTGTTGCACAACAGGAGAAGAGGTAAACAAGGCCTTTAATTTATTGAAAGCAGTTTGAGCCTCCTGAGACCCCTGAAAACTGTGTTGAAGGATAAGCTGGGTAATTGAGGCAAAGATACCGGAAAAAGGACCAGACTTGTCCTGACATGCCCCCCGCATAGCCTTTCACTGGGAAGTTCAGTGTGATGATGTTCTCCTCCCCTAGATCTTAGGGAATATGATCACTTACAAAAAAGAGGAAAAAGGTATTTATGATGTTTTTTTTTTTATATCTCTACACAAATGTTTTGCCTTTTTGTTTCTATTTTAAACTGAATGGGTTGTTTTACAAGGAGATGGTTTACAATCACATTTAATATGGGCAGAAATAATTATAAAGATGTTCCCATAGTGGGTCACGATTCAATTTTTAGTTCATGTTTTTTCAGACTTCACATAGTATTAAGGTATAGTCTATAGTGGAGAGTAAACGGGTTCTAAATATGATAAATTAATTTGTCAATTTTCTTTGTTGGTGTGCTGATTCTTATTCAGTCTGTCAGAGTGCAATGTTTTAAAGAGCTAAAAAAAAAAAAAATTCCCTGGGCTTTTAGTCTTCCATATTTTTTCCATAATTGGACATTATTAACTATTTTTTACTGTGTGGTCTTTTTACATTTCAAAAACCACTGGGGCATTCTAGCAGAGAGAATTTATAATCAAATTCACATGTTATATTAGTTTTGTGTTCAGTCATGGTAGTCCTATTAAATATCATTGAACAATTCCTACATCAGGAACATTGATATCTAAAAATACTGAAATACTTGTGGTTTAGGTCTAAATATTTGTTTGTGTTTTCCCTAAAGACATTAAAGGAGGAAACCACATTCCTTCCTATCCATTTATTTGATGTACGGCTTGTGCCACACCTTTTATCCGAGGAAGTGATCAATAGTCACAAAATGTATTATTGGTGTCTTCTCAAACACTGCCCCCACCTATAGGCATCTCTGCTACCCCATGTTTTTTATTACCTATATCTGTCTCCATTACTTAAGTAAGTACAGTACTTCCTGTATGTATTACTGATGCTTTACTGATGCTATGGATCCAATTAAATGCACTATATAACTGGCTAAACATATTCCAGTTTGATTGTACAATCTCATTTGGGTTTAAGAAAAATCTATTGGTCTACCTAAACAGGTAGGTGCACAATTATTTTGTAACATGAGGAGGCCCTGGGATGGGGGGGGGGGGGGTGGAGGAGACCCTGGACTGGGGGGATGCAGAGGAGACTCTTAAATAAGGGGGTTGCAGTGGAGGACCTGGACTGGAGGGGTACAGAGGAGGCACTGGAGTGGGGGGGGGGGGTGCAGAGGAGGCTCTGGACTAGAAAAGGGCTGGTGTGGCAAATACCCTGGATTAGGAGAGGAGGCCCTGGACTGGGAGGGGAGTACACAAGAGGCCCTGGACTGGGAGGTGCAGAGGAGGCCCTGGACTAGCAGGGGAGTGCAGAGGAGGCCTTGGACTAGGCGTGGGGTACACAGGAGGCCCTGGACTGGGTGATGCAGAGGATGCCGTGGACTAGGAGGGGAGTATGCCAGAAGCCCTGATCAGGGCGGTGTAGAGAAGGCCCTGGATATAGGAGATAGAGTGGGTGGGAGCTTGGATCCCCCATAGCAAGCTGCATGCTATGGGGGCACCCAGCAGGAGGGAGGGGCCAGAGGTGCAGTCGAGGGACCCGAGAAGGGAAGGATCCAGGCTACTCTGTGCAAAACCATTACACAGAGCTGGTAAGTATAACATGCTTGTTATAAAAAACAAAAAACAAGACTTTAATATCACTTTAAGGTTAGCTGTGTGCAGTAAAGGATATGCAATTGAACAGATTTATTTTATTAAAATAAGTGTACTGAGGTCTGTACTGTCTGTTATATTCTCGCTTTTGGCACAGTCATAAAAGCATATGGCCATTTAAGCCCACTGTTGATGCAAGCTGACCACACCCACAGTTTTGGCGCAGCCCCGCTATAATGCCACATGCCATTTTTCTTGGGGGGTGGTATACCAAAAAAATTACCAGCCCCTGGGTGCCAGATGTGCTAGCTACGCCACTGCAGCCATCTTGGGTCAGACAGAGCCTATTTAAGGTAAAGGTTAGTGACAAGGAGGGAAAGCATAGGGCTTGAAACTTCTCTGGACTCCTGCCTTTGAAGCACAAGACAGCCATGCTGCATTCTTCCCCTCTCTACAGATGCTGGCAGTTGAGGCTCCCACCTTACAGGGCAGGAACCTCTGGCCGATGCAGCGTCACCCACGGCTATATCCATGCAAGCTTTCAGACTACTGTGTCACATAACACGATTTTACATGCACTGAGGATAGTGCTTATGAATATGAATGGATTTCATGTTTTTAACCATTAAATTTTTGTAAAACGGCACTATTCTGTCGCTTCTTTATATTACATATGTATTTGACGGATGTGTTTGACAGGGTCCAACTCAGTGAGCAGGGCTATTAGTGGCATCACAGCCCATGGATTTATCCATGGGCTGAGGAAATGTCTGTTTTGACCATCCTGTTAGCTCAGGGGTCACATCATTAAGCTGAGGGGCCCATCTTGCTCCTTGGTGGTGGGATTCAACATGGCTCTGGTCACTTGGATGTCATATGTGTCACACTCTTTTTCACCTGATCTATATATTTATGGACCATTTAAGATTTTCTTGGAGCTTTATTCTTTTAGTATAAACTTTCATAATTTTATGATAAAGAACACTGTACTGATGTGGAGTAGATCAGGAACACTGTTGATGGCTGCACTGGCTCTGGTGACACTGGCACTGGTGCGGCAGCAGTCAGGAACTTTGTCAATGGCTTACACTGGTCTGGTGACACTGAGATTGGTGTGGCCAGCAGTGGCAGCTGGTGGGTTTTTGTTTGGGAGGGGCAAACAACCGAGGCACATCGGCGGGGCCCAGGCATCCGAGGCGCAGCTGCAGGGACTGGGCATCGGTGGAGCGGCAGCGGGCACCGGGCATCCATGAATCGGCTCTTCTCCCCACTTCTGCCATCTCCTCCCCTCCTCCTAGGCGTCCAATAGGAGCGCCTGTCCTTTCAGCCAATCGGGTGATGGGTATCAGACCTGCTATCTGATTGGCCGGGAGGAGGATCAGTGTTGCAACAGCGAATATTCATTTGCTGTTATAACACACCTGGGTGGGATCGGAGAGCATTCTCTGTGACCCAATCTCACTCTATTTTGAAGCCTATTAGAGCCTCTGGCTCTAATCGGGTGCTTAAAAAAAAACCTGGTCGCTCTTATTCATGCGACTAGTGACTTAAAAGGGGCCAGACGCATGAATAGGGGGTGGCCACGGCAGCAATGGATAGACTCATGCATACACTGATCCTCCTCCCGGCCAATCAGGTAGCAGGTCTGATACCCGTCACCCCATTGGCTGAAAGGACAGGCGCTCCTATTGGACGCCTAGGAGGAGGGGAGGAGATGGCAGAAGTGAGGAGAAGAGCCGATGCATGGATGCCCGGTGCCCGGTGCCGCTCCAATTTAATTTTGCTGTGGTATTGTTCTAAACACGGGAAAGATGCATTACTTTACAGGCATACTAAGGACACCTCCCATGCACGATATTTAAAGGAATATTTAATTGTTATTGTTTAATTTTAAGCATTAATAAAATCACTGCTCCTGAAAAAACTGTTTTTAAAACTTTCTTTTGCATTGATACATGTCCCCTGGTGCAGGACTCAGGTCCCCATACACTTTTTATGGCAATAACTTGAATATAAGCCTTTTAAATGAGCACTTTAGATTTTTCATGTTTGTGTCCCATAGGCTTTAATGGTGTTCGCTTGTTCGTACAAATTTTTTGCCTGTTCGCATTTTCTGGTGCAAACCAGGTGGGGGGGGTTTGTTCGGCTCATCCCTAATGCTGGCTGACCATTTCCTGCTTTATTCAGACAGAGTCTGGAGAATGCTACATGATCTCATCTTTTAAACTTGCTTCAAATATGTACAGAGGCTGGAAACTGATACATTATTTAAATTTTGCTTGTTGCGGCCATTTCAGTTGGAGAACTGGGAGAAATGTTTTCTTATTTATGACATCCCCTTATCAGTTGATTTATGCATCCTTTATGTGTGTACAGCACCTTGATTTTTCTTTTTTACTGTTTATCTCTTGCTAGTTCCTCTGTGGCACAGTATTATGCAAAAACAGTGCAATGCCATCCTGGATGATTGTTCAAATCTTTATAAATTCCCTTAGTGCTGATACAGGGGGCTTCCTCCAGGGTACCCAACTTAAAAGATCATTCCAGGGAGATCCAGTCTTTCAGATATGCAGGAATATGCCAGTCTATCAGTCTTGTCAGTTGACAGACTTTATAGTACAGCTTTACATTTGGGAGGCATGCAGTATCTCCCCTTTGTGCTTTGAAAGCAATATATTGGCTAGACTAATTCTCAGAGTAGCATTTTTCCAGATGATTCAGGCATTCAAATACTTGTGTATGGTTTAAATAAATGGCTGGGAGTTTTTACACTTAATTTGCTTTTACTAACAGACTGAGTTATATCATCTTATGATGTAAACCAATAAGTAGAAAAATGTAAGTTTTTACATCTGGGTGTAAGAGCTTCCAGATATCCAATAACACCGACTATCACCAGATTACTTTAAATATCTGTTTTTCATACATTCCTTTATACCCATTACACTCAAAAGCAAAAAGATGAGGAAAGAGAAAAAAAACACCAAAAGAGGTGTATTCAAACCAAAAAAAATGCAATAGAGCAGTAATATTCAGACTTCAAGATTAAGATAATACAAGGAAAATGTACAGGGTAAAGCTTAGAGTGCTACAGCAAATAGTAAAAAATCTCCAATAGACAATCCATTATTATAGCTAAATTAATTCAAAATAACAATCCTTTGGGTTCATTAAATGCCCCCCATAGCCACCTTGCCCCCACCTTTAATTAAGAATAGAATATAGATTTAAAAGATAAAAAGTAATCAATAATTATATAAACTTCCTTGATAAATATGAGTCTTTTCATTGGCAAGACCACAAAATGGTTTGAAGTAAGATATACAGTATAATCTTAAGCAAACTGAGAAATGCCAGTAATGGCACTTTATACAGTTATAACCACTATTATGTGCACGTTAACTCTCTTATTAATTTAAGGAGTCAGTAATTTTGGTGAGTGCATTTCCATGTGGAAAGTGAGCACCAGGAGAGTTATTGGGACACTGGCACTTTTGAGAATGAATTAGTGACACTAATTGGACATTGGACTTGTTTCTCAGCAATGAAGTTGTTTAAATGTAACCTTTTAATAATTGGATTTGGTTGCACCAAAAACTGTTTTTTCCCCCCCTGTTTTTTTCCTGTTTATTGTGCATATATGTATCTAATAATGTATATGTACTAATTGGGGGGGGGGGGGAGGCTATGTATGTTTAATTCTGCATAGTGCTGAAATATATGCATTTTGCTAATAGTTAGCAGCTTTTTTGTACCTTTTACTCATATGCATATTTTTGCTAGTCAAGGTCCATCAATCCTATTACAAGAGCACCTTGTAATAGGTTCATATAATAAGGATTTGAAAACATTAAGGTTAATATCATTTGGACTGGGAAACATTAAGATTATTATTTATAATTTTTCTTTAAACCACCAAGGTTCATATAATCAAGGTTGCTTTAATGTAAATACGGTAGGTTTGTTGGAGAAAAACATTTTAGCGCTGTTCTTATTTTATACATATTTCTTGCGGATATCTAGGGAGACATCTTTGATTAGACTGCTGAGGTTTTAATATTTATAGGGTACAGGTGTAAAAAGCTATATCAGATTTGCAACTACCAGCTCTGCCAATTGATTAGTAGAAATATCTGTCTTCTCATCATTATCTTATGCATCAACTACTCTAAATATAACTCCCATCAAAAGCACACATTTAAAAAAACGTACCTAATCGGCCCAATGAGTAATATTGAGAGTCTCCACCTTGTTGGAACACCAGTTTAGTCAAAATGACTCTGCTCTCCCCTAATATTCACAAATGAAATTAATAAACATAATTGTCTAATATTAAAAATATGCCATCTTGTTATGTATTCTTAAGAAGAACATGCATTTGTTCTTTTTTTTTCTTCCTGGAATCAACTTAAACGTGAAAAACAATAAACAACATAGAATATTTAGAAAGCGACATCATTATTGCTGTAATGATCTCTTTATGGGTAAAATTCCCAGGATTGAGCAATAACTGAAAGACCAAAGCTGCCAAGAAATATTGAGTAGTTATACTATAATGTCCAAGATACGATTTTGTTTCATCGCTAGTTTACAAATATAACTTGCAATAATGTTTAAAGAGATTAAAGATTTTGCACACAAAAAAAATATGCAATTGAAAAGTAGTTGGCTTGGCCCAGGTTTCACAGGAAGGAGGGAAGTATGTTTGAACTTCTTGTGTTAGCGAGTAGGAGTGAGTGGGTGTATTTATTTTAAATCTGATACCCACCCTGTATGACATTACGTAAATCACCATTCTTCATTTGTCTTATTATGTTTTACAAAGCTCCAGGCAAATAGCTAAATGCACAGTTGAAATACGAATATGTCAGCAGTTTACCTGTCCATTCAACACTGGATTTAGGCTAAAATTTAAACCTGTGATTGGGGGGCTGTGAAAATGAATGGTTGAGTCAGGTTTTTACTGTCTCTACCGTCCCCCTTAAGCTGCAATAAGTAGCGGACAGGGTGTTTACATGGTGCGGTCATGAAACTTTGTGCCCGTGGTAAAATCTACCCATCAAGTCCACTGTAGAAGACAGGTGAATGGGGAAGTGCCACAAACGCCCTGCAACCTTGTGCAATGCATGCAATTGCAGCACATTTGTTGGCAAAAATTGGGTTTTAATAAGGCAATGAAAAGGCATCATATCACCTACCTCACTGCCTGTCAATTGCCTCTGAAGCATGATGCAAATGCAGTTCGGGCTTTAGAAGCGAGGTACCATATATACTCAAGTATAAGCCGACTTTTTCAGCACAATTTTTTGTGCTGAAAGTGCCCTCCTCGGCTTATACTTGAGTCAAGCACTTTTCTGCAGCATAGAATGACATTTTCCAACCCGACTTTGGGGCCTTGTATCTCGGTGCTAGGAACCCCAAAGTTGGTGTGCAAACCCAAAGGAACTAGCACTAAAACATATCCAAATTATCCAGTTTTCCTAGCACCAAGTGGCCCCGAGATACAGGGCCCCAAATTCGGTCAACTGTGTCCTTCTGCAGCAATGTCATTTCGGGACCCAAATTTTGGCTGCAGCTAGGGGGCATCCAGGAACCCATAACTACCAAGTTTGAAGTTCGGGGGAACTATGGCTGCAAATGGGCACAGTGAGGCATGCAAATGGGCACAGTGAGGCTGCAAATGGGCATTGTTGACCCTCTTTTACACTTACAGTAGCTGCGCATTTCTCACCCTAGGCTTATACTTGAATCAATACATTTTCCCAGTTTTTTGTGGTAAAATTAGGTGCCTCGGCTTATATTCGGGTCGGCTTATACTTGAGTATATACAGTACATTTAGATGCATGTCTACCCTTACACAGCCCAGTCAGACAGTAGAGCCAGGTTGGTGACCTCACTTTTCTTAACTGTGGATATGCAATACAGTCTGGTCACCTTCCTGCTCCTAGACTGTGGTTGAACAAAAAAAGTGGTGCTTGTGGGTGCTTGCTATAGTCTGGATCAAGTAGAAATAAAAGACTCCTTGCTTGACAAAGTACCAATACTATAGTGCCCTATATGGATATACAGTACATCAATGACATTGCTAGGCAAGACGCTCCACCCACCCCTGTAGCATTGGTAGTGGGAATCTTCTGTTCCCATCCAATGCCTGGCAGACCTGAGGGATGCCCTCTGATCCAATACAAAAGTCGTACGACTTCTGATCCTACTTTGCCCAGTGACTTCATGTCCCATTTCTTTACGGCTTTAATGAATGGGATCCAACTTTGAGATGATTGTGACTTGTCCTTTGACCAATTAAAACAATTCCTTTGCTTCTGGTTTGGAGGAAACCTAATGCTGAATTTATAAAAAAATAAATAAACAGTGTGGGGCCCCCCAGATCCATACCAGACCCTTTCGGTCCGGTATGGATTTTGAGGCGGAAATGTCAGGGTTTGGCTCAACCCTTCCTTCTCAGAGCTCTGTGCTCAGCAGTTGGTTAATAGCCAGTACTTTTCATTCCATAGTGAATAAGCTGTTCTTCATGTCCTACTTGTCAGCTAGCTCTGCTGGCTATTTAAACTGCCTGGATCAGATCTCCTGTGCCTTCGTCTGGTCAACATGTCTGGATAATCTCTGCTGTGTTTTCCTGTTAAAGACTGTTGCTTGGCTGACTTCCCTTCTGGTTCCTGATCTTGGTTACAGCCTCTACTATGCTGATCTCTGAATTCCTGTTTCAATGGCTTGTTCCTACTACCTGCTCTGGTTACCAAACCCTCGCTATGTTTTGACTACGTTTGCTCTGTTTATACAATTTTTAGCATTTTATTAAAAAGTGTGATTTTTACTGCACCTCTGTCTCAGTCTGATTCATGGTTTCTGACAAACCCCCATGCCAAAAAACAAAACAAAAAAAAACGGTGGGCCCCCCCCCCCCCCAAATCCATACCAGACCCTTATCCTAGCACACAGGAGAGGGGGGGGGGCGAGTGCCACCCCCTCTCCTGAACCATACCAGGCCATATGCCCTTAACATGGGGGGTGTTCTGCGAGCAGGAGGCTTATCGGAATCTGAAAGCCCATCTTTAACAAGGGGGCACCCCCAGATCCCACCCCCTCATGTAAATGTGTATGGAGTACAAAAAAGTGTAGTGTTACAGAAAACAAAGAGACAAGTCCTTTATTAAAAAGGAAGAATGTCCCCTGGCATAGTTCCAATGTGTCTTCTTCCTCTGGTCTTCTCAATCCGCTGTCTTCTCCCTCCACTCTTCTCCCTCCTGTGATGACTTCTCCCTTCACCGATTTCTACTTCTTCTTCCTCCACTGCTGCCAACCCGCTCAAAATAAGAAAAACTATCCTGCTCCAACGCTGGCTCCTGTGGTTATGCCAGCTACGGTGCCAGTTCTTATATAGCTATGGGGTGTGGCCATCCTGTGATATCATGCTGCCTTTAGTAGTACTTTAAGGTGATTGTAACCATCTTAGCACAAAAAATTACACAACTGTTCTCTGGGGTTTAAAATATTTGCAGGGTAAATACTTTTAAACTTTGCAATTTGCAAGTAAGCAGGGTTATACATTACATATGACCCACTGCTGCACTCTGTGCTGTGTGTTAAGTACCCAATCTTTTTACTTTTGTTTAAAACGAATGCACAGTATGGCACAATATATAGAGTGCAGCTTTTAGGAATTTGTACAGTAGACGTTATGTCCTCCTGACTGCCATACTGGCTGTATGGTGCTGTAGGTTACATACCACTGGCTGCCATGTATCACTGGACTCTGTACACTGGGTTGTACATTATATACCCCTAACCCCTGCACTACCTGACCCTGTGCTGTATACATTACGTACTCCTGACCCCTGCACTCTCTGCATTACAAACTACTTATCAGTGCACTCTGTGTTTTACTTAATATTGGCCCCTGCATTCCTGCCCTTACACTCAGTAGAGAAAAATACATAAGGATAACATTTTAGTGTGAATAGAGGCCCTCCCAAAAGGAGGCACGAGACTATTAACGCACTCTGAGTTGCAGAAACACACAGACTACAGGAAAGAAAATCGCTTGATTCCCCATCAAAACAGTTAATGTTAATGGGGGAATCCCTACTATGGTGTCATTGTGTTTTCCCAGTTGGGGGTGCCGTCCTCGCCAGGAGAACACAGTGATTACTACTAGCATCTATAATAGCTGCTAGCAATAATTGCATGTAAAATATGACAGTCTGGTTGTACCCAAGTTGATCAAGATTTGAACCATCTGTGGCCGACTAAGTGTTAGCTTTAAACAACAGGCACATACTGTAAAGATAAAAATACTTTTCCAAGGCTGAGGGCTGCTCTCCAAGACTTAGGCTGGGTTCACACTGATGCCAGAAAAAGAAAATGATTACTGACTTTTTGTTTACATCACGTGATCAGCTGTCATTGGCTGACAGCTGATCACGTGGTAAGGGGCCAGGATCGGCCCCCTACTCGGATCTGTGATCACCCGAGTCTCGTTGACTCGGTGATCACAGAGCGCGCCGTGCACGACCTGCAGGGGGCGCGTGGGGAGCATGCAAAGGGGAGGATGCCTATTGACGGCCTCCTGGCAGAGTAGGTCCGTGCTGTAGCCGTCATTCGGCTATAGCACAGACGGGAAGAGGTTTAAAGCTACAAGAATATAACAGAATATGTGAAATGGAAATCAAGGCAGCAAACATTCAAAACAAATGACAGGTTGCAAAATAGAATAGGACAAACCCCCAAAAATTATTTGAATATTTTAATATAAAGAGCTCAGGTCTGACCATGTAGGCCCTTTACAAGATAATTTTGAGATGTTGACTGGGTACAAAGAGAAGGCAAATTTGTTAAACACCTTCTTCAGCATTGTGTATACAAAGGAAAATATGGTAGCTCCAAGTCCTTAAAGTGGTATTAAACTCCGCTTTTTATTGAGTATAATAATATAATAATTAACCACTTTCAGACCAGACCAATTTGCAGCTAAAGGACAAGGCCCCTTTTTGCGATTCAGCACTGCGTCGCTTTAACTGACAATTGCGCGGTCGTGCAACGTGGCTCCCAAACAAAATTAACGTCCTTTTTTTCCCACAAATAGAGCTTTCTTTTCATGGTATTTGATCGCCCCTGCGGTTTTTATTTAATTATCCCCCAAAAATATATAAAAAAATTTTTTTTCCTCAGTTTAGGTTGATACGTATTCTTCTACATATTTTTGGTAAAAAAATTGCAATAAGCGATTATTGATTGGTTTGCGCAGAAGTTATAGCGTTTACAAGATAGGGGATAGTTTTATAGCATTTTTATTAACCACTTGCCGACCGGCGCACGACGATATACGTCGGCAGAATGGCACTGACAGGCAGGAGGGAGTATATATAAGTCCCTCCTTTCTGCCTGTCCGTGCCATCGGGAGCGCGCCGGTCGGGACCCCCGTGAGTCCGGTCGCGGTCCGCGCGGACTCGATTGCCCCGGGGACCCCCGCAATCGTCTCACGGGACGGCTGAACGGGGAGATGCCGAGATAAACAACATCTCCCCGTTCTGCCTAGCAACTAGTGATGCCGATCTCTGCTTCCTGTGATTGGAGCAGAGATCAGCATTCACTAGCTGACAGCCACGCCCCCCCACAGTAAAAAACACACCCCTAGGCATACTTAACCCTTACACTGCCCCCTTGTGGTTAACCCCTTCACTGCCAGTGTCATTTATACAGGAATTAATGCATTTAAATAGCATTGATTGCTGTATAAATGACAATGGTCCCAAAAATGTGTCAAAAATGTCCGTTGTGTCCGCCATAATGGCGCAGTCACAAAAAAATCGCAGATCGCCGCCATTACTAATACAAAAAAAATATTAATAAAAATGCTATAAAACTATCCCCTATTTTGTAAACGCTATAACTTCTGCGCAAACCGATCAATAATCGCTTATTGCAATTTTTTTTACCAAAAATATGTAGAAGAATACGTATCGGCCTAAACTGAGGAAAAAAAATGTTTTTTTATATATTTTTGGGGGATATTTATTATAGCAAAAAGTAAAAAATATTGCATTGTTTTCAAAATTGTCGCTCTATTTTTGTTTATAGCGCAAAAAATAAAAACCGCAGGGGCGATCAAATACCACCAAAAGAAAGCTCTATTTGTGGGAAAAAAAGGACATCAATTTTGTTTGGGAGCCACGTCGCACGACCGCGCAATTGTCAGTTAAAACGACGCAGTGCCGAATCGCAAAAAGGGGCCTGGTCCTTTGGCTGCAAATTGGTCCGGTCTGAAAGTGGTTAATATATATATTTTTTTATTAGTAATGTCGGCGATCAGCGATTTTTATTGTGACTGCGACATTATGGCGGACACATCTGACATTTTTGACACATTTTTGCATTGATTCCTGTATAAATGACACTGCCACTGGTCACAAAAAAGAGCGACAATTTTGAAAAAAAACGCATTCTTTTTTATTTTTTGCTATAATAAATATCCTCCAAAAATATATAAAAAAAAATATATAAAAAAATATTTTTTCCTCAGTTTAGGCCGATACGTATTCTTCTACATATTTTTGGTAAAAAAATCGCAATAAGCATTTATTGATTGGTTTGCGCAGAAGTTATAGCGTTTACAAGATAGGGGATAGTGTTATAGCATTTTTATTAATATAGTTTTTTTTTAATTAGTAATGGCGGCGATCAGCGATTTTTATTGTGACTGCGACATTATGGCGGACACATCTGACATTTTTGACACATTTTTGGGACCATTGTCATTTATACAGCAATCAATGCTATTTAAATGCATTGATTCCTGTATAAATGACACTGGCAGTAAAGGGGTTAACCACTGGTTGGCAGTGTAGGGGTTAAGTATGCCTAGGGGTGTGTTTCTTACTGTGGGGGGGCGTGGCTGTCAGCTAGTGAATGCTGATCTCTGCTCCAATCACAGGGAGCACAGATTGGCGTCACTAGTTGCTAGGCAGAACGGGGAGATGCTGTTTATTTCCGCATCTCCCCATTCAGCCTTCCCGTGAGACGATCGCGGGTGTCCCCGCGGCGATCGAGTCCGCGGGACCCGCGACCGGCCTCACGGGGGTCCCGACCGGCGCGCTCCCGAAGGCACGCAGTCATTGTGGCTCGGCCATTCAAACAGCCAGAGCCCATGAACCCAGATGGAAGACTGGGAGTAGATGGAATCCTTGTCAGTTTTGACAGCGCGCTGCTGCAGGGAACCATTTTATAGGTAAGTCAGGCATAATGTGCTAGTATGCACCGTATGCTAGCATATTATAGATTAAACCTACAGGGGGACAATTGTTTTTTAACAGTTTACTACTGCTTTAAGGGGGGATAGTATTGATATAGCCCCAAATTATCCACAATGGCTCAAAACTGATATGGTCCAGAAACACTTACGCTTTAACTTGTTGCTGACCGCCCACTGTCAAATGACGGCGTAGCGGTGCAGCTCTTGTGGCGGGCCGCCGTCATATGACGGCGCTAGCTTTTTGGCCACTAGGGGCCGCGTCGCTGGGGACCCGATGTCCGACAGGCACCCGCGATTGCCCGGTAACTGAGCAGGAGAGGAGACCGATGGTGTGTCCCTTGTACATAGGGACATCGATCCGTCCCCTCCCCCAGTCAGAATCACTTACATAGGGAAAATATTAACCCCTGCAGTGCCCCCTAGTGTTAACCCCTTCCCTGCCAGTCACATTTATACAGTAATCAATGCATTTTTATAGCACGGATCGCTGTATAAATGTGAATGGTCCCAAAAATGTGTCAAAAGTGTCCGATATGTCTGCCGCAGTGTCGCAGTCACGATAAAAATCGCAAATCGCCGACATTACTAGTAAAAAAAAATAATAATAAAAATGCTATAAATCTATCCCCTATTTTGTAGACGCTATAACTTTTGCGCAAACCAATCAATAGACGCTTATTGCGATTTTTTTTTACCAAAAATATGTAGAAGAATACGTATCGGTCTAAACTGAGGAAAAAATGTGTTTAAAAAAAAAAAAATGGATATTTATGATAAAAAAAAGTAAAAAATATTGTTTTTTCAAACTTGTCCCTCTTAATTTGTTTATAGCGCAAGAAATAAAAACCGCAAAGGTGATCAAATACCACCAAAATAAAGCTCTATTTGTGGGGAAAAAATTATAAAAAATTTATTTGGGTACATCCATGCATGACCGCGCAATTGTCATTCAAAATGCGACAGCGCTGAAAGCTGAAAAATGGCTTTGTCAGGAAGGGGGTGTTCGTACCTGGTAGGCAAGTGGTTAAAGGGGTTGTAAAGGTTCGTTTTTTTTTCTTTGTCTGAATTTTTCACTTCCTGTTCCTCCTCAGTAAGCTGTTCAGTAAGCTGTTTTGGCTAACTAAACACTCTTTGGGTGATGGTGTGTGGAGAATCGGGAAGTGAGAAATTCAGACAAAGAAAAAAAACATTTAGAAGGGAAATCGAAGGAAAAGGTAAGTGAACCAACAATGCACTAGCTTAAAGGAACCTATTTAGAAAATAAAAAACGAACCTTTACAACACCTTTAACCCCTTCAGCCCCAGAAGGATTTCCCCCTTAATGACCAGACCATTTTTTGCTATACGGCACTGAGTTGCTTTAACTGACAAGTGTGTGGTTGTGTGATGGTGCACCCAAACAAAATGTATGTCCTTTTTTTCCCACAAATAGAGCCTTCTTCTGGTGGTATTTGATCACCTCTGCAGTTTTTTTTTTTTTTTGCATTGTAAACAAAGAAAAACCGACAATTTTGAAAAATAAAACACATTTTTTTTACTTTCTGCTATACTACCGTACACATCCAAAAACAAATGCAAAAATCTTCATCAGTTTAGGCCAATATGTATCCTGCTACATATTTTTGGTAAAAAAAATCCCAATAAGATATACTGATTGGTTTGCGCAAAAGTTATAGCAACTAAAAAATAGAGGATAGATTTAGGGACTTTTTAAAATAATTTTTACTGGTAATGGCGGTGATCTGCAATTTTTAGCGGAACTGCAACACTGCGGCGGACACAACTAACCCTAAGTGACTCTTTTTGGGGACCATTGACACCAATACAGTGATCAGTGCTAAGAAAATGCACTCATCAATGTATAAATGACAGTGGCAAGGAAGGGGTTAACACTAGGGGGCGATCAAGGGGTTAACAGTGTTCCCTGGTTGTGTTTTAACTGTGTGGGGGATGGACTTACTGGGACAACACAGAGATTGTTGTTCCTGATTACTAGAAACAGCCGATGTCAGAGTTGTCCCCGCTCCCCCCAGCGTGCAGTGGGCATGCAAAGACCGATGTACAGGTATGTTGGTTTGCGCAGTCAAGCCGCCTTGCTGCCGTATATCTGCGTGTTTAAGTGGTTAGAGTGGCACTAATGATATTTTTCTTACATTAATACACACACACACACTACTTAATGACCCTGCAATCTATTTTTGTGAAATTGTTCCTTACTGTGTTTTTCTGCCTCCTTGTAATTGCCTATGTGAGCTTCTGTTCGTTTTCCCCATCATTTCTATATGTACCCCTCACATTTTTGTAAATATTTTCTTATATCTTTTCATGTGACATCACTGAAGAAATGACACTTTGCTACAATATAAAGTAGTGAGTGTACTTGTATAACAGTGTAAATTTGCTATCCCCTCCAAATAACTCAACACAAAGCCATTAATGTCTAAACCACTGGCAACAAAAGTGAGTACACCCGTAAGTGAAAATGTCCAAATTGGGCCCAATTAGCCATTTTCCCTCCCCGATGTCATGTAACTCGTTAGTGTTACAAGGTCTCAGGTTTGAATGGGGAGCAGGCGTGTTACATTTGGTGTTATCACTCTCACTCTCTCATTCTGGTCACTGGAAGTTCAACATGGCACCTCATGGCAAAGAACTCTCTGAGGATCTGAAAAAAAATAAGTATTGCTCTACATAAAGATGGCATAGGCGATAAGAAGTTTGCCAAGACCCGGAAACTGAGCTGCAGCATGGTGACCAAGACCATACAGCGGTTTAACAGGACAGGTTCCACTCAGAACAGGCCTCACCATGGTTGACCAAAGAAGTTGAGTGCATGTGGTCAGCGTCATATCCAGAGGTTGTCTTTGGGAAATAGACGTATCAGTGCTGCCAGCTTTGCTGCAGAGGTTGAAGGGGTGGGGGGGTCAGCTTGTCAGTGATCAGACCATACGCCACACACTGCATCAAATTGGTCTGCGTGGCTTTCGTCCCAGAAGGAAGCCTCTTCTTTTTTTTTTTTTTATCCCCTCAGAGGAACCTTTGAAATAGGACTATATCAATGAGGTCTTCACCTGTGTCCCTAATTCTCTCTCCCATTTCTCGATGAATGGGGGGACCTCCAGCCTGTCCATCTCAATCAACAACTTGTATATTTTTGATATAGATTTTTTAGTATTTTCTGCTGTACATATTTGCTCTATTTTTGTCAGGTCTCCACGTGACCTGATTGGTTGTGGAAGTTTTTTCACGAATTGGCATATCTGGAGGTACCGCCACTCATCGATTTTAAATAAATCCACTTTTTTTTTTAGTTCATTTAGTGCTAGTGGTTGCCCCGCAAATATTACGTCCCCTAATTGTGTTTCCTCTTTAATTATCCAATTCCCTCCTATATCTTTTTTCCCCGGAGGGAAATAATCGTTCTCCTTGAGTGCTAATAAAGGTGAGTTATAGTTACTATTCAACTGTTTGTATACTTTGTCCCAAATTTTTACAGTGTGCCGTGTGATAGTGTGTGTGTGAACATCCAGTGCTCTATACCCCGGGGGGTTCCAAATAATCCTTCCCAAGTGGACCCCACTCAGTGCCCTTTCTAAGTGTACCCATCTTTTACTTGAATTTATTTTCCCCCACTCTGGGATTCTAGTTAGTGCAATTGCGTGATAATAACTAATTATATCGGGGACCGCAAGTCCCCCCTGATTCTTACCCTGTTTTAAGAGTTTCAACGACGTGCGATGTTTCCTGTTTTTCCATACAAAATTCATCAGTATTGAGTTAAGCTTCCTAAGGTATTGCTGGGGTAAGGGTAGAGGGAGCATCTGTAGCTTATACGTTATTACAGGAAGTATCATCATTTTTACAGTATTTACTCGTCCGATCCAGGACAAGGGCCTGCTAGTGTATTCATTGCATTTTTTTTTCACTTCATCTAACAGGGGAAGGTAGTTGATTCTATAGAGTTTTCCAGTTGTATTAGCTAGGTCTATACCCAAGTATTTTATTTGCTTCTTCCAGACAAATTTATGTTCTTTCTTTAGAATCTGCTGCTCAGTTTTATTCACGTTAATATTAAGTATATGAGATTTTACGGGGTTAACCGGAAAGTTTGAGAGGGTTCCGTATACTGTGAGGGTCTCCATGAGAATGGGCATCGTCTTCCGAGGGTTGCTTACATAGAACAAAATATCGTCTGCGAAGGCAGCCAATTTATGGGACTCCCCCTCCACTTTACATCCCTCTATGTCAGGGTTTTTTCTTATTGCTGACAATAGAGGCTCTAGTGTCAGGACGAAAAGAAGAGGGGACAGGGGACAACCCTGCCTCGTCCCATTCCTCATTTCGAACAGTGCGGAAAGAACTCCATTTACTTTAATATTTGCCTTAGGGCTCCCATACAGGGCGTTAATACGGCTGATGAATTTTGGCCCAAACCCCATGTACTCTAGGGTACTAAACATGAACCCCCAGTCTACTCTGTCAAATGCTTTTTCTGCATCTATAGACAAGAGCAGACTGGGGGTTCCTGAGTCCCTCATCCTCTGGAGGGCCAATAGAGTCCGGACTCCATTGTCCCTCCCTTCCCTCCCCGGGACGAAGCCCACTTGATCCGGATGGATCAATACCTCTAAATGCCCTTTCACTCTCTCAGCCAGGATTTTGGCATATAACTTAGTGTCTGCGTTCAGCAGAGAGATAGGCCTATAATTAGAACACTTAGATCCATCTTTCCCTTCTTTAGGAAGAACTGTTATTGTTGCCAACAGAGACACTTCACCCATAGCGTATTCTATTCCCAGCCCATTCATATATTGTTGAAGTCTAGGGACCAGGATCTCCTTGAACGTTTTATAATAAGAGGTGGAAAAACCGTCAGGGCCCGGACTTTTCCCTGCGGCGGAATTCTTCAGGGCCCACAATATTTCTGCCTCCGAAATTGGCTGCTCCAGTACCTCTCTATCCTCCTGACCCAAAGATTCCAAACCGGCTCTACTGAGAAAGTCTAAGATTTTTTTTTTCCTTTTTTTTTTATTTTGGTCCCCCTTTTCGGCCTCCCTGAGGTCTACGGAGTACAGCTCTTCATAATAGTCCCTAAAGGATGAGGCAATGTCCTGGGATACATATTTAATCTCCCCGTTTTTGGTTTGAATTTTTTCTATATAGTTTTTTGTTTTTTGTTTTTGGACTATTCTCGCCAGGTGTTTACTAGATTTATTCCCCCAGATGTACCGTTCTTTTATTGTCCTATTGTAAATCTGTTTTGCCTCATGTTCTATACAGTCTTTAAGTTCATCCCTCTTTGCTATTAGCTCTTGAAATAATTCCCTATTGTGGGTCAAAGCAGCCTTATGTTTTTGTTCCAGGCTGTTTAGGTCATTCATCAGTTCCTGTACTTTCCTCCTCCTTTCTTTTTCAGACCATGCAGCTTTCCCTATCAATATCCCTCTAATGAATGCTTTGTGTGCCTCCCAGAGGTTGGCTCCATTTACTTCCCCATTATCGTTGTTAGTGAAGAATCCTTCCAGTTCTCTTTTAACACATTCCACCACTTCCCCGTCTCGCAGTAATTCCTCATTTAATTTCCACCCTCCTGATGTGGGTTTGTATTCTGGGACTGCAAGGGTCACGGAGGCAGGGGCATGGTCGGAGAGCGTAATTGTCTCTATTTTTGTTTCTAATACTCTATCTAAGATTCCATGTTCAACAAATATATAGTCCAATCTAGTGTACGTCCCGTGGACAGGGGAGAAAAAAGTATAGTCCCTTGTTTGAAGATGCTGGACCCTCCATACATCCATCAATTGCATATTGTATAGTTTATTTTTAATCGAGGATAGCTGTGCATTTCTTGTCCCCTGGCCACCGGACGTACTATCTAGGCTGGGATCCATGATAAAATTAAAATCTCCCATAAGAATTACTTGTCCCTTGCTGAAGGCCCCCAACTTTCGCAGTATCCCCTTCATAAATTTGATGGGGCTAGTGTTTGGCGCGTATACATTGGCCAGCATATATGTCATTCCAAATAGGGTTCCTCTCAAAAACAAATACCTTCCCTCTGGGTCTACCATTCTGTCTTCTAGCTTAAAATGGATATCTCCTGAGAAGCCAATAGCCACCCCTCTCGATCTACTTGATGAAGTATCTGCATAGTACCAGTTAGGGTATGTTCTTGAGAAAAGTTTCACATTTGTGTTGTGGGCAAGATGTGTTTCTTGAAGGAAAGCTACCTTGGCCCCGTATCTCTCTATCTCATCGAGAATTATTTGCCGTTTGCTTGGAGTGTTCAATCCTTTGACGTTATAGGTTAAAAATTTCAAATCAGGAGTCATTCTTCATTTATCTCTATAGTTACCTACGTAAAGGGCAGCGATGAGAGTCACCCTCCCCGAACCCCCTCCCTCCCTCCACACCCCCACCCCACCTCCCTCCCTCCTCCCCCTCCCCAAACTCCCTCCCTCCTTACCTTCTCCCCCCCCTCCCTCCTCTCCCCCCTCCTCCCCCCTCCCCCTCCCTGACCCCATCTCGGGTCTCTATTCCGATGGTGACCCATTTCTTCGGGTCCCTCGGAGCAGCTAAGGTGAGGTGGGGTTCTTTCCTCGCCCCCTCCCACTATCTTTTCCCCAGTTGGTCTCAGGATCTAGTGGGCCAGGTGGATGCGAGAGTGTTTAATTTCTCCTCTAATTTCTAGTTTTCACTCCCCCCCCGCACCCCACCCCCCCCCCCACCGCCCCCCCGCCCCCCAACACGCTCTCCCAATTCTCTGTCCATCCTGGCAAAACCGGTATAGGGATATCAAGGTTGTTACAGAAGTCCTGCAGCTCCTCTGGAACCCTAAGTCTAGCTGATCTTCCTTCTTTTATACCGATGAGGCACGCTGGAAACCCCCATCTATATTTTATGTTTTCTTTCCGCATCGCTTCCAGCAGTGGTCTCTGAAGCCGTCTTCTATCCAGCGTTCGAGCTGAGAGATCCGCATAGAGCTGTATTTCGGTGCCTTCATATTGTAATGGGGGGCTGCCTCTTGTCTTCTGCCAGATGTTGTCTTTATCCTTAAAGTTCCGGAACCTAACTATTATATCCCTTACTCTTCCGTGCTCTAGGCGGTCCATCCTGCCAATGCGATGAGCTCTTTCAATCGCCGGGAATTGCCCCTCTTCTAGCCCTATTATGGGGCTAAAAAGTGATCTAACAATTTTCTCCAAGTCTTCTCCTTTATGTTCTGGGATCGCCCTAAGACGAACATTTTGTCTTCTGTCTCTGTTCTCCTGGTCCTCTATTTTATGTAACATTTCTCTCTGGTTCAGTTGACACCTTTGGAGTGAAATCTTTATGTTATTAATTTCTTTGGTCATTTTCTCTACTCTCTCCTCCACCACTTCAACTCTAGCCAGTAGGTGGCCCAAATCCTCTCTCAGAGTGTTTATTTCCATTTTTATCACATTTTCCACTTTTAATAACATTTCCTCCATTTCCCTTTTTGTTGGGAGTTGGTCACCCTGGTGCTGATCTTCAATTCCACTAATCTCTACTTCGCTTACGTTTATGTCATCTTCTTTAGATTGCTCATGAGCCCCTTCCGTTTTCCTAGAGGTGCTTTTATTTTTCTCCATAATGGCCTTAGGCAGGTGACTGGTTTCCGGGGTTTTGGGGATTCCTCCTTGCTTTAAGTATTGTTGGATGGTGCTCGTGTCTTCTTTAGATGTTTTTAGAGCCCCTTTTTTAGACGCTTTAGTTGAAGTTTTACTCATGATTTCCCCCTTCGCCCCTCTTATTCTCCTCCTCTTAGCCAAGCTCCCCTTGCCCACCCTTTCCAAACGCCCCTCAGGTATTTTTAGTTGTCTTATATCCCTGGTTTGATATTTATCATGTTAGTGTCAGTTACCAATATGAAGGTGCATGGGAAGGAGTCCCGGCAGAAGATCAGTCCACGGGAAGGGGAGCGCCCAGGCTGCGGCCCCGTATCCCCAAAAAAACTGACCCCACCAAGGGTATGTGAAAATAGCAAGATTTTGCTGAAGTATTTTGTCACCCGGGCTTGCCAGGGTTTCTTTTACTCTCTTTGCCCAGGTATCTGATATAGTATAACCGTAATTCTGTACGCTTTTCTCAAAAGGAAGCCTCTTCTAAAGATGATGCACAAGAAAGCCTGTGTAAAAATATACTAAAGCGCTGATGTGAATAAATGTTAAAATATGTGAGAAATAAATATTAAAAGATAACTAAATAATATAGCTGCAATTATATATGTGAACTGATACACAAAAATAAAATGTTTTAAATGAATAATTGTGCTAATATTAACCTACTAATATATTAATTTTGTACCACCAAATTTAAGTGAATAATTATGAACATATAGTGAACCATGCAAAATATAAAAAATATATGAAATTCCTTCTGTGTAATGGTAACAATAGAGCAAACTTTTGCCGCAAGTAAAAGTATATCACATTCCACTGTGTACAAACCAAAGTCTATGCCAATAAATTCACATAAGGCCCCTTTCACACGTGTTGACTGTATGTCCGTTTTTTCATCCATCCGTTTTCGGATGAAAAACTGACATAGATGTACCCCTATGGGATAGCGGGTGTCAGCGGATGAGCTCATCTGCTGACACCCGATATCGTCCGCCTCCGCTATGGTCCGATTCTGCAGACAGAGAAAAACCCTATTTTCCTGTGTGAAAGGGGCCTAAGTGGGACTAGATAATCAAGCCTTAACGAGTCTTCTGAGTAACAGATGGTTCATTCAGAGATTGCACTGATTCCCATGGATGAACTTCCAACTTTCAGCAGGCTTCTATAACATGAAAAACGAGGAACAAACACTTTTTTTTTCAGTTTAGGCCGATATGTAATCTTCTATATATTTTTGGTAATGAAAATCGCAATAAGCATATATTGATTGGTTTGCGCAAAAGTTATAGCATCTACAAAATAGGGGAAAGATTTATGGCATTTTTATTATTATTTTTTTTTTTTACTAGTAATGGTGGTGATCAGTTATTTTTTTTGGGACTGCGACATTATGTCGGACACATCGGACACTTTTGGGACCACTGGCATTTATACAGTGATCAGTGCTATAAAAATGCTGATTAATGTGTAAATGTCACTGGCAGGAAAGGGGTTAACACTAGGGGCGATCAAGGGGTTAACTATGTTCCCTAGGGAGTGATTACTGTGTAAATGTCACTGGCAGGGAATGGGTTAACACTAGGGGTGATCAAGGGGTTAACTGTGTTCCCTAGGGAGTAATTATAACTGTGGGGGGGGGGTGAGACTGCCTGGGTGAGGAGAGCGATTGTTGTTTATACTTAGTATACTATACTGTCAGCACTGCTTGTGTTGATGGGCAACTGTGGATGCAGGACAGAAATTTGCACCGTATATGGCCAGCCTAACTATCACCTTGTATCTTTTAAGAAATGTGGACAATTATGAAGGCAACATGGACTCTCGTGGTACGGTATAAACTTACAAAAGTCGATATATAAAGATATATAAATTTATTACACACAATACATAGTAAAAAGCCTTCAATAGTAGTATACAATGGATGCTGCTATACATGAAGCATCCACTAATCTGACACACAATTGGATGATTGGAATTGGATCCCTGTGAATAGGGGCCCCTACTCCCCATGTTCGTCATCCCGTGCTTTTGGAGGTCCGATTCTCTTGGGCGAGTGTGTGATTCCCCATCCCTCTGTCTTCTGTGTTACATCCACTAGATGGCGTACACAGATATCAGAATTGTGGATGGACCGACGCTTTTGACCCTTGTGTTTTACAATTACTAATCGTTGCGCAGTTCTGAGCATGTCCACATGCACAGTCTGGAGTCGTTTCCGTTGATGTCCTATTGCGGCACCCTGGCGCTTGCTAATGATGGTGGTATTTAATGGGAACTGATTTTTCAGATGTTCCCTGTGGCAGCTTGTTTGGTGGTGGAGAGACATTCTGTGGAGTTGATTGACTGGTATGTGTCTTGCTATAGATGTTGATATTATGTCTATGATGAGTCGCTGTATAAATCATTGCTAAAAGATATGCTTTTTCACAGATCGTGGTAGATCTGGTGCTTGTCTGAAATCTAATGCAATAATTCATTTTGAATACTTTTTGAAACCTGGACCTAAACTGTGTACACCCAACCTGCATGATGTGATGTCAACAATGTGTTTTGAGATCTCTCAGCTAGTTTGGTATTCCTTTTGATTACTCTCATTAGGATTAGATCTGCGATAAGACGTTTCAACCATTCTAATCAGTATCCTCTTTAATATTTTTATATACTTTATAGAATTCACATGTGGCTATAGATGGTTCCTTGGACTATTTTCAGTTACACCTGATTTCAATACCCACTGGGACAACTCATTCTCTCCCGGCCTAATTAAATGCTTTGTTCAGTGAAGACTACATAGGTGTGTACCAATTAATTGAAATGCTTTGATTGTACTCTTTGAATTTAATTACCTGAATTACAATGGTTGTGAGATTGAATTCTCCACCTTACGATTTCCTTAAATGCTAGTGCCTACTCTTAAAGTATTCTCTTTTTCATCCAACAGTCTCTTTATGTGACTTCACTTTTCCTGGTTCCCACACTCGCCCGGGAGATTGCCATTTTTGGCCTTTGTGATGCCCAAAATTCTGGTGCCGGTTATGTGGGTGAGTTTACTATTTGCTCCTAATCAATCATTTCACTTGGGGTTATTTCTTAATGTTGAGGGATGTATAAGAGGGGTATACTAGACCTTATCCTTATTGATTTGAGATACATGACAGTATACCATAAAGGTTGGTTATTAGTTATGTTTTTTTGATGTTAATACTACATCTGATTCATCTGTTTTCTTGTAGATTATTCTCTGACTAAATATACTCTTGAAGAAGGGGGTCACCCCGAAACATGTAGAGTTTACCATTGGAAGACGAATCTCCGTGTGTAACAGCGCAGAATTATTATACATATCCTAGTTCTTCCAATTGTGTGTCAGATCAGTGGATGCTCCATGTATAGCAGCATCCATTGTATACTACTATTGAAGGCTTTTTACTATGTATTGTGTGTAATAAATTTATATATCTTTATATATCGACTTTTGTATGTTTATACCGTACCACGAGAGTCCATGTTGCCTCCATAATTGTCCAAATTTCTATGTAGTAATAGGGCAAAGGTACATACATTTTTTTTCTTAACAAGTAGCTTTTCCATATATTGTATCTTTTAAGATGTATATAGTGTCTATCAGCTCTCGACCCTCTTTCTTGTATTCAAGTGGAGAGAGAGAACTACAGCTTCAGGCCGATCCGCCAAGACAAATGCTTTTCTTCCAGACAGAGAGCCCCAGGTGCTGGCTAATACATGCACAGATGAGAAAGGACGGAAAAAACTCTGGACAGCCGCACTCCGGAAAGAATCTATTTTCTTGTGCCTTTTATTGCAAATTGAAGATCACATAACACAATCCACAGCAAAAGTGATACAGAACAAGGTGCTGACGCGTTTCACACTATATTTAGTGCTTACTAATAGCTATGAGTAAGCACTAAATATAGTGTGAAACGCGTCAGCACCTTGTTCTGTATCACTTTTGCTGTGGATTGTGTTATGTGATCTTCAATTTGCAATAAAAGGCACAAGAAAATAGATTCTTTCCGGAGTGTGGCTGTCCAGAGTTTTTGCCGTCCTTTCTCCTCTTTATTGTATTATTAATATTAGTACCACCTCATGATGATAAAATTTGTTGTTGCCTTACGTGCAACATTCTATCCCATGCTGTGTCTATGAACCTATATAAGAGTAGTGACATAAACCTTCCTAATGTTTTTTATTTACTTTACAGCCCTTTCTGTTAAAAGTTGATTCTGCAGTACACCCAATATACATCTGCATATTTATGAGCATACATATAAACATATGCATATGCTAATGAGTACTTTATATTTCATTTATTTTCATAATCAGATCAGTATTAAATACATTTCTAAGTTATTTAATTATTATTTTATATTTTGTATATATTTCCATATAAGGTCTAATAAAAAATCTAGAATTCTATATAGAGGATTGATTTTATATATATATATATATATATATATATATATATATATATATATATATATATATATAATTAGATTTTTTTTAATTACTATGTATATATTTTTTATGTGTGTGTGTATATATATATATATATATATATATATATAAAAATTTTTTTTATATCTGCAATATATTTGATATTGTTAGAACCAAATATGAGTGGTTTTATATGAAAATGGCAAAAGGCGAGATGACTCTGCAGGGTTTAATACTCAGAACTGATTAGAGGCTTTATATTTTATCCTCATCCTGTTACCTACCGGCTTGACAAAGGGGACTTCTCCCCGAAACGAGTTGCCATGGTAACCATTAACCCCTTCAATACCCGCGTATAGTCATATGACGCCCACAAGGTGGATCTACCATCCTGGGTGGGCGTCATATGACGTCCTCGGATTCCCGGCCGCCTGGGGGGCGCGCACGCGCGCCGCCGGCGGCGCGCGCGCGCGCCCACGGCATCGCTCGGGACCCGGTGCGAGTGCCCGGCGGCCGCGATGTCCGCCGGGCACCCGCGATTGCCCGTTAAAACAACGGGACCGGGCGGGCCCGTGGAGCTGTGTGTGTAAACACACAGCACCACGTCCTGTCAGCGGGGAGGAGACCGATCATGTGATCCCAGTACAGAGGATCACATGATCGGTCTCCTCCCCTTAAGTCCCCTCCCCCTACAGTTAGAATCACTCCTATTAGGGACACACATTAACCCCTCCAGCGCCCTCTAGTGTTAACCCCTTCCCTGACAGTCACATTTACACAGTAATCATTGCAATTTTATAGCAACGATCGCTGTGTAAATGTGAATGGTTCCAAAAATGTGTCAAAAGTGTCCGAAGTGTCCGCCGCAATGTCGCAGTCACGAAAAAAAAAATCGCAAATCGCCGCCATTACTAGTAAAAAAAAATAAAAAAAAAATTCAATAAATCTATCCCCTATTTTGTAGACGCTATAACTTTTGCGCAAACCGATCAATATACGCTTATTGCGATTTTTTTTTTACCAAAAATATGTAGAAGACTACGTATCGGCCTAAACTGAGGAAAAAAATTTTTTTTTTTTTTTTTAAAAAATGGGATATTTATTATAGCAAAAAGTAAAAAATATTGTGTTTTTTTTCAAAATTGTCACTCTTCTTTTGTTTATAGCGCAAAAAATAAAAACCGCAGGGGCGATCAAATACCACCAAAAGAAAGCTCTATTTGTGGGAAAAAAAGGACGTCAATTTTGTTTGGGTGTAACGTCGCACGACCGCGCAATTGTTAGTTAAAGCAACGCAGTGCCGAATCGCAAAAAGTGCTCTGGTAAGGAAGGGTGTTTAAAAGCCCTGTATTGAAGCGGTTAAGTCAATTGGAGTGCTCAGCAGCTGTGCCAAGAGACATTGCACACTACCTACAGGTTGCTACAGTCACCATTCACACAGGGCTCTTGGATAGCAAAAAAATCACAGGTGCAGCCACCTCTAGCATAAGAGTTTCAGCTCACAAGTCAGATCTGACAGGTGCAGGAGCAGGAGCACTCTCACTTGCTCAGCTGAATGACATCTCAGATCTGATGAAGGGATTTCATCCACAATACTGCCAGCTAGAGGGTTCATTCCAGGCTATGCACTAATTTATACTAGTGACCTTATCTAAATGTGAGTGTAATTTAATTGTGCTGTCTGATTTATTTATAAAAAATGTGTTGCACTCAGTTTATGTGCTTCCTCGCTCTTTTGTTTCTATGGAGTGCTTGGAACACAGGAGCAGCAGGGTGTCTCTTGCAATGCTTAGAACACAGAAGCCACCCAATACGGTTGGTGTTTTCCTGGAGTGTACAAGGCAGCCCAGTGCAGGAATGCTGGTGTTTACCTGGCTGCTCTTGCTCTGCATACTAGGAGTATGCAGGCCCGTTAGGTGCAGGAATGTTAGTACATGGAGGGTCACAGGGATACACAGAGGTGCTGAGAGTCCCCAGGGGCACTGAGGACAAATGCAATAGTCACTGACAATGCTGGGAAGCCCTGGGAGCTCAGCAGTTGGCATGTTCACACGGCAGGAAGTACTTTAAAGCGGTGTTCCAGTTAAAAAAAAATTTTTTTAAAGTCAGCAGCTACAAACACTGTAGCTGCTGACTTTTAATAAGCACACTTACCTGTCCAGGGTGCCCCTGATGTTGGCCGCCCTAGGCCGATATGTCCATCAGATCGGGTCCCAGCCCCACCATTCAAACTAAGGGAAACAGGCAGTGGAGCCTTGCGTGAGTCGCGCGCCGCTTTGTGAATGGCCGGCTGTGTGCTGGGACACACACAGGTCCCAGAAAACAGTACGCCTCATTCCCCAGAAGACAACGCGGAGGAGAAGAATGAAGACTACCGCAGATTAGGAACTGGCAATCTGCCTAGCAACAACCATTTCTGGTAAGTAAAACATTTTTTTTCTTTTTTTCTCCATTTTTAGGAGCCTTTTTGTGTAATTTTTTTTTTTTTAGGGTGCTTTAAAGTTCACATATGTCCAGCTGTGGGTTTGTGCCTGGGGCCGGTGCATATCTGTTTACCGGTTCAGTTGCGATTCAGGTCTGCATTTTTGCCTGAATTCGCACCTGAACCGGACCCAAAGATGCAAAGGACCCTTGTGGCCCCTGACCTGTGTGAACTGGCTCCATTGTGAGCAGGTCACACCTGTCATGCCAATTGGATGCGGAGAAACCCGAAACCAATCCCCATATATGAGGATCCAGCCTAATGCTGTGTAAAAGACGGGAGCTTTTCATCATATATTCCAATCATGTGTATGCCCCATTGGACTTTTTACGTCGAAAATTCTGACAGACCTAGAAAGAGAACATGTTCTAAACTTTTCAGACGGAACCAATTCCTATCGGGAAAACCGCTCATCTGTATGCTGTTCCGAAGTACCAAAAACTATGCATGCTCTGAAGCAAGTACGAGGCGGAAGCTATTGGCTACTAGCTATTGCACTTCCTTTTTCTAGTCCCGTCGTACGTGTTGTACGTCACCACGTTCTAGACAGTCGGACTTTGGTGTGACCACGTGTAAGCAAGACCGCTTGAGCGGAATTCCATCGGAATTCCCTCAGATAAACCTTCAGAGTTTATTCCGACGGCAAAAACCACTCGTGTGTACGCGGCATTAGACTATAATTTGCTGCTGTGCCGAAACCTGGAAGCCAGTAGCCAAACGCAGGGGAACTCTAGCGCGGAACATCTAAGGGAGAATATATATGTTCGTTCTGAGCAGTGGTGGCTTAAAATAAATAGCAATCATAACATTCTGAATAAATATATTTTCTTTAGGAAAATAATTACAACAAACAATGTTTCTTTCATTATAACAGCATTAACATTTATTTTTAGGTCACAATTGGATAATAAACCATTTAAAAAAATTAACATAAGCAGTAAAACATGAAGAATCCCAATTAAAAAAATTATATTTTACTAAAACAAAATTTACAGCAAATATTGTGCTAAGATTCATTCATACCAAAATTATATTGGGCTGTTTTTATATTACATATATAGTTGGCAGTTCAGTTACATTTTTATTTGTCATGCGAGTAAAATCATTAACCATTGCAGTTTGTAGGCTTACCCAATCCCCCTTAATTATTATTTTTGAAGAAAAATTTTACTTTTTACACTACAGGGTAGTGTACATGGTTCCTCTGAAAAAGAGTTTTCCCTTTAGTTGTGGTAGGAATGTCCATAATTACAGCTGCAACATTAGAGGAGAAAAATCCCACACTAACATGCTGAAATTGTTTAATTTCCCTTATTTCACAGTACCAATTATTTAGAAGTACTAAAATGTTGCTTTTATTGGTTTGAGAAAACTTATGTTACCTTAAAGTCCAACTCTATAAAAAAATGTAAAAATTAAAATATATATATATATATATATATATATATATATATATATATATATATATATATTCACTTAATTTAAATGTTTTACCTTTAAACATTTATGCCTGCCTAAGCTTAAATTACTAATTTCCATTTGTTTAAATTATAATTTTTTTATTTATGTATGTGAATGTCACAATATATATTATATTTAACTTATTGGTATTGATTCACTAAAGAAGTACATACTTCACTTAGCTCAGTAAAGATGTATTAATTTTGTCCAAAGGAAATGTCCATTTATTTAATTCCTCTGTGCATAATTAATTAAAAAGTGAATGCAGATGCACTAGGCTAGGTGAAAAATGTAATCCTTTGGTAAATCATCCACAGTTTATACATTTTTACATTCATTTTTTAATTTAAATAGAAAACAAATCTAATAACTTTCTGATGTTTCAGAATGCTCATCTTTGAAACAAAATAAACTATTTGTATAAAAGAATGTATGAAATTATTTAATAAAAATCCTAATTCAAGATATTCACATAAGTAATCAATATAACAAATTCATATTTAGAAATTACCTTTTTATACATTCATTTTTTTCCTACAAAACTATGAAAAGTTACAAATATGAAAATATTATATAAAATCAAAGCACGATCAATCGTGCTATAACAATATATGAGTAAAAGCACAATGATTAACCATCAACGTTGTGAAAAATAGTAGTTATAGTGCAATTATAACATTTTGTTTACATATGATATTGCCCCTTCACCAGTATAACTGTTGCAATAGTTAAATGTGTTCTGGTAAGCTTGTATATTATCAGCAGAGAAAAATATGTATGTCTTTGAAAAAATAAGTAAAAAGATAAATTATTTTAATTTGTGCCTGAGCTATGTTTGGCAAACATGGTGATTGAAAAGGTAGTAGATGCCTCACAGATGTTTTAGATCAGTGTCCTAGATGTCAAATTGCATTGAATGGTGGCCATACACACCGCAATTTATTTTCTGATTGATCTATGAATATTCAATACATGGTCGACAACCCATTTGATTGATATACCACACATGGGGAAATGGATTTCGATCAATATGATCGTAACCTAATTTTGCAGCTCTTTTTACACCATGTAATCTCAGAAACTCATTGGTTAAAATAAGATAATATTCATGCATGAGGTATCTTGGTGCTGCCAGTCAATGCAAAACGATCAATAATATTCCACACTGGCTGATCAACTGAATTTGATTTAATCTAATTGGATTTGAGGATTAATCAATCAAAAGGGAAGCCATGTCTATTCGATTGTTTGCAGATTCCATAGCTTTCATTGAATCGCACATTAATCAGATAGAAAAAAATAGCATGTATGGCCACCATATGGGCTTTTCACTACACTGTAGACACTTCAAAGACCTGGCAGGGATGTCTGGACCATAAGATTGGCTGAATAGACTTACAAATTCACTGGCATTTAAATCAGCATTGAATTTAGCTGTATGCTTGAAGTCCAGCTTCAAACTAATTGTGAGTAGGGCCAGCCTTACACAGTGCGAATTTCTTTCCTGCAGCCATATATGTGTTATATATATATATATATATATATATGTATATGTGTATATATATATATATGTATGTACAGTGGTGTGAAAAAGTGTTTGCCCCCTTCCTCATTTCCTGTTCCTTTGCATGTTTGTCACACTTAAGTGTTTCGGAACATCAAACCAATTTAAACAATAGTCAAGGACAACACAAGTAAACACAAAATGCAATTTGTAAATGAAGGTGTTTATTATTAAAGGTGAAAAAAAATCCAAACCATCATGGCCCTGTGTGAAAAAGTGATTGCCCCCCTTGTTAAAACATACTATAACTGTGGTTGTCCACACCTGAGTTCAATTTCTCTAGCCACACCCAGGCCTGATTATTGCCACACCTGTTCACAATCAAGGCATCACTTAAATAGGAGCTGCTTGACACAGTAAGGTCCACCAGAAGATCCTTAAAAGCTACACATCATGCCGAGACCCAAAGAAATTCAGGAACAATTGAGAAAGAAAGTAATTGAGATCTATCAGTCTGGAAAGGGTTATAAAGCCATTTCCAAAGCTTTGGGAATCCAGCGAACCACAGTGAGAGCCATTATCCACAAATGGCGAAGACATGGAACAGTGGTGAACCTTCCCAGGAGTGGCCGGCCGCCCAAAATTACCCCAAGAGCGCAGCGACGACTCATCCAAGAGGTCACAAAAGACCCCACAACAACGTCCAAGGAACTGCAGGCCTCACTTGCCTCAAGTAAGGTCAGCGTTCATGCCTCCACCATCAGGAAAAGACTGGGCAAAAATGGCCTGCATGGCAGAGTTCCAAGGAGAAAACCACTGCTGAGCAAAAAGAACATCAAAGCTCGTCTCAATTTCTCCACAACACATCTTGATGATCCCCAAGACTTTTGGGACAACATTCTGTGGACCGATGAGACAAAAGTGGAACTCTTTGGAAGGTGTGTGTCCAAGTATATCTGGCGTAGAAGGAACACTGCATTTCAGAAAAAGAACATTATACCAACAGTAAAATATGGTGGTGGTAGTGTGATGGTCTGGGGCTGTTTTGCTGCTTCAGGACCTGGAAGACTTGCCGTGATAAAAGGAACTATGAATTCTGCTGTCTACCAAGAGATCCTGAAGGAGAATGTCCGACCATCTGTTCGTGTACTCAAGCTGAAACGAACTTGGGTTCTGCAGCAGGACAATGATCCTAAACACACCAGCAAGTCCACCACCGAATGGCTGAAGAAAAACAAAATGAAGACTTTGGAGTGGCCTAGCAAAGTCCTGACCTGAATCCTATTGAGATGTTGTGGTATGACCTTAAAAAGGCCGTTCATGCTCGAAAACCCTCTAATGTAACTGAATTAGGACAATTCTGCAAAGATGAGTGGGCCAAAATTCCTCCAGGACGCTGTAAAAGCCTCATTGCACGTTATCGCAAACGCTTGGTTGCAGTTGTTGCTGCTAAGGGTGGCCCAACCAGTTATGTTTAGGGGGCAATCACTTTTTCACACAGGGCCATGATGGTGGATTTTTTTTCACCTTTAATATATATATATATATATATATATATATATAATGTAGAGGGTATCGTTATTTTATTAAAGGGGTCGTAAAGGAAAGGAAAGGAAAAAATATTATCTTCTAACTAGCTACCTTTTACTTAATGCAGTGCTCGTTCACTAAACTCTTCCATTGATTTCCCTTGCAAATGTCCTTTTTTCTTCATTAAAATCCTCACTTCTTGTTACTCTGTATGTAAGTACACACCATCAGGCGAGCCGTTCTGCCTGGTGGTGAGTGTCGTGCCACTACAGGAGTACATCAGGACGCTCTCTACGTTGAACATAGAGACACAAGGGCTGTTTGTTAGTGGGCATGTAAATCACACAGCAGTGCCGCCTCCCTTGTCTTATAATAAATTATTATTTAATTATTTATTATTTAAATTATCAGTATCGTTTTTTTTTTTTTTTTTCATCAACTATGCCCTTATTGTAATTTATAAATCCATTTAAAACATTTGTCATGAATTTATAATAGTTGAATAATAACCCGATTTGCAAATATTACCATTGTGAATGGATGAAATAGTCCTGCTGGGGAGGCGGGAATGGGTGGATACTATGGGCGTCGTGTATACAAGGACTTTGCTCATTCTCGTAAGGCGAGAAAAAAAAAAAAGGCTCTGCGCATGCGCAATGCCGCTAAGCGTATTGGGAACTGTAGTTTCGCTATTGCTGTGACGTTGCTGTAGTGCACGCGCACCGCAAACCAGCCAATACAGCACACTAACTACACAGGAAAGCCGGGGGATGATTTATAAGCGCTATTTAAACAGGTATCTACATTTTTTAAATGAAAATAAATACTTTTTTCGATATAAGCACCTCTCAAGGATTAATTATAGGGGAAAAATGTTTTCCTTTACAACCCCTTTAACATTAACCACGCCGTCTGTCAGTGTACTGAGCGGTGATAATTTATCACTGCTTAATAAACTGACACCTCAGTGTTTCTGTGAATTTCTGGTACTGTAATCTCGTAAAAAGTCTCATGAGATTCCAGTATCAGGGGCCGTTCGCCACTGTTGGAAGCGTTTGTAGATCTCTTCACTCCTCCAAGGGTGAAGCGATCTACTCTGCTTCATAAACAGGCACACAGAGGAGAAAGATCTCCTCTGTGAATGCCGTGGAGTGAAGCAGTGCTGCCCCACCAAAAACAGTTTATGTTATGTTCACTGGTTTTAACCACTTCAATACCGGGCATTTTCACCCCCTTCCTGCCCAGGCCAATTTTCAGCTTTCAGCGCTGTCACACTTGGAATGACAATTGCACGGTCATGCGACATTGTACCTAAATTACTTAATTAATTAATTTTGATAATTTATTTTCCCCACAAATAGAGCTTTCATTTGGTAGTATTTGATCACCTCTGCGTTTTTTTATTTTTTGCGCTATAAACAAAAAAAGACCGACAATTTTGAAAAAAAACCCACAATATTTATTACTTTTGCTATAATGATTCCAATTTTTTTTTCTCAGTTTACGCCGATATGTATTCATCTACATATTCTGGTAATAAAAATCGCAATAAACGTATATTGATTGGTTTTCGCAAAAGTTTTAGCGTCTACAAAATAGGGCATAGATTTATAGCATTTTTATTATTTTTTTTTTTACTAGTAATGGCGGCGATTTGGGAATTTTTTCGGGACTGTGACATTATGGTGGACACATCAGACACTTTTGACACATTTTTGAGACCATTGGCATTTATACAGCGATCAGTGCTATAAAAATGCACTGATTACTGTAAAAATGTCACTGGCAGGGAAGGGGTTAACTCTAGGGGGCGATCAAGGGGTTAAATGTGTTCGCTGTGTGCATTTCTAACTGTAGGGGGAGGGGACTGACCTAGAGGAAATGACAGATCGTGATTCCTAGCTATTAGGAATTAACGATCTTTCTTTCCTCATAGAACAGAGCAGGGATTTGTGTGTTTACACACACACACATCCCTGTTCTGCCTCTCGTGCCCACCGCAGTGCAGAGGGCGCACTGCCTGCTATTCCGATTAAAAGGAGCCTACGTATAGCTACGACGGCTTGCGGGATCGTGCCGACCTGCCGAAGTATAATGGAGGAGAGGCTGGTCAGCAAGCGGTTAAAAGAGAAAAAAAAAAAACAAAGTCAAAGGTTTCTCCCACAGTAGATTTTCATTTCCACCATGAGATTTCTTCAGTCTGATGGCCAGCATCATTCAACCCACTTCCTGTCACCCTGGACTCACCCCAGCCTGTGATTGGACAGTGAAAAAAATAACAGTACATGAACTGATTGGTTTCTTATGCTGCTTCTTCCTCCCAAACTCTAGTTCTGCTATAAAGGGATGAGAAGTAGCTGATACGAAGTCAAATTCTGGTACTTGGCTTCCTTGGCTTTAAATAGACATTTAATGATACATTATTAAATACAGAGATACATTCATTTGTGTCTTTTACATCTGTCTGGATTTCAGTTTTATAACAGCCTCTAGCTGTCGAATTTAATTTCACCAGAACCATAATAAACCAAGCACATTTTATAGGACAACATTAGAAAGTTTGTCCTGGGGTTGCGGAGAGGCCTGTCTTCTTGCTTCATCAGCACAGGCTTCCTTCAAAATGTGATGACTCTAATGCCCCGTACACACGATCGTAAATTTTGGCCAGCAAAAGACCGATGAGAGCTTTTGGTCAGAAAATGCGACCACGTGTATGCTCCATCGGACTTTTGCGCGCCAAATTCCCGCCAGCAATAGATTGAGAGCAGGTTTTCAATTTTTCGGTTGGAAAAAGTTCCGATCGGAAATTCCGATCGTCTGTACAAATTCCGACGTGCAAAATTTCTACGCATGCTCGAAAACAATTGGAAGCATGCTCGTAAGCATTGAACTTCATTTTCTCGGCTCGTCGTAGCGTTGTACGTCACGGCGTTCTTGATGGTCGAAAGTTCAGCAAACTTTTGTGTGACCGTGTGTATGCAAGCCAAGCTTGAGCGTAATTCTGTTGGAAAAACCATCCAAGTTTTTTCCAACGGAAAATCCGCTCGTGTGTACGGGGCATACTTTATTAGGACTTAAAGGAACCAATAATATCAGCAAAGTAAGAGGTTTATAGCCGACTAGTTTTTACGACGCTAATAAATCTAGCAATAAATATTGTACAGCCTTGTCAGTAAAATGTTAGCCTCTAAGTTTAAGTATTTTCCAGTAGGTAGATTCTAAACGAGACATGATTTGAGCCTTATTACCATTTATTTTTAGCTTTATTTTATCCTCCTTTTTCAGTACTAAATTCGCTCTCAGCACAGCGTATGTAGAATTCTTGGGATTTTTGTATGAGCCTGCAACAACGTGATGTCTGCTGGGCAACGTTTCCATTTCAATGTCGGGCATTTGTTTATCTAGTGTATAAATCTGAATGTCAATCAAATATATGCCGTCAGCCTTGATGCAGACTATGGAGTTATCACACCATTTCAGTTGTTCATGGCAATTTGTCAAGTTCCATTCCCAGTCATCTGACGATTTGTCTGTTAAGCAAACATAAGTAAAAAGAAGAAAAAAAACAAAAAAACTGTTAAAGCGTTTTTTTTACCAATCTTAAAATGTCAGGGGCTGTATAAGGAATCTGTTTGACACATGTTATCTAAATTTATGTATATCTAAACCCACAAACAAAATCTAAATATATTGCAGCTTGCCAGCTTTTTCTTTTTCAGGCTATGTACCTTTCCTGCAAGTACAGAAAATTACCTGTTGATCCTGCCAAAATCCAGGCCAATAAGTCTATAAATCCTCTTAGACACATAACCCATGGCATTGCATAGCTTTATATTACCATTTTTTTTTTCAGTTATCAAAACAGCAGTCTTGAAGCAATTTGCTACCGTTAATAAAATCTTTGACGTCTGCTATACAGGGCCGTTTTTAAGGCAGGGCAAAAGGGGCAGCTGCCCTGGGCCCTGTCATTATTGTGGGGCCCAAAGCAGCTGCCTCATACTTGCCAACTATCCTGGTTTAAATTCCCTGGTCCCTTGAGGTTTTAGTCCCGTGCTGTGTCCCAATATCTCAGTGCTGCTATTAATGCTGCCCAGTTCTGCCCTTTTGTTGTGTACAGATGACTCACCTACATGACCCTGTGTTTACATGTAAATTGCCAGAATTCATATGTAAATAGTGGCGGCATTCATATGTAAATATCGGCGGCCGGCGGTATTCATATGTATATCATGCCCCCCTGAGGTCATATCCACAGTAATCTCTAGCAGCCAATCAACAAGCAGAAATCATGTGCTGTAACCTCTAGCAACTAATCAGTGAGCAGTAATGTGTGCTGTAACCTCTAGCAACCAGTCAGTGAGCGGTAATGATACACTGTAACCTCTGGCAACCAATCGCAATAGCTGCCTGATCTGATTCAGTAAACTGATTTTGAGTCTAGCTGCTATTTATTGTATGTCTCAGAGCAGGTGGAGAGCGAAACTGCATGGGGGGAGGGGCCCAAGAAAAGTTTTGCCCAGGGTCCAATCAATAATAAAGACGGCCCTGCTGCTATAATGTTGAAAATGAGCAAACATTTTAATATAGCAATAATAATCAGTGCAAGGCTAAAGGTTTACTATTTAAACCCTGATTAACTAAATATATCCTGTCCTAACATAATACATTATACCATCATATATTATATAATATATATTATATTATAATAATATATATTATATAATACATTATACCACCCCCATTAAATCATTCTCTGCAGCTATTACCTTTTGTACCACCCTGTCCCTTTAGAATGTAAGCTCTATGAGCAGGGCCCTCCTGTACCTTATTGTATTGAACTGTACTGTAATTGTGTTGTCCCCCCTATACATTGTAAAGCGCAGCATAAACTGTTGGCGCTATATAAATCGTGTATAAAAATAATAATACATTTAAAGCATCCTCAAAATGCGCAAAATCAATATACTATATATAACACAGCCCAACAAAAAAAAGTAGCTTTTTTTCTTGTTGCCTTGCTTTTTAGACCTGTTCTTGGGTTATTTGGGGCGCTGATTCAGAAAATTGAATTGGCTAGATTAGATCAGCTCTAGTTTCTTAGATATGGTCCAATTTCTATAATTTTTTTAGGGATGAGCCGAACACCCCCCCGTTCGGCTCGCACCAGAACCCGCGAACGGACCTAAAGTCCGTGCGAGCTTTAGAACCCTATTAGTTATAATGGATGCGAACGTTCGAAATTAAAAGTGCTCATTTTAAAGGCTAATATGCATGTTAATGTCATAAAAAGTGTTTGGGGACCTGGGTCCTGCCCCAGGGGACATGTATCAATGCAAAATTTTTTTTTAAAAACGGCCGTTTTTTCAGGAGCAGTGATTTTAATAATGCTTAAATTGAAACAATAAAAGTGTAATATTCCTTTAAATTTCGTACCTGGGGGGTGTCTATAGTATGCCTGTAAAGGGGCGCATGTTTCCCGTGTTTAGAACTGTCTCTGCGCAAAGTGTCATTTTTGAAAGTAAAAAAGCTATTTAAAATCACTCGCGGCTAATGTTAATTCACGGCTCCCGTAACACAGAGAACAGTGATTCATTGAAACTCATTCATAAAAAAAAGTCATTGATAAAAAAAAAAAAAAATGAAAAAAAAAAAAGCGTAGGGGTCCCCCCAAATTCAATAACCAGGCCCTTCAGGTCTGGGATGGATATTAAGGGGGATCCCAGCCAAAAAAAAAAAAAAAAAAAAAAAAATGGCGTAGGGTCCCCCTCAAAATCCATACCAGACCCTTGAGGTCTGGTATGGATTTTAAGGGGAACCCTAGCCAAAAAAAATGGCGTGGGGTCCCCCTCAAAATCCATACCAGACCCTTATCCGAGCACGCAACCTGGCAGGCCGCAGGAAAAGAGGGGGGGACGAGAGCGGCCCCCCCTCTCGCCTGAACCGTACCAGGCCACATGCCCTCAACATTGGGAGGATGCTTTGGGGGTCTAAGACCCCTAAAGCACCTTGTCCCCATGTTGATTAGGACAAGGGCCTCTTCCCCACAACCCTGGCCGGTGGTTGTGGGGGTCTGCGGGCGGGGGGCTTATCGGAATCTGGAAGCCCCCTTTAACAAGGGGACCCCCAGATCCCGGCCCCCCCCCTGTGTGAAATGGTAAGGGGGTACAAAAGTACCCCTACCATTTCACCAAAAAAGTGGCAAAAATGGTAAAAATGACAGGAGACAGTCTTTGACAATTCCTTTATTAAAATCTTCTTTCTTCTTTCTTCATCCTTCGGATTCTTCATCTTCTCCTTCCTTCATCTTCTTCCATCTTCTTCTTCCATTTTCTTCTTCCTCCGATCCGCTTCTTCTTGCGCTGGTCTTCTCGTCCTTCTCGTCCGGCATCTTCTTCCGTCGGCGTCGGCGTCGGTGTCTTCTTGGGCCGCTCCGCGCAATGGGAGGCTCCCGCTGTGTGAGGCTCCGCTCCATCTGACAGGTCTTTTAAAACGGAGGGCACCTGGTGACCCCGCCCCCCTCTGACGTCATGGGGAAAGCCATCATGGAATTCCCCATGACGTCCCTGTGCGTCAGAGGGGGCGGGGTCACCAGGTGCCCTCCATTATAAAAGACCTGTCAGACGGAGCGGAGCCTCACACAGCGGGAGCCTCCCATTGCGCGGAGCGGCCCAAGAAGAGACAGAGACACCGACGCCGACGCCGACGGAAGAAGATGCCGGACGAGAAGGACGAGAAGACCAGCGCAAGAAGAAGCGGATCGGAGGAAGAAGAAAATGGAAGAAGAAGATGGAAGAAGATGAAGGAAGGAGAAGATGAAGAATCCGAAGGATGAAGAAAGAAGAAAGAAGATTTTAATAAAGGAATTGTCAAAGACTGTCTCCTGTCATTTTTACCATTTTTGCCACTTTTTTGGTGAAATGGTAGGGGTACTTTTGTACCCCCTTACCATTTCACACAGGGGGGGGGCCGGGATCTGGGGGTCCCCTTGTTAAAGGGGGCTTCCAGATTCCGATAAGCCCCCCGCCCGCAGACCCCCACAACCACCGGCCAGGGTTGTGGGGAAGAGGCCCTTGTCCTAATCAACATGGGGACAAGGTGCTTTAGGGGTCTTAGACCCCCAAAGCATCCTCCCAATGTTGAGGGCATGTGGCCTGGTACGGTTCAGGCGAGAGGGGGGGCCGCTCTCGTCCCCCCCTCTTTTCCTGCGGCCTGCCAGGTTGCGTGCTCGGATAAGGGTCTGGTATGGATTTTGAGGGGGACCCCACGCCATTTTTTTTGGCTAGGGTTCCCCTTAAAATCCATACCAGACCTCAAGGGTCTGGTATGGATTTTGAGGGGGACCCTACGCCATTTTTTTTTTTTTTTTTTGGCTGGGATCCCCCTTAATATCCATCCCAGACCTGAAGGGCCTGGTTATTGAATTTGGGGGGACCCCTACGCTTTTTTTTTTGTTTTTTATTAATGAATGACAGCTCTCTGTGTTACAGGAGCCATCAATTCATTAGCCGCGAGTGATTTAAATAGCTTTCTTCCTGCAAAAATGACACTTTTTTGCAGGGAAAGTTCTAAGCACAGGAAACCTGCCCTCCTTCACAGGCTACCTATAGACACCCCCCAGATGTGATACTGCAATGCTGTTCTAACAGCATGCACACACATATCCCCAGAAATAAAGCACATATTGTTGTCAGCAGTCAGCAGCACACTGACACGCTGACACTGTGAGTGAAACATAATATGCGAGGCCGCCGCCGCGGCGGCCTCTTATACCGTGGGGCGTGTATTAAAGCCCCTGAGCTATAATTGGCTACAGGCATCCTGCCTGTAGCCAATTATGGCTCTCCTCGCTGCCGGCGCTGTGATTGGCCAAGCATGCGGGTCACAGTGCATGCTTGGCCAATCATCAGCCAGCATTGCACTGCGCGGGCCGCAATGCATTGCGGGGCCGCTCGCATCACACGAATTTGATGCGAGCGGCCCCAATAGTTCTGGGCTCGCCGAGCGAGCGAACACCCGGTGCTCGATTCGAACATGGGTTCGAATCGAACACCGGGCTCATCCTTAAATTTTTTTTGTCAGTTTTTGAAAAGATCTTGCTGATCAATTTGTTCTTCTTTACCTAGTTTATGTTCTTCCAACTGTAATTTTATACAATGAATTCTAAAATGTGACTTATTAACTGTATTATAGATATGATTGTAAGCTATTCTGAGCAGAGACCTCTTAATCTTCTTGTATTTTATTGTATTATGACTGTATTGTCTCCCTTTTATATTGTAAAGCGCTGCATAAACTGTTGGCACTATATAAATCCTGTATAATAATAATATGATCATTTAGGAGGTGTGTGTATATTGGCCCTCATATCGTTTCATTTTTGGAGATCGAGCACCATAGAGGTTATGGCTAATTCCGAACGGTGCTGTCTGAATCATCCCAACATATTTTGCTATATTTATAACCTGATTTTTGATGGGTGACCAGTGCAAAGACGGTTATATGGCATTTATGCTGTATTTCAAAAACTAGAGCAGATAGGGAAAAAATTGTGCCATGTTTAGAATCAATGGGTTAAATATACCCAGAAACAGGTTTAACATTCGAGGCACTAAAATGTGTGCTGGCCTGTGTAATCAATAAAATGTGCAACTCATATTTTACACTAAAATGTGGAAAATACATATAAATAAGCTATAAATAATTCAAAAGAGGGAAATATACACATATACATATACACATATAAACATGCCTGGCTCGCAGTCTCTGCTCTAATTCATCCCAAAGGTGTTCTATTGGGTTAAGGTCAAGACTCTGAGCAGGTCAGTCAAGTTCCTCCACCCCAAGCTCACTCATACATAGTATATTGCCAAAAGTATTGGGCCACCCCCTCCAAATCATTTGGTGAAGGGGGATTATGGTGTGGGGGTTCTTTTTCAGGGGTTGGGCTCGACCCCTTAGTTCCAGTGAATGGAACCCTTAAGGGGTCAGCATACCACAACATTTTGGACAATTTCATGCTCCCGACTTTGTGGGAACAGTTTGGGAATGGCCCCTTCCTGTTCCAACATGACTGCGCACCAGTGGACAAAGCAAGGTCCATAAAGAAATGAATGAGCGAGTTTGAGGTGGAGGAACTTGAATTTCCTGACCTCATCCCGATAGAAAACATTTGGGATGAATTAGAGCTGAGACTGCGAGCCAGGCCTTCTTGTCCAACATCAGTGCCTGACCTCACAAATGCTCTTCTGGAAGAATGGTCAAACATTCCCATAGACACACTTCTAAACCTTGTGGACAGTCTTCCCAGAACAGTTGAAGCTGTTATAGCTGCAAGGGGTGGGCCAACTCAATATTGAACCCTATGGGCTAAGACTGGGATGCCGTTAAAGTTCATGTGCGCGTAAAGGCAGGCGTCACAATACTTTTGCCAATATAGTGTGTGTGTGTGTGTGTGTATATATATATATATATATGTATATATATATATATATATATATATATATATATATATTAAAAACATGAAACCATAAGGTCCAAAGTGCATGTTTCTTCTGTTGAATATCAAACTTTAATCAATGCATCAATACTTCTTCAATGAAAGCCATTAACTCCTGTGCAAATTTGCCCTTAATATGTGCTTCCATTGCACCCTCTTATGAAAAAATTCTCACTTGCTGGCAGCCAATAGAAGTGAATGCAAATACAGTGGCTGCATGGATACAGTCACATATTACAATTCTGACATGCGACTGGACCGGGTTCACGGATCTGAACACACAGTGCTCCAGTTGCCTGCCAAAATTTTGACATGCAACTGTGTCCATGCAGCCACTATGATTGCATTTGCTCTGAGGTGGATGAGGCACACAGCAGTTCTGCATGTAGGATGGGGTTCATCAACTGTCTAAATGAGCCCTTAAAGGGTCAGATCACCTGTTTAGAAAAAATCTAGTGTGAACTAACACTCTACACATCTCATTCTAACATTTTAGAAAATTACAGGCCACACACAAGTGTTATGAAATATACACCAACACTATACAATAAACTAACAGTCACAAAGCGACTGTGTGGATATTGTGGAAAAATGCCAAGGTCCTTAATAGCTATTATTTTACAAGTAGTACAAATGATGTGTAAAATTATATTAGGATTAATTGTCTCTAAATGTATTGGACTTTCATGCTAAGATAACTCATTATTCCTAAAAAGATGACTGTAAAAGAATGCAATTTAAAGATCAACTGAAAGAACAAAAACTACTGTAAATGCAATGCATATACTATATGTGTATTGTTTTGCATAAGGATAAAAAATATATTAAAACCCCTGTCAGGTTTTTATTGCGGTCTATGTCCCCAGTGGGAATGTTCAGCCTCTCTGTCTTGGTGACCATTGTCAAGCAAGTCATGGGAAGTCCAATGTTGCGGTTCTCACAGAAGCAGGAAAAAGGTATTGAGAAAAGAGGAAGCATTGGACTTGTAAAATTATCTTTTTGGTATTGCTATCTTAACCACTTCAGCTCTGGAAAGTTTACCCCCTTCACGACCAGGCCATTTTTTGCGATACGGCTCTGCATTACTTTAACTGACAATTGCCATCTCGTGCAACACTGTACCCAAAGTTTGTGCTTTTTTCCCACAAATAGAGCTTTCTTTTGGAGGCATTTAATCACCTTTGCGGCTTTTATTTTTTTGCGCTACAAACAAAAAAAGACTGACAATTTTGAAAAAAAAAAAACAATATTTTTTACTTTCTGTTACAAAACCTAACCAATAAAAAATTTAAAAAAAATCTAATTTCTTCATCAGTTTAGGCCAATATGTATTCTGCTTCATATTTTCGGTAGAAAAATTAAATCCCAATAAGCATGTATTTTTTACTAGTAATGGTGGTGATCAGCGACTTAATATTGTGGCAGACATTATGGACACCTAACTGACACTTTTTTTGGGAAACAGTAACAATAATACAGTGATCAGTGCAAAAAAAAATGCACTGTCATGGTACAAATGACACTGACAGGGAAGGGGTTAACATCAGGGGCGATCAAAGGGTTAAATGTGTCCCTAGGGAGGGCTTACTAACTGTGGGGAGGTGCTTTGACTGGGGAAAGTGTAAAGATCCATGTTTCATGCTTAGCAAAAACACAGAATCAGTACATTCCCCTCTTGCAGAATGCCGGTCTGCCGTGTTTACATAGGCAGCCCGCAGTTCTGCCTGTCTCCCAAATGATCGGCGGGTCCTGGTGGACATCGCACAGAGGGAAGGGGTTGCCGACGAGGCGTGCACGCCTCAGACTCGGATGAGACAAATAACGTACAGGTACGTGATCTGGCACAGAGCGGCCGCCCTGCCGCAGTATATGTGCGTGGGGTGGTCCACAAGCCGTTAAAGTGTTGATGTAAGTAACCTGGTTCCCGGGCACGTGACTTCTACACTCCAGAGGATCTCTGCCATCTCTTTAGCTTGTAGCATAATGTAACAAAAATGGAAATTGAAGTGCCACACCACTGCTAAGAGGTCCAGATATAACCTTTTTCCTGATAAAAGTAAGGGGGACAATCCAAAATGTATTCAATGCATTTTGAAGGTCCAAAAACTCCCCCTTCATCGGGGCTTGATTGAAAACAATGTGAAAAGGCTAGAAATGAAATGGACCTTTAAAAGTAACTTACTTATTCCAAAGTGATTTCAAACACAGGTCTTGTCAGCTGCTGGTTTGGCAGCCGAAAATTATTTATGGCACACGGTAGTGCATTAGACAGTTCATTTAAATGAAACTATTGGATTTTCTGACAACAAATGTTGGATGTGAGCTTGTTGGTGGAAAGTCCGACCGTGTGTATGCTCCATCGAACATTTGTTCCGGACTTTTCCGATCGTGTGTACACAGTCCGTCAGAAAAAGTCCAAAGTACAAACACGCATGATCGGAATCACGCATCACTATTGAACTTCCGTTTTATCAGCTTGCTGCACGTCTTGTACATCTCTACATTCATAATTGTTGGCCAACATTTGTGTGACCGTGTGTATGCAAGACAAGTTGGAGCCAACACCCTTCGGACAAAAATCCACGATTTTGTTGTCGGAAAGTCCGATCGTGTGTACGGGGCATCAGACTTTTAGAAGCGTTTAGTGGCAGGGGCTTTTAGTGGCAGAAAAAAAACCACTGCCAGAGCATCCTGGAACAGCAGAGTTTTAGCAGGAAAAATGCTTGACTCTTGTAGACATGTGTAAAGGCATCTAAACACGTTAATGCTTGGCACATTTTAGTACTTGAGCATTAATTCATTTCAATGGCCAGAATAAATGATTATTCTGGCTAATGAAATGAATTGTGACCCAAACTAAATTTACAGGTGCTGCTCAAGGCTCCACCATGTTTTCTTATGTAGCAACCAGTTAGAGGGCAGACAAGGTCAGAGCCCGTCTCAGCTCTAGACATCTAATGGAAAAGGGAAAATTCCTGAAAGTTGCACAGAGCATAGTCATGGGCGGAGTGAAATGCATTGGGATATGGCCTGGTTGGAGCCCAAGCTGAGGCTGTCATGACCTTCTTAAGGGGTTTTTAGGAGATGTGCGACTTCCAAGACTTTTTCCTTTTCCAATTAAATGAATAAACGCCCAACCACTTGATGCCGGAAAGCGCTCCTAAATGCGTTACACACTTTTACAAGCATCAGGCTTTTTTCTGCCAAAATGCTACTGCCAGGAGGAAAGGCTTCTAAGAGAACTTCCAAAACACCCAGTGTGCATGAGGCCTAAATGGGTGCTGCAGTGGTTAAAAGGACAGCACCTTCAAACATCCATAAGATGATCTTCACCAACACACCTTCCTTATATGAAGGTAATCAGTTTAAAAAAAAAAAGACATAATCACTCAGAGGACCAACATATCAGAATTGGCAGAGTGACAGAATCTTCTGGTAAACGATATCTTATCGGTGAAGTGTCTGAACTCCTGATATGAACCTAATTATACTGGCTCAATGACGCACCAAGCACTACAAAAAGATAAGGCAGACAACCCACGCAGTGCCCTTACAAATCTAAATGAGCAATTCTCACTGGAGTCAAGGACAATAATAAATATCTGGAGGCAAACTTAAGTCTACCTTACTCAATTTGAGTGGAGCACTGCTTTAATTTCCTATAAAGGAAATTCTGACCAGCTATGATATTTACAAAGGCCAGGAAAGTGATTTTGTAATGGAGAAAGAGGCAGGCTGAAAATAAGCAAGGATCTATGGATATAAAGTGACCCTAAACACTTAAAAAACAAACAAAAAAAAAGGAGAAGACAATTGTATTCAAGTCCCTTGTCCCCATCAGCATGGGGACAAGCTGTTTTACTATCGGAGTCTCCCCTGGAACGGTAGTAGTCCCTCATGTTGAAGGCATGTGGCCTGGTATGGTTGGATAGGGTGGGGCGTGTAAACACACATGCACTGCCCTCCTCCCATCTTTTTCCGTTGATTGCTCTCAATCTCCTTCAAATCTACAAATTCCTTTTTGTGCTGCTGTGAACCGACTTACTGTTAGAGTGTGGCTATGTTGGTTCTCTATGGTTCCACTGTATGTAGCAACATAGCCACCCACTCTTTCTATCTCCCAAGATCAACTATGGATTATGGGACGTGTAGTGTTCATAGAGCAGTGAACATGACTGCAACTAACATTCACTGCTCGTTCCAAATGAAAGTGAGAAGGAAAGGGAGAGGTTCAGGAGCTCATAGAGGACATTACAAGGAGGTAGAAAAAAAACAATGAGAAATAATTTAATGAAAAATAGAATACAGGGCCATTACCTTTTCATCCCCCATGTACATCTTAGTTTTGCACCCCATTCTCAGGTCTGACCTCTGAACCCCCACAGCTGTGCAACAGAACTACAGCTGCTTAGGGGGGTGGTGAATAGAAAAGCTGTGGACAGTGGTTAGCTATGGTGGGGGGTGTAGTGCGGGCTGTGGAAGGGGAAGATGTGTGAGGAGGCGAACTGCGATCAGGGAGTGCAGATGTGAGCTGCAGACGGTAGGGAAGTGTGCAGAGGTGAGTTTCATTTGGGGGTGTTGAGGTGAGCTGAGGTGGGCTGCGAACAGGGGGTGAGTTGTGGACAGGGGCAGAGGGGTATGGAGGTGAGCTGCAGACAGTTGTGGATGAGGGTGCAGAGGACAAAGGTGAGTTGTTGAAAGCGGTGCAGAGGTGAGTTATGAATTTGAGGTGTAGAAGTGAACTTTGGGCAAGGGTGCAGAGGTGAGCTTTGGATGGGGTTTCAGTGAGTTGTGGAGAGTGGGGTGCAGAGGTGAACGGTGGACAGGAAGCGCAAAGGTGAACTTTGGATTGGGGAAGAGGTGAGTTGTGGACAGTAGGGTGCAGAAATGAGCTGTGGACAGGAGGTGCAGAAGTGAGCTATGGACTGGAGGTGCAGAGGTTAGCTGTTGACAAGTGTTGCAGAGGCCAGCTGTGGATGAGGGTTGCAGAGGTGAATGATGCATGTTGCTTTTTTAGAGTCTTGATTTTTACTGGGTGGGGAGGGACAGCATACAGAGCTCAGTGATAAAGAGCATTTAATGCAGAAGTTAGGGATTTTATGGCAAGGAATTTGGGGAGAGATTTTTGTATTACATAGTTACATAGTTAGTAAGGTTGAATAAAGACACCAGTCCATCCAGTTCAACCTGAGTGAGTGTGGGTGCGTGTCTACAATTATCCCTATTTATTTAAGGTACCCATATAGCGCCGTCAATTTACGCAGCACTCCACACATACATCGTACACTCACATCGGTCCCTACCCTCAAGGAGCCCACAATCCAAGGTCCCCAACTCACATTGAGGGAATTGGTGAAGATTTTAGGGGAGGTTTATTTTTGGTTGTAAACTGGCCTGTGAGATATGCACATCTGTGTGTAACACACTCCTGAACCTTGCACTCTGTGCATAAGGCACTACTGAACCCTGCTCTCTGTATGTAGTGCACTTCTTATTCCTGTATTCTGTGTGTATTGCACTACTGAACCCTGCTCTCTGTGTGTTACACAGTCTTAGTTTTATTTAACAATGTCCCTTTATAACCGCCCCCCCCCCCCCCCAGTGCAATATGGCCACTATAACCCTATGACATGGTGCGCACAATGCAGGATGAGATCCTGCATCTCTGACAAAAGAAAAACCCTGCACAGTACTAATGTCCAACGTAGCGGTGTCCTATATTGTATATGAAATGTGTTGGATTCAGTGATGTAAAGTATGTAATACAGGTTGTTCAAAATGATTATTGCTCTCAGATAGTCATTGATAAGTTTTGAGATATAAGGAAATAAGGAAAAGCAAGGATATATTATGCCAGTCTAGGCTTTATAATGCTGCTTTATAATGCAGTCAATTCATGATTTTATTACTGTATAATTATATGCCAACTAAAGGGGAGTGGTCTTTATAAGTATGTATGTATGTAGGGAGACGAAGAGGGTAGTTATAATATCTCCTAGTACTGGTAAGTTGGCTCTGTGAAGAAAATGCCTTAAAACGCGTTAGTCTGGATATTAGAGTTCGGCCTTCGAATTAAGCACTATTGGACGAATGAGATGTTCCTTATTGAAATTATGTGAGAAATGTGTCTTTAATCTAATTTGTGAGTACAATGTTTATTTTAACCAGCTATTAACCTCTCCTCCCAGAAGTGTGCGCTGTTTCATTGTTTAATTTAATGTTTTTCCAAAGGCTTCCCAGTCTGGAGAGAGCTGCAAGGAATTAAATTTTTTTTCTACTATATGATGCTGAAAAAAGAGACTGTGCCAATAATTAGAACTTTGGCAGACATAGACTTGAATATTCAACTGCTGTTGAGCAATAATATTAGTTTAGTATTTTTGGTTGTTTGCACGCGTGAAAGGCTCAGGCTAAGCAATTTCAGTACAGGAGAGGAGTCTGTACAACTGTGCAAATCTAAAGGTGAGTTGGAGTTTATCTTTAAACCATTAGAACAGCATGACGGACCGACAGTTAACATTTTTCAGAAGGACAGGTCAGCAATAGCAGTCCCCATATTTTCTAAGTACAGTTTTTTTTTTTTTTTTTTTTAGTAAAAGAGGGACATGCACAACACTGTTAACTCATCAAATGACTGCATTTTAAAATTACATGAAATGACAAGGGGGTCATAGAAATTCAGTTAGACACTTACTGTAGATCGCGTATGCATCACAGTGATCGTTAACCTACAATGACAGAAAACATTTGCATGTTATTCTCAAATTTCAAACTTGAAACACATATATTGGGTAAGATAACTGGAAAACGTAATTCCTTACTTGCACCAACAAAGAATGTGTAAATCATGCTCAAAGTTCATTCCTTATATTTGTACCACTCTGTTCTAAAGGGACACAATTATTTTAGTTTTTGATGATCGTGTTATATAAATTCACCTGATTTATCAAGCTGCGATATTGAGGTGCTAAGGTGCCCTCCCAGTTGATCGTGTTAGAATGGTTTAAAGAGATGCTGCCATCTTCCCCTTGCAAGACAAGGTGACACTGTCTCTGAGAAGGAACACCTCCCATACTCACCTTACCCTCCACTGAAATGACCAGGGGGAGCTCTGAAGTCACTGCCCTGGTCATGTGACAGTGTTTTGTTATAATGATTGGCTGCCAGACCTCAGCAATATCACAGAGTAGCTGGGCACATGGTCCTGTCCTGTAAGTGCCAAGTGTTACCACTGGCTAGAGGAGGAAGGAACCATGCGTGGTAAGAGAGTATAAAGGGTTTGGTGTTTGGTGAGGGCTTGGTAAAGACTTTGTCACTTTGCCCTGCATGTGCAAGGTGACACAGCCTGTAACAAACAACACGGTCCTGTAAAGATCTCTAGATCAGGGTGAAGTGTGCTTATGTGCATTGCACTTGCATCTTTTTTCTCAATTCAGGGCTATTCACATAAATTCAGGGGCAGAATTTGGGGCAGTTATAGCTTGACTTCCAGTGTGCAGCTCTGCAGCCTGTTGGAATCAGTTGTCGGCATCAAGGAAGTCTCTTTAACCAACAACTGGATGCTTGCATAGTGGTGCACTAGACATGAAAGCGTGCTCATGAAAATATCTGTATCATGGGAATGATGGTAAATGTACACAATTACACATACTTCATCCTGTTCTAGAGATCTTCAGAACCTGGAGTTCTTCTTTAAGTGCTCTTGCAACACCGGGAAAATTATTGATGCAATTATACACTGATATGTTTCATTTACAGTTAAGATATAGTCACTTTATTTATTTATTTCCACCTTCAATGCCAGAATCTTGTCATTGCACATTCTGGCGATGTACAGGCATAAGGAAATTGATTTGATTAAATAGAAGCATCTTTAGCAAAAGAAAAAAGTTTGTATTTGTTATGAAAAAACTCTTTTCCAAGTTAACTATATATACTGTATAGTGTAAGAATTTGAACATGCTTTATTGCAGATACATCTCTGTTATTGTACTGTAGATGTGGCGAAAGGTCATGCAGGTGCACAAGTTGAAAGTGAGAGCTATGAAGAAGGAAGTTCCAAATATAATCGTATGATCAGTTTCGGTTTTAGGCCTAGGGCCACTCAGGCACTTACATTTCTCTGCTATTGATATAACTACTTGTTGACAGTGATCTCATTGGCATCACATTGAAGCCACCAAGCCAACTGACTGCCAACCAGAAGCTGAATCTTTGGCAGCAAGGAAATTATAAACATCAGTGTATCCCAAGCCATATAATGGGAGACATTTCATCATCCTGGCATCCCATTAGATGAGTAATCTGGGACTCTAACATCAGCAAAAAGTACAATATTATTTTCTTCCTCAATGAGGTGGCTATAGTTGTAATTCAATCCCTCTATGGACAATTCAAAGGGACTGTCATTTGAGGTGAGAATTGTAGTAGTATTTCATTTTGGCTAGAGTAAGGGAGGGTTAGAGCCCCTGCCAGATTATTATTTTTTTTCACCATCTGTGTCCCATTGCAGAAATTTCCTCACAGAAAAAATAACTGCAAATTAAGGGAATTTCTTGGTGACAACCTGGTCACCAAAAATAGTGTCCTCATAGGAAGATTTTGCCTCTATTACTTTTCTGGGGACAACCCAAAATTTGGGATTTACTTTTGCTTGAATTTTTAATAATAACGGTAAACAGGACAAATAGAGAGGATGAATCTCCTTAAATCGAAGTTCCACCCATATAAAAGTCAGCAGCTACAAAAAGTGTAGCTGCTGACTTTTAATAATTGGACACTCACCTGTCCCACGGTCCAGCGATGCGGGGGTACGGAACCCCGCTCCTCTCTCCCTCCTCTCCGCGGCACTGGCATTCTGACTGTGGGTGCCCGCCTGTGGCTTCACAGCTGGGCACGCACTGCGCATGCATGAGCCATGCTGCATGCTGTGATTGGCCGGACAAGGAGGGTATCTGCCCCCCCCCCCCCCAAAAAAAATGACATGCCAAATGTGGCATGTCAGGGAGTCACCATCACTTATAGCGGAAGTTAAATTTTTGTGTGGAACTACGCTTTAAGTAATTTGTAAGGTTGATGCATTAATCGATGGCTAACAGAACAACATCTGATTATATTTATATATATATAAAATATAATCATGGTAAATGAATAGATGACATGTTTGAGCTGAGCCTAATAGAGTGTATATTGACACTTCACATATACAGACATGTGCGAAAGCTGACTTCCCCATTGTGACTGATAAAAGCACGCTGCAGAAAATGCTGACTAACAGAAGCTTAGAAAGCATATAAAAGAGAAACTAGCTATGACAATGTTTTTTTTTTTTTTTTTTTTAGCCTACAGTAAGCAAATGAGGATCTGTCTGCCTAGTGCAGTAAATCAGATTGAAGCAATGATTTATTTCAGTGCAGGCTAAAAACCAAAGGCATCACATTTGCACAGTATTACTAAGAGATGTGAGTTAACTGTCTTTTAACTGTTATAGTAACTATCTTCAAAAAGCAATAACTGGCATAGGCAATATCATTAAAGAAAAGTTTGGTTAGAATAAAGCTCAAACCTTTCTTTTTTTTTCTTTTTGTACAAAGGGGAATGGTTTTATTGTTATTTGTGCCTTGTTCAGGAGATTTCCCCTAACTCACTGTCCAGGTTGTCACCAGGACAGGAGGTGATGGGATATCCCTCTGATGGGGACAAAGACAGCAAAACACCTATCATTTAGTAGAAAAATGCTTGAAATTGCCCTTATGCCACACTGTGTGATTTAATCTATAATTTAGTAGAGTTAAGCTGGGCGCAGGTTTTAGGGGTTCACACAAACAAGGTGGATGGAGGAATCATGCCCACTGGCACATTGTATACACTGGTCAATGGCTGCAGCTTATTGGCTGAAGCTACTGATCAAGGAAGATCTTCCAACATGTCCCTTTGACTTTTGTAGAACATGGACAGCCACACACTGACCTGAGTATGGCCAGCCAAGAGCTGTTGGAACATCTGTCAGATTTTTACTGCTCTCTGTGTCTTGGGTACAAGTGCATTTTTCAATGCTTGTCTAGGTGTCAACAGAAATGGAAGTGAAGGGACTGAAGCTACACACCATATTAAAAACTTGACAGAAATCAATTCTACTGAAACCTGAAAACAGTCATGGCTGAAGTGTGGCTTTAACTTTTATCTTGCCAACTGTGTCTGCATATAGCATTGCTGACCTAAAGTGTAATTCTACCTTTAGGAACTTTTCTGACTAAGTCGATATTCTAAGCCAGGCAAGATAGTCAGTTTGGTAATTGTTATTTATGACTTGCTTGTATAAAGTATAAAACTTTCTGTACAAACCAATCAAGAAAATTCCCATTTTTGCCAGGTAGGAACTTTATAACAACGATGTAATGTAATGTTACATCTTCAGAACAATCCATAGTTAACTGTGGACAATTTTGGATGAACTGGCACAGATGTAACCAATTTCATTTTGGTAATTGACTATTCACAAAGATTATTATCTTGCTGTATGACCTCGGAATATCAAATGTGCCACAAAAGTAGAGTAACACTTTGCAGGAAACGTAATTCAGCCAAGCATACAGAAAGTGGATTTAAAGCTCCTTTCCTGTAAATATGCAGGACTTTGGCTTGGATATTTCAGGGGCCATTTAATCAGCATGACAGCCAGGTATTTGGCATTTTAAGAGGGAATGGACAACAATGGTAGCCTATACTTTTTTTTAAAGTAGCCTATATAACATAAAAAAAAAAAACTTTCAATGGGCCATTGTCCAATTCTTAGAACTGTACTAGTTTTATAATACACAAAAACAAGTGATTCATATCCATAAAACACATTTCTACTCACCCGATGATGATGATGTGAAAAAAAGCAAAAGGAAAACATTGCAGATGTAAGTAGTAAGAACAATGCAGACCATATGAACCAGGTGCGGAAAATAAACCTCCTGGGGCCATTTGGTGGTCCAGCCATTTCACCATTCAGCCTTTCCATTTCTGTACATCTGTTAGATGCCAATGAAAAAGTGAGGATGACAGTTTAGAATTGCCAATTTATACTCTATTAACGACAGGGTGGAGTTACACAAGTGGGAATCCCTTTCCCTTCCCTTTTCAGCATGGTCATACTTTGGCAGATAAGACAGTGTTGTAGTTCTCTGTGAAACTCAATGTCTGGCAAGTTGCCAGTGTTTACTTGAGGCAGATGACGAAAGGCTCCCCGGTTACGCAATCCAGAACGTGCAACAGTTTACAGAGGAAGCCGGTAATAAGTTTCTTACATGGAAAGTTTTATTATTATTTTTTAAAGCTACACTCCAGGCAAATATAAAAATGGCATTCATATGGTTCTGTATTGTTCTAGAAACAATTAAATGTGCTATTCCATACAATTAGCATAAATACCTAAATCTATTTTTATATGAGCCTTTTGTCATCCCTTGTGCAGAAGAACTAAAGCTAACCATACATGCAAAGACTAAAGAGGTATTAAACCACAAAACATTTTTTTTTAATTCCAGCTTTTTAGTTCAACCTGAGTGAGTGTGCATGTCTACAATTGTCCCTATCCCTGTACATTGTGTCTCATTAAGATGCTCATCTACTATATTATTATTTTTATTTAAGGTACCCATATAGCGCCATCAATTTACACATACATCGATCCCTACCCTCAAGGAGCCCACAATCCAAGGTCCCCAACTCACATTCATATACTAGGGCCAATTTTGGACAGAAGCCAATTGACCTACTAGCATGTTTTTTGTGTGGGAGGAAACCGGAGTACTCGGAGGAAACCCACGCAAGAACAGGGAAAACATGCAAACTCCAGGCAGGTAGTGTCATGGTTGGGATTCAAACCAGCGACCCTTTTTACTGCTAGGCAAGAGTGCTAACCACTGTGCCGCCTGTGGGTGGAACTCTGCTTTAAGTCTCCTCTTCCCAGTGCCCCCATAACAAGCCACTTGCTATGGGGGCACTCATGCACAGGCTCGATCCCGAGCCAGTTTATATGCGTCTATTGACACATACAGCATGGCTCAGCCCCACCCCCTCCTCACAGGATTTGATTGACAGCAGCAGGAGGCCTCACACTTTTGCTGCCTATGAGACCCATAAGGAGAGAGAGCAGTGCTGCTGCTCACAGAAACAGCGCTGGATTGAGATCAGGCTTAGGTAAATGCTTGGAGGGTAGCTGATCAGGGAAGGTTTTTTTACCTTAATGCAGAGAATGCATTAGGGAGAAAAACCTTTAGCCTTTACAACCACTTTAACCTGGTGATCTGGCAGTGAGTTTGGTATGTTTCAACTTCCAAGCTGTCTAGCAAAAGTGTCAGTTAGAAGGTTAAGATAAACCATTAAAACACTGACAGGGGTGTTAGTTGTAATTTGGATTTAATTTATTAATCAAGTTTATCTAAATCTACGAATGCATCCAATATTGCCCTCTCCTCAGACTGACAATTAGACATGTGCAATTTGTTTCGTAACAAATTTAAATTCAGTCAAATTTTGCATCTTTCGGACATTTGGATGCATCCGAATGCCCAAAGAAAAAAAATTTCATCTAATATGAAAAAAATTATAAAGAAAAAAATTAATTAATTCAGCATGATTCGTTAATTTGTTAAAGGTCTAATGAAACAAAAGTTTGACTCGGAGTAAATCTTATGCCTTGTACACACGAATGGACTTTCGGACAACAAAACCGTGGAATTATGTCCGAAGGGCCTCGTCTCAAACTTGTCTTTCATACACACCATCACACAATTGTTGGCCAACAATTATGAACGTATCGATGTACTAGACGTACTACGTGGTCTTTCAGCTCTTTAGTGCCACCCTTTGGGCTCCTTCTGATGATTTTGTGTTAGTAGAAGTTTGGTGAGTGTTGATTCGCGCTTTTCTTTTCATGCTTTTCATTTAGTGCTTTTCAGTTCGCGTTTTTCATTTTGTGCTTTACAGTTAGTTTCTGAACGCCCGTTCGTCAACCAGACATGTTGCGGAATCAGAGGAGATAACGTGTTATTTATTATTGGCCTTGTTGTTCTTGCTTTGATTGGTTGAATAATGATTTGATTTGGTATATTTTTGGATGCATTGAATGGACTTTTTGGTTCAGTTCTATTGGCAGATAGCATGTCTAATGTTATTTGTTTCATTTTTTTTAATGCACAATAAAAATTGTGTAGAATAATACTTGGCTATGTGTTTTACTTCAAACGACAGTTTGGGAGTAGGCAGTTACAATGTGAAATTAACAAGGGACACCAACATAGTTGTATCTTTGATCTTAAAAACTATGGGATAATGGTGTTGTGGTAACTTGCCCAAATAAAAAAAAAAAAAAAGCATAATAATATTATTCTTGATATCACTAGAAAAAAAAAGCCTTTGAAAATTTGTTTGCAAAAAACTCCATCAGTATCACCAGCAAAGCAGCTTCATTATTAGCCCATTAAAGAAGAGAATGTGCTGTGCATTTGGAGATTTCATAATTTGCCACCTCACAAATGTTAATTCTCCATTAGGAACGCTAGTTTACAAGACCGACCGCTTCTGGCTTCTCCTTGCTTCCGAGCATGTGTGTTTGTACTTTGGACTTGTGTACACACGATCGGAAAATCCGACAACAGACATTTGTCCGCGGAAAATGTTAAAACATTCTAGCCAACATTTGTCTGCGGAAAGTTTGCCAACAATTGTCCGATGGATTGTACACATGGTCGGATTTTTCGCCAACAACCTGTCATTTACACATTTCCCCTTGGAAAATCCGAACGTGTGTACAGGGCTTTACAGTCCAATCAGCTGATTCAGCTGGAGGTTGAAGGTTGGATTACTGGAAAAGTGCATTCCTGAGAACTGAGTGAGAAGGCTGTTGTATTGTATTTGAGCAGAAGAGAAGAGATATTGTCATTGTGTGTGTTAATAAACAAACGACTTTCCGAACTACGAATCATTATCACAAATATATATATATATTAAAACATAAATAACAAATTATCTGAAAATGAAACAATTAAGCAATAAAACAAATCTATTCGTTATAATGATTATCTATACTCTACAAAAAGAACCAATTATCCGAAAATGAATTAATGTAACATAACGAAAATAACAGAAAGAAATGATGCATTTTACTAATGAAACAACATTTTCCGTGGTGTACAAGTCTACTGGCAATGCTGCTGTCCAAAGGTTTTTCCATTGCTCCTTCCATCTAGATTGGATACATCCTAAGACTAGGGGTGGGCCAAACAGCCCCCCCCCCAGTTTGGTTTGCACCAGAACATACCGAACAGGCAAAACATTTGGCAGAACACACGAACAGCGTTAAAGTCCATGGGACACAAACATGAATAATCAAAAATGCTAATTTTAAAGGCTTATATGCAAGTTATTGTCATAAAAAGTGTTTGGGGACCCGGGTCCTGCCCCAGGGGAGATGTATCAATGCAATTTTTTTTTTTTTTTAAATGGCTGTTTTTTATGGAGCAGTGATTTTTTTAATGCTTAAAGTGAAACAATAAAAATGAAATACCGGTATTCCTTTAAATATCGTGCCTGGGGGGTGTCTATAGTATGCCTGTAAAGTGGCGCATTTTTAGAACAGTACCACAGCAAAATGACATTTCTAAAGGAAAAAAAAGTCATTTAAAACTGATCGCTGCTGTAATGAATTGTCGGGACTCGGCATTATAGATAAAACGCATTGAAAATGTGGACAAATATTTTATCTGGATAATTTTCCTACTACCCAAAGAGATATATGCAATAAGAAAAATATCCTGATATAATACTACGGAATAGATATTTTTATATCAATACTTAGCATATTTACTTATGCTGATCTGTTTCTACAGTCTTTACAGTGGTACTAATGTGTATCTACATATCTATATAATACACAGGTATTCAGGTCGCCAGCTAAATAGTTCTATAAAGTAGATAAGCAGGCTTTGACCATATGAGAACTGATTCACCTACTTTATTGACTCTTTTGCATCTTTTATCCCCCTGTCGTACTACTAGAAGTTTAGGCTATCTTCTTCTCTTGAATATTTGCCTGTTATACGGACTGTGTGTTAATTTAGCTTAAATATACTTTGCTTCATGAAGATCAATCCGCACCCCCTATATAAGGGTATGTGAATTGTTACATCGGGAAGGTATCAGCTTGCATTGAATATAAAAAGTGCCGATAGGATTAAGCATACCTCTGTATGAAGGGACCAAATAGTTATATTATTTCTTGCATTTACATTTGATTTTTATGGTTCCCTGTTGGGTGTGATTTCCCCCTATGCAAATGTCCATTTGAGCCGTAAGGGACTGTTCTTTGGGTGGCAAATATATATACAGAATAAAAATAATCTTATAGGAGTGAAGCATGGGGAGAAAAGGAGTTAAAACTACTCAAGCAAAAAGTGGGAATAGTAATTCTATAAAGACCTATATGGTACGAGATAAAATGGAGCAAAGTACGGAACAGACAGTTGAGAATGTGGAGGAAGTTCCTCCAGTGTTAGAGGGGAGGACAAATAAAGCTGGCCTGGTTGAAGAGGGAGTACTGCAAATAGATCAAAAACAACAGAGGATGGAGAGGGAAACAGATGGCTTACAAGCACTTCCCACAAAGCAAGATATGGCAGAGATGATCGCTGCTGTAATGAATTGTCGGGACTCGGCATTATAGATAAAACGCATTGAAAAAAAGAGCATGCGCCCCCCCCCAGTCCATTACCAGGCCCTTTGGGTCTGGTATGAATAGTAAGGGGAACCCCGATCCAAAATGTCATGGGGGTCCCCCTAAAATCGTGGGGTCCCCCTAAAATCCATACCAGGCCCTTGGGGTCTGATATGGAAATTAAGGGGAACCCTGCGCCAATTTTTTTAAAAAGATGGCATAGGGGTCCCCCCCAAAATCCATACCAGGCCCTTATCCAAGCCCACAACCTGGCAGGCCGCAGGAAAAAGAGGGGGGACGAGAGAGTGCCCCCCTCCTGAACCCCCCAAAGGACCTTGGGACAAGGCCCTCATTCCCACAACCCTTGCCCGGTGGTTGTGGGGGTCTGCTGGCGGGGGGCTTATCGGAATCTGGAATCACCCTTTAACAAGGGGACCCCCAGATCCCAGCCTCCCCCCCTGTGTGAAATGGTAACGGGGTACAAGTACTCCGACCATTTCACCAAAAAGGGGTCAAAATGTTAAAAAAGACACAGCTTGGGGACAAGTTCTTTATTAAAAAATAAAAATGTCCCACGATGTCCATTCATCTTCTTCTTCACGTCGCGACGGACCGAAAAAGAAAAAAAAATCCACAACTGACCCGCCTCTATGGGAGGCTCCCACGTGTGACGCTTCTTCACTAATGACAGTTCTTATATAACCGAGGGCGGGGCCACCCGGTGACATGCCTGGGTGACCCGCTCCCATTGATGCCACGGGGAAGCCATAGGGAAGTCCCTGTGGTGTCAGAGGGGGCGGGGCTACCCGGCGACATACCTGGGTGACCGTGCCCACCTCTGACACCACGGGAAGCCATAGGGAAGTCGCCGTGGCGTCAGAGGGGGCGGGGCCACCCGGTGACGTACCTGGGTGACCACGCTCAGATTACCAAGTGAAAATAAAGGGGAATAAAAATTTAAAAAGGAAAACGAATGCAGCCACCACATTTAAGGATTGTTAAGATGCTGTATATGTTGCATGTTTTTTGGGTTTATTTGGCTTTAAATCTAATAGATTGCTCCATCCACAATAAAAAGCATTGATGAAGGAATCTCCCCTGCCGGCTATTGTACAACGTATTCAGCAGCCAGTGGGACCTGTGATTGCTGGATACCCGAAAGTGTCAGCACCTGATTGGATGCAGTGTCTGTTCAGTCTCTGTTCAACACTGCAGACAATTTTCCACCCAGCTCCTTCAACAAAAGCAGATTAAAAAATTGTCTGTATCATAAATAATTAGAAAAATAAAATTTTGGTATATTGGCGTGAATCTGTGTATTAGTCATTATGGATTTCTAATCATTGGCAGATATAGCAGGTTTGCACAGTAGTGCTCAGATTTATTTGATATATGAGTCAGTGCAAAGAAAGCAGTAGCTTACAGCATCCAGATCTCATCTAACCTCAGTTAAATATCAAATCTTTATTATTTTTTGGCAATAACATGGTGTGGGCGAATTTCTGCCCGTCACAGGCTGTGTCACGCCCTTCCAGCCTGTGTCTTAGAAGAAGAGGGTGGTTAAGCCACCATTAACCACTTGTCGACCACACTAAAGCCGAATGACTGCTACAGCAAGGCCAACCAGTTCTGGGAGGGCATCATATCTCCTACCATGATTGCGCCCGCTCTGTGATCCTGTGTCCTTCTGATAACAGATTGAGGTAAAGAGCCAATCAGCAGCTCTTTGCAGCAGGATCAGCTGTGTCCAATCACAGCTGATCACAATGTAAACACAAGCTGGTTATCAGTATTCCTTTCCTCACTCTGACAGCGTGAGGAGAGGATAGCTGAAAACTGGCTTTTGTTAAAAGGTCAACTTACACTGATAATCAGAGCACTGATTATCAGTGTCCTAATTATCAGTAAAGTCCCAAAAGTGCCCACCAATGCTGCCTATCAGTGCCCACCAGTGCTGCCAATCAATGCCCGCTAGTGCTGCCAATCAGTGGCCATCAGTGCCACCTAATAGTGCTGCCAATCAGTGCCCACTAATGCTGCCAATCAGTGGCCATCAGTGCCTCCTCGTCAGTGTCACCTATCAGTGCTGCCTATCAGTGCCCAACATTGCTGCCTCATCAGTGCCCATCAGTGCAGCTTATTAGTGCCCATCAGTGAAGCTTTTTAGTGCCCATCAGTTGGACCTCATCAGTACAGATTATCAGTACCCACCAGTGAAGCCTCATTAGCGCACATAAGTGAAGGAGAAACATTACCCGTTTGCAATAAATTTTACCAACCAAAAAAAAAAAAGTTGTTGTTTTTTTCTAAATTCTTGGTATTTTTTCATTTATTTAGCAAAAATTTTAATCAGTGCCAATAAGTGTGGCATATTAGTGCCTCCTCATCAGTGCCACCTAATCAGTACCCATAAGTGCCACCTCATCAGTGCCCATAAGTGCCACCTCATTAATACCCACCAGTTCAGCCTATCAGTGCCCATCAGTGCTGCCTCCTCAGCGCACATCATTGAAGGAGAAAAATTACTTATTTACAAAATGTACTGACAGAAACCAAGTAAAAAAATTATTTTTCTTCAAAATGTTTGGTCTTTTTTTTGGTAAAAAAAAAAAAAACCCAGTGGTGATTAAATACCACCAAAAGAAAGCTCTATTTGTGTTAGAAAAAAAATATAAAGATTTCATATGGGTACAGTGTTGCAATTGTCATTCAAAGTGACAGCGCTTAAAACTGAAAATTGGCTTGGGCAGGAAGGGGGTAAAAGATCCCAGTAGGCAAATGGTTAATCTACATGTAATATCCCACCCCCATTGTGTTTAGCTGGTTAGTGGGCATAGAGGAGGAGGGACGGAGTGGGCTGTCCTTTACTACTGTGTATACACCCACATGTGTGACTCTATAGTCACATGGGCTGCTCAGATGTGATAGGGAGGAAATGCTCAGCATAGAAATTCACTGAAAACTGAGCATGTGCAGAGTCACCATGGCTGCAAACTCCCTAGCTGAATTGGGGACATGAACAGAAGGGGGGGACAGACAGCAGCAGGATCAACCAGGTGTTTTGCAGAATACAGAAAAAAAATCTCTGAGTGAGTATGAACAGCATGTAATACAGCATTTATTGATAGTATTTTTATGATGTGGGTTTAGTGACACTTTAATGTAAGAATGTCTTTGAGGAGTTGCATTTATGCGTAGCTATTGCACTTTGAACTGCCTAACTCTATAAGTCCAACAAATGTCAATATCCTTTACTACATTTATAATATATGAGGTTTTTATATGCTTTCGAGTACAGTATTGTCTTGAGTAATGGAAAATAGTAGGCTTTGTTTGGAGAATGTTCAACATTCCTGTTTTACAAACAATTGCCCAATATTACTATGAGCAGTTGCCAGAAGGGCAAAAGTTACTTGAGATACGAATGAGGAGTCAGGCATTTACCAGTAATCAAATGCGTATAACATATTTTATGGTTAAGACAATGTCACAATACCCAGACTGTCTTTGGTGTTAATAGTATTCTTGGATTTATGTGACAATGTCTTCATCATAAAATATTCAATACACATTTAATTGGAATGCTGGTGCCTTCCTCTTTCCTCATCTGTTTTTTTGCACATTTGACACAGTGCAGTCACTGCGAGTGCCTTCTACTGTTAGGCCACTTTCACACTGGGGCGTTGAGAACGTCGGCGGTAAAGTGCCGCTAGTTTGAGCGGCACTTTACCGCTGTTTCAGCGGCGCTTTTTGGCTGCTTTTAACCCCCGCTAGCATACCTCTCAACATTTTGAGATGAGAAAAGGGACCCTAACTAGCAAATGTATGTAAAGGAGAAGTAACCAAAAAAAACTGATAATTTAATCCACAAGGGACTTTTTTTAACCACTACTATTTCGTTATATTGCCTTTTTAAAATTTACAAATGCAGCAATTTAGAATTTGGATGAAAGGTTTAGCACTGGGAAACACTTTTTGAAAGATAAAAAGTACATTTTATATACAACTATATAGATCAGACCAAAATGAGGGACAAATGAGGGGGGAAGAGGGCGAGAGGGACATTGCTCAAAATCAGGGACAGTCCCTCCAAATCAGGGACAGTTGGAAGCTATGTGCTAGCGGGCGAAGAAGGGGTTAATACTGCCCATGTATCACCGCTGCCGAATCGCTTTGCAGGTGCTTCGGCAGCACTGCCTATTCATTTCAACGGGCAGGGGCGGTGGAGGAGCGGTGTATACACCGCTCCTTCACTGCAACAAAGATGCTGCTTGCAGGACTTTTTCTAGCATCCTGCAAGCGAATCATCCCAGTGTGAAAGCACTCGGGCCTTCACACTGAAGTGACAGGAGAGGCGCTTTACAAGCGTTTTGCAGGTGCTATTTTTAGCGCTAAATCGCCTGTAAAGTACCCCAGTGTAAAAGTAGCCTAATGCCGTGTACACACGATCAGACTTTCCGGCAGACTAAATCCGACGGAATTAGTCCATCGGACAATCCGATTGTGTGTGTGCTAATCTGATCGTAAAAACATCTGACGGACCTAGAAATAGAACATGTTTCAAATCTATCCAACGGACTCAATTCCTATCTGGAAAACCGTTCGTCTGTATGCTGGTCCGACGGACCAAATACGACACAAGGGAAGCTATTGGCTGCTGGCTATTGAACTTCCTTTTTTTTCGTCCTGTTTACGTCATCACGTTCAAAACGAACCGACTTTCAAACGGACTCAGTCCGTTCGCGTGTGGCCAAGTCCGTTTGTTTGGAAAGTCGGTCGGAACTCCGCCGAAAGTCCATCAGGAAGACTGTCGGACCTAGTCTGCCAGAAAGTCCAGTCGTGTGTACGCGGCATTAGGAGGAGTGCAGTTCCAAACTCGGACTTAACTGGGATCTGAATTGGTTTTAGAAGAATTCTGATGTGCATTACTACATGCTACTATAAGCCACTATAGAGCCAGTTTTTCCCAAGACATATGAGTTTCTGTTGTGGAAATCTGTCCTCAGTAGATATGTAAAAAAAAAAAAAAACTGTACTTTTTTCCCCATTGAGAAAGACACATTTGTCGAAACTGGTCTGGGAGGGCATGCAGTGACGCCACCATATGACTTAGAGGAGGACGGGCTCCCACAATTGCCGGTCGGCATTTTATACATGCGCATATAACATTTGGATAAATGTGAGTGCTTCTTATTTTGTTTTAAATAAATTGTTTTTTATCGGATTTACACTATGGGCTGCCTCTTTTCCTTCACTTCTCATATGGACCCTATGTGAGCAATTTCGTCCCCTACATCCCTATCACTTGGATTATCGGTTGTTGCCACAAGAACACAGGAGGGATTGCAGTCATCCATTACTGTAGCAGAGCTTTCATACCTCTGCTTTCTGGTAAGCAGCCAGCTTATAAGGGTGTCGGGCACTGTGTTCACTATTTGTTGCCATTTTCAAGTCACCTGGGTGCCTTAATTGTCTACTTTGCAACATCAGGATTATTTTCTCCATCAATATTTATTCCTGATATGTCTCCACCTGAACATTTTTGATACAGCTCGGCCTTTGCTTTTGACCAACACCCTCAGAACATTGTTGTTAAAGAGACTGTAGCTATCAAGAGACTGTCTACCTTCAGAGGACATTAGGGTCCCTGTAGGCAGTACAAGTCCTCATCACTAAGGACATCCTGTGGAGCATATTTGCATTTGCTCAACTATATTAGTTTTTGTGGTTTATCACATTTTTGTTGGCGCAGCTTCATTTTTTTACATGTGTTTGTGTGTGTGTATCCCACCTTGAGCAGCAGCCTAAACATTGTATACCAGTTGTAGCGCGGCTTTTTTTCTGTTATGTACTTTTGTAAAGCTGGCCAAACACATGAGATGATAGCAGCCTAACCTGCCTATTTAATATTGTTGCCCCATGTCTGGTGCCAGTGATTCGCGAAGACTGCTTTCAGTTGCTCTTTACTGTACTCCACAACCCAAAGTCAGTAGCATCTGACTTTTCCTCCTCTCCTCCCTGTACATAGCCATAAACATACTGTACATTCTCAGCTGAGCCAGTTATTAAAGGGATTCATTCAACATCTTAAAAAAAAATGCAGGTAAAACCACATAAAAATCAAGTATTGTAAATGCTTACTTGTTTTTTCTTTCCATAAATTACTTTTTATTCCCTTGCATATGCCTTTGAACTTGCTAGAAAATTTGACTACTCCTAGCGGAGTAAATTCTCCAGTACCACCCCTTCTCTTCTTCACATTATAACCCTCTCCTCTTCTGGAAGTATTTAATTACTCTCTGTGATGGCCCAGCCCCTCATAAACATTTATGAATCTGCTGGTGGGGAAGCGAAAAAAATCACTTGAGTGGCAACTCGGGAAACAGAAAATAATTTGTCATCTGTATATATAAAAGTTGATAGCAGCGTAAGCTATATTAGAGCACGATTAATGGCATAAAAAAAATGCATAGGCTCCCCAAACTCATGCTGTTATGTTCTGTTCATATATGTGTATATGTGGGGGTGGGGCTGAAAAAATGTTTTAGGAGGGAATTTATGTGCATAGTTGTAACTTCAATTTTTATCATTTAAAAAAAATCTTTTTACTTAACTTTTTTTTTATCACATAGGGGACAAAAAGTTTCCATGTGATGATTTTTTGGTGAGAGGTTCTATTTGATGAGACATCCGGGGACTAAAAGACCCTGGATGTCTCCCCTGTGCTCCACTGAATGTAATGCAGATCTTACCTGTTCTGGCACTCTGACACTGAACTAAATATACAATTGGAATGACCTCCCCCCCTGCAGTTTCTGGCACTCTTCCAGTGCTTTGCAGGAGTTAAGGGAGAACCCCAGAGGAGGATCTGAGCGATACACATTCCACAGTAGTAAGATGCTCCACCTTGGGTGTTCTCCCTTAACTCCTTCAAAATGCCGGAAGAGTGGCAGAAACTACAGGGGGCAGGGGACTGCAGGGGCCCTCCATGCACCTAGGCAGTGCCTAGGGGGCCCGTGCGTTAGGGTGGCCCTAAAACGGGAAACATGTGTTTAACCTCTTCCCGACCAGCCACCACAGTTGTACTGCGGCAGGTTGGCTCCACCTTTTGACCACTAGGTTGCATGTGCGTGACGCCGAAGCCGATGTGCAGGCCCGACGGTCGCGATGAATGCCGGGCACCCGCGATCACTCCACACAGAGACAGAACGAAGTTCTGTCAATGTAAACAGACAGATCTCTGTGCTGTCAGGGGTGATGAGAACAATTTGTTGTTCATACTAAGTATCAACAACTCATCGCTCACCTCATCCTGTCAGTCCCCTTCCCCACAGTTAGAATCACTCCCTAGAGAACACAGTTAATCCCTTGATCGCCCCCTAGTGTTAACCCCTACCCTGACAGTGACATTTACACAGTAAATCAGTGCATTTTTATAGCACTAATCGCTGTATAAATGCCAGTGGTCCCAAAAATGGGTCAAAAGTGTCCAATCTGTCCGCCATAATGTCGCAGTCCCCATAAAAATCACAGATCACCGCCATTACTAGTAAGAAAAAATAATAAAAATGCAATAAATCTTTCCCCTATTTTGTAGATGCTATAACTTTTGTGCAAACCATTCAATATACACTTATTATGATTATATAAATAGCAAAAAGTACAAAATATTGTTTTTTTTTTTTCAAAACTGGTGCTTTCTTCAAAAGCAGAGATGATCAAATACCAGCAAAAGAAAGCAAAGTGACAGTTAAAGTGACACAGTGCCGTATCACAAAAAATGGCCTGGTCATTGAGCAGCCAAATCTTCCGGGGCTGAAGTGGTTAAAGAAAGAAAAACATTTAATTTTGCGTATGTCTTTTAACACATTGGTGTTCTGGTGGCAGTACTTTGGCAGAATGATCATTTGGAGGATATTCTATGTGAGATTTTTACCTGCTACTTTTTTGGTATAAAATAAAGTTTGACATCATAATCTTTTCAAAATTTAAGATGACAGAAGGAGTACTTGAATGTCAGCTATATATTTTTTTTTTCTTGGGATTTTCCAACACAAAATTATACACACACAATTTATTAAAAGTTGATTATATGTTTTAGATTATTGACTCGAGTATAAGCCTAGGGTGAGAAATGCGCAGCTACTGTAAGTGGAAAAGAGGGTCAACAATGCCCATTTGCATGCCTCACTGTGCCCATTTGCAGCCATAGGTCCCCCAAACTTCAAACTCTGTAGTTAAGGGTTCCTAGATGCCCCCTAGCTGCAGCCAAAATCTGGGGTCACAGTTGACCGACTTTGGGGCCCTGTATCTCGGGATCACTTGGTGCTAGGAACCCCATCTTTGGATATGTTGTAGTGCTAGGGATTGAATACCAAATTTGGGGTTCCTAGCAACATGGTTCCTAGCAACAAGTGTCCCTGAGATATGGGGCCCCAAAGTCGGGTCGGAAAATGTCAAGCACTTTTCTGCAGCAGAGAATGACATTTTCTGAAACGACTTTGGGGCCCCGTATCTCGCGGCCACTTAGTGCTAGGATCCCCATCTTTGGATATGTTGTAGCGCTTTGCATACCAAATCTGGGGTTCCTAGCACCAAGTGGCCCCGAGATACGGGGCCCCCAAATCGGTCGGGAAATTAAATTTTCTGCTGCAGAAAAGTGCTTGACTCGAGTATAAGCTGAGGGGGGCACTTTCAGCACAAAAACTCAGCTTATACTCGAGTATATACAGTATAATTTAAAAATTAAAACCGCCAAACCATTAGGCCCCTTTCACACTGAGGCACTTTGCAGGAGCTAAAGTTCTAAAAATAGCCCTGCAAACCGCTTTCAAAAAGCCGCTGCTGTCTCTCCAGTGTGAAAGCGGTGCGCTTGCAGGACGCTGAAAAATGTCCTGCAAGCCGCATCTTTGGAGCGCTGTAGGAGCGGTGTGTTTACCGCTCCTAAAGCGCCTCCTTCCCATTGAAAACAATGGGGCAGCGCTTCAAACCCACCTGCAAAGCGCTGCTCTCAAATTTTCCGACAACAAAATCTGATCGGACTTTTCCGATCGCGTGTAGAGTATTCCGACGGACAAAGTGCCACGCAAAACGACATTGCTGCAGATGGACACAGTTGACCGACTTTGGGGCCCTGTATCTCGGGATCACTTGGTGCTAGGAACCCCATCTTTGGATATGTTGTAGTGCTAGGGATTGAATACCAAATTTGGGGTTCCTAGCAACATGGTTCCTAGCAACAAGTGTCCCTGAGATATGGGGCCCCAAAGTCGGGTCGGAAAATGTCAAGCACTTTTCTGCAGCAGAGAATGACATTTTCTGAAACGACTTTGGGGCCCCGTATCTCGCGGCCACTTAGTGCTAGGATCCCCATCTTTGGATATGTTGTAGCGCTTTGCATACCAAATCTGGGGGTCCTAGCACCAAGTGGCCCCGAGATACGGGGCCCCCAAATCGGTCGGGAAATTAAATTTTCTGCTGCAGAAAAGTGCTTGACTCGAGTATAAGCTGAGGGGGGCACTTTCAGCACAAAAACTCAGCTTATACTCGAGTATATACAGTATAATTTAAAAATTAAAACCGCCAAACCATTAGGCCCCTTTCACACTGAGGCACTTTGCAGGAGCTAAAGTTCTAAAAATAGCCCTGCAAACCGCTTTCAAAAAGCCGCTGCTGTCTCTCCAGTGTGAAAGCGGTGCGCTTGCAGGACGCTGAAAAATGTCCTGCAAGCCGCATCTTTGGAGCGCTGTAGGAGCGGTGTGTTTACCGCTCCTAAAGCGCCTCCTTCCCATTGAAAACAATGGGGCAGCGCTTCAAACCCACCTGCAAAGCGCTGCTCTCAAATTTTCCGACAACAAAATCTGATCGGACTTTTCCGATCGCGTGTAGAGTATTCCGACGGACAAAGTGCCACGCAAAACGACATTGCTGCAGATGGACACAGTTGACCGACTTTGGGGCCCTGTATCTCGGGATCACTTGGTGCTAGGAACCCCATCTTTGGATATGTTGTAGTGCTAGGGATTGAATACCAAATTTGGGGTTCCTAGCAACATGGTTCCTAGCAACAAGTGTCCCTGAGATATGGGGCCCCAAAGTCGGGTCGGAAAATGTCAAGCACTTTTCTGCAGCAGAGAATGACATTTTCTGAAACGACTTTGGGGCCCCGTATCTCGCGGCCACTTAGTGCTAGGATCCCCATCTTTGGATATGTTGTAGCGCTTTGCATACCAAATCTGGGGTTCCTAGCACCAAGTGGCCCCGAGATACGGGGCCCCCAAATCGGTCGGGAAATTAAATTTTCTGCTGCAGAAAAGTGCTTGACTCGAGTATAAGCTGAGGGGGGCACTTTCAGCACAAAAACTCAGCTTATACTCGAGTATATACAGTATAATTTAAAAATTAAAACCGCCAAACCATTAGGCCCCTTTCACACTGAGGCACTTTGCAGGAGCTAAAGTTCTAAAAATAGCCCTGCAAACCGCTTTCAAAAAGCCGCTGCTGTCTCTCCAGTGTGAAAGCGGTGCGCTTGCAGGACGCTGAAAAATGTCCTGCAAGCCGCATCTTTGGAGCGCTGTAGGAGCGGTGTGTTTACCGCTCCTAAAGCGCCTCCTTCCCATTGAAAACAATGGGGCAGCGCTTCAAACCCACCTGCAAAGCGCTGCTCTCAAATTTTCCGACAACAAAATCTGATCGGACTTTTCCGATCGCGTGTAGAGTATTCCGACGGACAAAGTGCCACGCATGCTCAGATCAAATTAGGAGACCAAACCTATTGGCTAATAGCCTCTACCTAGTTCCATCGTACGCAACGAACGTCACCACGTTCAGAATGATCGGATTTGTCGGATTGTCCGACCGTGTGTATGCAACACCAGTGTCGGACAAAATCCGTCTGAAAAAATCAGACGGATTTTGTTGTCGGAATTTCCGACCGTGTGTACGGGGCATTATAGTTTCCCTTTAATACTTTTTGCGGAAGCATTCTTTTCATTCTGAGACCAATTTATAAGCAGGTTCTGCCAGTTTATTTTTAGACTGCAATGCAAACAAATTCAGTTTTATTTCATCATCATTTAAAAATATTTTTCCTTTATTGTTCTTTGGATTTAATTTAGTACACGGGTACAAGAAGAGAAACTAAAACTGCTACAGGTTATAAGGGTATACCTAACTCTGTTGGGGAAAGTATTGTTTCTAAAAAATACTCAGAGCTGATTTACTGGAAAACTCCCTAAGTTACTGAGACACTAGCATTTGCTAAATTTCAAAATTCATAGGTATTGTATGATGCACTTATTGTTTTATGTATACAATGGGACTGATTTTCTAAAACTGGGGGGGTACAAACTCTGGTGCAGCTGTGCATTGTAGCCAATCAGCTTCCAACGTCAGCTTGTTCAATTAAACTTTGACAAAAACAAAAACATGGAAGTTGATTGGTTTCAATATTTTTTTCCTAAACAAAGCTGAACTTTCTGGGAATATTTGAGGCTCAATTTACATATATGCGAATTGAATGCGTTTTGAACTGCATCCGATTCGCATGGCATGTGAACTAATCCGGCTTTCTATGGTGCCGGTTCACATATATGTGGTGTAGCAGCAGTGCAAATTTGCTTCAAATTTAAAAAGAGTCCTGAGCATTTTCTGAGCACTGTGGTGCGATTCAGATGCAAATTCTAGGCTCATTGCCTTCTATGGAAACGCATATGAATCACACATCTCATTAGTTTTGAACACAAATCCAATCAGAAAATAAATAAATAAATAGAGTGAGGGTCCCACCCCCAATCCATACCAGGCACTTTTAGGTCTAGTATGGATTTTGAGGGGAATCCCCACTCTATTTTTTTATTTTGGCATGGGGGTTCCCCTAAAAACCCATACCAGACCATTATTCGAGCATGCAGCCTGGCAGGCCAGGAAAGGGGGGTGGGGGGGTGCTTTGGGGTGGGGGGTTTGCTCCCCCACCCCAAAGCATAGCACCTTGTCCCAATGTTGATGGGAACAAGAGCCTCTTCCCCAAAACCCTGGTCAGTAGTTGTGGATGCCTGCGGGCAGAGGGTTAATTGGAATCTAGAAGCAGAAGGCAGGAGCCTTTGGCGCGAACGGACCTTTTTGTTTTTTTCTTCTTTCGGGTCAGCGGTGGTGGCGGGTGGCGTGATTGATCTGCACCAGGAGACATTGTTTTTTAACCACTTAAGGACCAGAAGGATTTGCGCCCTTAATGGCCAGGCCATTTTTTGCAATACGGCACTGCTTAGTTTAACTGACAATTGCTCGGACGCATGACTCTGTACACAAACAAAATGTATGTCCTTTTTTCCCCACAAATAGAGCTTTCTTTTGGTGGGATTTCATCACCTCTGCGGTTTATTTTTCGCGCTATAAACAAAAGAGCGAAAATTTTGAAAAAAAAAAAGCTATATTTTTTACTTTTTGCTATAATAAATATCCCCCCAAAAAAACGAAAAAAACAAATATCTTCCTCAGTTTAGGCCGATATATATTCAATGAGCAATCGGCTTGCGCATGTGCCACCTTCGGCTCTTAAGAGCACCCGACGTATAGTTACAGCAATTCACCCAGGGAAGTATAACTGCGGCGGCTGGTCCTTAAGGGGTTAATAAAGGAATTGTCAAAAACTGTCTCCATGTTTCTATTTCTTTTTGACACTTCCTTTTGGTGAATAAGTAGGGGTACAATGTACCCCATACTCATTCACATAGGGGGGGGGCTTCCAGATTCCAATAAAGTTCCTGCCCTCAGAGCCCCACAACTACCAGCCAGGGTTGCTTTGGGGCAGAGCCCGCCTTGACCCAAAGCACCCCCCCCCCCCATGTTGATGGAACATGGCCTGCTATGGTTTTCTAAAAAATGTTGCTATAGGAGTTCCCCTCAAAACTCATACTAGACATAAGGGTCTGCTATGGATTTTTTTTGGGGGGGGGGGGGGCACGCCGTTTTGTTTTTAAATTTTGGCGTGGGTTCCCCTTAAATTCCTTACCAGACCTAAAAGAGCCTGGTATGGATTGGAGGGCACACCGTTTTTTTCAAAAATATTGGGTATTTTTACATTCAGCAGTCAGCAGGGAATCCTGCTGACAGCTGATGAGGCATCACTTGTTAAGGGCGTCCTCTGAAAAAGTGCTGTTCTGCATCACTAAACACTGTTGCCTGATGTAGAGTATGTTGCATTTAGGAGGGGCACTGCTGAGCCCATGCTCTCTCCACCAGTCCATTGTACCTCTGCCACCTCACTCCCAATGACAGAATGGGGACCCTCTGTGCACAGAGCACGGACACCACTTGTTAAATCCTCCATTCTTGTAACATGTGACCAGGCTATGGGTCTCCGTAATGTGGGTTCGGTTCCAGTTGCTATGGGAACCAACTGCTGGGGCGGGAGCCAAAACATAGACCCATTGGTAGTGGCGTTACTTCATACTCCATATGTGCTATACTGGCCCTAGTTCTTTTGATACATCAGGAACCATCATATTTGATCATCACAACATCACATTTAAATTACTTCAGACCAGGCTTAGAACAGTCACTGCATCTATACTTAAAAGTCTTTAGTAGTACAGTTCAACAAGAACAAGAACCTTGTAACCTTGTCCCTAACTACCTCTACTTGGCTGTGCAGGCATATTTCCAGAAGGTAGTAGTCCATATTAGGTGTTCCCCAAGTCTTGGAACATCCCCAGTCTCCCAGTGCCTCCGACAGACTGGAAGGCGCAGCAGTCCTTCGCCACAATAATCATGTCCTTCTCTCTTGAGAGGGTTATCAAATGACAATTATGGACCCAACCTTCCCTTATATATACCAAAGGTGGGTAAGCTGTATCAAAAAAGCCTGGCAAAAGTAGTATACACGTTAACTCTTTTCCCCCAGCCTGGGCCAGCCACTGTCTAAACTAACACTTCTGTACGAAATCTGCCTACAAACTGCCCTTAACCAACAAACTTTCTCCTCCATAAGGATGCTTACACTGGGCACAATCTTATCAGCAATGCTCATTCTACTGTATTGAAAAGCCATGAGATTGTAGACCACACCCATTTACACCATCACTAACTCCAGATACGACCACATAAAGTAAATACAAAGACCCAGCAAAGTTTGGCAAATATAGGCTGCAACACTTTATTGGTTTAAAGAGGAAGTAAAGCCTCTTAAAAAAAAAAAAAAAAGACACCCTGCAAGGCAAAGGCATAATGAGCTAGTATGCATAGCATACTAGCTCATTATGAAAAACTTACCTGAAAACGAAGCCCCCAAAGCCGTCCTTATCCTCGATCTTCTTCGCCGCCATCCAGGGCCGGAGTGACTTCCGGGTCTCGCCGCTCCAGCGCTATCATTCGCTGGAGCGACGATGACGTCACTCCCGCGCATGTGCACGAGATCGGCATATCGCCGTGATCTCGGCATCCTCAGTGCGCCCTCAGTGCGCCTGCGCGCCGTAGACAGCGATGCCTTTTCATCGCTAAATATCTCCTAAACCATGTAGGTTTAGGAGATATTTATTGGACCTACAGGTAAGCCCTAATCTAGGCTTACCTGTAGGCCAAAGTCATATGGAAGGGTTTACTTCCACTTTAACATATGAAAATAAAACAACCATTTATTTATTGACCATATAAAACAGCACTACTTTAATGAAACCAAAATTGTGTAACTGCTCAGTTTTCAGAACTCAAGCAGCATTACCTAATTTTAACATATCAATATAATGTCCCCCCTAGAAATCCAGGGTGACTCAACCACAAAATAGTGCTCGCGACTGGGGAGGGGGGGGGGAGGTAGCTCTTCATCCGGTGTTCTTTGCAGGAAAAGGGGAAATTTCCAACCCAGCAACCCCTTAAATAGGCTTTCCCAGCTTCCAGCACATTCCTCTGGATTTCATTGGTTCCCCTGAATCCTGCAGTTCCCGAAATTTAAAGCAGCAGTAACCGCTTAATTACATCTATTAAAGTGAATGGATAGCAAGTCATTTTTTTTTTTTTTAATAATAAAGAATGCGGTGACCACAATCCCAAGTAAGTGGGCTCATATTGTGCCCCCTCTTCCATGAGATTGTAGACCACACCCATTCACACCATCACTAAATCCAGATACGACCACATAAAGTAAATACAAAGACCCAGTAAAGTTTGGTAAATATAGGCCGCTTTGGTTTAACATATGAAAATAAAACAACCATGTATTTATTAAACATATAAAAACAGCATTACTTTAATGAAACCAAAATGTTGTAACTGCTCAGTTTTCAGAACTCAAGCAGCATTACCTAATTTTAACATATCAATATAACGCCCACAAGCCGGGCTTGAGCATCAAGCCTGGCCCAACCCCACCACCCTGGGCCTTTTGATCCCATACTACATCCCCAATTTGAAAATATAGAGACCCACATTTGAGAGGTGGACTTCATCTTGCCTGTACAACCCCTGAATACCACCTTCCTACGTGTCGGTATGATAGACGACCAATCGTAGGCATGAACTTCTCCATAGCTCTATTTATTATTTTTCTAATTTTTTCCATAACTTTCCTCTGTAAAGAGGACAGCCAAGAAAGACGAGGGATAATTTCAGAAAATACTATGGTCATCCTGGAGAAGTTAGTGTGAAACGATGGAGATCTCTTTTGATCATAAAAAGTAAATCCAACGTTCTAATATTTCCCAAATCATTCTCTCCTAAATGTATCAACAAAAATATTTGGAGGAGGCCAAACCTGATATAACCTGGATAATTGAAAATAAAGTTGGTGCCACTGGAGGCCTCTCACTCCTTTCCAATACAATGCAAGGATGCAAGGACAAATTCATGGAATAACTACGGAGAGCCGCTCTTTTAGGCGCCCAATAAATAAACAAATGTCCCAGAATTCATACTGTACGCTTAAAATCTGAAGGATTTAAACAAAAAGATTAGGCCTGACATACAATTTAAAGCAATTGGATTTCCACCTCCCCATTTCCTTAATGGCCGACTCTTCCAAACCCCTCTGACGCTGCCCCTATTCTAAATAAATGGGAGGTGAACTTAAATTTATGTAAACCTAGGCTCTTAAGGCATTTATGCAAAACAAAAGCAAACTGATATTTGGTGAGGGGCCCTAAATTTTGATGGACCAGAAAATGCCAACTACCCGCAGGCCTCGCCCTTAAGAATTGTTGAATGACTTCCACTGGTCACACCAATTTATTATCCTGGGATTACTTCGAAGGCCCAACACCCTTACCCAAAATATCAGTTTTGGATCACCTGAGCCAAATATGCACAGAATGATCTACCTCCACTTGATCATACAAAACACCAGCACAGTCATATTTTGAACCCAGTAGCATCTCCGAAATTTGAAAAGCCCATAAAAAAAAGGACAAACGCTGTCTTAAACTGTATGGGTTCAAAATCCGAGAAGCACACCACTGACGTTGCCTCACAAAGCCTACTGAGAAGCTCCATAGATATTGGTCTCCTGTCGTCCGACACAAAACGTACCCTCTTGTAACCCTACAGTGCCTGCTTAGCTGAAAAATAAGATGTGCAGGAAGGACATCCCCTTAAACAAAAGAAAAATGAAATGCCAGCCAACATTTTCATTGCATGGCTGTATGAAAACCGCTGCTGCATAAGTGATGCAACCAATGCCAAAATAGACCCCTCTGATGGCCTTCCACAATCACCATTCAGGTTATCTGTGAATGACATCCAACTCCTAGCAGCGGAATAACTCGCCCAGGTCTTAGGAGCGACCGATCCTTTGATAGCTCTCGACACTAGACTCAGATCACTTCCCTCTGGACATCAAATACCTCCAAGTCCACTTCTGGAATTAGCTGACGAAAGCGGTCCATCTGAAACTGAGATAAGGAGTCGGCTATATTATTCAGGGTTCCAGGAGTATAATTGGCTTTGAGCCAGACATTAAACCTTAAACACAAAAAGACAATCTGCCTTAAAACCTTAACCACCAACAAAGATCTAAACGAGAGGCAATTTATCGCAAAAAGGACTCCCTTGTTGTCCGTCTCTACCAGAATCCGCTAAGCTCAAATGGTAACCCAGGGGGACATTTCACACGGCATGACTTCCTTCATGCACGATTCCGGAATGTTAACCCTGGCTGGAGGAACAGTCAATTCCCTAGCCATACCCCCAGTAACCATGGCATCTGGGCTGTGCTGGGGTAGTATGCTAGTAGGACGTGAAACAAAAAATTAGGAGAAGGGTTAAAGATAGGAGCAGATGCAGCTTGTTGAGCTGCATTGTCAGAGGAAACATAGGCGATAGTGTTTTTACCAAGGATGACAGAGAATCCACTAAAACTTTCAATGAATTTAACTGATAACACTCACCAGCTGCTGGAGGTTGAGCAGCCTCCTGCTGGGCTGCTTCCCCCAGCAACAAGCCATGAACTGGCATTTGAGTTACCTGCCTGCCTGGCAGGCTGTGTGGCTCCTCTACTATGCAGTAGCTCTCCTGCAAGGACCATGCTGGCTCCTGCATTCTGGCGGCTTGTAGGGATCGCCCCCTCCCCGTTGCTACAGCAGGCTGCCCAGCCTTGCCCCGCCTGCCACCTCTTCTTCCCGGTGACCTGGAGCATGTCCTTTTTTGTTATTGAGGCGGCGCGCACCCACCGTCTCCCCTCTGCCATCTATGGCTTATTCTCCCCGCCACTCATGCTCCACCTTCGACTCCTCTTCAGCCTGGCTGCTCCATTCGGGTGGCTGGCTGTGCCTTGTCTTCCCCTGCTTTGCCAGTTCTTCTGCCCTCCGCTCCGTGCCTAGCTGCAGTGCCTGTGGAAACGTTGCCATTGCCCCTCCAGTGTCCCACTCCTGCTGTCCTCTCTCCTCACTTGTAGCCAGCTGCAGGCAGCGGCACAGCCATGTATCAGAGATGTACTTACCGAGACCGAGATGCTGAGAGCGGTTCACCCTTGCGACCCGGCGCAATCTGCCCCCTGGAGGTGGAACAGGGAACAAACGGCACCAGGAGGCACAGGTCACCTCCGGCAGGTGGGACCAGTGGAATGCCTGGGAGAGATGAGGACCTGGCCTGGGCAGACCGGCAGATGGCAGAGAAGAGAGGCAGGAGCCCAAACACCTGGCTGATGAACTGACACAGGTTACTGAGCAGTCAGTAGTGATGTAAGTCCGGACAGCAGGCCGGGGGTCACACACAAGTATAATGCCAGTCCGTGGAAGCAAGCAGGGTGTGAGACACAGGATCAGGCAGCAAGTCCGTTGAGCAAGCAGGGGGTCAAACACAGGATCAGGCAGCAAAGTCCGTTGAGCAAGCAGGGGGTCAAACACAGGATCAGGCAGCAAAGTCCGTTGAGCAAGCAGGGGGTCAAACACAGGATCAGGCAGCAAAGTCCGTTGAGCAAGCAGGGGGTCAAACACAGGAGAGAGCAGCAAACGTCCGTTAAACAAGCCAAGGGGTCAGGATACAGGATCAGATCTGGTAAACACAGGAGACACACAGGCACTGAGCTGGAAAGACAGACCAGCAAAGTGCCTGTGCGTCAGGCAGCTTTTATAGGCGCCCAGTGGACGCTAATTGTGCGCCATGGCGCACAAACGGGCGCCAGTGCGCATGCGCGAGCGCCGGACCGCCGAGCCGCGAGTGCGCATGCGCCGGAGAGCGGGGCCGCCGCGCATGCGCACCGGAGAGCGGGCCGCTCGTCCTGCGCTGGGTCCCTGACAGTGCCCCCCCCGAGGGGTGGCCTCTGGACACCCAAACTGGCCATCAACTCAGGATGTGCCTGATGAAATGCCTGGATCAAACGTGGGGCGTGCAAGTTCCTTGAGGGTTCCCATGAGTTGTCCTCGGGAGGATAACCCTTCCACTTGATCAGATATTGGAGCTGCCTGCCCTTTTTCCTGCAACTCAGGATCTCCTCTACCTCAAACTCCTTCTCGCCTTCGACTAAAACAGGGGGAGGAGGTGGTTCTTCTCTGCCAGGAAAAGGGCTGGGAGTGGTGGGTTTCAAAAGGGAGGCATGAAAAACAGGATGGATCCTGTAACTTGGAGGTAAATCAAGTTCAAAAGCCACAGGGTTCACTATCCTTTTGACCCTGAATGGGCCAATAAACCTTGGCCCCAATTTCCGGGAGGGGACAGGTAGCTTCAGGTTGGAGGAGGACAGCCAGACCTCTTCGTTAACCCCAAATGCCGGGTTCTCCTTCCTCCCCTTGTTGAAGTGCTTACTGTACCCTTCTTGAGCCTCCTGCATGCATTTTTGCAATTTTTTAAAATTGGTCTGTAAAGACTCTACACGGTCTTGAGCTGCAGGAACCGAGTTTTCCGGGGGAGATTCTGGGAGAAAAGAAGGATGGAAACCAGAGTTGGCCCAAAAGGGTGTTTGCTTGGTGGCGGAATGAATGGAGTTATTATATGCGAATTCAGCATAGGGTAAGAGGGAGGACCAGTCATTTTGGGAATCAGAGCAGAAGCAACGGAGGTACTGTTCAAGTGTCTGGTTGGTCCTTTCCGTTTGACCGTTGCTCTGGGGATGGTAGGCAGAAGACAAGCAGATCTTTATTTCCAGGGATTTGCATAATTCCTTCCAAAACTTAGATGTAAACTGGGTACCCCTGTCGGACGTGATGCTCCTGGGCACCCCATGAAGTCTTACGATCTCTTTGAAGAATACGTCAGCCGTGGTGGAGGCAGACGGGGTACCTACCAGAGGGATAAAATGAGCCATTTTAGAGAGCCGGTCCACAATGACCAGAATGGTGGTGTATCCCCTGGAAGGAGGTAACTCCACGATAAAGTCCATGGAGACTTCTGCCCATGGGCGATCCGGAATGGGAAGTGGTCTCAGTAGCCCCCAGGATTTGGTCTTGGGTCCCTTGCTGCGCTGGCAAGGGACGCAAGAAGCGACATAATCTTTACAGTCCTGCCTCCAGCCTGGCCACCAAAAGGAACGAGCAATAAGCTCTGAGGTCTTCCTGGAACCAAAGTGGCCTGCCAATTTGTGGTCATGGAAGGTTTCAAGCACAAGGCGTCTTACCCCGGGGGGCACGAAGATCTTCTCCCCAGACCACAGGAGGTCATCGTGTTTGACCAGTGAGAGGTTGGTAGGGACCTGGTCGTGTTCGGTCGCAGCTTTGATTGTGGACATGAGGTCTATTTGAGTCAGTAGGCCGAAGTTTTGTGGAGTCAGGATGGTACTGGGTTTGGTTTCTTGGGGAGATTCTAGGAACATGCGGGAGAGCGCATCGGCCTTTCCGTTCTTGGAACCTGGTCTGTAGGCAATGAGGAAATTAAATCTTGAAAAGAAGAGGGCCCACCTAGCCTGCCTGGGTCTCAGCCGTTTGGCTGTCCTGAGATATTCAAGATTCTTATGGTCGGTCCAAACCATAACAGGGTGAGATGCCCCCTCCAAGAGGTACCGCCACTCCTCGAGGGCAAATTTAATGGCCAGCAGTTCCCTATCCCCCACATCATAATTTCTCTCTGGCGGGCTCAGCTTTCGGGAGGCAAAGGCCACTGGGTGAAGGAGGGCCTTGGCACCCTGGCGCTGGGAGAGAATGGCACCGAGGGCAGTTTCAGAGGCATCCACCTCCAACACAAAGGGCAGTGCGGGATCTGGGTGCCGTAAGATCGGGGCGGATGAAAATAAGGACTTCAACTGGACAAAGGCCGCCTGGGCCTCAGGAGACCAACTGAACCGACTGTGTTGGTGGGTGAGTAGGGTGATCGGTGCCACAATGGAGGAGAAGCCCACGATAAACCTCCTATAGAAGTTGGCAAACCCAATAAATCTCTGAACTCCCTTTTTATCTTTGGGAGCCGGCCAATCTTGGATGGCCTGTACCTTCTGTGGATCCATGGCAACCCCACTGGTAGAGATAACAAACCCCAGGAACTGTACCGTGGACTTCTCGAACTCACATTTTTCTGCTTTCAGGTAAAGTTTATGCTGCCTGAGGATGGCGAGGACTATTTTAACGTGCGTACGGTGGAGATCGAGAGAGGCCGAGAAGATGAGTATATCATCCAGGTAGACTACTAGGAAGTCATCCAAGTATCTCCGGAAAATGTCATTCACTAGGTGTTGGAATGTTGCCGGGGCATTACAGAGCCCGAATGGCATTACGAGATACTCGTAGTGCCCGAACCTTGATCTAAAAGCGGTCTTCCACTCATCGCCCGCCCTGATCCGTATGAGGTTATAGGCCCCTCGGAGGTCAAGTTTAGAGAAGACCTGAGCGGACCGAAACCGTTGGAACAGTTCGGGGATGAGGGGAAGAGGGTACCTGTTCTTAATGGTAATTTTGTTAATCTCTCTATAATCGATACAGGGCCTCAGGGAACCGTCCTTTTTCTCGACAAAGAAAATGCCGGCCCCAGCAGGTGACGAGGAAGGGCGGATGAACCCTTTGGCCAGGTTGTCATCAATGTAGGCCTTGAGAGTGGCTAACTCGGTCTCGGACAGAGGGAAAATACGGCCAAAAGGAACCGCGGCACCGGGTAAGAGGTCTATGGGACAGTCGTAGGGTCGGTGAGGTGGTAGGCGGTCGGCCTGTTGTTTATCGAAAACGTCCCTAAATTCTAGGTAGGTAGGCGGGACATGCTTCAGGTTGTCGGGTGCTGGTGCTAGAGCTGAACAGGACGCCAGGGTTGCGGGGGAGCAGTTTTGGGAACAGTATTGGGAAGGGAAGGAGACCTCCTTCGTCCGCCAGTTAATCAGGGGTTCATGTGCCTGCAACCAAGGGAGCCCCAGAATAATGGGAAACATGGGGGATGGAATAATATCCAAGCGGAGGAGCTCCTTGTGGCTGGAATCGGTAGTAACAGGAATAGGGTTGGTTTCCAAAGTGATCAAGCCGGAGCGCGGAAGGGATCCATCGGCTAGATGAACCTGGAGGCACTGCTTCTTGGGGACCAGAGGAAGCTGGAGCCGAGTAGCGAGAGAGGAATCCAAGAAGCAGCTGCAAGCCCCGGAATCAATTATGGCCGGGAGGCGGACCTCCTTTCCCGTTAACTGCAAAGAGACAAAGAGGGTAATGTAAGTGTGAGATAGACCGGAGACCTGGTAGTTTAAATTAAACCTGGGAAGGGACTTACTGGGCCTAATGGGGCAGGTGCGAAGATAGTGCCCGGAACCCCCGCAATAGAGGCACAGGTTGGCCTGACGTCTGTGTAAACGCTCCTCTGGGGTCAGAGGGGCGCGAACCAGGCCCAGCTGCATGGGCTCAATTCCAGAAGAGGGCACAGGTGGCGGATGATAAGAAGACTGGGCAGGACTCGGCTTGGGTATCATCCAACTGGGACGAGGCGTCTGGAAACGTTCAGCGCGGCGTTCACGCAGGCGTCTGTCAATCTTGGTGACCGCTTGTATGAGGTCCTCCAGAGATTCCGGGACATCAATCCGGGCAAGTTCATCTTTAAGGGTGTCAGAAAGTCCTTGGCGGAACTGATACTTGAGGGCCGGCCCATTCCAGCCGGTGTCGGCTGACCATTTTCTGAATTCAGCAGTGTAGTCTTCAACCGGTCTCCGGCCTTGGGAGAGATGGTGCAGGGTGGTTTCAGCGGTGGCCCCCTTCTGGGGATCGTCGTAGAGCTGACCCATACTCTCAAAAAAAGTGTCAACTGAGTTCAATACGGGGTCTCTCTGTTCCATCAGGCTATGGGCCCAAGCCTGGGGTTCCTCGGCCAGGAGGGAGATGATGAACCCCACTTTCACCACTTCAGAGGAGAAGGTCCTGGGCTGAAGGGCTAGGTACAGGGTGCAGGCATTTTTGAACGCCCTAAATCTCTTCCGATCACCCGTGAAGCGTTCGGGTGTAGGCACCCTAGGTTCAGGGGAAGCCACAACCACTGTGGGGTTGCTGGAGGCTGCTGATGGAGGAACCCCGCTGATGGTGGCTGAGTTGCCGGATGCAGGGGCAGATGGCCCAGTTAATTGCTGTAGGCGACTGTCAACTTGAGCGTAGCCCATCTGCAGTTTTTGGACTGCCTCAGTAAGTGCTGCCATCTGCTGACACAGGATCTCAAGGGGTGAACACGCCCTGTCGGTCTCAGACATGGCTGGTCTGTACTATCAGAGATGTACTTACCGAGACCGAGATGCTGAGAGCGGTTCACCCTTGCGACCCGGCGCAATCTGCCCCCTGGAGGTGGAACAGGGAACAAACGGCACCAGGAGGCACAGGTCACCTCCGGCAGGTGGGACCAGTGGAATGCCTGGGAGAGATGAGGACCTGGCCTGGGCAGACCGGCAGATGGCAGAGAAGAGAGGCAGGAGCCCAAACACCTGGCTGATGAACTGACACAGGTTACTGAGCAGTCAGTAGTGATGTAAGTCCGGACAGCAGGCCGGGGGTCACACACAAGTATAATGCCAGTCCGTGGAAGCAAGCAGGGTGTGAGACACAGGATCAGGCAGCAAGTCCGTTGAGCAAGCAGGGGGTCAAACACAGGATCAGGCAGCAAAGTCCGTTGAGCAAGCAGGGGGTCAAACACAGGATCAGGCAGCAAAGTCCGTTGAGCAAGCAAGGGGTCAAACACAGGATCAGGCAGCAAAGTCCGTTGAGCAAGCAGGGGGTCAAACACAGGATCAGGCAGCAAAGTCCGTTGAGCAAGCAGGGGGTCAAACACAGGATCAGGCAGCAAAGTCCGTTGAGCAAGCAGGGGGTCAAACACAGGAGAGAGCAGCAAACGTCCGTTAAACAAGCCAAGGGGTCAGGATACAGGATCAGATCTGGTAAACACAGGAGACACACAGGCACTGAGCTGGAAAGACAGACCAGCAAAGTGCCTGTGCGTCAGGCAGCTTTTATAGGCGCCCAGTGGACGCTAATTGTGCGCCATGGCGCACAAACGGGCGCCAGTGCGCATGCGCGAGCGCCGGACCGCCGAGCCGCGAGTGCGCATGCGCCGGAGAGCGGGGCCGCCGCGCATGCGCACCGGAGAGCGGGCCGCTCGTCCTGCGCTGGGTCCCTGACACCATGCTTCACCTCCCTTGCTTCCAGCTTTCTCCAAGAGCTGTGTTAAAAGTGACTCCATGACAAATGTAAGGCGTATAAGGAGCTCTTCATCCGGTGTTCCTTGCAGGAAAAGGGGAAATTCCCAGCCCAGCAACCGCTTAAATAGGCTTTCCCAGCTTCCAGCACATTCCTCCGGATTCCATTGGTTCCCCTGAATCCTACAGTTCCCGAAATCTAAAGCAGCAGTAACCGCTTAATTACTGCTATCAAAGTGAATGGATAGCAAATAATTGTTTATTTTTTAATAGTAAAGAATGGGGTGGCCACAATCCAAAGTATGTGGGCTCATATTGTGCCCCCTTTTCCATTCTACAGCCAAGGATTAGGGAGGTAAGGTAAACAATCCCTCAGCTTCTGACTAGCAGTCACTTTGTCATTGTGACATAAAGTGGCGAGAGCAGATTTGCAGCAAGTGACTACAAGTGGAGGAGGGAAAGTACAGACATCTCCAGGGTATCAGGTTGTTAACTGTTGTTGAGATACTGTAATTATAAGGAATGCAGAGTAAATACATCAATCATACATTTCTTCCTCTATGTCAGAGAACAGTAGACTGTCTTAACAGAAGAAAAGAATGTGTATTTCCCTTTGCTGTCTGCTTTGGTAGCCACCAGATTTCTGCTGTCTGCTTTGGTAGCCACCAGATTTATTTTTTGAATGTACTGTAACACTGTAAAAACTGAACCAGCTTCTTCTCCTTCCGCAACACTCTCACGTGGTGCCTCGTGCACGAAAAGAACAGCGCAGACTCCTCCCACTGGTGGCTTGGGCTGCGTAACTTCGCTGGCTTTTTGGCAAGGACTCCTCCCATGCTTACGCACCTCAGTGAAAGTCTCTGCCTGAGTAAAGATGGCGCTGATGGCGCAGTTAAAAAAAAAAACTTCACCCTCTATTCCATTAACTTGTGAGGTAACGGTAAATCCCAGACTGCGAGCCCACACGTGTAAAGCGCGTGTATATAACAATGTGTAATTAAAATGTATGCACTGCTGAAAATATGAATGTGTTATACTGTAAATGTGTATGTATACAGAATTTACAGTATGTATTTTGTCAGGGAACCTGGTCTTTTGTTCCTACCTACATACAGTGCACTAAGTGCACACTCATTTGCTGCTCTGCCCCTCCCCTGGAGGGGGCAGAACTGAGTTCCACCATGTACCGACTAAAAAAAAAAAAAGATTTTCACATAATCATCAACATCATTTCATGTAATGAATATCTAAATAATGTTATACTACTAGTCATAGATTCTGATCACAAACATTCCTATTTAAATTTTTCTCAGAGAGTTTCTGCATTGGCAGAGACAATTAGGATGATTTATTTTAATTTAATAAAGACATTGAGAACCTTCACGCAATAAATTGTATTCAATTCAATTAGCCAATCATGTAAAAAGTTAATTCCTGTTTATTTATTTTATCTGCACAAGATTGGCTAGGCAAAGTACACAGTAATTTTGTTTTTCACATACCGGTAATTGGATAATTGAAGTGAATATTCATACAATTGTGAAAGATTCTAAACGTTGTCTAGTAAATAAAGCTCGCCGTCACCAAACACATTTAGGATAAAGCACTGTACAACTTTTGTTGTTTGATTTCCTTTAGATTTACCAAAACCATTTAGTGCAAGGGCCTGCCTGATTGCATACAAATTGAAACTGTTAAAGGGTAACTCCACTTTCGTGGGGAAAAAAATTGCAAATAAAGAAAAAATAATATAACGCATATAATTGCGACACTAACCATATTGTAATTGAATGTTATTAAAAATTATTCTTTCCTTTTCAATCTGCAGTCACTGTAATTTTCTGAGAATGCGTTGCAATATGGCTACATGAAGTTGTTCTGTACACAGTGTGTGTACTGACCACTCCCCAGAGTGTGTACTGACCACTGACCACATAATTTCCTGCTTGTGTGATTGGCTCACCAATTTTCCCAGAAGTCTGCCTACGATACAAGTCAGATTTCAGGCATCTCCTGCAACAAAATTGTCATTTTTGAAGAGATACTTTCAATAGGAGCACATCTAAATAGATGCAGGCCCAGCAGATTTCTTCATTAGTGCTGTGCAGCTGCACACCTGATAGTTAATTATGAAACCACTCCCATTAGACCCACTCTGTACAGAGGCACAGACAAACACACATGAATTTCTTCAGAATAACAAAAGGTAGGAATCTGCAACAAAGGTTGTTATAACCCTTGCAATGTACATATATCACCCAGAGGGCAATGTTTGATCTCTTATTATATGATTTTGGTAAATCTAAAGGAAAAAATCTAAACAAAATTGTATAGTGTGTATCCAGCTTAAGGAAACCTTTTGGGACACTTTCTTTTCATGATATCATGCAAGCAGTACAATAGTAGTGAATTCATTTCAAAACTTTTATGTAGACTTTGGCAGAGACTCACAGGTCAGGAATCATAATTGCCTGGATTCCTAGAATGAATCTCTGCAGATCAGACACATATACAAGCTAATAATTAGTAAAATCTAGTTTATTTTGGATTGACATGCAATCACTTTGTACAAGATCAGTATGATCAGATTGTGATTGCTAACTTTGAACGTAACAACTGACAGCTCAAACACAGAGCTATATTTTCTTCCCAGAAGCACCTATAGGACTTGAAGTGTGTTAGTACCCATCACACACACAGAGGGGCTATATTTTTGTTCCCAGAAGCACCTATAGGACTTGAAGTGTGTTAGTCCCATCTCCACACACAGAGGCTATATTTTGTTCCCAGAAGCACCTATAGTGACTTGAAGTAGTGTTTAGTCCCATTACACACACAGAGCTATATTTTGTTCCCAAGAAGCACCTATAGTGACTTGAAGTGTGTTAGTCCCATCACACACACAGAGCTATATTTTCTTCCCCAGAAGCACCTATAGACTTGAAGTGTGTTAGTCCCATCACACACACAGAGCTATATTTTGTTCCCAGAAGCACCTATAGGACTTGAAGTGTGTTAGTCCCATTACACACACAGAGCTATATTTTCTTCCCAGAAGCACCTATAGACTTGAAGTGTGTTAGTCCCATCACACACACAGAGCTATATTTTGTTCCCAGAGCACCTATAGGACTTGAAGTGTGTTGTCCCATTACACACACAGAGCTATATTTTCTTCCCCGAAGCACCTATAGGACTTGTTGTGTGTTTGTCCCATCACACACACAGAGCTATATTTTGTTCCCAGAAGCACCTATAGGACTTGAAGTGTGTTAGTCCCATCACACACACAGAGCTATATTTTTCTTCCCAGAAGCACCTATAGGACTTGAAGTGTGTTAGTCCCATCACACACACAGAGCTATATTTTGTTCCCAGAAGCACCTATAGGACTTGAAGTGTGTTAGTCCCATCACACACACAGAGCTATATTTTGTTCCCAGAAGCACCTATAGGACTTGAAGTGTGTTAGTCCCATTACACACACAGAGCTATATTTTTCTTCCCAGAAGCACCTATAGGACTTGAAGTGTGTTAGTCCCATTACACACACAGAGCTATATTTTCTTCCCAGAAGCACCTATAGGACTTGAAGTGTGTTAGTCCCATCACACACACAGAGCTATTTTTGTTCCCAGAAGCACCTATAGACTTGAAGTGTGTTAGTCCCATCACACACACAGAGCTATATTTTGTTCCCAGAAGCACCTATAGGACTTGAAGTGTGTTAGTCCCATTACACACACAGAGCTCCTATATATTGTTCCCAGCAGCACCTCAAGGACTTGAAGTGTGTTAGTCCATCACACAGAGCTCCGAGATTTGCTTCCCAGAAGCACCTACAGGACTTCTAGTGTGTTAGTCCCATCACACACAGCTCCTCTATTTTCTTCCCAGAAGCACCCATAGGACTTCTAGTGTGTTTGTGTTAGTGGCATCACACAGAGCTTCTATATTTTCTTCTCAGCAGAACCCACAGGACTTGGAGTGTGTTAGTGGCATCACCCAGAGCTCCTTTATTTTTTTCGCATAAGCACCCATAGGACTTCTAGTGTGTTAGTGGCATCACACAAGAGCTCCTCTATTTTCTTTGCATAAGCTCCCACAGGACTTCTAGTGTGTTAGTGGCATCACACAGAGCTCCTCTATTTTCTTTGCAGAGCACCCATAGGACTTCTAGTGTGTTAGTGGCATCACACAGAGCTCCTATATTCTTCTCAGCAGCACCCACAGGACTTCTAGTGTGTTAGTGGCATCACACAGAGCTCCTATATATTCTTCTCAGCAGCACCCACAGGACTTCTAGTGTGTTAGTGCATCACACAGAGCTCCTCTATTTTCTTTGCATAAGCACCCCACAGGACTTCTAGTGTGTTAGTGGCATCACACAGAGCTCCTCTATTTTCTTTGCAGAAGCACCCATAGGACTTCTAGTGTGTTAGTGCGCATCACACAGAGCTCCTATATAATCTTCTCAGCAGCACCCCACAGACTTCAGTGTGGTTAGTGGCATCACACAGAGCTCCCTCTATTTTCTTGCATAAGCACCCACAGGACTTCTAGTGTGTTAGTGGCATCACACAGAGCTCTCTATTTTCTTTGCATAAGCACTCCACACAGGACTTCTAGTGTGTTAGTGGCATCACAACAGAGCTCCTCTATTTTCTTTGCAGAAGCACCCATAGGACTTACTAGATGTGTTAGTGGCATCACACAGAGCTCCTATATATTCTTCTCAGCAGCACCCACAGGCACTTCTAGTGTGTAGTGGCATCACACAGAGCTCCTATAATATTCTTCTCAGCAGCACCCACAGGACTTCTAGTGTGTTAGTGGCATCACACAGAGCTCCTCTATTTTCTTTGCATAAGCACCCACAGGACTTCTAGTGTGTTAGTGGCATCACACAGAGCTCCTCTATTTTTCTTTGCAGAAGCACCCATAGGACTTCTAGTGTGTTATAGTGGCATCACACAGAGCTCCTATATATTCTTCTCAGCAGCACCCACAGGACTTCTAGTGTGTTAGTGGCATCACACAGAGCTCCTATAAATTCTTCTCAGCAGCACCCAAGGACTTCTAGTGTGATAGTGGCATCACACAGCGCTCCTCTATTTTCTTTGCATAAGCACCCACAGGACTTCTAGTGTTTTAGTGGCATCACACAGAGCTCCTCTATATGATATCATGCAAGCAGTACAATAGTAGTGAATTCATTTCAAAACTTTTATGTAGACTTTGGCAGAGACTCACAGGTCAGGAATCATAATTGCCTGGATTCCTAGAATGAATCTCTGCAGATCAGACACATATACAAGCTAATAATTAGTAAAATCTAGTTTATTTTGGATTGACATGCAATCACTTTGTACAAGATCAGTATGATCAGATTGTGATTGCTAACTTTGAACGTAACAACTGACAGCTCAAACAAGGGCAGGAAGTGCAATAATCTCTTTGCTATAAATCCGACATAGCCACTTTACAGACCTTGGACAAACTCAGCATATCAACTACCATGGTGCACAGACAAGGTGCCTTCTTCCCAAGTCAAGTTCCAGTAAGAAACAGAAAGGTACAGACACACATTCAATCCACAAAGGATTAGTTTCTTGGAATCATAGTCCCAGACGACCTATCACTTACTCCAAGGGAAACAAGAAATTATGTAACATTCTCTAATGCAAATAGAACATTGTGCCCAAAGTATTACATAACTCACTATGATGAAACTAGAGCTTGTTTTTTCTGAGATGGCTAGTTGGCATAAATTAGATAATTTAACCACTTCAATACCAGGCACTTAGACACCTTCCTGCCCAGACCAATTTTCAGCTTTCAGCGCTGTCGCACTTTGAATTGACAATTGCGCGGTCATACAACACTGTACCCAAACAGAATTTTTATAATTTTGTTCCCAGAAATAGAGTTTTCTTTTGGTGGTATTTGATCACCTCTGCGATTTTTATTTTTTGCGCAACAAATAAAAAAAGACCGAAAAGTTTTTATTTTTTCTGTTAAAATTATTTGTAAATAAGTAAGTTTTCTTCTTCAATGATGGGCACTGATAAAGCTGCACTGACAGGCACTGATAAGGCGGCACTGATGGGCACCGATGAGGTGGCACCAATGAGGTGGTACTGATGAGGTGGCACTGATGTTCACTGATGGGCACTGATAGGCGGCACTGATGGGCACTGATAACCGGCACTGATAGGTGGCACTGATGGGCACTGATAAGTGGCACTGATGGGCACTGTTAGGTGGCACTGGTATGCAGCACTGATGGGCACTCATAGGTGGCACTGATAGGTACTTGTGGGTGGCACGGATAGGTGGCATTGATGGGCACTGATTGGTGGGCACTGATGGGCACGGATGGGCACTGATAAGTGGCACGGCTGGACACTGATGGGTGGCATTGCTGGGCATCATTTTTTTTGTTATTTGTACATAAAGGAGCCAGTCAGTGCCCATTTGTGGGCACTGACTGGCACAGATTGGGCATCATTTGCACATGTGGATGGCCAGGGGGTACATACCTGGCCATCCACATGTTGACCACTTCCCTGGTGGTCCTAGTGGAGTCCCTGGTGGTCCAGTGTGGGCATCTGAGGGGGGGCTGCACTGATAAACAATCAGCACAGACCCCCCCTGTCAGGAGAGCCGCCGATCGGCTCTCCTCTACTTGCGTCTGTCAGATGCGAGTGAGGAAAAGCCGATCACCGGCTTTTCCTGTTGACATCGTGATCAGCCAGTGGCTGTTTACCGAGCTCAGTGTAGCGGTGTGTCAGACTGACACACTGCTCCACCGATCGCCGCGATGCGCGCCCCCACAGCATGTTATCCTGAAGGACGTCATATGTCAGCTACAGTGTCAGACTTCTGTTATAGTAAGCCCTTGTAGATCACCAACTCGGAGTTCCTTAGGGTGTGGAGTCTAAGCCATAGCCTGCTTCTTCGCCGGGGCCCTTGATGGTGGGGATGAACTTGTAGCAAGCTGGAACCAGTTCGCTGCCCCCAGGTACGCCCAGCTGACGATGCAGCTTGCATGTGCAGAGTACAAACAGCAGGAGACAGAAGGAAATCCAGGAAACAAGGTCAGGGCAGGCGACAGGCAACCACAAACGGTAGATGAAGGCAAAGTCAATTCACAGGAGGTCAGACATAGAATACACATAATAGCAGGCAAACAGGAGCTCAGAGAACTGGGAAGTGGCTAAGGTAACGTAAGCTGCACTAAGCATGTCTTATATAGGGAAGCAAACTGGGAGGCAAGCCAGGAAGTGATGTAAGGGAATGAAAATATAATCCCAGAGAATAATAGACGATGCCCATAGGTGAGCATGACACCCAAACAACACATGTTAAAGAATTCAGGTCTTGGAGAAGCACTACAGCGAGGAATGTAAGAATTACACAGGCAGGAAAACAGCAGGCTAAATTGTGACAGTATCCCCTCTTACGAGGCATCCCCACTAGTTTAGAGCCATGCTTAAGAGGTAAATTCTAATGAAAAAGTTTCACCAAAAGGGGAGGTAGAAACATCAGTAGAAGGAATCCAACACCTTTCCTCAGGACCATATCCCTTACAGTCAATTAGACATAAATGCCCTCCCCTGGATTATTTGGAATTCAAGCTTTACTTGATTTCATACTGATCCGTGGTAGTGATTGTTAGAGAAAGATGATTAAGAGAACAGGAAAACCTATCGATGATGTACAGTCTTAGGAGAGAAACATGGAGGACATTAGGGATCCTTAAATGTGAAGGAAATTGGAGCTTGAAAGCACCAGGATTAGCCTGGCAGAGGATTGTAAAGGGACCAATGGAAAAAAGATCAAATTTCACAGAGGGTACTCAGAGATGGATAGTCTTACTCTAGAGCAGGGGGTCTCCAAACTTTCTAAACAAAGGGCTGGTTTACCATCCTTCAGACTTTAGGAGGGCCGGATCTGGCATCAGTAGGAGTAAACATCATCACATTTAGTATTAGGTTAGGAGGAATAGTGTCCCGTCTTTGGTATCCTAGGGAGTAATTGTGCTCCATTATTTGTGTCAGTGGGAGAAAAAGCAGACTTGCACCAAGCTGTAACCAAGTTGCTGACCCCAGGTACGCCCAGCTGAGGATACAGAAACCACTTGTTTGTGCAGAGTGCAAATGGCAGGAGACAGAAGGAAATCCAGAAAACAAGCAGAAAACAGTGGGAGGCAAGCAGAGATGGTAGAAAAAGCCGGGTTGCTACACAGTAAGTCAGACACAGAATACACATAATACACAGAATACACATAATAGTAGTCAAACAGGAGCCCAGAGAACTGGGAAGTTGCTCAGGCAAACTAGGCTTCACTAAACATGTCTTATAAAGGGAAGCAAACTGGGAGGCAGGCTAGGAAGTGATGGAATAGGAAGGAAATAAACACCCGCAGAATAGCAGGCGATGCCCATAGGTGAGCACAGAAGCCAAACAACATGTGAAAGAAATCAGGTCTAGGGTAAGCACTGCAGCAAGGTGGTAAGAATTACACAGGCAGCTAAATTGCAGATTAAATTGTGATATACAGTATGAGGGTGTGCAAAGTACAGCAAACCATAGTTATGACTTAAAAAGGACTGACAGGTCTGACTACAGTAAGTTGAAGTCCAACTGGCTGCTTGAAGTAAGTCCAAAGCTAAAATGTTTTATTAAAATGTTGGATAGAGAAGGGGAGGGTTGAAACCAATATCAGTTTCCTATACTTCCCACCTTGTACATTCAACAGGAAGTGAGAGGATATCTTTCATGGACAGTTGGCCAATGTCCCCATTGGCAGATTCCCAGTGTATTTTTGTTCTGAGAGAAACAAAACATTTTGGATAAATCTGGTGACACTGGTGATCAGGGGCATTAGAGGGTGAATCGCCCTAATTGGGACACAGTGAGCAAAAAAAAAAAAAAATCCTGAAAGTGCTTCCCTTACCATTCTATTTTTTTTTTTTTCAAGTGTTGCCTTGCACTTATTTGTTATAGTTTGCAGTATCTTGAATAACCTTTATTTACATTTTAGTGAACAAGTATAAACACACTATCCAAGGCAAATTTGGATATACCAAACTAGCATTGGCAGTGAGAGGGATAGTACTGGAAATGGCTTTGGTTTTCAGTACTATTCTTTTTACCTTAATTCAAAGAGTATTCCTTCAGTTTTTTTTTAGAGTAAAATACCTGAAGAAATATCCTTTGAATTCAGGTAGAGCAAGCAGATAGGCCAGAGAAAGGACTGGGTCAGCCTTTGAAGGGAATATATTGTGGTTTATACATATTATCTTTAATTGTTTTGGTGAAGACTTAATAAATACGATTAAAATTACCAAGGAGGAGGAGCTCTATATTAATTTTCATGCATTTACTTTCTTTTTAAAAAAACTGTTTATAGGGATGAGGTTTGATTTCACTACTACAGTGGGTTCACAGTAGAGCTGCAAGATTATTTGTTAAAAAAAAATCGAGATCTCGATTCAACCCCCCTCTCACGATTTTAATACAGCATTTCCACATTTCATGTAACAAGTGCAGAACTCAGAGCTGTCAAAATAAAGAAATTTAAAAAGACCAGCTGGCAAAACATTGCTCAGCACTGAAAGAGAGATAAAAAGAAACATTGTTGATTAAGTTCTATTAGAAATCAAAGGTTAACTGCTTGCCGATCGCCTCATGCTGATATACGTTGGCAGAAGGGCACGTAAAGGCATAAACACGTACCTGTACGTTGCCCTTCAAGAGGGGGCCAGCAGGCGCGCACGCCCGCGGCAAGCTCCGTGACTCAGGTTACCGGGTTACCCGCGATCGCCTCACGGGGAGGAAGAACGGGGAGATGCTAATGTAAACAAGCATCTCCCCGTTCTGCCTAGTGACAGTGTCACTGATCTCTGCTCCCTGTGATGGGAGCAGAGATCAGTGAAGTGTCACACACAGCCACGCCCCCCACAGTTAGAAACACGCCCCTAGGACACACTTAACACCTACACTGCCACCTAGTGGTGAACCCCTTCAATGCCTGTCTCAATTACACAGGAATCAGTGCATTTGTATAGCACTGATTGCTGTATAAATGACAATGGTCCCAAAAATGTGTCAAAAAAATGTCCGATGTGTGCGCCATAATGTTGCAGTTATGATAAAAATCGCAGATCTACGCCATTTAAAAAAAAAATTATTAATAAAAATGCCATAAAACTATCCCCTATTTTGTAAACTCTATAACTTTTGCGCAAACCAATCAATAATCGTTTATTGCGATTTTTTTTACCAAAAATATGTAGAAGAATATGTATCGGCCTAAAAGGAGGAAAAAAATATTTTTTTATATATTTTTGGGGGATATTTATTATAGTAAAAAATAATGTTTTTTTTTTCAAAATTGTCGGCTTTTTTTTTTATAGCGCAAAAAATAAAAACCGCAGGGGGGGATCAAATACCACCAAAACAAAGCTCTATTTGTGGGAAAAAAGGGATGTCAATTTTGTTTGGGAGCCACGACCGCGCAATTGTCAGTTAAAGCGACGCAGTGCCGAATTGCAAAAAGTGCTCTGGTCAGGAAGGGGGTAAATTTCTTCCGGGGCTGAAGTGGTTAAGTTAAACCATTATTAGAGATCAAAGGTTAAGTTAAAATCAGTATTTTTTGCTAGAAAATTACTTAGACCCCCCCAAGCATTATATATTCTTTTTTTTATATAATATTTTATATCACACTGTATTTGCGCAGTGGTCTTTCAAACCCTATTGTTTGGGAAGAAATACACTTCAATGAATAAAAAAAAAAAACTAAACAGTAAAGTTAGCCCAATTTTTTGTATAATGTGAAAGATGTTAAGCCGATAATCATGTGAGAATCGTGATCCCTATTCTAAGCAAAAAAATTGTGATTTTAATTTTATCCAGAATCGTGCAGTTCTAGTTCTCTATCTGTGGTATTCACAAAGTTTGCAAATTGCTAACATTTAGCCGAAAACATTGCAAGTTTGCTACCCAAAAAAAAAAAACCTGTAATGTATTGGAAAGCCCCTGTTCACTCTCACTGAAACAGGAAGTAAAGGAAACCTTACCTAACAGACAGACATCTATAGATACCTGACAATGTTTGCAATTCTTCAGTTCAATTCAACACAGAAAAAAAATGTTTTGTCTTCAGTTTCATTCTAAGTTCTTTCACACAGAAAGATTGATGCTGACTGGGACAGTCGGTCATATGCTTTTTCATTTTTTATTTTTTTTTGTTCTACAATTAATTTTTATTGAGTTTTAAGAACATAACAAAAAGTGACATAAGACACAAAAATAAGTCAAATTGTCATATACAATACATCCATGTTACAGAGAACCAGTATTAAAACAGAAAAGGAATATCATTAATACTATCATCATAAGATTATAGCAACCTAGAGATATAACCTGAGTGGTTATTTGGGAATCATTGGAAGCCAATATTTCCAATTTTTTGGAATTTGGGGTAAGTATTAATGTTGATAGCCAAAGCTTTTTCGTATTCAAAGGTACATGTTAAGTTCAGGGACATTAGGAGCTTGGGTTGTTCGCCAGAGTCTGGTTATAAGAGTTTTGGCGGTATAGCAAAATAAGCACAGTGATGGTATGGAATTCCTTAGGGATGCTATCTATATCCAGGTATAATAGAGCAAATGCTGGGTCAGGCTGGATGAAGTAATCAGTGACTTGAGAGAATAACTGAGAGATGAGAGATTTAATGGCCTTCTGTCTTGACATAAACAGTGTTTTTCCCTTTTATTATATCTTATTGTAATCTGTATGTTTTTATCTTTAGATAGTGAGATCCCTTTCTCTTCCTTGCAACTACTGAACCCCAAATGAGAAATTTACAACTAAACGAGTAAACGCATTACGGCTCACATCATATATAGATTGTCATTTGTATATATGATTTTTATTTATATTTCTTTCATGTCTCTGTTCTCTGTACTCCATGTATTTTTCAATAAATGGTAATATTTTTGTATACTCCCATTGTTTGTTGTGCCTTTAAAGTCCGACCAAAGGTTTTCTTCTTTTGGAACCTTTTTTCTTCATTATTTCCCCATTAACGAGAGACTTTGTGCTAGTAGTTCGTTGTGCTTATGCATGGCCACAGAATATGGAGAAGGGTACCAGTTTGGTCACATTCCCTCCAACGAAGGGGGGATATGTGGGGTGGGGGTAACTTTGGCATGCAGCTGGCGGTCATATACCATTTGAAGAGGAGCTTCTGTGATATTTCCCAATGATTGATACAGTGGGTGGTTTTGCTTTTTAATTTTTAAGACATAGATATCGTTATGAGGAGTTAAAGTGCTGTCAGGATTTTATTTCTCTATGTAACCCCTTAAAGAGAGTCACTCTATAATCCTGATCACCAATGTCAAGTAAGGATAAATTCTAAATTTTGAGCTGCCACCAGACTAGGAATACAGTAGAGGGGTAATATACATGTGCTTCCTGTTGAGTCTACAGAACAATAAAAATAAATCAAACTTAAAGTGGGGTGCCCCTTTAAAAAATTCTTTTTTAAAAAGTCAGCAGCTACAAATACTGCAGTTGCTGACTTTTAATAATCGGACACTTACCTGTCCCAGGGTCCAGGGATGCGGGAGAACGAAGCCCTCCCTCGTTACCCGCTCTGCTCGCAGCGCTGGAATTCTTACTGTGGGCACCCGGCTGTGGCTTCACAGCTGGGCACCCACTGCGCATGCGCGAGCGGCGTCGCACGCCGTGATATGCCGCACAGTCATCTGGGACCTGTCACGTGTCCCAGATGACTGACTGCGCCGAGGAGAAGTGATGTCAGTGCCCGGGCACTGAAGGAGGCAGACTACGAGGGACCCCCTAGCAACAGGCATTTATAGGTGAGTTAATTTTATTTTTTTCCAATAATTTTTTTTAAATATTTTTAGGAATTTTAAGCAATTTTTTTATTTTTTGGGGGAAACACCACTTTAATTGGCAAATTTTTTTTTTTTAACCCATCCACACTCTATCCACAAATAAATAAAATAAGTTTTGGCTTTAGAAATACCTTAAGATAATGACCTTTGCTGTTTACTGTACAATTATGTGTGCATTTTTTTATGTAGATTTTAAAATGACTTTAAAATCAAATATATTTTTCTTAGTATAATTGCAAATTTCACCTCAAAGAGAAACTGAACATAGCACAATAAATCAAAACATATATTGCAGTAAATTCAAGTTTCAGATGTATTTGTAAAGGTTCAAAAACTGCTTTGGTTTTGATTTTCTAAAGATATTGTCAGAAACCATTAAATCAGACCGAGACAAGTACAGTTAAATCACACTTGATAATAATAAAAGTAAAAAGAACAAACGTTGTCAAAACATAGCCAAAGTTCAGTAACCAGAACGTATAGTCAGCCAAGCAGAAGTCAGGGATCAAAGTAGTGGAACAGCAAGCAGGATCTGGAGCCAGCAGAGATGTCAGCTAAGCCAGTCTTTAACCTCTAGAGATCCGCGCTACAGCCGAATGACGGCTACAGCGCGGATCTACATTGCCGGAACTACGTCCATTGACGTCGTCCCGTGCACGAGCGGCCTGTGAGACTCGCTGGATCACAGATCCGAGTAAGGGGTCGATCCCGACCCCTTACTACGTAATCAGCTGTCAGCCAATGACAGCTGATCATGTGATGACAACACAGCCGGTAATCGGCTATTTTTCCTCCTCGCACTGACAGTGCGAGGAGAAAAAAAAAGCTGATCACCGGCGGCAGTGAGAGGGACATTAGTCCCGATCACTGCGATGTGCCCCGGCTCCTCGGTGCCCACATGTGCCCCCTACAAGTGGCGCCTACAAGTGCCCACCAGCGCCACCTGTCAGTGCCCACAGTGCCACCTGTCAGTGCCCACAGTGCCACATGTCAGTGCCCACAGTGCCACCTGTCAGTGCCCACAGTGCCACCTGTCAGGGCCCAACAGTGCCATCTTATCTGTGCCTATCAGTACCAACTTATCTGTCCCCATCAGTGCCACCTTATCTGTGCCCATCAGTGCAGCCTATCAGTGCCCACCAGTGCTGCCTCATCAGCACATATCAATGAAGCAGAAAAATTACCTATTTCCAAAATTTTATAACAATCTATGAAACAAAATTTTCCATCTTTTTATGTTTGTTTAGCAAAAAATAAAAACCCCAGCTTTGATTAAATACCACCAAAAGAAAGCTTGATTTGTGGGAAAAAAATGATAAAAATTTCATTTGGGTACAGTGTTTGCATGACCGCGCAATTGTCATTCAAAATGCGTCAGCGCCGAAAGCTGAAAATTGGTCTGGGCAGGAGGGGGGTTTAAGTGCTCAGTAAGCAAGTGGTTAAACAGGAACGCAGGCGATCGTTTCTTGTGATGTGACCAAGGCAAAGGGCAGAGCTCCTCTGGACTGGACGGCTTAAGTAGGCAGGACTGACGAGCAGGATCATCAACAGCTGGGTAACTGTGGAAAGAGACGGGAGCTGGCAATTAGCCGACAGCTGAAGGGTAACTTAACTGAAAAAAGGTTGAGAAACACTGGGATGGACATTGAATAAAAAACATGGCATACTGGACATGACTGCTGAGATAGCACTACTACACACCACAATACAAAACAAACTGGTTGTAGGTACAAGAAATATGACACCTAATGATGTCACAGCACACATTGCTTGTCATTGGCCAAAACAAAAAATGCATAAAAAATATGCATCAGCGTGCGTAAAACCATGCAACAAAAATGCACAAAAAAGTAAATGAAAATATAGATGCACGAGTGTGAGCAGAGGCTTACAAAAAATACACAAAATGCATAGATTGTTAATATTTGTGTTTAAACCACTTCAGCCACGGAAGGATTTGACCCCTTAATGACCAGGCCATTTTTTGAGATACGGCACTGCGTCGTTTTAACTGACAATTGCGCGGTCGTGTGACACTGTACCCAAACAAAATTGACGTTCTTTTTTTTCCCACAAATAGAGCTTTCTTTTGGTGGTATTTGGTGATATTTTTGCTCTATAAACAGCGACAATTTAGAAAAGGAAAACATTTTTTTTTACTTTTTGCTATAATACATAGCCAAAAAAAATGGATTCATTAGTTTAGGCCGATATATATTCTACATATTTTTGATAAAAAAATAAAAAATCGCAATAGGCGTATATTGATTGGTTTGCGCAAAAGTTATAACGTCTACAGCATCTAAAAAATAGGGGATAGTAATAGGCAATCGCGGGTCGCCGGCAGACATGGAGTCCGCTGGACCCGCGGGCATGCTTACACAGCGTGCAGTGGGAGCAATCGCACCGGCGGCTGGAGCAAGTGCCCGCCGCTCGCTAACGCGCCTGCGCGAGCCCCTGCAAAGCTGCGGCGATATGTGCAGGAGAGCCGACTTGCCGCCGTATAACGATGGCGGCTGGTCAGCAATCGGTTAAATAACCTTCACTATGTAAACAATTAGGAGGTTTCTCTGTCACCACAACACCTCCTAAACATGTTTTAAAGGCACATAAACATGTATATAGTGCATCCGGAAAGTATTCAGAGGGCTTTACTTTTTCCACATTTTGTTATGTTACAGCCTTATTCCAATATTGGTTAAATGCATTATTTTCCTCAAAATTCAACAAACAATGGTTTGAGAGCCCTTCAGGTGCCTTTTGGAAAACTCCAGGCGGGCTGTCATGTATCTTTTACTAAAGAGTGGCTTCCATCTGGCCACTCTACCATACAGACCTGATTGGTGGAGTGCTGCAGAGATGGTTGTTGTTCTGGAAGGTTCTTCTCTTTGCACAGAGAAATTCTGGACCTCTGTCACAGTTATCATCAAGAATTTGGCCACCTCCCTGACTAAGGCCCTTCTCCCCAGAATGCTCAGTTTGGCTGGCCCGCTCTAGGAAGAGTCCTGGTGGTTCCAAACTTCTTCTATTTACAGATGATAGAGGCCATTGTGCTCATTGGGACCTTCAATTAGAGTTGCCACCTCATCCCTTTAAACCCGAACACCTTTGCATTACACAGGTGCTGAGGCTAATTAAATGCAGATAAGGCACCAAGTGAGTTTAATTACCACCTTAATCAGCCACAGAACCTGTGTAATTAATATGTGTTCGGGTTTAAAGGGATGAGGTGGCAACCATACCTTCAATGCTGCAGACATTTTTCTGTACCCTTCCCCAGATCTGTGCCTCGATACATTCCTGTCTTGGAGGTCTGCAGACAATTCCTTGGACTTCATGGCTTGGTTTGTGCTCTGACATGCACTGTTAACTGTGAAACCTTAGAACCCTTTTACACTGGGGCGGTGGATGCGTCGGCGGTAAAACGCTGTTATTTTTAGCAGCGCTTTACAGTCAATTTTGCGGCGCTTTTTGTCCGATATCGGGGCGCTTTTACCCCCCGCGCTAGAGGCCAAGAAAGGGTAAAAACCACTGCAAGCAGCGCTATGCTGGTGGTATAGCCGCGCTGCCCCATTGATATTAATGGGCAGGAGCGGTGAAGGAGCGGTGTATACACCGCTCCTTCACCGCTCCAAAGATGCTGCTAGCAGGACTTTTTTTAGTGTCCTGCCAGCGCACCACTCCAGTGTGAAAGCCCTCGGGGCTTTCACATTGGAGAGACAGCAGCGGCTCTTTCAGGGCGATTTTCAGGCGCTATTTGTTAGCGTTAAAGTGCCAACAAAGCGCCCCAATGTGAAAGGGTTCTTATATAGACAGGTGTTTGCCTTTCCAAATCATGTCCAGTCAACTGAATTTACCACAGGTGGACTTCAATCAAGTTGTAGAATAATCTCAAGGATGATCAGTGGAAACAGGATGTACCTAAGCTTAATTTTGATTGTCATGGCAAAGGTTGTGAATACTTGTGTACATGTGATTTTTTTCGTTTTTTATTTTCAATGCATTTGCAAAGATTTTTAACAAATTTCTTTCATGTTGTCATTATGGGGTATTGTTTGTACAATTTTGAGGAACATAATGATTTTAATCGAATTTGTAATAAGGTAACATAACAAAATGTGGAAAAAGTGAAGCATTGTGAATACTTTCCGGATGCACTTTAATAATACAATAATGTGCATTATTGTTTGTACGTGTGAAAGGGCCATTAGGGGGGAAAAACAATGTTGGACTTTCATTTTATAAATAGTGAACCTGATGGTATGCAGATAATGTAATGAAACCTCCGCTGACTGACAAGTAAATATTGACACACTACTATGCACATTCTCAAGCTAATGGTTGGAAATGTCAGTGTGTGTTTCTAGATGTAGATAGTAGGGAAAAGCACATAGAGAGTCAATCGACACCAGACTGAAAGTTTTAAATGAAACTTGGCTGGGGGCGGGCTGCATCCAAATTTAACAGTGGCCTAGCTCTCTCTGGCTTCAATTCTTTGCAAACAACAGACGTGCAACAAGTATACAAAACTAATATTTATATTGAAATTCTAGCTCCAAATCTGTCTACTGGCTCCAAGTTAGTAAATCCGAAAGTCCTGAAGCCACTGGATTAGCATGACAGCCAAGAATTACAATTACTGTATATACCATAGTTTGTAGATGCTATAACTTTTACGCAAACCAAAAAATATATTATAAACTTATTATATTATAAACTTATTGGGATTTTTTGTACTAAAGTCATAAATACATTTTGGCCTAAATTCATCAGTCATGAAGGGGGTAAAACCTTCTGGAGGGAAAGTGGTTAATTAGAATGATGCAGTGATGTGTGTATATATATATATATATATATATATATATATATATATATATATATATATATATACACAGTATGTGTGTGTGTGTTGCTTTTTCTCTGTTCGTGTTTTTTCATCGGCGGTTCTCACTCGCTGTTGCAGGTAGGATTCAAACCTTTTTCATATCGTACGCAATGCTACGATTGGTAATGTTTTCTATCCCTTTCGTACTTAGCTGCCTCCGAGTTGTTGTCTCCCTATCCACAAACATACAATTAGTTCGTAGATCCAAGCCGCTGTCGGTTGTTGTCCGATTTCACGCGACACTGGCTTTGCTGGTTATAGGATTCACTGTCTATGGTGTTACCGCCTTATCCATTTATCGATTAGCATGTATTGATTGCAAGGGTTCTGTTTCTGATTGAGGTGATAATTAGACCCACCTGGTGCCTTACCTGCACATTGATTAGCCTCCGGGGCCTGGGTGGTTGCTATGTGTTTGGTTTTGGAGGAGGGAGTGGCACCCTAACACTCCCAGTCGCATCAGTGACATAGTGTTTTGTATCCTTGGCACGACACAAGTCGATTCCAGTTCCTCGTGAGGCACCTGCCACAAGCAACCAGTCGTTACTCAGACTATTCATGCGGTCGCACTTACTCACTAACACATACGATACTCCAGCTTCATAACTCTGACCTGGGTTGGCATGATTTGTCCTTGTTTTCACCTTCCTGATGAGGCTACTTTCTTGCAATCGTTGCAAGCAAGTCTGCAGTGGCACACGATCTGACCACTCATTGTTTCCAGTGGCACACAATTCGGCCACTCACGTTTTCTTGTCTGTCGTTTCTCCCTTAGGTCAGTTGCGTTCAGGTACTTCCATCACTAGGTTGGACGTGCTTTCTACAAAAAACAAAACAAAAAACAAACAACTTATACCACTCATTACTCATTCACAGGCACCACAAGCTTCTGCTAGATGGCCTCTTTCTCAAGATTCTTAGTCACAAGCTGTCAGTCGCCACTCATTACCCATTTTCAGGCACCACAAGCTTCTGCAGCATGGCCTCCCCTTTGAAGTTCCTGCCACAAACTCTCAGTTGCCACGTATACCACTCATTTGCCTGTTTACACTTACAACTCATGCGACTTCTTAGGTTGCAAATGCCGACATGCTTCTGCACGCCTCTTTTCAGTGTCAGCTCATTTATTTACGTCACTCAGTCAGCTTGGCCTTGGGTATCCCCAAACATGTTCCACTTTTCTCTACTGCTTGTTTTCGCCTCCTTTCGAGGCTACTTTCTTGCAACACACATTGCAAGCTTGTCTCCAGTGGCACTGAACCCAGCCAATCACATTTTATTGTCTGTCTTTCTCCATAGGTCAGTGAGGTCATGTTGTTCCTGCACAAGCATGGGCGCTTTTCTCGCAGGTAATATGGCATACATACACACATGCAGGGCTTCGCATGCTTTTACCCAAGGGGAGGTTTTGTGACATTTTAAGGGGAGGAGTGGGCTTAGGGCTCTCCTTTGAGCCAGGTTAAACCTGGACCTCCATGTTACCTTTTTCAGGTTCCCGGTCGCCAGATTTGTCTCAGCCACAACCAGGACCTCTATTCTATTCTGCCACGGCACGAGTCAGGTGGGTAGTACATGGGACACTCTCCCACATCAACCTGCGGCACCCTTTCTTCAACTCGATACCTCACATACACAAAATAGGCTGCCGGTCTGGTGCTTATCTACTGTCACATTTTCTTTCTTACCTATGTAGCACACTCTACTTTCAGGTAGGTGCTAGATTAGTATTTTTCTAGTTGCAGGGCTGAGATGCAGGTAAAATTAGCCAGGCCTGGGTTTTCATTCCAGGCCTGGTTGTTTTGATCTGGGAATGGGAGTGTCAGTATAGTGGGGGGTGTGGCCACCTACACTTTGGCTCAAAGATGCCACCTCTGCTTGCAGAAGGATTATTCTGTAAGAGAGAGGCTGGACTTGAGACCTGAGTGGCAGGCAGCTTGTGTGAGGATCCCTGACCAATCATTAACTTGCATTGGCAGGGGGCAGGCCTCACATATAAGCTGGGGTCACATGCTTCCAGGGAGGAGTTCTAGAGTACAGGAAAGACAGCATGGTGTTCTGAGGTGCTGTACCGGACATCCCCATGTGGTCATGTGCCGTGCGCGGAGGAGGGATGGAGGAGCCGCAGGGAAGGAGCTAAAGATGAGGACCTTCAACCCTGTGGGGTACATCGTGCTGATGGGACTGGGGAACACAGTACCTGGATGTAATGAAGGTCAAGTGGAGGAAGTAGGAGTGAAGCAGCTGAATTAGATTAGCTTATCGGATTTCTGTGACCGGGGAACACAGGACTTTGATACAAAGGAGAAGGTCAGTGTAATGGAGGAAGCAGAAGTGCTGGAGAGAGAGTAGCGTAGCATGCTGTGTGGCCGGGGAGCACAGCATGGACAGAAGTGGACAGGCTGGGAGCAGTAGGCTGTCATTTACCATGTGCCAAGTTATCAGGAGGGAAGATCCTGTGGGTGCACGGTTGTAGTAACTTCCAGAGACTGTGAGGCAGGAAAACCACATCAGTCTAATACAGGGGAATTATTCAGAGTGATTAATCTTGTTTAACTGGAAGCAGTGAGTAGTAAATCTTTATTCAGATATAACAGAAGAAGCAATAGTCTGCAGTGAGGATTCTACAGGTAAAATCCATATACTAGGCCAAGGCCATGGATTATACCCTACCCATTAAAACCTTCGTGGGCATCTCATACCTCCCTCATTTCTATCCAAGTTTATCCCGCAAATAAAAGCAAGAAAATGGAGCAATTGTCATTCATTGTCTTTTGGGTGATTGATGAGGGGTTGGCAGCAGGGTGATTGGCGGATTGCTATAACCACATTCGCAGCCCCGTACGGGGGTACTGCTACACCTATTTTCTGAAGGACATCACCTTCAAACTACTCAGACACGGTTGCTAAACAGTTGCTTGCTAACAGAGCAGGGATTCGCAGGCCAACCATATGTCATCTACTACAGAACGCAACATTGCTACTTAGGCCACAACCAGACTGCAGCTTTCCACCCCAGTACGCCCTGGGGCTCTGGTTCGTGCATGACACTGACCAGACACCTGAGCTATCAGATATTTGGCCAGTCACCTCCTGGCTGACCTTGGTTGCCCTACACTATTCGAGTTTCCAAAAACTTTTCTTAAACATACACCCTCCCGCCCCTCCCCTCTTTTCTCATTATAGCTGGGGTCATGTCACCGGCCGGCAGTGAGGACTTTTCCTCCACCCCTCTGTCACCCACTGTGGGTTCAGGGCCAGGCAGCACTCAGTCCATCCCCTGAGGGACTATCCTCAAGCTCATGGCAGAGCTGCGGCGTAAAGCCATTCCATACTCTACCACGGCCAGGAAAGCTGAACTATTCAGGATACTGTTCCCAACACCAGCCGCAGCTGCACCTGGCACCCAGCAGGCATCCATGCAGTTCATCTCCTCAGCTCTCATCCAGCTGCACGTCATGCTGACCGCATTAATCTCCGAAGTGCAGGCGAGAGAAGGAGTCCTAGAGGTGTGTTCAGCGGTGACCCCCTAGACACGGTTACAGCGCCCGTCTTGGCACTACCACCCACAAGTACACCAGACACCAGTTTGACTATTTTTCCTGTCCTTGCATCAGACAGGACATCCTGGAGGGAAAGGATGTTAACCTGGCATCTCTGCTCATCTCGGTCCACGATCTGGCCAAGAATAAGTCCTACGTCTAGAGGGACGTGTCTGGGGTTCTCAAGGCTAAAGACCCCAGGCTCGATTGCAAACTGTCAATCACCGGATTTGTGCTGGCCTTCGACATGTTCAGGGATGTTTTGTGCTCGGCCAACCCCAGCAGGAGGAAAGGGATGGATTTGTACCTCCATTCCGTGGTTGACTTAGGATACGTTTTTATGACTACCATCACTCGTTCACAGCCAGAGCTGCAACCAAACTCACACTGTTCCAAACCAGTATGAATTGGAACATCGTGGTTCTGCCGCCACTTTGCGGGTCTGCATTCCCTGCTTTGCGCCATTTGCCAGTCCTCCACACACACAGCAAACTGGTACTCTAACACGAATGCCAGACGTTCCTTGACCTTCCCCTCTACCTCTAGTGCCGCTCAAGGCATGCCTGACCCTATGTAACATCCTAAGGTGGACAAGTTGAGACGGCCTGTCCAGTTACTAAGCAAGTTGCCTATCTGCAACAACTTCAACTATGGCACCTGCAGCTTCAACCAATGCCGACTTCTCCACATTTGTGTCAACTGTCATAGAGCTCATCCCAAGAGCAAATGCACCCTCAAGCGTCCCAACTCATCTTGACTGACCTGGGTGAATGTACGATGGCTGGAGTTCTACCTTTCCTCTGACCCGCATGCGCACTATTCCTGGTGTGCGGGTTTATCTCCGGATTGCACACGGGGCTCATCACCCTACCCCACACCACCCATGAGTGCAGGAACCTCCTGACGAGCAGGCTATTGACAATCTGTTGCAGACTGAGCTAGACCTGGACTTCATTATCGGCCCCTGAGTCGCTATTTGAGACATGGAGAGTTAGCCCTATTGGGCTTGTCAAGGGTAAATTCTCAAATAAATTACACTTGGTGTACGACTTGTCCGCACCTCATTCCTCCCACATCCCCAGTCTTAACTCACTGAATCCTTCCGAAATATGCATCCATTGATGTGCCAGAAATTCATCCATTACCTGGACGACTTCATGCTGATCGAACATCATCTGATGATATCCACCATTGGATGAAACATGTCAGGCTGGCCGATGCAAGTACGCGGATCCAATTTTATACATGCCCTGTTATCTTTTGATTGATGTAAGTAGATTTATTTTAAATAAACTTGAGTTTACCATACGGGCTTCACTATTGGCTGTTTCCTTCCCTCCATCCTGTGGGAGATTCCTCTAGTATACTTCTATCCATCTGGTCCTGTGAATCCTGCCCTAACTATCTATTGAAGGATTTCGTCTTATGTGCAAAATCGCATCAACCTCCGGCAATATATGATAACATCGCTCATATACAACTGGGTTCTGGTAAGCAGATCAAGATCACAGTTTTGGATTGTTCACAATTTTGCTTGTTTTCTACATGGAACACTTTGCTTCATATATAAATATGCTGTCACTTAGTTTGATCGATCACATTTGAGATGGACTATTACAATTTTGGTTAATATCCCAATTTTCTCACACTTCAAGCGCCACACTTTGGATTTTATATATATATATATATATATATATATATATATATATAATGTGCTCAGTTCCTCTTTATTTCTTTTTTATTTTGTGTTATAATCAGATGAATTGGTCCTAATTGTTCAGGAATTTAAATGAGAATGTGTCTGTTATCACTGCATATCTGTGGCTCTTTTTTTTTTTCTTATTCTTTTTTTTTACTTCACCGTAGAGAGGATGTACTGTTTATCTCTTAATAGTGTAGAACCCATAGAAATGCACTTGACCTGAAGAAGAATGCCAAAATATGACATCCATCGGTTTGTGATTAATTTTACTGCTTTAGACCCCTTTCACACTGAGGCTCCCCTGCAGTCTCAGTGTGAAAGCCCAAGTGCTTTCACACTAAGGCGATGCGCTGGCAGGACATTAAAAAAACTCCTGCAAGCAGCATCTTTGAAGCGGTGTATACACCGCTCCTGCACATTGAAATGAATGGGCAGTACCACCGAACCGCCCGGCAAAATGCTGCGGCAGCGGCGCTTTGCAGGCGGATTTAACACTTTTTCGGCCGCTTCAAAAACTACGGTAAAGCGCCGTTAAGGCTGCTTTCACACTGAGGCGCTTTACAGGCGCTATATTGCTAAAAATAGCACCTGCATAGTGCCTGTAAAGAGCCTCTCCTCTCTCTCCAGTGTGAAAGCCTGAGTGCTTTCACACTGGAGCCGTGCGCTTGCAGGACGGTATAAAAAGTCCTGCAAGCAGCATCTTTGCAGCGCTGTAAGAGCGGTATATACACCGCTCCTAAAGCGCCCATGCCCATTCAAATTAATGGGCAGCCCCGCCGAACCGACCAGGAAAAAGCCACCGCAGTGGCGCTTTGCAGGTGGTTTTAACCATTGTTCGTCCTCTAGTGGGGGTTAAAAGCGCCCGCGCTAGCGGTCGAATAGCGACGCTAAAATGGTGTTAAAGCGACGGCTTTTTTTAGGTTGTTGGGCTTTCATATAGGATATACGCAATTAAGACCACACTTTCTTTTTGATTGGTTGTAAGTATCTGTCACAAAGGCACAAAGACAGGTTTTTCCGGTTATTGTTGATTCTTGTATAAGCACTTCATGCAGTTTATCTTTGCCAGGATGACTGAAGTCATGGTTCAGTTTCTCTTTCTTACACCTCCTAACCCTCTTATCAAAAGGTGTACCTTAGTCCATAGAATCAAACCTATAAATGAAATTGTATGGTCAGGGAACCTCCCTATTTAAAGGGGATGTATAGTTTTATTACATATATTTTCTTTATTTATTTTTATTGTTGGATCTAAAAATTTTTTTTTTAACAATGTAAATATGCATAAAAATATTAGGCAGCCATATTTCCAGCTAAGTGTAAAGTGGTGGAAATAATGCGCCAACCTCAGATGTAAGCAGCAAACACAACAATCAGACTGGTTGTAAAGTGGTATGTAAAATAAATGTGTAGTGCTGTAGTGATGTGTTTATACACAGAAGACTGACCAGAATAGAAATCGGGAGGCAAATTGTGCTATAAATACAATGATATAACACTCAAAAGAGAGAGTGTATAAAAAATCTAACGAAAACAAGTGAATGTAAAAATCTAAAAGTGGCTATATAAGCGATAAAAAAATCACACATAATCACATAAGCTTAAAGTGGAAGTAAACCCTCCTATCGTTTTCAGCTAAGGAAGCTGCCATCTTGGCCTCTGTTCAATCTTCAACTCCCATGATGCTGCACATGTGATCAGTTATGACACCAGCCATTGGATGGTTTGACAGTTTGGTTGAAAGCATAGTCAATGTGACAGGTAGCATTTCCGGCATGCCATTTTTTTTTTTAACTATTTAAATCAAAGGGTTTACTTCCGCTTTAATATATGTGAAATTATATAGTGTTATGTATAACATAAATATGAAAATGTTTATTTTATCTTTCCTCAGACACCAAAAAAGAAAGGTGCATATTATTAAAGTGCAAACATAAGCAATTAAATAATCGCATAAAATCACATAAACTAATATGTAGGAAAAAGATTAAATGGATGTTCCGATATTAACACAAAGTATTTTTATCGCTTATATAGTCACTTTTAGATTTTCACATTCACTTGTTTTCGTTGGATTTTTTTCATACACTCTCTCTTTTGAGTGTTATATCATTGTATGTATAGCACAATTTGCCTCATGATTTCTATTCTGGTCAGGCTTTTGTGTATAAAAGACCTCAGATCTCATATTTACACAAAAATTCTATAAAAAATTCAATAAAAAATAAAAAATTGTCATTTAAAAAATAAATGGCCCTTTAAGAGCTATGGGAGGAAGTGACGTTTTGACGTCGCTCCCGCCCTGCGGCCATCTTCCGCCCACTCGTCTCCATGCCACTGACGTGAGAGGATACGATCGCCTCCGCCAATACTGACGGCTCCAGTAAGCACACTGGAGAGCGGCGGGGCCGCCAATAAAAATTATCTTGTGGCAAATCTGCCACAGAGACCACTATTATCGGAAACTCGACCGCCGGACTAAAAAGAGGATACCGGGGTTATGGCAGCTAGCTGCTCCTATAACAACAATATTCCTCTTCAAACTTAGGACGTATATCGGCGTGCGGCGGTCCGGAAGTGGTTAAGGTGCGCTACACATTTATTTTACATATTTCCAGCTAGTATGTGGGTTTGTTTTGTACATGTTTTGCTGTTTTCCTCTGTCTCCATTGCATCTTTGCTTTAAAAATGTAGTTGTTGACAAGGCTTAATAGCTCAAGCTATTGAAGAAATATAACCACATACAGTAAGTGAATCAGACCAGTGACTCATCCCTTAGTGGACATTTCACTATAGGTAGAGCTGTGCTGTCTTTTTAGTTAACCTATAATGCTCTAGGAATCCTTTTTTGCACTTTAAATATTTGTATACAAAATAAAGAATGTGTATATATAAAAAGTAAAAACATATACCTGTATGATTAATAAAACATCAGCTTGAAAACATAAATTTGAAAAACATACAACTGACATAAAACCATTAGGCCTCATGCACACTGCAGCTGATAAAGCGATTGAGGCGATTCAGTTCGCATTTGTAACGCTATACAAATTATTTCATTCATAAACTCAAGTTTTTTAACAGCCCTTAAACTCCCCTTTATGTTATCCTATGTGTCCATGCACACATGGACGGTTTTTGAAGTTTATCAGCATGGGAGTTTATGGGCTGTTGTCTGAAAGCCCTAAAATCGCATTTAAGAAACACGCATAAACGCGCTTTTATCAGCGTTTTTTACAATGCAGAGCTGAATGTAAGTTGGTGTGATTTTACAAAAATACCCCAAATCACTGAAAAATGCGTATAAACGTGATTAAAAACCGATGTTAAAAGCACGTTTTTAAGCAGCAGTTTCCTGTCAGCAATCCAACATCCAGAAAGACTGTTTTGAACGTCCTGTGTGCATGGAGCTTTCTAGTTTATTGTAAAGATTTGTATAGAACCAAGTATTATTTTTCTACTAAAGGCTTTTTAACTAAACTATACAACATTTTTATCCATCCTTGTGATCTTCATGCCAGTGTCTCCACTGCTCTGCTTCATCTTCGGCGCCCGCTGCCCACCACCGCCCGGCGGCATTTAATGCAGAGAGGGTGACTTGCAGCAGCCGGCCTGACCTTTTCTGTCTATGTGCTGCTGCACTGCTGACTGCACTGGCTCAGATCCACGGCTGCCCAAGCTCTCTTCCTCCCACCCGAGGCCCGCCCGAGTGACTGTCTGAGGGATCAGAGTGGACCACTCACCAGATTCCAGCCCCAGAGAGGGGAAGGATTGGATGGAATAGTAGTATACAGTAATGAAGGAGAAGGTGAGTGATGGGGACAGTAATGAAGAAGAGGGTGACACAAACGGGGGACAGTAATGAAGAAGAAGGTGACACAAACTGGTGACAGTAATGAAGGAGAAGGTGACACAAGCGGGGGACAGAAATAAAGAAGGTGACAAGTGGGGTACAGTAATGAAGAAGGTGACACAATTGGGGTACAGTAATGAAGGTGACACAAGTGGGGTACAGTATTAAAGAAGAAAGTAACACAAGTGAGGGACAGTAATGAAGAAGAAGGTGACACATGTGGGGTATAGTAATGAAGAAGAAGGTAACACAAGTGGGGTACAGTAATGAAGAAGGTCACACAAGTGGGGTACAGTAATGAAGAAGGTGACTCAAGTGGGGGACAGTAATGAAGAAGGTGACACAAGTGGGGTACAGTAATGAAGAAGGTGACACAAATGGGGGACAGTAATGAAGAAGAAGGTGACATAAGTGGGGGACGGTAATGAAGAAGAAGTTGACAAGTGGGATACAGTAATGAAGAAGATGGTCACACAAGTGGGGTACAGTAATGAAGAAGGTTACACAAGTGGGGTACAGTAATGAAGAAGAAAGTAACACAAGTGGGGGACAGTAATGAAGAAGGTGACACAAGTGGGGTACAGTAATGAAGAAGAAGGTGGCAAGTGGGGGTACAGTAATGAAGAAGAAAGTAACACAAGTGGGGTACAGTAATGAAGAAGAAAGTAACACAAGTGGGGGATAGTAATGAAGAAGGTGACACAAGTGGGGTACAGTGATGAAGAAGAAAGTAACACAAGTGGGGGACAGTAATGAAGGTCACACAAGTGGGGTACAGTAATGAAGAAGGTGACATAAGTGGGGGACGGTAATGAAAAAGAAGGTAACACAAGTGGGGGGTAGGATAAACGTGTCACTGTTTTAAACAAGATTAGAACTGTATGATAGGTTAAATACAGTTCTGTAAGCAACACCTTATTTTCTTGCAGTGCCCCTCCCAAGATTAGTCTCTGGATCCACCCCTGCTTTCACATTATTGCAATGCTTATTTTTAAATCTTATTCTAAAAGAAAAAGTAATGGTGATACAAACCCAGTGGGTTTCAATGATCTTTCTTGTGTTTTAGTTCATTATAGTTCACATAATTGGTTGTGATCCGTGGACACTGTTGCTGGCTGCACTGGCCCTGGTGACACTGTACTGATGTGGCAGTGATCAGGAACATTGTTGCTGGCTGCACTGGTCTGTTGACATTATCACTGGTGTGGCAGTGATCAGGAACACTGTTGTTGGCTTACATTTGTCTCGTTACTTTGAGACTGGTGCAGTGGTGATCACAAACACAGGAGGCTGAGAACTGATGGATTTGCAGTCACGTGATCTCTATATTCTGGGTCTTAGCGCTGACAAGGGACAGCTGCAGCATAGGGGTGAGTATGTGTGTTTATTTTTTGACACTACAGTTAGACCCCTTTCACACTGAGGCACTTTTCAGGTACTCTTGCGCTAAAAAAAGCACCTGAAAAAAAATTGCTTCCCATTAATTTTAATGAATGCTTCCCATTCATTTTAACCACTTTAAGACCAGCCTCGTTTTGGATTTTAGGTGTTTACATGTTTAAAACAGTTTTTTTTGCTAGAAAAAAACTTAGAACCCCCAAACATTATATATTGTTTTTTTTCTAACACCCTAGAGAATAAAATGGCGGTCGTTTCAATACTTTTTTTCACACCGTATTTGCGCAGCGGTCTTGCGAGCGGTTCACTTTTTTGAATAAAAAAATAAGACAACAGTAAAGTTAGTCCAATTTTTTTATATATTATGAAAGATAATGTTACGCCGAGTAAATTGATACCTAACATGTCACGCTTCAAAATTGCGCCCGCTCGTGGAATGGCATCAAACTTTTACCCTCAAAAATCTCCATAGGCGACGTTTAAAAAAAATCTACAGGTTGCATATTTTGCGTTACAGAGGAGGTCTATGGCTATAATTATTGCTCTCGCTCTACCGATCGCGGCGATACCTCACATGTGTGGTTTGACCACCGTTTTCATATGCGGGCGCTACTCACGTATGCGTTCGCTTCTGCGCACGAGCTCGTCGGGACAGGGCGCTTTAAAAAAAAATGTTTTTGTTTTTCTTATTTATTTTTCTTGATTTTATTTATTTTTACACTGTTTTTTAAAAAAAATTTAATTGGCTCACTTTTATTCCTATTACAAGGAATGTAAACATTCCTTGTAATAGAAAAAAGCATGACAGGTCCTCTTAAATATGAAATCTGGGGTCAAAAAGTCCTCAGATCTCATATTTGGACTTCAATGAAAAAAAAAAAAAAAAAAATGTCATTTAAAAAAATGACATTTGAAAATTCCTCTTTAAGAGGTATGGGCGGAAGTGACGTTTTGACGTCGCTTCCGCCCTCCTATGGTATAGAGATGAGTGGCGGCCATCTTACCGTCACTCATCTCTATGCACATCAGGGGAAAGGACCCGATCGCCTCTGCCACTGCCGACGGTTCCGGTAAGCGGCGGAAGGCGCGGGAGAGCGGCGGGAGGGGGGGGCTCCTTTACCGCCGCCAATAACGGTGATCTTGCGGCGAATCCGCCGCATTGACCATCATTATCGGACAGCCGACCGGCGCCTGAAGAGATGGATGTCTTGGTTGTGGCAGCAGCTGCTGCCGTTACCGAGATATCCCTCTTCAAAAAAGGGACGTACATCGTCGTGCGCCGGTCGGAAAGTGGTTAATGGATGCTTTCAAACTGGGGCGGGCGGTGCAAAAAGTCCTGCAAGCAGAATCTTTGGGGCATGTTTGGAGCACTTTAAAAAGCACCTCAAAAACGCCCCTGTTCATTGAAAGGAATGGGAAGCGCTTCTAAAGCGCTTAAAAAACGCCACAAGAGCACACCAAAATGGCTCTTTTTTCTTTTTTTTTTAAAGTCACATTGCCATGTGACCTTAAAAACAGCACTGCTAATATGGCGCTAAAGCGACGCAAAAGCAACGCAAAAACGCCCATCGTTTTATGGGCAGTTTTTGAGCGCCTCAGTGTGAAAGGGGTATTAAATTAAAATTGTTCTTCATCATTAGAGAAAAATGCTAATTATATGATCTTCTCTGATTTAACCTCCCTGGCGGTATGATTCTGTCTGGAATTTAGTGCTGAAAGTGATACAATTATTTTGCATGGAAATTTGGCGTTTTTATTTTGTAGGCATGCAATTCTTATGAATAACTCACTTAAATCTGTCCGAACCAGAGTCTAGTAGACATACCGGGTATGATAAAGTTTGAAACACAAAATCATAAATTATAATATAATAATAATATATATAAAAATGATTCAATAATGTAATCAAATAAAAAACACAGACATTTGCTCAGTTGCAGAATAGTCGCTGTCATTAAATTTATTGTTTGATGATAAATTGTGATTCTAATTTTTTATTGGTGTTTTCTAGCTGGTCTAAAACCACTTTTGACATAAAGGGACACTTTTTGGTTGCTATGGACAATCTCCAGTTTCCAGGCAGAAAAAAATCTTTTTATTATATAACATGACATGCAGGGCACTGGGCAGACCACTAGGGACAAAGGGGATGTGTATTTTTTGTATACAGTACTGTAATCTGTAAGATTACAGTACTGTATGTGTTTTGTGTTTTTAAACTTTTTTGAATTTGGCGCCGATCTCCGCTCCCGTGTGTCGGAACGTCGCAGGGAACGGAGATCAGCGGCACTCGGGCACTGTGTGAATTGAGCGAGCAGACGGCTCGCTCACACAGCGGGGAGACATCGCAGGATCCAGGGGTAAGGTAAGTAACTTCCCCCTGTATCCTGCAACGCAAGCTCGGGGTTACCGCTTTTGGTACAAAAAACTCAACCCCAGCCAGACTTGGGAACACCGCCAGGGAGGTTAATTTAATTTTGTTACTGGGTCACGACTACGCCCTGCCAAATGCCATTCCAAAAATAGCTGCCTAAAGCTTTGTACACACGATACGATTGTTGGCATGGGATTGTCTGTTGACAGACTGTTGTCCTTAATTCTTACCGTTAGTACGCTTCTTTTGACAATTGTTGTCCAATTTTCGGCCAACAAATGTTGGATGACAGGCTAGTAAATTTTCGCTGGACAACGGCTCCACGTCTGATTTTCGTATGGTCAGTACACAAATCCGTCACACAAAAGTTGAAAGTACAAACGCGCATACTCGGAATCAATGCTCACCAAACACAAAATTAGCAGAGGGGGTCCAAAGGGTGGCGCTCAAGAGCTGAAATTCCTTGTAGTACGTCACTACGTTCGTGTTTGTGGCACAAAAATTGTGTAACGTTATTATGCAAGACAAGATCCTGGCGCACGCCCTTTTGACAAAAATCATGCGCTCGGTTGGTCAACAATCGTACCGTGTGTACGAGGCTTTGGTTACCAGCAAGGACACAGACAGGAAAAGGTGGGTGGCAGTTGGTGGAGTTTTTCCATGAAGTCAGAGAAAGTTAGGCTCCAGTAAAAAAAGTGTAACCAAATTAGAGACGGGCACATAGGGTGCTGCTCTGAATGATAGGGGTATTAATAAAAATATTTTAGCGTCTGTTTTTAGGCTGGACTTTTACTTCTAAAAGTTTAAGTGGAGTAGGTTTTATGTTAAAATGCGTTTCACAGGCGGGGCGTGGCAACCGAGCTCTAAGATGGACGCTTAGTCTGAGAGCTCCACTCAGCCGCAGGAGAAACTCACTACCACCGGAACACACCAGGCTCATTAGGACACACACAGCCCCTCTGTACCGCCAAACACTCCAGGCATGACACGGCGCAGGAAAAACCCGCCGCAACCCAGCAAGATGCCGGATTTCTTTGCTCAGAAATCCCGCAGGACACCGCAAAATGGCGGCGGTAGTGGTGGCCTCCTGACACAACGGATGGAGGATAGAGCCGCTCACCAGAGCAATAGACACAGTGATTCCACCACTAGGATCCCGCAATCCCACTTGCACAGCGGATCCTCCTCAGGCACCTCAAGCCCATCCACAAGGAGTCCTGCCAAATCGAAACTGAAGATGGCATCTCCTGATAGGCCGCATGACACGCCTGACATGGAGGTAAGTGGCCCACAGCACACTCAGCAAGCTGCTCCACTGAATGACTCCATAGCAGACTACCCCACAGCAGATAGGCCTATCTCTGATACCATGCTAAAGGAGATGCTTCTCTCACTCAGATCCTCTTTACAAACTGACATGGTAAGAGAGATTACACAGTGCCACAAAGCAGTGCAGGCCTTAGGGGTCAGGGTGGATCATACAGAACGTCAGATGGACACCTTTGCCTTCACATACAACACTATGGTGGATGCTCATGTAGCGCAGGGAGAGGACATAGCATGGCTGAAAGATAAGGTTGCTAACCTCGAGGACAGAAGCAGGAGAAACAATATAAAACTGCGAGGAGTCCCAGAATCAGTACCAACCACACAGCTCCTGCCATATGCTCACGCCTTATTGTCCACTCTAGCTCCTGAGCTGACAGCACAGGACCTCATAATAGACAGGATTCCCAAACCGTCCTTCATCCCAGAAGGCACCCCGAGAGATATCCTTATGAGGGTCCACTTCTATCATGTAAAAGAAAAAATCCTTCGGGCAACCCGTAAGCAAGATGCTATCCCTCCACAATACACAGACATCCTCTTGCTACCAGACCTTTCCAGGCGCACTCTGCAAAGGCGCCGCAACCTGGCGACAATCACAAAAGCACTACGCAACCACATGATTTTACACAAATGGAAGTACCCTGCAACATTACCATCACCCACAATGGCACCACGAAATACATCACCACGATGGAAGAAGGTCTATCGACCCTACGCCAATGGGGAATACTGCCAGCCCAAAATGTACCTTCTGCTTCCTCATCTCAACCGATGGAGCTTCAATCTGAATGGCAGGTGGTGTCGCACAAACGTGCCAACAAAAAGCATACCGGTGGTAACTCATGACGATTCTACGCATTACTCAAATGTTTCTCTGGTTGAAGGAGCTTGCTGTTTAGCTTCTTTTCGCCCTGCTCACTTACGCAGCAATGTCTGCACACGAATCGGTTTTCAGATCCTTTTTTATGAACCCTCAGTTCTTCCATTTCATTAAATATTTAGGACAGAAATATGGGACTTTACAAGCGCATAAACACCAATTCATATAAAAATATACATTTCTTAGAGAAAATTTGACAAAAACATAATCATACATCTGATTTTTTTTTTTAAAAGAATACATCTCTGAATACAGATAGAAATTTGCAGATATCGATATGTCTCAACATGTTTCGCCTTCAATAAGGCTTCCTCAGGAGAACTGACTTGTATCGTACATGCTATATTCACTGTAATGAGAGAACAAAATCAAACACAAAGTACAAAACCCAAAATCAAACAAAATAAATCTATATCAAAACAATATAACAGCCATAGAAGATACCAAGTGGGCGGAGATTAAATTCCAAAGCTGACCTGTGTATTCAGTATATAGTGTTCACTAATTATGTAACCTCAGAGAGGAAAATATTGACCAAGACGCACACGTCTCAGAGTCCATCTACTAAATCCATACAGGGAAGGTTATTTAAATAACAATCAAGGTTATATTAGAGGCAAGAAAAACACATATATAAATACATATATGTACATATATATGACCCTATTGGACCACCTACCTAAAATCTAATTGGAAGAGGCGAAATCCCAGAGGTATAGGAAAACCCTCAAAGCCATCCTTTAACAGTAAGGAACTTCAGACAGTAGATGTTTTAGGGACCCCTATGGGGTAATAATGGGGGATCAATTAAATAATACTACAGTATCAATACAAGTCGCCAATAGGCTTTATTAGTATTACCTGCAAAATATTTGCTCATCCAGACTGGTTCATCCAAATGAGAGACCGTCCAGATGATATGGTAAATGGAAAATGTAAATGCCCCCAAATTTTCCCTTCTATAAAATCAAAGAGAGTGTTTCAAAAGGTCAGAAAGACCTAGAGTAAGGTTTAAACCAAGAGGGTGATTGAATATAAAAGATATGTTTCTCTTACCTCATGGAAGTTAAATCAGGTATAAGCCCTAGTGGATCAGCTCAATCAGACTGATCACTAATGCCCTTTTATATTCCTCTCCACCCCCAGTTTGGCACCAAACAATAGAGGTGAGGACACAGTGAATGCGCCGTCGCACCGGAAATGACGCAAACACCGGAACCGGAAGTGTGAACCCGCATCAGGAAGGCCACATAGACCGCATTCCTGCAACAACCACAACACACCAGCGCCGAATATCAACGGCAATACTGACCGGAAATTACGCCAGTGGCAAGAAAAAGCGGAAGTAAGCTGGGGGCTTCATTTATTTTATTTTGTTTGATTTTGTGCTTTGTGTTTTGATTTTGTTCTCTCATTTCAGTGAATATAGCATGTACAATACTAGTCAGTTCTCCTGAGGAAGCCTTATTGAAGGCGAAACATGTTGAGACATATCGATATCTGCAAATTTCTATCTGTATTCAGAGATGTATTCTTTTTAAACAATTTTTCAGATGTATGATTATGTTTTTGTCAAATTTTCTCTAATAAATTTATATTTTTATATGAATTGGTGTTTATGCGCTTGTAAAGTCCCATATTTCTGTCCTAAATATTTACTGTATTCTAAGGGATGTGGTGCTATAAATATGGTTTCTGCACATTAGCTCTTTTACAAATCCTTTCTTCCATTTCATGTTTTGCTTCCTTTGTTCCTTTTCTTTTTTCTTTTTTGTACAGAGTTGCTCCACTCACATGACAACCTCATCAGATGCTGAGACTGCAATTCAAGAAACCTCCCGTATTCTTCACCTAGCAAGGTACTCCACAACGAGAATGCTGGAACACAGTGAGTACCAACCGTACACCACCAGACGTCACACCCCTTTCACACTGGGGCGTTTTTCAGGCGGTACAGCGCTAAAAATAGCGCCTGTACAGCGCCTGAAAAAATCCGGCCCCATTCACTCCAGTGTGAAAGCTTTCACACTGGAGCGGTGTGCTAGCAGGATGGTCAAAAAAGTCCTGCTAGCAGCATCTTTGGAGCGGTATAGGAGCAGTGTATTCACCACTCCTATACCGCTCCTACCCATTGATTTCAATGGGACACCGCGGTAATACCGCGGCAATACCGCCGCTACGGCAGTGCTCTGTGGGGGATTTTAACCCTTTTTCGGGAACCTCACCGCTAGCGGCCGAATATCGCGGCTAAAACGACTGTAAAGCAGCGCTAAATATAGCGCTGCTTTACCGTCGCCGCCGCTCCCGCCCCAGTGTGAAAGGGGCCTAAATGACTATCACGTGCTTATCTATTAATGCAAGAGGATTGAACCATCCGGCCAAGCTATTCTCTTTATGGAAAGAGGCCCTCAAGCACAAAACAGACATACTCTGTGTCCAAGAGACTAATTTCCAAGCGCAAAAAACACCAACATGCTCCCACAGAGAATACCCCCATGTATTCTTGGCATGCATGCCTGACAGCAAAAGAGGAGGTGTGATGTTAGCAATCAGAAGCTCCTTATCATTCCAACTTAAAAACACGTATATTGATGAAAAGGGCAGGTATCTCATAATAACTGGTGACATCAACTCCAAACTGTACACGATTGTCACAGTGTATACTCCAAATAAACACCAGATACGCTTTCTACAAAAAGTTTTCCTAAAAATCAATTTCTTACGGCACAGTAACATTATACTGGGAGGTGACCTCAACCTTATAGTGGACCCTGATGTGGATACCACTACAAAGAAATCTAACAGACCCAGAACCCTTCAACGCCTTCTACATAACCAGGAACTGTTCGAAGGGACTACTCATACTCCCGCATCGACATGTTTCTAGTAGATCAATGGCTCCTGCAACGCGTTTGCTCCACTCAGATATATGATATCACTTGGTCTGACCACGCCGCAATATCTCTATCTATTGCGGAACAGGGTGTCTCCTCTTCACCCCCCATCTGGCGATGTAACACCAGACTATTACAAGAATCCCACATAGCCCCTGTGATCTCTCAGCATATCCGTGATTTCTTCAATATTAATCTTACTCCTAACATAGATTTATTTATTCTATGGAACTCCCACAAGGCCTACATGAGAGGCATACTCATACAACTAGGATCCCAGGAAAAGAAACGATTCTCCACCAGACATACACAACATTGAACAACAAAACTGCACCAACAGAGCCTATGTCAATCAAACTCTCCAACCTTAGGGAATCCCTGCGAGAACATTTAGCACAAAATATGACAAACACCTAAGAACACTTCAACTGATATCATATGGTAATGCTAATAGAGCAGGGAAATACCTAGCTAATAGAATCAAAACAGCTCGTATCAATTCCAGAATAGCATATTTACATCACGGGTCACTAATCCGCAAGACATAGCGAACCAGTTTGCTGACTACTATGGTGCACTCTACAATATAAACAAAGATGATTCCACACCACAACCAACCATACACATGATCCAAAAATTCTTGAAGAACACCTTGAGCTATTAAACTCCCCATTTACAATTCAAGAGATAGAAACAATCACAACTACACTACCTAATGGCAAGTCACTGTGTCTGGATGGTTTTGTTAACGATTATTACCAAATTTTCTGTGAAATTCTAGCTCCACACATACAAACAGTCTTTACCACAGCGAGGGAACGCTCCTCTTTTACCCAGGAGCTGCTGAGAGCTCACATTGTCACCCTGCCCAAGCCAGGAAAAGATCCTACTACCCCAGCCAACTTTAGGCCGATATCTTTTCTCAATTCTGATATTAAAATCTACGCTAAATTATTGGCCAAGCGACTTGCAGATATTATTCCACTTCTTATTAAACGAGACCAGATGGGATTCATGAAGGAGAGACAGACCTCGGACGCAACCAGACGTATCGTTAATATTATTCACCATGCTGTTAAATCAAGAACACCTTCTCTTCTGCTATCCATAGACGCAGACAAGGCGTTCGATAGAGTCCACTGGACTTACATGGAACTGGTTCTAGCCAAATTTGGATTTAAGGGCCCTATACTAGCAGCCAGAATGGCACTGTACTCTCGTCCTTCATCCCAGGTGCATACTTCTGGGTTTTTATCCAAACCTTTCAATATTTCTAATGGTACCCGACAGGGTTGCCCCCTCTCCCCCACAATCTTTAATCTTTTGATTGAACCTCTTGCTGAATCCATTAGGTCAGATGCTACTATCTCAGGTTTTACCATTGGTTCTAACAAACATGTAATCAATCTATTCGCAGACGATGTGATATTTTTATTGATACACCCACAGTCTTCCCTACCACGAGCCCACACAATTCTCAAAGAGTTTGGAACGGTATCCTACTATAGAGTCAACTTCACCAAATCTACGATAATAAATATAGGAGTTCCTCCTTCTATAAATTTGCAACAGGACACCCTACCATATACCTGGGCCACAAAGGGCATTTCTTATCTGGGTATCACCTTAACCAACTCTACCTCATCCATAATTGAAGCCAATCTCAAACCATTCATACATAAATTTGAACAACAACTAGCAAACATTTCCAAAATAGAAATATCATGGTTGGGCAAGATAGCGGCATTTAAAATGTCTGGTCTTCCACAGATGCTATACATTTTTAGATCCCTCCCCCTCCCCATACCACACAGCTACGTTCGCACCATGTCAACAATCTCCTGGAAGTATACCTGGGGTGGTAAAAAAGCTAGATGTCCAAAAACTAACCTTATCTCACACAAACATGTAGGTGGAGCGGGTCTTGTAGACCTTCAAGACTACCTATGGGCCGTAAGATTGGACCAACTCAAATATTGGTTCTACAATACCAAATCTCCATTGTGGGTGGAATTAGAACGTTCATTACTCCCAACAATCGACCCTCTCACATTCCTAATAAGTAACCTGTGGGTACCTTGGGAAATGGGAAACCTACCCCCAACCATTCAATCCTCCTTACAAGCTTGGAGGTTCATACAGCACATAGACCATAACGACACTACAAACTTAACTTATACCCTCCCAATTACTCTCTTAGGAGCTAAAATGCCTACGCTTTCTACCACAACTCTTCTTAAATAAGAAATAAACAATATTCAAGACCTATTTATAGATCTTACTCCCAAATCCCCAGAACAAATGATGACCACCTACCTGATACTGTGCTATTCTCTTGAATACGCATTTCCCACTTCCTGAGGGCCCATCCCATACCTAAATTCAACTTACTGACTACAGCATGGCATTTCTACATGAAAAAGCCACAACCTACTAAAGGTATATCGTTATTTTACAATCTTATTCAGAATAAACGCACTTTTTAAAAAACGTCGGCCATTGGGAAATGGGAAAAGGATATATTTGTGTGGACAAATAGGCAACCTCTTACATATATTATGGGAATGCCTGAACATAACCAGCCTTTGGAACGACACTTTTAAACTAATCTCATCAGCCACAGGGATTCTAACGAGACCAAACCTTCCCTAGCAATTCTAAACATTGGGATAGAGAAATTCCCACCAGATTGTAGAGCGATCGCCACACACATATTGTTAGCTACCCGCAATCTTATCCTTCGTAACTGGAAAAACACCACAATCATTAATACGTCTGAGGTAATTACTCTAGTCAATAGAACCCGAACCTTTGAACGCATACTGGCCATTAATTCTTCGTCATGCTAAACTTTCGATAAACACTGGGAAACGTGGGATGTAAAATATAAAAATGCCCATTAATGCACTATACTGTGAACAGTATGTTTACTCAGCATTGTTATTATTCTTATGCCCCGTACACACGGTTGGAAAATCCGACCACAAAATCCATCGGATTTTGTCCGACGGATTTAGTCCGACACTGCTGTTGCATACACACAGTCGGACAAAGTTGTAGGAAAATCTGATCATTCTGAACGTGGTGACGTTTGTTGCCTACGACGGGACTATGTAGAGGCTAGTAGCCAATAGCTTTGGTCTTGTAATGTGATCTGAGCATGCGTGGCACTTTGTCCGTCGGAATTTGCTATACACGATCGGAATTGGTGTGATCGGACTTTGTTGTCGGAAAATTTTTAGAGCAGGAGATACAACTTTGTCCGTCGGACAATCCGATGGAAAATGACACACGGTCGGAATTTCCGACAACATTGTCCGATAGGACAGAATCCATCGGAAAATCCGACCGTGTGTATGGGGCTTTACTCTTGAAAACTAAATTTACACGAGCACTTATCTTTGATATTGGTAATGATGGAACTGTATTTTTTTTCGGAAATGTGTACTATTATTGTCTCTTTATTATCGTCTCTTTATTACACTATCTACTTGTTACTTGTTACTATTGAAAAACCAATAAAAACATTGAAATATAAAATGTGTTTCACAGGATGGCGTAAATTACAGTTATCTGTCATTTCTGTGCACCGCTTTAGTAACTGTAAAATGAACTACGTAATTAGATGTACAGTAAAAAAAGCAAAAATAAACAGAGAACTTGATTTCTGCAGCTTAGACTTGAAAGATATTTAACACAACTCCACATGAAACAAAGTTTATTCATCACCCTTATTACATACTTATTACTGGAAGAAAGTTTAGACCACAAACATTTATAAAGGATAATTTAAAAACCACAAAATACACTGACGTAGAGAACATCTACTTTTCTTCAAACCCCAGGGGACATGTATCAATGCAAAACAAAGTTAAAAAAAAACGTCTGTTTTTTTCGGGTGCAGTGATTTTAATAATGCTTAAAGTGAAATAATAAAGGGTAAAATTCCTTTAACTTTCATACCTGGGGGGTGTCTATAGTATGCCTGTAAAGTGGCGCATGTTTCCCATGTTTAGAACAGTACGAGAGCAAAATAACATTTATAAAGGAAAAAAGTCATTTAAAAGTACTTGCCCGGTGGTTGTGGGGGTCTGCGGGCGGGGGGCTTATAGGAATCTGAAAGCCCCCTACCATTTCACAAAAAATGTGTGAAAATTGTAAAAAAAAAAGACAATACACGCCCTGGGACAAGTCCTTTATTAAAAAAAATAAAAAAATAAAACTGTCCGACAAAGTCTTGTTCTTCTTCTCTCACTCCGATGGACCAAAAAAGAAAAAAACAAGCTTCAAGCCGCCTACGATCTGCCTCTATGGGAGGCACCCGCCATAATGACGGGCCTCTCAGGTGACAGTTCTTTTATAACTGAGGGCGGGGCCACACAATTACATAGCCGGGTGACCCCCACCCCTCTCTGACGTACAGGGACATCCCTATGGATTTCCCGTAGCGTCAGAGGGGGCGGGGATACTCGGTTACGTAAAACAGGTCCCCAAACACTTTTTATGACAATACCATGCATATGAGCCTTTAAAATTAGCACTTTTGATTTCTCCCATAGACTTTTAAAGGGTGTTTTCCGCTGCTTTCGAATTTGCTGCGAACACCTCAAATTGTTCGCTATTCGGCGAACACCCGATGTTTGACTCGAACTTACGCTCGACTCGTACCTCGGGACCATCCCTAATTAGTGTATATCTACAGTAGGGACAGTTAAGATAGCGTTAGTGTAGTGACAGTTGATTGCGTTACTGCCAGTTTAACGCCATTTAGTTTTGCCTGCGTTACTGCCAGTTTAACGCCATATAGTTTTGCGTGTGTTACTGCCAGTTTAACGCCATTTACTTTTGTGTGCGTTACTGCCAGTTTAACGCTATATAATTTTGTGTGCGTTACTGCCAGTTTAACGCCATATAGTTCTGTGTGCATTACTGCCAGTTTAACGCCATATAGTTTGCATGCGTTACTGCCAGTTTAACGCCATTTACTTTGGTGTGCGTTACTGCCAGTTTAACGCAATATAGTTTCTTGTGCTTTGCTGACAGTTTAATGCAATATAGTTCTGCATGCGTTACTGCCAGTTTAACGCCATATAGTTCTGTGCGCATTACTGCCAGTTTAACACCATATAGTTCTGTGTGCGTCACTGTACATTTGGCACATTATATTGCAGTATATTATAGTGTATCCGTGGAGTGTGTCTGTGTAGTGTGAGGACTCAAATTAAAGTGCACCAAACACCTCTTTACATTGATTAAAGTGCATCTACGTACAGATTTCAACTTCTTCTTTACATTTGCTTATAAGCACCGCCCCCTTCCTCCCAATAATGTCTGGGAGGACAACAAGGAGAGGCAGATGTTCCCTTGGCACTCTAAGGGGGCCAGCAATACATGTATCCACAGACAAAGGTGGACGTGGTGGTCAGTCCTCAGGCAGGGTATCATTTCCTCTGTTTAATGAGTTTGCCCATGCTATCCAGCCACAGCATGCAGAGAAGGTGGTGGACTGGCTTACTAAACCTTCCTCAAGCAGAGACAAGTGTGCAGCCCCCTGCAGTTGCCAGAGTGGATAAACCTGCCTCCTTGTCCACATCTATTCCTGCCATAGCCCTAACATCAGCCATTGAGGAGTCAGCTGAGTTGTTTGACCACAGCATCAGCCACTTTCTCCTTGATGATGCCCAGCTGGATTCAGATGTTGGTTTGGAGGTTGAGGATGACAGGAACATGAGCCTAGAGAGAGGAAGGAACACTGGTAGACAAATTGGCATTCATGTTCCCCAAGCCGCAGCCAAGTTGTCTCCAGTGGTATTGATGAAGATGGAGGAGATGGAGATGATGATGAGGTCACTGCTGCGACTTGGGTGCCAGATAGAGCAGAGGAGGAAACTGAAGGTGAGGCGGCACAACCCCAAGGAGGCCGACATCAAGAAAGAGTAGAGAGCAGCCACCCTATTCCATCACATTGTGCAGCTGTTATCTCCCGGCCCACTCCCCAAAGCTCAGCTGTCTGGGCCTTTTTCGGCACATCTGCAGCAGATCGCACTGTTGCTATCTGCAAACTGTATCTCAGGCACATCAAACATGGCAAAAACACCAACCATATGCATATCATTGAAATTTTTTTGCCTTCATGGGAGGGAAGACGCCCCTGACATACAAAGAGTAATTTTTCTGCACCTGTTTGACAGGTGCATATCATTGCAATTTTTTACAGCAAGGCCAATTTTGCTTTCATCAAGAGTACCTCTATAGGGTTACGGTGGGAAGGCGCCACCGACACCCAAAGACCAATCTATACAAAGTCAAAGTGACACCAGAATATATCCAAAAAATCTCTAATCTTCCCAGTGCACTACATTGTGGTCTCATCATACGCACTGGCTCTCCAGCTGTCGCGGAGCAAAATAAAGGCAGCTTGCAGGGAAAATTTCTTTTTTTTGGCTTTATAAATGCAATTATTGCTGCAGCAGATTCTAGACATGTACAGATCTACCACTTTACAGGTAGACTAAGGGGACCCCCCAGGCACTATATTGGAAGGAATTTTTTTCATTTTTAGACTTTCACTTTAAAAAAAAAAAAAAATCACTGCTCATTTAAAAATGACGTTATTACAAACTTTTTTTTTAATTGATACATGTCCCCCAGGGCAGGACCGGACCCCTATAACCATTGTATGGCCAATTACTTGCATATAAGCCTTAAAAATGGGCACTTTCGATTTTTGACATTCGGGTCCCATTGACTTTAATGGGGTTCGTTATGCAGGTCTAAACTTTTGCGGTGTTCGAAAGTTCTGATGCGAACCGAACAGGGGTCAGTTCGGCCCATCCCTAGTAGTTAGTTAGGGGGGGCTGTTAATATCCTGGAGTCTGGCTTTAAATATCCAATCATGTTCAAAGAAAATTAAAGAATATAATTTTTGAGGCACATGACTGAATGTTGTATACAAATAACTCTGCACTTAGCTCACAGAAATTGACAGCAGCATTAATTCTCATAAACTGTGTATATACACTGATCCCACTCTAAATTTATAAAGGATAAACATAAGAGTGAGTTCATCTGGCAGCAGCAAACACCAATACCCATAAACTAGTATCAAAATAATACCAAATCAATTGTATTTTGCTACCCCTATAAATCGTATAAGACATATAATGAATTAAAAAATAGCAAACACAAGCTCACTAAATCATATAAACCATAAAACTAGTAATTTCCTATAATGGTATAGTGAATCAAACAGTAAATATACGTGTGAACATATTTAAATTGTGTCTACTGCAAAAAGAGTTAGTGTGAAGAGTTTGCTTCCAAAACTCCACAGGAGCCATGATAGCTCAGATGACATTAATGTTTCTCCACCACCACAAACAACATGCCTCTTACCAAATTTTAAGATCTTTTAACTACAAAAGGTCCAAAAAGCGATGCCCCCAAAAGGGCATATAACCAAATGTTACCAATGTTACCATGTTACTCTTACCAAATGCAGCAACTTCTCACCATTCCATCCTTTCGGTCTCAAATCCTGAACCATAGAAACAGGCAACCCTAGTCTCCTGATGATATCAACTCTGATGAAATGTGAAAACAATCTGATGTCATCACAAATGCTGATTGGCATTGTGCCATCTTTTGCTTTTATTGTCGACTGTGTGGAGCCTTTTTTTCTTTTGGATACCATTTAAATACTGAATTTAAGACCAGGATGATAGAATAGTGAAAAGTTGCTGCTTGGCCATTGGTTTTCTGACATTTTGGGGACATTTGGACTTCCTGTAGTTAAGAGGTCTTAAAATTTGGTAAGAGGTATGCTAATTTTGGTGGTGGAGAAACACTAAATGTCAATTGAGCTATCATGGTTTTTGTTGAATTTTGGAAGTGGAATCTTTACGCTAATTAACTCTTTTTGCGCTGGACACAATTTAATTACGTTTGGTGTTCACATGTATATTTAATGTTTTATTCACTATCACATTGAAATGTAAAGGCAAGTTATAAGGTTTATACAAATTAATGAGATTGTATTTGTTACTTTTTTTAATTCATTATATGTCCTATAAAAATAGAGGGTTAGCGCAATAAAATTGATTTGACCTGACTGGATGACCGCTGTCTACACAACTTCACATCATTCACTAAACTAAATGAACATACCTCACAAAGTTACACAGATATGGTGGAGTGCTATGGGAGTGCCATCATCTCAATATTGACAGAAAAAGAATACCCGCCAGAAAGAAAGGGGGACTATTATGGGCACAACTGACTGTGGGAACTCAAAATTGTAATATTGTTATCCTGAATGTCTCCATTTGCTTTAAATCACGGTCAAGGATAACCTTTATGATCAGTACTGTGTTCTTTATGCATGCTGTGGATATCCACAACTACATTTTATTGTCTCTTTATACCGGTTTTGTAATAAAATATAAGTTTTACAATTTTGATTTCCCACAGTCTGTTGTGCCCATAATAGTCCCCCCTTTTCTTTTTTATACCTCACAAAGTGAACATACTCTTTTGCTTTAGTACATTAACATCTCTGAAATGCAGATAAGCCACAGGGATATTGTCAGGAGCGTCAAGCACTCCTGCTCCTCATTCCAGCATCCTAGCTTTGTCTTTCTCCTTTTCTTTCCACCTGCAAGGTGATTCATGTGGCCAGTCTCTGGGTGAAGATCAGACCTGATTTAACCACTTGCTTACTGGGCAGTTAAACCCTCTTCCGGCCAAGGCCAATTTTCAGCTTTCAGCGCTCTCACACTTTGAATGACAATTGCGTGGTCATGTAACACTGTACCCAAATTAATTTTTTACTCTTTTTTTTTTACACAAATGGAGCTCTCCTTTGGTGGTATTTAATCACTGCTGCTTTTTCTTATTTTTTGCTAAACAGTTTCATAGTTTGATATAAAATTTTGAAAACAGGTAATTTTTCTTCTTCATTGATGTGCACTGATGAGGCAGCATTGATGGACACTGATAGGTGGCACTGGTGGGCACTGATAGGTGGCACTGATGGGCACTGATAAGCAGCACCGATAGGCAGCACTGATAGGCGGCACTTATAGGCAGCACTGATGATGAGGCACTACTGGACACTGGTCGGCAGTACTGGTAGGTCGTACTGGTGGGCACTGGTAGGTGGCACTGGAGGGCACTGCATAGCAGCAGTGCCTCTCCCTGTTCGGGACCAATGTCCCTCTGTCAGAATCCGGTGATCGGCCTTTTTTTCCCTCGCGCTATCGGCGTGAGGGAAAAAAAGCTAATTACCGATCTTCTGTTTACATCACATGATCAGCTGATCACATGGTAAAGGGCTATTTTTATTGACTCAGTGATCACAGAGAAGGCCGCATGCGCCCTAGTTCGTGCCTGCCCTGGCATGGTGACCAGGCACTATAGCATTCCGTAAAGACCTGGGGGCCACCAAATACCAGTAGGCCTGCTTGCCTTATGGGAAAGGAGGCTGATATAGGTGAAAACACAGTAGCCAGTTATAGTATCTGACCACCTGCGTTTTGGGTAAGCGTGACAGATATACTGGATACGTCTTATATTTTGAATGCATTTTATTTGTGTATGTGTGCATTTAGGCATAAGCTAGGTATACACTAGTAGAATTTTGAAAGAGAATTTGTAGGAAAATTCATACAAAAATTCTCAGAACATTCAAATGTCATTTAAAAGTAGTTCAAGATTTTGTTTGCTTTTTAACATTCAATTTTTGAATGCAGGAACTTTAATAAATGAAAATCACATACACTGTTAGAAATTCATGCATTCAAGACAAATTTTCCACCCTGATCCTTCAAATTGTTTTTTGTTGGGAAAAAAAAGGTAAAAAATGAATGCTGATTTGACTAATGATAAGGAAAATGAACGAATGTTCAGCTTACAACAAAAGCTGCAAAACTAAATTCTACAAGTCTATGTCCAGCTTTAGTCTTTATACTGTGCTACAGCTCTCTCTCTAAATTTGGTGTAGTGCCAGTTTAACTTTGGAATTATCAATGTAGTGAGTCAAAGTTTCTTACATCACTATCATTATCAAGGCTTGTATGAAAAGAAAGTCCATTGAAGTCTATTTGAAGGAAATAAAAAAAAAAAAAAATATCCACCGTAGGAAGGCATCCTGATTTTATTATGTTACCTTTGCTCCATTGGTGCTCTAGACAGGTATCGTCTCCCTGCCCTGATAGTGCTGCACCCACACTGCTGCTAATACCTGATTATATAATGATAACATCCGGTGCTTCTGCTCTGCAATAAAAGTATTAGGCACTGAGTCCATCTGGAAGTTATAAAATATACTTGTCAAAGTCTTGAAAATACTACATCCCACTAAAACTCCCTATTATTGTGGTGATGCATACTAGCACATTATGCCTTTACCTTGCAGGTCTGAAGGGAAAAAAAAGCACCCAGCGGTTTACATCCGCTTTAACAGAGCTTGGTTAATCTATATAAAGTATTGATATTCAATCACATCTTAAAATACTACAATCATTTTTTTACTGTGGTTTTATTACTCAGCAAACTGGTATGTGATGTATGTTCTGCTCATGGGATAAGGTACAAACGCAGCTTTAATGGTTCAGCAGTCATTAAAATGTATCTCTAATGTAATTCACAGTTCTACTCTATTTTACCATTGCTAGCAAGGTGGAAAAGGTTAAAACGTCTGTCACTTTTTTCTGTTTGTGCCTCATTAAAGAGATTTCCCATCTCTTTCTGCATCAAAGAAAACAGGAAGTGAGAGGAGAGGAAATCTCTCCAAAGTGAGGGGAACCCCCTCTTAGCCAGTTGTTAGCCAGACAGGCGTCCAGGCTGTATCTCCCCTTCTATTCTCATTCTGCTGGAAACTCTGACTTTCCCGTTGGTTTCTGAGCCTTTAGAATGGCCACAGGAACTAACCCTTCATTCTATTTAAAACTTGAAAAAAAGACTTGGCTATAGATATGCATATTAGCAGAGTACTGTGAAGAAAGTGAAAATTGCATGAGAAGCCTGAAGCCATGGAAAATAGGTACTAAAGCAAACAATTCAACAGAGGTCTTCTGTATTGTTCTAATCATGTGGTATTATTAACATGCATAGGGTTGTGCGGCACAATGTATACTGGGGTACAACAGTGGACCTTAGTTTTACATTTTCATGCCCAAGTATGGCATGGAAAAGAGGAAAAAAAATTCAATGGGAGAAGAAGGTTGGGAACAGAAGATTGGGGTACAGTTAGGGGGGGGAGGGGGGGGGGGGGTGCAAGGGGGAAGGTTATAGAAAAGCAGCAGCAGTAGAAGGAAGTGATAATAAAAGGTTGTAAATCATGACTGTTCTGGAAAATTATAGATAGGCAGCTGAGAGGTGGCACTGATAAGCAGCACTGATGGGCACTGATAGGTGGCACTGGTAGGCAGCACTGATAGATGGCGCTGATGATGAGGCACTGATGGACACTGGTCGGCGGCACTGGTAGGCAGCACTGGTGGGCACTGGCAGGTTGCACTGGAGGGCACTGCTTAGCAGCAGTGTCTCTCCCTGTTCAGGACCGATGTCCCTCTGTCAGAATCCAGTGATCGGCTTTTTTTTCCCTCACGCTATCAGCATGAGGAGAAAAAAAAATCTAATTACCGATCTTCAGTTTACATCACGTGATCAGCTGTCATTGGCTGACAGCTGATCATCTGGTAAGGGGCCGTGGTAAGAGGATATTTTTATTGACTTGGTGATCACAGAGCACGCCGTGTGTGCCCTACAGCGGGCTTGCAGGCAGTTCATACATGGGTTAACACCTATTGACGCCATCCCGGCAATTAAGGCCCATGCTGTAGCTGTCATTCGGCTATAGCACGGGCGGCAGGTGGTTAGGCCAGCCAAACGTTCAGTCTCATGCTTGTGATAGAGAGTGATAACGTGTGTAATTCCTGATCAAGCCCCCCTGTCTGTCTGCCCTTCTCTGCTAGTTTGGATTTATCTGTGTATGACCTTGGACTGGATATCGGAGTATTCTATGAACTCTGCCTGCCTTTTACCTGGACTGTCATTGAACCACTCTGCCTGTCTGCCAACCACCAGTGCGTGGTGGCCAGGCACTATAACAATATGTATAAGACCTGGGGGGCAACAAATACTGGTAGGCCTGCTTGCCTTATGGGAAAGGGGGCTGCTATAGGTGAAAAACACAGTAGCCAGCTATAGTGTCTGACCACCTGCATTTGGCGTAAGCGTGACAAATATACTGGATACGTCCTACATTTGAATGCATTTTAATTGTGTATGTGTGTATTTAGGCATAAGCTAGGTATACACTAGTAGAATTTTGAATGAGAATTTGTAGGAAAATTCATACGAAAATTCTCAGAACATTCAAATGTCATTTGAAAGTAGTTCAAGATTTTGTTTGCTTTTTAACATTACATTTTTGAATGCAGGGACTTTAACAAATGAAAATCACATACACACTGTTAGAAATTCATACATTCAAGAATTTTTTTCACCCTGATCCTTCAAATTGTTTTTTGTTGGGAAAAAAAAAGTGAATGCTGATTTGACCCCACTAATGATAAGAACAATGAACGAATGTTCAGCTTACAACATTCTTACAACAAAAGCTGCAAAACTAAATTCTACAAGTCTATGTCCAGCTTTAATCTTTATACTGTACTACAGCTCTCTCTCTAAATTTGGTGTAGTGCCAGTTTAACTTTGGAATTATCACTGTAGTGAGTCAAAGTTTCTTACATCACTATCATTATCAAGGCTTGTATGAAAAGAAAGTCCATTGAAGTCTATTTGAAGGAAATTAAAAAAAAAAAATATCCACCGTAGGAAGGCATCCTGATTTTATTATGTTACCTTTGCTCCATTGGTGCTCTAGACAGGTATCGTCTCCCTGCCCTGATTGTGCTGCACCCACACTGCTGCTAATACCTGATTATATAATGATAACATTCAGTGCTTCTGCTCTGCAATAAAAGTATTAGGCACTGAGTCCATCTGGAAGTTATAAAATATACTTGTCAAAGTCTTGAAAATACTACATCCACTAAAACTCCCTATTATTGTGGTGATGCATACTAGCACATTATGCCTTTACCTTGCAGGTCTGAAGAAAAAAAAAAAGCACCCAGCGGTTTACAGCCGCTTTAACAGAGCTTGGTTAATCTATATAAAGTATTGATATTCAATCACATCTTAAAATACTACAATCATTTTTTTACTGTGGTTTTATTACTCAGCAAACTGGTATGTGATGTATGTTCTGCTCATGGGATAAGGTACAAACGCAGCTTTAATGGTTCAGCAGTCATTAAAATGTATCTCTAATGTAATTCACAGTTCTACTCTATTTTACCATTGCTAGCAAGGTGGAAAAGGTTAAAACGTCTGTCACTTTTTTCTGTTTGTGCCTCATTAAAGAGATTTCCCATCTCTTTCTGCATCAAAGAAAACAGGAAGTGAGAGGAGAGGAAATCTCTCCAAAGTGAGGGGAACCCCCTCTTAGCCAGTTGTTGGCCAGACAGGCGTCCAGGCTGTATCTCCCCTTCTATTCTCATTCTGCTGGAAACTCTGACTTTCCCGTTGGTTTCTGAGCCTTTAGAATGGCCACAGGAACTAACCCTTCATTCTATTTAAAACTTGAAAAAAAGACTTGGCTATAGATATGCATATTAGCAGAGTACTGTGAAGAAAGTGAAAATTGCATGAGAAGCCTGAAGCCATGAAAAATAGGTACTAAAGAAAACAATTCAACAGAGGTCTTCTGTATTGTTCTAATCATGTGGTATTATTAACATGCATAGGGTTGTGCGGCACAATGTATACTGGGGTACAACAGTGGACCTTAGTTTTACATTTTCATGCCCAAGTATGGCATGGAAAAGAGGAAAAAAAATTGAGTGGGAGAAGAAGGTTGGGAACAGAAGATTGGGGTACAGTTGGGGGGGGGTGCAAGGGGGAAGGTTATAGAAAAGCAGCAGCAGTAGAAGGAAGTGATAATAAAAGGTTGTAAATCAGGACTGTTCTGGAAAATTATAGATAGGCAGCTGAGAGGTGGCACTGATAAGCAGCACTGATGGGCACTGATAGGTGGCACTGGTAGGCAGCACTGATAGATGGCGCTGATGATGAGGCACTGATGGACACTGGTCGGCGGCACTGGTAGGCAGCACTGGTGGGCACTGGCAGGTTGCACTGGAGGGCACTGCTTAGCAGCAGTGTCTCTCCCTGTTCAGGACCGATGTCCCTCTGTCAGAATCCAGTGATCGGCTTTTTTTTCCCTCACGCTATCAGCATGAGGAGAAAAAAAAATCTAATTACCGATCTTCAGTTTACATCACGTGATCAGCTGTCATTGGCTGACAGCTGATCATCTGGTAAGGGGCCGTGGTAAGAGGATATTTTTATTGACTTTGTGATCACAGAGCACGCCATGTGTGCCCTACAGCGGGCTTGCAGGCAGTTCATACATGGGTTAACACCTATTGACGCCATCCCGGCAATTAAGGCCCATGCTGTAGCTGTCATTCGGCTATAGCACGGGTGGCAGGTGGTTAGGCCAGCCAAACGTTCAGTCTCATGCTTGTGATAGAGAGTGATAACGTGTGTAATTCCTGATCAAGCCCCCCTGTCTGTCTGCCCTTCTCTGCTAGTTTGGATTTATCTGTGTATGACCTTGGACTGGATATCGGAGTATTCTATGAACTCTGCCTGCCTTTTACCTGGACTGTCATTGAACCACTCTGCCTGTCTGCCAACCACCAGTGCGTGGTGGCCAGGCACTATAACAATATGTATAAGACCTGGGGGGCAACAAATACTGGTAGGCCTGCTTGCCTTATGGGAAAGGGGGCTGCTATAGGTGAAAAACACAGTAGCCAGCTATAGTGTCTGACCACCTGCATTTGGCGTAAGCGTGACAGATATACTGGATACGTCCTACATTTGAATGCATTTTAATTGTGTATGTGTGTATTTAGGCATAAGCTAGGTATACACTAGTAGAATTTTGAATGAGAATTTGTAGGAAAATTCATACGAAAATTCTCAGAACATTCAAATGTCATTTGAAAGTAGTTCAAGATTTTGTTTGCTTTTTAACATTACATTTTTGAATGCAGGGACTTTAACAAATGAAAATCACATACACACTGTTAGAAATTCATACATTCAAGAAATTTTTTTCACCCTGATCCTTCAAATTGTTTTTTGTTGGGAAAAAAAAAGTGAATGCTGATTTGACCCCACTAATGATAAGAACAATGAACGAATGTTCAGCTTACAACATTCTTACAACAAAAGCTGCAAAACTAAATTCTACAAGTCTATGTCCAGCTTTAATCTTTATACTGTACTACAGCTCTCTCTCTAAATTTGGTGTAGTGCCAGTTTAACTTTGGAATAATCACTGTAGTGAGTCAAAGTTTCTTACATCACTGACATTATCAAGGCTTGTATGAAAAGAAAGTCCATTGAAGGAAATTAAAAAAATAAAAATATCCATCGTAGGAGGGCATCCTGATTTTATTATGTTACCTTTGCTCAATTGGTGCTCTAAACAGGTATCGTCTACCTGCCCTGATTGTGCTGCACCCACACTGCTGCTAATACCTGATTATATAATGGTAACATCCGGTGCTTCTGCTCTGTAATGAAAGTATTAGGCACTGAGCCCATTTGGAAGTTATAAAATATACTTGTCAAAGTCTTGAAAATACTACATCCTACTAAAACCCCCTATTAATGTGGCGATGCATACTAGTACATTATGAAAGTGAAATAAATAAAGTGCGGGGCTGATGATGGTAAGTGGAAATTCACAATCAATATGAACTACAATGGGACATACTGAATATCCCAATATAGCATATACGGTAAATGTAATAAAAAAAATTAATTGCATCAACAGTGCATAACAAAAAATTGTGAAAGAAAATACTACATATACATAATCAAATCCATATAGTAGATATACACCAAACTATAAATACATAATAAATTCCATAAAGTGCTGAAAAAATAATATTTTGGTGACAATGTGAGTTGTCTGAAGATTAAAGTGACTTGTGTGAGTTGACTGTAGATATCCACCACAATATGGAAAAAAGGCTTACCAGATACAGCCTAATGAGTCCCAAAGGCTTAATGGTGTAAACACACCCAGGGGGGATGTACGACAACTTCAAACTCCAATAAGCACCAACACAGGCATTATACGTCCCAGGGTAAATTCTATGGATATCCACCAAGAATATAGTGGTTGGTGGGCACTGCAATTCTTCCCAGTATTGCATATACCGAAGGAAAAAAGATAAGGCCACGTAGTGTGATACCATTTACGATAAAACGTTTATTGAAAATCATAAAAATGGGTACTCACATGTGAGAAGACATAAACAGGCATGTAAATAAAATCTGGCAACGCAGTGGCATCAGCAAAGCCCTTCCCGACGCGTTTAGCCCTAATAAGGCATCAACCCCCAGATGATGCCTTATTAGGGCGAAACAAAATGACAGTGCCCACCAACCACTATATTCTTGGTGGATATCCATAGAATTTACCCTGTGACGTATCCTGCCTGTTTTGGTGCTTATTGGAGTTTGAAGTTGTCGTACATCCCCCCTGGGTGTGTTTACACCATTAAGTCTTTGAGACTCATTAGGCATACACCTAACTGGGTCCACTGTATCCGGTAAGCCTTTTCTCCATATGGTGGTGGATATCTACAGTCAACTCACACAAGTCACATTTTTTGATATAAGTTAGTTTGATATAAGCAATTTTGTTTATTACATTTATATACTATATTGGTATATTCAGTATGTCCCTTTGTAGTTCATATTGATTTTAAATTTCCACTCACCATCATCAGCGCCACACTTTATTTATTTCACTTTTGTTCCAATTTATCACATAATTATCTGTTGTGCTGGCAGCTAATATTTATATTTTAGACAGCGCGGTTTATCTTTTTTATAATTTCTATACTAGCACATTATGCCTTTACCTTGCAGGTCTGGAAAAAAAAAAGCACCCAGCGGTTTACAGACGCTTTAACAGAGCTTGGTTAATCTATATAAAATATTGATATTCAATCACATCTTAAAATACTACAATCATTTTTTACTGTGATTTTATTACTCAGCAAACTGGTATGTGATGTATGTTCTGCTCATGGGATAAGGTACAAATGCAGCTTTAATGGTTCAGCAGTCACTAAAATGTATCTCTAATTCAATTCACAGTTCTATTCTATTCCACCGTTGCTAGCAAGGTGGAAAAGGTTAAAACTTCTGTCACTTTTTTTTTACTGTTTGTGCCTCATTAAAGAGATTTCCCATCTCTTTCTGCATCAAAGAAAACAGGAAGTGAGAAGAGAGGAAATCCCTCTTAGCCAGTTGTCAGCCAGGTGTCCAGGCTGTATCTCCCTTCTATTCTTATTCTGGTGGCAACTCTGACTTTCCCGTTTGGTTTCTGAGCCTTTAGAATAGCCACAGGAACTAACCCTTCGTCATTCTTTTTAAAACTTGAAAAAAAGACTTGGCTATAGATATGCATATTAGCAGAGTACTGTGAAGAAAGTGAAAATTGCATGAGAAGCCTGAAGCCATGAAAAATAGGTACTAACGCAAACAATTCAAGAGAGGTCTTCTGTCTTGCTCTAACCATATGGTATTATTATCATGCATAGGATTGTGCAGTACAATGTATACTGGGGTACAACAGTGGACCTTAGTTTTAAATTTTCATGCCCAAATATGGCATGTAAAATAGAAAAAAATTGAGTGGGAGAAGAAGGTTGGGAACAGGAGATTGGGGTACAGATGGTGGGGGGTGTGCAAGGGGGAAGGTTAGAGAGAAGCAGTAGAAGGAAGAGATAATAAAAGGTTGTGAATAAGGATTGTTCTGGAAATGTATAGATAGGAAACTCCTATCCTCATATTGATCAACAGTTCCAAATTATTAATAACTACTGCAGTAGGGAACAGACGCAAAAAGATACACTTAGCATCTTTCCAAATACAGTAACTGTTCTGTTTATTTTTGCGCAATCATCGTTTTTTTTTCTTTTTTTATACACGATTACGTAGGTATCACATTAATATTACAATTGTACTTTTATGGTAACAAGGGGCGTAACAGGTTAAATTCAAATCAGGACTTGAAAGAATGCAACATGTATTCAAAACATTATTAGGGCCGTGTGCACAATGAGTGCAGTGTGCAATACATACAAAATAGCAATACAGAATTTACAAATTTCCTTTTACAACCTCCCCTCTTTTGATCATTTTTTTACATTTTGATCACTAACCATACCTGTGATCACCTTTAACCTGGAATCTTCATACGCTTAGGTGGAGGTAGTCCAGGCCAAAGAGGCAAACTCCATTGTGGAGAATATAATAGCTCAGAGCAGCTATATTATTACAAAAATGACTTTTCCGTGTGGCTATACATTCCTGTGGCCAGAATGCTGTTGTGGTTCCGTTGTGATTCAATTGTAGGCATGCTGACTTAGCATAGTTAAACACAGATAATTTTACATAAAATGGAAAACATATAAAAGACAATATGACTTCAACATGAACACTTTCCTATTCACATTAAATATACAGTATACATTTATATCCATTACAAATAAAGCATTTGAATAAATAGTAACACAGACTGTAATTCCAAGAGGAAAACAAATCTAACAGATACATTCATTTAGTAATTTTTGCAGCGTGGATCCAGGTGACTTTTCTTTCTACAGTGCAGACCCCCCCCCCTATAGTACAGACCCCCCTCCCTACAGTGCACACCCCTACAGTGCAGGACCCCTCCTACAGTGCAGGACCCCCTCTACAGTACAGACCCCCTCTACAGTGCAGGACCCCCTACAGTGCAGACCCCCACAGTAAAGAACCCCCCACACTGCACAGACCCCCCCTAACAATACAGACCCCCCCTACAGACCTCGGAACACACACGGAGAGCCCAAGGCAGTGGCATTGCAAGTGGGGAGGTGCGAGCAGCACCCGAGTGACACCTGTCGTGACAGTGATCCGGGACCCGGCGCAACAATCCCCTTCTCTCTGTGGTCGCAGCTCTGATCAGTCTCGGCAGCGGCTGTCATAGCCGAACAGAGTGAAGCCGCCTCCCCCTCCTCCTTTATGTCTACACAGTGCTGTGCGTGCAGGTACCTGCTCGGTTAAAGTTTCTGCCACAGACTTGTCAGTATAATGGAATCGTTGTGCAATCCTCTGCCACAGGAAGGTACAACCATCGCCTTTTTGCGAAATTAGAGAACTGTCACACATTACCAGTTTCTTTCAGCCGATCCGGCGGTGTGGTAGATGACCCGAGATGCGTCCTCCAACTGAGTCTCCAGGCTCCTCCAGAGATACCAGCCTTGTTGCCTCTCCTGGAAAAGTCCTCCCCTGGATCCTCCAGTCGTTTAGCTTCTCCCCGCAGGCAAGACAGCACAGGACCACCCCTGGATCGGTAGGCCCCAATACGTTTGGGCCTACCCTTCAGTTGCAAAGCCTCGGGCCAGCCGGCCCAGAGACATAGAATAAGGCAGCACACACTCTAGGCCAGGAGGGTCATGAGGTCGGGATAACGAACCCTGAAAATATGGCGTCTGTACCTTAAGTACCCTTACCCAGAATGCACAGTGGGCAGATCACTCCCACCGGGCTGTTTCTGAGTGAAAGGGGTACCCAATGCATTTAGCCTGTTGCATTTCCAACACTTACCTGTGGTGACAGCGACACCCACGGTCAAGTGGAAAATAGCACAACCCAGCTAAACTGGTACAGAAACCAGAACTTTAACACAATTAGTCCGAGCCAAGCTGCAGCTACAGACAAACTTAAATTTACAAAATAATAGCGTCTGCTCATTAGGAGCAGGGCGCTACACTTACATTTACTTTGGCAAGGGAAGAATGTCTTTCAGGTTGCCTAAATTAAAAATTGATTATGAAGCTGAAAAACTACTTTGTTTTTATATCGAATTTTAAAAGAAGAGTATGGCAATGCACCAACATAACATTTAAATGTTTGATTCTTCCTAATAAAAATTTTAGGAGGAACCTGACTGGAGAGCCTGGGAGCATAACCAGTATAAAGAACAAAACTTGGGCTTTAAGCCTAACATTTTTTACATTTTTCACAGTAAAGACCTGTACACACAAATCGGACTTTATGACGGGAAATGTTCGATGTCAGGCTGTGTGTATGTTCCATCGGACAATTGTTGTCGGACTTTCCACCAACAAATGTTGTCTAGCATGTTTACAAATTTTCCGCCAATAAAATGTGTGTTGTCGGATTTTCCGATCGTGTGTACACAAGTCCATCGGACAAAAGTCCAAAGTAGAAACATGCATGCTCGGAAGCAGAAGCGGTCTGTCTTGTAAACTAGCGTCTGTAATGGAGAATTAACATTTGTGATGAGGCAAATTATAAAAACTCCAAATGCAGCGCACAATTCTCTTCTTCTTTAATGGGATAATAATGAAGCAGATGGAGTTATTGCAAACAAATTTTCAAAGGCTTTTTTTTTTCTAGCGATATCAACAATAATGATATGTTTTTTTTTTTTTAATTTGTGCAAGTTTCCACAACACCATTATCAAATTAGTTTTTAAGATCAAAGATACAACTATGTTGGTGTCCCTTGTCAATTTTACATTGTATTTTTTTTTAAATGTAACTGCCTACTCCCAAACTGTCATTTGAAGTAAAACACATAGCCAAGTATTATTCTCCACATTTTTATTTTATTTATTGTGCATTAAAAAAAGAAAACATTAAAACAATAAAATTAGACATGCTATCTGCCAATAGAACTTAACCAAAAAGTGCATTCTATGCATCCAAAAATATAACAAATAAAATCATTATTATTCAACCAAAAAATAAAATAAAAGCCTCACACATGTGTCCTGCTTCTTAATACAGGGGATCAGCAATGTCAAGAGTTGGTGAAAGCAGGGGTCCGTAAACCGGAGATAATTCCGAAAATCATCTGGATCATTCTCCTGGAGCTCCCATAGCAAAGGCATATGACATAATTGGTCACGATTTAATAAAGCAACCAATTTTTGGTCCAAGAAATCCTCCTCCTGTTTCATGTGAACTCCGGTTTCATATTCAAACTGTAGTCCTCACTGGACTCAAGTTGGATAATAACGCTTACAAAGAACTCTAAACTGATCTAAAATAATAATTCATGTGTGAATTATATATAAAGCGCGACAAACCATAAAATCAAATATAATATGTGTACACTCCCACGTGATAAGTGAATAAACTAAAACTTTAAACCAGTGAAAAAATATTTCAATAATTCCTACAAAAAATAAAGTAATAGTACAGGTGCCACACTGTTCATATAGTGTCCAAAAAGAAGCAGTGAAAATTAATTGAGAAAAAATTAAAGTGATGCTCCTTTAAAGAGTCAATAAATCTTCTCAAAAGTGTTCAAATAATCTTCTTAATCTTCCACCACAATGTGTGTTCAATGTGTCCTCTCCCATAAGAAACTCACTCATCAGATCCTGATGCCTGCACTTTCGTGACAGGCAAATGCGCTTATAAGATCTTAAACAGCCAGTCTGTGATTTCTCCGCATTAACCACTCAGTGTTACAATGTTGTTCCACATGTAAAATGAAAAAGTGCTCCAATCCGTCTGATCTACCCCATTCTCCGAGCAAGTTGGATGGAGACCCTCCCGTCCCTGGAAGCCGTACGAGGTGTACCCACCATGATCATCTGGATGGTTCGGCTCCCTCCTCTTGCTTGGAGGATTGGACCGCTCGGTCCATGTTTATTTCTGAAATTGAAGCGGAGAGAGAGGGGAGAGGGCATTTTTATTTTTTTGTTTTTGGCCCTCTCCTGTCTCTTTCTCAGGCCTTCAAAGTTTTTGGTCAGTGGATTTGTTTCATCCCTGACCCCCTCAGCTGAGTTGCCGCTCTTGCGATGGCCTGGCCTGTTTTTGATGCTGACGCATAATTTGCGTTCAGAGCATGGTTGTTTGTTTTTTATTTTTTTTTCTCTTTTTTTTCTTAACATTTTATGCCTCTCTAACAATGTACTGCAGACAATGTATGGTTTTCTCCTCTCTCACTGGTTGATACTCCTGTGCGCCCGACCTGCCCCTGGTCCTTCCGGGGGTTGGCGGGAGCCCACGACTTCAGCCTTTGGGATAGGTTTACTAAATAGTAAACTGCTGTCTTGCTCACTTAACTGGAGCTGGGCTCTAAATTACCCTGATTTAATAGCTCGGATGGATTCTGGACTCACTGTGCAACCCTTAACTGGTAGGCTTTCTGATAAAACACCTTAATGGGTACTAATGTAATTTCACATAATCTAAAAGGTTTCAACTCTCCCATTAAAAGGAGGAAGGCCTTCAAAGCATACAAGAGACTGGGCGCAGATATACTGCTCCTCCAGGAGACGCACTTCTCCACCCAAAACCACCCGCGCTACTTCGATAAATCCTACCACCAGGGGTATTTTACCACTTATGAGTCCAGGACCCGCGGGGCGGCTATTTTTTTTAAGAATACTGTAAACTTTGAATTACAACAGATATATAAGGACCCTGAAAGCAGATATGTGATTGTGAAGGGTGTTATTCAGGGGAAAACTATCACGGTAGCTTCAGTGTATGCCCCGAATGACGCCCAAGCCGCGTTTTTTAAACGCTTTTTCCAAACCCTAGAGAGGTTTCACTCCTCCCATATGATAATCGGGGGGGATTTTAACCTGGTGGCACACCCCGTCCTAGACAGAAGCAAGGCTGGACATGCTTCCAATGCCTTTCCTAAGTCCCTACAATACCTGATTAAATCCAATCAACTTATTGACACATGGAGGGCGCATAATTTGGGAGCAAGAGAATACACCTTTTATTCCAACCCACACGACAGTTACTCTAGGTTGGATTACATCCTCTCAACGACAATAATGACCGCTAACTCCACAGCTGCTAGGATTCATACATGCCCGTGGTCGGACCATCAGATTGTGTGGTGCTCTTTTGCCAACATAGGCCTTCCAAGGGCTCTAGGGGCGTGGAGACTTAATGACTCCATGCTCACTGATCCCATTGCTTTATCCCAAATTGGTGGCTACATCACAGAGTACTTCACCCACAATGAGGTCGGGGAGATTTCCCCGGCAGCACTGTGGGGAGCGCATAAGGCGGTTCTAAGGGGTAGACTAATGCACTTGGCCTCTGAGCGCAAAAAGATCAGAATGCAAAATATTGAGTCCCTCACAAGAGACTTGGATCGGCTGTTTTGCAGACATGGTCACACTCAGGAACCAGAGCTACTGATACAAATAGATCAGAAGAGGAGGGCGCTGGACGCCATCCTCACTGAACAAACAGAAAAATCCCTGAGATGGTCCAAAGCCAAATTTCTACTCTACAGTAACTCTTCATCGACCATGTTTGCGAGAAAGCTGAAACAATCTACCCAGCCCACACATTCTTATAGGCTCCGAAACAGTGAGGGGCACCTTACTACCCACCATAAGGAGGTTCTAAGCTTGTTTAAATCCTTCTACCAATCCCTAATGGAGGCCCCTCGTCCAGTGGCGGTGCGTGCATAGAGGGCGCAGGAGCGCCGCCCCCCCTCTCCTGCACCGCTCTATCACCAATAGATAGATTCATGCATTGCATGAATCTATCTATTGTCACCGCTGCCGCCCCCTATTCAGGTGTCCGGCCCCTGATCGGGCGCCGGGCATCTGAATTACAGTGGGGGGGGTGTTGCTGGAAGCGCCCCTATTAGAGCTGTAAGCTCTAATAGGGGACCCTATTAGAGCAGTGTGCTCTAATAGGCTTCCCTAAGTGTAAACAGCGGGCGCACGGCTGTGCGTTCGCTGATTACACAGTATTGTGTTAGGGAAGCAAATACATCGCTTCCCTAACACAGACCCGCCTCTCAGCCAATCAGGTTGCCAGGTCTGTTACCTGTCACCTGATTGGCTGAAGTCACAGGCGCTGTGATTGGACGCTAGGCGTCCAATCACCTAGCGTCCAATCACAGCAGAAGAAGACAGGAGGAGCGCGGGAGAAGACATCCGACGGAGACACCGCTCGTCGCCTGACGCCGTCACCAGCTGCACACCGGGACAAGGTAAGTGCAGAGGGCAGGCAGGGGGCACAGTGGCAGCACTTTAGGGGCACAGTGGCAGCACTTTAGGGGCACAATGGCAGCACTTAAGGGGCACAATGGCAGAACTTGGGGCACAATGGCAGCACTTAAGGGGCACAGTGGCAGCACTTTTGGGGCACAATGGCAGCACTTAAGGGGCACAATGGCAGAACTTGGGGCACAATGGCAGCACTTAAGGGGCACAATGGCAGAACTTGGGGCACAGTGGCAGCACTTAAGGGGCACAATGGCAGAACTTGGGGCACAGTGGCAGCACTTAAGGGGCACAATGGCAGAACTTGGGGCACAGTGGCAGCACTTAAGGGGCACAATGGCAGAACTTGGGGCACAATGGCAGCACTTAAGGGGCACAATGGCAGAACTTGGGGCACAATGGCAGCACTTAAGGGGCACAATGGCAGAACTTGGGGCACAATGGCAGAACTTGGGGCACAGTGGCAGCACTTGGGGCACAGTGGCAGCACTTAAGGGGCACAGTGGCAGCGTTTGATGGGCACAGTGGCAGCGTTTGATGGGCACAGTGGCAGCACGTGGGGCACAGTGGCAGCGTTTAATGGGCACAGTGGCAGCGTTTGATGGCACAGTGAGGCTGTTTGTTTGCGCCCCCCCAAAAATTTTGAGCACCAGCCGCCACTGCCCTCGTCCCTCGGTCCCTCCGAGGCCCTTAACCTGGTTAGACTCAATCCCGCTACCCCAACTAACAGATGAACAACTAGAGTCCTTGAATGCCCCCTGTTCAGTGGAGGAGGTGACAGCTGTCATGACCTCCCTGAAAACAGCAAAAACCCCCGGCCCAGATGGCTTTTCGGCCTTATATTACAAAAAGTTTGCTGACTTGCTGGCCCCTAGACTGACGAGACTGTACAATAAGGTCCTCTCTGGGGAGGCGTTCCCGAGTGACATGCTAATGGCCAATATGTCTCTGATTCCCAAGCCAGGGAAAGACCATTCACTCCCACAAAACTATAGACCTATCTCGGTCATAAACAATGACCTGAAAATATTTAGTCGCATTTTAGCGGACAGACTGGCAAATATTATTACGACCTTAATCTCCCCTGACCAGACTGGATTCATCCCGACAAGACAGATAACTGACAACATTCGTTTAGCAACTAATATTATCCAAGATGCCAATTTACGATCCCGTAAGGTCCTTATGCTCAGTTTAGACATCAATAAAGCCTTTGATAGCGTCCTATGGCCATACCTGGACGGGATTCTACAAAAGTTTGGAATCCTAGGTAGATTTGTGAACGGGTTCCATGCCTTATACCAGAATCCTCGTACATGTATTAAGCTACCAGGTTGCACCTCAGGATTTTTTACTCTGGGAAGGGGAACCAGACAGGGCTGTCCCCTATCCCCCCTGCTGTTCGCCTTGGCGATTGAACCCCTGTCGAGGTGTATTGCCGCTAACCCCAACATTAAAGGATACGACAGTAGAGGTGCCACCTATAAACTTAGCCTGTACGCAGACGATGTCCTACTGTTTTTGACTGACCCCCTGACCTCCCTCCCGAACCTCCTGACCACGTTAGCTGACTTTCAAGCTGAGTCTGGCTTAGGCGTGAATCCTTCTAAATGTGTAGCAATGCCCATCAACTTACCAGACCCACTAATTGAGTCTTTGCAGAATAGTTTTACGTTCTCCTGGTCCCCCTCATCCCTGCAATACTTGGGGGTGAAACTGGCCCCCTCACTTAAACAGATTTACGCACGTAACTACCCACCGGTCTTTGCCATGGTTAAAAGCCTACTGACTCAATGGGCCCCCTACCATATCTCCTTTCTCGGTCGCATACAGGCGGTCAAGATGTCGATCCTCCCCAAGTTGCTGTTTTACTTTAGAGCCCTCCCTCTGTATGTGTCCTGCTCAACTATTAGGGCCATACAGTCGGAACTGTTGAGATTTATCTGGAAAGACAAGAGGCCCAGGCTAAATAGACTCCTGATGTTTAGGAATAGAAATAGTGGGGGACTGAGCTGCCCAGATCTGTGGAAATATTTCCTAGCCGCCAGATTTGTCCAACTAGCTCAGTGGCATATCCCCGCCCCCCCGGACCCCCTGGCTGCGCTTTGAGAGAAACTCCATTGAGCCTTATTATCTTCCAGGCATCCTATGGTCTGGCTCGGTTGGCCAGAGAGATATCTCGGCGCTAAACGAGGTGGTGGGGCAGTCCCTCCGTCTCTGGACCCTGTACAGAGATAAGTTTGGTCTGTCCTCCAGTCCTGCTCCTCTATCCTCGTTCCTGGGAGTCCCAGACTTCCCGGGGGCTTTCGGGGCGGACCTGGAGTATATACACTGGTCCTCCCGGAACCTGGTAACTCTGCGCTCATTGACCAAGGGAACGGTTTTCCGATCCTTTGAGGACCTGCGTCAGAATTGGGATATTCCCCGGTCTGAATTTTATAAATACTTACAAATTCGCCATTTTTTTCAGAAAGCCACTACACTGTTGAGGGCAGGCCCAAAAACTACCTTTGAGTCCCTGTGTCTGGGGGGATCCAGAGATGGAGGAACGATATCTATGATCTATGGACACCTAAACGGCTATGGCTCGGAGCCCAAGTCTCAGGCTATGTTGGCATGGGAGACAGAACTGGGGGAACAGATCACAGTGGAGGACTGGCACGACATGATTTATAATATGCATAAATGCTCCCGCTCAATGGCTATCAAGGAGACTGTGGTAAAACTACATACAAGATGGTACTATACCCCAGTTAAGATCCACAAAATGTTCCCCCTGACCCCGGACACCTGCTTCAGGGGCTGTGGGGAGAGAGGTACTCTCCTCCACACCTTCTGGAGCTGTAGGGCCCTCGGTCCTCTGTGGCAACAGGTTTCGGACAGGGTGCGACGGGTCACGGGGAACACAGTCACCCTCACACTAAAAATGTGCCTTCTTTTTGCAGATATCCCTGGGACCACACCCACTGAACAAAAATTGTTTCATACCTTATGTAGTGCTGTGCACTGGGCGATCGCCCTGAATTGGCGTAAAACTTCTGTCCCCTGGCCACAAGTCCTCCACCGCATGGAGTCCATCAAACTGATGGAACGTATATACCACACACTTATGGACTCTATGCAGATCTTTGAGAAAAAATGGGACCCCTGGCCCTCAACTGGATAAGCCCGTAACCTCTCACCTGCGGTGGTCCACTCCATTGGTCCCTGAGCGGATAGACCGAGATGCACCCTAGCCCGCAATATGACTTAGATATAGGCTTTAAGGCTGTGCACTCTAGCAGTACGACTCAAAAGCTGGTTTTGCTTTCTATGTTTTTATTTTCAGTTTTGTTGTGTTAAATTTTCGTTTCTGTAGTTAAACTAATGATTGGATCCTCAAATCTCAAGAGGCATTATGACTGCTGATTCTAGCAATAGACTCACTCTGTAGCTTGTCACTGATGAACCACAGACTCTTATTAATATGGTTACATTTTATCCTCTGCCTAGTTTGGATGAGAGTCTGCGACTTTTTTGACATGATTATTTGTAATTCTGTAACACCATTATTGCACTGTCTCTTTTGTATACTTCTGTACGATTCTTTAATGAAAGTTTGTAAACAAAGAAAAAGTGCTCCAATAGTGTAATTGCATAAAACAATTTATTAAAACGCACAAAATTAAGCTTCAACCAATTCACTCACATTTTTCAAATTTAAAACCAGCAGAAATGAATCTGTGTTCAACACCGCAAGTTCCACTCCAAAATATCCAACACTGCAAATCCACTTCAAAGTATCACATACACAGAGCTTATAGTCACGGCGGACTCCAGGTGTGTAACGCAGTGTGACCTTGATCTCACCCTCTCCTCGTTCGCCGGAATCTTAAAATATTGCACCATCTCTCTGTTTAGCTAAAACGCTGATATTCCCTGCAGATGGATGCCGCTCAGCCACGCAACATGTCGGGGGCGTGGTGAGAAATCACAGACTGGCTGTTTAAGATCTTATAAGCGCATTTGCCTGTCACGAAAGTGCAGGCATCAGAATCTGGTGAGTGAGTTTCTTATGGGAGAGGACACATTGAACACAGTGGTGTGGTGGAAGATTAAGAAGATTATTTGAACACTTTTGAGAAGATTTATTGACTCTTTAAAGGAGCATCACTTTAATTTTTTCTCAATTATTTTTCACTGCTTCTTTTTGGACACTATATGAACAGTGTGGCACCTGTACTATTACTTAATTTTTTGTAGGAATTATTGAAATATTTTTTCACTGGTTTAAAGTTTTAGTTCATTCACTTATCACGTGGGAGTGTACACATATTATATTTGATTTTATGATTTGTCACGCTTTATATATAATTCACACATGAATTATTATTTTAGATCAGTTTAGAGTTTTTTGTAAGCGCTATTATCCAACTTGAGTCCAGTGAGGACTACAGTTTGAATATTTAACACATACCCATTTTTTAAGTAGCAGCTTTAGTTCAGATAGTACCCTTTCCGTGGCGCAGTGGTTGGTGTTTGGGTTGGGGTGGTTGATCCAAACTCCTATTTTTTAACTCCGGTTTCATGTTTCAAAAAGACAACCCTTTCCTGACAATTTTATAATTTCTCTTTGCTTGCTCTGTTACTTTTAGCAAGATAAAACAAGTCTTTAGTTTCCATCTTACATTATTTTCCTGATGTCACAACATAATATATTATAACAATACCATGCTGTCATGCAGAGATGTATGTAAATCCAAGGTTTTCTTGAGCTTACTGCTGCACTTACAAGAAAAAGGGACAAATCATTTCACAATCCACACATTCTGCTTTGGATTTAAAAAAAAAAAATGTCAACAATCTGTATATGACAGAACAGAAAATTCATCAGCCCGATAAACTATAAAACAACTGGCTGCAGGTGGCATCTATCCTAACAGGACATGTGGACTTGGCACGATGGGTCTGTTATATTTTAATTTTATTTATTACTCTCACATCACAGACTACACATCAAGTTATTATCAGACCTTTAGATTTAATTTTTGTATCCTGTCCATCTCAGCTAAAACAATCTTATCTTATGCCTTGTACACACGGTCGGACATTCCGACCACAAAATACGGATTTTGTCCGAAACTTGTCTTGCACACACACGGTCGCACAAAGTTGTCGGAAAATTTGATCGTTCTGAACGAGGTGACGTACAAATAGAGGCCAGTAGCCAATAGCTTTCGTCTCCAAATTTCTTCTGAGCATGCGTGGCACTTTGTGCGTCGGAATTCTCCACACAAGATCGGAAAAAGTCTGATCGGATTTTGTTGGCGGAAAATTTTAGATCCTGCTCTCAAATTTTTTCAGATGGAAATTCCGACGGAAAAAGTCCGCTAGAGCCCACACACGATCGGATTTTCTGACAACATAATCCGATCTAAATTTTTCCATCGGAATATACGACCGTGTGTACGAGGCACTAATCTAAAGTAACCGCATATTAAAAGTTTTCCCAAAAGCTTGTATTTAATTTCCAACCAAAGGCTGTCTAAACCAGTTGAAATATAGCTACAGTATATCATATATACAGTAAAACTGATAACATATCAGAAATGAATACTTAAGTGATATTATCAATATCACACCCTTATTCCAATTATACAGATATATCAAAGGAGGATGCTTTATCTAATTTTCCTTTTTTAACCACTTCCCTACTGCCATATGATGCCCACAAGGTGGATCTCCCATCCTGGGTGGGCATCATATGACGTCCTCCCATTCCCAGCCGCCTAAGGGGGCGCGCGCGCCCGCGGCTTCGCTCAGGACCCGGTGCGAGTGCCCGGCGGCCGCGATGTCCGCCGGGCACCCGCGATTGCCCGTTAAAACAACGGGACCGTGGAGCTGTGTGTGTAAACACTGATCGGTCTCCTTCCCTTGTCAGTTCCCTCCCCCCACAGTTAGAATCACTACCTTAGGGAACATTTTAACCCCTGCAGCGCCCCCTACTGTTAACCCCTTCCCTGCCAGTCACATTTACACAGTAATCACTGCAATTTTATAGCAACGATCGCTGTGTAAATGTGAATGGTCCCAAAAATGTGTCAAAAGTGTCCGAAGTGTCTGCCGCAATGTCGCAGTCACGAAAAAAAAAATCGCAGATCACCGCCATTACTAGTAAAAAAAAAAAAAAAATGCAATAAATCTATCCCCTATTTTGTGAACGCTATAACTTTTGCGCAAACCGATCTATATACGCTTATTGCGATTTTCTTTACCAAAAATATGTAGAAGAATACGTATCGGCCTAAACTGAGGAAAAAAATCGTTTTTTTTTTAAAAATGGGATATTTAATATAGCAAAAAGTAAAAAATATTGTGTTTTTTTTTCAAAATTGTCGCTCTTCTTTTGTTTATAGCGCAAAAAATTAAAACCGCAGAGGTGATCAAATACCACCAAAAGAAAGCTCTATTTGTGGGAAAAAAAGGACATCAATTTTGTTTGGGTGTAACATCGCACGACCACGCAATTGTTAGTTAAAGCGACGCAGCGGCGTATCGCAAAAAGTGCTCTGGTAAGGAAGGGTGTAAAATGGCCCGGTGCTGAAGCGGTTAAATTCACTGTTTCCACTATCAAAAGATAATTAATTTGTGTTATCTTAACCGCTTGCCGACCAGCGCATGTACGTCGGCAGAATTGCGCTGGTAGGCAAAAGGGGCGTACAGGTATGTCCCCTTTAAGAAGCGGTGGTGCAGGCGCGCCGCGGTCTCCGTGACTACGGGTCCCGCGGACGTGATGTCCACTGGGTGCCCACGATCGTGTCACGAAGAGGAAGAACGGGGAGATGCTTTTGTAAACAAAGCATTTCCCTGTTCGGCCTAGTAACATGGCAGAGATCACAGATCTCTGTCATTGAGAGCAGTGATCACTGTCCTGTGTGTTAAAGCCCAGCCCCCTGACAGTTAGAATCACTCCCTAGGACCAGTGATGTCAGTAACTGAGTTAAAATAAACTGAGTTACCTAACGCAGTTACTTTAGAGGGTAACGAGTAATCTAATTGATTACTTTTCCCCTCATGGTAACTCAGTTCCCATTACTTTGGCTTAGTTACCCCAATTACATCTACCGCCACTAGATGGCAGTAGTGTAATTCCGGTGTCCTGCCGAAAAAGTTCCCCCGCCGGATAAGGACCCCCTGTACTGCTCAGGCGCAGCGCTTGCGTAGTACGAAGGACTACGGAGCTTCCGAAAATTGCCGAACCTAAACAGCTCTGAGTGAACTCTACACCGCGCAGGTGCAGTTAACATGAAATTGTACGAGGCGATGCCGCATGCTCCTGATGCTCGTGCTACTCTGCAAGGGGCGTCTATCGTGTAAGTAAGGGGTGGGTCTAGTATTACTGTAACCAAGAGGCGCATTTATTATTATTGTTATATATCGAGCTCTGCCCATTAATTTACCATTCGCCCTCTTCTGTAGCCATCCGCCCCTTACACAATATAATAATAATAGACCCGCCACTTGCTTACACGCTATAACAGATCTGCCCCTTAGTTAGAGTAATAATAGAGCAGCCCCTTGGTTACACGATATATAACAATAATAATAAATGCACCCCTTAGTTACAGTAATACTAGACCCGCCCCTTAGTTACACTATAGAATATTTTTTTAAAAAGTCAGTTACTTTGCTGCGTAACTAATTACTTTTCCAATGTAGTAACTGAGTTACTAACGCAATTACTTTTTGGGAGAAGTAATTTGTAACTTAACTAATTACTTTTTTAAAGTAAGATGACCAACACTGCCTAGGACACACTTAACCCCTTCACTGCCCGTGTCATTTACACAGTAATCAATGCATTTTTATAGCATCGATCGCTGTATAAATGACAATGGTCCTAAAATAGTGTAAAAAATGTCCGATGTGTCCGCCATAATGTAGCTGCCCGATAAAAATTGCAGATCACCGCCATAACTAATAAAAAAAAAAAAAAGCCATAAAACTATCCCCTATTTTGTAGACGCTATAAATTTTGTGCAAGCCAATCAATATACGCTTATTGCGATTTTTTTTACCAAAAATATGTATAAGAATAGATATCGGCCTATAGTGAGGAAAAAAAAAAATTTATATATTTTTGGGGCATATTTATTATAGCAAAAGGTTAAAAATATTGTGTTTTTTTCAAAATTATTGCTCTTTTTTTTTAAAAACGCAGAGGCGATCAAATACCACCAAAAGAAAGCTCTATTTGTGGGAAAAAAGTGACGCAGTGCCGAATCGCAAAAAGTGCTCTGGTCAGGAGGGGGATAAAATCCTCCAGGGCTGAAGTGGTTAAACTACGTGCACTTTTAAATGTAACTTTCATTTTACCATGTTTGGGAAATATTCAAAACAATTGTGATCACATTGTTTATCATTAGCTTAATTAAGCTGGCACATAATGTTATTAATGTTTTGTCTCAAAAACAGAAATTAGCATGGGTGTCCTTCCAGCTTATCACTGATGTCTCATCCAGCACATTCCTTTCATGAGAAAGAGAAAGGGAGGGGGTCACATCTACACAGGGCTAACAGGATGCATTAAAAGTTCCAGCATTCACACATACACAAATAACTCAGTAACCACTTCAGCCCTGGAAGGATTTTCCCCCTTAATGACCAGGCAATTTTTTGCAATACGGCACTGCTTTGCTTTAACTAACAATTGTGTGGTCGTGCAACGTTGTACCCTTTTTTTTTCCCCACAGATAGAGCTTTCTTTCGGTGGTAATTGATAGCGTCTGCGTTTTTTTATTTTTGCGCTATAAAAAAAAAAGACCGACAATTTTGAAAAAAAAAAAAAAAACGATATGTTTTACTTTTTGCTATAATAAATATAAAAAAAAAGTAAAAATACCAAATTACTTCATCAGTTTTATTCTTCTACATATTTTTTGTAAAAAAAAAAAAAAAATCGTAATAAGTGTATATTGATTGGTTTGCACAAACGTTATAGTGTCTACAAAATAGGGGATAGATGAAACAAAATAACTGCTGCAGGTGAAGTCTTCTAGGCTGTAGGTAAACCAGCATCAGGTGGGGTGCACGCCCTGTCACTGCTGCAGAAACCAAATGTGAAAAAAAATAGGATGGCTGCACTCCCAATACGATGCAAAATAGAAAATTGACGAGCATGACATAGTGGCAATTGTGTTTTTTCTTTTGGTTTTTTTTTCCTCTTTTTTCTTTCTTTATACAGATATTGTTTGATTTATCTATTATTGTTACACCATATTTATACCACTAATATCATCTATTTATTTTGTGTGAACTCTCTAACTGGAAACAAGGAACAAAACATATGGATTCAATCACCAAAGCAATCACATCTGTTTTGAGTTAATTATGTCATGTGATTTTTTGTATATAAGTGTGTTGGTGATTGCATCTTTAATGGTTTTTGATGAAGCGCGCTAGTCTTGTGAAACGCAACACTTTTGTCCCGCCATTTGCCATGTCATGCTCGTTTGTATGCTTTTATACTCCTCAATACATTTTCTATTTTGCATCGTATTGGGAGTGCATCCATCCTATTTTTGCTCACAAATAGGGGAAAGATTTATGGCATTATTATTATTATTATTTTTTTTACTAGTAATGGCAGCGATCAGCAATTTTTAGCGGGACTGCGACATAGACACTTTTGACAATCTTTACGACCAGTGACATTTATACAGCGATCAGTGCTATAAAAATGCACAGATTACTGCATAAATGACACGGGAAGGCGTTAACACTAGGGGGCAAACAAAGGGTTAGGTGTGTCCTAGGAAGGCATTTCTAACTTTGGGGGGAGTGGACTGACTGGGAGTACAGAGTCATGATCACTAGGAACAGACAATTACACTGTACTCCCCTGTCAGAAAGGGGATCTGATTGCTTACATTGGCAGATCCCCGTTCTGCCTCTCTGTTGAGCGATCACGGGTGGCCGGAGGACATTGCGGCCGCCGGCCACGCGCATTGGCTCTGGGGCCACAGGCGTGCGCCCGCTGTATCTATTACATGATGCGCCATACCGGTATGCCGATTTGTGCAATAGAGCTGCAATAACTGCGGAGTCTGGTCAGCAAGTGGTTAAAATCACTTACACTCTTCCCATTTTTATACAGCACATGCATATCATTCCCTTACTTTCTTTTAATGCTCTTCTTGTGTAAGTTCACCTTACAGAGTTTTCTGTAAAGATGAACTTACCCTTTAAATGAGCTTTACCTCCTTAAATTCTACATTCCTTACTTTGTACTGGAGCATGGTAAAACGCATAATAAATGCACCAGAATGCACTGAAATGCCTTTAAAAATGCAGTGGGCTCCAGTCCAGTGAGAAAAAAAAAAGCACGAGAATGGAACCCAGAAAAGCATCAAAAATGCGCATGCAGAAACTCATCTGGAACTGATCTCTAGTGTGTTTTTGTGGTGTGAACTGGCCCTTAATGTTTAGTATTATTTTTGTCTGTCAGCCTTGATTCATCCTGCTCACATAGCTGTTTCCCTAGCTGTTTATTCTGCATGATTCTTAGTTCCTGTGGATTTGGTAACCCTGTTACCCATTGTGGATCCCTTTCCACTTTCACCATATATTTAGGAGCTCAGTATAGGTGGAACCGCACCTTCAGTTCATATATTTTCTAGCGCACCTCTTGCGCTGGGCATTTTTGAGGGTCTCCTACCCTTCATTCCCTTACTTAATTTAATGTATAACAACCAATCAATATAGTTTGATTAAAGCTCAACTCCACTTTTGTTGAAAAAAAAACATTTGCCTCTGGGTGATCTACAGTATCTCACAAAAGTGAGAACACCCCTCACATTTTTGTAAATATTTTATTAAGTGCTGTGGAAATTAAAGATTAATTCCTTGATTAATCGTTTATTTTTTTATTGATCAAAATTCTTTCTCCGCTGGCTTCCGGGTCTTCAGGGAGTTCCGTCGGAGTACCGGTGACGTCACCGGACTCCTCCCCCTTCCCCAAGTGCCTCCGTCTACTAACGTGGCAACCTGTGAAGCTCTGGTGAACTCCATGCCAAGAGGGTTAAGGCAGTGCTAGAAAATAATGGTGGCCACACAAAGTATTGACACTTTGGGCCCGATTTGGACATTTTCACTTAGGGGTGTACTCACTTTTGTTGTCAGCTATTTAGACAATAATGGCTGTGTGTTGAGTTATTTTGAGAGGACAGTAAATTTACACTGTTATACAAGCTGTACACTCACTACTTTACATTGTAGCAAAGTGCCATTTCTTCAGTGTCACATGAAAAGATATAATAAAATATTTACAAAAATGTGAGGGGTGTACTCACCCCTACCTTTTGTTATTCTGAAGAAATCCCTGTGTCCATGTGGCAAAGTGAATCTAATGGGAGTGGTTTCATAATTATCAATCAGCTGCAGGGCACTAATGAGGAAAGCTGCTGGGACTGCATCCCTTTAGACATGTTCCTGTTGGGAGTATCTCACCAAAAATAAAATTTTGTTGCAGGAATGCCTGAAATCTGACTTGCAACTTGGTGCAGACTTCTGTGAAAATCTGTGAGCAAATCACACAAGCAGGAAAGAATGCTTACCTCCAGGTAGCCATATTGCATTGCATTTTCAGAAAATTACAGCGGCTGTAAATTGAAAAAAGGAAAGGTAATTTTTAATAACATTCATTTACAATATGACTTGTGTCACAATTGTATACACAATATTTTTTCTTTATTTGCTATTTTTTTTTCCCCACAGAAGTAGATTTACCCTTTAAGGGGAATAAAAATTGGCACCCTTTGTTCAAAAAAACGTCTTACCGATGAAGAAAGTCTGATAACTCAAATGTAAACAAATGGCTAACCTCAGCCAGCTGATTATCATAAATTTCCAGACTGATTTAAGCTCCACGTTTCAGATTCTCAGGGTCAACTGTACTGTACATCCCCTCTTAGCCAAAGCTTTCCAACTGTTCATTTACTATATAATATTTGTCCCACTAACATTGCTATGACTTTCTATGGCCTCCTTATATTCTAAAGGGAATCTAAATTTGCCTTCATGATGTCTAAGATGGAGAGTGAGATCCTCAATTTTCATGGTCTCATTGAACTACAACATCCACTGTTGGCCCACTGGTGGACTACTATTCTTCCACCTAGTCGAAATAAAGGCCCTTGCTACATTTATTAAGCGAATAAGTAATGGACATTGATATTGTTTCTTAGAGAGTGGACTGAGGTGTATACGTAGAGCCGCAGGATTATCTTCTAATCTGATCAAAGGTAGATCCTTTTCGTTTGTATTATTATTATTTTACACACATCTCTCCAATAGGGTTTCACATTTGGGCAAGACCAGAAAATATGAAGAAGTTGAAGAAGAGTGTCTTCATCTTGACTACATCTCCAACACAATGAAGGAACCATGGGGAATAATATGTAGAGACTTGTGGGGACCCTGTACCCCCTGGTTAGGCTATAAATACCTTTTAAATATAATTTATGATTTCTCTGATTAGGGATGGTCCTGATGTTCGAATTGAACGCAAGTTCGACTCAAACATTGAGTGTTCGTTTGTTCACAAATGAACTGAACATATGGGGCATTTGCGGCAAATTCTAATGCAAATTCTAATGCCGCGGAGCGCCCCATAATGCACTGACGGCTGCTGATTGGCAAAAGCATGCTCCTGACCTGCATGCTTTGCCCAATCACAGCGCGATCTGCTGTGAGAGCCATGATTGGCCAAAGGCAGAATGCCTTTGGCTAATCATGGCTCAGGGGGCTAAGTCCACACCCCACACTATATAAGGCTGCTTACACGGTGGCCATATGTAGTGCTATATATATATATATATATACACAGTGTACAGTACTTAATACAGTGCATTGAAGTGGTTAAGGGGAACCCTATGACACTCTATGACAGAATTAAGGAAAAAAAAACGCATAGGGTCCCCCCCCCCTCAAAAAAAATCCATACCAGGCCCTCTGGGTCTGGTATAGATTTTTAAGGGAAACTCCATGGCAAAACAAAAGTGCAAGTATCCAACAGAAGTGTGACTACTGTTACTAATAGGGATAATGAAAGTTTCCCTATTAAGGAGTTTATCACATGTAGCACGTCCTTCGTGGTGTACTTAATGTGGTGCCCATGTGGCCTATTCTATGTTGGGAGGACTACGAGACTGCTGCGAGTGCGGATATCTGAGCACCTGGCCAACATTAGAAGGGGCTATCAATTTCATAGTGTATCCTTACATTTTAAATTGAAGCATCATCAGGATGCAAGTCTCCTCCAGTTCATAGGCATTGACACTATACATCCCTCGTGGAGAGGATCCAATCGGGTGAGGGACTTGTCACAGAGAGAAACCCGGTGGATATTTCTCTTTAAGTGTCTTGCCCCTAGGGGGCTCAATATCGAGCTTGACTTAAACTGCTTTCTGAGTGATTTTTAGATTAACTTCAATGGCCCTAGTGCAATGTAAGAGGTATGATCAAATCATGACAATAACAATTTGGTTTGATCTAACCTACTTCACAGACTCTGTTTATTACTACTGATGGCCAACACCTTGATTGTGTTCGGGTGTAGGCATTTAGAGTGTAGTAATTTTAATGAGGTGTAATGTTGGTAGTACCAATGTTATCACCTTTTTAATAAGAAATAGTCTAATATCATATATATGTATATATAACTGTAGACCAGCCACTCTAATTACTTTTATTTATAGGGTTTATTTTATTTTATTTTAGTTTATATTGTATAATTGACTCTATATATTTTAAGTTTTATTCTAGTTTCTGAGGAAATTAATGTGCAATAGCATTTTAATAATATCATCATATGTGCGCATGCTCTGTCTGATTGAGGTAACATGGGCTGTAAGCGCAGCATAGGCGCCGATGTTATGGGCCAAAAGAACAACGGCCGTACCTGATGTAAGTTGGATTGGCTGGTTTTATGTGACGTATTGCGTGCGAGAGCGCGCACTGTTATGGTCACCTGATTGGCTGTGATAGGCTTATACACTCCACCATTAGGATCGGCGCTAGGTGTGATGTATCGCGTGCGTGAGTGCGCATTATGGTCACCTGATCGGCTCTGACAGGCTAATCCACTCCACCAATAGGATTGGCGCCAGGCGTGTGTTATGCGCAGGCGCACTAGCAAAGAAGAGACACAGTAGCGGTCGCTATCCAGGTAAGGGGGGCGGGTTAATTGCTGTAGATGAGCGACGCCGCACAGGGAGCTGTGAGAGCGCGCACTAGCACGCTGGACACACCTGTCCAGGATTAGATAGGAGGGCGCATCCCACCAATGGGAAGGGAGGGGTGGGTATATATTTATGAGTGACACACCGCTTAGCCAACCCCATGAATAAGTCCTTATGTGATGAAACATGTCGGGGGCGTGGCTAAGCGGCATTCATCTGCAGTGAACACTAGCTTTTTTGCCAAACAGAGAGACGGTGCAATAACTATTAATTTGGGACATTGGCGGATGGGAGACAGTGAGATCTAGACTACACCTCGGGTCCGCCGTGACCATCGATCATATTCTTGCTTGAAAGTGGATTTGCAGTGTTGGATTTATTGGAGTGGAATCTGCTGTGGTGAATTGAAATTCATTTTTGCTGATTTTAATCTGTTTAAATGTGAGTGAATTGGTTAGAGCTTTGATTTTAGCGTTCAATAAATTATTTTACTGTATCACACTATTGGAGCACTTTTTCATTTTACATGTGGGACAACATTATAAACACTGAGTGAATAATACAGGAGGACCACCGATCGACTGTTTGAGATCCTTTAAGCTGTTTTGCCCGGCACGAAAGTGTGGGCAACATATTGTGGTTAGTGAGTTTCCTTTGGGAGTGGAGCACAACGGTGTGGTGGAAGTTAAGTAGAGCATATGATAATTATTTTGAGAAGATTCACTGTTTCGTCAGAGGAACATCACTTTTTGATTAATTTGTTTGTGTTCTGATTTTTTTTGATTGAACACTATTTGAACACTGTGGCACTTTTATTATTACATTTTTCGCAGATATTATTGAAAAAATTATATATTGCCTTGGAATTTTTTGTATTTTCTTTTTATTTGATGTAATTTGATTCACTTATCACGTGGGAGTGTGCACATATTATATTGTATTTTATTAAATTTATTTTATGATTGCATCACGTTAATAGGTCCATATCATTGTTAGTTTAGATAAGTTATTATTATTTGAGCGCCACTCTTCAAGCTTCAGTCCAGTGAGGACCACTGCTTGATTTTCTCTCATACATTCTCCTTTAAGTGGCTGCTTTAGTTTTAGTTTATTGTATTCTCTCATTCTGTGATCTGAGGCGCAGGGGTTGGGATTTGGATTGTGGCGAGTTACTCATTCCAGTTTTTTGGAGCCTTATTCTAGGCTTACCCATAGATAAAGTAAGACAAAAGGGTTTACAACCACTTTAAGAAATAGACTAGAAGTAAATATTGTAAAAATTTGATAAAGAGTGTGAATGAGTATAAAACGTTGCTAAAATGTATAGGAGGAAAGAAAGAAAAGCAAATCTTTTGTTTACCAGACTCAGCAGGGCGATAGCTGCAGGAAATTGCTGTTATACAGCAACAAATCGATTCACCTGATTAAATGACCTGCAGGTTATCACACTGTATTACGGTATTGCAAAATAGTCAGAGGGCAGTTATACAAAGATTGTAATAATCAGTGCCAATCTGCTTGCAGTAAATACCTGAAAGAGCAATATTTCTTATTATGAGGTTCAGTAAGGATCTTGAATATTTGCAATAGAAGGGCTCCTGCTTTCTATAAGGAAATTGGGAAAGGGAAAATATTGGAGAAGCAAATATTGCCACCTGTATTACCAAGTAAATGGAATCCAGAGGCATGGATAACTGATGGTGGAAGGAGGGGCACCTACTGGATGCGGGGTTCTGCATCCAATTGGCAATGGTGTGAACCCAGCCTTACACCTTGAGCATTATAGAAAATTGCGCAGGCACCGTTTTTTTATTCTTATGTTGTCATATATAGATGAGGTGTGAATCCTATTTTTTTGTGCCAGCAGCAGTATCTTATGACTAGATACTTTCACTGGGCACATACTTGTTAGCGCTGGAGTATTTTATATACATTTTTGCATTGGTGATTTAGCACAACACAACTCTGCTGCTACATTTATAGGGCCAAATACATGCTCCCTCTAGTCCTTTGCAAACAGTTAAATAGCGAAAGGAATAACATATAATGGAGCTTATTTACGTGCCAAAGGATGAATATTTCTGTCCGTGTGGTCCACAGATTTATACAGCCCTGCTAGATGAATGACACTACGTTCTCTATTACAGCTAAAGCCCCATACACAAGGTCGGAAAATCCGACCACCAAATCCATCGGATTTGGTCCGACGGATTTAGTCTGACACTGGTGTTGTATACACACAATCGGACAAAGTTGTCGGAAAATCCGATCATTCTGAATGTGGTGACGTTTGTTGCCTACGACGGGACTACGTAGAGGCTAGTAGCCAATAGCTTTGGTCTTGTAATGTGATCTGAGCATGCGTGGCACTTTGTCCGTCGGAATTCGCTACACACGATCGGAATTGGTATGATCAGACTTTGTTGTCGGAATATTTATAGAGCAGGAGATAGAACTTTGTCCGTCGGACAATCCGATGGAAACTGTCCGATGGTGCCTACACACGGTCGGAATTTCCGACAACATTGTCCGATAGGACAGAATCCATCGGAAAATCCGACCGTGTGTATGGGGCATTAGACTGTAGAAGGGATAGAGTGGTGTCTGGTCTCCACACCAGCCTTCTGACTGGATCCTGACAAGCAACCAGCAGATGCCGCTCTCCTGCCTCCATCATCTCCACCGGGACATCCGCTGCTGTTGACGATGGCCGCGGCCATCTGGGCCGTTCTCTGTGGCAGCCAAGCTCATCTGCCCCAGCAATTGATCAAAAATTTCCATACTGAGTGCAACACAAAAACAAAAAGTTTCTATGTGTTGACACTTCTCCTGCTCACCTCCAACTGACTAATCCCTGCCCCCACTGTCCATGTTACCTATTTAAACCACACCTCTTTAGCTCTCTCATTACACCAAGCCCATTCTAAACGCGTGGGGGTCCCCCCAAATTTCATACCAGGCCCTTCAGGTCTGTTATGGATATTAAGGGGAACCCCGTGCCAAAATGTAAAAAAAAAATGGCGTGGATCCCTCAAAATCCATATGTCACGGTACTACTACATTGAGCCCACAGGCGAGCAGGTGACATGGGATCCCTCAGAGCGTGGAGTCTAAGGGCCAGCCGGTATTCTACCAGGGACCCCCTCACAAGGGTTTGGGCTTAGCTGCGTGCTGACCCCAGGTCACGACCCCCTGGTTCACCCTGCTCGCTAAGGGAGTACCAGAAGACACAGTCAGACAAGGATGGATGAAGCAAAGGAGAGCTGGAAAGCGAGCCAAGGTCAGGGTGGGCTGCAGACAATGTAATCAGGACAAGCCAAGTCGGTACACAAGAGATCAGTTCACGAGAGGACAAGTTAAAGCAGGTTACACGAAGGGAGCTCAGAAACAAGCATTGCTCAAGCAACCAGAAACTGATCTGGAAGGAATTTAAAAAGAGAAGCACATGGGGGGGGGGGGGCTGGACAGGAAGCAGCAGGAAGGAATGATATAATTAAGCAACAGGTTGAGCTGGCGACAGTGGCGGAATTATAGGGGTCGCCAAGATCGCCATGGCGACCGGGCCCCTTGCTGCAGGGGGCCTTTGAGGCCCCCTTGTACTCGTTGATAAGAGGGGAGGCTGTGATCGTCAGCCGAATTGTAATCTGTGCAGGGAGCTCCTCACATACCTCGTGTGCTGTGCTGCGCTCTTTGTCTCCCCCTACAGTGCAGTACCCGGCAGGAAGAAGGTAAATGTCTGCCGTTTTTAAAAAAAAGACTATCTACTGTATGTGTGTTTATATGTGTGTGCATGCATGCATGTGTGTGTGGGGGGGGGGGTGCATGTGTGTGTGCATGCATGTGTGTGTGTGTGTGTGTGGGGGGGGGGGGGTGTGCATCATGTTGGAAGCAGAGGATGTGGGTGAGTGATTAGTGTCCAGCTACACAATAAGTAACAAGTAAATGCGCCCCCCCCCCCCTGTTCCCACCATCCCTGTGCTGAGTTCCCGGGTCTGTACACCCGCTGTGCCCAGTATGAGGGGTTCCCACCATCCCTGTGCTAAGTTCCCAGGTCTGTATACCTGCTGTGCCCATTATGAGGGGTTCCACTTCCCACCATGTCTGTGCTGAGTTCCCGGGTCTGTACACCTGCTGTGCTGAGTATGAGGGGTTCCCATCATCCCTGTGCTGAGGTCCTGGGTCTGTACCCCCGCTGTGCCCAGTATGAGGGGTTCCCACCATCCCTGTGCTGAGTTCCCGGGTCTGTACCCCCGCTGTGCCCAGTATGAGGGGTTCCCACCATCCCTGTGCTGAGGTCCCGGGTCTGTACACCCGCTGTGCCCAGTATGAGGGGTTCCCACCATCCCTGTGCTGAGGTCCCAGGTCTGTACACCCGCTGTGCCCAGTATGAGGGGTTCCCACCATCCCTGTGCTGAGTTCCCGGGTCTGTACCCCCGCTGTTCCCAGTATGAGGGGTTCCCACCATCCCTGGGCTGAGGTCCCGGGTCTGTACCCCCGCTGTGCCCAGTATGAGGGGTTCCTACCATCCCTGTGCTGAGGTCCCGGGTCTGTACCCCCGCTGTGCCCAGTATGAGGGGTTCCCACCATCCCTGTGCTGAGGTCCCGGGTCTGTACACCCGCTGTGCCCAGTATGAGGGGTTCCCACCATCCCTGTGCTGAGTTCCCGGGTCTGTACACCTGCTGTGCCCATTATGAGGGATTCCCATGTACATGGCCGGCCTAGAGCACACATCAGTCAGGGGCGCCGTACCAATGCCCCCCCACCACCTCCAGGCTCAATGACTGACTCTGCCCCCCCCCCCCAAAATGGTAGCAATCTATAAAAAGGTGGGGTATACATGGGCAGGGCAAAGGGGGTGGAGTCAAAGGGGGCGGCAAAATGAGGTTTCGCCTAGGGTGTCAAAAATCCTTGCACCAGCCCTGTGTGCATGTGTGTGCATGCATGTGTGTGGGGGTGTGCATGCATGTGTGGGGGTGTGCATGCATGTGTGGGGGGGTGTGTGTGCATGCATGTGTGTGGGTGTGCATGCATGTGTGTGTGTGTGTGTGTGCATTCATGTGTGTGTGTGTGTGGGGGGGGGGTGTGCATGCATGTGTGGGGGGGTGTGCATGCATGTGTGTGTGGGGGGTGTGCATGCATATGTGTGGGGGTGCGGTGGGGATTCACAGCGGCGGCATTTGATGGCACAGTGGCGGCATTTGATGGCACAGTGGTGGCATTTGATGGCACAGCGGCAGAGTTTGATGGGCACAGTGGCGACATTTGATGGGTACAGTGGCTGCAATTGATAGGCACAGTGGCGACATTTGATGGTACAGTGGCGGCGTTTGATGGTACAGTGGCTGCATTTGATGGGCGCAGTGGCGACATTTGATGGCACAGTGGTGGCGTTTGATGGTACAGTGGCTGCAATTGATGTTTTTATTTCTGAGTTTTTCAGTTTGCTTGCGCCCCCCTAAAAATTTTGAGCACCAGCTGTCGCTGTGTGTGTGTGTGTGTGTGTGTGTGTGTGTGTGTGTGTGTGTGTATATATATATATATATATATATATATATATTATATATATAGTGTGTGTGTGTTTTTATATAAAAATGAAGAAATCGGTTCCTTTATATGCAGCCACCCACTTGTGACTGGGCCCTGGTGTTCCAACATCGGGCTCAGAGTAAAGAGCTTTGTCCGGAGGTCGGGGGGGGCCCTCCATGGTTTCTTGCATCGGGGCCCTGAGGGTTCTAGTTACGCCACTGGCTGGCGACACTCATAGCTGCAGAGCTGAACACAAACTGGTGGAACAGGTGCCAGCCGGCCCACAGCAGTAAAGGTAAGACACAGATCAGCTCCGTAGCTGATCTGTGACAGTACCCCCCGCTTATGGGGTCCCCCTATACGTCTGGGGCTGGCTTGGAGGGAAATTTATGATGGAATCTGGTCACCAAGCTTGAGGCTGAGACATCGGTGGCAGGAACCCAAGCCCTTTCCTCCGGACCATAGCCCTTCCAATCAGATAGAGTAGCTTCCCTCTGGAGTATTTGGAGTCCAAAATGTCTTCTTAATCTCGTACTGATCCGTGGCATCAGCCACAGAAGCGGGGTGAGAAGTGCGAGAGAAGCAATTGAGGACCATGGCCTGAGCAGGGAGACATGGAAGGCGTTGGGTATCCTGAGATGAGAGGGCAGACGGAGCTTGAAGTTGAAAGCAACTTGATTGATCTGATGGAGAATAGGAAATGGACCAATGAAGCAAGGGGCGAATTTCATTGAGGGCACCCGGAGTCGGATGTGCTTAGTAGAGAGCCAAACTCTATCGACAGGCAGGAACTTAGGAGCCGGACGGCGATGACGATCAGCTGCCATTTTATGTCTGGAAGCAGCTAGATGAAGATTCTCAGAGACTTCTTTCCAGATTGAGTTGAAGGACTTTTGGGTTTCAGCTGCTGCTGGTACAAGAGGAGAAATGGGAACAGGAAAGGGAACAGATGGATGCTGCCTATAAACAGTGAAGAAGGGAGATTTTCCAGAACTGGCATTGGAGTGATGGTTTAAGGCAAACTCTGCTCAGGGCAAAAGGTCCACCCAGTCATCTTGGTGGGCTGAGATGAAGGCATGGAGAAAACGCTCTACATTTTGATTGACATGTTCCATTTGCCCATTGGACTGGGGATGAAAGGCAGATGAAAAATCCGATTTAACCCCAAAGGAGCTGGCCAAGGCTCTCCAAAACCGAGCAGTAAATTGTACTCCTATGTCAGAGACAATATGTGAAGGCATCCCATGAAGACGAAAGATCTCCTTAATGAAAGTCGTGACAAGACTGGGAGCGGAATCAAGACACATTTTGGAGAACCGATCCACCACTACCCAGAAGACAGTAGAACCTGTTGAGGGAGGCAGATCCAAGATAAAATCCATGGAAATACAAAGCCAATGTATATCGGGAACTGGTAAGGGTAGAAGCAACCAAGCTGGGGCGGACGTGGAAGACTTGGATAGTACACAAACCGTAGAAGCTTGAACGTACTCTTTGACATCCTTACGAAGAGAGGGCCACCAGTAATGACGCTGAAGGTCACAAGTACGAGGTATACCAGGATGTCCAGAGAACTTATGCCCTGTGCGATCGGATTGTGTTGTCGGAAAATCCGATCGTATGTGTGCTCCATCTGACTTTTTCCGTCTGAATTTCCGACACAAAGTTTGGGAGCTGGATCTAAAATTTTCCGACAGCAAAATCCGATCGTTTAAATTCCGTTTGTATGTAGACAAATCCGACACACAAAGTGCCATGCATGCTCAGAATAAATTAAGAGACGAAAGCTATTGGCTACTTGCTCGTTTTTAGTCCTGATGTACGTGTTGTACGTCACCTCATTCAGAACGATCGGATTTTCTGACGACTTTGTGCGACCATGTGTATGCAAGACAAGTTTGGCCCAAAAGCCGTTGGAAAAATGTCGTCGGAATGTTCGACCGTGTGTACAGGGCATTAGAGTCATGATCCCAGGCAAGGAGTTTGGGACGAAGTGCGGGAACAACAAAAGTTTTACCTGGAGGAAGCTGTGTAGACCGGAGCTGAGTAGTGGCTAGAATACGATGCGGAGGGATGATGGGACCAGGATCTAGGTGATTCTCAGAATTGTTGACATCAAAGTACCTGGACAAGGCATTGGCTCAAAGGTTTTTGGCACCTGGACGAAAGGTAATGTTGAAGTTGAAGCAGGCAAAAAAGAGGGCCCAGCGAGCTTGACGTGGGTTCAAGCGTTTCGCAGATTGTAAATACTGCAGATTTTTATGATCAGTATAGATGGTAATACAATGGGGAGAACCCTCAAGAAGATGTCGTCATTCTTGAAGAGCTAGTTTAATAGCCAGTAGCGCACAATCCCCAATTGTATAGTTCTTTTCTGCATCAGAAAACTTCTTGGAAAAGAATTTGCAAGGCTGAGACTTGCCCTTCTGAGCTTGGAGTAGGACGGCACCGACTCCGACTGAAGAGGCATTAACCTCCATAGAAAAGTGTTTCGTAATGTCCAGACGTAGGAGAATTGGGGTGGAGAGGAAGGCTGCCTTGAGTTTGTGGAAAGCATCAATGGCTTCAGGGGCCCAGAGCCGGGCATTGACACCCTTGCGGGTGGGAGATGTAATAGGGGCCACCAAGGTGGAGTAGTTATGAATGAATTGGCGGTAATAGGTGAAGCCCAAAAAGCGTTGGGTGGCTTAAAGACCAGAGGGCTGGGGCCACTCAGAGATGGCCCAAAGTTTGGCGGTATCCATGAGGAGGCACTGTGAGGGGATTCTGTAGCCCAGAAATGGAACTTGTGTTTGTTCAAATAGACATTTCTCCAATTTTGCATATAGACAATTGTCCCGTAGACGCTGTAGCACATACTTCACATGGAGACGATAGGTAGGTAAGTTTGGTGACAAAATAAGAATATCATCCAGATATACAATAACACAGACATACAGAAGGTGGCGGAAGATCTCATTAACCAAATTTTGAAAGACAGCTGGGGCATTGCATAAGCCAAAGGGCATCACGAGATATTCATAATGTCCGTCCCTGGTGTTAAAGGCGGTCTTCCACTCCTTTCTGAATTCTTATTAAATTGTAGGCCCCTCTAAGATCCAATTTGGTAAGAGAACCTCGCATTCTGTCAAAGAGTTATGAAATTAAAGGAAGAGGGTATCAGTTCTTCACAGGGATGGCGTTAAGGCCCCTGTAGTCGATGCATGGACGGAGAGAACCATCTTTTTTCCCTACAAAGAAAAAAACCTGGCTCCGACAGGTGAGTTGGATTTCCTGATGAAACCCTTTTGCAGGTTTTTCTGAATGTATTCAGACATGGCTTGTGGCTCTGGGATAGATAGAGGGTAGACTCGGCCTCGGGGAGGAGAGGTCCCTGGTAAGAACTCAATGGAGCAGTCAGTCTCTGTGAGGAGGAAGGCGATCAGCAGACTTTTTGCAGAAAACATCTCGGAACGACTGATATTGGAAAGGCAACATGAGAGTTGTGGAGGTCTCAGCCAGAGGAATGGAAGGAGGTGGTAGTACCTTGGAAATACATTGTTGCTGAAACTGAGGGCCCCAAGCCAATACTTGTCCAGAGTTCCAGTCAAGATGCAGGGAGTGTTTCTGCAACCATGGAAGGCCCAGGATGATGGGACTGGAGGACTTAGGAAGAATTAGGAAAGATTTCCTCCTCATGCAAAACCCCAATGCGTAACACAATAGGAGGGTTTTTAAACCGGATGGGGCTCATTGGCAAGAAGAAACCATCTACTGCGGTCACGGAGAGGGGTATAGCCAAGGCAACAAAGGCAATGCCCAACTCGGAAGCCAAAGATTGTTCAATGAAATTCCAGGCAGCTCCAGAGACCACATATGGATGGAACACTGAGTAATGAAGCCCCAACAAGCCTTAGGCCCCTTTCAAACTGAGACGCTTTGCAGGCGCTAAAGTGCTAAAAATAGCGCCTGCAAATCGCCCTGAAAGAGCCGCTCAATGCACTCCAATGTGAAAGCCCCGAGGTTAAAAAAGTCCTGCAAGCCGCATCTTTGGAGCACTGTAGGAGCGGTGTATTTACCACTCCTAAAGCACCCCTTCCCATTGAAAACATTGGGAAGCACTCCAAACCCACCTGCAAAGCGCCGCTAGCGGGGGTTAAAACTGCCTCGCTAGCGGACAAAAAGCGCCACTAAAACGACGGTAAATCACTGCTAAATATAGCGCCACTTTACCACCAGCGCGCTCATCGCCCCAGTGTGAAAGTAGCCTTAGGGTTGCCAGAAAAACGACATGTCGGTGGCAGATGCAGGCAGGGATAGCCAGGTGTAGGAGGTAACACGGGAGCAGCTGAAGCAGATGCAGGAACGGGAGGAGCTGAAGTTACAGCAATTGCAGACGATCCAGACGGGAGGCAAGATCCTGTAGAACCAATTTTTTGATCTTGATTTGCTTGCTGGGAGTTAAGTCTCTGAAGTAGATTTTGATTTTGATCCGGTCAGTGGCGGACTCTCAGAGGAGCTCATGGCTGGAGCAAACTGTCACAGTACTACTGCAGTGAGCCCACAGGCGAGCAGGTGACACGGGATCCCCAGGGCATGGAGTCTAAGGGCCAGCCGGTATTCTGCCAGGGACCCCCTCACGAGTGTTTGGGCTTAGCTGCATGCTGACCCCAGGTCGCAACCCCCGGGTTCACCCTGCTCGCTAGGGGAGTACCAGAAGACAGTCAGACAAGGACGGATCGATGGATGAAGCAGAGCTGGATAGCAAGCCAAGGTCAGGGCGGGCGGCAGACAACGTAATCAGGACAAGCCGAGTTGGTACACAAGCGCTCAGTTCACGAGAGGACAGGTTACACAAAGGGAGCTCAGAAACAACCATTGCTCAAGCAACCGGAAGCTGGTCTGGAAGAAATTTAAATAGAGAAGCACATGGGGGGCTGGACAGGAAGTAGCAGGAAGGAATGATATAATTAAGCAACAGGTGGAGTTGGTGACACCCATAGCTGCAGAGTGCAGCAGAGCTGAACACAAGCTAGTGGAACAACAGGTGCCAGCCGACCGACAGCAGTAAAGGTAAGATACAGAGCAGCTCAGCAGCTGATCTGTGACACCATACCAGACTCTGGCCAAAGGGTCTGGTAATTGACTGTGGGGGAATTCCATGCCGTTTTTTTCAATTACTTTTATGTGTATTGCCAGGACCGACAATTCATTATAGCCGTGAGTACTTTTAAATGACTTGTTTTCCTTTAGAAATGTCATTTTGCACCACTTTACGGGCATATTATAGACACACCCCAGGTATGAAATTTAAAGGAATATTTCACTTTTATTGTTTCACTTTAAGCATTATTAAAGTGGGGTTGCGGTCAAAAAAAAAAGGGGCTTAAAAAATCATAAAAAAAATGTAAAAAAAATTATTGGAAAAAAAAAATTTTTTTTTTACTCACCTCTAAATGCCTGTTGCTAGGGGGTCCCTCGTAGTCTGCCACCTTCAGTGCCCGGGCTAAACGTCACTTCCCCCTCGGCGCCGCACAGTCATCTGGGACCTGTCACGTGTCCCAGATGACTGAGCGTCAAATCCCGGCGCGCGGCGCCGCTTGCGCATGTGCAGTGGGTGCCCGGCTGTGAAGCCACAGCCCGGTTCCCACATTAGGAATGCCGCAAACACCCCAAATTGTTCGCTATTCGGCATACAGGCAAACGCCCGATGTTCGAGTCGAACTTACATTCGACTCGAACATCTGGCTCATCCCTAATGACAACACAATTGTCAGCAGAGCCATATAGCAAAAAATGGCCTGGTCATGAAGGGGGGTAAATCTTCTGGAAGTCAAGCTATTTTTTTGCATTGATACATGTCCCCTGGGGCAGGACCCGGGTCCCCAAACACTTTTTATGACAATAACTTGCATATAAGCCTTTAGATTTTTCATGCTCGTCTACCATAGACTTTAACGGTGTTCGCGTGTTCCAACGAATTTTCTTCCTGTTTGCATGTTCTGCTGCGGACCGAACCGGAGGGTGTTTGGCTCATCCCTAGTTGTCATGCAACGCTGTCCATAGGTGAATTTTATTTTATTTTTTCCCCCACAAACAGAGCTTTCTTTTTGTGGTAATTGATCATCACTGGGTTTTTTTTTTTTTTTTTTTGCGCTGTAAACAAAAAAATATTTTTTTTTTTTTACTTTCTGCTTTAAAACATACCCAATAAAAAAAAATAAAAAATAAAAAATAATTGCTACATAAATTTAGGCCAATATATATTCTGCTAAATATTTTTGGTGGAAAAAAAAATCACAATAAGCGTATGGTAAATGTACTTACCGTACATTTACCATACGCTTATTGTGATTTTTTTTCCATTTACTATGGTAAATATACTGGAATGTTTATTTTTATTTTTTTATACTAATGGCGGTGATCAGTGACTTGTAGCTGGGTTGCGATATTGCACAGGACTTTCTGACACTAACTGACACATTTGAAACTTTGTGGGAGCCAGTGATATTAATACAGTGATCAGTGCTAAAGATATGCACTGTCACTGTATAAATGACACTGGCTGGGAAGGGTTTAAACATGTTCCCCATGACTAAGCCCGGGGGGGGGGGGGCGGAATGAAATGCATTTGGGGTGTGGCCTGGTCGGAGTCCTGGCTGAGGTTGCCACTCCATTCATTGCAGTATGTACAGGAGAGGAGTGTGGAGGGTATGACAGTGGGCACTATGTATAGGAGAGGAGTGTGGAGGTATGACAGTGTGCACTATGTACAGGTGAGGAGGATGTAGGAATCTGGGAAGGAAAAATGTAAAGGTTTGTGGAAGGATGTTTATGGACTGCGTAGTGGTTAAGTGGGCCATACATGAATTTAAAAATAAGCCAATTAAGCAGAGACCAGCTATAGTCGATCTATGTATGGGCTAGCTGGTTGTACACAAGTCAATCTATTAATCGACTTGAGTACAACCAGCCTGTCAGGTTTTCCCCAAAAAAGTCAGTGCTGCCAGCTATAGTTGGCAACCCTGATCATTGTATTCTGTGGGTAGGGAAGGCTCTCCACTGGCAGAACACAATAACACTGCTGGATTCATTCCTTCATCCACAGGTTAGCAGGTGAGAAGGTGTGTGGGTACAGGCTGGGGAGAGAGGTCTGTCAGCAGGGGTGTGTGAGGTGGTCACGGAGGGATAATATCAATCAGAGGGTGGGGGGGGAGCAACGGAGTGATATCTTTTGGAGTAGGGTCTGTCATCTGCAGGTTGGGAAATGGTCACCTGTGATATAAGTTGAAGGGAGGTGGCTAACATGGAAAGTGGCTGGGGAGTGACCTGGTGGGTGGTGAGTGTGAAATGGATGATGTGTTTCTTTCACATTTGCAGTAATGCTTACTGCCCTCTGAAAAGTGATCTGTGGTGTATTGCTTTTCAACGAGTGGTATAGCAGCAGCTGACAGGCATTCATGAGGTGCTACTGACGCCTCCTTTTTTTTTTTTTAACATCGCTGAATGCCAGTTGGACTATGCTGCTACTGCGAGCGAGTTTGACAGGCGGTGCTGCCTGCCAAACTCTGCAGGCTCCAAGCTGTCCATTGAGCTCAGTGCCTCTGACAAGAAGTGAGGAGAGGCACTGTGAGCTCATCCTCTCAGTCTGCTGCAAACAGAGTGTGCCAGCTTGTATTTAACCGCTTCCCAACCGCCTCACGCCGATATACGTCTGCAGAATGGCACGGCTAGGCAAAACCACGTACAGGTACGTGGTCCTTTAAGAGCCTAGCCGTGGGTCGCGCGCGCGCCGCGCTAGCGACCCAGTCGGGAGCTCCGTGACCACGGCCGCGGGACCAGCGGACCCGATCGCCGCTGGTGTCCCGCGATCGTGTCACAGAGCTGAAGAATGGGGAGAGGTCTGTGAAAACAAACCTCTCCCCGCGCTTCCTACTCTGCCTGTCATTGATCGGCTGTTCCCTGTCATCGGGAAAGCCGATCAATGACGTCAGACGTCAGCCCCTCCCCCTAATGTAAAAAAAAAACACACGTCACACACCATAACCCCTCCCCGCCCCCTAGTGGTTAACTTTTTCACTGCCAGTGTCATTTATATAGGAATCAATGCATTTAAATAGTATTGATTGCTGTATAAATGACAATGGTCCCAAAAATGTGTCAAAAATGTCCGATGTGTCCGCCATAATGTCGCAGTCACAATAAAAATCGCTGATCGCTGACATTTTTAGTAAAAATGTCAAAAAAAATGGTTTCTTTTAAGCGCTTTTAAAAGAAACCAATCGCATTTATTGGGGGTTTCCAATTGTATGTTGCATGTTCTGCCAGCCCTCTCCTCCAATCCCTACACTGGCTTCCAATCACCCAACAAGTTAAATTCAAAATACTAACCACAACATACAAAGCCATTCACAACTCTGCCCCAAGCTACATCACCAATCTTGTCTCCAAATATCACCCAAATCGCCCTCTCCGCTCTTCTCAAGACCTCCTACTCACAAGTCTCCTACTCCCATGCTCATCTCCAGGATTTCTCCAGAGTCTCTCCCATCCTCTGGAACTCGCTACCTCTACTGGTCCGGCTATCCCCTACTCTTGCTACCTTCAGGCGATCCCTGAAAACTCATCTCTTCAGGAAAGCCAACTCCTCCAAAACGTCTCCAACTAATCTTCTACCACTTCCATCAGCTCATTACCCACAGTTACAACTTTTTGTACCACCTGCCCCACCCTATTGGATTGTAAGCTCTTCTGAGCAGGGCACTCTTAATCCTCTTGTATTTTATTGTATTGTAACCGTATTGTCTCCTTTTATATTGTAAAGTGCTGCGTAAACTCTTGGCACTATATAAATCCTGTATAATAATAAAGTTTTGTGACATGATGTTTGCTGGAGATAGAGAGATAACTGTTATCAGCTGCGGAATTCTGTGCAGTGTTCCATTAAGATTTCCACAAGCGCAGTCTGACTTCTTACATGAGGGTCACTCATGTTTGTGGAATTTGTGTTTCAGTCTAGGTTCACACTGATGCTATGCTGGGAACCAGCATGATTACAGCGCTGGTTCCCAGCATCGCTCCTCTCCCGCAGGAATTCACACTGCCTTCTTCTTACATTGTTAATGACACCCCCAGATCGGTTCACAGATCGCAGAGGGGAGAACACCCATGCGATCTGATTCTAGTGTGGGGAAAAACAAATCCCTGCACTTTTTTCTGTGCAAATCTAATGCGAGTTCAGCCATACAACGCAGGTGCGGGTGCGAATCACATGCAATGTTTGTTATCGCACTAGTGTGAACCTGGGCGATAAAGTGGTTCTAAAGGTAGAAGGTTTTTTACCTTAATGTATTCGATAAAAAACCTTCTTTGTGCAGTACCCCGACCCCCTAAAACTTTCCTGAGCCTCAACTCAATCCAGCAATATTGCACAGGAGGCTCGGCTATCCGGGACTCTCCCTCCTCACTGGCTAAGACAGCAGTGGGCGCCATTGGCTTCTGCTGCTGTCAATCAAAGTCAGCGAGCCAATGAGGAGAGAGGGGCCCAGGGCTTTATGTCTAAATGGACACATAGAGCAGCGGCTCGGCTCAGGTGCCCCCATAGCAAGAAGCACTCAGCAAGGGGGAGGGGCCAGAAGTGCTGGCGAGGGTCCTGAGAAGAGGAGGATCGGGGCTGCTGTGTACAAAACCATTACACAGAGCAGGTAAGTATAATATGTTTATTATTTTTAAACAAAAAAACCCCCCAAAACTTTAGTATCACTTTAATTCATCACATTATTTCAGCGCTTTGCTCTGTCTTCCTACCACTAAACCCATTGTTACTACAGGACACAGTAATGATGTGAAGGTGAGTAGGGGGAATTGCAGCTGAGAACCAGGAGACTGCCCCCTCAAGAAGAGTTGGTTTGGCAGCAAACTTCAATGAAAGGTTTCTCCTTAATGGAACAGTGTTCAACAGTGACGGCAGCAGAAAAGGTATTCGTAGTAGTTGTACAGTTCACAGGTATACGTAGAATTTACTTGTATCTTTTGCAGAGATACTGTTATGGCCAATTCATTTACTTGACAGGGTTTCTTTAAATTGGATCACAGTGCATTCAGCTTCACGCATGGACAGTAGGGAACCGGCTGTAAAGCTACAAGGAGAATGCAGTGGCAGCACCCGAGAGCCGATTGAAAAACCTTGGCTCAGATGACGACAACGCTGGATTCATGGACAGGTAAGTGTCCTAATATTAAGGCTGCATTCACACCTGAGCGTAGCGGAACGAGCGTTTTTACCAGCGGTTTTACCGACGTTTTGTCGCGCGAATACCGTCGTTTTTTGCACATTTGCATACGGCGTAACAGGCGTTTTTCAACTTCGGCGTTTTTCTTGATAGCCAATAGGAAAAATGATCATCACTGTCATCATTTGTTGCTATGTTCTATGGGGATACAAACGCCCAAATGTGCCCGATTCGCGCGACAAAAAAGGGTCCGGAACTTGTTTGAGCTTCAGGCGTTCGGCTTCAGGCGACATGGAGTGGAGATGTGAACCATCTCCATAGAGAATAATGTATTTTATCCCCTCGAACGTTTTGTAGCTTCAGGCGTAGGGCGGCTTAGGGCGACAAAACGCTCAGGTGTGAATGCAGCCTTAAAGTCAGCAGCTACAATATTTGTAGCTGCTGAATTTTTTTTTTTCTAAAGGAGCTCCACTTTAATCTATTTCTAGTACTGTGTTCCACATGAGCTAGTCAGTTTAATCTTATGGCATGTGTTAGAGGCAACTTGAAGCCCACTTATTGCAAGTCTCACTTTGTAGTTTTTCATCTCAACAGCACATGAGACAAAGCACACTGCTTGAAAAGTTCAGTGAATGCAATAATCAGCAGAGGTGTAGGTGGAAGGGTATCTCTTTATAGTGTATGTGTAGCGCTGACATTTCTGCTAGGCAATGTTAACTTATGGGCAATGCTATAAATTGGTATTTGGCACCATCTAGTAGTCTAAATGTGTAATGGACTTCATTTATTTTCTATTTCATGAACATGGAGAAATGTTACAGAAGTGACTGTTTACAAGGATGTGTCTACCCACAATGCCAGGTAACCTACCCATGAACACTCAGTACTGCACTGCATGCTGGGTAGGACATAAAAGACCCAGCGCTGCCATTTACTCTCTCTCTTTTGGATGCGTGGCCTGCCTACACAGACCTGTGAGGAGGTGTTCCAGAGAGCGCGGCCTACTGCAGAGCAGGGAAACAACCAGCGATTCTGCCCTACACCTGTGTGCTGGAGAGACAGAGTGACTGACTGGATCGGGAAGGATCCAGAGAACCTGACGGAGCCATCTGAGAGTCCCGGTGACCTTGCGGAGCAGTGTGACGGCGCTGGCTGGCATGAAGCAGGACTGAGACAACCGTAGCAGAGGCTTTCCACTCTTACAGGCCTAGTTTGGGTGAGAGGGCTGCCGCCCACAACTCTGTAGTCCCGCAGAGGCGGTTTCACATTATTAGACTGAGTTCAAGTAGGCCTCAAGCCTATACTCCACTGAGAACTAATACTGTGTGATTTGGAGACAACCACACCTGAGGCAGTTGTTATAAGTGTGTTGCATCACAAGAACAAATTCAATACTCTTTCTACACTATTCTTTGTTTGTAAAACCCTTTTGGATTACAAATACTTCCATACAATAGCTAGCAGAAGACCGAAGACTAAAGACTACATCTTTTATTGCAAGGCCTTGCATTCAATCACTATAGGAAAGAACTGCATTATAAAGCAGGCGGAGCACCCTAGCAATTGTATGGTATAGTGTCAATTTTGCATTTCTGTGTTTGTTACGGTGTGCTGGAAGTGGGAAGGTGCCCAGAGTCAAGACACTGTCACTCTGAGCATTGATCCCACTTGGAGACATGCTTACAGGTGCTAGTCAAACAAACCTTTTACACTAAAGAAATAGTGAATATTTTTTGCATTTCTGCATTACGTTTGTGTAGCGGTGTAGTTATTGTAACCACTGTTTATACCTGTTTTAGTAAAATTATTGTGTTTATGCTTACTAATCTTTAGTAAACTTATTCTAATATTTACTTATAAAACAGTGAGTGTGTGTTATTGCAAGCATGGAACCCAAAGTGTCAGAGGTAAGGGTAGCCCCGAATGTCTGGGATGGCCAGTGGAAAAATTAACAACTTTGCAGCTCCCAAGGGAGTAGTGTGCTACATATGCATGGAGTGGAACTAGGCTCAATAAACATTGGCTATTTTCTATGGAAATATTGATATTAAGGAATACTAAAAAAAATTCACTGTGATCTTGCTTGTTGCACAAAAAATTTTTTTTTTATATTCCTAGTTAAATTTTTTAGCAATATTGATTTTTATTGTTTATGGCACTATTTATGCATTTGTAAGGTTCAGTATCACACAGCGCTGCATTTTTTTGGGTTTTTGTATATTTGGTTTCACAGATTATGGGATTGTGATCAATGCTTAGCAGCTGTGAATTTGCATTTTGTTTCACAGGAATTGTTATACCACACCTGACGCTAGGTTGTAACCTCAGGTTAGGGCTCTTTCACACGGACGGACCGTATGTCCGTTTTTCATCCATCCGTTTTCGGATGAAAAACGGACATACAGGTATCCCTATGGGATAGCGGGTGTCAGCGGATGAGCATCCGCTGACACCCGCTCTCGTCCGTGCCCGCCATGCTCCGTTTCTGCAGACGGAGGAAAACCCCATTTTTTCATCCGTCTGCAGAGCGGATCGGGTGACGACGGACGCTACGGTCCGTCGTCACCCGATCTCCCATAGGGGAGAGCGGCGCTCTGACAGGTCCCTCCCTGCACGGAGTGCAGAGACGGACCTGTCATCCTACTGCTCAGCGGAGATCACTCCGGCGATCCCCGCTGAGCAAGCGGCTATCCACGGGGCGGATCTGCACTGATCCGCCCCGTGTGAAAGAGCCCTTACTTTATACCCGACACTGATTACAGTCTCAGGTTGCTCTAGAGTAGCTTGCAAGATTTATATATTTTTATAGTGATTAAATACCACCAAAAAAAAGCTCTATTTGTGTGAAAAAAAAAAAAAAATTCACATGGGTACAGTTTTGCATGACTGCGATGTGACAGCACTAAAAGCTGAAAATTGGCCTGGGTGGAAAGGGGGTAAAAGTGCCCAGTAGGGAAGTCGTTTATAATTGAAAATCATAAAGTTTTATTCATTATCTGTAAATGCTTGTCAAATATCACTTATTTTACTGATTTACAAATGAACTCTAGTATGAAAGATGTGAGACACATTTTTATTCGTGACAAATTGTATGGGCCATAAATATGTTAAAAAACCTTACATACTGTCAGATAAAATATCTCAAGCTGCTATCATCTAGAGTGGAAATTACCTGTTGGGGCGCATTCTAAAAGTGAGCTAGAGTGCATGCTGTCAAAAATACTTCCGGTGACACCATTGTGAACAACAGCTTTGTGTTTGCACTTAACCACCTAAGACCATATCAAATACTGACAGGCCAAGTTCACATGGTTGTGGTGCACTTTATTGTGTGGTATGCCAATCACCTATATGCATTTGGTAACACAGCCCAGCTTTTTGCATTTTTTTTTTTTCAGATTTGCACTGCAGTCCATTTACCATGGTTTCCTATGGACCACGTTCTGTAGTGCAAATCTGCAAAATGCAAAAAGCACTAAAAATGCATAAATGTGAATCCAGCCTAAGAAACGGCACAGCATAGTTTAAGGCACCAGCAATGTTTTTATTAAATATTATAAGAAAGACACTGGTGGTTCACCATCTGTGCGTTGGACATGCCAATAAAATTGCTTAGGACCCTTTAACACGGATCAGATTTTGACGTGCTTTTGATGTTTTTAAAAGTAGAATGAAAATGCAAAAAATGGAAATCTTAATACTAATGTGCTGCAGGTGTGGTTAATTTTTTTAACCATTTCCCATCCAATCTATAGCAAAATGACAGCTGGATGTAAATCTCATTGATTCATATGGACATCATTTTATGTCCTTCCGGATCGCCCCTTGAAAGTGCCCACGGGGCCACACTGCAGTGTGTTCTGTCACCAGGTGACGGATCACTGTATTCAAATTTTCTGTCTTTTTTTTTTCCCTTTTTTTAGCAAAAAAAAAAACAAAAAAACTGTGGTGATTAAATACCACCAAAAGAGGCTCTTGTTGTGTGGACAAAATGATAAAAATTTTGTTTGGGTGCAGTCTTGCATTATCGTGCTAGTGTCATTCAAAGTGTGACAGCGATGAAAGCTAAAAATTGGCCTGGGCATTAAGGGGGTAAAAATGCCCTGTATTAAAGTGGTTAAAAGTCCTGCGTGCTGTGTTTTTGGTGCATGTTCAAAAAGTGCACCTACCCCATAAAACGAATGGAAAACACATAGGCATTTTTACTGTGTTTTTCAATGGAGCAGTGTGGAAGAGCCCTTACACTGTTGTATTCACATATGCTCATGAACCAAGATAATGTGGAAGTGTAGATCTGCCACATGTTAGCACAGATTTTTTTTCGAATGGAAGTTTCAGTTTTAAGATAATAAAAAAATGAACCGTCACATTGCGATACTTTGTATGTAACAGCTGTTTAAGTACTATTGCATAAAATGAGAGCTAACACCTGTATACATACATACGGCCATTTTTAATTTTTCTAATTATCACTAAAGTAGTAGGTAATGTTTACTTAGTGGGACAGAGAGCAGATAACTTCTGTCAACCATGAACTTGTTTATCTTCATGCCATGTACTCTTAGCATGTGCTCCTGTGTGTTTACATTCACCATATGCTTTACAATGAAAATGAAGCTCTTGGTAATCATTTGACTTTTTTGAATAGAATAATGCTGATAATATACAAATTAACGGCATAGGTTATGATAGGTTATCACGAAAAGAGATAAACAACTTTCAGCTAAACCTGACATAATGGACAATTTCACCCAAGGTTTGAAGGAAGTGGTGTTACAAGAGGCCACAATCTCCACTTATTTACCTAATTATATATAAAAATGTATATAAAAAACAGATAAAGCAAACAATTAAAAGACAGTACAGAAATACTGATCAAATACACCCAAAAAACAGAAACATTAGAAAAGCAAAGAACATTAAATTAAATAAACCGCCCTTATTATAGCCCCTAAAATAAAACTCTAAATGGAGCAGAAATCGAAAGCTTCTTTTTTTGTTGCCAATGGCAGTGAAATCAATTCACAATCATTCTGCTCAACCAAGTCACTCCTCTAGTTTTTACATGGTTTCAGGAATAAAAATTGTGTTTTAGAATTGTTTTAGATTTAGAATTGGAAGGGTCAATGTCTATTTAAAAAAAAATGTAAAACCCATTAATAAAACAATGTGGTTTCAAGTTGTAGTGCCACTGTTTTATTTTAACATGTTAAAAATAATAAAGATGATGAAATTAGCCCTTAGAGTGTTGAACCTTTATAAAAACACTGGCTAAGCACTAAGGGCACTAGGTTTCTTTGAAATTATTTTATTTCCATTACAAAACAGGTGTATGTTATGTATAAAAACATACTGCATCCTTTTGCTCCTTTCAGATACATTTTTCCATTCTAAAACACACGCATGATCTAGGGGTCAGTGATTTGAGTAAAAAAATTTTTTTCTTAGGTACTAGCTCTATATTATAATATTGTACCTCTCTAAAGATGCCTATTTTGGTCTATCTTCTATTTTCTTACATTTACTTTGGCAAGGGAAGAATGTCTTTCAGGTTGCCTAAATTAAAATTGAATATGAAGCTGAAAAACTACTTTGTTTTTATATTGAATATAAAAACAAGAGTATAGCAATGCACCAACATAACATTTCCCTAATAAAAATTATAGGAGGAACCTGACTAGAGAGCCTGGGAGGATAACAAGTATAAAAAACAAAACTTAGGCTTACAGCCCAACATTTTTTACATTTTTCACAGTAAGGCTTGATTCACATCTATGCATGTTGCTTTTGAGCGTTTTTTACCGCGATTTTGCTGCGGTTTGCTTTTTGCATTTTTTTTCTTTTTTTTACACTGTATATAGCTGGTTGCTAAGGAGAGGTGCCACGTCCTTAGCAACGGATGAGTCATCAGCTGTCAGCTGACTTCCCACTGAATGTACCAAAAAAAAGAAAAAAAATTGAGAAAAAAATATGGTGTGGGGTCACCCCCCAGGCCCATACCAGGCCCTTGGGTCTAGTATGGATTTGGAGGGGATCCCCATGCCAAAATAAAAAAAATGGCATGCGGGTCCCCCCAAAATCCATACCAGACCCTTATCTGAGCATGCAGCCTGGCAGGTCCTGAACCATAACCAGGCCGCTTGCCCTCAACATGGAGGGATGGGTGCCTACACCTTGCCCCCATGTTGATGCGGACAAGTGCCTCTTCCCGACAACCCTTGCCCGGTGGTTGTTGGGGTCTGCGGGCGGGGAGCTTATCGGAATCTGGAAGCCCCCTTTAACAAGGGGGCCACCAGATCCGGCCCCCCCATGTGATTGAGTATGGGGTACATCGTACCCCTACCTATTCACCTGGAAAAAAAGTAGTGTAGTGTTAAAAAAATACAGTAGACAGTTTTTTATTAAAAATCTTCTTCCCCCGCTTCTTCCTCCATCTTCTCCCGTATCTTCATCCTCCGGTCTGGTTTTCTCCTTCTTCCGCTCTTCTGTCTTCTTTGTCCAGTGTTCTTCCAATTGCAAGGAATTGTCTAATATGTTATTATTATGTTTTGAATCACGTTCCGTTTATGCTTTCTCCTTTGTTAAAAATACTTCCTTTTGGTCTTTGTTTCAGAACAGCTCTCTTCATCAGGAGAGTGCCTAGTATGTGCTTGGGTTATAGCTTTATTACATGTTTGCAATTTTTAAAGTAAAGCACGTGATTTTTGCTTGCTTATGATCATTCACTGAACTAAGTGAACATACTTTACAAAGTTAATACACTCTATTCCTTCAGTAGAATAAAGTGTACCTCTAGGTAAACTTTTTTGGATAGCACGGGAAAGGTTTAGACCCTCAAGATTTGATTGCTGACTGATTTACCCCTCTATTTTTACTGGTGACCATTGTCACAAAAAAAGTGAGGGTAAATCAACTTTTAGCATTGTTCCGAGAATAAAAAGCATAAGAAAATCTTCCAATGGGGACACCTATTTCAGGAACAAATGTCTAAATGGGGAATTTCCCCCATTTTGGGAGATTTCCTAAAACTTCCTGTTCTGTCTCTGGCACAGAAAGCCAAGGGAAATTTCCACAATGGTATATAGACTGAAAAAACAAAAACCTGGCAGGGTTATACTTTATAAAAAAAAAGTTTTGGCTGCCCATGCACTTTAACATCACTGAAATGCAGACAAGCAGCTGGAAAGCGATGAGCCAAACGTCCTGGGTCCAGATGCAGTAGAGGTTTGCCAGACATAGGTGAACTTCAGATGTCAAATTCAAACCCCCATTGAACTCAATGGAAGTCGAATCTTTAAGATGAATTTGGGAATTTTTTGGTTCAATACATTTTTAATTTCAATAGTTCTTTATTAAAGTTTTACAAAGAAGACAAGGTAAGGAAGTGTGTCAGATACAAAAATATGTCCCATCTAAAGCAGTATACATCAATCAACAGTTCTAATCTTGAGGTACCAATACATTTTTATTTAACAAAGCATATACTGTAGAACACAATGGTTTAATAATATTACAATTTCCATAAAAAGGTCTGCGCTCAACTTACAGTGCATTGCAGGAAGACAAGGCTAGGTGTTACAAAAATATACACAAGTATATCATTGACATGTCATCTTGAACAATCATACCAAAATGAGTAACTCCCTGACAAGCCTGGTGAAAACATACTGTATAAAGTATGCCCTTGGGGTATACATACATTCACAGGGTGTACTACTGAATAATACAGGAACTGATGTTCTACTAAATGGGTTCCTTATTAGCTTTAGAACATAATGAGAAGGTACCCACTGAATGAAGAGGTCCTTTTGTAAAGTTCAATGCTCACTTAAAAAAAAATTTGAGGGAAGCAGGAACAGTGAAAAAGAAAGACAAACACAGAAATAAAGATGGTAAGGAAACTCCCCTAAAAACAGACGGAACTTTTAAGGCTCAAAGAGTATACAGACGCAGGCTGGACAAAGTGTAAATTCAAAGTATTGATAAAAAATATAGTAAATTCAACAATATTACATAGAATTGAATGGTCCCTGACCACAAAGCACAAAGTAGCGCCAATCAATGTACAATGATAGAATATATCTATAAACCAAATGCCAACATATTCTGGCGTCCTATATACTCTTTCTTCAGGGAAGGTTTAAACAGTCTTGGTAAACATCTTCTTCTATAAAATAAAACACACATTAGAACATAGTCGCAGACTGTTTGCAGCATAGTCAAAGCAGAGGAAAACAAGGAATGTCAATGAAGGCAATTACTCACAGTGCCTGAGAGTGGATACCCAGCGCACTGCCAACCAGAATAAAACAATATTGCAGGATCCAGTGAAGTGGGTAAAGGGAGCGCAAAAGATCACCCTGCTCAGGCAGGGCCCACGGGATATACACAGAGATAACCTAATGTGAAACACAAGGGGGGAAAAAAATGGAATAAAAAAAAAATATATATATATATTATTATATATACACACACACGTATATTAGACTCAAAGGCAGGGGTGAAAGGAGTGAGAGGAAACAACAGAAAGGACCAAAAGAGGATCATAGCTCCATCCCTCCTGAGACAAAGCCCTCCAAAAAGGGCTTGTAATTGACGGCCTCATAGAGGCCTGGGTATGTAGTGGCCCATAAAGAGTGGATCCAACTCCTTCTGGAGGAGAAGTTTATTCCATTCTCCACCGTGGGAGCTGGGGTGGACCCGATCCAAGGTTCAAAACCTAACCCTAGTAAAATCCCTCTCGTGTATGACACAGACGTGTCTACCGAGGGGCAACTCAGGATTGGCAGTTTGCATGCAGAGTACATGCCTGTAAATTCTTTTACAATGGGGAATAATGGGGTACCGGCGCTACTGGTTCTTTTTCGGCAGGTTATTCTATTTAAGTGGTTGGGGTGTTTTTGGTAATTTTATTTTGGTGTGCTAGCAGTTTCAATAAGAAACAATCAATGATCGTTTAAATGAAAAAAATGAATGAAAGGAAGGGAAACCGCGCCACCTTACACTTAGCTATGCCGCCAATAAGAAAAAGGTTCAGTCTATGAATGAATGACGTGCCATGCAATCAAAAAGATCAAAAAAACCTTCTTACCCTTAAATTATGAATAAAGTGCTACTGTGCTGTGCAATCCAACAATATTAATTGATTGAAATTATTTAAGTAGATAAGTAAAGTGCTTCCGTGCTATATCCGTAAACAATAATAAAGTGCTGTACCCTGCGGGAATGTCTAGTTCCCATAAACAGTGATTGTTTAAAGAGATTGTGAGCGTTGTGCCCCCTACACATTTAACATCAACCATATTTCTAAAAACTCTTCCCCATAAGCCAATATGTACCAATAAAAATGAGAACAAACTATATAAAAAAATGAAGTAAGTGCAAACAAATGCGGGTAGACTTGCAGGTGCTACTGAAAATCACAATAAAAATAAAATAAAATAAAAATATAAATAATAACAACAATGGTGATAATCATAACATAAAGTCCATTTGTGACACCAAAGTGCTTATATGTAAAGTGCTTTGTTCAAGGAGGGTTCACAGTGCAAATCCTATTCCTCTTTGTGCAGCCGCCACCAATAGTGAAGTACGTTTATGTTCAAACAATTTTTATTAAAAACAAGTCATAAAAAGGACTCACATGGTTCAGTGCCTAGTGTGAGCCGCCTCCCCGGAAGTGATGTAATCGCGTTCTTTCCCAGCAGCCTCTACGCGTTTCGCAAGACCTTTTGCGTCATCAGGAAGCTTCCTGATGACGCAAAAGGTCTTGCGAAACGCGTAGAGGCTGCTGGGAAAGAACGCGATTACGTCACTTCCGGGGAGGCGGCTCACACTAGGAAGGGACCTGGGACGCTAACTAACAGCAAGCAGTATACTACCTACAAGGCTGGATATGCTCAGTGCCGGCCAAAGGCACTGAACCATGCGAGTCCTTTTTATGACTTGTTTTTAATAAAAATTGTTTGAACATAAACGTACTTCACTATTGGAGTCCCCTCTTTTCCATTATCTTATCCCTGAGTTCCACCATTGGAGACCAAACCACATCCCAGTCTCAGCAATTGGGCCTTTGGAGGGAGACCACAGATAGGATTGGTTATCCTCAATTAAACTACATGCCCTACACTTGCCTAAGTTTGCTAAGTGACCCATTACCTAAATTGGTGGCGGCTGCACAAAGAGGAATAGGATTTGCACTGTGAACCCTCCTTGAACAAAGCACTTTACATATAAGCACTTTGGTGTCACAAATGGACTTTATGTTATGATTATCACCTTTGTTGTTATTATTTATATTTTTATTTTATTTTTATTGTGATTTTCAGTAGCACCTGCAAGTCTACCCGCATTTGTTTGCACTTACTTCATTTTTTTATATAGTTTGTTCTCATTTTTATTGGTACATATTGGCTTATGGGGAAGAGTTTTTAGATATATGGTTGATGTTAAATGTGTAGGGGGCACAACGCTCACAATCTCTTTAAACAATCACTGTTTATGGGAACTAGACATTCCCGCAGGGTACAGCACTTTATTATTGTTTACGGATATAGCACGGAAGCACTTTACTTATCTACTTAAATAATTTCAATCAATTAATATTGTTGGATTGCACAGCACAGTAGCACTTTATTCATAATTTAAGGGTAAGAAGGTTTTTTTGATCTTTTTGATTGCATGGCACGTCATTCATTCATAGACTGAACCTTTTTCTTATTGGCGGCATAGCTAAGTGTAAGGTGGCGCGGTTTCCCTTTCTTTCATTTATTTGTAAATTCTTTTACACTGTTAATTTTTGGTTTTCCCAACATGGAAAGAACCACAACTGCAAATTACACACCACACAGCAGGTTTTGTAATTCACAAAGTGTTTAGCCTTAAGTAGATGTCCATTTGGCATTGCAATGGAAGCACCTGTATGTATATATCTACACTGTTTGCAACCTCCGCAGGTGTAGGTACCCCTGTACTTGCATGGATCCTTCCTTTTTTTTTTTTTTCCCCCCTTTTGTATTCACTCTGAGTGATGGAATCTCGCAATGATGAAGAGCGTCTATAAGTAATCTTCAGGGTCTGTGATACAAATCTCCCTATGTTAGAATCCAGGGATATTAGGTGCCAATGTTTTTGTATAATGTGTCTGATCCTGGAATGTTGACTGGAAAATTTCATGATCATTCTAGTTAAATTTTCCTGTTTTCTAGGTATTCTTTTGAGCAGGTATGGATGTTCACTTCTTGTTGCCATCCCCACATTGTATTACTACTTACTATCCATAAATACAGTATCTCACAAAAGTGAGTACACCCCTCACATTTTTGTAAAAGGTTTATTATATCTTTTTATGTAACACAAGAAATTACACTTTGCTAGAATGTAAGTAGTGATTGTACAGCTTGTATAACAGTGTAAATTTGCTGTCCCCTCAAAATAACTCAACACACACCTATTCCACTCCTCCATGATGATGTCACAGAGCTGGTGGATGCTAGAGACTTTGCGCTCCTCCGCCTTCTGTTTGAGTATGCCCAACAGATGCTCAATAGGGTTTAGGTCTGGAGACATGCTTGGCCAGTTCATCACCTTACCCTCAGCTTCTTTAGCAAGGCAGTGGTCGTCTTGGTGTGTTTGGGGTCGTTATGTTGGAATGCTGCCCTGCGGCCCAGTCTCTGAAGGGAGGGGGATCATGCTCTGCTTCAGTATGTCACAGTACATGATGGCATTCATGGTTCCCTCAATGAACTGTAGCTCCCCAGTGCCAGCAGCACTCATGTAGCCCCAGACCATGACACTCCCACCACCATGCTTGACTGTAGGCAAGACACACTTGTCTTTGTACTCCTCACCTGCTTGCCGCCACACACGCTTGACACCATCTGAACCAAATAAGTTTATCTTGGTCTCATCAGACCACAGGACATGGTTCCAGTAATCCATGTCCTTAGTCTGCTTGTCTTCAGCAAACTGTTTGCAGGCTTTCTTGTGCATCATCTTTAGAAGAGGCTTCCTTCTGGGATGACAGCAATGCAGACCAATTTGATGCAGTGTGCGGCATATGGTCTAAGCACTGACAGGCTGACCCCCCAACCCCCCCCAAAATAAATACCAGATTTTAAACTGATATGTTTTGCTGGATACTTCTTGTTTTTGAATGCATTTATATTTACCGAAAATGTATACATTTGTGCCATAATATACAATGTATATTTTTACAAAATGTATATATGTCTTGTGCTCTGTTAGAGCATTGTCTCTAAGAATGCATTCAAACTTGCGAATGCACCCTGTCTGCGATAATCTGTAAGAACCCCAATTAGCTGTGAGTAGACAGACCCTTTAAAAACAATAGGAAGCTTCCGGCTATTGCACCTAATCGCACCCGATCGCATGTAATTGCTTATGCCACATTCATATATATGTGTGTGATCTGTCCTGAGTGCAGACTGCCTGTGTCCCGGGCATATAACTCGCATGTGATTGCTGCATGAGCGGTTACATGTGAGCACTATGATTAAATGCGAGAGCTGGCAGCTTCCCATTGCTTTCACAGCTGGTTTATGGTAATTTGGTTTTAGTCCAGCAACGGAACTATTCCATTAGTGAGTCACAGCCCCTTACATACTTTTCAAAGTTTTTCTGAAGAGAAATTCCTGGGAAGCAAATAAAAAAACACCGCAGGAGGCCATCTTGGTTTTAATATTTTTACTTGACCCCAGCAGTACTTGGTGTAGATACTATCTCCCACTCCTGATCCTGCTGCACCCAGACAGCTATAATTACCTGATTATATAATCTTAACATCCTGTGTTTGACCAGCTGCTGTGTGAAAGGAAGAACTCAGGTTTCAGGCACAGAGCTCATAAATATAGTAAATTATAAAATACACTTGTCTAAGCCATATAAACACCGCCACCTACTAAAACTTCCTATCAGGGTTTGTTCACACCTAAGCTGCATTAATCAACCCAGGTAAGGACATGGCAAATACTATTGCTATGTGCCCAACTCACACCAAAGCATTGCGTTAGTATGCGAGGGGCAATTAAAATGCATTACAAAGGTTACCAACACATGGCAACATATATACACACACGTGTGTGTGTGTGTGTATATATATTGTGGGAGATTAGCTTGTGAGGATCACCTTTTCTGCAAATTAAGGTCAGCGTGCAGGCAGTTTTTTTTTTTTTTTTTTTTTTTTAAATCTGGTGGGTTGCCAGCTTTATTTAGAAGAGGTTTGCAAAGTCATGAAAACAAACAAAAAAAAGTAAAGCAAATCCTTGCCGTCCGGCGCTAAACTAAAAACAGTAGACTCCTCTCTATACGGTGTGGGGCTTGTCCCCGTCACCCACAAAACATGAGGTAAAGCAAATCTTTTTAAATCAAAACAGAGCTCCTCTCTCTGATTCCCTTCTGAGTCTCAGGCCAGAGCTCTGCTGTGCTCTCTCTCTTCTTGCTCAATTAAAGTCCACCTGAGCGTGGACTCAAGTGGGCCACAACATCCGGACCGGCATTAAGCCTGCCACAGAGGCTGGAAAAACCCGGGCCGGATTCTGGTTCAGTCTCTTACAATAGAACGCATGCGAGGTGAAATATACCGATTATCCATGACCTCACCTCGCATACCGTCACAATATCTATATGCTTCTCTGCTGTAGCTTTCATCGTTATTTATCTACACCTGGCCCCCACGATCGCCTGAGAGGCTGCCATTTTGGTGCCACCACCTCGCTGTTTGGCAGGAGTGAGCTACAAGGGGAGTACGGCCACATCTTTATCAGCTTTTTAATCGACCCGCACGATTTAGGGAATGCCACAGTTTACTGTTTGTTTTATGTATTGTGTATGATATATGATGTTTTACTATCCATTCTATTGTTTGAGGGCATGTGCGCTGCAGTTCCTTTCACTGTGGACGCACATGCATGCTTATATATGCGTAAATGTTTGGCACCTCTATACGGGGCTCAGGAGCGCCGCTCCCCCTAATCCATGCGCCCAGGCTATAATTTACACGCAGGGCGTCGACGCATGGATTCCAATGGGGTTTGTTTTTTTTTTAGAGGCAGGTGATTAGAGCCCGAGGCTCTAATTGGATTAAAAAAGGGTGGGCTCGGGCGAAGAGAACTGCGCCCCAAGTCTACCCAGTTGTGTGACAATAGCAAATTAATATTTGCTATTATCTTCCTGATTCTCCTCCCAGCCAATCCCGTCTCAGGAAGCAGGTCATGAGACCTGATTGGCTGAGAGGAGAAGCAATCCTATTGGCCACCGAGGAGGGAGTAGACGCAGGTGAAGCCACGCCACCGTGAAGCCGAGGAAGGAGGAAATGTAGGGTGAAGCCACCAGCTGCTGTCCGGGGGAAGCCTGTGACCTAGATTGGATAAGTGCGGGGACCAATCAACCGACAGGGGGTCCCTTTCTGTATAATATGTTTATCTTTCTACAGATTAACCAGTACGCGCCCGCGCTATAGCCGAAAGACGGCTGCAGCGCGGACGCTCCCTGCCGGGAGGATGTCCCTGGACGTCCTCCTGTTTACTTCCCTAATGCGCGCTCCTGAGAGCGCGCATCGGGGAAGTTCTGTGCTGGCCGTGTCCGTCGGACACAGCCGGTCACAGATCGCTGTAAACGGCCAATCACATCGGCCGTTTACAGCGAGATCGGGCTGTCCAATGAGAGATGATCTCATATGTTTGCATATGCAAACATATGAGATCATCTGTCAGCGGCGCTCTGCCTCCTCACACAGACAGCGTGTGAGGAGGGAGAGAGGAACGGCGCCGGCGCGGTAAGTAAAAAAATAAAAAAAATAAAATAAAGCGATCTGTCCCGCTGCCACCTGTCATCAGTACCACCTGTCCCCAGAGTGCCATCAGCCACCAGTCCCCAGTACCACCTGTCCCCAGTACCACCTGTCCCCAGTGCCATCTGTCCCCAGTGCCACATCAGTGCCACGTATCAGTGCCATCTGTCATCAGTGTCACGTGTCATCAGTGCCACGTATCGGTGCCATCTCTCATCAGTGCCACGTATTAGTGCCATCTCTCATCAGTGCCACGTATAAGTTCCATCTGTCAGCAGTGCCACATATTAGTGCCATCTGTCAGTGTCACGTGTCATCAGTGCCCCCGTATTAGTGCCATCTGTCATCAGTGTCGCGTGTCATCAGTGCCCCCGTATTAGTGCCATCTGTCATCAGTGCCACATCAGTGTCATGTGTCATCAGTGCCACCTGTCAGTGCCACGTCAGTGCCACGTGTCATTGTCCTGGTGCTCCAGGGCCTTCAAAAGTGTAATAGGTAGTCAACAAGTTAGATGTGTAATTTATGCTCCTAGAACACGTGATGGCGCTCCCTGCATGTTGGGCCTCTCTAAGTGGCCAGGCTGTGTAAAAGTCCCACACATGTGGTATCGTAATACTCAGGAGGAGTAGCAGAATTTATTTTGGAGTGTCATTTGTGGTATACACATTCTATGTGAGAGAAATAACCTATTACAATGACAATTTTGTGGAACAAACAAAAAAATAAAAAAATAATTCATTTTGCAAAGAATTGTGGGAAAAAAATTACAACATCAAAAAGCTCACCATGCCTCTTACTAAATACCTTGGAATGTCTACTTTCAAAAAAGAGGTCATTTGGGGGGTAGTTGCACTTTCCTGGCTTGTTCGGGTCACAAGAAATGAGATAGGCCACCAGTACATCAGATGTGATCAATTTTGTATGATTCGCACCACAGTTTGTAGACTCTCTAACTTTCACAAAGACCAAATAATATCCACTAATTTGGGTTATTTTTACCAAAGATATGTAGCAGTATAAATTGTGGCCAAAATTTATGAAGAAAAATTAATAATTTGCTAAATTTTATCACAGAAACAAAAAAATTTGTTTTTTTTTCAAAATTTTCGGTCTTTTTTCATTTATAGTGCAAAAAATAAAAAACCCAGAGGTGATCAAATACCACCAAAAGAAAGGTCTATTTGTGGGGGAAAAAAGGACAAAAAATTCATTTGGGTTCAGTGTTGCATGACTGAGTAATTGTCATTCAAAGTGTGAGAGCACCCGAAAGCTGAAAATTGGTCTGGGCAGGAAGGGTGTTTAAGTGCCCAGTAAGCAAGTGGTTACAGGTGAAACAGGTCAAGTGAAAGTCATATGACGGCCTCCCCTGTGCACGCTCCCTGCGTGCGCCCTTTAGGGCACGCACGGGGCGCGCTGTGATCACCGAGTCTCTGGGCGAGACTCGGGTGATCAGCGATACGAGTAAGGGGCGGGTCCCGGCCCCTTACCATGTGATCAGCTGTCAGCCATTGACAGCTGATCACATGATAAAAACAAAAGCTCGGTGATCGTTTTTTTTTCTCCTCACGCTGACAGCGGAGAAAAAAAAAAGCCGATCACCGGCTTATCTTAAAGGGACATCGGTCCCACCTTGCAATGCCCATACGTGCCACCTTGCAATGCCCATACGTGCCACCTTGCAATGCCACCTTGCAATACTCAACACTGCCACCCATCAGTGCCCATCACTGCCACCTATCGGTGCCCGTCACTGCTGCCTCATCAGCGTACATCAATGACGGACAAAAATTACCCATTTTATATTTTTTATAACAAAATTTAAAAAAAAATGTAAAATTTAAATTCGGTCTTTTAATTTTTTTTTAACAAAAAATAAAAAATCGCAGAGGTGATCAAATGCCACCAAAAGAAAGCTCTATTTGGGGGAAAAAATGATAAAAATGTCATTTGGGTACAGTGTTGTATGACCGCGCAATTGTCATTCAATGTGCAACAGCGCTGAAAGCTGAAAATTGGTCTGGAAAGGAGGGGGGTTTAAGTACCCAGTAAGCAAGTGGTTAAAGCCCATAAAATGTAATGTAATACAGTTTACTAATGTAAAATATTGCAGCTTACTAATCATTAGATATGATGGCTGCATTTGTTTTTCTTTTTTTAGGCTTCTTTGCTCTGTTTTCATCCATGGGTGGAGGAGCAACAGAGACACCCTTGGACAACAGCATTGTCAGTCTGGAGGGAGAGTAGTATTAGATGTAATAGCAGATTAAAATGGACTTGACTTTTTTTCCAACGGATTTTGGCCAAAACTTGTGTTGTATACACACAGTCGGACAAAGTTGTCAGAAAAGCTGATCGTTCCGAATGAGGTGACATACAACGCGAGTACGTAGAGGCCAGTAGCCAATAGCTTTCGTCTCCAAATTTCTTATGAGCATGCATGGCACTTTGTGCGTCAGAATTCTCTACACGCGATCGGAAAAAGTCAGATCGGATTTTGTTGTCGGAAAATTTAAATCCTGCTCTCAAATTTTTTCCCTCAGAAATTCCGACGGAAAAAGTCCGCTAGAGCCCATACACGATCGGATTTTCCAACAACATAGTCCAATCTGACTTTTTCCATCAGAATATGCAACCGCGTGTACTGGGAATTACACTTTTTTTGTCACAGCAAAGTTTTTTTTATCTTTTGGGGTTTTACATAAATAAAAGCTAATCATTGTCGGCACCTCTGTTAGTGTTAAATGGTTTGTCTCAGCCTGCTATATGTGCAGGACAGCTGGTTCTGTTGAAAAACTAGACTTATTGGCAGGATCACCAGCTGAAAATAAAGGAAAGTAAGCCTAAAAAAAGAAGACTTATTGAGCCATGACATCTCAGAATTGGTAAGCTGCAATATAATTAATTCTTTTGGGTTTTTTGCCATGTACATTTTAAGTATATTGATAATTCCAAACATTAAAGAAATTCACAAAAAGGTTAATATAACATTTGCAGTGTTAATATTAACAGAGTTTGGTAATTGTTTATTGTCTTATTGATATCAAGTTTCATCTCTCTATCACTGCAATCAATTCTTTGTTGTTTTAGTAATTAGGAAACTGGTATGAAATGTGTGTTCTGTTAATGAGATAAAGTTCAGTTGCATCTTAAAGGGATTCTAAATCTTCATTTAAAAATAAAAATAAACATGTCATACCTACAGTGCCTTAAAGTATTCATACGCCATGATATTTTCCACATTTTGTCATGTTACAACCAAAAACATAAATATATTTTGTTGGTATTTTATGTGATAGACCAACACAAAGTGGCACCTAATTGTGAAGTGGAAGGAACATGATAAATGGTTTTCAAAATTTTCTACAAAAAAAAAAAGTTAAAAGTGTGGCGTGCATTTGTATTCAGCCCCCCCGAGTCAATACTTAGTAGAACCACCTTTCACTGCAGATACAGCTCCAAGTCTTTTTGGGGATGTCTCTACCAGCTTTGCACATCTAGAGAGTGAAATTTTTGCCCATTCTTCTTTGCAAAATAGCTCAAGCTCTGTCAGATTGGATGGAGAGCATCTGTGAACAGCAATTTTCAAGTCAGGTCACAGATTCTCAATTGGATTTAGATCTGGGCTTTGATTGGGCCATTCTAACATAGGAATATGCTTTGATCTAAACCATTCCATTGTAGCTCTGGCTCTGTATGTTTAGGGTCGTCCTGCTGGAAAGTGAACCTCCGCCCCAGTCTCAAGTCTTTTGAAGACTCTAAGGCCCCTTTCACGCGGGACGGATCCGTATTGATCCGCCCCGTGAAGATCTGCTGCTCAGCGGTGATCGCTCAGCTGTCAGATCTCCGCTCTCCTCTATGGGGGATCAGATGAACACGGACCGTCTGTCCGTGTTCATGCGATCTGCTCTGCAGACAGATGGAAAAATAGGGTTTTCCTCCATCTGCAGAATCGGACAATAGCGGAGGCAAATGATATCGGGTGTCAGCGGATGCTCATCCGCTGACACCCGCTATCCCATAGGGGTACATGTATGTCCGTTTTTCATCCGAAAACGGATGGATGAAAAAACGGACATACGGTCCGCATGTGTGAAAGGGGCCTAACAGGTTTTCTTCTCCTGCACACAGGACTCTATTTAATAATTGGGTGACTTCTGAAAGAAATTGGTTCCACCAGATTTTATTTAGGGGTATCAGAGTAAAGGGGGGCTGAATACAAATGCACGCCACACAAAAATTGAAAACCATTTATCTTTTTCTTTCCACTTCACAATTATGTGCCACTTTATGTTGGTCTACCACATACAATTCCAATAAAATACATTTACATTTGTAACATGACAAAATGTGGAAAATTTCAAGGGATATGAATACTTTCTGAATGCACTGTACCTGTTCTGTGCAATCGTTTGCACAGAATAGCCCCGCTCCTCCTGTTCTGGGATCCTGGCCCCTCTTCTTCAGCGAGTACCCCTACAGTATAGCAAGCTGTTTGCTATGGTCGTGCTCGTTCGTGCTCGATCCTGAGCCACGCTGCCTCTGTCCATAGAGACAGACAGTGTTGCTTTTTGTGTGCATTGATTATTGATGATCTTTGGCTGACTTGATTTAAGTTTTTAGTGTGCAGTTTTAATAAACCTTTTTGTTGAAACATATTGAACTATGAGGCTATCCTCTTCTTCCCTTATGCTATGGGATTTATCCTTGAGATGCCAGATTAGATATCAGCTCTTCCAAAGACACCGTGATTCCTATGTCCAAAAACCGGGTCCACTTTTACAGTTCAAGGTGTTGGAGCCTGATGGGATCATAGTCTAGTAAGGATGGCCTCAGGTGTGTTCGCACACTCCACGTGCAGAGCCCGCCAGGAAGTCGGTACGGCGCTGCGCTAATCACAGGCAGTGAGACATTTCCCGATCTCTGCAGCCACACATCGGGACAATGCCTTACTGCCTGTGATTAGCGCAGTGCTGTGCCGACTTCCTGGCGGGCTCTGCACATGGAGTGTGCGAACACGCCTGAGGCCATCCTTATTGTCCAGTGTGTGATACCGCTGCTATCTGGAATTTGGTTTGTTTTTACAGCCCAGTCTGTTAAAGCATGGTGGTATTATTATCCAATGCTTGAAACTACCGCTATCTGGTAAGAAGTGAATCTATGTGGTGATGGGATATTAAAGTCTTTGGGTTTTGAAGAGCACTGAAGCTTCCTTATATTTGGTTCACTCAATTTCCTTGAAGAGCACTGAAGTTTTCACATACTTGGTTGGACATTTTTTATGCATATTTTTTTTATGCACTTTTTTTATGTACCTTTTACGAACTGAATCATATGTTTCACTTTATGAGTCGTTTTATTAATTTTTATACACTTGTTTTTGTAGAAGTGGACTTTATGCCCTTAAATTTTTGTCATGTGTATTTTTGCACTGTGAATATTCTTATAGCTTAGCGCACCTTTTTCTGTTAATTATTTTCACCTTAATGCAAACCTTACGCCTTTAGGACCACTTTAAGGCTTGATTCACACTAATGCGTTTTTTGATGCATTTTGCAGAAATGCAGGGAAATTTTTTTAACATGGGTTCCTATGGAACATGTTCACATCAATGCATTTTTGTGCCTCTGCGTTTTTGAAAAGGGTCGGGGACTTTTTTCATGCAAAATGCAGCGTTTTGCATGTAATAGAAGTCAATGGACCCGCATCCAAAACGCAAGAACCGCGTTTTTTTTTTTTTCAGTTTTTTTAGACTGTATATAGCTGGTTACTAAGCAACCACAGTATTTTAAAAAAAAAACGCAAAATCGCGGTAAAAACGCATGTCCAAAAACACGGCAAGCACTGCAAAAAGCACTGCAGAAACGCTCAAAAGCAACATGCATAGATGTGAATCGAGCCTTAGGCCGCGTACACGCTGTCAGAATTTCTGATGGAAACAGTCCGATGGGAGCTTTTCATCGGATTTTACAACCGTGTGTATGCCTAAGGGTCTTTTTTTGTCGGAATTTCCGACGGACTTTAAATTGGGAACCTGTTCTCAATTTTTCAGACGGAAAACCTTTCGATCTGATTTTGCGATCGTGTGTATGCAATTCCGACACGCAAAATTCTGACGCATGCTCGGAAACAATTCGACGCATGCTCGGAAGCATTAAACTTCCCTTTTATAGTGCTGTCGAATGTGTTTTATGCCGCTGTGTTATTGACCGTCGGAATTTGGTGTGATTCGTGTGTAGGCAACACAGCTTGAGCGGAATTCCGTCGGAAAAACCGTCAGAGTTTTTTCCGATGAGAATTCCGATCGTGTGTACGCGACATTAGGATTCCTTCACAGAAGTGATTACCTTCATACACCAGATTTCATAAGCAAGCATCAGCAGATTCTTGAAGCAGGAATGACACATGTATACAAATAGTAGTTGCCACTAATGCCTGGTACACATGATGAGATTGTCGGACGAATGATCGTTTTTTTTTTCTATATCTATATGTCTCTATATCGAAAATGAAGAGGTTGCGAAAATTCAGAATAAAAATTCAGAAGTGATGTAATGTATTACATGTATTTTGTATTGTATTGTATTTTCGGGTGAAAACTGTACTGATTAAAATGAAAATTGTATGATCTAGTATCATATGAGAAAAAATGTTGTGCTTGTTCCATCAGCTAATTTCACGTGAATTGTCATGATTGGCTCTTGAAAGCTGTGTACTAATGATCGGATTATCTTACAATCGCTTCAAAAGCAGTATTATTTTGTACGATTTTCTGATCGGGTGTAGGGGCCTTAAGCCTATACAAAGTAATGAGTCTGACAGCAGCTGTCATTGTTCTCAGGTATCTGTACACCAGGCAGTTACTTGTGATTAGGGACAGATGTCCAGGCCATTAAAGTTTATCTATATTCCATTGAGTTCTTTTAGTTTTGAACAGAGTGTAAAGGTTAAAACTCATATCACGTGTTTCTATTTGTTTCTCATTGATGGGAGTTCCCATCACTTTATGTCCCAGAGACAACAGTAATTGAGAGGAAATCTTTACAAAAGTGATGGGAAAGCCCCGTACACACGATTGGACTTTCCAATGGGAAATGTTGGATGTCAGGCTGTTGGCGGAAAATCCGACCGTGTGTATGCTCCATCGGAAAAATGTTTTCCGGACATTTTTTACAGTAAAGACCTGTACACACAAATCGGACTTTATGACGGGAAATGTTCGATGTCAGGCTGTTTGTATGTTCCATCGGACAATTGTTGTCGGACTTTCCACCAACAAATGTTGGCTAGCATGTTTACAAATTTTCCGCCAACAAAATGTGTGTTGTCGGATTTTCCGATCGTGTGTACACAAGTCCATCAGACAAAAGTCCAAAGTAGAAACACGCATGCTCGGAAGCAGAAGCGGTCTGTCTTGTAAACTAGCGTTTGTAATGGAGAATTAACATTTGTGACGAGGCAAATTATAAAAACTCCAAATGCAGTGCACAATCTCTTCATCTTTAATGGGATAATAATGAAGCTGCTTTGCTGGTGATACTGATGGAGTTATTGCAAACTAATTTTCAGAGACTTTTTTTTTTTCTAGTGGTATCAAGAATATTATGCTTTTTTTTTTTTATTTGAGCAAATTACCACAACACCATTATCCCGTAGTTTTTAAGATCAAAGATACAACTATGTTGGTGTCCCTTGTTAATTTTACATTGTATTTTTTTAAATGTTACTGCCTACTAACAAACTGTAATTTGAAGTAAAACACATAGCCAAGTATTATTCTACACAATTTTTTTTATTGCGCATTAAAAAAGAAAACACATAAAATTAGACATGCTATCTGCCAATAGAACTTAACCAAAAAGTGCATTCTATGCATCCAAAAATATACCAAATCAAATCATTATTCAATCAAAAAAATTATGTCAAAGCAATAACTCCAAGGCCAATAATAAATAACACATTATCTCCTCCGATTCCACAACATGTCTGGGTGAGGTGCGAAATGAAAAGCACGAATCAACACTCGCCAAACTTCTACTAACATGAAATTAGCAGGAGGAGCCCAAAGGGTGGCGCTAAAGAGCTGAAAAACAACATAGTATGTCACTATGTTCTAATTGTTGGTCAACAATTGTGTGGCCGTGTGTATGGGCCAACGACCTTCAGACAAAAGTCCATGTTTTTTTGGGTGGAAAAGCCCATGAAGAGAGGAGGCAAATCTTTCTAAGAGGAGACATGGGCAGCAATAAAAACCAACAGCACATCTAACCTTTTAAAAAAATAAATAAAATATTTGGCTATAAACACACTTTCAATGCAATTGATTATTACCCTGAAGATATCAAACAGTGATAATCATAAGTAGAGTGAGATTTCAGGTGCTTTACCAATTGTTCAGATTACAATGATAAAACGTTCTTACAGGTGGACTTGTGAAGGTTATGCATTTATGTCAGCCTATCGATTGTGTGCAGATAACTGTATCCTTCCTTACAGTATTGCAATAGATTTTTATTGGTTTTTTTTTTTAAAGATAACAAGTTTGTATGGGTGACTTCATAATAAAATACCGTATATAAATACGGTGGTATAAGCTCAATGACCAAACTCAGTGGCTAGAAGTGACCTATTAAATTAATAGCAAGGTCAGTAAGCGCTATTGCAAGATGTATTTTGCCATAGTTACTGCTCAGCCCACTTCCAACATTTAATCCAATGGATAATTTATATAAAAAAGAAAACCTTGTCATTCATGGTGCAGACTTGAAGAGCAAAAAAAGCAAGTAAATCTCACATCACAATACTGCATCACCCAGTACAGTACTAAAGGATCAAATGCTCTGTGTCTTTGGAGAGCCGAGCACCACACCACTGATGGGTGCAGAGCATGGCTCCAAAAGACACAGAGATAGGAGTTCACTAAAACTGGAGCAGAAAGAATATGGAGCAGCTGTGCATAGTTACCAATCAGCTTCTATGTTCAGCTTGTTCAGTCAAAGTGGTTGTAAAGGCAGAAGGTTTCTATGCATTAAGATAAAAAGCCTTCTGTGTGCAGCAGCCCCCCTCTGCCCCCTAATACTTACCTGAGCCCATCCTGATCCAGCAATGTTGCACGAGAGACTCGGCTGTCTGGGACTCTTCCTCCTCATTGGCTGAGACAGCAGCGAAGCACCACTGGCTCCCGCGGCTGACAAGTGAGTGAGCCAATGAGTAGAGAGAGAGGGTGGGGCCGGGCCGCCCATCAGTGCCACATATCAGTGCCCATCAATGCCACCTCATCCGTGCCACTTCATTGGTGCCACCTCATCAGTGCCCATCAGTGCCGCCTTATCAGTGCCCGTCAGTGCAGCCCCATCAGTGCCCATCAGTGAAGGAGAAAACTTACTTATTTACAAAGTTTTGAAACTGAAACAAAAAAATAAAATTTTTCGGTCTTTTTTTATTTGTTTAGCAGAAAATAAAAATCCCAGAGGTGATCAAATACCACCAAAAGAAAGCTCTATTTGTGGGAACAAAATGATCAACATTTAGTTTGGGTACAGTGTTGTATGAACGTGCAATAGTCATTTAAAGTGCGACAGAGCTGAAAGCTGAAAATGGGTCTGGGCAGGAAGGTGTTTAAGTGCCCTGTATTAAAGTAGTCAAAAAAAAAAAAAAAAAATATTCAGATTTAAACCTGACATGTCTGGTGTGTTCCTTGGCGTTCATGATGTGTTTTTGTTCACTATGTTCTCTAAAAAACCTCTGAGGGCTTCTCAGAACAGCTGTATTTATACTGAGATTAAATCACAAACAGGTGGACTCTATTTACTATGATGACTTTTGAAGGCAATTGGTTCCACTAATTTTTTAGTTAGGGGTATCAGAATAAAGGGGGCTGAATACAAATGCACGCCACACTCAAGGGGTATGAATACTTTTTCAAGGCACTGTAAGTATGCACTTCAGGTTTTGTTCCAACATCAGGGGTGCATGTTGCTTTGTTTTGGAGAAATTGCAGGTATAAGGTATCAACACACACACAGGGCATCTCCCAAGCTTGAATAAAGCTTCAAAGAAGCACCACTGAAGCACCATCGAAGCACCACCGAAGCATCAAAAACACATCAAAAAAGCATGTTGAAGTGGTAGGTGCTTTACAGTGTGTTGAAGTTGAAGCAAGTGTAAATGATCCCTTAGGGTCAGGATGAGATCATCAACAGATAAATGTACTTTGAAAGATTTGGCCCCTTGATCTAATCTGTGGCTTCATGATAAGGTTCCTCTTCCCATGGAAAGAGGTTCAGAGAAATGATTGAGGTACTGGAGTTTGGCAGATGGTTGCTGACATACTGTAATGCTTTAAACTAGTATTAAACCCAAAAACTAAAATGTAATATGCTACAGTGGCCGAACATATGCCAGCTAAGCGGTGGAATGTCGAATATATAAATGTGATGTACTCTAATGCTTTTGGGTCTATCTAACCACTGTAGACATTTTACATGCACCCCTGATGTAGTCACAAACCCTGAAGTGCATACTTACAGTGCCTTGAAAAAGTATCCATACCCCTTGACATTTTCCAAATTTTTTCATGTTACAACCAAAAACGTATTTTATTGGGTTTTCTATGTGATACACCAACACAAAGTGGCACATCATTTAAATGGTTTTAATTTTTTTTTTTTTACAAATATATATCTGAAAAGTGTGGCGTGCATTTGTAGTCAGCCCCCTTTACTCTGATATCCCTAACTAAAATTTAGTGGAACCAATTGCCTTCAGAAGTCATCATAGTAAATGGAGTCCACCTGTTTGTGATTAAATCTCTGTATAAATACAGCGGAGAAGCAGCCAAGAGGCCCATGGTAACTCTGGAGGAGCTGCAGAGGTCCACAGCTCAGGTGGGAGAATCTGTCCACAGGACAACTATTAGCCGTGCACTCTGCAAATCTGCTCTTTATGGAAGAGTGGCAAGAAGAAGCCATAAGTCCAGTTTGCATTTTTTTGCGAGAAGTCACGTGGAGGACACAGCAAACATGTGGAAGAAGGTGCTCTGGTTAGATGAGACTAAAATTTAACTTTTTGGCCTAAAAATAAAACGCTATGTGTGGCGGAAAACTAACACTGCACATCACCCTGAACACACCATGAAACATGGTGGTGGCAGCATCATGTTGTGGGGATGCTTTTCTTCAGCAGGAACAGGGAAGCTAGTCAGAGTTGATGGGAAGATGGATGGAGCCAAATACAGGGCAATCTAATGCCGCGTACACGCGACCGGACTTTCCGGCAGAAATGATCCGACGGAATCATTCTGTCGGATATTCCGATTGTGTGTGGGCTTTTTTCTTTAAAAATTCAGAAGGACCTAGAAATAGAACATGCTTTAAATCTTTCCAACGGAATCAATTTCCATCAAGAAAACCGTTCGTCTGTATGCTGGTCCGACGGACCAAATACGACTCAAGGGCAGCTATTGGCTACTGGCTATTGAACTTCCTTTTCTAGTCCTGTCGTACGTCATTGCATTCAAAACAAACAGACTTTAGTGTGATTGTGTGTGGGCAAGTCTGTTCGGTCGGAACTCAGTCGGGAAGACCGTCTGAGTTTATTCTGATGGAAAGTCCGGTCGAGTGTACGCGGCATTAGAAGAAAACCTGTTAGAGTCTTGAGACTGGGGCAGAGGTCCACCTTCCAGCAAAACAAAGACCCTAAACATACAGCCAGAGCTACAGTGGAATGGTTTAGATCAGTGTTTCTCAACTCCAGTCCTCAAGGAGCCCCAACAGGTCATGTTTTCAGGATTTCCCTCAGATGAAACGGCTGTGGTAATTACTAAGGCAGTGAGACTGATCAAATCACCTGTGCAAAATAATGGATGGCCGGAAAACATGACCTGTTGGGGCGCCTTGAGGACTGGAGTTGAGAAACACTGGTTTAGATCATAGCATATTCATGTATTAAGCCTCATACACATGATGCTATTGTGGGCCCCTTCTGCTAATTTTGTGTTGAGCATGCGTGTTTGTACTTTCGACTTTTTTGTGACGGATTTGTGTACGGACCATACGAAAATCTGACAACAGACCGTTGTCTACCGAAAATATACTAGCATGTCATCCAAAATTTGTTGGCCAAAAGTTGGACAACAATTGTCTGAAGGAGCGTACTAACTGTCAGATTTTAGGACACAAGTCTGTAAACAGACAATCCCCTGCCAACAATCACATCATGTGTACAAGGCTTTAGAATGGCCCAGTCAAAGTGCAGACCTAAATCCAATTGAGAATCTGTGGCAAGACTTGAACATTTCTGTTCACAGGTGCTCTCCATCCAATCTGACAGAGCTTGAGCTATTTTGCAAAGAAGAATGGGCAAAAATGTTACTCCCTAAGTGTGCAAAGATGGTAGAGACATCCCCAAAAAGACTTGCAGCTGTAATTGCAGTGAATTACACACGATCAGATTGTTGGCCAACAGAGCATTAGACTTTTGTCAAAAGGGCATGGGCCTGGATCTTGTCTTGCATACTAATGGCACACAATTGTCGGCCAACAAACACGAACGTAGTGACCTACTACGTATAATTTCAGCTCTTGAGAGCCACCCTTTGGGCACCTTCTGCTAATGTCGTGTTTGGTGAGCATTGAGTCCGAGCATGCGTTTTTGTACTTTGGACTTTTGTGTGACGGACTTATGTACAGACAATATGAAAATCTGACAACAGACCATTGTCCGCTGAAAATTTACTAGCCTGCCATCCAACATTTGTTGGCCGAAAGTTGGACAACAATTGTCTGAAGGATCGTACTAATGGTTGGATTTACGGGCCAACAGCCTGTCATCACACAATACCCTGCCAACAATTGGATCGCGTGTACGAGGCTTAAGTCTGTAGGGTTCAATATTGAGTTGGCCTACCCTTTGCAGCTATAACAGCTTCAAATCTTCTGGGAAGGTTGTTTACAAGGTTTAGAAGTGTGTCTATGGGATAAATTAGAGCGGAGATTGCGAGCCAGGCCTTCTTGTCCAACATCAGTGCCTGACCTCACAAATGTGCTTCTAGAAGAATGGTCAAATATTCCCATAGACACACTCCTAAACCTTGTTGACAGCCTTCCCAGAAGATTTGAAGCTGTTATAGCTGCAAAGGGTGGGCCAACTCAATATTGAACCCTACGGACTAAGACTGTGATGCCATTAAAGTTCATGTGCGTGTAAAGGCAAGCATCCCAATATGTTTGGCAATATAGTGTATGTATGTAAATTGTGGCCATAGCCAGAGTGCTTACACAATTTCATATTCTGCTGCCTTTGAAAGGGTTTCCAGTTAAAACCCTTGTGCATACCTTTTGCTTTTGCCTTTTTTGGTGCTTTTGTGTCCAAATCATGTGAATATAACCTGAAAGGTGTGGGTGTAGACTGAAAGATACTTCTTACCTACTGGTGCTGCCATAAACTCTTTAAAGTGGTATTAAACTCAAACACAAAAATGTAACACATTGCAGCTTACCAATTCTGAAAGTGTAGCTAAAGGCAAAACTTTTTCCTGGTGCCTCCATGGCAGCATACCTGTGACAAGCTCCGCCTTGGCTCCTCTCTCCGGACCAGTGAATATTTTAAAAGAAAGGATTTGTGAACTCCCAGCATTCTTTTTTTATCTCATACATCATGGTCAGTGAATGGTGGTCGGCAGCTTCCAGCTGGGTTCAAGCCTCTCCCAGGTGCAGTCCCTATTCTTGGGCAGCTAAATGCGCAGAGAAGATAGGGAGTCCCTTCTGTGGGTCTTTTGGGACAGCAGACCTAAGAGGTCCTATCTGGATTTATATACTGGAATTTGCTCAAGCCTGCAGCAGAGAAAGCAGCTATATCTATTTTTCACATAGCCTTCCATTTCTCCCTCCTGTCATCCATTCTCTTGCTTTCCTTTCCTTGCGTTCCTCTTTCTCACTTTCTTCCTCCCCCACCACCTTCCCTTCCTTGTGATATTGTACCTTCATTCCCGTTTACTATAGTGGTCGGCGCGCACCTCACGCCAGATTTTCTCTGTCCCTTAGTGTCTTCCTGCACGCATGCGCAGACGTCAGGAGCCGGCTCGGTGGGCCGGGCTAAAATGGGTGGGCCGTATAGGTCCTAGTGCCTGAAGTCGTGGTGGCCATCTTGAGTAGGGGCAAATTTTTTAATTTTTGCCTTGTTTGTCAAAATAATTTTTTAGAGGGTTGTATCTTCCAGAGATGTCCCCCCCCTTCTCCATTGTTTATTACTGGGGGCTTTCAGCATGGCAGCCTGTTGTCATCTGAGGAGGTTGCCTATGTGGGGAGCTTCTGGAGGGGACCCTGTTTTTTGCCAACGGTAAATGTAATCTTTCTTTTCTTTACTCAGGAATACCGTTTCCTTGCTCCAGCTGAAATACCAGTCGCTAACTCCTTTATCTTTCTCTAGCTGCTTTTTCTGTTGCCTAAAATAGTCAGTACGCCACCCGAACAAGACCCTCTCCAACATTTTAAGGTAGAGACCATCGTCTAGGTGAGTAAAAAAAAAAGAGAGCACTTATGCGGGTACGTTTATGTATTTCAGCCTTGTACGCCAGAAGAAGTCCAAGCGCACATCAAAGCAAAATAAACAAACCTACGAAGGCCCCCACCAGATCAGGATACCATGCAAGTGGCAAGGGTTCATCCATGAAAAGATATAGTTCTTCACAAACTCTCAAATCCCTAAATGCCAAGCATGCAGGGTCATCCCATTACCAGCCAATTGGTCTGAAAAGCTTTTTGAGAATCTATGCAGAAGACAGTCAGAGGGTTGACAGGTAAGCTGTCCTACTCAAAAGATGGGCAGGGGATACATAGCGGAACAAGCACCAGCAGTTCCATTGCAGCAATTAGCTCAATCCTCTCCAGAGAAGTTAACCCTTTCTGGCTCATCCTCAAGAGAATCCTCTCACAATGCAAAAAAAAAACAAGAGATTAAAGATCCCCTAAGAAGGCCAACAACGAACACTGTGGTAAATGCAAAAAAAAAAAAAACATTTTATTAAAGTGGAGTTTCCCCCATAAATATAACTTTGTTTAGACCTGCCTACAATCGCATCAAAAAAAATAGAGAAAAAAAAAATGTCACTTACCTAGTTCTGCCTGTTGCTAGGTGGTCCCACGTAATCTGCCTCTGCGCTAGCCCGGGCTAAAAACGTCACTTTCCTTGGCGGCAAGGCTTGCTAAGGCTCCTGGGAGATGTGAGTCACCATTTCCCAGGAGTCTTTGAGCACCGCCAAGGTCTAGAATCACGATCACAACAGGGCGGGACTTCCGACGACGACGCCTGTTGTGATGGCAACAGAAGCTGTGAACGGCGCTCCGAAACGTGTCTAATGTGCATGCACGAGATCTGCAACACGGGGCATTGCATGATGGGAAATTGACGTCAGCACAACATCAGCACATCCCGGAAGAGAATGCCTGTGGGTTTCACATGCCCACAGGCAAGATGAAACCCCCGTACGGGGATTTTATAACTACAGTATTGGAGGAGAAAATTATAGGATGACAGCGGGAAGGACGGGGGGCGTGAGTGAGCATTTTAAAACCATTTATTTCGAATGTACCGCAAAAAAAAAACCACGGAGGCAGTGGAACCCCACTTTAAATTACAAAAATTAAGGAAAGGGGGTTTACAATAATGTGAAAACACAGACTAGTTTAAAGTATGACAACGTTGTCAAAACAATATTAAAAACAAATGCGTTTGTTTGGAGAACGATGCGCCGGCTCGGAAGGTCTCGACTCTACAGTACGAAATTTTCTTTCCTGTTCGCAAAACAGGCATCTGGCGACACGAACAGCACGGGAAGGTGCTTTCGTTCATCAAGCGCCCAGGGGTAGAGGAATGTGTGCTAAGGACGGATATCTGACACAGCGGAGGCGGTGAGAGTATCAATTTCCCTCCAGGCTCTCTTTTATTTGAAATTGTTTTCTCCGCTCTAAGGCCCCTTTCACACCGGGGCGTTTTTCATGAGGTGCAGCGCTAAAAATAGCGCCTGTTCACCGCATGAAAAAATCCGGCCCCTTTAACTCCAGTGTGAAAGGCGGCGGGCTTTCACACTGGAGCGGTGCGCTAGCAGGATGACAAAAAAAGTCCTGCTAGCAGCATCTTTGGAGCGGGATAGGAGCGGTGTGTTCACCGCTCCTATACCGCTCCTTCCCATTGATTACAATGGGAGACCGCCGTAAAACCGCGGCAATACCGCGGTTACCGCGGCAATACCGCGGCTACGGCGGCGCTCTGCGGGGGGTGTTTAACCCTTTTTCGGCCGCTCGCGGGGGGTAAAACCGCACCGCGAGCGGCCGAAAACCGCGGTGAAAACGACGGTAAAGCAGCGCTAAATATAGCGCTGCTTTACCGTCACCGCGGCTCACCGCCCCAGTGTGAAAGGGGCCTAAGTACTCCCCCAACTACGAACTGTTCTATACTTGTGGTATTGCCATTTACCTATACGCACTTTATTTAACTACTTCTTCTGATCGGACGTTCGCGAATCTCTGGACACGGCGCATCTCGGATCGGCAGGAGGGCTCTGAGATTGGCCCTCCTGATCACATGACGGCCGTGTCCAATCACAGCCGTCATGTGATGTAAGCAAACAGCCGGTTGCTAGGCAATCGGCTCTCCTCTCCTCACACGGAAGTCGTCGGTGAGGAGAGGAGAGCTGATCGCTGCAGCCGGCTGGTGATCAGTGAGTATTAGCTGTTTTTTTACTCACTGATCACCAGTCTAGTGTCAAAAAACACAGTAAAACACACATGTCCCCACACATGTCCCCAAATAAAAACACATGTCCCCAAATAATAAAAACACATGTCCCCCACATATGTCCCAGTAAAATCACATGTGCCACTGATTATCTGCACACATATGTCCATGATCACCTGCACACATCTGTACATGATCATTTGCGCACATATGTCCGTGATCACGCAAACCAATTATTATACACTTAACGGATTTTTTTTTACTAAAAACATGTAGCAGAATACATTTTGGCTTAAATTTATGACAAAATTTGATTTTATTGGATTTCGTTTAAAAAAGAAAGGAGAAAATATTGCTTTTTTTTCAAAATTTCCGCTATTTTTTCACTTGTATCGCAAAAAATAAAAAACTGAGTCGTGAATAAATACCACCAAACTAAAGCTCTATTTGTGCAAACAAAATTATAAAAAATTCATTTGGGTACAGCATTGCATGACCGCGCAATTGTCATTGAAAGAGCGAGAGCGCTGAAAGCTGAAAATTGGTCTGGGAAGGAAGGGGGCGAAAGTGCACAGTAATGTAGTGGTTAACGAACAGGAACAACTTTGTAAGAAGCTGCTCTTTGCTATTTCCTCCTGCTTAACCATCAATTACTATTGAGCTATTCGTAAGCACAAAACTAAAGACTTTACTGAAGTGAGGATGCATTTGCTCCCATGATTAACACTCAATCATTTACTCACCCACCCAGTACACCATATTTTTGATCACTGTTGATTGTTTGGACTTACTGAGAATTATTCCTTGGATACTACAACACTAATTTAGTACCAGTTTTCTGTTCATGGTGACTGTGGTGTGAATGTGATGTGTGCAACTGTGGGTCCCCTTTGATTTTAATATTGTTTTGACAACGTTGTCATACTTTTCACAAGTCCTTCGGGATTTTTTTCACTAATTTAGTTGGTAATTTTTGAAATTTAATAAAATGATTTGCATTTACCACAGTGTTCGTTGTTGGCCTTCTTAGGGGATCTTTAATCTCTTGTTTTTTTTGTATGCTTATAGGATCACTCGAAACACATCCTACACAATTGTGTGGATGGAAGTATATGCACTACTCTTAAAATTATATATTAATTAAATCCTTCGGTTGATCCAGGCAATCTTTATTATTTTTGTATGCTCTCAATGCTGCAAGTATCCCTCCTAGACATCTGGATGGATGATGGTGGGCCATCTGAGGATACCTCAGAAGAGCTCGGCCCTCGGACTTCAACTTTTTCCTAGTTCAGCCCTATGTCTAGGCTGTAAAGCCAGCTATTGGCTGGGAGAAAACTGACACTACATCTGAGTAGTCAAAATATGTACTTCCCATTTCTAAAGAAGCAGGTTTCCTTCTTTCGGTTCGGTTTCCACTAGTGCGACTTGGGACTGCAAAGTCGCATGACAAGTCGTACCCCATGATTTCCAATGAGTACCGTTTTTATATCTGTGCGATTTCAAGTCGCTGCACTACTTTTGGCCCACTTTGATGCGACTGGAGGTCCATAGACCTCAAGAATACACAGGCATTGTTTCAAGACGCATCAAAATCACGTGACTTTCAGGTCCCAATAGTGGAAACATAGGCTTACTCTGATTGATGATATCAGAGACATTTGTTGAAAAGGAAATAAAAAAAATTAAAAAAATAAAAAACATTTTTTTTTTCCTCATTGCCTAGGATGTTATCCACAGTCTAAACAAGATTCTGAAATGCCAGCTGGTCCGCCGGAACTAGACGCAGCAGTGGTTCGTATAACAAAGAATCTCACCAATTGATAATTCGGCCTCATTTAAGGATCCTTTAGACAAATGAACAGACTCCAACTTAAAGGAGCTTACCAAATGGTGGGTAAACGCCTGGAAGTCAGCAATTGACTTCTGTATCCAAAGCCCTGTGGGCATGGACCAAAAACATGGAAACAGTGAGACGACGATGGATACAATTCGTTACTTCGCAAGATCATTGTCACTATTTGATAGCCATATGGGTATTGTGGTCAGAACTATGGGAAGCTTACACTGTGTCAAAACAAAATTAGTTACATAGTTAGTTACATAGTTAGTTAGGTTGAAAAAAGACACAAGTCCATCCAGTTCAACCACAAATTAAACAAAAAAAATATATATATATATATATATATATATATATATATACATATATATATCATACAATCCCATATACCCCATTCTATACCCACAGTTGAATACCTTTTTTTTGATGGTAAATTACTCTTTGCAAAAAGGTTACAGTAAGCCATTTCACGCGTCACAGGAGGAAAGTCAGACTTGATTCCCCAGAGCTGCAGAATTAGATGTACCCGGGGATTAAGGGATGCTTACTTGCACGCACCAATACTACAACTGTTAGAAGTATCTGAGATTTTCGGTCGACCAGGCTCATCTATAATTCCAGAGTCTTCCCTTCGGACCCTGCACTTCCCTCAGAGCCCTCACGAGGGCTCGGATGACCATCCAAGCTTCTTTATGAGAACTGGGTCTCAGTTCTTATCACTAACCAGATGATATCCTCCTTTTATCAAAAGATCCAGCCCAGCTAGTGGAACACAGGTGGATGCGGTGGCCTACACTATCAAGATACGGTTGGATGGTAAATCGTCAAACGCAGGGCCGCTGATAGAAACCATGGGGCACGTTCAGCCTACCTGACGGGGCCCGCTTCAGCCCCACCCTCAACCCCACCCCTGGCCCCGCCCCCTGCCTTAAGATCCAGCGAAGGGGCCGAGATGGGTAGAAAGGGGTTAATGATGCCAAGAGGTGCCCTGTGCCCATGTCCATTATATTAAAGTATGCAGCAAATTCAGTATAACTGACAGAAGATGCAGAGGGGGAGGGGGAGTCAGTCAGTAGAACAATAGACAGAGTCCCCAATTTCACATCAGAGCCCCCTCCATCACATCAGAGCCCCCTCCATCACATCAGAGCCCCCTCCATCACAGCAGAGCTCCTCCATCACATCAAAACCCCCTCTATCACAGCAGAGCCTCCTCCATCACAGCAGAGCACCTCCATCACATCAGAACCCCCTCCATCACAGCAGAGCCCCCTTCATCACATCAGAGCTCCTCTCAACATCAGTCCCCATTTGCTCCTCTCAACATCAGTCCCCATTTCAGGTTAGTGGGGGAGGGGCCCCTCAGGAGGTATTAGGATCGTTTTTCATTACAAAACTTTTCTGACTGTCTGTGCTGGCAGGCCAGATGCAGTGTCAGTGTGACTGTTCTAATCTGTTCCCATATGAGAACTCTCCTGCATAGCAGTGTGTCTCTTACCTCAGAAGTTCCTGTCCTGGGCTGCTAATCCTCTGACTCCTCACCTCCAGCCACTGAGAGCAGTGGGGGGGTTTGGTCTGGGGAGAAGGCAAACTACAAGCTCTGGACTGGATTACAGAGCTCAACTGGGGTTCTGGGAGATACAAAGCGGCTCGGACCTAGATTCTGTTTCCAGGATTTTGTAAATTAAAAATCTAGCATGTACAATGACAGCTGGGAGCCACGGCCCCCTGGAGCTAAATACAGGGTTACTATGGCAACTCCTGCACCCCTTTATGCTATGCCTATGGTATTAACACAACACCCCCTAAGCTAGTAGGAGTGGATGAGTGGGGGTGTAAATTGGAAAGCGTTTTTTTGTTTTTCTCCACTGAACTGTCTTTGAATCTGCACGCCCCCCCCCCCCCCCCCTGCCAGGCCCAGTATAGCAGGACTGGTTGTACTGGCTTATCAGCGGCCCTGGTCAAACGAGTCATCTCCGAAAGTGTAGGTGATCATTCAGAAAATAAGGTGAGTGAGGAACATGGTCCTACATAACAGCCTCGAGCTAACTCAACTTAATAGGGATTTTTGTCTTTTTGTATCCAGATGGTCCCATGGATACCTCAGGCACCTTTTTAACTACAATTGCTGTAGCAATGGAGCAAATCGTCTATCCCAGTCCATATATCAAACAAGTTTAATGCACAGGGGTCTGCACTATTATTATTATTATTATTATTATTATTATTATTATACAGGATTTATATAGCGCAGTTTGTGCAGCACTTTACAACATCGGGGAAGACAGTACAATTACAATACAATTTAATACAGGAGGGATCAGAGGGCCCTGCTCGTTAGAGCTTACAATCTAGAAGGGAGGGTCAAGTGGAACAAAGTGGAGTATCTGTGGGGGATGATCAGATGGACAAAATGAAAATACAGTTGTTAGGTGTGGGTAGGATAGGCTTCTCTAAAGAGGAGGGTTTTCAGGGATCGTCTAAAAGCTAGGAGATGGACAGATTGGGGTAAGGAGTTCCATAGGCTTGGAGAGGCTCTGGAAAAGTCCTGGAGACGAGCAAGGGAGGAGGTGATGAGAGAACTAGAGAGCAGGAGGTCTTGAGAAGAACGAAGAGAACGATTAGGTTGGTATTTTGAGACTAGGTTAGTGATGTAGCTGGGGGCAGAGATGTGGATTGATTTGTAGGTAGTTGTTAGTATTTTGAATTTAATTTGTTTGGTGAGCGGAAGCCAGTGGAGGGATTGACAGAGAGGAGTAGCAAGGACAGAGCGGTTGGTAAGGTGGATGAGTCTGGCAGCAGCCTTCATGATGGACTGAAGGGAGGATAGAGTATGCAGAGTTAGGCCAATGAGGAAGGAGTTGCAAAGAGTGGACAAAGAGGGAGATGCTTGTAAAGCCACGTCCAATAAGGCATGTCTTCTGGACCACAGTTACCACAGGCGCCGATGCAATAGGCTAGGAGGTACATTGCAACCAGATGTTGGTTCAAGAGAGATGGGCGTTCAATGCGGCAGACATCAACGCAAATATTCTGGAAATTCAGGGGACTTATCTCGCAGCGACAGCATTTGCTCTCTCAAATCAAATTGGGAGCTATGCTCACACTTGCAGCTTCTGAGAACCATGGAGGGTCAAACAGGAAATTCCTGGATCTGATGTGGATAGAGAGGGCAGGTCTTGTGCACATGGCCTCAGCTCAGGGACCACACAGGCAGCAAGACAGCAAGATAATAGAGAACAAGTCTCTGTGCCCAGATAGCAGCTCATGGCTAATAAGGAACTACAAATCCCAGCAGTCCCAATTACAGCTTACAAAGGCGAACAACTATATGTCCCAGCAGTTATAATATCCTTCCAGTTCTAGTCTCTTTTAGTGAGATTCTACAGCCATGAGTTTCTCCATGCCTATCACTGGAGTAGATGCTGAACACTCACAAGTCTTGGGAAACAGGGGTCTGTCTGATTTTGTAATTTCCAGGAAAAAAAAGCTGGGAAGCTGGGAAATCTACATCCAGTAAAGTCTACCAGTGAACAGGGAAGGCTTATTTCGCCTGGAGTGAGGAACAAATATTTCACCCTGGAAAATAATCCCAGCCTTTCTGCAATCAGGCCTAGGTCAGCACTTGGCCCTTCAAAGGGCAAATCTTGGTCTCTGCAATCTTATTCCAAAGACTACAAGCCTCTCATTCACTGGTAAAAACTTTTGTATAATGTGTCTCTTATGTAGCTCCTCCTGTATAGTCACCTGTGACTCCATGGTAGCTTGGTTCTTCAAAGACCACTTTTTGAACCCATCAGGGAGATTCCTCACTCACCACAGTTTCTCCTTCCTGCCATCACCTCTGCAAGGTGTACATCTGAACTGGCAGTCTTGTTCTGTAAAGAAATCTATCTAAATTGGAAGGTTAAGGTGGTGTTGAGAATGTGAGCATGTTTACTTATCAGCCACTGCTTCCAGTGACGTTTTTACTGCCAAAATGCTGCTGCTTATGGATGAGCTGGTAGTGTTTTTCAAAACGCCTGTAAACGCCTGTGTGTATGAACAGATAGGCTAACATTTAGAGGCAGAAAAAAATAAAAACTCAACACGCCTCTAAAAGCAGCATTTAAACTCTCCAGTGTGCATGAGGATTTAAAACGATTTCACAGTAAGTACAAAATGTTTTTTATTAAGGTAGAGTGAGGAAGTGAGGGAACCTTTGTCATGTTTTTTTTTTGCCCTGTGTCCCACAGGGGGAATGTCCGCACTTCCTGTTTGGTTACCAGAACAGGTAGTGAGGTAATATATCCTCAACTGGGACAAAAGTTGTGGTAAAAACCTAATAGAGGTTGTAATGTACAGAGTTTAGGTGTTTGGAGTATGTAATGCATAGAATAAATATCAAAAATCACCCTAGCAGTGCCTAACCTAATCTGGAAGTTTAGAAGAGCCACCACCTCCCAGTGACAGAAGTGAATAGTATAACAATGTAAAGCAACACATTTTCATTCAACAATGATAAAAAAAGTCCATAAAATATTGCTTGTAGTCCACTTCAAATCGGTGTGACTCACTCTCCTCATGCCACCTAACTCACTGCAAGTAGTCTGATTGGCAAAAACACGCTCAGTACTCAAATCACAGTAATGCATAAACCTCTGGTCAGCTCTCTCCATTGGGTTAGTTCTCTAATTAAGCTGAAAATTTAATGGACGATCCTCATAGTGTAATCCCGCTAATACTCGAAATCATAAAATGAACACTCACAAAATTACAAAGAGCTGCGCTCATCAATAATTATTATTATACAGGATTTACACAGCGCCAACAGTTTACGTAGTGCTTTACAACTTGAGGGTAGACAGTACAAATACAATACACTTTAATACAGTAGGAATCAGAGGGCCCTGCTCCTTATAGTTTACAATCTAAGAATGTCAGGCTATGATCCTCTGTGTATTGCACACCACCGCGTCTCACCGCACTAACAAAGTCAACGTCACATCCGGCCGTCGCTCTAATGTCACTTCCAGTCACCGTACAGTCACGCCCTGATATTTCGTCCTTCTGACTTCATCTGAGGATGTCCATAGATTCCAGGGGTCAGGAGTCTAATGTACATAGTTCAAGGGTCAAGTGTATTTAGTGTACAAAGTGCAGGCATCAGGAGTATATAATGTACAGAGAGCTGGGGTCAGGTATGTAATATAAATAGATTATATGTGCATGCTCTTTGCTCATCCCTGTGAGCCACGGGGTACTGAAGACCACAACGTGCTCACTATTAGACACTGACATAAATCGCAACTATAAAGCATGTCAAAGAGGGACACTTATCCAGCTGTGTGATATTTGGTGTGCTAAATGTGCTGTGCCAACAGATGGGTGTGGCTACATTGTACTAAATATTGGGTGCATCCTAAAGGGATATGGTTAAATCTTAACGAATTCACTGCATATACTATGCATATACAGTATGTCATAGTCCATTTACACACACACAATACTGCTTAATTACTGAGCCACAAGTGACAGTCTTCTAGACACGCATAAACCTTGGCACACAGGATATATTTTTTTTTCATTGCATATTTTTTTGCAAAGAGAATATAGACTGAGATCTTAAACTTCATCTGATCCTACCTTAACCACTTGCTTACTGGGCACTTAAAGCCCCTTCCTGCCCAGGCCAATTTTCAGTTTTCAGCGCTGTCACTCTTTGAATGACAATTGTGCGGTCATGCCACACTGTACCCAAATTAAATTTGTATCTCTTTTTTTTTCACACAAATAGAAATTATTTTGGTGGTATTTATTCACTGCATGGTTTTTTATTTTTTGCTAAAAACAAAACAAAAAAAATAACAGAAAATTTTGAAAAAAAAAACAGTTTCATACGATGTTATAACATTTTGAAAACAGGTACATTTTCTCCTTCATTAATGTGCGCTGATGAGGCAGCTCTGATGGGCACTGATAGGCTGCACTGATAGGTGGCAGTGGTGGGCACAGATAGGTGGCACTGATGGGCGGCACTGAAGGGCACCGTTGAGCACTGATAGGTGGCACTGATAGGCAGCACTGATAGATGCACCGATGGGCACTGGTAGGTGACACTGATAGGCAGCACTGATAGGTGGCATCAGGTCCGGACTGGGACAAAAAATAGGCCCGGGCAATTTAGACTGAGCAGCCAATTTTCCAGCAAATGCCCATTCGCGAGGGCGGTTGGTGACGGGATAATCACAGGGTCAGTCCTCCGCACTGTAATGTAATGGGGGCACTGTGATATAAAGGGGACTGCACTGTAAATGAAAATGTAATGATTACAGCCCCCCATTACAGTGCCCCTTGCAGTCATGCCCCCTCATTTTTCTCTGTAATCACAGTGGCCCCTTTTACTCTCTGCCTCCCCTGGACAGTCCTACCTTTGGCAGGGCAGAGGCAGGATTCAGCATGTATGTCCTCTACCGTCTCTCTCACCCTTCCAATGATGTCATCCTATAAGCAGAGTAGGGGGCGGGAGGAGCTGTAGATCAGGATCATATTAACAAACGGGTGATTACCTGCTTGTTGCTGTGAAAAGACTCCTGCTTTATTGAACCCCTATTACCGTTGATTAGGATTTGTTCTCTTCTTTTTTCACCTATAATATTTTAGGTTTTCCCATTTTCCATTATTCCGGTTTCTTACTCTTCGTGTTCTTTTATTTTTATCCTTTATTTTTTATTTCTCCTTTTTTTTCCTTTTCTTTTTATTATTTATATTTATGTTTTATTATTTATATTTATTATTATTTTTTCACACTTTATTTATTTTTTATTACTTATTTATTTACTTATAATTTTCTTTACTTGTTGTTTTAAGTTCATTTTCATAAATTTTTCTCAGTTTCACCTTATCCTCTTAATTTGTCTCCTTTTCCCACTCATTTCTTCCTTTTTTCCTATTTTCATTTCTCTATTATCTTTATCCTTTTTTATTTTTCACTCGTATTTTTCTCTCATTTTCCTCTCCTTTGTCTCCTTTTTCTGTTTCTCTTTTCCTTGTTTTTCTCTTTCTCTTTATATATCCCCCATTTTTTTTCTATCTGTTCTTCTTCCATCCTTCCCCTCTTCTTCCCCCTTTCTTATCTCCTTTTTGCCGCCATTCATTTTTATCTATTTACACTTTCCTGTGTCCTCCATTACTCCTTTTCTCGTTTACCTGTTTTCCTTCTGTGTCTCCTTTCCTTGTCTCCCGATCTGATGGCTTCACTTCTCTCTATGCACTTACACTTCTCACGTTTAGTGTCTTCTCACTCCTGTTGGTTTTTTGAATGGATGTAATCTGCCTGGGTGGGCGAGGTCTCCAGACATCATACGTTTCCATGACATCAGTGGCCCCAGCCCTGGCAGAATCCCCGTTGCCTAGCTATCACCAGCAGCAGCACACGTGCGCGGACAGCAATCACTGTTTTGATTGGATCCGACCTGCTGCCTAGCAACCACGGATCCCTGCACTCACGCTGTTCAGTGTCTCTGGCTCCTCCCGCCCCTGCTCTGCTGATAGATGACATTGTCGGTAGGGCAGGAGAGCCTGGAAAGGAGACACAGGCACAGCCGCACAGTGGGAGGTGAGCGGTGACCGTGGCCTGTGTTAACCCCTTCCAGGCCATGGTCACCGCTTACCTACCGATGTGCGGCCCAGTCATCAACAGGTATCGGACTGCGGCCCCGAGGTTGAGCCCGGCGGCCCCGGCCCACCTGGCAAATGCCCGGTGTGCCCTAGCGCCAGTCCGGGCCTGGGTGGCATTGATGAGGCACTGGTTTGCAGCACTGATGAGCACTAGGGATGGGCTTTATGTTCGGGTTGAACATGAGTTTGACTCGAACATTGGCTGTTCGCCCGTTCGCAGAATAGCGAACAATTTGGGGTGTTCGCGGCAAAATCGAAAGCAGCGGAACACCCTTTAAAAGTCTATGGGAGAAATCAAAGTGCTTGAAGTGATTTTAATAATGCTTGAAGTGAAAAAATAAGTGTAATATTCCTTTAAATTTCATACCTGGGGGGGTGTCTATAGTATGCCTGTAAAGTGGCGCATGTTTCCTGTGTTTAGAACAGTCTGACAGCAAAATTAAATTTCTAAAGGATAAAAAGTCATTTAAAACTACTCGCGGCTATAATGAATTGTCGTTCCGGCAATACACTTAAAAGTTCATTGATAAAAACTGCATGGGATTCCCCCCACAGGGGAACCCCAAAGCAAAATTTAAAAAAAAATGCGTGGATGTCCCCCCAAATTCCATATCAGGCACTTCAGGTCTGGTATGGATATTAAGGGAACCCTGCGCTAAAATGTAAAAAAAATGGCGTGGGGGGGTCCCCCTCAAAATCCATACCAGACCCTTATCCGAGCACGCAACCTGGCAGGCTGCAGGAAAAGAGGGTGGGACAAGAGATTGCCCCCCCTTCTGAACCATACCAGGCCACATGCCCTCAACATTGGGAGGGTGCTTTTGGGTAGCCCCCCAAAGCACCTTGTCCCCATGTTGATGGGGAGAAGGACCTCATCCCCACAACCCTTGCCCGATGGTTGTGGGGGTCTGCAGGCGGGGGGCTTATCGGAATCTGGAAGCCCCCTTTAACAAGGGGACCCCCAGATCCTGCCCCCCTGTGTAAATTGGTAATGGGGTACAAATCCACATGCCCTCAACATTGGGAGGCCACATGCCCTCAACATTGGGAGGGTGATTTGGGTTAGCCCCCCAAAGCACCTTGTCCCCATGTTGATGGGGAGAAGGACCTCATCCCCACAACCCTTGCCCGGTGGTTGTGGGGGTCTGTGGGTGGGGGCTTATCAGAATCTGTAAGCCCCCTTTAACAAGGGGACCCCCAGATCCCACCCCCCCTGTGTGAATTGGTAATGGGGTACAAATGTTCCCCTACCATTTCACAAATAAATTGTCAAAAATGTTAAAAAATGCAAGAGACGGTTTTTGACAATTCCTTTATTAATGTCTTCTTCTTTCCCCGCTTCTTCTTCCATCTTCTTCTGTTCTTCCTTCCTTCCTCTGCTTCTTGCACCTGTCCTATGCTTCTTCCTCCGGTTTTCTCGTCGGGGGGGGGGTGTTTGGCCCATCCCTAATGGCCACGGATAGGTGACACTGGGCACTGGTAGGTGGCACTAGTGGGCACTGTGGGCACATGTCGGTGTCACTAGTGGGCACTGGCAGTACCTGTTCGGGACTAATGTCCCTCTGTCAGCGTGATGGAAAAAAAATCCGATAACCAATCTTTTGTTTACATCACGTGATCAGTTGTCATTGGCTGACAGCTGATCACATGGTAAGGGGCCAGGATCGACTCCTTACTCCGATCTTTGATTAGCCGAGTCTCATTGACTCAGTAATCGCAGAGCACGCCGCTCACCCCCCGTCTATCTATTGACAGCCTCCCGGCAATTAAGGCTTGTGCTGTAGCCGTTATTCGGCTATAGCGTGGGTACAAGGTGGTTAATGAAAAACATCATTAAGTGGAAGTAAAGGCTACACATGAATCTGTTTAAAAACACTGCTTACCCTCCTCCTCCTACCTTTGCTTTATACTGCTGGTAAAAAAGATGTGAGTAAATATGTTTTATAATCTGACACAATGGGGTACATGATTCAAAAGTTCCAGCTCCCCTGTGTCATGGAGCACCCAGTGATGGGACATGTCTTGGACAGAAGGATGCTGGGATTTTGTGAAAGTCCTGGAACAGCCCCACAGGATCTGGGACAGTCGGGACTTGGGAGGCATGGACACTGGCATATCACCAATGTGTGAAGTGAGTCCTACCCCTCTTGGGCCATGAGTGCACTGCGTGCACTGTACATGTTGTTAATATGCCACTGAGTGTATTCTAATTGATCATCTGGATATACAGTACATCCTTTTTTTTCTGTCCAAAAAGATTTCATAGATTAGCTATGTCCATCTCAAATGAAATTGCTCATAGATCATTCAAGCCATCTTATAATAAGGAAAATTTGTTTATTTGGAAAGTGACTCAACAATATGACAAATGTCAATATTTTAGATGAGATGAGACACTTACACTCAAGACAAATGCTGTCAGGCCTCTATATGTGATCTGCAGCTCTGAAGGGATGATTTACTTTTTAACGTGAATGTGGAAAATTTAAAATGGGTAAAACTAGACAGTTTACAGAAGAGATTTATAACCATAATTACAACACAATATACACTGAGGTTGATTTACTAAAACTGAAGAATGCAAAATCTGGTGCAGCTCTGCATAGAAACCAATTTGTCAAAGCTTAATTGAACAAGCTGAAGTTAGAAGCTGATTGGCTACCATGCACAACTGCTTCAAATTTTTCACTCTCCAGTTTTATTAAATCAACCCCAATGGAGTAGTCAATAAGAGAATTTAAGAGTATAATGTATAAAACATAAACTTTGCTGATCCTTTTCACAACCCACTCACTGAAATCAATGCATTCCCTGTGTGGCTGATATTTTACCTCAACAGAGACAAAGTAATTGCAGCTACTGGGAGTTTCCTCTACTGGCATGCTTTGCTGATCCTTTTCACAACCCACTCACTGAAATCAATGCATTCCCTGTGTGGCTGATATTTTACCTTAACAGAAACAGAGTAATTGCAGCTACTGGGAGTTTCCTCTACTGGCTAATTGACAAATCAAATATACAGTAAGAAATACTTTTGCAAAAATATAGAGAAACAAACATGAAAATGTGAAAATACAAATTAAATATAGCAGCAATATTAACTCAAAATATGAGCTCACCGAACACACAAAATATTCAACATATATTTCCCTAAATGCAAATTTTTATTATAATGCCAGTGATAATTACAGTATTTATTGAAATTCTATACACTCCTTTTAGGAGTGATTTTGACGAAATTGTTATTGATTTATCTTATAAGGATTACACTGACATGTTTAAAATTTTAAATATTTTGTCTTCCAATAATTTTTATTGTTTTAAGGAAGAAACATAGCATCAACTACACTCACGCAGGAGCATGAACACATTGCTCAAAATTTTTATACAAAATCACATCAGAGCAATCTTAAGTTTGTATGAGAAAGAGGACCTGAATCCCTCCAAGGAAACATTGTGTTTCAAGGAATTTCATTGATGGTTAGTAGATATCGTCTACAAGACAAGACATTTATATACCACATCAACTAAAAATTAAAACCGGCAAAATAGAGGTAGGGTCGATACAGGCTAAGTGAAAACTTTGCTCATGTTAACAAACATGACTCCCCTGATGAAGTCACATGCTGTGAGGTAACGCGTAGGGCATAGTCGGATGTTGTAACGAACCGGAAGTGACGTAAATATCCTATTTCATTGCAGTGGCATCCAGTCACGGTGGGGTCTGAAGGAGCAGCAGACCATCAGCGTAGTGAGACTACAACCTGGCTGGACATCACTAGCATCTTAAAAAATACCGCTTGGTACAGCTATCAACTGGAGTCTCAACTGGTGTATCCATTCCCACTATAGGATTCTTTCAGGGCTTGTTATATTCCTAATGGAGGTAAGCGCTCTGTGAGTATTCAGCTTTTTGCAAAGATTCACATATTAAGAAGAATTGGTTGTCACTTTTCAGAAGAACTATTTCACTTGTTTGGACATTTTCGTTGTGTTTTACTTTATTGGACTTTATTATTATTATATTCACAGGAATTTTAGATTTTTATCACTTTAAGAAATTGCGCAGAACACTTTTCTTTTAGTTAAACAAACTAAAACCATCAAAGCCTTTTCTTCGGGTGCTTCTTCTTGCAAAATCTAAAACATTGAATTGAACTAGTAAGAACTCTTAAACCTAAGAAGAAAGGACTAGATACTGTAACTAGTGAGTTATCCATATATGTCCATATCAAAACTTGGGAAGGGGGGGTTGGGGAAAGAGTATGTGGTGGGTCGGTTTCAGGACCGCAACTTCTATGGGCTATTGTGAGGGCTTAATGGGATTGGGTAGATTAAGATAGGGAAGGGAGTATGGGGGATGGAAAGGTAAGGAGGAGTTCTAGTCTGGGGTTTAAAAATGTTTTGTTATTAATAATTATATTTAGGTAAATACGTTCGGCCACAAAGTTGTCCCTGCAAATGAAGATGGTAAATAACTCTTCTGCACTGCTGCAAACACTGCACCATTGAAGAGAAATTTTCTTATGAAGTCTGCTGAGAAACTGACAATTCCAGGAGTATAAATCTCTTGTGTTCCTTGATGTGCTGAGTATTTCTTACCACCAACTCTAACATCACCATGGGACACAGAAGTGACATGGAGGTCAGCAGAAGGACCACTGAGAGCAGCAAAGAACTAAAAAATGTACATGTTGAAAGAGTCTGTTTTTCAGCAGACTGTTAAAATATTTCTCTTCAATGAAGCTGGAATCAGCTGTGAGGACAGCAGGCTATGTAAATACAGGAATGTTGTATTCCATGTGCTTCTGCTGGGAAGAAGCTGCGGGTGGAGCAGGGTCTGGTCCCCATGGATATATATAGTTGGTATGAGAGCTGTCAGCTAAAATATCGCAAGCTGCCCTCATCTAAGGTAGAGTGGAATAATTTGGGGCACATTCCAAATGCATGTTGCCATAAATCATTATAGTGAAACCAAGTATCTTTACAGAACATTAAGGCCCCTTTCAGATGGCGTGAAATCCATCAAGCAGATACGCCTGCTCAGCGGAGGATCTCTCCGCTGATCTTCGCTGAGCAGGCGGATGACAGGTCCGTGTTATGCAGAGCGGACACAGACAAAGCCTGCTGTTCTCTGAGGAGATCAGATGGAAACGGACTGCCTGTCCATTTCCATCTGACTGTTATCCGATCTGATCCACCTGGTGGATGGGGAAATGGATCTCCATCCTTCTGTTTTTAGCAGACTAGATTGAATGCTGGCCAGTGTCAGCGTACACATGTCCACTGACATCCTCTGCTCCATAGAGAACAATGGGTGATCTGATGTGGTCCACTTGAAAAACAGACAAGTGAACCTGTTCGGTCTGCTGGTGTGAAAGAGTCTCAAGTTTGACCAGCTTATAATTATTAAAGGTGTGGATACAACTTTAAAATCACCATTAACTTATTGAGAACAGTATTTTTATTTTACAGTATATTGTAAATAGATGCTTCATGTGTGTGTATTTAACCACATAAAGACCTTATTAAATCTTGACATTAAGGCTGGATTCAGACTGTTGCGGTGCATTACCATTCCATGCTCGTGGTATGTTGTGTATTAGTGTGCATTTTGTTAGGAGAATATTTTTAAATAGGCTGTCAACAAAGGACAATGCAGGTTTCAACAGACCTGTACTTTTATTTTTTCAAAGAAGCGCACCACAACGTGTCAATCTGTGAGTTGGACATGGCAATATATCGCTTGCTTGCTTTATACAGTTACAGTTATGAACCAAGAGAATGCAGAGGTGCAGATTTGCCACATATTCTTTTTCACATAGAAGTTTCAGCAGTAAGGTAATAAAAATGAAATGTCACTGTCACTATTTAGCAGCTGTTAAGGTACTATTACAAAAAATAAGAGATACGCTGTATATACATCTAGCAGTTTTTACTCCTGAAGTATCACTAAAACCTTCCTCTCATTTTAACCTTCCCCTGTTGTAGTTAATATTTACTTAGTGAGGTATTTGTACAGAGCAGATAACTACTAGCTACTATAAACTATCTTCATGACATATATTCTGCTTCTTAGCACGTGTCTTTGTTATGTTTCATTCAACATATGGTTTACGATTTCAAAATTACATTATTAATCTGGGAACACAGCTCTCAGTGATTCTTTGACAATTGGATAGAACAATTTAAAAGAGAAGCATGGGTTTTCTTTTTATTTAATAATCCTACTTTCCTAAGTGGGTGCCTCTAATACCAATCAGTTTTGCCGTCGGAATAAACCCTAATGCCGCGTACACACGAAGGGACAATCCCGCGGGATTATCCTCTGGACACAAGTCCAGCGGACAATCCCCTCGTGTGTGGGCGTCGGCGGACTTTTTGGCGCCAAAAGTCCGGCGGACTAAGTTTTAAGTTTTGTTTTAAAATTATCCTGCAGAAAGCGACGACAGCGGCAAGAACAGAAGAGACCCCGGAAGACACCGGAAGACCCCCGAAGGCGGATCGAGACCCCCAGACGACGGCGGCGACGACAAAGAAGGTAGCCGGACTTCTCCGCTCGGTAAAAGAGCTACGTAAATGGTGGAGGAGTCTGGCGAGAAGACCCCCCAAGACGGAAGAAGACCCCCGGAGCAGTGCAATAAATTATTTTTTCAAACGTGTGGTTTCTTTACTTTACATTTTACACTTTAGGTGAATGGGTAGGGTACATCGTACCCCATACTCATTCACATAGGGTGGGGGACAGGATCTGGGAGCCCCTTTATAAAAGGGGGCTCCCAGATTCCGATAAGCCCCCGCCCGCAGACCCCGACAACCAACGGCCAGGGTTGTCGGGAAGAGGCCCTTGTCCTCATCAACATGGGGACAAGGTGCTTTGGGGTGGGGGGGCCGCACGGGCACCCCCCATGTTGAGGGCACGTGGCCTGGTACGGCTCAGGAGGGGGGGGCGCTCGCTCGTCCCCACCCCTTTCCTGGCCTGCCGGGCTGCGTGCTCGGATAAGGGTCTGACATGGATTTGGGGGGGACCCCCACGCCGTTTTTCGGCGTGGGGATTCCCTTTAAATCCATGCCAGGTCACGGAGCTAGCGCGCCGGCATTTACTGCCTACGCTAGCTACGTACCTGAAGTTGCGTTCGAAATGAACGGACTGCTCCGTGTGTGGACAAGTCCGTTCATTTTCAAAAGTCCCGCGGACTTTGTCCAGCGGATTGTCCGCCGGAAAAGTCCGGGCGTGTGTGGGCAAGTCACACGCTCGGAAGTCCGGGCGTGTGTGGGGAAGTCCCGCCGGACTAGGTCCGGCGCACAATCCGCCCGACTAGGTCCGGCGGACAAAGTCTGAACGTGTGTACGCGGCATTAAGGTTTCTCCGTCAGAATTGCCTACACACGGTCACACCAAAGTCTGACCGTCTAGAACACGGTGACGTACAACACGTACGATGGGACAAGGAAAAGGGAGTGCAATAGCCAGTAGCCAATAGCTTCGGTCTCGTTCTTGCTTCAGAGCATGCGTCATTTTTGGTACGTCGGAACAGCATACAGAAGAGCTGTTTTCCCCATAGAAATTGGTTCCGTCTGAAAAATTTAGAACATTTTCCCTTTCTAGGTCCATCAGAATTTTCAATGTAAAAAGTCAGATGGGGCATACACACTATCGGAATATATGATGAAAAGCTCCCGTCTGACTTTTTCTGTTGGAAATTCCACTCGTGTGTACACGGCATTAAGAGTGGGAACCGAACGATCTAACACCACGGATCTCTTTCAGTCACCATCTCTCTGCTCTGCCCCCCCCGCACTCACTAGAGGAGGGGGCGGGAGCGGTTGGCTCAGGCTCTCAGGGGCTCGCTGAGAGGCTGAGCCGGGTGCCAGTCCAGACATGTGGGTGGATTCTGACTCCATTGTCACGATCTTACCCAAGACTGGACCGTCTCTGTGACGTTAGAAGACAGGGGACTTCAGCCTGCTGTCTGCTGAAAATGGGTCACAAGAGTGCAGAACAATCTCAGTCATGTAATTGCCAGACCATTGTTCCTAATTTTTAAACAGTCTACTGACTGGAATGGTACCAGCTGATTGCACCAATATTTAAAAAGGGACCAAAATACATCCCTGGGAATTACAGACCAATTAGCCTAACATCAATAGTATGCAAGCTCTTGGAGGGGATGATAAGGGACTATATACAAGATTTTAGTTATGAGAACAATATCATTAGCAGTAATCAGCATGGATTCATGAAGAATTGTTCTTACCAAACCAATCTATTAACCTTCTATGAGGAGGTGAGTTGCATCTAGCTAAAGGAAGGCCCATAGACGCGGTGTATCTGGATTTTGCAAAAGCATTTGACACAGTTCCCCATAAACGTTTACTGCCGTTGACATGGACCATAGGGTGAGTACATGGATTGAAAACTGGCTACAAGGGTGAGTTCAGAGGGCGGTGATAAATGGGGAGTACTCGGAATTGTCAGGGTGGGTAGTGGGGTCCCCCAGGGTTCTGTGCTGGGACCAATCCTATTTAATTTGCTCATAAACAACCTGGAGGATGGGGTAAACAGTTCAATCTCTGTATTTGTGGACGATACTGAGGTAAGCAGGGCAACAACTTCTCTGCAGGATGTGGAAACCTTGAAAAAAGATCTGAACAAATTAATGGGGTGGGCAACTACATGGCAAATGAGGGTTAATGTAGAAAAATGTAAAATAATGCATTTCAGTGGCAAAAATATGAATGCAAACTATACACTGGGGGGAGAACCTCTGGGGGAATATAGGATGGAAAAGGACCTGGGGCTCCTGGTAGATGACAGGCTCAGCAATGGCATGCAATGCCAAGCTGCTGCTAACAAAGCAAACAGAATATTTGCATGCATTAAAAAGGGGATCAACTCCAGAGATAAAACAATAGTTCTCCCACTCTACAAGACTCTGGTCCTGCCGCACCTATAGTATGCTGTCCAGTTCTACTGGAAATGGAGCGAGTACAAAGAAGGGCAACAAAGCTAATAAAGGGTCTGAAGGACATTAGTTATGAGGAAAGGTTGCGGGCACTGAACTTATTCTCTCTGGAGAAGAGATGCTTGAGAGGGGATATGATTTCAATTTACAAATCCACAATAGTGATAAAACTTTTTTGTGGAAGGGAGTTTAACAAGACATGTGGCCACTCATTAAAATTTGAAGAAAAGAGGTTTAACCTTAAACTACGTAGAGGGTTCTTTACTGTAATGCCCCATACACACGGTCGGATTTTCCGACGGAAAATGTCCTATCGGACAAAGTTGTTGGAAATTCCGACCGTGTGTAGGCTCCATCTGACTTTTTCCGTCGGATTTTCTGACGGACAAAGTTTTATCTCCTGCTCTCAAATTTTCCAACAACAAAGTCCGGTCGGACTTTTTCCGATCGTGTGTAGCGAATTCCGACGGACAAAGTGCCACGCATGCTCAGATCACATTACAAGACCAAAGCTATTGGCTACTAGCCTCTACGTAGTGCCGTCGTATGCAACGAACGTCACCACATTCAGAATGATCGGATTTTCCGACAACTTTGTCCGACCGTGTGTATGCAACACCAGTGTCAGACAAAATCCGTCGAAAAAATCTGACGGATTTTGTGGTCAGATTTTCCGACCGTGTGTACGGGGCATAAGAGCGGCAAGGATGTGGAATTCCCTTCCACAGGCGGTGATCACAGCGGGGAGCATCGATGGTTTCAAAAAACTATTAAATAAGCACCTGAACGACCACAACATACAGGGATATACAGTACAATGTAATACTGACATATAATCACACACATAGGTTGGACTTGTGTCTTTTTTCAACCTCACCTACTATGTAACCATGTAACTATGTAACTATGATCTGCACTCCGGTGATCCACAGGAGAAGTACAGTCAAACAAGCTTTGGCTGCACTTCTCCTTTAAGTATTGTAGGAAGTAGAGGCATGGGTAATAATGTGCACGCAAAGAGCTAAACTATTTTCAACCAAACCTGACTTGAAAGATGGTTTGATTAAAATTATTTTAATAACTCTAAATAACCTGCAATTACGTGCTGTTATTCCCTTTCGCAGAGTAGCAATATTTTATAAATCCGAAGTATAAATGTAGTAAATTGGTGACTAAACTGAACTGCATATTGCAGGTGATGAATAAAAATCTAGGGGCAGCATTCTGCCTCTGTTTTTTTGTTTTGCTTTAGTCTATATCTGTTTTATTAGAAAAACTGAATTTTTTGTTACTCACCGTAAAATCCCTTTCTCTTTAGTTCATTTATGGACACAGCTCCTCTCAATCTTGACCATAGGGTTATTTTGCCACCTAGAGAAGTAGAGCACTAGGCAGAAAAGAACTCTACTAGGCAGAAAAGTGTCCTACTCTTGTAGTGGCGATATAACCCTATGGTCAAGATTCAGAAGAGCTGTGTCCGTTAATAAACATAAGAGAGAAGCATTCTGCTAGCTTTAGAAGCCAATTCCTCCACTTGTACTTCCTCCCCATAGATTATATGTTTTTTTAAAGTACCATACTACTAAGGATGATGACAAATTTGATATTTCTCTTTGTAGTTATAGTCATACTATAACTACACACACACAAACACACACACACACACACACACACACACACACACATACACTATGCTTTGGTAAAAAAATAATTGTCAATCACATTGTTGAGATGAACCTCCATGTCAATTATGATCAACGATGCCCGCCAAAAAAAACATGCCAACCTGCAGACACTTAACAGATTGCAGTGAATGATAACTAGGGGTGTTGAAAATAATCGCTGCATTGATGCAGACGTTCGCAATTCTGCATCAATGCTGAGAGGCGGCTGAATCGGTCGCCAATGATGTAATTCGGCACTCCGCGTGGTGCTCTGCCTCTCCTGGAGAAACACAGAGGCAGAGCCAGCCTGGTGAATAAAGCCCCCCCTCCCACCCCTTTCCCACCCACTGAAGTATGCAGTATGATGGACACTGGAGCAGAAAGTCAGCCGATGAGCTGATAGCCAGTAGAGTGAAGGGGATGAGCTCAAGGGGACCCCACCTCAGGAGTGCCATCACTGAAGGCACCGGAAGGGAGAAGAGAGCCAGAGACACACTGAGCATGGAGGAGGAGGAATTGACTGATACTGAGAGCAGGTGAGTGGCAGTGTCACAGATCCTATCCCCACCACCATCATCCCTCTGCCTGATCGCATCCCCCCAACCACCATCCTTCTGCCTGACCCTATCCCTCCCACCACCATCCCTCTGCCTGACCTCATACCCCCACCACCATGCCTTTGCCTGATCCCATTCCCCCCACCATCCTTCTGCCTGATCCCATCCCTCCCCCACTATCCCTCTGCCTGATCCCATCACCATCCCTCTGCCTGATCCCATCCCTCCCACCGCCACCCTTCTGTCACTGATCCCATCCCCCCACCACCATCCCTCTGTCACTAATCCCATCCCTCCCACCACCATCCCTCTGCCTGATCCCATCCCCCATCACCATTTTTCTGTCACTGATCACATTCCCCCACCACCATCCCTCTGCCTGATCCCATCCTTCCCACCACCATCCCTCTGTCATTGTCACTTATATTTTGTGCATTTAGGACAGGAATGTGTTTCAGGTCTTTCTATCTTTCGATCTACTGAGCAGTCCAGAACTAGTTTGTTAGACAGTCAGTCTATTCCACATTTTCACAGCTCTTACGCCAAAGAAGCCTTTCTGTTTTTCCTCTAGATGTAAAGAATGCCTCTTTGTTCTCTGTAATGAACTGAAAGTGAATAACTTGTAACCCTTTTCATAGTTAGTCAATGATGTCATCCTGAATACCCTGCCCCTTTGTCAGATAAAGGGGCAGGAGCTATCATTTATAGTGAGCAGTCATCAAGAGCGGGTCAGTGTGATTTTTTTATGGCTGCTTGGCAGCCGTTGTTTATAGTGAATGACGGGAATCTACAACACTGGTTAATGATGGCTTTACACTGGAAGAGCATGTTTTTGCTTAATAAAATCCTTTTTTTAAAAGTGCAGTGTGTTTATTTACTTGGAGAGATTGTATTTTGGCAACTCCTTATTTTCCAGATGCCAATAAGACTCTCCCACAGGCCGTCACATCCACCGGGCCAGAGATATGGGGAAGAGACTCTTGTTCTGATCAACATGAGCACAAGGTGCTTTGCCAAGAAGATCCCTCCTGGTAAGGTACCCTCCTCTTGTTTTGTCAAAGCATACAGTATATTGGCAGCACATCAAGGATCTTTAGAATGCTGTTGGGCATGTGAGAAGGGGTCCTGCATGTCTCCAAAATGTTGTGCTTTCCCCGCTCTGATGCGATCACTTTAATAAGCAGTTGCATGTTTTTTTCAAGATTCTTGGTGTGCTGCCAATATAGGCTTTGATTCATATTTACACTATTTTCCAGCTTGTAATTGCTAAAGCACCCATTCACTTTAGGTCATTTCCAAGAACAATTATGTGTGTGACTGCGCTTGAAAAATTAGGTGTTTAAATACGTAAAACAAGGTTATATTAAAAAAAACACTGTATAACAATCATCTAAAAAATAGCCACTTTCAAAAATACTGTGCTTTAAAAAATGATACTGCTCAGTTCACAAACAATGTGTTCATTAGGCCCCTTTCACACTTGTGCGACCTGAAAGTCGTGTGACTTTGCCGCGACTTTGACGCGATTTTGCCGTGACTTTGACACGACTTGAAGCAATGGCTGCATAATCTTGAGGTCTATGGACCTCAACTCGCATCAAAGTCAGACCAAAGTAGTGCAGGGACTACTTTGAAGCCACTGCGACTTAAAGTCACACAGATATGAATGGTACTAATTGGAAATCATGGTGTATGACTTATCATGTGAATTTGCCGTCCCAAGTTGCAGGACAAGTCGCACAAGTGTGAAAGGGGCCTAATAATTATTTATAAATCCAAATAAACAAAAACCAAGTTCTTAACCACTTTGCGCCCGTGCTATAACCGAAAGACGGCTACAGCATGGACGCCAATTGCCGGGAGGGCATCCCTGGACGTCCTCCTGTTTACTTCCGCAACGCGCGCTCGCATCGGGAAAGTTCTGTGCCGTTTACAGCGCGATCGGCGTGTCCAATGAGAGATGATCTCATATGTAAACATATGAGATCATCTCTCATAGCCGGCTCTTCCTCCTCACACAGAGACAGCGTGTGAGGAGGGAGAGATGAACGGCTGCAGCGGCCGTGAGTTTAAAAAAAAAAACGGAAAATAAAGTGCCCATAGCAAATGTCAGTGCCATCTGTCCCCAGTGCCACCTGTCCCCACTGCCACCTGTTGTCAGTGCCATTTGTCCCAGTGCCATCTGTCCCCAGTGCCACGTATAAGAGCCACAGGTGGTGTGGTGGAATATATATTTTTTCAAGTCACTTCAAGAACTTTGTTTAAAGACACTTCAAAACTTTATTTGCTTCAGGATTTTTCATTCACTTTTCTGTCACTTTTTGAAACATTATCACTACAAGTAACAGTTATGCCTCGTACACACGAACGGACAATTCCCGGCGGACCTAAGTCCAGCGGACAATCCGCTGGACTTTCCGGCTAGGTCCGCTGGACTTTCCGAGGGTTTGGACTTGCCCACACACGCTGGACTTGGCAGTCCAGCGGATAATCCGCCGGCCAAAAGTCCGCGGGACTTTTGAAATGAACGGACTTGCCCACACACGGAGCAGTCCGTTCATTTCGCACGTAACTTCAGGTTACGTAGCTAGCGTAGGCAGTAAATGCCGCCGCGCTAGCTCCGTGAGCTGGCATGGATTTAAAGGGATTCCCCACGCCGAAAAAACGGCGTCGGGGTTCCCCCCAAATCCATGTCAGACCCTCATCCGAGCACGCAGCCTGGCAGGCCAGGAAAGGGGTGGGGACGAACGAGCGCCCCCCCCCCCCCCCTCCTGAGCCGTACCAGGCCGCGTGCCCTCAACATGGGGGGTGCCCTGGGGAAAGGGGGGCCGTGCGGCCCCCCCACCCCAAAGCACCTTGTCCCCATGTTGATGAGGACAAGGGCCTCTTCCCGACAACCCTGGCCGTTGGTTGTCGGGGTCTGCGGGCGGGGGCTTATCGGAATCTGGGAGCCCCCTTTAATAAGGGGCCCCCCAGATACCGGCCCCCCACCCTATGTGAATGAGTATGGGGTACGATGTACCCCTACCCATTCACCTAAGGTGTAAAATGTAAAGTAAAAAAAAACACCCACACTTTTGAAAAAATAGTTTATTGCACTGCTCCGGGGGTCTTCTTCCGTCTTGGGGGTCTTCTCGCCGGACTCCCCCGCCATTTACCAAGCTCTTTTACCGAGCGGGGGAAGTCCGGCTACCTTCTTCGTCGTCGCCGCCGCCTGGGGGTCTCGATCCGCCTTCGGGGTCTTCTTCCGTCTTGGGGGTCTTCTCGCCGGACTCCTCCGCTCTCTTCTGCTCTTTTACCTAGCTCTTTCACGAGGGGAGGAGTCCGGCTACCTTCTTCGTCGTCGCCGCCGTCGTCTGGGGGTCTCGATCCGCCTTCGGGGGTCTTCCGGGGGTCTCTTCTGTTCTTGCGCGGTCGTCGTCTTCCGCGCCGCCGGCGCCTTCTTCTTCTTGTCCTTCTTCTTGTCCTTCTTGTTCATCTTCTTCTTCCGATGTTGACCCGACGCTCTCTCTGCCCGGAATGCCTGTGCCGCTCTGCGCTCGGACTTATATAGGGACATGGGGGACAGGGTCACATGCACATGTCACATGGTGACCCCGCCCCCTTGCGATGTCACAGTCCCAGCATCCTCCGGGACTGTGACAACACAAGGGGGCGGGGTCACCATGTGACATGTGCATGTGACCCTGTCCCCCATGTCCCTATATAAGTCCGAGCGCAGAGCGGCACAGGCATTCCGGGCAGAGAGAGCGTCGGGTCAACATCGGAAGAAGAAGAAGAACAAGAAGGACAAGAAGAAGGACAAGAAGAAGAAGGCGCCGGCGGCGCGGAAGACGACGACCGCCGCAAGAACAGAAGAGACCCCCGGAAGACCCCCGAAGGCGGATCGAGACCCCCAGACGACGGCGGCGACGACGAAGAAGGTAGCCGGACTCCTCCCCTCGTGAAAGAGCTAGGTAAAAGAGCAGAAGAGAGGGGAGGAGTCCGGCGAGGAGTCCGGCGAGAAGACCCCCAAGGTGGAAGAAGACCCCCGGAGCAGTGCAATAAAATATTTTTTCAAAAGTGTGTGTGTTTTTGTTTTTACTTTACATTTTACACCTTAGGTGAATGGGTAGGGGTACATCGTACCCCATACTCATTCACATAGGGTGGGGGGCCGGTATCTGGGGGCCCCCTTATTAAAGGGGGCTCCCAGATTCCGATAAGCCCCCGCCCGCAGACCCCGACAACCAACGGCCAGGGTTGTCGGGAAGAGGCCCTTGTCCTCATCAACATGGGGACAAGGTGCTTTGGGGTGGGGGGGCCGCACGGCCCCCTTTCCCCAGGGCACCCCCCATGTTGAGGGCACGCGGCCTGGTACGGCTCAGGAGGGGGGGGGGGCGCTCGTTCGTCCCCACCCCTTTCCTGGCCTGCCAGGCTGCGTGCTCGGATGAGGGTCTGACATGGATTTGGGGGGAACCCCCACGCCGTTTTTTTTCGGCGTGGGGATTCCCTTTAAATCCATGCCAGCTTGCGGAGCTAGCGCGGCGGCAGTTACTGCCTACGCTAGCTACGTAACCTGAAGTTACGTGCGAAATGAACGGACTGCCGATGTGCGGCAAGTCCGTTCATTTTCAAAAGTCCCGCGGACTTGCCCCTAACGGCGGGATTGTCCGCTGGAGAAGTCCGTGCGGATAATTTGAAAACAAAACCTGAAACTTTAGTCCGCCGTACTTTGGCGCCAAAAAGTCCGCCGCGCCCACACACGAGGGGATTATCCGCGGGACTTCAGTCCAGCGGATAATCCGCCGGCAAAAGTCCGCACGTGTGTACGCGGCATAAGACTTTTGTTTGGATTTGTTTTCCTTTTTTGGACACCTGCAAAAAATATATAATCACACTTCACTTTAATTTTTCACTTTATGTATATAGGTGATTAATTGTGTTTTTTTTTAGCACTGTTTATACATATTTTTCAGTATTGTTTACACAGGTTAAATATTTAGTTTATTCAGACACTGTGATTATTAGCGCTACTGTTTTATTCATTTAAAATCACTTTACATTATTTATCTATTTAAGTAGCTGCTTAGTTTATTTTTATACACATATGTGTTTAACTAATTTTTCTTTGTGCGCAGTGGTGGTGTGGAATAGTAGGAGGGCGAGCGATTTTCATACCAGTTTATAAAAATTATTATTATCTATGAAATTTGTGAGAGATGTCAGATTGTTGTTAGTCCACCATGAAAAGTCAGCTATATCGTTAGTATTATAGGGAAATTTCGGGTCACCTATGAAGGAGGCGTGTGGGGGAGACTTAGATATAAGGTTGAATTTTTTACTATATAGTTTCCATAGATGATACGATTGTGAGACTATTTGATTGAGGGCGTCGATGGTGTGGTTCGCGATCTTGTTTCCCCATAATATGCCTGAGATGGAAAAGGGTTTGATGGAATCTCTTTCAAATGTGACCCATGGAATTTTGGGATTGAGAATATGCCATTGTGCCATTTGAGACCATCTAGCTGATAGGTAGTATAGCCAAAAGTCTGGGAGGCCGAGACCTCTGTATCTTTGTGGTTTGAATAATACCGTTTTTGGTAAGCGAGGGTGATAGTCTAGCCATATGAATTTTATGAATTGACATCTGATTGGAATTTGGTAATCATTACTTTATTTAGTCTAATTGGGAGTGCCCTGAAGAGGTATAATATTTTGGGTAAGATGGTCATTTTAACTGCTGTGATTCTGCCTAAGAATGATATGTTTTTAGGCACAATTTGAGTCTATGCTGTTAGTTAAAAGATATGCTGTAGCCAATCCACATGTTTGAACATATAGTCATGCTTTCTTAACTTCTTGCCGACCGCCCACTGTCAATTGACGGCGGAGCGGTGCGGCTCTTGTGGCAGGACGCCGTCATATGACGGCGCTAAAATTTTGGCCACTAGGGGGGCGTGCGCGCCGTGTCGCTGGGGACCCGATGCGCGTGCCCGTGTAACTGAGCAGGACGTGGATCTGTGTATGTAAACACACAGATCTACGTCCTGTCACTGGAGAGGAGACCGTTGGTGTGTCCCTTGTACATAGGGACACCGATCGGTCCCTCTCCCCCAGTCAGTCCCCTCCCCCCACAGTTAGAATCACTAACATAGGGAACATATTAACCCCTGCAGCGCCCCCTAGTGTTAACCCCTTCCCTGCCAGTCACATTTATACAGTAATCAATGCATTTTTATAGCACGGATCGCTGTATAAATGTGAATGGTCCCAAAAATGTGTCAAAAGTGTCCGATATGTCCGCCGCAATGTCGCAGTCACGATAAAAATCGCAGATCGCTGCCATTACTAGTTAAAAAAAAATAATAATAAAAATGTCATCTATCCCGTATTTTGTAGACGCTTATTGCGATTTTTTTTTTTTTACCAAAAATATGTAGAAGAATACGTATCAGCCTAAACTGAGGAAAAAATGTGTTAAAAAAAAAAAAATGGATATTTATTATAATAAAAAGTAAAAAATATTATGTTTTTTCAAACTTGTCCCTCTTCTTTTGTTTATAGCGCAAGAAATAAAAACCGCAGAGGTGATCAAATACCACCAAAATAAAGCTCTATCTGTGGGAAAAAAATTATAAAAATTTTATTTGGGTACATCGTTGCATGACCGCGTAATTGTCATTCAAAATGCGACAGCGCTGAAAGCTGAAAAATGGCTTGGTCAGGAAGGAGGTGTTCGTGCCTGGTAGGCAAGTGGTTAAATGTTAATGTTAATTTAGATATATGTGTATAAATAATGGAACACCACTTTGTAACTCCACATTGTAATTCTGTTGTAACCCCTTTTTTGGTGATCTCTGTAAACTATTGTATTGTATGTTATTTTACAGTTTTCACGGTACATATGGTGCTTATGGTACAAATGGCGCTTAAAGTGTTTAAGGAGTCAAAAGATTAACCTCTGTGGTGTTCAACCTTAATCCACATCTTTGAGGCAAAAGAGTAAACGCACTGCACCCGGCAGAAGCTCTCCTCTCATTATTTACTCAAAGCCAATGGGGCCGCTACAAGGGGTATTAGACTTGATTCACACAAATGCATTTTTTTATGCTTTTTGCATTTTGCAGAAATTCAGGGAATTTTTATAACATGGGTTCCTATAAAACACATTCACATCAATGCATTTTTGTGCCTCTGTGTTTTTGGAAAGGGTTAGGGACTTTTTTCCTGAAAAATGCAGCGGAATGTATGTAAGGGACCTGCGTTTTGACCGCAATTTTACCTCGATTTTGCTGTGATTTGTGTTTTGCGATTTGTGTGTTTTTTATTTTTTTTTACATTCACTGTATATAGCTGGTTGCTAAGGAGTGGGTTGTGAAGATGGCCGCCACGTCCTTAGCAACGGATGAGTCATCAGCTATCAGCAGGCTTCCCCGCTGACAGCTAAATGTAAAATAAAAAATCCTGGAATCCCCTTTAACAAGGGGTGGCACCCAGATTCCGCCCCTCCCCATGTGAATGGGTATCGGTGCATTATACCCCTACCCATTCACCAAAAAAGCAGTGAAATGTAAAAACAAAACAAGAGTCCTTTATTTAAAAAAAAAAACAAGCTCTGTCTTCTCCCACCGATGTCTCTCCCGATGCGATCTTCTCCCCGAGCCGTCTTCTCCTGCTGCCATCTCTCCCGGAGCTCTCTTCCTCGCCACCGCTGTGTTCTTGTAGCCATGGGGCGTGGTCATCCGATGACATCACCTGGAGAGCCTGCCCCTTGTGATGTCACAAGGGATGGGCTCTCCTGTGACGTCATTGGATAGCCACACTCCATGGCTACATAAGAGATGTTAGACAGCAGGGATATTACAACGGAGGAAGACAGCATCAGGACATAAGCAAACTTTTTTTGTTTTTAGCGGGTAACTAGCCACGAGGAAGAAGACATCGGTGCAGGAAAAGACAGCTTTGGGAGAGTCGGCAGTTGGAAAAGATGGCCCGGGGAGAAGACGGCACTGGGAGAGACGGCGGTGGGAGAGGATGGCTCGGGAAGAAGACGACACCGGGACAGACAGCGGTGGTAGAAGACAACTCGGGATGAAGACAGAGCTATTTATTTTTAATACAGGACTTTAATGCGCAGCCCCCGGAATACCGGCCAGGGTTGTCAGGAAGAGGCCCTTTACACTTACCTCTTCCCGTTCTTCAGCTCTGTGACCCGATCGAGGGACACCAGCGGCGATCGGGTCCGCTGGTCCTGCGGCCACGGAGCTCGCGCGCGACCCATGGCTAGGCTCTTAAAGAGACACGTACAGGTATGTGCTTGTGCCCAGCCGTGCCATTCTGCCAATGTATATCGGCGTGAGGCGGTCCTTAAGTGGTTAAAGTGGTGTTTCCACCAAAAAAAATTTAAAATAGCTTAAAACGTCATTAAAAAAAAAATTATTGGAAAAAAATAAAATTTTACTCACCTCTAAATGCCTGTTGCTAAGGGGTCCTTCATAGTCTGCCTCCTTCAGTGCCCGGGCACTGACATCACTTCCCCTCGCTGCAGTCGGTCATCTGGGACTTGTGACAGGTCCCAGATGACTGCTCGTGCCCACAGTAAGAATGCCGACACCGCGAGCGGAGCGGGGAACGAGGGGGGGCTTCGTTCCCCCGCATCGCTGGACCCTGGGACAGGTAAGTGTCCGATTTATTAAAAGTCAGCAGCTGCAGTATTTGTAGCTGCTGACTTTTAAAAAAAATTTTTTAGGGGAACCCCACTAAGCTGCTGACTTTTTCAAAAGTGTAGTGTGTTTATTTACTTGGAGGGATTGTATTTAGGCAACCCCTTATTTTCCAGATCCCCATAAGACTCTCCCACAGACCGTCACATCCACCGGGCCAGAGATATGGGGAAGAGACTCTTGTTCTGATCAACATGAGCACAAGGTGCTTTGCCAAGAGGATCCCTCCTGGTAAGGTACCCTCCTCTTGTTTTGTCAAAGCATACAGTATATTGGCAGCACATCAAGGATCTTTAGAATGTTGTTGGGCATGTGAGAAGGGGTCCTGCATGTCTCCAAAATGTTGTGCTTTCCCCGCTCTGATGCGATCACTTTAATAAGCAGTTGCATGTTTTTTTCAAGATTCTTGGTGTGCTGCCAATATAGGCTTTGATTCATATTTACACTATTGTCCAGCTTGTAATTGCTACAGCACCCATTCACTTTAGGTCATTTCCAAGAACAATTATGTGTGTGACTGCGCTTGAAAAATTAGGTGTTTAAATACGTAAAACAAGGTTATATTAAAAAAAACACTGTATAACAATCATCTGAAAAATAGCCACTTTCAAAAATACTGTGCTTTAAAAAATGATACTGCTCAGTTCACAAACAATGTGTCCATTAGGCCCCTTTCACACTTGTGCGACCTGAAAGTTGTGTGACTTTGCCGCGACTTTGACGCAATTTTGCCGTGACTTTGACACGACTTGAAGCAATGGCTGCATAATCTTGAGGTCTATGGACCTCAACCCGCATCAAAGTCAGACCAAAGTAGTGCAGGGACTACTTTGAAGCCACTGCGACTTAAAGTCACACAGATATGAATGGTACTAATTGGAAATCATGGTGTATGACTTATCATGTGAATTTGCCGTCCCAAGTTGCAGGACAAGTCGCACAAGTGTGAAAGGGGCCTAATAATTATTTATAAATCCAAATAAACAAAAACCAAGTTCTTAACCACTTCGCGCCCGTGCTATAACCGAAAGACGGCTACAGCACGGACGCCAATTGCCGGGAGGGCATCCCTGGACGTCCTCCTGTTTACTTCCGCAATGCGCGCTCGCATCGGGAAAGTTCTGTGCCGTTTACAGCGCGATCGGCGTGTCCAATGAGAGATGATCTCATATGTAAACATATGATATCATCTCTCATAGCCGGCTCTTCCTCCTCACACAGAGACAGCGTGTGAGGAGGGAGAGATGAACGGCTGCAGCGGCCGTGAGTTTAAAAAAAAAAAACGGAAAATAAAGTGCCCATAGCAAATGTCAGTGCCATCTGTCCCCAGTGCCACCTGTCCCCACTGCCACCTGTTGTCAGTGCCATTTGTCCCAGTGCCATCTGTCCCCAGTGCCACGTATAAGAGCCACAGGTGGTGTGGTGGAAGATATATTTTTTCAAGTCACTTCAAGAACTTTGTTTAAAGACACTTCAAAACTTTATTTGCTTCAGGATTTTTCATTCACTTTTCTGTCACTTTTTGAAACATTATCACTACAAGTAACAGTAAGACTTTTGTTTGGATTTGTTTTCCTTTTTTGGACACCTGCAAAAAATATATAATCACACTTAACTTTAATTTTTCACTTTATGTATATAGGTGATTAATTGTGGTGTTTTTTTAGCACTGTTTATACATATTTTTCAGTATTGTTTACACAGGTTAAATATTTAGTTTATTCAGACACTGTGATTATTAGCGCTACTGTTTTTTTCATTTAAAATCACTTTACATTATTTATCTATTTAAGTAGCTGCTTAGTTTATTTTTATACACATATGTGTTTAACTAATTTTTCTTTGTGCGCAGTGGTGGTGTGGAATAGTAGGAGGGCGAGCGATTTTCATACCAGTTTATTAAAATTATTATTATCTATGAAATTTGTGAGAGATGTCAGATTGTTAGTCCACCATGAAAAGTCAGCTATATCGTTAGTATTATAGGGAAATTTCGGGTCACCTATGAAGGAGGCGTGTGGGGGAGACTTAGATATAAGGTTGAATTTTTTACTATATAGTTTCCATAGATGATACGATTGTGAGACTATTTGATTGAGGGCGTCGATGGTGTGGTTCGCGATCTTGTTTCCCCATAATATGCCTGAGATGGAAAAGGGTTTGATGGAATCTCTTTCAAATGTGACCCATGGAATTTTGGGATTGAGAATATGCCATTGTGCCATTTGAGACCATCTAGCTGATAGGTAGTATAGCCAAAAGTCTGGGAGGCCAAGACCTCTGTATCTTTGTGGTTTGAATAATACCATTTTTGGTAAGCAAGGGTGATAGTCTAGCCATATGAATTTTATGAATTGACATCTGATTGGAATTTGGTAATCATTACTTTATTTAGTCTAATTGGGAGTGCCCTGAAGAGGTATAATATTTTGGGTAAGATGGTCATTTTAACTGCTGTGATTCTGCCTAAGAATGATATGTTTTTAGGCACAATTTGAGTCTATGCTGTTAGTTAAAAGATATGCTGTAGCCAATCCACATGTTTGAACATATAGTCATGCTTTCTTAACTTCTTGCCGACCGCCCACTGTCAATTGACGGCGGAGCGGTGCGGCTCTTGTGGCGGGACGCCGTCATATGACGGCGCTAAAATTTTGGCCACTAGGGGGGCGTGCGCGCCATGTCGCTGGGGACCCGATGCGCGTGCCCGTGTAACTGAGCAGGACGTGGATCTGTGTATGTAAACACACAGATCTACGTCCTGTCACTGGAGAGGAGACCGATTGTGTGTCCCTTGTACATAGGGACACCGATCGGTCCCTCTCCCCCAGTCAGTCCCCTTCCCCCACAGTTAGAATCACTAACATAGGGAACATATTAACCCCTGCAGCGCCCCCTAGTGTTAACCCCTTCCCTGCCAGTCACATTTATACAGTAATCAATGCATTTTTATAGCACGGATCGCTGTATAAATGTGAATGGTCCCAAAAATGTGTCAAAAGTGTCCGATATGTCCGCCGCAATGTCGCAGTCACGATAAAAATCGCAGATCACTGCCATTACTAGTTAAAAAAAAAAATAACAATAAAAATGTCATCTATCCCGTATTTTGTACATGCTTATTGCGATTTTTTTTAGTTTTTTTTTACCAAAAATATGTAGAAGAATACGTATCAGCCTAAACTGAGGAAAAAATGTGTTAAAAAAAAAAATGGATATTTATTATAATAAAAAGTAAAAAATATTATGTTTTTTCAAACTTGTCCCTCTTCTTTTGTTTATAGCGCAAGAAATAAAAACCGCAGAGGTGATCAAATACCACCAAAATAAAGCTCTATCTGTGGGGAAAAAATTATAAAAATTTTATTTGGGTACATCGTTGCATGACCGCGTAATTGTCATTCAAAATGCGACAGCACTGAAAGCTGAAAAATGGCTTGGTCAGGAAGGAGGTGTTCGTGCCTGGTAGGCAAGTGGTTAAATGTTAATGTTAATTTAGATATATGTGTATAAATAATGGAACACCACTTTGTAACTCCACATTGTAATTCTGTTGTAACCCCTTTTTTTGGTGATCTCTGTAAACTATTGTATTGTATGTCATTTTACAGTTTTCACGGTACATATGGTGCTTATGGTACAAATGGCGCTTAAAGTGTTTAAGGAGTCAAAAGATTAACCTCTGTGGTGTTCAACCTTAATCCACATCTTTGAGGCAAAAGAGTAAACGCACTGCACCCGGCAGAAGCTCTCCTCTTATTATTTACTCAAAGCCAATGGGGCCGCTACAAGGGGTATTAGACTTGATTCACACAAATGCATTTTTTTATGCTTTTTGCATTTTGCAGAAATGCAGGGAATTTTTTTATAACATGGGTTCCTATAAAACACATTCACATCAATGCATTTTTGTGCCTCTGTGTTTTTGGAAAGGGTTAGGGACTTTTTTCCTGAAAAATGCAGCGGAATGTATGTAATAGACTTCAATGGACCTGCGTTTTGACTGCAATTTTACCTCGATTTTGCTGTGATTTGTGTTTTGCGATTTGTGTGTTTTTTATTTTTTTTTACATTCACTGTATATAGCTGGTTGCTAAGGAGTGGGTTGTGAAGATGGCCGCCACGTCCTTAGCAACGGATGAGTCATCAGCTATCAGCAGGCTTCCCCGCTGACAGCTAAATGTAAAATAAAAAATCCTGGAATCCCCTTTAACAAGGGGTGGCACCCAGATTCCGCCCCTCCCCATGTGAATGGGTATCGGTGCATTATACCCCTACCCATTCACCAAAAAAGCAGTGAAATGTAAAAGCGAAACAAGAGTCCTTTATTAAAAAAAAAACAAGCTCTGTCTTCTCCCACCGATGTCTCTCCCGATGCGATCTTCTCCCCGAGCCGTCTTCTCCTGCTGCCATCTCTCCCGGAGCTCTCTTCCTCGCCACCGCTGTGTTCTTGTAGCCATGGGGCGTGGTCATCCGATGACATCACCTGGAGAGCCTGCCCCTTGTGATGTCACAAGGGATGGGCTCTCCTGTGACGTCATTGGATAGCCACACTCCATGGCTACATAAGAGATGTTAGACAGCAGGGATATTACAACGGAGGAAGACAGCATCAGGACATAAGCAAACTTTTTTTGTTTTTAGCGGGTAACTAGCCACGAGGAAGAAGACAGCGGCGCAGGAAAAGACAGCTTTGGGAGAGTCGGCAGTGGGAAAAGATGGCCCGGGGAGAAGACGGCACTGGGAGAGACGGCGGTGGGAGAGGATGGCTCGGGAAGAAGACGACACCGGGACAGACAGCGGTGGTAGAAGACAACTCGGGATGAAGACAGAGCTATTTATTTTTAATACAGGACTTTAATGCGCAGCCCCCGGAATACCGGCCAGGGTTGTCAGGAAGAGGCCCTTTACACTTACCTCTTCCCGTTCTTCAGCTCTGTGACCCGATCGAGGGACACCAGCGGCGATCGGGTCCGCTGGTCCTGCGGCCACGGAGCTCGCGCACGACCCATGGCTGGGCTCTTAAAGAGACACGTACAGGTATGTGCTTGTGCCCAGCCGTGCCATTCTGCCAATGTATATCGGCGTGAGGCGGTCCTTAAGTGGTTAAAGTGGTGTTTCCACCAAAAAAAAATAAAAATAGCTTAAAACGTCATTAAAAAAAAAAAATTATTGGAAAAAAAAAAAATTTTACTCACCTCTAAATGCCTGTTGCTAGGGGGTCCTTCATAGTCTGCCTCCTTCAGTGCCCGGGCACTGACATCACTTCCCCTCGCTGCAGTCGGTCATCTGGGACTTGTGACAGGTCCCAGATGACTGCTCGTGCCCACAGTAAGAATGCCGACACCGCGAGCGGAGCGGGGAACGAGGGGGGGCTTCGTTCCCCCGCATCGCTGGACCCTGGGACAGGTAAGTGTCCGATTTATTAAAAGTCAGCAGCTGCAGTATTTGTAGCTGCTGACTTTTAAAAAAAAAATTTTTTAGGGGAACCCCACTAAGCTGCTGACTTTTTCAAAAGTGTAGTGTGTTTATTTACTTGGAGGGATTGTATTTAGGGAACCCCTTATTTTCCAGATCCCCATAAGACTCTCCCACAGACCGTCACATCCACCGGGCCAGAGATATGGGAAAGAGACTCTTGTTCTGATCAACATGAGCACAAGGTGCTTTGCCAAGAGGATCCCTCCTGGTAAGGTACCCTCCTCTTGTTTTGTCAAAGCATACAGTATATTGGCAGCACATCAAGGATCTTTAGAATGTTGTTGGGCATGTGAGAAGGGGTCCTGCATGTCTCCAAAATGTTGTGCTTTCTCCGCTCTGATGCGATCACTTTAATAAGCAGTTGCATGTTTTTTTCAAGATTCTTGGTGTGCTGCCAATATAGGCTTTGATTCATATTTACACTATTTTCCAGCTTGTAATTGCTACAGCACTCATTCACTTTAGGTCATTTCCAAGAACAATTATGTGTGGGACTGCGCTTGAAAAATTAGGTGTTAAATACGTAAAACAAGGTTATATTAAAAAAAAACACTGTATAACAATAATCTAAAAAATAGCCACTTTCAAAAATACTGTGCTTTTAAAAATTATACTGCTCAGTTCACAATGTGTCCATTAGGCCCCTTTCACACTTGTGCGATCTGAAAGTCGTGTGACTTTGCCGTGACTTTAACACGACTTGAAGCAATGTCTGTGTAATCTTGAGTTCTATGGACCTCAAGTCGCATCAAAGTCAGACCAAAATAGTGCAGGGACTGCTTTGAAGCCGCTGCGACTTAAAGTCAGACAGATATGAATGGTACTCATTGGAAATCATGGTGTATGACTTTGTAATGCGACTTTGCAGTTCCAAGTTGCAGGACAAGTCGCACAAGTGTAAAAGGGGCCTAATAATTATTTATAAATCCAAATAAACAAAAAACAAGTTCTTAACCACTTTGCGCCCACGCTATAGCCGAAAGACGGCTACAGCGCAGACGCCAATTGCCGGGAGGGCGTTCCTGGACGTCCTCTTGTTTACTTCCACAATGCGCATTCCCGCGAGCACGCATCAGGGAAGTTCTGTGCTGGCCGTGTCCCTTTGAAACAGCCAGTCACAGATCAGTGCCACGTGTCAGTGCCACGTATAAGTGCCATCTGTCATCAGTACCTTATCATTGTCTCGTGTCATCAGTGCCACGTATTAGTGCCATCTGTCATCAGTGCCACGTGTCATCAGGGCCACGTATTAGTGCCATCTGTCATCAGTGCCACATCAGTGTCACGTGTGATTAGTGCCACATATCAGTGCCATCTGTCATCAGTGCCATGTCAGTGTCCCGTGTCATTGTCCTGGTGCTTCAGGGCCTTCAAAAATGTAATAGGTAGTCAACAAGTTAGATGTGTAATTTATGCTGCTAGAACACCTGATGGGGGCCCCCTGCATGTTGGGTCTCTCTAAGTGGCCAGGCTGTGGAAAAGTCCCACACATGTGGTATCGTAATACTCAGAAGGAGTAGCAGAATGTACTTTGGGGTGTCATTTGTGGTATACACATGCCATGTGATAGAAATAACCTATTACAATGACAATTTTGTGGGGGGAAAAAAACATCATTTTGCAAAGGATTGTGGGAAAAAATGGCAACATCAAAAACCTCACCATGCCTCTTACTAAATACATTGGAATGTCTAATTTCAAAAAAGGGATCATTTGAGGGATATTTTTACTTTCCTGGCTTGTTCGGGTCAGCCAGTACATCAGGTGTGATCAATTTTGTATGATTTGCACCACAGCTTGTAAACTCTCTAACTTTCACAAAGACCAAATAATATCCACTAATTTGGTTTATGTTTACCAAAGATATGTAGCATTATAAATTGTTGCCAAAATTTATGAAGAAAAATTAATAATTTGCAAAATTTTATCACAGAAACAAAGGAAAAATGCGTTTCTTTTCAAAATTTTCTGTATTTTTTTTCATTTATAGCGCAAAAAATAAAAACCCCAGAGGTGATCAAATACCACCAAAAAAAAAAATCTCTATTTGTGGGGAAAAAAGGACAAAAAATTAACTTGGGTACAGTGTTGCATGACTGAGTAATTGTCATTCAAAGTGTGAGAGCACCGAAAGCTGAAAATTGGTCTGGGCAGGAGGGGGGTTTAAGTGCCCAGTAGCCAAGTGGTTAATGTTCCCCTTCAATTTCAATGTGTATGAACATTTTTTTTTTAATAAAAGAAAATAAATATGCAAAACAATCTTCTTTGTTCAAAATGTGATATCAAAACATCCAGGGTCTTTCACCTCTTCACTTAAATGACTCACCTCTTTACAAAAAACTAATTAAAAATTCATACTTTTAGGAGGTGTCATACACTATATACAATCTACTTCAGATCCTGTTGGAGCACTATGCAATCTCACACACCAAAAGATTGGTTAATGGATCCCCTCCCTTCATTAATGTACTTGCAAATCCAGTCATGCAAGGTTCTCACAGATACAGACCATTTGCCAACATGTCAAAAACAGAAAGGAAGGCTTCATAGCGTAAAATATCCACTATTTATTGATAAAAAAGTGCACTCACATTGCCGGCTACAGCCGCAAACACAGGCTATGGATCAAGGCAGACTACGGAACAAGTGCAGGAAACATCACTCAAAGCGTGATTCTGCCAAACATGTTTGAATGTGCGTCATCATCAGAGGTAGAATGCAGGGTTCTAATGCACAGCTGTGTCTCTTGAGTGTTCTGGTGTTGTCTGCCAGGGTTGTAGCAGGTGAGGCCTGGTTTTGCGTGTAAAGTGAGGAGCGAGTGTGTTCAGGGAGGCTGACAGTAAGTTGTTTCAGACAGAAGTGGCCAGGTCTGGTTAGGACAGGGGGGCGATTTTTGTCATAAAAGCAGCAGAGTGAAGAAGGGAAGGGTTGAGGTAGTGAAGGTTTCTACGAGTAACTGTTTGCTAGTTGGAGGCATAGAAGATTGGAGACAAGTAGAATGTAAAACTGATAAGGTTGTGATCAGCAAGAGGAAAAGGGGTGTAACTGTCCGTTTGTAACTTTAAATCTTTGTTCAGCACTGAATGACAGGTGGAACCTTTATTCTTTAGCCGGCAATTCTTTTTTTTTTTTTTTTACATTCTGTGGGGAACCCCGCTGACAGCTGATGACTCATCGGTTGTTAAGGACGAGGCAGACGGCTTCCCAGCCCCCTCCTTAGCAACCAGTTATATACAGTGAATGTACAGCTGAAAAAAAAAATGCAAATCGCGTCAAAACCATGTCAAAATTGCTGTAAAAACATCGTACTTGCGTTTTGGATGCGAGTCCATTGAAGTCTATTACATGCAAAACGCTGACCCTTTCCAAAAATGCAGAGGCACAAAAATGCATTGATGTGAACATGTTCCATAGGAACCCTTCTTAAAAAATGTCCCTGCATTACTGCAAAATGCATCAAAAAACAAATTTGTGTGAATCGAGCCGAAAGGGCCAGGGACTTTTTACTGGTTTTTGGTTCCATAGACTTTAATGTGATCAAAAATGTGTATCGAAAAATGCAAAATACACCTGGAATATGCAAACTGCAACATGCGAATCTGGACATTTTTGCAAATCCTACACGGTGGTAAACATCACCCCTAACCATATTGGCTGCTAACATTGACCTCTTCTTCAGAAAATGTGGTCTTTCACAATCCACATTTCATTTTGGATTTTTAGCAATCTAGTTAATTATAAATTATGAAAGTCTGCCTACAATATGAATATTTGTTACATATATTTGCAATTATGTAATATTTGCAATATGTAATATATGCAATATTTGCCTTTTCTTTTTGGAGATAAACAGTTTCAATACAGCATTGGGTCTAGTTGAGGCCCCTCTAAATTATTGTTAAAGTTCACTGTCTTTGGAACCAACCCTTTGCAGGTGAATCCTGCAGTATCAGCCTATTTCATCTTCTCCACCTTTGCTGATGCTGTCTCTTTCCCTGCACAAGTGACTTCTTCCTCCCCAGAAATTTGTGCCAAGTCTTGGTGGCCTGAAATTCCTTAACTCACTGACCAAATATTTATTATACTAAATCATTTCATAAATATGGATGTATTGTGTAAAATACTCTAAAGGTGGAGTTAGTCCTTAAATAACATGCCTGGGGGATGCCTTTAACCAGCCAGTGAAGTGGCGCATCTGTATGCTAGAATATAATTGACTTGCTTATGTATATCATCATATATTCTAGATATGGATAAAGTGAAAAAAAATAGAGAGATTTTTACATATATTTATGTAAAGATTTGTTTGAAGCTTCAAATACATTTCTTGGGAAAAGCAGTTCTATGTACATCTCAAATATGGCTGTAATTTAGAGTGAGTTGACCATTCACCTCCCCCCCCCCCCCCCCCATCGTAAGAGATAAGGTTACATCCTTGTCCAAAGACACAGAGTTTCAGTATGTTATCTAAAAATATAAGTTATTTCTTTATATTACAATATTTCCTGATTAGGATTATTAATTAAGTACATTACATCTTTAAACGTATATAATCTATCTACTGATATGTAGTATTTGGTTTAGAAGATAGGAAACTTGTATTGTATAAGTTAAAAGGTTTAATACATGGCAGTTTTGCCATCCCAATGGAATGTTTTGATTAGAGATGGTTTTGTATTTCAACACCTGTTGGATAAAGTGGGAGGTAAATTGCTCATTCAAAATTCGGGGGCATTCTGTGGAACAATATAGCCCAGTGGAACTCTTAAACCATCCTTAATTGATTAATTGTCAGTTTGTTAAAGATGATGGATTATGGTGTTACATGTTCAATGAATGCTTACAAGCTAATATCAAAATACAAAAGTCAAAATTTACTTTTAACAAATTCAGCAAACAGGTTAGTTTGATTAAGTTAATTAAAGTATATGACATAATGATATCAGGAGTTCCTGAAAGCAATTTTGTAGGTACAAAAGGGAAAACAGAGACTCGGGTATGTTTGTCTGAGCTGATAGATGATTTGCAGAGTGCAATTCAAATAAAGGATATTCAGTTGTCTGAGTTACAGAATAATGTAAAGTTTAAAACAGAGTCAAGCAAGAGTTTAGAGATTAATGTTAATGCAGACTCTATGCAGAAGTCTTTTGTACAAGATATCAAGGTTGATGACCAAGAATGGAAAGGTTTGTTTAAACCCAAATTATCTTTCGTACCAGTTAAGCGGCCCATAAAATATGACCAGGAACATGAAGTTTTGCTTAAAACAAAAATATTAAATAAAGCTGCAGCATGCAGACACAGTTTAGACAAACAAAAGGAAATGGGCATCAAAGAGTTGCCACGTGTAAGGCCACACCCAGAGGTGATGAGATACATGTCACAGACGGAGCTAAAGTTTCAGAGCAGACAGGAAATGTTATTTCCATAAATGTTACCCAAAGAAAAACGTTGAAAGTAGAAAATACAGAACATATTTCTGATCCATTTATTCTTTCTTCTTCAAACAATAGTTTGATTGATTTGCTTTATGCCTCAGAGGTCAAACAGATCAGTACATTGACTGTTAATGACAGTTCAATCAATATGACAAACAATTCTGAAAATGAGAGGGATGGATTACTTCCATCATCAGGATTCAGGGAAAAAGGTTCTGAGTCACCTCCAACATTAAAATATGTGACTTCACTTTTAATAGATGAAAGTGGAAGGCCATGGTTACATGGTTTATTAAATGGTAAGAATACAAAATGGTTAATAAATTTAGGATCTGTGAATATTGATTCTCCGAAATTAAATTTTTTGGGTTTCAATGGAAAAGAAAATACAGTTGCAGCTAACGTTTCTGATGTGAATTTCGAGATTCCAGGAATTTTGAAAACAAATATAGACATATGGTGTTGCCAAAATACAGAAAATATTTTAGGCATGGATGTGATTAGTAAATTAGATTGCATTATTGATTTAAGTAATTCTACTATATGGAAAGATTCATCTAGGCCCAAATCTATGTTAATAGATTCCTCAATGTACAGTAATGTTGGAAGTATTTGTACAGCAGTCACAGACATGTCTTCAGATTTGAATTGGCCACACACAGAAACCAATCTCGAATTGGAACAATCGGTTTGAGCACATAAAAGTCTTTGGAGTCAGACCAAAATGGATACAGGTTTGTTTAAAGATATTGAGATAGAAATTGAGGGAAGAGATCCGAAGCCCCAAATTCAAAATAAGTTGCCACAAGAATCATTAGGTCCCGTTTTTGACATTATACAATCATTTTTACAGCAAGGAATATTAAAGAAGGCACAATCAGTGGTAAATAATTGTATTTGGCTTATCAAGAATGCTGATGATTCGTATTCTATATCAGTTGATGTAAGATCACTGAATAAGTGCATTACAAATAACAAACCCATTGTTCCTAATTTAAATTTAATGTCACAAATGGATGCCAAGGCCAAAGTATTTTCAGTACTGGAAATAGCCAATAGTCATTTTTCAGTACCATTGACAAACAGCTGTCATTATAAACTTGCTTTCAGCTTTGATAAAGAAACTTATGCATTCACTAGAATAATTCCAGGATTGGATATCAGTGACGGCTTAGTGCATGAGTGCTTGGAGAAAGTTTTATCAAAATTTTCTAGACCAAAATGTATTTTCCAGCATGTGGACAAAATGTTGCTGTCTACACAAAATACAGAGGAACATGTCACTCTGTTGACTGAGTTATTTACTCTGTTACAAACAGCAGGGTTGAAATTGAACACAGAACCCGTTCAGTTAATGAAAAATAAAGTTCATTTTCTTCATATGCAAATTAGTCAGGGACAGAGACAGTTATCACAGTAAAAAGTTAGAAACATTTCTGCTATTCCAATATCTTACATGGCGTTATATCAATTTTTGAGTGAAGTAAATTATTGCAAAGGGTTTTTACAGGAATATGATGATAAAGTTAAATCATTAATGGATTTCTTGAAACGAAAAGATGTTGTGTTTGATCAATGGAATCAAATCCAGACAAATGCCTTTAAAATGTTGAAAAAAGATTTGCAGAATGCTGTCTCATTGCATACAATCAAAATTGGAATATCTACACCTGTTCTAATGTCTACTAAGGTATCTGAGAATTCCATATCAGTGATTTTGTCTCAGGTAAAAGATGGTGAACCGGAAATAATAGTTTTTTTTCTTCAGAGGTTTGACAAATATGGAAAAGACTTTTGACACAAATATGAAGCAATTGTTAAGTGTTTATTTTGCAGTCAAAGTAACAGAAAATATTGTGAGATCTAGTAGGATCATATTACAGACACCTTATCTGTCATTAAAAATTATTTTAAAGAGAATTCATTCAGGAGAATTATATGACAAATATTGCCCATTTTTTTAAAACTTTACAATCTAAACCCATACAGGTAGATGTGATAACAGAATATTCTCAGTTAAATGTATCCAGAAAGCCTGTAAATGGTATTGTTAGAACAAGTGCTGAGAGATGCTTTGAGCCAGGATCTGTTAATGCTATTAAGAATTGTTCAACAGGTATGTGTTACCCAAAGAATGGTTATGCTATTCAGCAAAAATTCTACAGAAAATGCTGAATTGAAAAATGATAGAAGTACAGCACACATTACTCTGAAATATCAAAGGGGAGAAGTGACTCAATATATAGTTTTGCTTCGGTCTTCTAGGGTTGATTTAAAACCTTTTGTTTGGTTTGTGAAAACAAGGTTTTATATCATTACAAAAAAAAAGAGAAATTGCGTCCTGTTATAGTTTAAATACACAGAATAATAAATTAAGGAGTGTAGGTCAGTTTAAGAAAAATAGAGCAAAGTAAGGTAATTAGAAATGTTATTATTAAAATATGTTTTGTATGTCATAATAAAATATTAGAATTTTGGTATGAAAAAGAATAAGTAAATGAAGGTATATTTTGCATTTATTTAAATTCCCAATAATGATACTGTGTTCTTTTTTAGGATCTGACCTGTAAGTGACCAAAAGAAAGAAATGTAATATTTCTAGACCTTCCAGATGAAAACAAAATCTTGAAATTTAAGAATATCAGTTCTGGGAGAAGAATTGACAGAAGAGATTAATTCGTTATTATTGTTGTCTTTCTATGTTCAATAAAGTTTTTCCAACTTTAAAGAGTGCAGGAAGAAGAATAAGAAGAAAAATTCTCAAGAGAACCTCACATAAGAGAGGAAATTCTAAAAACAATGGACTTTTTTGACTACTGATGATATAATTTTAATCCATCAGATATTGCAGTTTTTATATATCATTTTTATGTGACGAGATATGGTTATCATATCAAGATGAGATATTTTTTACACATCGATTTTTTTATAAACGCATGTAGTGTATTTTCAGAGTTGAAAGGGTTAAACGTCCTTGCAATAGAGTCATTCTACTTAGAGGGAACATCTGGTGTTAATTAAGACAGAGTACATTTTTCTTAGGAGTCGTATAGACAAGTTAGAACTAACTCTTACATTTGTAATATGTAATTTTTTTTTTTTTTTAAATCATCTCACATATATGAATTAATTGAAGTTAAGAAACATATTTTATGTTTAATTTTGACAAGGTTATTTGAAAGGTTTTATGGATTATAGATTTATGTTAAACATAATTTGGAGGGAAAAAATATGAAACATACATTTTTGAAGTGATATTCGTATTTCAAAGTATTGTACAACAATAGTACATTTATGAATTACGAAATTAAGGGGATTGATTTATTTGGTAAAAGGAAATAATAAAGGGTGAAATATTTTTTTAAGGTATATGAAGCAAAAGGTTTATGAATTCACTTTTCCTTATATAGAATCAAAGTTGAATACATATTTCCAAGTCAGTTATCTTAAGATCTGATTGTATGTGTCGATCCAAAGGTAATGCATTTTGAGGTATGAATGGATTTAGAATTCGATTAGATATGGATTAAAAATGAAAAGATTGTTTAATCTATCATTCTGAGAGGGAATTGTTAGAATATAATTGACTTGCTTATGTATATCATCATATATTCTAGATATGGATAAAGTGAAATATATATATATATATATATATATTTATGTAAAGATTTGTTTGAAGCTTCAAATACATTTCTTGGGGAAAGCAGTGCTATGTACATCTGACATATGGCTGTAATTTAGAGTGAGTTGACCATTCACCTCCCCCATCGTAAGAGATAAGGTTCCATCCTTGTCCAAAGAGTTTCGTATGTTTCAGTATGTTTGTCACGTTCTAGAGTCAGGCTCAGGGGCTAGTAGCTATAGCAGCAGAGCAGGTATTCACACAGGTCACCCTGACTGATGACACGGGTTCACCTGAGGTGCGGGGTCTAAGCACTAACCAGTATTCACCAGAGCTCCTGATGGTGGAGATGGGCTTTGCTGTGTGTTAGTGCCAGGTTGCGGTCCTCAGGATAGCCCCACCAGGAGGTGAGCAAGCAGGGATTCCAGTAGCAGATTTAGCAGGTATGGATCAAGCAGAAGCGTAGTTGAAAAACAAGCCAAAAGTCAGTAACAAATAGTTGCAGGTTGGGATTCAGCAGAAGCGTAGTCGAGGAACGAGCCAAATGTCGGTAACGAATGGTAGCAAAGATACGGTCAGCAGCAGGAGAGACAGAAGCAAGATATTGGCTGGTGAAGGCACAATATTCTGGCAGCCAGGAAGTGCAGAGACATGGCTTAAAGCAGGAAGTTCATGGGAGGAGCAAAGGGTTCAAGGTTCAAGGCAAACAAGATTCAAGACAAGATCATTCAAGGAATTGTCTAAGGAACTATCCAAGGAGCTGTCCAGCATTCCAGGTGGCTCAGAAAGCAGAGTCACCGCCAGACACACCAGAGGTCCCAGGTTCAGGCCCAGGTCCTAACAATGTAATCTTAAAATATAAGTTATTTCTTTATATTACAATATTTCCTGATTAGGATTATTATTAAGTACATTACATTTTAAATGTATATAATCTATCTACTGATATATGTAGTATTTGGTTTAGAAGATAGGACAATTGTATTGTATAAGTTAAAAGGTTTAATACATGGCAGTTTTGCCATCCCAATGGAATGTTTTGATTAGAGACAGTTTTGTATTTCAACATCCTGTTGGATGAAGTGGGAGGTAAATTGCTCATTCAAAATTCGCAGGCATTCTGTGGAACAATATAGCCCAGCGGAACTCTTAAACCATCCTTAATTGGGAAAAGGGTGGGGGTTAGTAAAAATACAGACAGGCTGTTTCTTGAGAGCAGACTTGCACTCCATCAGACACAAGGAGACATTGAAGGAGGCTGACAAACCTTCTTACACACACAAAGATAAATTTATACAATCTTCATTTCAAGAATAAGAAGCTTATCGATGCTATTTTATATTCTACATTTTGACACTGTTTTTGTAATATTTTAATATTTTTATTATTAAATCAATTTTGGAGTTTTTACATGAGAACTCAATGGATTTTCTTGGAACTTTCCTCATCAATATCAATTATTGAAATATAGTTATTAATACAGTAATAACTTGAATTCTACACTGTATGATGTATACAACCTACTGCAGCAAAACTGACATTCAAAAGATAATAACCCCCAGAGTGTCAATGGTAATTTTCTATGCAGTCTTTCACAATGGGAGATGTTTTTTCTTGGAACTCATTGTGACATAAACACAAAAATCCGCGCTCAGGATAATGAACTGCAGCCTCCCTAGGGGAACTGCACCAAAATGCAGCCAAAAAATGCGATATACTGAGGAAGGGATGGTGGTGCTGTTCTAATAGGATGAAGGTGTGTGGACTAATTAGAGGTACTGAATGAATATAGTGTACCTCAAAATCCTGGAGATAATTAAAGTGCGAAAGTATGTGCGAAAGTATGTTCAAAGTTGCGTGTAAAATAGATCAATATACAGATAAAAAATCAATATACAGATAAAAATGTGGCAGTAAATTAATATGTGTGTTGTATAAAAAGAAAGGAAATAATCCAGAATAGGTGACACTGGTGGTGGTGATATAAAAAAAACTCAATAAATAAGAGATAAATAATACATGAATAATTTAGTGAAAATCAGATCCAATCAGGAACTGCAAAATTAAAATGACTCCAAAACTTGCTAGTTCAAAACATCAATAGTTTAAAGTGACTCCAGAATGTGTGATTCATGAATAAATATATAAAAATCCAATAAAGTGAAAAAACAGCAATAATAGTGATCAATATATATATATATATATATATATATATATATATATATATATATATATATATATATATATATATATATATAAAGCAACCAGGAAAAAATAAATACGTGTGCAAAAATATATTTAGTAATAAAAAAATTATTCATATGAGTTTAATCCAAAATGACATCCGAATCCGTGAGAAAATAACAGAAAGCCCAGTGTAGAAAAAATATGTATATGGGTATAGTTCAAACCACAAATGGGCATAAAGTCTATGATAATGGCAGGTTTCAGTGCAAAACTGCAACAATGGATTTCTGGTGCTCCCCTCCTTTGTTCGATTCCCCTAATGTGTTTGCACTCACCGGAGCGCCTCACCCCTGCAGGGGTAACAGGCGTAGTACTACAACTCCTAGGCGACCGCGTTCCTCCTCGCAGAACAGGATAGAAGGTGTCCTCTGTTCAGGTGATCACCGGCTTCCAGATGTTACGTCGGTCTCAGCACGGGAAAAAGCGTACCAGCAGCGACGAATGTTACATGTATGGGGAAGGATGAGCCTCACAGTGTGAATCCATAAAACGTTTGATTTATTAAAAGTAGATTTAAAATAAATTATAAAATAAAATGAGGCTAATAAGCCCATACACTGTATTACAACAACACAGTTTGAAAAAAAAGCTGTTCGTTCTGGGAAAATGGTGTGCGTTCCACAGCCGTGGATCGCGAAACTGGAAGTTAAGCTATTTGTAGCACAGCAGCTGTAGAAAGTATCTGTTTTTTTGCATTGAACTATTCATTTTATAATTACCTGACTAAAAGTAATAAGAAGAAAACATTTTTTTTTTCATTTTAAGCTTCATATAATAAAAAATATAAAAATGATTTCTAAAATAAACGGAGGCTGTACAACCCTAGCAGGTTTATGCTTGCTACTTCAACTCCCATTATTTCAAGTCCTCTTATAGCCCACTTGAAACTACAAGCTTCTTGGCACAAGAAAACTCTTGACATAAGAAAATTGATAGTAGCTACAAGTCTCATATGTAAAAGGTGCTTATGTTATGTTGAAATGCTTTCACTCGTTTGCCGAATGACTTCATTTAACAAGGTGTATATTTTGGCACAAGCTTTCTCAACAGAGATCACTGTCTGCAGCAATACAGACAGGTAATATTGTACCAGAAATAATTTTAGCAGTTGTGTACCAGACTCTTGTCCTCTAAACAAGATACACAGATTCATACACTTTAACCTCTTGTCGCCCAGCCGCCGTCATTATACTGCAGCGTGTTGACTGTAGGTGTACGTCGGCCGCTTTAAGAGTTATAGGGGGCGCGTGCACGCGCCTCCCATGACGCAATGCCGGAACAGATGCGTGAGGCCCGGCAGCTGTGATGTCTGCTAGCGCCCTGCGATTGCCCCTCAGAGAGCCAGAGTGGGGATCTGTCAATGTAAACAGACAGATTCCCGTTCTGTCGGGGAAGTAGAGAGAGATCTGTTGTTCCTAGTGATTAGGAACAGCAATCTCTCTCTACAGTCTACTCCCCCCACAGTTAGAAACACCTCCCTAGGGAACACTTAACCCCGTGACCACCGCCCCTAGTGTTAACCCCTTCCCTGCCAGTGACATTTATACAGTAATCAGTGGCTACTTATAGCACTGATCGCTACATAAATGTCAATGGTCCCAAAAAAGTGTCAAAAGTGTCCCATCTGCCTGCCACAATGTCGAAGTCCCACTAAAAATCGCTCGTCACTGCCATTACTACTTAAAAATGGCATAAATATATTCCCTATATAGTAGACATTATAACTTTTGCGCAAACCAATCAAAATACACTTATTGCGATTTGTTTTACCAAAAATATGTAGAAGAATACATATTGGCCTAAACTGATAAAGAAATTTTTTTTTTACATTTTTTTGGGGTATATTTCTTATAGCAAATAGTAAAAAATATTGTTTTTTTTTGTTTATAGCGCAAAAAATAAAAAACGCAGAGATGATCAAATACCACCGAAAGAAAGCTCTATTTTTGGGAAAAAAAGGACATACATTTTGTTTGTGTACAATGTAGCATGACCTCACCGCATGCTGCCACCCACTGTCCGGCGGATCTGTCAGCAATCCCACATCACTACATGGCCAGTTAACCCTTCCCTATGCTATCGGAAATGTAAAAATATTTTTTTTGCTGGAGTTATATTTAACCAGACTCCACTGTGACCAGGAATTCACGTAGGCCACCCAGACAGCATCTCCCATTAACTTAAATTGGTAAGAGAAAGAAAGATTTCAGCCATGGGAAAACATCAAAGGCATGAAAAAAAAAGAAACACACCAACATGAGTAAGTGAGAAAAAGTTTACCATTATTTTAAAACCAGAGAGAATACGTTGTTATTTGCATGGGGATCAGTTTTAACTTTGCAGCTGCTCATTATTTTGGTTACAAGCTAGTTTTAAAACAGAGTTGCTTTAAATTAAATTGTTGGGGTCTCTTTTTGTTAAAACTTTATTTATTTCTATATTTTAATAAAATCTTTAACAAATAATACACTACACAGTTCTTGACACTTGTATGATAGTTTGCATTGCATGCTGGACTTCCTTAAAGCCAAGTACTGCCTGCAAGTTTGTTGGCAGCCTCTATAAACTGACTAATTGGAAGGCCGGGTACCGGCCTGAAGTTATGGGAGGAGCCCGGAGGGTATTTAAGCAGCCCAAAGGCCGCCGGTCTTTGTCGGTTTCCTGTGCGTGATACGTCAGTCATCTAGGACCGACTCGTTCGAGACAAGCGCTGTTGGTGCCGGTTCGTGAGCTCCATTTTCGTCTGTCCGTCTCCTCTTGTTGCAGTCCCGCGTTCCGTGTTCGTAAGTCGCATTGTCCCTTCGTGTCGCACTCGTGTCGCCGAGTCGCAGTTCGTTCAAAGCGCTGCTTGTCTCGAAAACTAAACACTTACTCGCACGTTTTTGGTTGTACACGATCGGGAGCCATCTAGCGGCACGCACACTCAGGGCCGCCCGCCACGAAACACTCCGACCGATGCCGCATCCGGCACTCAAGGGTTCCCTTACGCGGTCGTGCTACGCAGTCTTCGAATCGTTCAAACATGACTCACGCATGGGTGCCGTTCGCACTCACACGTGTCGTTCATGTCCTGCCATTATTCAAATCAGCATGACAATCATTTCATCATTTCAAACATGGCTAACGTATCGGGCCATTCGGTCATGCTAAATCATTTCGCATCAGTTAAACAGGGCGTTCATGCCATCGCTTCGATCCTGGTCCGGTCGCATCCATACATGCTCCGATCGGGGCGATCCAGATGCACGACTACCCGGCCTCATTTCGATACATGCGCCAAGGGCGGAATCACATCACTGGTTGCGTACATTTCTGTCACCTTACCACGCCCGGCATGAATGCAGTCACTTCTCCGCACTAATTCTTGTCGGCGTGCCCCAGGCCGGCCTCATTTCAATACATGCGCCAAGGGCGGAATCGCATCACTGGTTGCGTGCATTCCTGATTCTTGCCCCTGTCATGGTGTATCATTTCTGTCACCTTACCACGCCCGGCATGAATGCAGTCACTTCTCCGCACTAATTCGTGTCGGCGTGCCCCAGGCCGGCCTCATTTCAATACATGCGCCAAGGGCGGAATCGCATCACTGGTTGCGTACATTCCTGATTCTTGCCCCTGTCATGGTATATCATTTCTGTCACCTTACCACGCCCGGCATGAATGCAGTCACTTCCCCGCACTAATTCGTGTCGGCGTGCCCTAGGCCCGGCCTCATTTCAATACATGCGCCAAGGGCGGAATCGCATCACGGGTTTGCGTACATTCCTGATTCTTGCCCCTGTCATGGTATCTCATTTCTGTCACTTTACCACGCCCGGCATGAATGCAGTCACTACTTCGCACTAATTCGTGTCGGCGTGCCCTAGGCCCGGCCTCATTTCAATACATGCGCCAAGGGCGGAATCGCATCACTGGTTTGCATACATTCCTGATTCTTGCCCCTGTCATGGTATCTCATTTCTGTCACCTTACCACGCCCGGCATAAATGCAGTCACTACCTCGCACTAATTCGTGTCGGCGTGCCCTAGGCCCGGCCTCATTTCAATACATGCGCCAGGGGCGGAGTCGCAAAAAAAAAAAAAAAAAAGACTTTGATTCTTGTCCTTGTCATGTTATATCATTCCTGTGTCACCTTACCACGCCCCGGCGTTAATTGGTCACCTGCCTGTACGAATTCGCGCCGGCGTGCCCTAGGCCGGCCGCATTTCTACAAAAAAAAAAGGGGAAACAAAAGAAGAAAAGAAAAGAAAAAAGAAAAAAAAAAAAAAAAGGGAGCTTGGAGTCGGTCTCGGCAGTCGACTTAAGTCACTATCGAGAAAAACGTTTTACCATTATTTTCAAAACCAGAGAGAATACGTTGCAGACACGTTATAAGTTGCATGGGGAGCGATCAGTTTTAACTTTGCAGGGCATGGACAGTGGCTGTCATTATTTTGGTTACAAGCTAGCAAGCCCCAGCAGCCAGCAGGCGTCTCTGGAAAAGCAGTCGCTCAGTTGCTTTAAAGGTTAAATTGTTGGGGTCTCTTTTTGTTAAAACTTTAGAGGGCAGAGACGTTATTTATTTCTATATTTTAATAAAATCTTTAACAAATAATACACTACACAGTTCTTGACACTTGTATGATAGTTTGCATTGCATGCTGGACTTCCTTAAAGCCAAGTACTGCCTGCAAGTTTGTTGGCAGCCTCTATAAACTGACTAATTAAGACAGTGCTATCTTTTCGTCTCTTGCCATTAAGCTATTTGTAGCACAGCAGCTGTAAAAAGTATCTGTTTTTTGCATTGAACTATTCATTTTATAATTACCTGACTAAAAGTAATAAAAAGAAAACATTTTTTTTTTTCATTTTAAGCTTCATATAATAAAAAATATAAAAATGATTTCTAAATTAAACAGAGGTTTATGCTTGCTACTTCAACTCCCATTATTTCAAGTCCTCTTATAGCCCACTTGAAACTACAAGCTTCTTGGCACAAGAAAACTCTTGACATAAGAAAATTGATAGTAGCTACAAGTTTCATATGTAAAAGGTGCTTATGTTATGTTGAAATGCTTTCACTCGTTTGTCGAATGACTTCATTTAACAAGGTGTATATTTTGGCACAAGCTTTGTCAACAGAGATCACTGTCTGAAGCAATACAGACAGGTAATATTGTGCCAGAAATAATTTTAGCAGTTGTGTACCTGTTTTCCAGACTCTTGTCCTCTAAACAAGATACACAGATTCATACACTTTAACCTCTTGTCGCCCAGCCGCCGTCATTATACTGCAGCGTGTTGACTGTAGGTGTACGTCGGCCGCTTTAAGAGGTATAGGGGGCGTGTGCACGCGCCTCCCATGGCGCAATGCCGGAACAGATGCGTGAGGCCCGGCAGCTGTGATGTCTGCTTGCGCCCTGCGATTGCTCCTCAGAGAGCCAGAGTGGGGATCTGTCAATGTAAACAGACAGATCCCCGTTCTGTCGGGGAAGTAGAGAGAGATCTGTTGTTCCTAGTGATTAGGAACAGCGATCTCTCTCTACAGTCTACTCCCCCCACAGTTAGAAACACCTCCCTAGGGAACACTTAACCCCTTGACCGCCGCCCCTAGTGTTAACCCCTTCCCTGCCAGTGACATTTATACAGTAATCAGTGGCTACTTATAGCACTGATCGCTACATAAATGTCAATCGCCCCAAAAAAGTGTCAAAAGTGTCCCGTCTGCCTGCCGCAATGTTGCAGTCCCACTAAAAATTTCTCATCACCGCCATTACTACTTAAAAATGGCATAAATATATTCCCTATATATTTTAGACATTATAACTTTTGCGCAAACCAATCAAAATACACTTATTGCGATTTGTTTTACCAAAAATATGTAGAAGAATACATATTGGCCTAAACTTAACTTACTACTTACTTTTTTACTTTTTTGGGGGTATATTTCTTATAGCAAATAGTAAAAAATTTTGTTTTTGTTTTTTCAAATTGTCGCTCTTTTTTTGTTTATAGCGCAAAAAATAAAGACCGCAGAGATGATTAAATACCACCGAAAGAAAGCTCTATTTTTGGGGAAAAAAGGATACATTTTGTTTGTGTACAATGTACCATGACCTCACCGTATGCTGCCACCCACTGTCCGGCGGATCTGTCAGCAATCCCACATCACTACATGGCCAGTTAACTCTTCCCTCCGGCGGATCTGTCAGCAATTCCACATCACTACATGGCCAGTTAACCCTTCCCTATGCTATCCGAAATGTAAAAATATTTTTTTTGCTGGAGTTAGACAGTGCCTTGCGAAAGTATTCGGCCCCCTTGAACTTTTCAACCTTTTGCCACATTTCAGGCTTCAAACATAAAGATATACAATTTTAATTTTTTGTGAAGAATCACCAACAAGTGGGACACAATTGTGAAGTGGAACAAAATCTATTGGATTGTTGAAACTTTTTTAACTAATAAAAAAATGAAAAGTGGGGCGTGCAAAATTATTCGGCCCCCTTGCGTTAATACTTTGTAGAGCCACCTTCTGCTGCGATTACAGCTGCAAGTCGCTTGGGGTATGTCTCTATCAGTTTTGCACATCGAGAGACTGAAATTCTTGCCCATTCTTCCTTGCAAAACAGCTCGAGCTCAGTGAGGATGGATGGAGAGCGTTTGTGAACAGCAGTTTTCAGCTCTTTCCACAGATTCTCAATTGGATTCAGGTCTGGACTTTGACTTGGCCAGTCTAACACCTGGATACGTTTATTTTTAAACCATTCCTTTGTAGATTTTGCTGTATGTTTGGGATCATTGTCTTGTTGGAAGATAAATCTCCGTCCCAGTCTCAGGTCTTTTGCAGACTCCAACAGGTTTTCATCCAGAATGGTCCTGTATTTGGCTGCATCCATCTTCCTCTCAATTTTAACCATCTTCCCTGTCCCTGCTGAAGAAAAGCAGGCCCAAACCATGATGCTGCCACCACCATGTTTGACAGTGGGGATGGTGTGTTGAGGGTGATGAACTGTGTTGCTTTTACGCCAAACATATCGTTTTGCATTGTGGCCAAAAAGTTCGATTTTGGTTTCATCGGACCAGAGCACCTTCTTCCACATGTTTGGTGTGTCTCCCAGGTGGCTTGTGGCAAACTTTAGACGAGACTTTTTATGGATATCTTTGAGAAATGGCTTTCTTCTTGACACTCTTCCATAAAGGCCAGATTTGTGCAGTGTACGACTGATTGTTGTCCTATGGACAGACTCTCCCACCTCAGCTGTAGTCCTCTGCAGTTCATCCAGAGTGATCATGGGCCTCTTGGCTGCATCTCTGATCAGTCTTATCCTTGTCTGAGCTGAAAGTTTAGAGGGACAGCCAGGTCTTGGTAGATTTGCAGTGGTCTGATACTCCTTCCATTTCAAAATGATCGCTTGCACAGTGCTCCTTGGGATGTTTAAAGCTTGGGAAATCTTTTTGTATCCAAATCCGGCTTCAAACTTCTCCACAACAGTATTATGGACCTGCCTGGTGTGTTCCTTGGTCTTCAAGATGCTCTCTGCGCTTTCAACAGAACCCTGAGACTATCACAGAGCAGGTGCATTTATACAGAGACTTGATTACACACAGGTGGATTCTATTTATCACCATCAGTCATTTAGGACAACATTGGATCATTCAGAGATCCTCGCTGAACTTCTGGAGTGAGTTTGCTGCACTGAAAGTAAAGGGGCCAAATAATTTTGCACGCACCACTTTTCAGTTTTTTATTTGCTAAAAAAGTTTAAAATATCCAATAGATTTCGTTCCACTTCACAATTGTGTCCCACTTGTTGGTGATTCTTCACAAAAAATTAAAATTTTATATCTTTATGTTTGAAGCCTGAAATGTGGCAAAAGGTTGAAAAGTTCAAGGGGGGCGAATACTTTCGCAAGGCACTGTATTTAACCAGCTCTTGTCACACCTGCCTAGCCAGTCTAGCTCCAGCTCCCATGCCTCCAGCTCTCACCGCTGTCAGTCTGCAATCGTGACCGGGAAGACTACCCTGCAGTAGAGTGATCTGAAAGTGAGGCTTGAACCGCTCATGGAACGCAGCGTGGAAGGGACGGATTTGATGGCAGTAAGGAGAATGGTCTATGTGAACAGCTTTACCCTGGATGTATACTTAGATGTGCCTGTTTTAATCATCAGCCATGTGAGTTGCTAAATGTTGTACCTTCATTAAATGTAACCATATTGCTACACTTAGAGGTGCCTCTCTTCTCTTTTATGCTCAGTTGTGACATGACGCTATCAAGACATCACTTGTATATCAAGTTAACAGTTATTAAAAAATGTTGCTCGTCTTGCAAAAACACTCTCAAACCAAGGTTTTAATATAAATATATATATATATATATATATATATATATATATATATATATATATATATATATATACAGTGGTGTGAAAAAGTGTTTGCCCCTTCCTCATTTCCTGTTCCTTTGCATGTTTGTCACACTTAAGTGTTTCGGAACATCAAACCAATTTAAACAATAGTCAAGGACAACACAAGTAAACACAAAATGCAATTTGTAAATGAAGGTGTTTATTATTAAAGGTGAAAAAAAATCCAAACCATCATGGCCCTGTGTGAAAAAGTGATTGCCCCCTAAACCTAATAACTGGTTGGGCCACCCTTAGCAGCAACAACTGCAACCAAGCGTTTGCGATAACGTGCAATGAGGCTTTTACAGCGTCCTGGAAGAATTTTGGCCCACTCATCTTTGCAGAATTGTCCTAATTCAATTACATTAGAGGGTTTTCGAGCATGAACGGCCTTTTTAAGGTCATACCACAACATCTCAATAGGATTCAGGTCTGGACTTTGGCTAGGCCACTCCAAAGTCTTCATTTTGTTTTTCTTCAGCCAGTCGGTGGTGGACTTGCTGGTGTGTTTAGGATCATTGTCCTGCTGCAGAACCCAAGTTCGTTTCAGCTTGAGTACACGAACAGATGGTCGGACATTCTCCTTCAGGATCTCTTGGTAGACAGCAGAATTCATAGTTCCTTTTATCACGGCAAGTCTTCCAGGTCCTGAAGCAGCAAAACAGCCCCAGACCATCACACTACCACCACCATATTTTACTGTTGGTATAATGTTCTTTTTCTGAAATGCAGTGTTCCTTCTACGCCAGATATACTTGGACACACACCTTCCAAAGAGTTCCACTTTTGTCTCATCGGTCCACAGAATGTTGTCCCAAAAGTCTTGGGGATCATCAAGATGTGTTGTGGAGAAATTGAGACGAGCTTTGATGTTCTTTTTGCTCAGCAGTGGTTTTCTCCTTGGAACTCTGCCATGCAGGCCATTTTTGCCCAGTCTTTTTCTGATGGTGGAGGCATGAACGCTGACCTTAACTGAGGCAAGTGAGGCCTGCAGTTCCTTGGACGTTGTTGTGGGGTCTTTTGTGACCTCTTGGATGAGTCGTCGCTGCGCTCTTGGGGTAATTTTGGGCGGCCGGCCACTCCTGGGAAGGTTCACCACTGTTCCATGTCTTCGCCATTTGTGGATAATGGCTCTCACTGTGGTTCGCTGGATTCCCAAAGCTTTGGAAATGGCTTTATAACCCTTTCCAGACTGATAGATCTCAATTACTTTCTTTCTCAATTGTTCCTGAATTTCTTTGGGTCTCGGCATGATGTGTAGCTTTTAAGGATCTTCTGGTGGACCTTACTGTGTCAAGCAGCTCCTATTTAAGTGATGCCTTGATTGTGAACAGGTGTGGCAATAATCAGGCCTGGGTGTGGCTAGAGAAATTGAACTTAGGTGTGGACAACCACAGTTATAGTATGTTTTAACAAGGGGGGCAATCACTTTTTCACACAGGGCCATGATGGTTTGGATTTTTTTCACCTTTAATAATAAACACCTTCATTTACAAATTGCATTTTGTGTTTACTTGTGTTGTCCTTGACTATTGTTTAAATTGGTTTGATGTTCCGAAACACTTAAGTGTGACAAACATGCAAAGGAACAGGAAATGAGGAAGGGGGCAAACACTTTTTCACACCACTGTTTATAGCCCATATAAAATAAATAATGTGAATATTATTGAAGGGAAAAACATTACTGTATGATGTTCTTGATAGGTGAAGTTGGCAATATCAGTGGGTGGCCATGGGCAACAAAAGTGGAGGGTAAAAGATAGAAGATACCAATGCAGGATATGGAGGCAGTTAAGGACAGAATGCAGAGGGGGCTAGGGTTAGATATTATGTGGAAATAGAGACTTCCTTCACAACATTGCATTGCAGTAACTTGTGATAAAACATGTGCATTAGCACATAAAATGGTATGCATGCATTTTAAATTACACCCTACATTTTTTACAGAGTGCAACTGTGCTACAATACTCTTGATGCTGCTTGATGTGCGTTGTGTTGCTCTGTGGTAAAAAGGAGGAGCAATTTCTGCTGCTTAGGGAGTTTTTTCAAAGTAAACAAGCTGTGGTATTGCAGTGCACCACAACACATGATAAAGTGCATGAAGGTGTGTGTGAGTAAAAAACATTTGGGAGGCGCATGCACGAAGCTGCTGAGCAGACATGGATGCTTAGAGCTCCGTTGTCACTGGGACGAAAACGTCCTTTTCTCCTCGGGTCACGGACGAATACCACATCTCCACGGTAACCCGCCTACTATTTAGCCTGCTGGGCACAAGCACATATAATGTTTAATGGGAAAAAGACAACACTTAAACAACTATCAGGCAAAGAACCTGACTAAAAACGCTTCTAAAATGGCGGCAGTGCAATCCTCTCCCTCTCTCAGAGGCAGAAACAGAGGGGGAACTCTAACTCCTCTCCCTCACAAATTATTGATGTTGACCTTGAATTCGGAATAACCCCTATAACATTACAGAATATCTCGAATGGCTCAGATCTACTTATGCCGCGTACACACGATCGAACGATCGAACGATCGAACTTAGTACTCCGGACAATCCGACGGACTTTCCAGCGGAGGTCCGCCAGACTTTCCGAACGAGCGGACTTGCCCACACACGCCCGGACTTTTGAAATGAACGGACTTGCCCACACACGGAGTAAAGTCCGTTCATTTTGAACGTGACTCCAGGTAGACGGGACTAGCGAAGGAAGTAAATGCCGCCACCTCCATCGGCGAGATTGACACCTTGCTAGCCCCGTCACCTGGTATGTATTTAAAGGGGAATCCCTATGCCGAAAAAAACGCGCGGGGGTCCCCCCAAGTCCATATCAGACCCTTATCCATGCACATAACCCGGCCGGTCAGGAAAGGGGGTGGGGACCAGCGTGCGGCCCCCCCTCATGAGCCATACCAGGTCACATGCCCTCAACATGGGGGGTGCTTTGGGGAAGGGGGGCCCTGCGGCCCCCCACCCCAAAGCATCTTGTCCCCATGTTGATGAGGACAAGGGCCTATTCCCGACAACCCTGGCCGTTTGGGTGTCGGGATCTGCGGGCGGGGGGCTTATCGGAAGCCGGGAGCCCCCTTTAATAAGGGGGCCCCCAGATCCCGCCCCCCCTCCCTATGTGAATGAGTATGGGGTACATCATACCCCTACCCATTCACCTAAGGGAAAAAGTGTTTAGAAATCTGTGCTGTGTACTTTATTTGACAGCTCTGGGGGTCTTCTTCCGACTTCGGGGGTCTTCTCGCCAGGCACCTCCGCTATCTTCTGCTCTTTTACCGCTCTTTTACTAGCGGAGGAGCTCGGCTTTCTCCTTCGGCGCTACCGCCGTCCAGGGGGTCTTCTTCCGACTTTGGGGTGTCTTGTCCCGCTCTTCGTTTCTTCTGCCGGGCCTCCGCTATCTTCTTGCAGCTCTTTTACTAGCGTTGGCCTGGTCTTCTGGTTCATCGCTGTTGTCATTGTCGCCGCCGCCGCCTTCTGCTTCTGCTTCTTCTTCTTCTTTCTTCTCCCGATGTTGTCTCTCCGGGATATCCCAATAATGACCGATTTATCAAACATAGTTGTATCTTTATGTTTAATTCTCTAATATATGACATATTATTAATTTTCCTTTATACAAATTATACCAGGTTTATTAATTGTTATGATTATATGATCTAGATCCAGTGGTCCATATCAAGTCTTGTAAGATTCAATATATTCCTGAACAGGTATACAGTATACGCTGTGTCTACCCTTACACCTGGTGCTCTAGATCATGGTTTCTGATACTCGAAACTATGTAGTCTACCTGCCTTATTATCTTGTACCTATAGTGGTATTGATTACATTACTTTCTTGCTTAGATTTCTGGCCACTTGCCTATTTATAACCCTTCCCCAGTCGCCACGGGAGGCCCCGCTGGGTGCGCTGTATGCCCTGATGGTATCCAAATAGGGTAAGAAGCTGCACATATATATGTATCTTTCCCCTTCGTAATGTTTCAATATATGGTTGCTGAATGTTGATGTAACTATATAACATGTTTTAAAATTTTCTTTTCAGATATATATGTTGTATTTCTTGAAGAAGCTATTGAATAGCGAAACTAGTCAAAATACCCCATTATATGTACCTGCTTTTATTGTTTAAATTGTTTATGTATTAATACAAAATTTGTATATATTTTTACATATACTTGTTTATACATTCATTGATACATTATTTTCAAAACGTACCATGATAGTCCGCTAGATCTCTTCCTTCTGGTGGCTCTGGTTGGGGACCAGATCACCAAATCCCTATTTCATATATTTACAGATGATGGTACTTTGGATATCAGTGTTATTTTACTTATTTCTTAGAAAGTGAGGCCATACATTTTCTTAATTACTGAGAAGTTCCTTTATTCAAGTTTGATTGCCTTATAAAATGTTAAAACTTGTATTGTTAACTTGTATTGTATCATTCTCAATAAATTATAGGAGTGAAAAACAGTGGGCTGCTCTTAATCCTCTGCCTTTTTGAGGGACTTTTTGCTGTACCCTCATCTAACTAAACAATCCCTGAGTACCTTAGCTTGTGTTTGAGGCTGGGTTTACACTGGTACGACAAACGCTCCGACATTGGGAGCTCATGTCGCATGACGTGTGAAAATCAATGTTTCCCTATGGGAGCCATCTTAACTGGTCCAACACAAGTCGGTCCGACTTTGAAAATGCTCCCTGTACTACTTTGGTCTGACGTTGATCCTACTTCAGTCCATTGACTATCATTGAAGTAGGATCAAAGTCGGATCTTTGTCCTAACCATCCGACTATGGCATCCGACATTGTGTTATTTTCCCCCCTGCTGTAGCCCCTCCCATTGTGTGTTAGTTTTGATTGGTCAAAGGACAAGTCGTACTATCTGAAAAGTCGGATCAAAGTAGTATCCTGTTCATGAAAGTCGGATGGATGTAGGACCAATGTAGGACTGATGTCGCAGAGCAAATTAGGATGAAAGTCATACTACTGTCATGTAGTATAGTGTAAACCCAGCCTCAAACTCCATATCATCAGTGCAAATTTCTCCTGACTCCTAAATATTGTCTCGTCAGGATGACCCTAATCACATGTGCTTCCTCATTGTGCAATAAAACAGAGAAGATAGTATACCCCCCCCAGGTACAGGTTCATGTATGATGGGGTATAAGTTGCTCCCATCGCCACACCCTGCACCTGGAGGTAATGGAAGCCATCAAATAGAAACAACTTGGGTTGATTTACTAAAAATGGAGAATGTAAAATCTGGTTCAGCTCTGCAAAGAAACCAATTAGCTTCAATTAAGCTTTATTTGACAAAGCTGTATTGAACAAACTGAAGTTAGAAGCTGATTGGCTATCATACACAGCTGCACCAGATTTTGCACTCTCCAATATTAGTAAATCAACACCATTGTGTGTTAAAATAAATTCCAAATGTTCAATAACAAGGGTATTGTAGTCTGCAAATTCTATTCTCTAATTAAGAAAGTATATAACTGTATTTAGTCCATTTACATGTGGGATGTTTGACTAGAGTTCCTCAAAAGACTTAATGGCAAGATCACCAGGTGAAAAATTCCAAAGGAGTTGGAATCAGGTCGCATGGCTGGTCCTCTATATCTGCCTCCCTACTACAAACTGTGGGTTTTCAAAACCCCCAAAAAAGAAAATTCTATTTTATATACTCTCTTATTTTGAGTGCCATTTTCCTAGGCACCTTTGGGATTGGTGGACTTGTCACTAAGAAGAGTTATACAGTTGACAGCATCAGAGCAGAGAGTGTGCTGCTAATGGACTCCTTACTGCGCTCATCAAAACCTGACAGGTCCTGCAAAAGAAAGTGGATGGACCTTTGTAGCCCTATGTATCTGGCTTCTATGTGTTCACCTGTTCAACCCCCACCCTCTCTTGGTTTTCCTAGTCTACGCTAATTCCTCTAACCTGCGCAAACTCTGTTTTTTGAGGGTATTTCACCTTTATGTTTCGAGACTGGACCTACCTCCCTGAGTTCTCAGTGCACTCTTTTCTCACTGGAGAAACAACAACTTCTGCCTATTGGATCAGTATTTTGGATGTTGAGTTGCAGCATTTAGGCAGGTGAGATTTGTTTTGTTTTTTCTGTAGATGTTTATTTTGATTTAATTTCCTCCCCAGCATTGATATGGACAATCTGTAATTGCTTTTGTAGCGGCCATAACCCACAGAGGGGCGGCCTAGACTTTTGGGCTTACCGGTTACCTCCGCTCAGCTTGTCGGTGAATGTCCAGGGGTTCCCAGGGTTAATACTTACCCAACAACTTTGGATGCTGACACAATAAAAGTCCTTTTGAAGGTTTTTATTTATGCAGTGGTAACATCCAACATAACACAGTCTCAGATAGGATTAGAGGGCAAAGGTGAAGAAACTCAGGCACCTTGAACTGCTGACATCCACAAAATGTCTCTAAACAAACCCAGAGAGTAGCCACTCGCAGATGGGTACTTCAGTGCTGGACAAACCTCTAGCCAGAGGTATGGCAGCCAACAAAGTAATCCCAAAACTTGCAAAAAGTCTCTGACACAGAATAAACTTGCAACCGAAGGTGAATAGTAACCTTTCTCACAGTACCTGGAACTTCACTGTCTCCTTGGCGGTACTGTGGAAGTGTGGATTCTTTAGTGTCCATACAACTCAGCTTCCAGGCTCTTACTGAGATGCCAGCATAATGGCCCTCCTCCGAAGAGTCCTCCCCTGGTCACTTGTATGAGCTGTGGTGCCGCTCCAATACTGAGAGCACACCGGGACGCCTTGAATCCTCCTTCAGTTACTGGGCCTCGGGTTAACTGGCTCCGGGACTCAGGAATATACGGATCCTTGCCCCAGACCATGCGGGTCTATGGGGCTAGTCAAACTGACCATGTTTGCGGGACGGAAAGCGCTCCCAGGCCCGGGACCCCTCGCGGGGCTACCCCGGTCCAGAACCAGGAAACAGGACTGCAGACTACACAGCGGGGCCAGGCGCACCCACTGATTGGCTCCGGGAAAGATTGATACCTAAGACGTCCAACCAGGCCTGGTTCTAGGCCTGTCATTGGCATCTCACTGCACCCATGACCAGGCAGAACCCTAGCACAGCCCAGCCAAACTGATGCCAAAGTTAACCTGTACAATTAACCCTCAGGTTAATTGTACTGATGCCAAAGTTAACCCTCAGGGAAAAACTAAATTTCCATGTATAGCGCACACTCATTAAAGTGTGCCCGCTACCCTTTGTTTATTGGACCTCGCACCATATTGAAGTCCAGAGCCTTGGGAATTTTCCTCCAATATCACCAGACAGTGACTAGCACAGGTTATTTGTTATGTATGAAAATTTCAATAAAGCTGTAGCCTTGCCATTATCAACTTAATCAGCCTCTGTGTCATTTTTGGGCAATGTATGATTTTAACTTTTTTTAACTACCGTATATACTCGAGTATAAGCCGACCCAAATATAAGCCGAGGCACCTAATTTTACCACAAAAAACTGGGAAAACTTATTGACTCGAGTATAAGCCTAGGGTGAGAAATGCGCAGCTACTGGAAGTGGAAAAGAGGGTCAACAATGCCCATTTGCAGCCTCACTGTGCCCATTTGCATGCCTCACTGTGCCCATTTGCAGCCATAGGTCCCCTGAACTTCAAACTTGGTAGTTAGGGGTTCCTAGATGCCCCCTAGCAGTCAAAATTTGTGGTCTCTGGACCCAAATGGTCCTGAAATGACATTGCTGCAGATGGACACAGTTGACCGACTTTGGGGCCCTGTATCTCGGGGTCATTTGGTTCTAGGAACCCCAAATTTGTATATGTTGTCCGCTGGGTTTGCACATCAAATATGGGGTTCCTATCACCAAGTGGCCCCGAGATACGAGGCCACAAAGTCAGGTCAGAAAATGTCAAGCACTTTTCTGCAGCAGAGAATGACATTTTCCGAACCGACTTTGGGGCCCCGTATCTCGGGGCCACTTAATGCTAGGAACCCCAAATTCGGATATGTTGTAGTGTTGGTTCCACTGGGTTTGCACACCAAGGGATTCCTAGCACCAAGTGGCCCAGAGATATGGGGCCCCAAAGTCGGGTCCGTTCAGGCGGGAGGGGGGGGGGCTCTCGTCCCCCCCTCTTTTCCTGCGGCCTGCCAGGTTGCGTGCTCGGATAAGGGTCTGGTATGGATTTTGAGGGGGACCCCATGCCATTTTTTTGGCTAGGGTTCCCCTTAAAATCCATCCCAGACCTCAAGGGTCTGGTATGGATTTTGAGGGGGACCCTACGCCATTTTTTTTTTGGCTGGGGTTCCCCTTAATATCCATCCCAGACCTGAAGGGCCTGGTTATTGAATTTGGGGGGACCCCCACGCTTTTTTTTTTTTTTTTTTATCAATGAATGACAGTTCTCTGTGTTACAGGAGCCATCAATTCATTAGCCGCGAGTGCTTTTAAATAGCTTTTTTCCTGCAAAAATTACACTTTTTGCAGGGAAAGTTCTAAGCACAGGAAACCTGCCCCCCTTCACAGGCCACCTATAGACACCCCCCAGATGTGATACTGCAATGCTGTACTAACAGCACGCACACACAAATCCCCAGAAATAAAGCACATATTGTCAGCAGTCAGCAACACACTGACACGCTGACACTGAAACATAATATGCGAGGCCGCCCCCGCGGCGGCCTCTTATACCGTGGGGCGTTTACTAAAGCCCCTGAGCTATAATTGGCTACAGGCATCCTGCCTGTAGCCAATTATGGCCATCTTCGCTGCCGGCGCTGTGATTGGCCAAGCATGCGGGGTCACAGTGCATGCTTGGCCAATCATCAGCCAGCATTGCACTGCGACTAGCGCAATGCATTGCGGGCCGCTCGCATCACACGAATTTGATGCGAGCGCCCCAAGTAGTTCTGGGCTCGCTGAGCGGGCGAACGCCCGATGTTTGATTCGAACATGGGTTTGAATCGAACACCGGGCCCATCCCTAATTGGCATCAATGGACACAGAACAGAAATGGTAATTTTTCAAAAAGTCTGTATGCAAACTCACAGCAAAGTATATTCCCATGGGCAATAAGTTTAAAAGGCTTAAAATAAAACCTATGTGGCTCACGGCCAAAGTTAAAATGGCTATAAATAATAAGTAAAAAGCTTTTAGAAAATATAAAAATTAAGGAACACTATCATTGTTTAACCACTTAAGCCCCGGACCAATTTGCAGCCAAAGGACCAGGCTCCTTTTTGCGATTCGGCACTGCGTCGCTTTAACTGTCAATTGCGCGGTCGTGCAATGTGGCTCCCAAACAAAATTGGCGTCCTTTTTTTCCCACAAATAGAGCTTTCTTTTGGTGGTATTTGATCGCCCCTGCGGTTTTTATTTTTTGCGCTATAAACAAAAATAGAGCGACAATTTTGAAAAAAATGCAATATTTTTTTACTTTTTGCTATAATAAATATGCCCAAAAAATATATAAAAAAAAACATTTTTTTTCCTCTGTTTAGGCCGATACGTATTCTTCTACATATTTTTGGTAAAAAAAAAATCGAAATTAGCGATTTTTAATTGGTTTTCGCTAAAGTTATAGCGTTTACAAAATAGGGGATAGTTTTATAGCATTTTTATTAATATTTTTTTATTTACTAGTAATGGCGGCGATTAGCGATTTTTTATTGTGACTGCGACATTATGGTGGACACATCGGACATGTTTGACACATTTTTGGGACCATTGTCATTTATACAGAAATCAGTGCTATTTAAATGCACTGATTCCTATGTAAATGACAGTGGCAGTGAAGGAGTTAACCCCTAGGGGGCGGGGAGGAGTTAGTGTGACGTGTGTGTGGTTTTTTTTTCACAGTAGGGGGCGTGGCTGATGTCTGACATCACTGATCGGCTTTCCCGATGACAGGGAACAGCAGATCAGTGACAGGCAGTGTAGGAAGCGTGGGGAGAGGTTTGTTTACACAGACCTCTCCCCGTTCTTCAGCTCTGTGACCCGATCGCGGGACACCAGCGGCGATTGATTCCGCTGGTCCCGCGGCCGCGGTCACAGAGCTCCCGACTGGGTCGCGAGTGCGCCTCCACGGCTAGGCAATTAAAGGGGACGTACCTGTACGTGCTTTTGCCTAGCCGTGCCATTCTGCCGACGTAAATGTGCAGGAGGCGGTCGGGAAATGCTACAAAGAATATAACAGAATATGTAAAAAGGAAATCAAGGACACAAAAATTCAAAACAAACGACAGATTGCGAAAGATTGTAGGACAAACCCCAAAAAATTATTCTAGTATATTAATAGTAAAAAGGTCAGATCTGAGCATGTAGGCCCTTTACAGAATAATCTAGAGTGGGTGACTAGGGACAAACAGAAGGCAAATGTATTAAATAATTTCTTCAGCTCTGTATATACAAAAGAGCATGGGGGAGCTCATGTGCATAATGGGGGTGGTAGCTACACAGCCCCAAATGATCCACAATGGCTCAAAAGTGATATGGTCCAGAAATATTTAGACAGAATAAGGTGGATAAAGCACCTAGACCAGATGGAATCCACCTACGGATCTTAAAAGAATTGAGCTCTGTCATTAATATTTAGGGACTCGTTAATGACTGGAATGACGCCACTGGTTTTGCATAGGGCCAATGTGGTTCCTATATTTAAAAAGGGATCAAAGTCTTTACCAAGTAACTATAGACTTGTTAGTTTAACTTCTATAGTCGGGAAGATACTGGAGATTTTAATAAAAGACCACATAGACGAGTTCTTGCTGGAAAAAACAGACAGCATGGATTTATGAAAGAAGTTATCAGACTAATTTCTTTTTATGAGGAGGTAGGTAAAACCTTGGACAGAGGGGTGGCTGTGGACGTGGTATACTTGGATTTTGCAAAAGCATTAGATACAGTTCCCCACACACAGCTAATGAGTAAGGTGAAGTCTACAGGCTTGGAAAGATCAATTTGTAAATGGATAGAAAACTGGCTAAATGACAGAATTCTGAGAGTAGTGGTTAAAGGGTAACTCCACTTTCATGGGGAAAAAAATAGCAAATAAAGAAAAAATTATATAGCGCATATAATTGCCACACTAATCATATTGTAATTGAATGTTATTAAAAATGACCTTTCCTTTTCAATCTGCAGCCGCTGTCATTTTCTGAGAATGCATTGCAATATGGCTACTTGGAGTTGTTCTGTATACAGTGTGTACTGACCACTCACCAGAAACATAATTTCCTGCTTGTGTGATTGGCTCACCAATTTTCCCAGAAGTTTGCCTAAGATACACGTCAGATTTCAGGCACTGGCCACCATAGACTCACAAAACATCTTCAGCATTGTCTGTCAGATTTTAAAAGACCTCAGCCTCCTCAAAATATAGCGGCAGCTCTGGCTGTTCCTATACAACATTTCAGTGTTCCTACTCCAGACCATTTTATTATCCCCGGATGGACACAGGGGTCACTATTGCCTTCCTCCTTCTCAAACCCACAACCATCTCTTTTGTCTAAGTCACATTTAGATACAGATAAACAGTGTTGGTCATCCTACTTTAAAAAAGTAATTAGTTAAGTTACAAATTACTTCTCCCAAAAAGTAATTGCGTTAGTAACTCAGTTACTACATTGGAAAAGTAATTAGTTACACAGCAAAGTAACTGACTTTTTTTTTTAAATATTCTATACGTGTAACTAAGGGGTGGGTCTAGTATTACTGTAAGCAAGGGGCGCATTTATTATTATTGTTATATATCGTGTAACCAAGGGGCTGCTCTATTATTACTCTAACCAAGGGGCAGATCTGTTATAACGTGTAAGTAAGGGGCGGGTCTATTATTATTATATTGTGTAAGGGACGGATGGCTACAGAAGAGGGCGAATGTTAAATTAATGGGCAGAGCTCGATATATAACAATATTAATAAATGCGCCCCTTGGTTACAGTAATACTAGACCCGCCCCTTAGTTACATGATAGACGCCCCTTGCAGAGTAGCATGAGCATCAGGAGCGTGCGGCATCGCCTCGTACAATTACATGTTAACTGTGCCTGAGCGGTGTAGAGTTCACTCAGAGCTGTTTAGGTTCGGCAATTTTCGAAAGCTCCGTAGTCCTTCGTACTGTGCAAGCCCTGCGCCTGCGCAGTACAGGGGGTCCTTATCAGGCGGGGAACTTTTTCGGCAGGACACCGGAATTACACTACTGCCATCTAGTGGCAGTAGATGTAATTGGGGTAACTAAGCCAAAGTAATGGTAACTGAGTTACCATGAGGGGAAAAGTAATTAGTTAGATTACTAGTTACCCTCTAAAGTAACTGAGTTACGTAACTCAGTTTATTTTAACTCAGTTACTTACATCACTGCAGATAAATATCCTTACACCATGCTCTCCACCACAGTCCTAAACCCAATCCCTTCCACATCCCTCATACATAGCACTACTGCAGAGTAATCAGAAAGCTTCTGAAAATGGCAAGACTCTGTCTGGTAGCTGAAATCAGTGGTATAGACAGTCCTGCAAATGCACATGCTGTGGTCTTTCATTCAGGTAATCAACAATCCCTGACACCGCATTTACACATGAGCACAGGGGATGGGGGCACTTTATTTTTTTTTATTTTAATGATTTATTTTGATTACATTTTTTTTTTTTAACACTGTCTATATTTATTTATTTTTGATTGGACTTTATTGCTATAACATAAGAAGGGATAAATAACATCCCTTGTAATAACATGGGCCTTGACGGGTCCTCTTAATGGAGAGATCTGTGGTCTAATAAACTGGCCTCCAAAGCATCTGATCAAACCAAAATCAGTTTGATAAGATGCTTTATGAGCCAGTAATGGCCTGTAAACAAACAAATCGAAACCGGAAGTGGCAAAATCCTTGTTGCTTCCTGTTTCTGACACAGAGGGGGGGGGGGGGGGAAACAATATAAATTCCTCTCACTCTGTCTGGTGCATCTGATGCAACATGTTGCATCGGTACTGGGCTCCCTGGTGGGAAGGGAGAGCCCAGTAAAGGTGTCAGGCAGCAGGGGAAGATGAGGGGGGCCCATCCGCCACTTCTAAAAGTGATCAGAGCAGATCACTTGTATCACCTGCTGAAAAGAATGATATCTGGATCATGGCTTCTACTGCAGCCATGACCCCAATATCACTACTTCCCAACAAGGATGTACAGTATATACTGCATGTGTCGGTTGGGAAATAGTTAAATATGGGTTTGCAGCTAGGTTAGAGTTTTGCAGATTTCAAGCAGTATTTGATGAACCCACTGCAAATTAAGCCTGGGGAGAATTGCTCATCCCAATCAATAAGCACCCTTCAGCCTGCAGTATGTTATATAAACAAAAAGGCAAGGCCCACAAACATGATTGAGTCACCCACATTTTCTCCACCAGGGCGTGCCTAAACTCAGGCCGCATTTATTCCACATCCTTCTTGTACTTCATTTTTCTAACACTCCTGCATGTTTAGTGTGTCTGAGACAAGGTGTACCCAATGCAGTGAATGCACACACTCATCATATTCCCGGTCCTCCTTGGCAGCACCACCATTCTGACTGGGGCACCTTTGCCACCTGGCCCTATGACTTGCTCTTGGTTACAGGACAGGTCCTCACTTACCCCATCCACCACCATCCCCTAGCTCAACCAAGTTTGCACACAATTGGTTACACTGGGATCCTATTTCTCCATATGGGTACATCATCATATGTGTAGTCTGGCATAATCCTAACAGGGCACCATCTAACTTCTCAGCAGCAGGGTTACTAAGGATCCACTTCAGACACAAGAAGCAGCTAGAAGCTTGTTTTAACTTGACTTTATTTGAACATGTTTCTTCAAAAGTCCATTGAATCACATCTTCTCAATCAATTATTCAGCAGTTCTATTTCAGATGGTGGTGTACCCAGGGGTTGTAAAGAATAAGGTTTTCCCTCTTTTGCCACGTACACACGATCGAAAATGCCGCCAGCAAAAGACCGATGTGAGCTTTTGGACGTAAAATGCGACCATGTGCATGCTCCATCGGACTTTTGCTGGCATAATTTCTGCCAGCAAAAGATTGAGAGCAGGTTCTCAATTTTTCGGTCGGAAAAAGTTCTGATCGGAATTCCGATCGTCTGTATCAATTCCGACGCGCAAAATTCCTATGCATGCTCAGAGATAATTTGACGCATGCTCGGAAGCATTGAACTTAATTTTCTCGGCTCTTCGCAGTGTTGTACGTCACTGCGTTCTTGGCGGTCGAAAGTTCAGAGAACTTTTGTGTGACCGTGTGTATGTAAGCCAAGCTTGAGCGGAATTCCGTCGGGAAAAAACTGCCAAGATTTTTCGGACGGCAATTCCGGTCGTGTGTACGGGGCATTAGGCTTTTTTCCTGGCTGCTCCTCCCATCTATCAGCTTTATCCCCAAAAAGAGAGAAGGACCCTCAGCTAAGCGCCACCCATTATTTATACGATTTCTGTTCCTACCATTTGGAAATTAACTCATTCTCCTTCCTGGAAGGATTTCAAAGGAGCAACAATTTTAAAGGGGCAACATAGTGACCCCTTCCCCCAAACAAATCAGAGTTCACCTTTACTGAGCTTACTGAGGTTTTTTTTTTTATCACACCTTACATAAGCTCTTTCCTCTCTGCATTTATAACCTTTTCATAATATGCCTGCTTACCCTACCCTTTTTTCAAACTTCAATGCACACATTGCTAATACGTTTTGTAAACTACCCACACTAATTTCAGTTAAAATGTTTCTGCTGTTTAAACTTGTAAAACAAATTGATCCAATGAATCAGTCTTGGATCACCAGCTACCAAGCACCTGATGCTGATGTAACCAATATTTTTTTTTTTATGAATGTGAGATCCCTTGAAGACTGCCTATGCTGATGCTGAGTGACCATCCTGTTTTTCATTACAGTGATTATCTTATTCCTTCTCAGTGTTCATGTTGATAGCTTCTAAAAACTTTTTGGTTCTGGGCATCACCACCAGTGCCTAAAGCCCAATTTTTCTGCCCCTGTTTAACAGGGGCGTGTAATTACAATTTTTGCTGTAATATTTTGCAGCAGGGCTTGTTCCTAAGCTCAACTAGAGTATCTGTGAGGGGTTGCAGTGTTGTGGCACCAGCACCAGTGCCTAAAGCCCAATTTTTGTGTCCCTGTTTAACAGGGGCGCATAATTAAAATTTTTGCTGTAATATTTTGCAGCAGGGCACGTTCCTGCGCTCAACTAGAGTATCTGTGAGGGGTGGCAGTGTTGTGGCACCAGTGCCTAAAGCCCAAATTTTGTGCCCCAGTTTAACAGGGGCGTGTTATTACAATTTTTGCTGTAATATTTCGCAGCAGGGCCCGTTCCTGAGCTCAACAAGAGTATATGTGAGGCTTTACAGTGTTGTGTCACCACTACCACCGCTGTCTAAGGGACAATTTTTCTGCCCCTGTTTAACAGGGGTGCGTAATTACAATTTTTGATCTAATATTTTACAGCAGGGTTTGTTCCTGCGCTCAACAACAGAATCTGTTAGGGGTTACAGTGTTGTGGCAACACCCTTACACCACCACCAAAGGCCCAATTTTTCTGACCCTGTTCAACAGGGGCATGTAATTACAATTTTTTATCTAATATTTCACAGCAGGGCCCATTCCTGCGCCCACCAAGAGTAACTGTGAGGGATTACAGTGTTGTGGCAACACCACCACACCACCACCAAAGGCCCAATTTTCTGACCCTGTTCAACAAGGGCATGTAATTACAATTCTTGATATAAAATTTCACAGCAGGGCCCATTCCAGTGCCCACCAAGAGTAACTGTGAGGGCTTACATTGTTGTGACAGCACCACCACACCACCACCAAAAGTCCAATTTTTCTGACCCTGTTTAACAGGGACATGTAATTACAATTCTTGATATAATATTTCACAGCAGGGCCCGTTCCAGCGCCCACCAAGAGTAACTGTGAGGGCTTACAGTGTTCTGGTACCACCAACACCTAAGGCCCAAATTTCTCCAGAGTATATAGGGCAGGCCATATAGTATATACAGGTGGTCCCCTACTTTCAAACATCCAAATTGCAAACGACTCCTACTTACAATTGGAGGGAGACAACAGGAAGTGAGAGGAAATCTACCCCTAGGAAGGAAAATTCTCTCCTGTAAGATTTAATATGGGAAAAAGGTGTCTCCACTGATGCTTTATCAACAATCCTTGTTTCCCTAAAAACACCATATTTTCAAAATCCAATTGTCATTGAGACAGAAAGTGAGCTGAAATCTTCTGAACAGGGGCACAGGCAGCAAAACAAATGTTACAGGGGTGATGATAACCCTTTCCTATGTTAAACAAAAAGCTTTAAAATAGATTTTTTGGCTGGAGCGACACTTAAAAAATGTACCTGTTCCAAATTACAAACAGATTCAACTTAAGAACAAACCTATCGTCCCAGTCTTGTTTGGACCGCCTGTATACTGCTGTTCAGAGTATATAGGGCCTGGGGGCCCCACGCCTTTTCTTTTTTTAATTTGGATGCAGGACCCAAAGGGCCTGGTAATGGGCTGGGGGGTTACCCATGCCGTTTTTTTCGCAATAATTTTTTTATCCATATTGCCGGGACCCGACATTACATTACTGCCGCAAGCAATTTTAAATGACTTTTATTCCTTTTAGAAATTTAATTTTGTGCAGGGACTGTTCTAAGCACCGGAAACACGTGCCACTTTACAGACATACTATAGGCACCCCCCAGGTACGATATTTAAAGGAATATTTCACTTTTATTGTTTCACTTTAAGCATTATTAAAATCCAGCTCCCGAAAAAACGGCCATTTTTAAAACTTTTTTTGCTTTTTTGGCCCCTGGGGCAGGACCTGGGTCCCCAAACACTTTTTAGGACAATAACTTGCATATTAGAATTTAAAATTCGCACTTTTGGTTTTTCACATTTGGGTCCCATAGACTTTAACAGTGTTCAAATGTTCGCGCAAACTTTCGGTCCGTTCGCATGTTCTGCCACAAACCGAACCGGGGGAGGGGGGTTTCAGCTCATCCCTAGTTAATTTAAACAAAAAATGAAGTTCCATGAACACTCCATAATATCCAAATGCCTCTGTGATCAAAATCAACCGTGACTTAATGTGTCTCCTCTTTACCAACATTCACATGTGCATCCTACTCCCCGGAATGTATTGACCACCATTACAGGTAGTCAAAGACAGCATGGTTGGATGTTTCCACTTGAAGAGAAAGACAGCCCAAGGTAAGTTGTCGCTGACGTTGCTCCTAGATTTCCTAGGTACTCATACCGGCCCAAGAGGTAAAAAAAAAAACTCTTATTGTGTAGTATTTAAAAATGTTTAAAAAGGCACACTACTGCGTGTGAATGTACTAAAAAACATTCACATGCTGTAGTGTGTCTTTTTAAACGTTTTAAAATAAATTTTTGGATCTACTGCACAATAAGAGGCTTCTTTTACCTCTACATGGGCCGGTATGAGTACCTAAGAAATGTAGGAGCAACGTCAGCGACAACTTGCCTTGGGCTGTCTTTCTCTTTAAGTGGAAACATCCAACCATGCGGTCTTTGACTACCTGTAAGGGGGGGGGGGTCAATATGTTCCAGTGAGTAGGATGCACATGTGAATGTTGGTGAAGAGAAGACACATTAACCACTTGCCGACCGCCCCCTGTATATATACCCCCTCGCGATCGCTCCTGGCGAATCAGATGCTTCCTCTGTCTGTGTCAATCAAAACACAGGCAGAGGAAGTGATGTCACGCTCGGTGCGCCGGTCTATGTGACCGGAACGCCGAGCTGTGAACATCTAAAGGTTAGTGCACAAACAGTACACTGACACCAGTACACATAGGCACACAAAACACCCCCCTGTCACCCCCTGATCACCCCCAGATCACCCCCTCCCCCCCCAGTCACAGTGTCACTAATTGCAGTGATCATTTTTTTACTGATCACTGCATTTAGTGTCAGTGTGACTGTAATAACTGTCAGGGCAGTTAGTTTTAGGTCCAAGGTAGCCCCCCACCCCCCCCTAATAAAGGTTTAACCCTTGATTGCCCCCCAGGTAACCCTTTCACCCCCTTTTGCCAGTGTCACTAAGCGATCGTTTTTCTGATCGCTGTATTAGTGTCACTGCTGTCGCTAGGTAACCATTTTTTTTTTTTAGGTAACCGCCATGTTTATATAGGTTCATAAATAGGTTTATAGGTCAGGTACCCCCATATTACAACCTAAATAAAGGTTTTAACCCCCTGATTGCCCCTAGAGTTAACCCTTTCACCAGTGATCACAGTATAACTGTCACTGGTGACGCTGGTTAGCCAGTTAGTTATTTCGTTATTTAGGTTCCCCGTCAGGTTTTTATATAGCGTCAGGTACCCCCATATATTACCTAATAAAGGTTTTAACCCCTGATTGCCCCTAGTTAACCCTTTCACCCCCTTTTGCCAGTGTCACTAAGCGATCGTTTTTTCTGATCGCTGCATTAGTGTCGCTAGGTAACCATTTTTTTTTTTTAGGTAACCGCCATGTTTATATAGGTTCATAAATAGGTTTATAGGTCAGGTACCCCCATATTACAACCTAAATAAAGGTTTTAACCCCCTGATTGCCCCTAGAGTTAACCCTTTCACCAGTGATCACTGTATAACTGTCACTGGTGACGCTGGTTAGCCAGTTAGTTATTTCGTTATTTAGGTTCCCCGTCAGGTTTTTATATAGCGTCAGGTACCCCCATATATTACCTAATAAAGGTTTAACCCCTGATTGCCCCTAGTTAACCCTTTCACCCCCTTTTGCCAGTGTCACTAAGCGATCGTTTTTCTGATCGCTGCATTAGTGTCGCTAGGTAACCAGTTTTTTTTGTATTACTGTTACGGGTGACGCTGGTTAGTTAGCTTGTTTTTTTATACTGTCAGGGCACCGCCATTTATTACCCAATAACGGTTTAACCCCCTGATCGCCCGGCGGGTGATATCAATTAGGTTTTAGGGTCAAATAAGGTCTGCGTCGCCCCAGGTTAGTGCCAGTACCGCAAACACCCACGCACAAAGCATACACCTCCCTTAGTGGCACAGTATCTGAACAGATCAATATCTGATCTGATCAGATCTATACTAGCGTCCCAGCAGTTTAGGGTTCCAAAAAAAAAACGCATTGTTAGCGGGATCAGCCCAGATACCTGCTAGCACCTGCGTTTTCCCCTCCGCCCAGCCCAGCCCACCCAAGTGCAGTATCGATCGATCACTGTCACTTACAAAACACTAAGCACACATAACTGCAGCGTTCGCAGAGTCAGGCCTGATCCCTGCGATCGCTAACATTTTTTTTGTGGTAGCGTTTTGATTCAGTCGCTTCAGTCAGGAGCTTTTTTACCTGTGAATCTCAAAAAAATAAAAAAAAAATAAATAGTTGTCGTTTTATTGTTCTCTCTCTCACTCTATTCTCTCTCTATTGTTGCTCTTTTTTTACTCCATTCTATTCTGCAATGTTTTATTATGTTTTATTATGTTTTATTATGTTTTATCATGCTTGCTTTTCAGGTATGTAATTTTGTTTACTGTGTGTTTTAGTGTTGAGCATTTTTTTGTTTTCAGGTGCGCCATTCAGTTGCAACGCGGATTTATTTATCTTGACAGCAACAGCGTTTGCTCCCACGATACATAAAGCCGCGACTCCAACGCTGTAGGAGGTGATTTCACCACCACAGTTAAAAAAAGAGCATATATGCCCGAAGCATGGGGGCAGCAGGGGGGGGAGCGATTGGCTCCTAATGCCACGTACATACGGTCGAAATTCCGACCGTGTGTACACGGCATAACTTTTGCGGGGAGGATGCCCCCATGCATCGGCATATATAAATGGTGCATGTATGCCCATCATTAGAAGTGGGTGGATTTACATTGTGGGACATTTTGGGAGCCTAGCTGCGTACGGAACCCCAAAAACCAATTTTTAGCACATTTATTCACAAAGTTGAAAATTGAAAAAAAAGAAAAAAAATTTTTTAGCACTTTATTCACTTGTCACACAATTGAGGTTATTGACACATGCGCTTTATTGGGAGCGTGGTAATTAATGTATTTATTGGCGTATAACACTCACCTTTTCACCATGAAAATCAGTTGCAAATAGTGTGTGTGTGTTATATGCCAATACTTACATTTTATCTGCCTCGGAGGGGACTTGGGGGGGGGGGGGCTGAAGTGGTTAAGTCACCGGTGATTTTGATCACAGAGGCGTTTGGATATTATGGAGTGTTCATGGAACTGGAGACTTGGGGGGGGGGGGGGGGGGGGATTACATACAGTGAGAATCACCTGTTTACTTGGCTGCCTCTGTAATAGGAAGTCCCATCTCCTGGACCACTGTTCTGTCTTTCATAGGAGATTCTCAATGTATGTAATTTGTCGGCGCTTGTCCCTGTCCCCTCTAGGCTGCAGCTGGGCATCAATCAGGCTGCAGTGATGGCAATGGTGAGGCTGCTGCATTGGTGGCAATGGTGAGGCTGCTGCATTGGTGGCAATGGTGAGGCTGCTGCATTGATAGCAATGGTGAGGCTGCTGCATTTATGGCAATGGTGAGGCTGCTGCAATGCTGAGGCTGCTGCATTGATGGCAATGGTGAGGCTGCTGCATTGATGGCAATGGTGAGGCTGCTGCATTGATGGCAATGGTGAGGCTGCTGCATTGATGGCAATGGTGAGGCTGCATTGATGTGGACTGATGAGGCTGCATTGATGGCACTTGTGAGGCTGCAGATGGGCATTGATCAGACTGCATTGATGGCAATGGTGAGGCTGTAGATGGGCATTGACTCTTATTTTGCTTCAAAGTTCCTTACTTCCTTCTTAAAATGAATGTGCGTGTTATACGCCGATTAATACAGTAATTTCTTGTTTATTCTATAACTTTCCAACAGACTAAATAATATACACTGATGTGGGTTATTTTCACCAGAAGAATATATCTTTATTCGTTTGTTTAGCAAAAGAAAACAATAAACACAGTGGTTATTAAATACCACCAAAAGAAAGATCTATTTGTGTAAAAAAAATTATAAAAATTTCATACAAGTACAGTGTTGCATGACCACGCAATTGTCATTCAAAGTGCAACAGTGCTGAAAGCTGAAAATTGGCCTGGGCAGGAAGGTGATAAAAGTAGCCAGTAGCAGGGCCGGATTAACATAGGGGCTATTGGAGCTGCAGCTCCAGGCCCCTTTCTCAAGATAGGCCCATTTGCCCCCCAAAAAAAAAAAAAAAAAAGATTGACTTCGAGGGTTGTAGCTCAGCGATCAGGAGTCACAGAGACTCCACATTTGGGGGGTAGGTAGCTAAAGACCTACTCCGGCTGGTTAAAATATGGGGCTGTTATCATCTATGGTTCCGGAGATATGGGGCTGCTTGCGCAGTCGGTCAGAAGCTACATACAGAGCGGCCAGTTTAAATACAAGCTGGAACACTCTGCAGCAGACTGAGAGGATGAGATCAGAGGGCTTATAATAATTATTTGTATATTACTTATGATAATTAACCCCTTGCCACCCAGGCCAATTCTGACACTTCTCTCCTACATGTAAAAATCATCATTTTTTTTTCTTGATAGAAAATTACTCAGAAGTCTTAAGCATTATATATATTGTTTTAGGAGACACCCTATGAAATAAAATGGCACAGCGGTTTTTCAAAGTTTTTTTTTGGAAAGAAACTGTTTCATTCATGAAAAAAAAAACACTAAAGTTAGCACGATTTTTTGTGTGTACCAAGCGATGCTTTACATTTTTTTACAGGTTACATGTTTAGAGTTACAGAGGAGGTCTGAGGCTAGAATTATTGTTCTCACTCTAACGATCGTGTCGTATGTAACCTGTGTGTATCTGGCTCTGATACTAGCCAGTGGCTACCCAGCCACTGACTAGTATCTCTCCCCAGCCTGTCCCCACACACCCTCTCACCCGCGGACCTGTGGATGTGGGAATCATTCCCGCAGTGTTATTGTGTTCTGCCAGTGAATACAATGATCAGTGTTGCTAACTATAGCTGGCAGCACTGATTGTTTTGGGGAAAACCTGACAGGCTGTTTGTACTCAAGTCGGTTAATAGGTTGACTTGTGTAAAACCAGGTAGCCCATACATAGATCGACTATGGCTGGTCTCTGCTTAATTGGTGTAATTTCAATCCATGTATGGCCCGCTTAACCACTACACAGTCCCTAAACATCCTTCCACAAACCTTTACATTTTTCCTTCCCAGATTCCTTTATTCTCCTCTCCTATACATAGTGCCCACTGTCATACTCTCCACACTTCTCTCGTGTACATACTACTCACTGTCATACCCTCCACACTTCTCTCCTATACATAGCGCCCGCTGTCATATCTTACACACTCCTCTCCTGTACATAGTGCCCGCTGACATACACTTCTCTCCTGTACATAGTGCCCACTGTCATACCCTCCACACTCTTCTCCTGTACATACTGCTCACTGTCATACACTCCACACTTCTCTCCTGTACATAGTGCCCGCTGTCATACACTTCTCTCCTGTACATAGTGCCCACTGTCGTACCCTCCACACTCCTCTCCTGTACATACTGCTCACTGTCATACTCTTCACACTCCTCTCCTGTACATAGTGCCTTCTGTCATACCCTCTGCACTCCTCTCATGTACATAGTGCCCACTGTTAGACCCTCCACATTCCTCTCCCTCACCTGCACATACTTCCCACTTTTATACCATCCATTCTCCTCCCCTATTCCTCTTACGCACAAAAACAGTTCTTTAAAATTATACTGAATATCCTCAATGTTACCAGCTCTATAATGGGCACACATTTGTTAGTTCAACTAAAGGAAATGTCAGTCCTCATATTTGTTCTGCCCCATTATTAGTACTTATTTAATTTTGTAATTACTATTGTGATGTATAGATGAACATAAGGGGCTGTCAGCTACCCCAAATATAGCACTTGTAAAAAAAAGTGTCCCTGAAAATATTTTTGAAATGTTGGCAACTATGCGGGTCAGTAGGGGGCCCCATGAGAGGCTCCTGGGTTCCAATGATATTAAAACGGTAGTAAACTTTTCTACCGTTACTATTTTTTAGAGGCCCTTAGGTAGGTTATGCCATAATGTACAAGTATGCACAGCATATTAGCACATTAGGGTACACTTAAATTGTCAGACTGAGCCCTCCAGTGCTGTGCTGTGATCAATCCGGCCCGGGCGCTTCCATCTTCACCCGGTCTTCCTTCCGGGTTCTGTGCCTTTGGTCACTTGCCTTGGCCGGGCTGCGTTGATGTTATTCCCACGCATGCTCATGTGCATCCTCTTTCTATCACCCCCCCCTTTCTCTTTCATCCTCTTTCCCTTACCCCTAACACCTCTTTCATCCCCTTTTCTCTCTCTCTCTTTCTCGCTCTATAATTTAATTTGTTATAACAAAAAATTATTTATAAAAGGCCCCACCAAAATTCTCAGCACCAGGCCCATGATGTTCTTAATCTGGCCCTGGCCAGTAGGCAAGCGGTTAAAACAAAAATGACATACACTTGCAAGAAACTGAAAAAGAAATAAAGGATTAATGTTTGTTCATAAAATATTTTGTCCAAAATTTATGTCTAGAGATAACCTGAAACTAAAACGGGAGAGTATACAATACTGACTGCTTTCACCTGAAACACAGCCTAAGCACCTGTAGGCTTGTGTGTCTTTTGGAGCGGTGGAAGTTCTCTCTCCCATTTTACTTTCTTTCTCGCCCATGTAGCAGCTGCTGCAAAGCAAACAGAAATTAAACTCAAGTAATGATGAAAGCAGTAGGGAAATACCTTTGAGGAAAACTAATAGCGGCAACAATGCAGACATTATCTTGACTCTAGCCCGTTTGCACAGTTGTCCTTTTTGTTTTTCATAGGAGGACCAATAAGTACCTTTTTAGTGTTTCAGTGTGGCTTCACACATGTTTGCAAATGTGTGCAACAAATTTTTTTTTTTTTAAATCTAAATTTCTACAACAGCGAATAATTTGGTTTTCTGTACTGACTAGCTGGATCAAATTTGGTGGATATTTTGTGTTGCTGAGAGTCTTGTCCCACCCACGTGCATCTTTCCCAAGCCACCTATTTCAGATAAATACATTTAGTTTTAAGTTAGGTTGACTCCTACAGTTGGGGAACAGTAAAAACACGTGGTTGAGTCACATTTGTACTGCTCCCCTTTAAACTGAAAAAGGCAGTTAATAGGTGTCTACACATGCCACTTGTCTTTGCTGTCTGCTAAATGCAACCCATTTAACTATATGGGGTCACAGTGGTGTGAGTATTAAGGGGTTAACCAGGCAATGAGAAGGTGAAATAATGCTTCCTTACTGTCTGTTCAATGCCCTCTGCAAAGCGATCTACGACAGAATGCTTTTTAAAGGGCACTGATAGTCAGTGGCAACTGGTGTTATTTCTTTGGGGGGGGGGGCGGCAAACAACCACCCCCCCACTTTTTTCCAGTCAGTCCAGCACTCACCCCATCGGCAGCAGCAAGTGACAGGCAGCGTGGTGCAAAGGCTCCGTGTCCTCTCCTCCATGGCGGCTTCCAGCTCCTTACCTCCTCTCCTTAGGCATCCAATAGGATTACCTGTCCTTTCAGCCAAGCTGGTGACCGGTGTCAAAACTGGCTTTCTGATAGGCCGGGCGGAGGATCAGTGTTACAACAACGAATATTAATTTGCTGTTGTAACACATCTGAGTGGGATTGGAGCCCACCCTATATTGAAGCCTATATGAGCCTCTGGCTCTAATTGGTGCTTCAAAAAAAAGCCCCCCGTATTGGAATCCATGCACCACTGTCCTGAAAGGGGCCGTCACATAGATGTGGGGGGGGGCGATGGACGGGGGGGGCAGCACTCGTGCACCCTTAATGGGCGGGCCGCCCCTGCTGATAGTGTAAACGAGCCCTTAGTTTGCTGTATTTGGTGCCAACACTCACTGCCTTCAATAAGTCTGGGTTCCTGATATGTTGCTGTACCTGTAAGAGGGTTGGAGCTCCAGGGTAAGCCTACTCTGAATGTAACTATTTCTATATACAGTATATGCTCCAGTTTGGGTGCTTATATAGCAGACATGTGCATTCGTTTTTGTCTGAATTTCGGGGACATTCGTGTTCGTTTTAACAAACGATAACGATTGCGCAGAACCTGAAATCCGAAAGATCCGAAATCAAAAAATGCTTTATTTTCATATCCATTATATTTTCGTATCATTGCGACAACAGTTCAATATAGATAGATAGAAGATTCGACTTGACGGTGACAATAGCGATCTGTGTCTATCGAACCTGCGGTTGAATGTTCCTAACCTAACTCTATTAGTCCAAGATTATTCGACATAGAGAGAAAAGATTCAACATTATAGAGACATGAAGATTCGACGAAGTAGCTAAAAACATACGATCACAGCAAGCGGACATTTACGGTCAAATGCTCCACCCATAGGCTATAGAAGAATTCTAATGTTGTTTGACTAGTAATAATTATAATTATTACTAGTCAAACAATATTAGAATTCTACTATAGCTTGTGGGCAGAGCATTCGACCAGAAATGTACGATCGCATGTCATACAGTTTAGCTGCTTCATCTAATCTTTTCTTAGAACATCCAACAGACACCATAAGCCTTGAATTGACAGATTCGACCTTAATGAATTTGGATTTTTGTACGAATGCATTTTTTAACGAAACAAAGTAAAAAAAATAGATTTCAGGAGTAACTAAATAAATTTATTTTTCGGACGAAACCGAAATTCTAAAGCAAAATATTTCAGTGTGCACATAATGTCTAATATATAGTTTAAAGCCCAAAACCACACTTTGCAGAGGTGCTTTAAAGCAGCAGTGCGGCTCGAAATATATTTGCAAATGTATGTAACAAAAACTTCTGCTTTCAATTTAAATCTTAAAAAACTGTTTATAATTATGTTTCTTTATGGACTAGCTGGATCAAGTCATGTAGAATATATGTATTGTTTGCACATTTTGAGAAAATAAGGTGGTGTTTTTGTATTTGAATTGTTATTTTAGATTAAACAGATAAGTAATATTATATCTCTTCCTTGTAGAACAGGGATATGCAATTAGAGGACCTCCAGCTGTTGCAGAACTACAAGTCCCATGATGCATAGCAAGACTCTGACAGCCACAAGCATGACACCCAGAGGCAGAGGCATGATGGGACTTGTAGTTTGGCAACAGCCGGGGGTCCGCTAATTGCATATCCCTGTTGTAGACCCTTGTGCATCTGTTGTTTGAGGGTCAGTCTCTACATTGGAACTATATCCCCATGTCCCCCTTTACTCTACAACTGTCCCTCCTTTAGGTCTAATGTAGAGATCTGTATAAATAATTGTGCTATTTACTTAAAGCATTTGTTACCCCAACACTTCATATTCCTGATATGTGCATGGTGTACCATGTACTTGTATAAGAAAGTACCCTGTTCTCTTTGTATTGCTTCCTTTATGTGAAATCCATGGTGTTCCTGCTAGTCCCCTTGCTTTCCTATTAAAAACTGACCAAACTAAGCAAGAGAGCACACTGTGGTCAGTTTTCTAGCTATGCTGGGAACTCAGTGTACTCTCCTCCAAGGATCAGACTTGTCCTGACACACTCCTGCTGCACAGCCACTCGCTGGGAAGCTGTGTGCTGCTTCTCCTCCCCCAGCTCTTATGCAACTGAGAACAGAGGGAATGTTATCACTTATAAAAAAAGGGAAAAAAAGATTTTTCTAATGTTTATTTTTTATATCTATATAAAAATGTTTTGCCTTTCATTTGTATTTTAAACTGAATAGGTTTCTTTACAAGGTGATATTTACAATCACTTCAATAAGAATATTCATGTTGCTCCTGATTTTGTGTCTGACATCTAAATAATTGCAAATGCAAGTAGAGTTCCGGCCGAAATATGACTTTTAAGATAAAAATTACCCTAGAATACTCATGCCTCATGCAATGTATCAAAGGTATGCTGTAAACTATGCCCAGTTTCCTATTTGTGCAGCATCGTTTTCTTACTTCGTGAAGTTTCTGCACATCGCGGCCATCTCCAGTGTGGGCATCCAAAGCCACAGTGTCCTTCTTCCTAGGTTTTTTGCATGCTGGTGTACCTGCTGATCGTACCTGCTGATCTCGTGCTTGTGCAGTGCAGTGCAATCTTGGTCAGCTTGCCATGCCAAGCTGACCAAGATTTTTCATAGACACCAATTGTCACGTACCTGGATCGTGAGCCTGACGTGTAGAGGAGAGCCTCTCTTGCCGCACCGGCTTGTGGGCCCTGAGGTTGAGACAGTAGCCACAGAAGCACGTGACACAGGAGTGCCTGGGTTCAGTCTGATATTGGTATGGCTGGATGCTCGTGGCAGGAGATGCAGCAGGCAGACCGGTAGAGCTGGGTAGACCAAGACCGTGGTGGACTGTAATTCAGCAGGAACTGGAACTGGTGAGATCCACGGGGCAGGAATGCAGCAGGCTGGCGGAGCAGATGCAGAGTCAGGCAGGCCGGGTCAGTAACGTTCTGGCGGATCAGGCAGAGCATCAGGCAGAAGGGAAGTCCAATAAGCAAGCCATGGTCAGGGTATCAAGCATACAAGGTTAGTAGGAGCAAGCCGGGTCAGAGATCAGAAGTCAGCGCAGATAACGGATTTCAGGGTACACAGAAGCTGCAGACCGAAGCAAGAAGTCCTGGGTGCAATCACCTTGAATAGCCCCATTGGTGCCAACGTTGGTGACAGGCGCATGTGTGTGCTCACGTGTGCGCGCATTGGCGCACACGTGTGCGCACGTGCGTACGCGCGCCCGTGAGTGCCGACGTGCCGTTAATGTGCGCTTTTGTTGTGCAATTTATGCTGCATGGTCACGCCTTTCCTGACACCAATGTTAAATGTTACGGGAGCCGTGCCATGCCAAGCTAAAAAACAAAGAATAGAGCAGCGCCATCTAAGTGCAGCGTGACAGACGATTTTAAACTCACAAGATTTTAGAGATTACAGCGCATGTGAAATGGTATAGGAAGTTCATCCACTCCTGGGGGAAGGCGGCTGGCTCGCAGGTGGAGAGGCAGCTGATGTTCCCGGCTGCGCTGGTGACTCCCAACGCTTCCTGGTTCTCAGATTCGGCTCAGGGGTGGCTGGACACGTCACTTCTGGATGGTGAGTGGGGAGGAGCACGCGTTCGGAGCATGCATGCTCTTTCATCAGGCCATGCCAAGCTAACCAAGATTTTCCATAGACGCCAATGTTAAATGTTACTGGAGCCGTGCCATGCCATGCCAAGCTGACCAAGAATTTCCATAGACATCAATCTTAAATGTTACGGGAGCAGTGCCATGCCAAGCTGATCAAAATCTCAGAGGAGCCAATGCAAAACCGGAAATGATGTACAGTGCCGCGGCAACAAAAGGAGGAAGTGAAATTAGATATAGGAATAAATCAGGTAAGTGAACATAAAAAAAAATAAAAATTGCCAATTCATTTTAAGGATGCACATTAGTACTGCATGGTGAGGAGTGAAAAATGTGGGTGGAACTCCGCTTTAAGGGCAATAGTGGTAAAAATAAATAATTCCATTTCAAGTCAAACTTGTTTTTTGTAGCTGTATCAAATATTCAGCAATATCAAATATTATATGGAATAAAGAGTAGAACATACTATATTTCAATGACCTTGGGAGAGGTAACATAATACTATGAAACTGTAATCTATATCAGACTTTTATTTATTTATAGTATATTATTTTATTGAATTAGAAATACAATTTATAGTTTTTAGTTTAACCACATACCCACTGGGCAGTTAAACCCCCTTCCTAACCAGACCAATTTTCAACTTTCGGTGCTCTCACACTTTGAATGACAATTACTCCGTCATGCAACACTGTACCCAAATGAATTTTGTGTCCTTTTTTTCACACAAATAGAGCTTTCTTTTGGTGGTATTTAATCACTGCTGGGTTTTTTATTTTTTGCGCTATAAATCAAAAAATACAGAAAATTTGGTAAAAAAAAAAAAAAAAAATTCTTTGTTTCTATTAAAAATTATTGCAGAGAGTATTGGCAGAGTATTGGCAGAGTATTGGCAGAGTATTGGCGAGTATTGGCAGAGTATTGGTGAGTATTGGCAGAGTATTGGCAGAGTATTGGCGAGTATTGGCGGAGTATTGGCGAGTATTGGCGGAGTATTGGCGAGTATTGGCAGAGAATTGGCGAGTATTGGCAGTGTTGCACAGTGGTTGCAGAGCATTGCACAGTGGTGGCAGAGTACTGCACAGTGGTGGCAGAGCATTGCACAGTGGTGGCAGAGCATTGCACAGTGGTGGCAGAGTACTGCACAGTGGTGGCAGAGCATTGCACAGTGGTGGCAGAGCATTGCACAGTGGTTGCAGAGCGTTGCACAGTGGTGGCAGAGCATTGCACAGTGGTTGCAGAGCATTGCAGTGGTGGCAGAGCATTGCACAGTTGGGGCAGAGCATTGCACAGTGGTGGCAGAGCATTGCACAGTGGTGGCAGAGCATTGCAGTGGTGGCAGAGCATTGCACAGTGGTGGCAGAGCATTGCACAGTGATTGCAGAGCATTGCACAGTGGTGGCAGAGCATTGCACAGTGATTGCAGAGCATTGCACAGTGATTGCAGAGCATTGCACAGTGGTGGCAGAGTATTGTACAGCGGTGGCAGTGTATTGGCCAGCGCTGTGGGCACTACACATCCAGCCCACAGCGCTGGTCCCGTCTCACCCCCTCTCCGCTTCTCCCCTTTCTGTACCGATCGGTACAGAGAGGGGAGGGAGGAACCGGCGTCATGACGTGACGCCGGTTTGTGTACATGTGATCGCTCCGTCATTTGACGGAGCGATCACGTGGTAAACGGCCGCTATAAGCGGCTGTTTACCGTGATCCGTGATCCGTCATGCGTCATGCGCCGGGTCCTCGGTCACGGATGTTCCCGAGTGCGCGTCCGTAGGACGTCCACTTAGAACAAGCCGACCGCGCTGTGGCCGTCTTTCGACTATAGCGCGGTCGGCATGTGGTTAATATCTGTTTTAATAGTCATTGTAGTACCTATAAAGTTCCAAATAGGTTTCTCTATGTGCATCTCTAGGATATGCAATTAGCGGACCTCCAGCTGTTCCAAAACTACAAGTCCCATCATGCTTGTGGCTGTCAGTGTCTTGCTATGCCTCATGGGACTTGTAGTTCTGCAACAGCTAGAGGTCCACTAATTGCATATCCCTGATGTACATCTTTAAGGTAATATCCCACTTCCTATGTGCAGTGATTAGGCCAAGTGTTCAATTGCTAGGCCTGGTCATTGTTATACATAGGAAGTGGGATATTATTCTAAAGTTGTACATGGAAATGGGGGGGGGAGCAGGTTGAGGGAGAGAGTTAAAGAAAGGGCACTTGCAGACAGTTAGGATTGGAGCACTAATGTTTGTACTTGTCTTTATTGATGTGCAGAGGCGGCTCTAGGTTTTGCGAGGCCTTAGGCAAAACTTAGACATGAGGCCCCACTCACGCCCATAATGTGAAAAATAATTCAAGCAATAAAAATTAACTGGGGTATGGTATGGGTAAGGCAACTATTGGGGGTTCAGGAGTGGGGCTAACAATTTAGGTATGATGTAACCCGTAGTGTTCAGATCTACAGCCCACGGAACATTGGTGTGATCACCGAGCTGTGATATAAAAGCAATTATTTTAAGAATAGGCATTAAATAATAGAAACAAATATTAGAACTTACCTATTTTATGTTAAACTTGTGCTGTTTTTTTTCTGCACAGATGTTCAGTTCTCGGTTTAACTTGAGATAAGCAGCGTACAGGGGACAGCAGGACAGAGCACAGGAGGTCAGGACACAATAAGGGGGGGGGGGGGGCAGCAGGGAACATCATGGCACATTACAGGGTGGTACAGCAGGGCACATTATGGGGCACAATAGAGCACATTACATGGGGAACAGCAGGGCACATTATGGGGCACAGCAGAACATGGGGCACATTATGGGGAACACAGCAGAACATTGAGCACATCATGGGGCTCACAGCAAAACATGGGGCACATCATTGGGCACACAGCAGAACATGGGGCACATTATGGGGTACACAGCAGAACATTGGGCACATCATGGAGCTCACATCAGGGCATAGGACACAGCAGGGCACGGGACACATCACAGGGCAGACAGCAAAACATGGGGCACATCAAGGGGTTCACAGCAGGGCATGGGGCACACCATGGGGCAAGCAGCATAACATGGGGTACACAGCAGGGCTTATCACAAGGTACACAGCAGGGCATGGGGCACACAGCAGGGCACAGGGTACATCAGGGTACAGGCTCATGAGGGTAAGGGCACAGCAGGGCACAGGGTATGGACACAGCAGGGCACAGGATATGGGGTACATTAGTGCACAGGGTATGGGGCACAGCAGGGCAGACTTTTTTTCTATCCGTTTCCTTCAAATGCAGAGTAGCGCAGAAAGCGGCTGTATTTCTCTCTAATGTCGCACTGCTCCCTGCCGGCCCCTCCTCTCCTCTCATTCATCACAGGTGATGTCACAAGCATACGACGAGAGGAGAGGAGGGGCCTCCGGGGAGCAGCGTGACATGTGAAAGAACAATAGCAGCAGCTTACTGCACTAGTCTGCATATCGGCTGATACTCGATCCACCCGTTAGGCATCTGCGATTGACGGGTAGATCGACGCGGACCTCCTGGTGACTTTGCGGCAGAACATCTGGGAAACCACAGTTAAGAGACACAGCAATAGACAAATTAGACTGCCGCAAAGCCCCTGTGAGTGCGAGGCCTTTAGGCGACTGCCTAATTATAGAGCTACCTCTGTTGATGTGCCTTAGGTAAAGTGCATTGTTAAAAATGCCAAACACTTAACACAGAAAGTGGCACTTGATGCAAAAAATGGCCATGCCTAACCCCACGCCAGCTCTCCCCAAGAATTTATACTTGCATAGTGTAGGGAAGGTTTGAATTAAAAGCTAATAAAAATACACATTGTGAGAAGGTTTTCTGCCATAAACAATTTGCAAAGCAGGATGAAGACATCAAGATAAGGCTAGATGATTGATCACGGGCAAAGAACCATGAAAGTAAGTTTAAAATATGGTAAAAGAAAAGAAAGTAAGTTTAACTGAATATAGGCAAGTATAGACAAGTATAAACAGCAGTTACAATAGGTCTTAAAGCGGAGTTACGCCAATTTTTTTTAATTAAAGGTCAGCAGGTAGAAATACTGCAGCTGCTGACTTTTAAAATAAGGACCCTTACCTTTCCAGGGCGCCTGCGATATCCTTACCTGAAGCCAACCTGTCCCTCGGCTCCGGATGCAGGCACCGGCAACTTCAGTAAATGGAAAATTAAAAAATAAATAAAAATCATGTTTAATAGTTTGTTATAAAATTTTGCAAACAGGTAATTTTTCTGCTTCATTGATATGCGCTGATGAGGTGGCACAGGTGGGCACTGATAGGCTGCACTGGTGGGCACTGATAGGCTGCACTGGTGGGGACAGATAAGTCGGTACTGATGGGGACAGCAAAGATGGCACGGATGGGTGGCACGGATGGGTGGCACGGATGGGTGGCACGGATGGGTAGCACGGATGGGTGGCACCGATGGGCACTGATGGATGACACTGATGGGCACTGATGGGTGGCACTGATGGGTGGCACTGATGGGCACTGCTAGGTGGCACTGATGGGCACTGATAGGTGGCACTGATGGGCACTGATGGGAACTGGTAGGTGACACAGATGAGCACTGGTAGGTGACACAGATGAGCACTGGCAGGTGACACTGATGTGCAGTACTGGCACTGTGGGCACTGAGAGATGGCACTGTGGGCATTGAGAGATGGCACTGTGGGCACTGAGAGATGGCAGTGTGGGCACTGGTAGACGGCACTTTAATGGGGCAAAGGTGGGCACAATGGATTGGGCACATTGCAGTGAGAGGGACTGATGTCCCTCTCACTGCCGCCGGTGATCGGCTTTTTTTTTTTTTCTCCTCGCGCTGTCAGCGCGAGGAGGAAAAAAAAGCCGATTACCGGCTCTGTTAGTATCACATGATCAGCTGTCATTGGCTGACAGCTGATCACGTGGTAAGGGGTCGGGATCGACCCCTTACTCGGATCTGTGATCCAGCGAGTTTTTACAGACTCGCTGATCACAGAGCACGCAGCGCGCGCCCTTCAGGGGGCGCGCAGGCAGCTCGTGGCCGGGACGACGTCAATAGACGTCGTCCCGGCACAATAGATCCGCGCTGTAGCCGTCATTTGGCTATAGCGCGGGTCTATAGTGGTTAAAGAATTTTTTTTTCTTCTTAAAGCCAAAATGATATATATATATATATATATATATATATATATATATATATATATATATATATATATTTTTTTTTGCCTTTAAAAGGTAAATGAGAGATCTGGGGTCTTTTTGAACCCATATCTTTCAATAAAGAGGACCTGTCATGCCCTTTTCCATTACAAGGGATGTTTACATTCCTTGTAATAGGAATAAAAGTGATAAAAAAAATTAAAAAATTAGAAGGACAGTGTAAAAATAAAAAATAAAACTTAAAATAAATAAGAAAAAAAAAATTTTAAAGTGTCCCACCCCTCCGAGCTTGCAATCAGAAGCGAACGCAAACATAAGTCTTCGAACGCATATGTAAGTCATGTTAGGTATCACCATGGTTGTTAGTGCAAGTGAAAGACCTCCTGTGTAACTCTAGAAAGGTAACCAGTAAAAAATTGAAAGCGTAGCCTATGGAGATTTTTAAGTAACGTAGTTTGTCGCCATTCTACGAGCGTGACAATTTTAAAGCATGACATGTTAGCTATTTATTTACTCAGCGTAACATCATCTTTCACATTATACAAACAAATTGGGCTAACTTCACTGTTTTCTGTTTTTTTTATTCATTAAAGTGTATTTTTTCCAAAACAATTGCGTTTAAAAGACCGCTGCACAAATGCAGTGTCACAAAATATTGCAAGGGCCGCCATTTTATTCTCTAGGGTCTCTGCTAAAAAAAAATATATATAATGTTTTAGGGTTCTAAGTAATTTTCTATCAAAAAAAATTCTCGAAAATGTCAGAAAAAGGCCTGGTCTTAAACAGTGTTGGTCATCTTACTTTAAAAAAGTAATTAGTTAAGTTACAAATTACTTCTCAAAAAAAGTAATTGCGTTAGTAGATCAGTTACTACATTGGAAAAGTAATTAGTTACTCAGCAAAGTAACTGTGACTTTTTTTAATATTCTAAGGGGCGGGTCTAGTATTACTGTAAGCAAGGGGCGCGTTCCCCCATGCACATCTATTTCCCCTCTGTACCCCCCTGCATGTCTGTTCCCCCCCACAAATATATCTGTTCCCCCTCTGTACCCCACTACACATCTGCCCCCCCGCACACATATATCTGTTCCCCCCTCTGTACCCCACTACATGTCTGTCATCCCCCCCACACACATACAGTGGTGTGAAAAAGTGTTTGCCCCCTTCCTCATTTCCTGTTCCTTTGCATGTTTGTCACACTTAAGTGTTTCGGAACATCAAACCAATTTAAAAACAATAGTCAAGGACAACACAAGTAAACACAAAATGCAATTTGTAAATGAAGGTGTGTATTATTAAAGGTGAAAAAAAATCCAAACCATCATGGCCCTGTGTGAAAAAGTGATTGCCCCCTAAACCTAATAACTGGTTGGGCCACCCTTAGCAGCAACAACTGCAACCAAGCGTTTGCGATAACGTGCAATGAGGCTTTTAACAGCGTCCTGGAGGAATTTTGGCCCACTCATCTTTGCAGAATTGTCCTAATTCAGTTACATTAGAGGGTTTTCGAGCATGAACTGCCTTTTTAAGGTCATACCACAACATCTCAATAGGATTCAGGTCAGGACTTTGGCTAGGCCACTCCAAAGTCTTCATTTTGTTTTTCTTCAGCCATTCGGTGGTGGACTTGCTGGTGTGTTTAGGATCATTGTCCTGCTGCAGAACCCAAGTTCGTTTCAGCTTGAGTACACGAACAGATGGTCGGACATTCTCCTTCAGGATCTCTTGGTAGACAGCAGAATTCATAGTTCCTTTTATCACGGCAAGTCTTCCAGGTCCTGAAGCAGCAAAACAGCCCAGACCATCACACTACCACCACCATATTTTACTGTTGGTATAATGTTCTTTTTCTGAAATGCAGTGTTCCTTCTACGCCAGATATACTTGGACACACACCTTTCAAAGAGTTCCACTTTTGTCTCATCGGTCCACAGAATGTTGTCCCAAAAGTCTTGGGGATCATCAAGATGTGTTGTGGAGAAATTGAGACGAGCTTTGATGTTCTTTTTGCTCAGCAGTGGTTTTCTCCTTGGAACTCTGCCATGCAGGCCATTTTTGCCCAGTCTTTTCTGATGGTGGAGGCATGAACGCTGACCTTAACTGAGGCAAGTGAGGCCTGCAGTTCCTTGGACGTTGTTGTGGGGTCTTTTGTGACCTCTTGGATGAGTCGTCGCTGCGCTCTTGGGGTAATTTTGGGCGGCCGGCCACTCCTGGGAAGGTTCACCACTGTTCCATGTCTTCGCCATTTGTGGATAATGGCTCTCACTGTGGTTCGCTGGATTCCCAAAGCTTTGGAAATGGCTTTATAACCCTTTCCAGACTGATAGATCTCAATTACTTTCTTTCTCAATTGTTCCTGAATTTCTTTGGGTCTCGGCATGATGTGTAGCTTTTAAGGATCTTCTGGTGGACCTTACTGTGTCAAGCAGCTCCTATTTAAGTGATGCCTTGATTGTGAACAGGTGTGGCAATAATCAGGCCTGGGTGTGGCTAGAGAAATTGAACTCAGGTGTGGACAACCACAGTTATAGTATGTTTTAACAAGGGGGGCAATCACTTTTTCACACAGGGCCATGATGGTTTGGATTTTTTTTCACCTTTAATAATAAACACCTTCATTTACAAATTGCATTTTGTGTTTACTTGTGTTGTCCTTGACTATTGTTTAAATTGGTTTGATGTTCCGAAACACTTAAGTGTGACAAACATGCAAAGGAACAGGAAATGAGGAAGGGGGCAAACACTTTTTCACACCACTGTATATCTGTTCCCCCTCTGTACATCTGTCCCCCCCCCCCAACTCACGGATCGGATCGTTCCTCAGATCAAAGTCAAGGATCGGATAATTTTTCGGGTCAGCAAATAATTGAATTTGCAAAAAACCTGTGAAAATTACACCACCATATAGTCCCCACTGTAATATCCACAATCTCCCCCACTGTAATATACATCTTCCCCACTGTAATGTCCACGTCATCTCCCCCACTGTAATATTGGCTGATTATGGCTGGGTATGGCTGAGCATGGCTGGGTACGACTGGGTATCGCAGAGTATGGCTGGGTATTACCGAGTATTGCAGAGTATGGCTGGGTATTACCGAGTATTACCAAGTATGGCTGGATATGGCAGAGTATTGGCAGAGTATGGCTGAGTATTGGCTGAGTATTGGCTGAGTATTGGCAGAGTATTGGCAGAGTATTGGCAGAGTATTGGTTGAGTATTGGCTGGGTATGGCAGAGTATTGGCTGATTATGGCAAAGTATTGGCTGGGTATTGTCAGGGTATTGCAGGGTATGGACAGGGTATTGTAGAGTATTGACAGGGTATTGCAGAGTATTTGCATGGTATTGCAGAGTATTTGCAGGGTATTGCAGAGTATTTGCAGGGTATTGCAGAGTATTTGCAAGGTATTGCAAAGTATTGGCAGGGTATTGGCAGGGTATTACAGAGTATTGACAGGGTATTGCCAAGTATTTGCAGGGTATTGCAGAGTATTTGCAGGTTATTGCAGGGTATTGCAGGGTATTGCAGAGTATTTGCAGGGTATTGCAGAGTATTGGCAGGGTATTGGCAGGGTATTGCAGAGTATTGGCAGGGTATTGCAGGGTATTTGCAGGGTATTTGCAGGGTATTGCAGGGTATTGGCAGAGTATTGGCAGGGTATTGGCAGGGTATTGGCAGGTATTGGCAGGGTATTGGCAGGGTATTGGCAGGGTATTTGCAGGGTATTGCAGAGTATTGGCAGAGGGATGGCTGTGACTGCAATTGTCACAGAGCAGCACCGTGGGCCACACCAGATATTACCAGATAATGTTGGCATGAATGATTGAGAGGACTAATATTAAAAGTGAAAAAAGTTGGGTTAATTTGGTCGGAGGAGAACCTAAACCCAATAGAAAGACTATGTAATGCACAAACAAAAATAAAGCAAAAGCATGGTATTTCACAATTGTGCAAAATATTAGCGGGTCAGGGAATGCCTCCATTCATTGAAAAATGGGAAAATGAGTTGGAATCACAACTAGATGAGCAACACAAATATAAAGTATTGAGCGGAGTGTATAGGTTTGCAACAGATATAAACACAGTTGAGATTAATTATTAATGTCTAACTAGATGGTACATTACGCCAGTTATGGCACAAAAATATCAACCAGAGAAATCTCCACTGTGTTGGAGAGGGTGTGGCCAGAGGGGAACTATGTCCCATATTTTGGTGGGAATGCCCAAAGATTAGAGATTTCTGGCAGGTAGTAAGAGATTATATAAAATAGATCACGGGATCTGAGATCCCAGAAAACCCATGGAGTTGTCTATTCCATGTAACAGATATGGGAAAGTCAAAATACCATACTTAACAAATGCCGCAAAAATCATGATACCAAAAAAAAATGGCAAGAAATAGGATAGAATACATACATAGTATGGAATATCTGTGTAGTAGAGATGAAGAACTAATAGGAAGATTTGAAAATATATGGGAAAAGTGGGCTATTTTTAAGAATACAAGGACATTTTCTGAAGGACGGATGGTGAATAAGAACAGGATGTATGGAGTGGGCTAAATGGAAAGGGAAGAGGAAACGTAATGAACAATGGGGGTGGTGTTCGGGGGGTTGGTTTATGGAGGGAATGCAATTATTTTGTAAAATGTTTTTGTATATGGAAAAAAAATTAAAAATCAGCTGCTTCCTAAGGCCCCTTTCACACTGGGGCGCTTTGCAGGCGCTACAGTGCTAAAAATAGCGCCTACAAAGCCCCCTGAAACAACCACTGCTGTGTCTCCAGTGTGAAAGCCCGAGGGCTTTTACACTGGAGCGATGCGCTTGCAGGATGGTCAAAAAAGTCCTGCAAACCACATCTTCAGAGCGCTGTAGGAGCGGTGTATTAACCGCTCCTAAAGCACCCCTTCCTAGCGGTGCTTTGCAGGCGGTTTTAACCCTTTTTCGGCCGCTAGCGGGGGTTAAAACCGCCCCTCTAGCGGCCGAATAGCGCCGTTAAAACGACGGTAAAGCGAAGCTAAATATAGCGCTGCTTTACTGCCAACGCCCGTGACACTCCAGTGTGAAAGTAGCCTAAGAGAAGCTTGGCTGCAAAAGTTTGACAGTCACTGGAACAAAATGAGATTACAATTAACTGGCAAGTGCAGTGCAAGGTGTACACTGCTGGTGACTGCCTTTTTAACTTATTGGAGTTCAAAATATTTATAAGACATCAAGCATTTACTGACCACCACTTGACGCTTTGGGTTTGTAGTTTACCATAAACTGAGAGAAACCACATGATGATGGTAAGAAATGTTTTCCACAGCACTGATTTATCTCTAACTTCTGTCCAGCAACTTTAACTGCGGGGATGTTTGTGATATAATAAATATTTTATTTTCCAGCATTGTTCCAATTTTAGAAACAAATTAAGTTAAGATAAATGATGAATTTCTTCATATTTCTTTTCTTTCTGTAACAGATAAAGGGATATAGGAATTTATCTCATATACAAAATTGTAATCACTATAACCGCACGCTACTTAAAGTTTAATTATGGGGAATCACTGGGGTCTACTGATACCTATGGGACAGCCTCACGCAACTGGACAGAATTTCCCGTAGGCCATATTTTCTTAATCATTTCCCAGAATCTTACGTGGCATGATTATTGTGAAACATTAATCCAACTTTGCAAGTGCCTGGAACAAAAAAAACCTGTGTCCTACGTATGACAATTTTCCTTGCTGCTTACATTTAAACTTCATACAGGTACAAAATAAACAAATTAATGCAGTTTTATAGTCACTAACAAATCATTATTTTTTCCAAGGGCCTGAATTTGACCTGATATGCACTTCTTGCAATCCTCTGTAAAGCATCATTTATACTAGCAGATAGGGAAGCACCACTGAAAGCAAATCATGCAAATGTACTGATAGGAGGAGAGAGCAGAGTGATCAGTAAGATGATCTCATTAGACATGTGCACATTAAAATATTTCGTTTCGGAATTTTATTTTTTATTAAATTTTCTTCATGTATACAGAAATAACAATAAAGAAAAAAAGACCAAACACAGCAAGATTATGTATTCTTCATTTCATAGGCTCTATTCAACACCATGCAGATTTTCTTCGCCTTTTTTCCCCAACCCCCTTTCCTGCCCCTACCATTCTGATATTGCACATACCGTTCATTAGTGGCTACACTTCCATTTAACAACCAAAGGACAGGGAAAAAGGATTCCCTTCTCCTTCCGTATAATATTCTCTCTCCCCCCTCTCTAATCTACGACTTCTGGTGGATTCGTTTTAGCTAACCATGGGCTCCACATTTTATTAAACTCCTGAACATTATCTCTCTTTATATATACCGCCTTCTCTCTATATAAGGTCTCATTTACTATCCCAATCCAGTTATCTACCGTGGGAGGTTCCTTTGATTGCCATTTACCTGCTATTAGTTTTCTAGCTTGAAAAAAACATCTCAGCACTGCCGTAGTTTTGCTTTTACTCTCTTCCTGTTCTTCTCTATATCCCAATATACATCCTTTGGGTTCCAGCTCTACTTTAACTCCAAATGTCGTACTTATACTGTTAGTCACTTCCTTCCAGTAGTAAACCAGTTTGGGACAATTCCACAGCATGTGGATAAGATCTCCTGTTATTTGACATCTGGGACATTTATCATCAACCCTTCTGCCAAATCTAAACAGCCGCTTGGGGGTAAAGTATGCTCTATTAATTAGCATTAAATGTGACACTCTCTGCTGGGGGGATACTGACACCTTTGACCCTTTCTCCAAAATTCTTCTCCATTATTTATCCGGTATTAAGCCAAGATCTTTTTCCCATTTCACTTTTACCTTTTCAAGTCTCCCCTTTGAATCTATTTCCTTTCCCATATATTCATATAACCCCGATATCAGCCCTTTAGTTGATCCTATCTGCAGGATCTTTTGGAAGAGTGGCATTTTTTTCCATCTTAATGGTTGTTCTAAAAATTGTACCCCCAATGCGTGCAACACTTGTAGGTATGAGAAGAGGGAATATTGTGGTATATTAAACTCTCGTTTTAATTCCATACATTTTTTCAGTGTATTACCTCTATATAAATGGCACAATCTTCTAATCCCATTTCTTTCCCAGTCCCTTATTTTACCAATCATATAGATCTCTTTAAGGTTTTTATTATTCCAAAGGGGCGTTTGTTCAATCGTACCTTTATAATGTAATTGTTTTTTAACCGTTGCCCAGGTTTTCCTTATCATTTTTATAGTAGGGTATTCATGCCCAAATGAGCCCGCTTCTAATGTTTCTATTAATGTGTCATGACCCGCTTCCACCAGTATTAATTCTAGGTTCGGGGTGCCTCCACCCAGAACCCCACAGCCAACCAGCTGCTGCAACTGGGCCACCAGGAAGTACCGCTCCGGGTGGGGGACCGCGAGGCCTCCCTCTTTCACTGGGAGCTGGAGGGTAGAAAGAGGGATTCTAGCTTGACCGCCTTTCCAAATAAGTTCCCTAAAGAGGGTCTCAATTTTCCGGAACCAACTCCTGCATACCCACACCGGGGAATTGTGTAGCACATACAGGAGTTGCGGCATCCAGATCATCTTTATTAAAGCACATCGTCCCGCAACTGAGAGAGGAAGGTGTTTCCAGACAGCTATCTTCTTTTTAAATTTAATCAGCAATGGTACCAAATTAAAATTCACATATTGATTAGGATCTTTCGTCAGGACCACTCCTAAATACCTCAATGCATTAACCACTTCCAACTGGGTCATCCCTGGTATTTTGCCTTCCACATTTGAGTTCATTGGGAGTAGTTCTGATTTCTTCCAGTTTATTTCAAGCCCTGTAAACCTGTCGAATTTCTCCACTATACTCATTGCACTAGTTAATGAGCAATTTAATTCCCCCAAGAACAATAAAACATTGTCCGCATATAAAGCAATTTTTTCCTCCCTCCCCCCCTTCTTTTGGAACCCTGTTATGTCAATGCTGTTTCTAATAGCAATGGCAAGAGGTAACTTGCCGGATCTTGTAAATTCAGGAAAGCTCTCCTTATATTAATGCTTGTGGATCTATCAGCTATAAAACCGGTCTGGTCCGGATGAACCAGCCTTGCAATGACCTTGCTCAGCCGGCCCGCTAAAAACAATATTTTTGTGTCGGAGCACAATAGGGAGATTGGTCTATATGCCGAGGTGTCTAGGGGGTCTTTCCCTTCTTTCTGTAAAATTATGATGGTAGCCTCCAGCATTGAGTTGGGTAACCTTCCTTCTTTATTGGCTTCCTCCAACGTATTTAACAGTGTAGGGAACAAAATCTCTCCATACCTTTTATATATCTCGACAGGCAGTCCATCAGGACCCGGTGTTTTCTGATTTGCCATACCATTTACTGCCTGCTGGAGCTCCACCAGAGTTATTGGTGCCTCCATATCCTCTCTCTCTGCTTGGGTCACGGTGGGAAACTCCATTTCCCGCAGGAAATCCTCCATCATAAAAGTCTGGATTATCCCTATTGGATTAGCTATAATCTCACCACCCTCAGTTCTAATAGCCTGAACCATCGAGGTTGGGGAGTTGGTTTTTACTATCTGTGCTAACATCCTTCCTACACTTTCCCCTTCTGCAAACGCAGATTGCCGTTGGAGGAGCCTTCTAGTCTCAACTTTTTCCATGATGACTAATTTATAGTTTCTTTGCCTATCTATCCAGATTTTTTTATTCTCCACTGTTGGATCTACTATAAAATAGTTTTCGGCTTCCATCATTTCTCTCTGCGCTTTTTCCTCTACTACTCTAGATTTTTTATTAAACTTAGCCACTTGCTGTATCAGAATTCCTCTTAGAAATGCTTTCAATGTATCCCATATTATACTGGGTGGTGCTGACTCTTTATTAAATACCAAGAATTCCTTTATTTTGGGCAGGATCTCATCTGATTCCTTAATCAGGTCTAACCATCCTGGATTAATCCTCCACTCCCCCCGTACTCTTCTTTCCCCCACCTTCATTGACATAACTATTGGGGAATGATCCGATATCCCCCTTGGGCAGTAATTAACTTTTTCCACACTCGGCACCGCACCCACACTCCCCAGGACCAAATCTATCCTGGAGAGCGTGGAATGCGTAGCAGAGTAGCACGAATACTGCTGCACTTCAGGATTACGAACCCTCCATATATCCACCAAACCCACTTCTTCTATAAACTGGCCCAATTTACTTTTCTACACAGTAACAGAGGATATCTTTATAGGGAACCTATCTAATTTATTATTTAAAAGCTCATTAAAGTCACCCATTACTAATACTGGGGTTTCCCCTTTATCCTGTAAGAATTCATTCAGTTTGAGCAACACATCCATTTTAAATGGTGGGGGAATATAAACATTAGCAATCACATATGCTCCACTTTCAATCGTACAATACAAAAAAATATATCTTCCATATTCATCAATGTCAATCTGTCTGCAGGAGAAATTCACTCCAGATCTTATCAGTATACTAACCCCCTACTATATAGAGTACACTGAGTGATATTGAAATTGGTATTTCTTATTCTGTAAGACCCGGGCAGATTGCTTAGTTAACTGAGTCTCCTGCAGACAGATCAATCCTACTCCCCACCCCTCCAGTACGGCAAGCACAGCTGCTTTCTTGGCCGGAGTCCCCAGTCCCCTAACATTCCATGTTCCTATATTAATCGCTATCATTTCGCCTTACATTGCCGCAGGGACATCGGTCAGCGCGAGGTATACCCTTATTTGGGTCAGCCCTTACAACTATTATCATCTCCACCCTTACTCTTCTAGTACTTTCCCTTTCCCTTACCAGAAAACCACCAACAGTACGTGATCTCACCTTCATATCATAGCAATAAGAGTTATACGCATATACTTCCCACATATCTACTTCCCACTATTATTATACAACCATTACTCTCGTGTACTTTTATCCCCATTATCTTATAGTGATAAAACAATAAAAAAAAAACAAAAAAGAGAGAAGAAGGAAAAAAAAAAAAAGAACAGGAAAAAGAGGAAGAGGAGGAGGAGGACCATACAGATCCACCCTCCCCAACAAGGTCTTCCATTTATATACCCTATTGTATAGGTATTCTCTTTCTTAATTTTTAGTGAAATTTGTGCCACTCCTTTGTTTAGTGTCTTTATATTTTGTGTTGTGCACCTTTCTTCAAATTTATAATAAGTTTTTATGGACCTAACTACCCTATTCCCTCCCCACCTCCCACACCCTCCCCCCTTTCTTTTCCACCTAGCTAGGTGTTCCCCTAATGCCGCGTACACACGAGCGGACTTTCCCGCGGGATTGTCCGCCGGACTAGAAAAGGAAAAAAATAAACCATTTAAAACCGCTTGCGGCTTTAATGTCATGTCTTGTCCTGGCAATATGGCTGAAAATCCTTGAGAAAAATGGCATGGCTACCCCATCAACCCCCCCCCCACCCCAGCCCCTTTGGGTCTTGTATGGATATTAAGGGGAACCCGCACCCAAAATAAAACCCTATACCTACAACCCTATATACTCTGAACATCAGTATACAGGCGGTGCAAACAAGACAGGGACTGTAGGTTTGTTCTTAAGTAGAATCTGAACAGGTACATTTTTAAGTGTAGCTCCATCCAAAAAAAATCTCATTTTAAGCTTTTTGGAGAACATAGGGAGGGGTTATCACCCCTGTAACATTTGCTGTCTTTCCACATCTGTTCAGAACATTTCATCTCACTTTCCGTCCCAATGACAAATGTTTTTGGAAAAGTGGGGTTTTAATTGAAACAAGGATTGGTGATAAAGCATCAGTAGAGAGGAGATACCTTTTTCCCAAATTAAATGTAACAGGATGGAATTTCCCTTCCTAGGGGTAGATTTCCTCTCACTTCCTGTTTTCTCCTTCCGTTTGCAAGTAGGAGTCGTTTGTAAGTTGGATGTTTGAAAGTAGGGGCCTGCCGTATATACTCTGCAGAAATTTGCCCCATTTAGATGTTGGTGTAGCCACAACACTGTAAGCCCTCACAGTCACTCTTGGTGGGCACAGGAATTGGCCCTGCTGTGAATTATTAGATCAAGATTTGTAATTGCACGCACCTGTTGAACAGGGCAGAAAAATTGGGCCTTTGGTGGTGGTGGTGGTGGTGGACGGTGTTGCCACAAGACTGTAAGCCCTCACAGTTACTCTTGGTGGGCGCAGGAATGGGCCCTGCTGTGAACTATTAGATCAAGATTTGTAATTACACGCCCCTTTTAAACAGGGGCTGAAAAATTGTGCCTTAGGCACTGGTGCTGGTGCCACAACACTGCAACCCCTCACAGATACTGTACTTGGAGCACAGCAATGAGACCTGTTGCAAAGCATTGCATAAAAAATTGTAATTACATGCCCCTGATAAACAGGGGCTGAAAAATTGGGCCTTAGCCACTGGTGTGGTGGCACCCAGAAACAAAAATGTTCTTCCAAGCTATCAAGGGATGGATCATTGAGGAGGAGGAAGAGGATAGTCAGTGAACATAACAGGACAGTCACTCAGCATCAGCATAGGCAGTCTTGAAGGGATGTGACATTATAAATTATTCAGTTATATCCGCTTCAGGTGCCTGGTAGCTGGTGGTGATCCAAGACTGATTCATCTTTATGAAGGTCAGTCAATCAACCGAGTCAGTGGACAGGCGCACCCTGTGATCGGTGACAAATCCTCCAGCAGCACTGAATGTGCATTCGGAAAGAACGCTGGATGCAGGCCAGTAGCTCAATTGCATACTGTGCAAGCTCTGGCCAGTGATCCATCCTCAAGACCCAGTAAGCCAGAGGATTTTCGGTGGGAAAGGTGTCCAAGTCTGACCTTGCCCCTAGGTATTCCTGCACCATGTATATCAGATGCTGGCGATGGTTGCTGGAACCGATCATACCTTGGGGCTGCGGACTAAAAAATTGTCTGAACGCATCTGTCAGACGTCCACCTTCCCCACCGCTCCTTCTACTACTGACCGAAGCCTCAACAACTCGTCGTCCAGGACCAGGAGTTTGTAACCTCCCAGTCTCTGGGAACGCGTTGCACAGACCTTTCTGCAAGGCCTCCCTGAGATGTCTCATTCTCTGCTCCCTCTGCGACGGCAAAATAAGGTCCGCAACCTTACCCTTGCACCGTGGATCAAGGAGAGTGGCCAGCCAGTAATGGTCCCTCTCCTTGATCCAAAGAATACGAGGATCCTTCCGCAGGCTTTGCAGGATCAGGGAGGCCATGCAACGTAGGTTAGCTGAGGCATGCGGTCCAGAGTCTTCTGGGTCACTGAGGACGACATGATCGCCAGCCACCTCCTCCCAGCCACGTACAAGTCCACTGGTTTGTTGGGACTGTACATCATCCCTAAAAGACTGCTTCTGCTGCTGATGCTGAGTGCCAGGCTCCACCTCCATGCTCACACAATCCTCCTCCTTCTCCTCCTCCTCCTCCTCCTCATCCTCTTCCTGTGTGATGGGTGGGAGAGAAGGAACACTGTCTGGATAAAGGGGGCCATGAGAGGCAAGGAAGTCCTCCTCTTCCTGCCTCTGTTCTGCCTCAAGTGCCCTGTCCATTATCCCACGCAGCGTATGCTCCAACAGGTGGACAAGAGGTACAGTGTCACTGATGCATGCACTGTCACTGCTCACCATCCTCGTGGCCTCCGCAAATGGTGACAGGACAGTGCATGCATCCCTGATCATGCTCCACTGGCGTGGGGAAAAAAATCCAAGCTCCCCGGACCCTGTCCTGGTGCCGTAGTCGCACAGGTACTCACTGATGGCCCTCTGCTGCGTGTGCAGTCGCTGCAGCATGGCCAACGTTGAGTTCCACCTGGTGGGCATGTCACATATAAAGCGGTTCTTGGGCAGGTTCAACTCCTTTTGCAGCTCAGCCAGCCGAGCACTGGCATTATACGATTGGCGGAAATGCACACAGACTTTCCTGGCCTGCCTCAGGACATCCTGTAAGCCTGAGTACCTGCCCAAGAACCGCTGCACCACCAGGTTGAGGACGTGAGCCATACAGGGCACATGGGTCAGCTGCCCCTGTCGCAGGGGGGAGAGGAGGTTGGTGCCATTGTCAGAAACCACCATTCCTGGCTTAAGCTGGCGTGGCGTCAACCACCTCTCGGCCTGCCCCTGCAGAGCTGCCAGAACCTCTGCCCCAGTGTGGCTCCTGTCCCCCAAACACACCAGCGCAAGCACGGCATGGCATCTTTTTGCCTGCGTACTAGCGTAGCCCCTTGTACGCCTAAGGAGCACCGCTGGTTCCGAGGACAGAGCACTCGAAGAGGCCATGGAGGAGAAGAAGAGGAGGGGGTGGAGGAGAGAGGTGTGTCACAACCAGTAGTAGCATTTTGGAGGCGTGGTGGCGGAACAACCTCCAACACTACTGCACCTTGTCCTGCATCCCTCCCAGCTGCCAATAGAGTGACCCAATGGGCCGTGAAAGACATGTAACATCCCTGTCCATGCCTGCTGGACCATGAGTCAGCGGTAATATGCACCTTACGGCTGACCGCCCTGTCCAGCGAGGCATGGACATTGCCTTCCACATGCCGGTAGAGAGCCGGAATCGCCTCCCGTGAGAAAAACTGGCGTTTGGGAACCTGCCACTGAGGAACCGCACATTGAACAAACTCACGGAAGGGGGCCGAGTCTACCAACTGAAAAGGCAGCAGTTGAAGTGCTACCAATTTAGCCAAGCTAGCATTCAACCACTGGGCATGTGGATGGCTGGGAGTAAACCTCTTTCGACGGTCCAGCAGCTGGGGCAGGGAAATTTGCCTGGTAGAATCGGACGTCGGTGTACTGCTAACAGAGTGCCCGCAAGTACTTGGCTGTGACACACCTAATTCTACACCTTCATTCCTCTCAGAGCAGCTTTCAGAGAGGACTGAAGATATAGTGGGGTTGGAGATCCCAGCTGATGAGGAGCAAGGAGAGGTCCGCTTTGTTCTTTGGTGTGGGTCTTTAATGTGCGCTTGCCAACGAGCTGCATGGCAGGTCGACATATGTCTGGTCATGCTTGTGGTGCCCAAGCGGCTGATGTTTTGGCCACGCGAGATACGCTTGAGACATGTGTTGCAAATAGCAGTGGTGCGATCTGATGCACTCGTCTCAAAAAAGGCCCACACCAAAGAACTTTTGTGATAACGTGAAGACGCAGCACCCTGCACAGGCGGAGCTCTGCGGTGTGATTTAGTTGGTGTGCTGGCCTCCGGAGGGCATCCTGCCTTGTTGGACATGTGCCACCTCCTCCTCCTCCTCTTTCCCTTCAGGCACCCACGTGGAGTCAGTGACCTCATCATCCCCTCCCTCTTCACCACTGGAGCAAACCTGGAAGTAAGCTGCAGCTGGTGGAACATGACTGCCAGATTGCTGTCCTTGAGCATCCCCTCTCTCTGCGCGCACGCTAATGCCTTCCTCTAGCTGGGTATCATCATCCGAGCCTTCAAAACGTTGGGCATCCTCCTGGAGCATGTACCCAACACTGTGCTCAAACAGTTCGGGGGACTCCTCAGGAGGACATGGTGGGTCTAGGGAAGGGGTGCCTGATGATGCCATTGAGTACGCGTTGGCAGCTGTTCTGCCAGTACCCTGAGCCTGGGTGAGAGAGGATGAGGAGGATGAGGAGGGATTGGTCATCCATTCTACCAAGCCTTCGGCATGATGCGGCTCAACATGTCCAGCTGCCGAAAACAAGGACAAGCGTGTCCCATGGCCATGTGCTGATGACGATACACGACCACGTCCACGTCCACGACCAGCACTGTTGTCTCAAGAAACAGAGCCTGCTTGCCCTGTGTTTTTGCCTTGGGACTGTCTGCCTGTCCTTGGCGGTCTTCCAGGCATTGTAGTGGGTAGTGTATATTGTGCTGGAGTCACACAGCACACACACTAACTCCTGAAGATGGCTGCCTTAGATGACAGCAACAGGGCCTTACGGCAGATAGAGGCTGCCTTAGATGACAACAACTGGGCCTTATGGCAGATAGAGAGGCTGAGGTGGTTTTATGTGTGCTGTACTAACAGAGCACACACACGCTAGCTCCTGGAGATGCCTGGCTGCCTTCGATGACAACAACTGGGCCTTACGGCAAGTAGAGGCTGCCTTATATGACAACAACTGGGCATTATAGCAGATAGAGAGGCTGAGGTGGTTTTATGTGTGATGTACTAACAGAGCACACACACGCTAGCTCCTGGAGATGCCTGGCTAACTTTTGATGACAACAACTGGGCCTTACGGCAGATAGAGACTGCCTTATATGACCACCCCTGGGCCTTATAGCAGATAGAGGCTGAGGTGGTTTTATGTGTGATGTACTAACAGAGCACACACACGCTAGCTCCTGGAGATGCCTGGCTGCCTTTGATGACAACAACTGGGGCTTACGGCAGATAGAGTCTGCCTTATATGACAACAACTGGGCCTTATAGCAGATAGAGAGGCTGAGGTGGTTTTATGTGTGATGTACTAACAGAGCACACACACGCTAGCTCCTGGAGATGCCTGGCTGCCTTTGATGACAACAACTGGGCCTTACGGCAGATAGAGTCTGCCTTATATGACAACAACTGGGCCTTATAGCAGATAGAGAGGCGGAGGTGGTTTTATGTGTGATGTACTAACAGAGCACACACACGCTAGCTCCTGGAGATGCCTGGCTGCCTTCGATGACAACAACTGGGCCTTACGGCAGATAGAGACTGCCTTATATGACAACAACTGGGCCTTATAGCAGATAGAGAGGCGGAGGTGGTTTTATGTGTGATGTACTAACAGAGCACACACACACATGCTAGCTCCTGGAGATGCCTGGCTGCATTCGATGACAACAACTGGGCCTTACGGCAGATAGAGACTGCCTTATATGACAACAACTGGGCCTTATAGCAGATAGAGAGGCTGAGGTGGTTTTATGTGTGATGTACTAACAGAGCACACACACACATGCTAGCTCCTGGAGATGCCTGGCTGCATTCGATGACAACAACTGGGCCTTACGGCAGATAGAGACTGCCTTATATGACAACAACTGGGCCTTATAGCAGATAGAGAGGCTGATGTGGTTTTATGTGTGATGTACTAACAGAGCACACACACACACGCTAGCTCCTGGAGATGCCTGCTGCCTTCGATGACAACAACTGGGCCTTACGGCAGATAGAGACTGCCTTATATGACAAAAACTGGGCCTTATAGCAGATAGAGAGGCGGAGGTGGTTTTATGTGTGATGTACTAACAGAGCACACACACACTCGCTCCTGGAGATGCCTGGCTACCTTCGATGACAACAACTGGGCCTTACGGCAGATAGAGACTGCCTTATATGACAACAACTGGGCCTTATAGCAGATAGAGAGGCTGAGGTGGTTTTATGTGTGCTGTACTAACAGAGCACACACACGATAGCTCCTGGAGATGCCTGGCTGCCTTCGATGACAACAACTGGGCCTTACGGCAGATAGAGACTGCCTTATATGACAACAACTGGGCCTTATAGCAGATAGAGAGGCTGAGGTGGTTTTATGTGTGTTGTACTAACAGAGCGCACACACACACACACGCTAGCTCCTGTAGATGCCTGGCTGCCTTCGATGACAACAACTGGGCTTACGGCAGATAGAGACTGCCTTATATGACAACAACTGGGCCTTATAGCAGATAGAGTGACTGAGGTGGTTTTATGTGTGATGTACTAACAGAGCACACACACACGCTAGCTCCTGGAGATGCCTGGCTGCCTTCAAAGACAACAACTGGGCCTTACGGCAGATAGAGACTGCCTTATATGACAACAACTGGGCCTTATAGCAGATAGAGAGGCTGAGGTGGTTTTATGTGTGATGTACTAACAGAGCACACACACACACGCTAGCTCCTGGAGATGCCTGGCTGACTTCGATGACAACAACTGGGCCTTACGGCAGATAGAGACTGCCTTATATGACAACAACTGGGCCTTATAGCAGATAGGGAGGCGGAGGTGGTTTTATGTGTGATGTACTAACAGAGCACACACACACTAGCTCCTGGAGATGCCTGGCTGCCTTATATGACAACAACTGGGCCTTATGGCAGATAGAGACTGCCTTATATGAAAACAACTGGGCCTTATAGCAGATAGAGAGGCTGAGGTGGTTTTATGTGTGATATACTAACAGAGCACACACACACTAGCTGCTGGAGATGCCTGGCTGCCTTCGATGACAAAAACTGGGCCTTACGGCAGATAGAGACTGCCTTATATGACAACAACTGGGCCTTATAGCAGATAGAGAGGCTGAGGTGGTTTTATGTGTGATGTACTAACAGAGCACACACACACGCTAGCTCCTGGAGATGCCTGGCTGCCTTCGATGACAACAACTGGGCCTTATAGCAGATAGAGTGACTGAGGTGGTTTTATGTGTGATGTACTAACAGAGCACACACACACACGCTAGCTCCTGGAGATGCCTGGCTGCCTTTGATGACAACAACTGGGCCTTACGGCAGATAGAGACTGCCTTATATGACAACAACTGGGCCTTATAGCAGATAGAGAGGCTGAAGTGGTTTTATGTGTGATGTACTAACAGAGCACACACACACACGCTAGCTCCTGGAGATGCCTGGCTGCCTTCGATGACAACAACTGGGCCTTACGGCAGATAGAGACTGCCTTATATGACAACAACTGGGCCTTATAGCAGATAAAGAGGCTGAGGTGGTTTTATGTGTGATGTACTAACAGAGCACACACACACTAGCTCCTGGAGATGCCTGGCTGCCTTCGATGACAACAACTGGTCCTTATAGCAGATAGAGAGGCTGGGGTGGTTTTATGTGTGATGTACTAACAGAGCACACACACACACGCTAGCTCCTGGAGATGCCTGGCTGCCTTCGATGACAACAACTGGGCCTTACGGCAGATAGAGACTGCCTTATATGACAACAACTGGGCCTTATAGCAGATAGAGAGGCTGAGGTGGTTTTATGTGTGCTGTACTAACAGAGCACATACACACACACGCTAGCTCCTGGAGATGCCTGGCTGCCATCGATGACAACAACTGGGCCTTATAGCAGATAGAGTGACTGAGGTGGTTTTATGTGTGATGTACTAACAGAGCACACACACACACGCTAGCTCCTGGAGATGCCTGGCTGCCTTCGATGACAACAACTGGGCCTTACGGCAGATAGAGACTGCCTTATATGACAACAACTGGGCCTTATAGCAGATAGAGAGGCTGAGGTGGTTTTATGTGTGATGTACTAACAGAGCACACACACACGCTAGCTCCTGGAGATGCCTGGCTGCCTTCGATGACAACAACTGGGCCTTTTAGCAGATAGAGTGACTGAGGTGGTTTTATGTGTGATGTACTAACAGAGCACACACACACACGCTAGCTCCTGGAGATGCCTGGTTGCCTTCGATGACAATAACTGGGCCTTATGGCAGATAGAGACTACCTTATATGACAACAACTGGGCCTTATAGCAGATAGAGAGGCTGAGGTGGTTTTATGTGTGATGTACTAACAGAGCACACACACACACGCTAGATCCTGGAGATGCCTGGCTGCCTTCGATGACAACAACTGGGTCTTACGGCAGATAGAGACTGCCTTATATGACAACAACTGGGCCTTATAGCAGATAAAGAGGCTGAGGTGGTTTTATGTGTGCTGTACTAACAGAGCACACACACACGCTAGCTCCTGGAGATGCCTGGCTGCCTTCGATGACAACAACTGGTCCTTACGGCAGATAGAGACTCCCTTATATGACAACAACTGGGCCTTATAGCAGATAGAGAGGCTGAGGTGGTTTTATGTGTGCTGTACTAACAGAGCACACACACACACACGCTAGCTCCTGGAGATGCCTGGCTGCCATCGATGACAACAACTGGGCCTTATAGCAGATAGAGTGACTGAGGTGGTTTTATGTGTGATGTACTAACAGAGCCCACACACACGCTAGCTCCTGGAGATGCCTGGCTGCCTTCGATGACAACAACTGGGCCTTACGGCAGATAGAGACTGCCTTATATGACAACAACTTTGCCTTATAGCAGATAGAGAGGCTGAGGTGGTTTTATGTGTGATGTACTAACAGAGCACACACACACTAGCTCCTGGAGATGCCTGGCTGCCTTCAATGACAACAACTGGGCCTTACGGCAGATAGAGACTGCCTTATATGACAACAACTGGGCCTTATAGCAGATAGAGAGGCTGAGGTGGTTTTATGTGTGATGTACTAACAGAGCACACACACACATGCTAGCTCCTGGAGATGCCTGGCTGCCTTCGATGACAACAACTGGGCCTTACGGCAGATAGAGACTGCCTTATATGACAACAACTGGGCCTTATAGCAGATAGAGAGGCTGAGGTGGTTTTATGTGTGATGTACTAACAGAGCACACACACACTCGCTAGCTCCTGGAGATGCCTGGCTGCCTTCGATGACAACAACTGGGCCTTACGGCAGATAGAGACTGCCTTATATGACAACAACTGGGCCTTATAGCAGATAGAGAGGCTGAGGTGGTTTTATGTGTGATGTACTAACAGAGCACACACACACATGCTAGCTCCTGGAGATTCCTGGCTGCATTCGATGACAACAACTGGGCCTTACGGCAGATAGAGACTGCCTTATATGACAACAACTGGGCCTTATAGCAGATAGAGAGGCTGATGTGGTTTTATGCGTGATGTACTAACAGAGCACACACACACACTAGCTCCTGGAGATGCCCGGCTGCCTTCGATGACAACAACTGGGCCTTATAGCAGATAGAGAGGCTGAGGTGGTTTTATGTGTGATGTACTAACAGAGCACACACACACACGCTAGCTCCTGGAGATGCCTGGCTGCCTTCGATGACAACAACTGGGCCTTACGGCAGATAGAGACTGCCTTATATGACAAAAACTGGGCCTTATAGCAGATAGAGAGGCTGAGGTGGTTTTATGTGTGATGTACTAACAGAGCACACACACACACGCTAGCTCCTGGAGATGCCTGGCTACCTTCGATGACAACAACTGGGCCTTACGGCAGATAGAGACTGCCTTATATGACAACAACTGGGCCTTATAGCAGATAGAGAGGCTGAGGTGGTTTTATGTGTGCTGTACTAACAGAGCACACACACGATAGCTCCTGGAGATGCCTGGCTGCCTTCGATGACAACAACTGGGCCTTACGGGAAATAGAGACTGCCTTATATGACAACAACTGGGCCTTATAGCAGATAGAGAGGCTGAGGTGGTTTTATGTGTGTTGTACTAACAGAGCGCACACACACACACACGCTAGCTCCTGTAGATGCCTGGCTGCCTTCGATGACAACAACTGGGCCTTACGGCAGATAGAGACTGCCTTATATGACAACAACTGGGCCTTATAGCAGATAGAGTGACTGAGGTGGTTTTATGTGTGATGTACTAACAGAGCACACACACACGCTAGCTCCTGGAGATGCCTGGCTGCCTTCAAAGACAACAACTGGGCCTTACGGCAGATAGAGACTGCCTTATATGACAACAACTGGGCCTTATAGCAGATAGAGAGGCTGAGGTGGTTTTATGTGTGCTGTACTAACAGAGCACACACACACACGCTAGCTCCTGGAGATGCCTGGCTGACTTCGATGACAACAACTGGGCCTTACGGCAGATAGAGACTGCCTTATATGACAACAACTGGGCCTTATAGCAGATAGGGAGGCGGAGGTGGTTTTATGTGTGATGTACTAACAGAGCACACACGCTTGCTCCTGTAGATGCCTGGCTGCCTTATATGACAACAACTGGGCCTTATGGCAGATAGAGACTGCCTTATATGAAAACAACTGGGCCTTATAGCAGATAGAGAGGCTGAGGTGGTTTTATGTGTGATATACTAACAGAGCACACACACACTAGCTGCTGGAGATGCCTGGCTGCCTTCGATGACAAAAACTGGGCCTTACGGCAGATAGAGACTGCCTTATATGACAACAACTGGGCCTTATAGCAGATAGAGAGGCTGAGGTGGTTTTATGTGTGATGTACTAACAGAGCACACACACACGCTAGCTCCTGGAGATGCCTGGCTGCCTTCGATGACAACAACTGGGCCTTATAGCAGATAGAGTGACTGAGGTGGTTTTATGTGTGATGTACTAACAGAGCACACACACACACGCTAGCTCCTGGAGATGCCTGGCTGCCTTTGATGACAACAACTGGGCCTTACGGCAGATAGAGACTGCCTTATATGACAACAACTGGGCCTTATAGCAGATAGAGAGGCTGAAGTGGTTTTATGTGTGCTGTACTAACAGAGCACACACACACACGCTAGCTCCTGGAGATGCCTGGCTGCCTTCGATGACAACAACTGGGCCTTACGGCAGATAGAGACTGCCTTATATGACAACAACTGGGCCTTATAGCAGATAAAGAGGCTGAGGTGGTTTTATGTGTGATGTACTAACAGAGCACACACACACTAGCTCCTGGAGATGCCTGGCTGCCTTCGATGACAACAACTGGTCCTTACGGCAGATAGAAAGGCTGGGGTGGTTTTATGTGTGATGTACTAACAGAGCACACACACACACGCTAGCTCCTGGAGATGCCTGGCTGCCTTCGATGACAACAACTGGGCCTTACGGCAGATAGAGACTGCCTTATATGACAACAACTGGGCCTTATAGCAGATAGAGAGGCTGAGGTGGTTTTATGTGTGCTGTACTAACAGAGCACACACACACACGCTAGCTCCTGGAGATGCCTGGCTGCCTTCAATGACAACAACTGGGCCTTACGGCAGATAGAGACTGCCTTATATGACAACAACTGGGCCTTTTAGCAGATAGAGAGTCTGAGGTAGTTTTATGTGTGATGTACTAACAGAGCACACACACACACGCTAGCTCCAAGAGATGCCTGGCTGCCTTTGATGACAACAACTGGGCCTTACGGCAGATAGGGACTGCCTTATATGACAACAACTGGGCCTTATAGCAGATAGAGAGGCTGAGGTGGTTTTATGTGTGATGTACTATCAGAGCACACACACACACACGCTAGCTCCTGGAGATGCCTGGCTGCCTTCGATGACAACAACTGGGTCTTACGGCAGATAGAGACTGCCTTATATGACAACAACTGGGCCTTATAGCAGATAGAGAGGCTGAGGTGGTTTTATGTGTGATGTACTAACAGAGCACACACACGCTAGCTCCTGGAGATGCCTGGCTGCCTTCGATGACAACAACTGGGCCTTACGGCAGATAGAGACTGCCTTATGTGACAACAACTGGGCCTTGTAACAGATAGAGAGGCTGAGGTGGTTTTATGTGTGATGTACTAACAGAGCACACACACACATGCTAGCTCCTGGAGATTACTGGCTGCCTTCGATGACAACAACTGGGCCTTACGGCAGATAGAGACTGCCTTATATGACAACAACTGGGCCTTATAGCAGATAGAGAGGCTGAGGTGGTTTTATGCGTGATGTACTAACAGAGCACACACACACACTAGCTCCTGGAGATGCCTGGCTGCCTTCGATGACAACAACTGGGCCTTACGGCAGATAGAGACTGCCTTATATGACAACAACTGGGCCTTATAGCAGATAGAGAGGCTGAGGTGGTTTTATGTGTGTTGTACTAACAGAACACACACACACACACGCTAGCTCCTGTAGATGCCTGGCTGCCTTCGATGACAACAACTGGGCCTTACGGCAGATAGAGACTGCCTTATATGACAACAACTGGGCCTTATAGCAGATAGAGAGGCTGAGGTGGTTTTATGTGTGATGTACTAACAGAGCACACACACACACGCTAGCTCATGGAGATGCCTGGCTGCCTTTGATGACAACAACTGGGCCTTACGGCAGATAGAGACTGCCTTATATGACAACAACTGGGCCTTATAGCAGATAGAGAGGCTGAGGTGGTTTTATGTGTGCTGTACTAACAGAGCACACACACGCTAGCTCCTGGAGATGCCTGGCTGCCTTTTGATGACAACAACTGGGCCTTACGGCAGATAGAGACTGCCTTATATGACAACAACTGGGCCTCATAGCAGATAGAGAGGCTGAGGTGGTTTTATGTGTGATGTACTAACAGAGCACACACACGCTAGCTCCTGGAGATGCCTGGCTGCCTTTGATGACAACAACTGGGCCTTACGGCAGATAGAGACTGCCTTATATGACAACAACTGGGCCTTATAGCAGATAGAGAGGCTGAGGTGGTTTTATGTGTGCTGTACTAACAGAGCACACACACACGCTAGCTCCTGGAGATGCCTGGCTGCCTTCGATGACAACAACTGGGCCTTATGGCAGATAGAGACTGCCTTATATGACAACAACTGGGCCTTATAGCAAATAAAGAGGCTGAGGTGGTTTTATGTGTGCTGTACTAACAGAGCACACACACACGCTAACTCCTGGAGATGCCTGGCTGCCTTCGATGACAACAACTGGGCCTTACGGCAGATAGAGACTGCCTTATATGACAACAACTGGGCCTTATAGCAGATAGAGAGGCTGAGGTGGTTTTATGTGTGATGTACTAACAGAGCACACACACACACGCTAGCTCCTGGAGATGCCTGGCTGCCTCGATGACAACAACTGGGCCTTACGGCAGATAGAGACTGCCTTATATGACAACAACTGGGCCTTATAGCAGATAGAGAGGCTGAGGTGGTTTTATGTGTGATGTACTAACAGAGCACACACACACACGCTAGCTCCTGGAGATGCCTGGCTGCCTTCAATGACAACAACTGGGCCTTACGGCAGATAGAGACTGCCTTATATGACAACAACTGGGCCTTTTAGCAGATAGAGAGTCTGAGGTAGTTTTATGTGTGATGTACTAACAGAGCACACACACACACGCTAGCTCCAAGAGATGCCTGGCTGCCTTTGATGACAACAACTGGGCCTTACGGCAGATAGGGACTGCCTTATATGACAACAACTGGGCCTTATAGCAGATAGAGAGGCTGAGGTGGTTTTATGTGTGATGTACTAACAGAGCACACACACACACACGCTAGCTCCTGGAGATGCCTGGCTGCCTTCGATGACAACAACTGGGTCTTACGGCAGATAGAGACTGCCTTATATGACAACAACTGGGCCTTATAGCAGATAGAGAGGCTGAGGTGGTTTTATGTGTGATGTACTAACAGAGCACACACACGCTAGCTCCTGGAGATGCCTGGCTGCCTTCGATGACAACAACTGGGCCTTACGGCAGATAGAGACTGCCTTATGTGACAACAACTGGGCCTTGTAACAGATAGAGAGGCTGAGGTGGTTTTATGTGTGATGTACTAACAGAGCACACACACACATGCTAGCTCCTGGAGATTACTGGCTGCCTTCGATGACAACAACTGGGCCTTACGGCAGATAGAGACTGCCTTATATGACAACAACTGGGCCTTATAGCAGATAGAGAGGCTGAGGTGGTTTTATGTGTGATGTACTAACAGAGCACACACACACACTAGCTCCTGGAGATGCCTGGCTGCCTTCGATGACAACAACTGGGCCTTACGGCAGATAGAGACTGCCTTATATGACAACAACTGGGCCTTATAGCAGATAGAGAGGCTGAGGTGGTTTTATGTGTGTTGTACTAACAGAACACACACACACACACGCTAGCTCCTGTAGATGCCTGGCTGCCTTCGATGACAACAACTGGGCCTTACGGCAGATAGAGACTGCCTTATATGACAACAACTGGGCCTTATAGCAGATAGAGAGGCTGAGGTGGTTTTATGTGTGATGTACTAACAGAGCACACACACACACGCTAGCTCATGGAGATGCCTGGCTGCCTTTGATGACAACAACTGGGCCTTACGGCAGATAGAGACTGCCTTATATGACAACAACTGGGCCTTATAGCAGATAGAGAGGCTGAGGTGGTTTTATGTGTGCTGTACTAACAGAGCACACACACGCTAGCTCCTGGAGATGCCTGGCTGCCTTTTGATGACAACAACTGGGCCTTACGGCAGATAGAGACTGCCTTATATGACAACAACTGGGCCTCATAGCAGATAGAGAGGCTGAGGTGGTTTTATGTGTGATGTACTAACAGAGCACACACACGCTAGCTCCTGGAGATGCCTGGCTGCCTTTGATGACAACAACTGGGCCTTACGGCAGATAGAGACTGCCTTATATGACAACAACTGGGCCTTATAGCAGATAGAGAGGCTGAGGTGGTTTTATGTGTGCTGTACTAACAGAGCACACACACGCTAGCTCCTGGAGATGCCTGGCTGCCTTCGATGACAACAACTGGGCCTTATGGCAGATAGAGACTGCCTTATATGACAACAACTGGGCCTTATAGCAAATAAAGAGGCTGAGGTGGTTTTATGTGTGCTGTACTAACAGAGCACACACACACGCTAACTCCTGGAGATGCCTGGCTGCCTTCGATGACAACAACTGGGCCTTACGGCAGATAGAGACTGCCTTATATGACAACAACTGGGCCTTATAGCAGATAGAGAGGCTGAGGTGGTTTTATGTGTGTTGTACTAACAGAGCACACACACACACGCTAGCTCCTGGAGATGCCTGGCTGCCTTCGATGACAACAACTGGGCCTTACGGCAGATAGAGACTGCCTTATATGACAACAACTGGGCCTTATAGCAGATAGAGAGGCTGAGGTGGTTTTATGTGTGTTGTACTAACAGAGCACACACACGCTAACTCCTGTAGATGCCTGGCTGCCTTCGATGACAACAACTGGGCCTTACGGCAGATAGAGACTGCCTTATATGACAACAACTGGGCCTTATAGTAGATAAAGAGGCTGAGGTGGTTTTATGTGTGCTGTACTAACAGAGCACACACACACGCTAGCTCCTGGAGATGCCTGGCTGCCTTCAATGACAACAACCGGGCCTTACGGCAGATAGAGACTGCCTTATATGACAACAACTGGGCCTTATAGCAGATAGAGAGGCTGAGGTGGTTTTATGTGTGATGTACTAACAGAGCACACACACACTAGCTCCTGGAGATGCCTGGCTGCCTTCGATGACAACAACTGGGCCTTACGGCAGATAGAGACTGCCTTATATGACAACAACTGGGCCTTATAGCAGATAGAGAGGCTGAGGTGGTTTTATGTGTGATGTACTAACAGAGCACACACACACTAGCTCCTGGAGATGCCTGGCTGCCTTCGATGACAACAACTGGGCCTTATGGCAGATAGAGACTGCCTTATATGACAACAAATGGGCCTTATAGCAGATAGAGAGGCTGAGGTGGTTTTATGTGTGATGTACTAACAGAGCACACACACACTCTAGCTCCTGGAGATGCCTGGCTGCCTTCGATGACAACAACTGGGCCTTACGGCAGATAGAGACTGCCTTATATGACAACAACTGGGCCTTATAGCAGATAGAGAGGCTGAGGTGGTTTTATGTGTGATGTACTAACAGAGCACACAAACACACGCTAGCTCCTGGAGATGCCTGGCTGCCTTTGATGACAACAACTGGGCCTTACGGCAGATAGAGACTGCCTTATATGACAACAACTGGGCCTTAGAGCAGATAGAGAGGCTGAGGTGGTTTTATGTGTGATGTACTAACAGAGCACAAACACACACACACTAGCTCCTATAAATGCCTGCCTGCCTTAGATCACAAAAGGACAGAAGGTGATACTGCAATGCTGTACTAACAGCATAGGACAGAAGGTGCTACTGCAATGCTGTATTAACAGCATGCACACACCAGACTAATCCCCAGAATCACAGCAGTTAGACTCAGCAGCAGATAATGTCACCACTCAGCAGCAGTGCAATCAGCAGAATGAATATATATTCTATCAATATTTTTTTATTGAAATTTTTACAGATATCAATACAGAAAATGTAAAAGAAAAAAAAACAAAAGAAACAAGAGTAGTTCAAACAGAATGTGTTCGATATACACAATAAAGTTTCATACAATGTATTCAAATGTATGATATGTTGTATATATATAACTTTGAAGGATTATGAACGAAAAAGATTTTCAGAGAGTTCAAGAACATTGGAGATGCAGTAGAGGGTTATACATGTTAATTGTATGGAAACAAGTATACTGTCTATGTCTCAAGGAATAGTGTTTTTAGGCCAGATAGACCATTTGCTATCAAATTTCTTGCGCTGCATGGAGTTTAGTGCGATAAGGCGTTCAAATGTGTAGTTCCTGTGTACTGCTTTGGATACATCAGAGAGGTTTATAGTGGCATTCGTTTTCCATGTGCGTAATATAGACGCTCTGGTTTCTAGTAGAATATGGCTTACTACAGACCTATATTCGGTGGGGAAGTTTTCTGTGCCTATATGTAGTAGAGCCAGTGCTGGTGAGGGGGAGGATTGTATACCCGTGAGCGAAGAGATTAGACAGAATACTTGGTTTCACAGGCTTCTAACATTAGGACAATTCCAAAACATATGCAACAAGTTCCCTACTAGTCCGCAGTTCCTCCAGCATTGTGATGAGGACCCCAGAAAGTAAGTTGATAATCTGTATGGGGTGTATTGCCACCTGTTAACAATTTTTATGGTCATTTCCCAATGTTTGACACAGTGCGTTGATTCATGTATTGACTTAAAAGCTGCTTTCCATTGATCGTCAGTGAATACGGTGTTTAAGTCTGTTTCCCAGTTACCCATTGCTCTCGTTTTTGTAAAGGTAAGTTTATTCTGTAGGCAATTATAAAAGAGGGAGATTCCCTTAGTGTCTGTATTAGTACAGGTGTAGAACTTCCATATTTTCGGAGGGACAATGAATATATATTCTCTAATGATCAGTATTCAGTAGTAATGATAATGATAATGAATCAGTTCAGCATCAGCATCAGCACAGCAGTCTGCCTATATCACAGCTGGAACAGAGTGCACTAGGCCGCCGGCGGGTCATCCTTTTATAGAGTGGGGCGTGTACTAACGCCCCTGAGCTATAATTGGCTACAGGCATCCTGCCTCTAGCCAATTATTGCTCTCCTCGCTGCCGGCGCTGTGATTGGCCAAGCATGCGCGGTCAAAGTGCATGCTTGGCCAATCATCAGCCAGCAATGCACTGCGACTGGCGCAATGCATTGCGGGCCGCTCGCATCACACGAATGTGATGCGAACGGCCCAAATAGTTCTGGGCTCGCCGAGCAGGCGAACGCCCGGTGCTCGATTCGAATGTGGGTTCGAATCGAACACCGGGCCCATCCCTACTTGAGACGAATAGTCATTTGACATTGCCCCTATTATACCATACAGGCAACATGTACCATTCATTCTTTTTTTTTCTCTCTCTTTTCTTCTTTTTTTTTTCTTTTCTTTTTTGTCCACCTCAGCGAACATTTAAGAGATTGTTATTCAACTTAGCGTTCATTTATATCCCTCATTGCAATTCACATCACTGTGGAATTTCATCTTTGGCATTTATAAGTGTAATTAAACTATAGGTTCCTTATCATATTTATTGTTTATCGCCGCTTTATTACAAAAATCCGCTCTTATAGTACATAGACCTTATCTCCCACCCTTATCCTCCCCTCTCCAACCCTAAATACCTCTCATCTTCTTACTTAAAAAATGGGCCCAACTCAGACCTCAATGTTTAAGTAATAATTTCGACATAGCTCCATGTCTGCTTAAATCTCTGCCAACATTCCCATTTATTTACGTCTCCTTCTTCCCCTTCTTCACCCATAAACCTCAATTTTTCTAACTGGTAGATTTCGTCTTCCCTCAAGACCCATTCTACTTTGGTAGGCGCTTCTTCATGATACCACTTCTTCGGGATAGGTCCCTTTGCGGCGTTCAACATCTGAGGGATCAGTGTTTTAAAGTACTGTTTTATTGGACCTTCTGTTCCGTGGAATAAACATACCCACGGATCTTCTTGTATACTAACGCCATTGATTTCTTTTATGATGTCCAAAATCTCTCTCCAGAATTTCTTTATTTTTGGGCAATCCCACCAAAGGTGTGTCATTGTACCACGCATATTACATCCTCTCCAGCAATCCCGTGACCTCTCTGGCTGAAGTTTATTAAGTCTATCAGGTGTCATATACCATCTGGAGAGACATTTATAGTTCATCTCTGCAGTCATGGTGTCAATTGCTGAGTTGTGAGTTAATTTCTAATTTTTTTTAATCTTGTGCCTATACTCAGGTGACCCTAATTCTTCTCCCCATTTTATAAGGAAAGGCGGTACCTCCAGCCGTTCTTCTGCAAGAAAAGCTTTATATAATCTAGATATAACCTTTTTTTCTCCTGTTTCCACGCATATTTTTTCTAATGTCGTGTATTTATCTTTTGTTCTAATTGGTTGAGGTAGTTTTCTGACAAAGTGTACCAGCTGTAAGTACCGCCATTCATTTATTTTTATTAGTGTCATATTTTGTTGTATTTCCCTCAATGTTTTAATATTACCTCTATTCATAATATCCTTCAATTGTGTGTTTTCCCCTACCCACCAACCCCCTACGTGTCTTTTTCCTGGTGGAAAATATTCACTGTCTCTTAACATCATTAAAGGTGAATTGTACTCCCAACAATATCGTTTGTGCAATAAATCCCAAATTTTAAATACGTGTTTTGTTATTTTTTGTGTATTTGTACCTAAACCCCTTAAGTGCGGGGGATTCCAAATCGCACCACGTGTGCTGCTCTCTATGTTTACCCATTGTTTATCGGATATTTCAGGTGACCACTCAATAGTAGGGATGAGCCGAACACCCCCCCGTTCGGCTCGCACCAGAACCCGCGAACGGACCTAAAGTCCGTGCGAGCTTTAGAACCCTATTAGTTATAATGGATGCGAACGTTCGAAATTAAAAGTGCTCATTTTAAAGGCTAATATGCATGTTAATGTCATAAAAAGTGTTTGGGGACCTGGGTCCTGCCCCAGGGGACATGTATCAATGCAAATTTTTTTTTTAAAAACGGCCGTTTTTTCAGGAGCAGTGATTTTAATAATGCTTAAATTGAAACAATAAAAGTATAATATTCCTTTAAATTTCGTACCTGGGGGGTGTCTATAGTATGCCTGTGAATGGGCACATGTTTCCCGTGTTTAGAACTGTCTCTGCGCAAAGTGTCATTTTTGAAAGTAAAAAAGCTATTTAAAATCACTCGCGGCTAATGTTAATTCACGGCTCCCGTAACACAGAGAACAGTGATTCATTAAAACTCATTCATAAAAAAAAAGTCATTGATAAAAAATAAAAAAAATGAAAAAAAAAAAGCGTAGGGGTCCCCCCAAATTCAATAACCAGGCCCTTCAGGTCTGGGATGGATATTAAGGGGAACCCCAGCCAAAAAAAAAATGGCGTAGGGTCCCCCTCAAAATCCATACCAGACCCTTGAGGTCTGGTATGGATTTTAAGGGGAACCCTAGCCAAAAAAAATGGCGTGGGGTCCCCCTCAAAATCCATACCAGACCCTTATCCGAGCACGCAACCTGGCAGACTGCAGGAAAAGAGGGGGGGACGAGAGCGGCCCCCCTCCCGCCTGAACCGTACCAGGCCACATGCCCTCAACATTGGGAGGATGCTTTGGGGGTCTAAGATCCCCAAAGCACCTTGTCCCCATGTTGATGAGGACAAGGGCCTCTTCCCCACAACCGTGCCCGGTGGTTGTGGGGGTCTGCGGGCGGGGGGCTTATCGGAATCTGGAAGCCCCCTTTAACAAGGGGACCCCCAGATCCCGGCCCCCCCCTGTGTGAAATGGTAAGGGTTTTGTACCCCTTCCATTTCACCAAAAAAAAAGTGGCAAAAATGGTAAAAATGACAGGAGACAGTCTTTGACAATTCCTTTATTAAAATCTTCTTTCTTCTTTCTTCATCCTTCGGTTTCTTCATCTTCTCCTTCCTTCATCTTCTTCCATCTTCTTCTTCCATTTTCTTCTTCCTCCGATCCGCTTCTTCTTGCGCTGGTCTTCTCGTCCTTCTCGTCCGGCATCTTCTTCCGTCGGCGTCGGTGTCGGTGTCTTCTTGGGCCGCTTCGCGCAATGGGAGGCTCCCGCTGTGTGAGGCTCCGCTCCATCTGACAGGTCTTTTAAAACGGAGGGCACCTGGTGACCCCGCCCCCCTCTGACCTCATGGGGAAAGCCATCATGGAATTCCCCATGACGTCCCTGTGCGTCAGAGGGGGCGGGGTCACCAGGTGCCCTCCATTATAAAAGACCTGTCAGACGGAGCGGAGCCTCACACAGCGGGAGCCTCCCATTGCGCGGAGCAGCCCAAGAAGAGACAGAGACACCGACACCGACGCCGACGCCGACGGAAGAAGATGCCGGACGAGAAGGACGAGAAGACCAGCGCAAGAAGAAGCGGATCGGAGGAAGAAGAAAATGGAAGAAGAAGATGAAAGAAGATGAAGGAAGGAGAAGATGAAGAAACCGAAGGATGAAGAAAGAAGAAAGAAGATTTTAATAAAGGAATTGTCAAAGACCGTCTCCTGTCATTTTTACAATTTTTGCCACTTTTTTGGTGAAATGGTAGGGGTACTTTTGTACCCCCTTACCATTTCACACAGGGGGGGGGCGGGATCTGGGGGTCCCCTTGTTAAAGGGGGCTTCCAGATTCCGATAAGCCCCCCGCCCGCAGACCCCCACAACTACCGGGCACGGTTGTGGGGAAGAGGCCCTTGTCCTCATCAACATGGGGACAAGGTGCTTTGGGGGTCTTAGACCCCCAAAGCATCCTCACAATGGTGAGGGCATGTGGCCTGGTACAGTTCAGGCGGGAGGGGGGGCGCTCTCGTCCCCCCCTCTTTTCCTGCGGCCTGTCAGGTTGCGTGCTCGGATAAGGGTCTGGTATGGATTTTGAGGGGGACCCTACGCCATTTTTTTTTTTGGCTGGGGTTCCCCTTAATATCCATCCCAGACCTGAAGGGCCTAGTTATTGAATTTGGGGGGACCCCTACGCTTTTTTTTTGTTTTTTATTAATGAATGACAGTTCTCTGTGTTACAGGAACCATCAATTCATTAGCCGCAAGTGATTTTAAATAGCTTTTTTCCTGCAAAAATGACACTTTTTTGCAGGGAAAGTTCTAAGCACAGGAAACCTGCCCCCCTTCACAGGCCACCTATAGACACCCCCCCAGATGTGATACTGCAATGCTGTACTAACAGCACGCACACACATATCCCCAGAAATAGAGCACATATTGTCAGCAGCACACTGACACGCTGACACTGACTGAAACATAATATGCGAGGCCGCCGGCGTGGCGGCCTCTTATACCGTGGGGCGTGTACTAAAGCCCCTGAGCTATAATTGGCTACAGGCATCCTGCCTGTAGCCAATTATGGCTCTCCTCGCTGCCGGCGCTGTGATTGGCCAAGCATGCGGGGTCACAGTGCATGCTTGGCCAATCATCAGCCAGCATTGCACTGCGCGGGCCGCAATGCATTGCGGGGCCGCTCGCATCACACGAACTTGATGCGAGCGGCCCCAATAGTTCTGGGCTCGCCGAGCGAGCGAACGCCCGGTGCTCGATTCGACCATGGGTTCGAATCGAACACCGGGCTCATCCTTACTCAATAGCTTATGACACAATGACCGCGTGATAATATTTTTTAAGGTCCGGGACTCCTAAGCCACCTTGCTCTTTGTTGTATTTCAAAGTATTGCCAGAAATCCTGGGTTTTTTTATTTTGCCATATAAATCTATTTATAATTGTTTTTAGGGTTTGAAAATGGTAGTCTGGGAGGGGGATTGGCAGCATTTGAAACTTGTAAGTAATTTTAGGTAACATAACCATTTTTACTGTATTGATGCGTCCAAACCATGACAGAGGCCTTGATGATATTTTTTTCATCTCGTTTTTGATTTCATCCAGTAGTGGGATATAGTTCTCAGTGTACAGTTTTTCAACGGAATTAACTAGTTTAATCCCCAAATATTTTAATCCTTTTTTCCTCCAGGGAAATGGAAAGTCTCTTTGTAACGCTAGTGCTTCTTTTTGTGCCACATTTATGTTTAATATTTCTGATTTATTCAAATTAATTTTAAAGTTTGATATTTCACCGTACTGTTTTAGGACATTTAGTAATCTCGGTAGTGTTGTCTTAGGTTCGGTGACGTAGAATAATAGGTCGTCGGCAAAAGCCGCGGCCTTATGCTCAACCCCTCCAATTTTTATTCCCTTAATGTCTTCGTCTAATCTAATTGTTGCCAGCAAGGGTTCTAATGAAAGCATGAAAAGCAATGGGGACAGGGGGCAACCCTGCTTTGTGCCGTTCTTCATTTTAAAGGGAGATGAAAGATCCCCGTTAATTTTTATTGTTGCTGTCGGTTCTTTGTATAATACGCTTATTCTCTGTAACATTTTGGTACCCAGGCCCATATACTTCCGTGTCTTAATCATGTCAAATGCTTTTTCAACATCTATTGACAGGAATAGACCTGGGGGCCCCTCTATTTTCATTTTTTGTAGTAAAAGGAGTTTTCTAATACCGTTGTCACGCCCCTCACGGCCTGAAACGAACCCCACCTGGTCCGGGTGGATCAGTCCTTTCATTTTTTCTTTTAACCTATTTGCGAGGACTTTTGCATAGAGCTTTATGTCAAAGTTTAATAAGGAAATTGGTCTATAAATTGAACATATCATTTCGTCTTTCCCTTCTTTTAAGATAACAGTTACTTGGGATCTCTGCGCCTCTACGCTTAATCCAAATTCCATTCCAAGTCCATTCATATATTTACCATGTACCAAAACCTCCCCAAATTGTTTTAGATATTTAATCGAGAAAAAAACATCCGGTCCTGGGCTTTTACCTAATGAAGATTCTGAGATTGCTTTAGTTATTTCACACTCTGTAATAGGGCCCTCCAAGTCATCCCCTTCATTTAATGTTATTCGGGGAATTCCAGATTTGTCCAAAAACTGTCTTATTTTGTTTACTTTCCCTTTATCTGTATTCCCTTTCTCGACATCATATAATAATTTATAGTAATTTCAAAAGACTTCGGCTATTTCTTTTGTTTTATAGACAATTTCTCCTTGTTTATTCCGGATGTTTTCAATGTAGTTCTTCGACTTTTCCTTCCTTAAGGTCTTTGCCAAATGCTTCCCAATTTTGTTACCCCAAGAGTATTTTTCCTTCAATATTTTATTGAAAATCCTTTTTGTATCTTGCGTTAATAAATCTTTTAATTCTTCCCTTTTAATTATGAGTTGATGATACGTTTCTTGGCGTTGCCCCCCTGTTTTTTTATGTAGCTGCTCTAAACTATGTATTTCGTCTATTAAACTCTTGGTTTTCCTCTCTCTCGCCTTTTTCTTCCCTGTTCCCATCGAAATAAAGATGCCTCTGATATAAGCCATGTGCGTGTCCCACAATACGGAGTGTGAAATATCCTCTGTTTCATTAGTTTCAAAAAATTTTATTAACTCTTGATGTATTTCTTCTATGTCCTGATTTTCAATAAGAAGCACTTCGTTTAATTGCCAGTTAAAAACTGGCTTCTGTATTTTCATCTATTCTATAGTCATCATTACTGGAGCATGATCAGATAGGGTAGTAATCCCTATCTCTACATCTGTCACCTTTGTCAATGTGTTATGGTCTACACATAGATAGTCGATGCGCGAGTACGTCCCGTGCACAGGGGAGAAGAACGTATAGTCCCGAGCTTTTGGATGAAGAGCTCTCCATACATAAACTAACTGATTTTGATATATTTTTTGTTTTAATGTTTTAAGGGACCTACCTCCCGTCCCCTGTGCATGGGCCGTACTGTCCTCTTGAGGGTTCAGGCACAAATTAAAGTCTCCTGCCACTATTACCATCCCCCTACCAAACTGAGAGAGGATCCCCATCATTTCTTTTAGATATTCTGCGGGTCTTTTGTTTGGGGCATAAATATTTGCAAAAGTACATCCTATCTCGCCAATATGTCCTCTCATAACAAGGTACCTCCCATCCGGGTCTGATAGCCTATCATCAACTTTGAATCGTGTTTCCCTTGAGAACCCTATTGCGACACCTTTGGCTTTTCTGGTGGTTGAGTCTGCGTAAAACCATAGGGGATGTTCCTTAGAATATAATCTTGTATTTGCCCCATGGAAGAGATGTGTCTCCTGGAGAAATATTATATCCGCATGGTATTGTTTAAGCTCTTTTAGTATCTTATGTCTCTTGGCAGGTATATTCAATCCATGCACATTATATGTCAGAATCAGAAACCTAATTTGCACCCGTCTTTATCATTTTTGTAATAAGATGAGAGGTATTTCTTCCCTCCTCCCTGCACCCCTCTTACCCACCCTACCACTCCCTCCCTCCCTCCCTCCCTCCTCCCTCCTCCCGATCAAACCTGACCACTAGACCCTTGACTGAATTGAACCTCATCTCAGCCCTGGGTCTTCCTTCCTCGAGGTGTGGCTCTGATCTCCCTCTACATTCCGCGCCCCTCCCACGGGATATTCCCAGGAGGGGAGTGGAGTGCGTATGACGGACAGAGCTCTCCTCCCTGCTTTGAGCATGGCCCCTCCCCCTCTCCCGCTCCCCCCTCACATTTATTCAAGAAGAGAAGAAAAAAAAAAGAAACCCCCCCCCCCTCTGCCTCTACCCCAGACCTTATTTTTCTGACCATTCTGGAATTTCAATCCTTTGGAAATCTAATTTGTTACAAAATTCTGCTAACTCTTCTGGAAATCTGAGCTTTGCCGATATGCCCTCCTTATATCCTATCAAGCAAGCCGGGAAACCCCAAGTATATTTCATATTTTCAGCTCTCATTTGGCTTAGTAGTGGTCTAAGCAAACGCCTCCTGGCCAGCGTCTCCGGGACCAGGTCTATGAAAATTTGTAGTTCTGTCCCCTTGACTTTTAATGGGGTTTTCCTCTAAGGTTGCTCCAAATTACCGCCTTATCTTCATAGTTCTGGAATTTTACCAAGATGTCTCTTGGGCTTTCCATTGAAATATGTTGGGGTTTCCTTACTCTATGTATCCTGTCTATTATAAGTTCCATTTCTGGGCCCTTATTCCACACAGGGTAAAAAATCTCCTTTATTACTTCCCTAAGGTCTTCACCATTTTCTTCTGCCAGAGCTCGTATCCTTAGGTTCTGTCGTCTGTTTTGATTTTCCTGTTCCTCTAATTTGTAGTTAATTCTCCTCTGGTTCACCTTTGTCAATCTGAGCTGTTCTTGTGTCCTAGTCAATTCCTATGCATATTTGTCCGTTTTATTCTCGATTTCCTTTATACGGTTAAGCAGATGACTTAGGTCTGATCGGAGTGCTGTAGTTTCCTTTTTGATTGAGTTCTCCATTTTGATTAACATCTCTGATATTTCTAATTTAGTTGGCATCTGAGGATTCGTAGTTTGATCTTCACTAGCACTTCTATCTGTCTCACTTTCCAGGTTGATTTCCCCTCCCGAGGCTTCAGCCAATTCTTCTTTTTTTTTGTTTGTGTCCTTCTCTTTTCCTTGTTTAATCATTTGTTGCTTTTCTGGGCCTGGGCTTTTGGGGCTCAGGCCTTTTACCATATATTGTTTTATTGTACTCGTGTTAGCTTTATCTTTCTGTGTTTTTGGCTCTCCTCCTTTAGTAGTCTTTCCTTTCATGCTAGTTTTCTTTTTTATAAATTTAAGTTTCCCCAGAATGCCCTCTTTGCTGTCCTTAAAGATTTCTCTTCCAGTGTATATGATAAACGTTTGGAGAATCGAGTCCAGATTAGGTAGACGATAACAGTACAAAATATAAGGTCCCTAATGTAACCCGAAAAAATTAGGAAGGTGTATTTATACCTCAGCGTATAAACAATTATATAGATAGTGTAATAGGGATTATAGCACCTAAGGAGAAGCCCGGAAGAGACTCGAGCCTTTATGACTATGAGTTTGATGGTCTATTTAACAAACTACCCACAGGGAAAGAAAGAGAGGAAAAAAAATAAAAAGGGGGGAGAAAAAAGATTCAAAGCAAAATACTAATATAATGCTTATTTCCCTTGTCCATCAGAGAACTTGCTTTTTGTCCAGGTTCATTCGTCTTTATGAAACTACTTGTATATACAGGGGGTCCCCGGGTTACAAACAAGATAGGGACTGTAGGTTTGTTCTTAAGTTGAATCTGTTTGTAAGTCGGAACAGGTACATTTTTTAAGTGTAGCTCCAGCCAAAAAATCTATTTTTAAGTTTTTTAGATAACATAGAGAAGGGTTATCACCCCTGTAACATTTGTTTTGCTGTCTGTGCCCCTGTTCAGAAGATTTCACCTCACCTTCTGTCCCAATGACAATTGGATTTTGAAAATTTTGGGTTGTTAGGGAAGCATGGACTGGTGATAAAGCATCAGTGGAGACACCTTTTTCCCATAATAACACTTACAGGAGTGAATTTCCCTTCCTAGGGGTAATTTCCTCTCACTTCCTGTTGTCTCCCTCCGTTTGTAAGTAGGAGTCGTTTGTAAGTCGGATGTTTGTAAGTCGGGAACCCCCTGTATATATTTATCTAGTTTCTTTTTTCTTCCCCTCTCCCCTACTTCTCTTCAAGTGACCTCCTCAGTGCACTCATTGTTGTGGTTTGTTGCTGTCGTTATCCAAAACGTGACCTCCCCCCTTTAGCTTTTCACAACGCCAATCCTCTATGGGTATTAGGCCTTAAAATTCCTTACTATTTAGGGATCCTCTAATGTTAATGAGTATTTGCCATTTATTTTTATCTTCTAGAGAGGAAGAAGGCTATGTAGATGTAAGGTTTCACTTTTGCGCACTTAGATAGTGGCAACCCATATTTACCACGTTCATGTATGGCCATATAGATATTCAACACCTTATACCGAACTTGTCTCCTTAATTATATACGAATCGTCTGGTATTTATCTCACTGATATCATATCTTACACTCTTGAGGTATTATATTAACCATAGCCATAGATATATGAGTAATTCGCCCTTAGCATATGAAAAAAGTCCGCCAATTGTTCCCAATCTTGTTCTGGTTTATATTTCCCATCTTAAATATATAGACGTATATAAACATGTAGAATCAGTAAGATATAATAATGTCAAATACCGTACAGTTTGCAGACTATGCCTTTAGGGTATATCTCAAGGTTTCTTATCTCTTTTGTACATATTTTTCTCCCGTCTAGACTTGCCTCCACCTCTTAATCCAGTCTGTATTCACTGTATGTTTATGAGAAATTTATATTTCCCTTTCCAAATGTATAGGCGTATATAGACAGATATAAGATCGATAAGATGTGATAATTGTTGAGATACCATACAGTTTGCAGACTATGTCTTTAGGGTATATCTCAGGTTTTCTTGTCTCTTTTGTACATATCTTTCTCCCATCTATACTTGCCTCCACCTCTTAATCCAGTCTGTATTCACTGTATATTGTACTTAAACATAGTATCTTTACGATGAACCCTTTGACTCTGATCTCACACAGTTCATTGAAAAAAAAGGTATGACATCACTCACCCCGTCCAGTAGATTCCCCTGCTTTGACATCAGTCTTTGGCCATATGTTTCCCCATTAGGTGGGTCTTACCCTTAATGCAGGTACTCCGGACCGCGGTTCTGGGGGAGATCCTTTTTGTCTCTCACCTTAATCAAGGCTTTTCGTCGGCATATGATAGCAGGGCAAAAGGGGAGAAGCACGGGGGGGGGCGGGAGGAAAGCAGACGCTTTCATCCGAATGGCATCACCCGTCCCTGTGTACCACACCGGTACCTTCGTCGACCCGTGTCCTCTGGGGACGCCGGCCGATCGATCCGATGCTTGCCTCGTGTAGCGGGATTCATGCACGAGAGTCACGCCGCCTCTCACTCAGCACGCTCTCGCTCTGCTCCGTCCGTCAGCTGTTCCTCAAGTCAGGCCACTCCCTCCATGAGGCTTAGCACGTCTTCACATCCTAACCGCCCCGTCCATCCCCCCTCTTCGTACCATTCATTCTTAACCAACTACAGCCAATAAAACAAGGCTCCTAACTAATCACAATTCATAATTTGTAGCATGATTGTATGACCTATACTACATGAACAGTACCTGGCTTTGTAACAAGATGACATATACTGCATGGCTACTGCATAGCAATGTGCCTTCTATAAGTGTGTACCTAGCTCTAAAACCCCTTTCACACTGGGGCCTGAATACTGCCTCCCATTCATTCAAGTGTGACTTTGTGGTGCGTTTGCGGGAGCATCTTTGGGCAGGTTGGGAGTGCTGTATTTAGTGCTCCCAATGAATGGGCAGCACTTTAGAAGTGCCTGAAATCACGGACGTTTTTAATCCCTTCTTTGGGGTTAAGAGATCCCTGCTAGCGGCCAAAAAGCTCTGCTTAAAAAGCAGTAAAGCACCGCTAAAACTAGTGTGAAAGGGGTCTTAGCTAAACATGTGTGCTTGCTTTAATTGGTAGTTCATTTTGGGATTCAGCACTCTTCTGCCTAGCTCAACTAGCAAGTTGATTTATATTAAAGTATTAGCTGTTTTTTTTTTTTTTTTTTTTAAATACATTTTATTATGCATATGAATAAAAACATCCAAGGCATTTGAGAGATATTACATTCAGACATAGCAGACAATGGATCATAACAAATACCGGTACAGAACACAAATTTCCCAGTACAGATCCATTCAAAGTAGGGCTATTCTCCCATATTTCCATATAGTAGATTTTTTTATTAAATAGTGAAAACCTAAGTAACTGAACTCCTAAAAGGAACAATTAACTCCCCCCTCCCTCCCCCCTATGGATCTCAGCATTCAGTGTTGTTTTATCAAAGAAACAAGCGCCACTCTGCCATGTACTAGCTGTTGCATTATACCCAGTCCATCTTATTTTTGCAATAGGTTAAAAACCTTTTTAATCGTGTGCAGTAGTCAGCTACTCTTGTCCCTTCAGAGTGTTCTTAGAGCCCATCCATCTGAACCATACCTTCCTAAATTTTTTGGGAGCTCCTCTAGCTTCATAGGTAATTTTATACATCATTACGTCCGCATTAACAATCTTGAGCCACATTCCAAGTGTCAGCTGTTCCTCATGAATCCACCTCCTGGCAATAAGTTTCCTTACTGCAAAGTACAGGATCCTAAGAAACTGTTTTGTGTGAGAATTCATCTCTTCCTGGTCAAATACCCCCAGAAGACAACGCAGTGGGGAATATATATTAGGTAGGTCAAATTGATCTGAAATAAATTAAGATACCTGAGACCACAGCATGTGGAGGAAGGTGCCCCCCCCCCCACGCATTTATGACAGAGTGCAGAATCTTTTCTGTGCATTCGATACAGTCTCATTGGCGTATAATATACCTGGTGTAGGTATCTAAATTGAATCATTTTATCTGTGGAGGAGATAACAGATCCAAGATAGGTATCCAGTACCTCCTGCCACATTTCCTCTGACAACTCCAGGATGTCCGCCACCCACCTTGCCTGAGCTTTAGATTTCTTCTGGCCCAACTGCCCTATAGTATCTAGAAATTCGTTTGGTTGGATCGGGATCGATCAGTACCCTTTCCAGCCCTGTGTTTTGTACCTGAGGCTTATCACTTCCGAACTGCGCAATCGCCGCATGTCGCAACTGTGCATATCGAAAGAACCACGTCCCAGGTATAACAAACTGGTCCCTCAACTGTAAAAAGGTGGAGAGACCCTCTTCCTGACATATGTGATGCATATATTTTATGCCATACTTGGCCCAGGTCACCTGTCCATCTGGTAGTTTAAGAAATTCCCCCAAAGATTTGTTACACCATAAGGGGTTATTTGGAGATAGCCATAACGGCTCATCCTTTCTCCACTGAGAACAGAGGTGGAATATTTTCCCAGGTAGTGCCATGACTGAGCCACCTTTCTTCCTGGAACCCCCTTCTTATATACCCTATTTTGCAGAGTTTTTTGCAGAGTTTCTTGTGAGGTGGCAACTGCTGCCTCCATCAAAATAGTGGCATTGGGAGTCTGGGGAAAGAGTTGCCAGTGTAAGAAAGATAATTGTGAGGCAAAAAAATAGGAACGCATGTCCGGAAGGGCCATTCCCCCCTTTGTGACAGGTAACTTCAGGATCGCCAGAGATCCCCACAAAAAACTAACAATAATAGAGTCAATATGTTTGAAAATCCGCAGTGTCATGAACAGCGGGGAATTGGAGAGTATGTACAAAAATTTGGGGAGAAAGATCATCTTAAACAAATTTATTCATCCCATCAACGTAATCAGCAAATTCTGCCATCTCTGTACCTTCTCCCGAAAACCCCTAACAATCTGTGACAAATTGGCTTCCAAAAAGCCTGAGATAGGAAGTTGCACCTCAATCCCCAGGTACCTAAAGGAAGAGGACATTGGGATGGGACAGTCCGCAGGGACAACCACTGCTGTATCAATGGGGAAAAGAGATGATTTTGCCCAGTTTATTCTAAATCCGGAGTAGTCTCCAAATTCCTGTATCGATTGAAAGGCCCCAGAAAGTGAGGGCTCCGGGTCCTGCAAGTACAGCAGCATGTCATCTGCATAGAGATACATGTAAGGCATTTCTGGGCTCGTTGGATACCTCTCTCCATATGCACTGGTGAGCCGATACATCCTTCTGTTTTCATATTGTAATTCCCATGTACCAATGCTGTTGTTTATATATTATTCATTCAACAATAATATCTATTTTAGAGCTATCTCCTGAAGAAGCAGCCTATGCTGCGAAACCGGTCGAGACATCTCCTCCCTACACTCAAACAGACATCAAGCTTACGGGCCTAGGCCTGCATTCTGTAGTCCAGTTTGATGATTGTAAAGGAGGGATTAATTTGCTTGTTTGTTTTTATACAACCCAACACTGTTTTAGTGTCGATTATGTAATGTGTTTTGTCTATTAAAATTTATTGTTTTTTCTAAAAATATTTTTACTCTAGTCCCTGTCTACATTACTCAATAGTACCGATATAGTCCAATTTCCCTCTTTCCCATTTCTTGTGGGTTATAGGTTCATCTCACGCAGACTCAGCACCTGCGTTGGTTGACCCAGTTACCCCTTGCCTTCTTCAAGCCTGATGGATGATGGTACTTATTTAGACTAATTATAATTATACAAAATTAGACTATACTCACACCACTGCATAGAGATACACACATTCTTCAAACACCCCAATTTTTAACCCGGTCAAGACAGGAGTGGTTCTTAACTTTACTGCTAGGGGCTCTATGGCCAGGGCAAACAGGGGTGAAAGTGGGCACCCCTGCCTGGTCCCCCTAAATACAGGAAAGGGATCAGAAATAATGCCATTCACCCGTAGCCTGACCAATGGATCTGTGTATAATAATTTCACCCATGAGATAAAGACGGGTCCAAAGCCGAATGACTTCAGGAGGCGAAACAAATATGCCCACTCTACAGAGTCAAACGCCTTTTTTGTATCTAACGATGCCACTATTCTAGTCCCGGAGTTGTCATGATCTGTCTGTAAGTTTACAAAAAGTCTCCTGATGTTCATTTGTGCACATCTCCCCTGTATAAATTCCGTCTGATCTGAGTCAACCAGTTTTGGAATGACTGTTTGTAACCTCCCTGCAAGTATTTTAGCCAAGATTTTTGTATCAGCATTCATGAGCTAGATCGGACAGTAGGAGTCACACTCCCTGGGGTCCTTCCCCCCCTTAGGGATCAGAACAACCAGTGCCTCCCTCATAGAAGGAGGCAATCTACCGTCCGATCTCGCTGCATCAAATACTTTTAACAGACGAGGTGCCAAACCATATACCATTCCGAGGGGAGGCCGTCCAAACCCGGAGATTTTCGAGGGGCAAAGGAGGCTATTGCTCCCTCCACCTCCTCCACAGTTATACCTGCCTCCAAGACAGCATTTTCGTCCTCAGATACCATTGGTAGGTCAATGTCAGTCAGATATTTCTCCAGTGCCCCTGTCTCCTCAGAAGCACATGATCTATAAATTTCTTCATAAATTTGGGTAAACGTTTGAAGTATGTCTATCGATTCACAAACCTCTAGTCTCTGCTTGTCATAAACAGTTTTAATGTAGACCGGAACATACTCTGGTCTAGCAAGATATGCCAGGAGTCTGCCATTTTTATCTCCAAATTCAAAGATACATCTACGCTGTGCAAGACTAAGCTTCGTGGTCCGGTCAGTCAGAGCAGTCTGGTATTCTCTTGTTTTTCCCGCAGCATCAAGCGCTTCTCACTAGTGGGATCCCTAACATACTCTGCTTTTGCTAACGTAGTCTCCGTCTCTTTAAGTTGCACTGTGGAGGCCAACTGTTTTTTTAAACCATGCACCTCTGCAATGAACACCCTTCTCAATGTAGCTTTGAAAGCTTCCCATTGAAGGAGGGGGGATTCAGTATTACCATTTTCAGCCCAGAAGAATTTTATAGCTTCTTTACATTTAATCAGTACATATTCTTCTTGGAGCCAACTCGCCTCCATCCGCCATTGATGTATGCCTGGCTTCGGCCCCAGATTCAGTTCCAACAACATAGGAGAATGGTCTGATAAGGCTCTAGGCAAATAGGAAACCTTCCTAACAAATTCCATGCCCTCTCCCTCAGTCAGGATAGTATCTATTCTGGAGAGCGTCTTATGCGTTTCCGAGTAGCAGGAGTATTCTATAATGTCAGGATGGTGAAAACGCCAGACGTCCTTAAAACCATGAGTAGATATCCACCCCACCAGGGGAGCTGAAGAGATTTCCTGTCTGACCTGTCTGGGGATGACTATTTATTTGAGACTTTGTCACAGGAAATGCTATGGGCAAACTCAGATGATGTGGCTGCAACTTGTGATATATCGGGCTGGCTAGCCCTAAATACGGGGAGTGCATCGCCTCAGGCGGGAACCCCTACAGCTGTACATACCGTAGTGAGACTGTGCCTAAAAATATCAGTGTGTCCGGTTCCAAGAGACTATCCGTTGTTACTATGGTACGGAAATCACCTGATTCCTGTGTGCCTCCCGGGGATGGATGTGCCCGAGCCCTGCCTAGGCTTGCATGGTCCCAGCAGCTGCCGAATAAGCGGGTGGCTACAGAATAAGGTCTGGAATTCCCCTACGTTTCCAGGGATATTATGGACGAGATAGAGAAAAACAGAGAGCAATGGTACGCAAGTGATGTTTGGGACTATCTAAAAGTACCTAAGCCCTTCAGAAAACAAGGATGTTCACCAAGTATGTACGAACGCTTTACTGGGTGTCTACAGCACTGGAACTTTCATAGGCATATTCACGCTGATAAAGTTGTCATTTTCCAACCGGGAAGAGACAATGTGATACATTTTATCACCACCGTAGATGCTAAGGGGAACACGCTGACATTGCCGGATCCCCGCTTCTTTTGGTGAAGAGGTGATCATTAAGACTGGTGTGTCTTGCTTCTTGAAAAAGTATTTTTTTTAAACGTACAAGGACTGTGGGGCTAGTTAGTCAGTGTGAGGATCTAAAAGATGGAGAGCTCCGTGTCAAGGTCGTCTACCAGTTGCAGCACTTGTAAAATAAGGACTTGCACTTAATCGCTCTTGCCACTAGGTGGTAGGGGTTTGCACAGAAAGTTGGACATATGCACGTAGGAATATAGGTTAATACAAGAGAGAAAGTTTCAACTCCGGCTGGAGATGGAACTTTGCCTCTTAAAACTGTATGTTTAATATGTTTGTTTTTTTGCTGTGTGTGCTTTGTTTCAGGAATCATCAAGAGCGTCTATCAAGCTGCCGGAGAGTGGGTGGTGTACATAGTCAGGTATTGGGGTTCATGTGTAATGTGATCTACTTTATGTTAACTGTTCAACATAGTACATGTTAGTTGTTTACCCTTCCTTTCCATTCCCCATTCCAAATTTTTGAGTTCAGGTACTCGACTTTCCTGGACTGAAAGTCTGTTTTCTTTTTCTTTTTGGTTTCCTTCCTAGACGATGAGGACATCGTCTAAATGGGAGGCGGGAGTATGTAGCGCTGGCTCCTGACGAGCAGGCGCTATTGTTTCTGAAATTTAGGGTTGCCTAAAGCCACAGTTGGGTTTCAGGATAATTCTTCTAAAAATTCCGGTTTCAGTACCAGTCTAGCTGGGTTGCACTGGGTTCTCCTTGACCGTAGGTGTCGCTGTCACTGCTGGCAAGAGTAGAAAGCAGTCTAGCTGGATGCATTAAATGCCAATTACCTTTTGGAAACAGCCCAGTGGGAGTGCTCTCCCACTGTGCATTCTGGGGGGGGGGGGTTATTTAAGGTACCCGACATCATGTGACTGGGGAGAAGAAAAAAGGGAAGAAGTTCTTCCTGTCCGCGTGGTTCTGGTGGTCATCCTGACCCAGCCTCATGGCCCTCCTGGCCTGGGGTGGGAACCATGCATCCGGTGTCTCGAGGCTTTCTGGCCCAAGGCAATTGCAGGGGTAGGCCCGAGTGACTTTCGGAGCCTACTGATCCAAGGAAGGTCCAGTGCCATCTCAATGGAGGCCAGCAACTGAAGTACCCCAGGGGAGGACCCTTTCAGGAGAAGGCCATATGCAAGGCTGGTTTCTCTGAAGGAGCCTGGAGGCTTAGTTGAAGGACGCAACCTGAACATCCCTCAGATGGTATCGCCGGATCGGCTGAGAGAATCTGGTACCGCATGACAGTTACCTAAAGTTCATCTAATACTTCAGTGACATTAACCAGTTAACAACCGGCCCATAGCCGAAAAACGGTTGCTTAACTCTGGGAGGCTGTTAATTAACGGCCTCACAGAATTCTGCTCTTGCGCGCCCCCTGGTGCGCGCACTCGAGAGCATCCATGATCATGGATCACGGATGGATCACGGTGATCATGGATCACGGTAAACGGCCGCTCATCGCGGCCGTTTACCACGTGATCGCTCCATCAAATGACGGAGTGATCACATGTAAGCAAACCGGCGTCATTTGATGACGCCGGTTCCTCTCTCCTCCTCTCTCTGTACCGATCGGTACAGTATGAGAGGAGAGGGGGAGGGATCGGTGGCAGCAGTGCTGTGGGCGGGATCTGTAGTGCCCACAGCCTTCTCTGCCACCACCGATCCATCCATCCATGCTCAGCCATCCCTCCATACCCTGCAATACCCAGCAATAGCCTGCAGTGTATTGCTGGGTATTGCAGGGTATGGAGGGATGGCTGAGCATGGATGGATGGATTCTCTGCCATCCCCCCAATACTGTGCCATACCCCCCTATACTGTGCCATACCCCCCAATACTCTGCCATACCCCCCAATACTCTGCCATACCCCGCAATACCCTGCGATACTCTGCCATACCCTGCGATACTCTGCCATACCCTGCGATACTCTGCCATACCCTGCGATACTCTGCCATACCCCGCAATACCCTGCGATACTCTGCCATACCCTGCGATACTCTGCCATACCCTGCGATACTCTGCCATACCCTGCGATACTCTGCCATACCCTGCGATGCTCTGCCATACCCTGCGATGCTCTGCCATACCCTGCGATACCCTGCCATACCCTGCGATACTCTGCCATACCCTGCGATACTCTGCCATACCCTGCAATACCCTGCGATACTCTGCGATGCTCTGCCATACCCTGCGATATCCTGCCATACCCTGCCATACCCTGCCATACCCTGCAATACCCTGCAATACCCTGCGATACCCTGCGATACTCTGCGATACCCGGCGATACCCGGCGATACCCGGCGATACTCTACCATACCCTGCGATACTCTGCAATACCCGGCGATACTCTGCGATACTCTACCATACCCTGCGATACTCTGCAATACCCTGCGATACTCTGCCATACCCTGCAATACCCAACAATACCCTGCGATACTCGCTACGATCAAAGCCAGGATCGTTTTTTTTTTTTTTCAGGCTTTCCAGCCTAGAGGTGAGATGTGGGGTCTTATTGACCCCATATCTCACTGTAAAGAGGACCTGTAATGCCATATTCCTATTACAAGGGATGTTTACATTCCTTGTAATAGGAATAAAAGTGATCAAAAAATTTTTTGGGGGGAAAAAAAGGGTCAAACTAAAATAAATAAAGTAAAATGAACAATAAAATATAGATTTTTTTTTTTAAAGCGTCCCTGTCCCCGTGTGCTCGCACGCAGAAGCGAACGCATACGTAAGTCCCGCCCACATATGAAAACGGTGTTCAAACCACACATGTGAGGTATCGCTGCGAACGTTATAGCGAGAACAATAATTTTGGTCCTAGACCTCCTCTGTAACTCAAAACATGTAACCAGTAAACAAAATTAAAGCCTATGGGGATTTTTAAGTAGCGAAGTTTGGCGCCATTTCACGAGTGTGTGCAATTTTGAAGCGTGACATGTTGGGTATCTATTTACTCGGCGTAACTTCATCTTTCACATTATGCAAAAACATTGGGCTAAATTTACAGTTTTGTTTTTTGTAAAGCACAAAACATTTTTTTTCCAAATAAAACACGTTCGAAAAATTGCTGCGCAAGTACCGTGCTAGATAAAAAGTTGCAACGACCGCCATTGTATTCTCTAGGGTCTTTGCTAAAAAAAACATATATAATATTTTGGGGTTCTATGTAATTTTCTAGCAAATAAATGATGATTTTTACAGGAGAGAAAGGAGAGAAATGTCAGAATTGTCCTGGGTGCTCCAGAACACCTGATGGTGCTCCCTGCATGTTGGGCCTCTGTATGTGGCCACGCTGTGTAAAAGTCTCACACATGTGGTATCGCCGTACTCAGGAGTAATAGCAGAATGTGTTTTGGGGTGTAATTTGTGGTATGCATATGCTGTGTGTGAGAAATAACCTGCTAATATGACAATTTTGTGAAAAAAATAAAAAAATTAAAAAAAATCTTGATATTGCAAAGAATTGTGGGAAAAAAATGACAACTTCAAAAAACTCACCATGCCTCTTTCCAAATACCTTGGAATTTCTTCTTTCCAAAAAGGGGTCATTTGGGGGGTATTTGTACTTTTATGGCATGTTAGGGTCTCAAGAAATGAGATAGGCCATCAGTACTTCAGGTGTGATCAATTTTCAGATATTGGCACCATAGCTTGTGGACTCTATAACTTTCACAAAGACCAAATAATATACCCCAATTTGTACTTATTTTTACCAAAGATATGTAGCAGTATAAATTTTGGCCAAAATTTATCAAGAAAAATTACAAATTTGCTAAATTTTATAACAAAAAACGAAGAAAAATTCATTTTTTTACTGAATTTTCAGTCATTTTTCTTTTATAGCGCAAAAAATAAAAAACCCAGAGGTGATTAAATACCACCAAAAGAAAGCTCTATTTGTGTGAAAAAAAGGACAAAAATTTCATATGGGTACAGTGTTGTATGAATGAGTAATTGTCATTCAAAGTGTGAGAGCACCGAAAGCTGAAAATTGGTCTGGTTATTAAGGGTGTTTAAGTGCCCAGTGGTCAAGTGGTTAAAGTGTAACTACAAGTCTGTGGTAGAGACTTTACCGAGTATCCTACCGGCTGCTAGGCCCAGTAAGAGAGACCTATCCGGGGGTGCTGAATCCAGTTGTGAAACAGTTTAATCTCTGGATTCAATTGATATCTTCACCTCACAATCTAAGTACCTGAATTCACCCCTAAACCCTCTACCCTTTATCTAGAGACTGTGTTCTATTTTTCCCTGAAAGAGGATTCAGTGTCAGTCTCAACCTTTACTCTGGGTTACTTTCCACGGGATCCCCAAGATGGAACTACAACAGGTGAGGTAACGGTAAGCCCAAAATTAACCAGCAGCTCCTTAGGGGGTCAGTGCTACATAGGCTTGAGTAATAATCCAAATATAAGGTATCTCATGTTCTATACTTTCAAATGAAAACTTACTATAGCATTTAAATACAGTGTGATTCAAAAAGGATGGTGCAAAAGTAAACTTGATTTATTTAAAACGGAATGAACCCAGCTGTATTAACATGACACAATAACTGTCCAAGTTTTACCTTTGCACTACAAATGTTCGATGGTTGCTGACACAGATGATTCCTGTTTACCATTATTGTCATTTTTGGTACAAGTTTTTACTTTTGCACCATGACAGCAGTGGTAAACAGCTAATTGTTGGAAATTACAAAGGTGACAGATCTCAAGTTTTTGCGTGTTTATTTGCAATTTGCACAAACAGGCTGTTACTAAACAGGAAAGAATGATTCACTGATGTTGCTCTGGCCTCCACAATCTGCTAGGCAGCGTTGAGTTATTTGGTGGTATCCACTGTTGTGAAGAGCTTCCAAGATCACTTGGGTCATCTCCTTGATCTCTGTTTGCACAACTTTTTCTGACTTTTTCAGCACTTTACTTAACTAGGGTTGCTAAGTTGAACTCTATCAAATGGGACTTTAATTTATTTTTTTATTTTTTATTTGTACTTTAAGAATTTATGATATGGTATATATTTTCTTGATTTCACAGTTGGTGGCGAAATGTAATCTCTATGTGCCGGTGACACTGAAACGCATAATTTTAGTTTTATGCAATATTTTGGTCTCCACAATCGTCAGATCTAACAACCTACAACTTCTTTCTGTAGGAGTACACCATGAACTTCGCTCAGCACCTGAACGCCCTTGGATGACACATCACAGAAGCAGGGGAGTCAATTTCCCAGGATATGCTGGCACGAGTCTGGACAGAGCTGGAATACAGTCTCATCATCTGTCATGTCACCAATGCGGTTTACATCGAACATTTGAGGTGCAGAGGTAAAACTTGGACCATTAATATGTCTTTTCATGTGACTACAGCTGTGTTAGGTTTGTTCCATTACCAATAAATTAGCACCATCCTTATTGAATCACACTGTGTATTCCAAAGCCATGAAACTGAACACATTTAAGGCTGTGCAAGAAAAGAATTCTGATGGATTAGATTTAAATTTTGGTTAGCAGTGCCCTCACTACCTGCTTGAATCAGAATCTAGTTTAACATGGTTACCTAGCTCTTTCTAAGATCTGTGTTGTGATCTAATAGGAAGGGCACAGAACCTGCATACTTTAGTGCTTCTTCCATACATAGCTTCCTACTTTTCTAAAATGCAAAAGAATGAAACTTTACCTCAGTATCATGTGTAGTGGACGGTTTCCAATATTCTTCTTCAAAAGTGGGCACAGAGTCTAAGCACTCCAATGCCTAGTACACTCCGGCCGAATGTTGGGAAACATCAACAGGTTCAATAAACACTGGCCGATATTCGGCCCGTGTGTATGGCACCCTGTCTGACAGATCCCGGATTCTGTCAGATGAGCATACTAGAAAACCTGCCGCCGACTGACTCCAGATCAGTGCTCTCAGTCACTGGCAGATCACAGTGTTTTGGCGGGGGGCGTCATCCTGTGAGAAGAAAGCGGCTCAATGGGGAGAGATCCCTGTACCAACTACGGAGAGTTAGTATAGTACCTGTTAGGTACCTGGTAGTGATGAGCCTGGCTTGACGGTTGGAGACCTCTCTTACAGCTCTGGTTCAGGGCCTGCTGGATTGGGAACAGCGCAGCCGTGAACACAGCGGGTAGGAGTGTCCGTATGGATGCAGGTGACCGATGCTGGGTGGAAGCAGGTCTTTGGCCGGATGGTAGGACTGCAGATGATGGCTCGGCAGACAATCAGGGTGCAGGAGGAAGACCGGCAGCAGGAGCAGCAGCAGACGGCAGTAGTAGCAGACAGCAGCAGCAGCAGACCACAGCAGACAGCAGCAGCAGAGGACCTGTGCAGGGACACTGGGAGCAGGAATGGTCAGGCAAGCCGGGTCACAACAGGCACGGTAATCAGGCAGAGACAGCAGGCAGAGGGGTGGTTAGGAGACAAGCCAGAGGTTCAGCAACAATAACACAGTCCAAAGCAGGGTCAAACAAGCCGGGGTCAAGGAACGGAGAAGGCAGCAGAGTCAGACAGGCCGGGTCACAGACAGGATCAGCAGACAGGTTCAGGTTGGGGTTACAGGTGGGAGCTGAGACGGACAGCGCCGCATGCAGGCAGCTGTCCCCTTTAAATAGGGCCACTGGCGCCGATCGCGCACGTGCACGTGCACGGGGGCACTCGCGCACGGGAGCGCGCGCACATATCCGGCGGGCGCGTGCACGCGTCCGCGGCGCGCGCTGGCGCTCAGGGGGACCAGGGTTGCCCAGGTGCCTGCGCACCCTCAGGTTAACGTGCCCAGGGCGGCTAGAGCCCTGACATTGCCCCCTCACAAGGGGCAACCTCCGGGTGCCCACTAGGCGTCGTCTTTCTGGGTGGGAAGAAAGGAAGGTGCGGATTAGTCTCTTGGCGTGTAGGTTACATTCTGGTTCCCATGAATTACTCTCGGGCCCATACCCCTTCCACTTAATCAGGAACTGTCTCTCCCCCCTACGTCTCCTGCAATCAAGGATGGCCTCCACTTCATATTCCTCATTGCCCTGGACCAGGACAGGTCCGGGCGGGTTTGTTCCCCTATCTGGGAAGGGATCGGGCACAGCGGGTTTTAGCAGGGAGACATGGAAGACTGGGTGGACTCTCATAGATTCGGGCAGGGACAGCTCGTAGGAGACCTCATTGATCTTCCTCTTCACTGGGAAGGGTCCTAGGAACTTGGGAGCAAGCTTCTTAGAGGGACAGGCAAGTTTAAGGTTAGTTGTAGCTAGCCATACCTGGTCGCCCACTTGCAAGTTCAACTCTCCCCTTCTCTTCCGATCGAAGATCTTCTTACTGTCCTCCTGAGCCTTGGCTATCGCTTCTTGAAGTATCCGGTTGTTGCGGCTGAGGAACGATGCTGTATCCTGGACTGCCGGGACTGGAGATTCTGGGAGAAAGTCGGGGAGAAAAGACAGGTGAAAACCGTAATTGGCAAAAAACGGAGATTGCCCTGTGGCAGAATGGCTGGCATTATTGTAAGAGAATTCCGCTAAAGGTAATAGGGACACCCAATCGTCCTGCACGAAGGACGTGAAGCACCTTATGTATTGCTCCAAAGTCTGGTTGGTGCGTTCAGTCTGCCCATTAGTTTGGGGGTGGTATGCGGAGGAAAGGGCCAGCTCAATCTTAAGGATCTCGCAAAGGGCTCTCCAAAAACAGGACGTGAACTGAACCCCCCTATCCGAGACTATATTGGCCGGGACCCCGTGCAGCCTGACTATTTCCTTAATAAAAAGGTGAGCTGTCTCTGTAGCAGATGGCGTTCCACTTAAAGGCAGAAAGTGGGCCATTTTGGACAACCGGTCCACCACCACAAAGATGGCAGAGCACCCCTCGGAGCATGGAAGCTCGACTATAAAGTCCATTGTTATCATTCTCCAAGGTCAGTCAGGTGCAGGTAGAGGCTTCAAAAGTCCCCATGTTCGGTTCCTTGACGTCTTGCTGCGGTTGCAGACAGGGCAGTAGTAGTTAACGTAGGTCTTGCAGAATTCCTTCAGCTTTGGCCACCAAAAGGTGCGTTGCACCAGCTCCACTGTTTTGCGGCTTCCGAAGTGACCTGCCAGCGGGTGGTCATGTAGTAGGGCCAGAACCTTCACTCTTACTGTTTCGGGGACAAAGACTTGACTCCCCCTCCAGAGGAGCCCATCTCTGGAAGTTAGGGTGACCCCGGGGGGTCCCTGGGAATTGGCGGATGCCTCCCGGATTTGTGACAGCAGATCTGGTTGTAATAGTAGGAAGTTGCCTGTTGATAGAATGGTGTCTGGGGTGGTAGAGTCTTTAGGGTTGTCGAACATCCGTGAGAGTGCGTCAGGTTTTATATTCTTGGAACCGGGATGATACGTGATGTGGAAGCAGAACCTTGAGAAGAACAAAGCCCAGCGGGCCTGTCGGGGTTTGAGTCGCTTGGCAGTTCGTAGGTACTCAAGGTTCTTATGATCCGTATAAATAAGCACTGGGTGACTTGCTCCTTCCAAGAGGTACCTCCACTCCTCTAGTGCTGACTTGATAGCCAAGAGTTCACGGTCCCCGACATCATAATTCCTCTCGGCTGGAGAAAGTTTCCGGGAGAAAAACCCCACGGGGTGCATGGCGTCTTTATTGCCCTGTCGTTGTGACACAACTGCCCCAACCGCTACTTCTGATGCATCGACCTCTAAGATGTATGGGAGGGCAGGGTCGGGGTGACTGAGGATGGGGGCGGAGGTAAACAGTCTTTTAAGTTGGTCGAAGGCCCCTTGAGCCTCTGGGCCCCAGTGGAGATTTCAAGTCCCAAGAACTGGATTTCCTGCTGCTTGAATTTACATTTCTCGGCCTTTGCATACAGGCCGTGCCGTCGGAGTCGAAGGAGTACCTTGCCCACATGCCCTCGATGCTGTTCTAGGGGTTGAGAGAAGATCAAGATATCGTCCAGATAGACAATTACAAAAATGTCCAAGAAGTCCCTGAACACATCGTTGATGAGATGCTGGAATGTGGCCGGGGCATTACAGAGCCCGAAGGGCATGACCAGGTACTCGTAGTGTCCGAAGCGGGTCCGGAACGTTGTCTTCCACTCATCTCCGGCCCGAATGCGGACCAGGTTGTATGCTCCCCTTAGGTCCAACTTGGTGAAGACTGTTGCTGATCTCAGTTTTTGAAAGAGCTCGGGTATCAGGGGCAGAGGGTACCGGTTCTTGACCGTAATCTTGTTGAGCTCCCGGTAGTCCACGCAGGGCCTCAAGGTCTGATCTTTCTTGGTGACAAAAAATATTCCTGCGCCAGCGGGAGAAGTAGAATGGCGGATGAACCCTTTTTTCAAGTTTTCTGAAATGTAAATTTTCAAGGCTTCTTGTTCTTTTTCAGAGAGAGGGAATATGCAACCAAACGGAATCTCGGCCCCAGGAAGGAGCTTGATGGGGCAGTCATAGGAGCGGTGGGGCGGAAGGGAGTCTGCTCCCCGCTTGCTGAACACATCCAGGAAATCATGGTAAGGTTGGGGTACAGACTGGCACAGATCCTGGTCAGAGTCTAGACAAAGCAAGGTAGGAGGTATCCTGGGGCTTGTGGGTAGGCAGTGTTCCTGGCAGTAGTGGGACTGGAACTCAACCTCCCCAGTGGGCCAGTGAATCAGCGGGTTATGGGCCTGAAGCCATGGCATGCCCAGGATGACTGGGAACAGGGGAGAGGCGATCACGTCCAAGGTTAGGAGCTCCTGGTGTTGAGGAAAAATAGTAGCGGGTAAGGGCAGAGTCTCTTGAGTCACCTGGCCAGACTTAATGCGGGACCCATCAGCCAGGAACACAGAAAGTCCTTGAATCTTCTTCTGGAGGGGCAGGGCGTGGGTGTTGGCAAAGGTGGCATCCACGAAACAACTGCACGCCCCGGAGTTAACGATGGCGTTGGTAAGTATTGTCCTTCCCTGGCACTGCAACGACAGAGGAAGGGTAAGGTGAATAGTACTGGCTGGACAGGGTGCAGAGGGAGAAGAAACGGATGACAAGCACTTACGTGTCTTGACAGGGCAATTGTTCACGAAATGTCCGGAGCCCCCACAGTACAGGCACAGGTTCAAATGGCGGCGTCGGGCCCGTTCCTCGGACGTCAAAGGAGAGCGCATGAGACCGATCTGCATCGGTTCGGAGCCATCCGGAGCAGGTCCCATCGGGGATGCAGAGGGAGCAGGTAGGTAACGAGTGGCAGGAACGGGAGCCCTTGCGACCATCCAGGCTGGGCGATTAGGTAATGCAGAGCGTTCAGCTCGGCGTTCTCGAAGGCGGCGGTCTAGCTGAATCGTCAGAGTGACGAGGTCCTCAAGATCCTCTGGGACTCCTACACGGGCCAGTTCATCTTTCAAACCCTCCGAGAGGCCCATGCGGAACTGGTGTCTGAGAGCCACATCATTCCATTGGGTATCCGCGCTCCAGCGCCTGAAGTCCGTGATATAGTCCTCGGCCGTCCTGCGGCCTTGCTGGAGCGCGGATAGGGCGGATTCAGCTGTAGCCGTGCGTTGAGGGTCGTCGTACAGCTGTGCCATCGCCTGGAAGAAGGAGGCTAAAGTCTGGGTCATGATGCTGTTGGCTCCCAGAAGACGGTGGGCCCAGGACTGGGGTTCTCCTTGTAGTAGGGACACCACAAATCCCACCTTGGTGGCCTCCAGGGAGAAGGTCCGGGGTTGCAGGGCAAAGTATAGCTGGCAGGCATCCCGGAAGGCCTGGAACTTGGATCGGTCGCCTGAGAACCTTTCTGGGATAGGAACTCTAGGCTCGGGAGGGAGCATCAGCACTGTTGGATGAGGGGCAGGTTGCACTGGCGGTGGAGGAGGTGCAGCAGCCATGGGGCTGGCGAGTTGTTGCACTTGACCTTCCAGCTTGGTATATCCCTCCTGCAGGGATTTCACCGCCTGTGTAAGGGCTGCCAGGTGGGAGCAGAACTCCTGCATGGTAGAGGCTCCTTCCGCAGGCTCAGTCATATGGGCTGTCCGTACTGTTAGGTACCTGGTAGTGATGAGCCTGGCTTGACGGTTGGAGACCTCTCTTACAGCTCTGGTTCAGGGCCTGCTGGATTGGGAACAGCGCAGCCGTGAACACAGCGGGTAGGAGTGTCCGTATGGATGCAGGTGACCGATGCTGGGTGGATGCAGGTCTTTGGCCGGATGGTAGGACTGCAGATGATGGCTCGGCAGACAATCAGGGTGCAGGAGGAAGACCGGCAGCAGGAGCAGCAGCAGACGGCAGTAGTAGCAGACAGCAGCAGCAGACCACAGCAGACAGCAGCAGACCACAGCAGACAGCAGCAGCAGAGGACCTGTGCAGGGACACTGGGAGCAGGAATGGTCAGGCAAGCCGGGTCACAACAGGCACGGTAATCAGGCAGAGACGGCAGGCAGAGGGGTGGTCAGGAGACAAGCCAGAGGTTCAGCAACAATAACACAGTCCAAAGCAGGGTCAAACAAGCCGGGTCAAGGAACGGAGAAGGCAGCAGAGTCAGACAGGCCGGGTCACAGACAGGATCAGCAGACAGGTTCAGGTTGGGGTTACAGGTGGGAGCTGAGACGGACAGCGCCGCATGCAGGCAGCTGTCCCCTTTAAATAGGGCCACTGGCGCCAAAGCGGCGCCGATCTCGCACGTGCACGGGGGCGCGCGCGGCCGCTACTCGAGCACGGGGGCGCGCGCACATGTCCGGCGGGCGCGTGCACGCGCACGCTGGCGCTCAGGGGGACCAGGGTTGCCCAGGTGCCTGCGCACCCTCAGGTTAACGTGCCCAGGGCGGCTATAGCCCTGACAGTACCAGGCTTAAGTGCTGCCTTTGCTTACAGCTTTCTAAAGGACTATACTGTAGCTTCACACAGTAGAACTCTGAGATATTCAGAGGTCAAAGGGATCAGTGCAGCAATAGCAGTGTGGTTTGGCAATTATAGTGCTAGTTTGTACATGTGTTTATTGTGTTTTGTCTCTGACACCCTGTGTTTCTAATGGATAAGGAAGCAGTATTTGAATTTGAAATTTGACTTTTTGGAGTAGTGTATTCCTATATTTAATGTGGCATTTGCTAAGCATGGTGTTGTTTTTGATATTATTCATTTTCATAAGTCAGTGTGAATGCATCTCATGTGCCCAAATATGCATCTCAAGCATGCCTAAAACTGATCTCAAATTGACCCCAAACTGATTTCAGACAGATATCAAATGCAAGACATTTTTCTGCCTTTGTTTCGAAGCCTATGTACACTAACATCTTGACACTCAGGGAGTACTCTCAAAATGTGTGAAGCATTCTTTTTGAGTAGCAGGTACATGGGAATTACCATAACGGAGTGAGTGCAGCGCTAAAAATGACATACACAATATTGTGAAACAATAAAATCATAACAATATTGGCCAATCCCCAGAAGACGTCCACTCGTGACGAAACGCGTAGGATGGAGCCTCCGACAGTGACGTCATCACGCTATCCATCCGCGACGGTGGTGAGACGAACGCTCTAGGAAGTAGGGAGAAGCAAATAGAGACGCCGCGGCTTTTTATGACACAACCGTTCGTGTATTACTTCGTTCTTGTAAGTGTAAATGATCTTTTTACATTGGAATATTGGCCGGTCTGGATACCCTTTAAAGTTTTGGGGAGACTGCTAATTCCCTGTTCTGGGGGAGAATGTTAACCACAGTCACGGCTTTGTGGTAAGCAAGCTGCTTCTCACTTGGGTGTTGACCTGAACACAAGTTTGTTTTTACCTTGGGAAGATTGGTGTTGCAAAGTTTATTTCTTCTGCAATTCATATTTTATCCACTGGAGACTGATTTTGCATGGACTTTCGCATTGATCACTATCGGACGTTGCTTTCGTTTTCTTTTTTCTGCATTTTTTCTTTTTTGAATATTTTTCTTTTTTTGAATTATCATTCTTTTTGGGGAAGTCATCTTTCTTGATTATTGGATTGTTTAGGATATATGATTTTTCATATTGTTATCATTTTATTGTTATCACAATATTTTTTATGTCATTTTTAGCACTGCACTCACTCCGTTATTACATTTTATATGTTTTTGGTATTGAACTTTAGGTGCTGGCTGCTTTTTATTCATACACATTGTTATATATTCACTTTAGTTTTCGCAGATTACTATTTTTCATTTAGCGCTTTTTTTCTTTATAGCTTGTTTACATGGGAATTACCACCACTTTTATAAGAATAATTGATTGAAGTATATTACATAATCACTTTATAGAACAAGTCTGCTCTCCCTTGATGATTTCATTACGTTTTTCTCTAGGCAACAATTTAAATCATGAGATTACGTCAGCATAAATATGTATGCTGTTGTAAAGATTTTGTGGGAAAATGTTGCTGCGGTGCTGACACCAAACAAGTGTTCACACCTACACTTATGTGTAACAAAATAATATAAAGAAGCAGTGGTGTGCAATAAATGTGATTACTCAATGTTACTAAATTCACCCTAGTGTATATACATACAAATAAATAATAGTGTTTCAATTCATATATATCTGTATTTTCTGGCGTATAAGACTACCTTTTACACCGAAATTACACAGCCAAAAAGCAGGGGTCGTCTTATACGCCTTAGTGAAGAAGCCGCCAGATGGATTTCAGTCCGCTGGACGCTCTGTAAAATTGTAATATGTATACAGTATGCGCCGCTCAGCCAATCCCGGCGGGCGATGCACTCTGATGAATACAGAGCCTGCTAAGCCTGCTCGGATTGGGTAACAACCTCTGCCAATCCGAGCAGGCTACATGAGTCAGAGCGGCGCGGGCTGATGTCATAGCCTCTGCCAATCCGAGCAGGCTTTGTATCCATGAACAGATTAGGAAAATACAATGCCTGCCGTGATTGGCTCAGCGGTGCACACTGTCTGCACACTGTGTTCTGAAGTGTACCTGGTGCTACTGTACTAACACAGCATCATATACTGTGTGTACGTTGTGCTCTACATATTAACAAAGCATCCTGTACTGCACATCTAGCTCCAGATCTCCCCTAAAATACAGGTATGACTTATGGTGCTTTGGAGGAGAGGATTCATTGTTGCTGCCTACCAATTGTGGGATCTCTGGGACTTGTAGTTCACCAGTTTCCTTTTTCTGATGTTAAGTCTGATGTTGTTTTTTTTTTTGTTTCTGATGTTTTTTTGTAAATGGTGTTGCCTCGGAAGGGGGGTAGTCTTATATGGCGAGTATAGCCCCAAACCTAAGTTTTCACTGGAAAAATAGGGGGTCGTCTTATACGCCGGCAAGTACGGTATATATATATACAATTAATAAAGTGCAATCCGTGTAATCCTTGGGGACCAAAGCAAATGACCTCTAATCAAATTACTGTATATGTCACTTAGCAAAAAGTTGTCACATGCAATTCATAAACAATAACAATTATTATAAATGATTAGTGAAGATATATATATATATATATGTATATATGTATATGTGTATATATATATATATATATATATATATATATATGTAAGAAGGCCAGTACGGTGGCCTGAATTTATGGGAGGAGACCGGGGGGTATTTAACCAGCCCGCTCGCCTGTGGTCTTTGTCGGTTTCCTGTGCACGATACGTTATGTCACTAGGCCGACTCGTTGGCATTCATGAGTTGCGCGTTTCAGTTCCCGTTCGTAGTTTTTCGTACAAACGTGTCTGGCTCGGCTGTCGCAGGTAGGGATTTGTTGACAAATTGCCCGGAACCCAAAATACGGAACTTACAAGTCATTTGTTAAGAAACCCTGCACATAGCCGCAGCTCTCAGCCACCGAATCGTGCCTCTATCATTTCTAAAAAGAAAAACATTTCATTCATTTTTACATACTTCACTATGTTTCGAATGCAGTTGCGTCCGCTTCGCACCGGTTCGTCCAGGAGTGTCTCAGTTGTACTTGTCTCATGTTTCATACCATGCTCCACAGTCCAGTTCGTTGTCAGTCGCAATTGCGGCACACCGATTCGTGCCTCTATCATGGCTTATCATTTCAATCATTTCAATAAGTTTACTAATTTCACTGTCATGTACCGCACTCCGATTCGAATCTAGTTGCATCCGTGATGCATCGATTTGTCCCAGCATGCCCCAGTTGTTTTTTGGCCTAATTTCAGTACATGCTCCAGAGTCCGGTCGTTGTCAGTCACAGTTTGTGGCTCACCGATTCGTGCCTCTGTCATGGGAAGTCATTTCACTGTCACGTATCATGTTCCGATTCTAATCCAGTCGCATCCGTGATGCACCGTTTCGTTCCGTGTGCTCCAGGTATTTTTGGCCTCATTTCAGTACATGCTCCAGAGTCCGGTTCGTTTTTAGACGCAGTTCGCGGCTCACCAATTCGTGCCTCTGTCATGGGAAATCATTTAACTGTCACGTATCCCATTCCGGTATGAATCCAGTCGCATCCACGATGCACCAATTCGTCTTGGCGTGCCCCAGGTATTTTTGGTCTCATTTCAGTACATGCTCCAGAGTCCGGTTCGTTGTCAGTCGCGGCACGACTGATTCGTGCCTCTGTCATGGCAAATCATTTTATTCATTTCACTGTCACGTACCGTGCCCCGATTCGAATCCGGTAGCATCCGAGATGCACCAATTCGCTCCGGTGTGCCCCAGTTGTTTTGGCCTCATTTCAGTACATGCTTCAGAGTCCGGTACGTTGTCAGTCGCAGTCGCGGCAAGACTGATTCTTGCCTCTGTCATGGCAAACATTTAATTAAATTTCACTGTCACGTACCACACTCCGATTCGAATCCAATGGCATCCGCGATGCATTGATTCATCCCGGTGTGCCCCAGTTGGCTTGGCCTCATTTAATTTCGTGCTCCACAGTTCGACTCGTTGGTTGTCGCAGTCGCGGCACACCGATTCGTGCCTCTGTCATGGCAAATCATTTAATTAATTTCATAATTTCACTAATTTCACTGGCACATACTGTGCCCCGATTGGAATCCAGTAGCATCCGAGATGCACCGATTCATCCCGGCGCGCCCCAGTTGTCTTGGCCTCATTTCATTCAGTGCTCCACAGTCCGACTCGTTGTTTGTCGCAGTCGCGGCATACTGATTCGTGCCTATATCACGGCAAAACATTTCACTCATTTTATTTCACACACTTGTCGCTTCCACTCGAATCCACTCAAACCGACAATGCATCGATTCGCACCCATAATTTCAGCCTTATGCCCCGTACACACGGTCGGAAATTCCGACGGAAAATGTCCGATCAGACCGTGTTGTCGGAAAATCTGCCCATGTGTGGGCTTCATCTGACTTTTTCCGTCGGAATTTCCGACCAACAAAGTTTGAGAGCTGGATCTCAAATTTTCTGACAACAAAATCCGATCATGGCAATTCCGATCGTGTGTAGCCTAGTCCGAAGAAATTCTGAGACGGAAGCGCTCGGTCAGGTAAAACTAGCGTTCGTAATCGATATAGCACATTTGTCACGCTGCAATGTAAAAAATTGCAGCGCATTCTCTTTTTCTTTATAATGCTAGAAGAATGAAGTTCTTTTATGCTCATATTCACACTGACTTCTCCAAAACGTATTTCTTTATTCTTTTTCCTGATTTCATGAATAGAATATTTTTATTCGTCAGATCTCCAGAATCTTTTTTTTTTTTTGGTTTTGAAATTTTGTGGTTGCTTTTTAAAGATCTCCTTTATTTGACATTTTGCTCATCTTCGTAATTTTTGTTGGTGTGTTTTGTGTGTCTCTACTTACCACAACACCATTATTATCTTTTTATTTTATTGGTTTATTTGTTTAATCTCTAGGAGGTTGTTTGGTGTTGGTGCCCCTTGATAATTTGACTTTGTATTTTTGAAATGTACCTGCCTACTCACAAATAAACTGTCCTTTTTGAAGTTAAACACATAGGCAAGTATTTCTTGAAACCAAAAAAACTTTATTAGGTGTCATAAACAAAATAAACAGGAAGGCAACACTGGAGAAACTGGTCAATTTGGCAAAGCCTTTTGGCCCCCAGGGCAGACATCAAATATTTAATAGCAAAATTGGTGGCCTGAGGAGTACATATCTAAGGGAGAACAGTCTGGTCCAGAAGTCCAAGAGATCAGGAAGATCAGATGACATCTATGTCCCCAGTCTGTGGTCATACAAGAGGCTGTATCTTCTGTCAGACCAGACTGAATCCAGGTCATCACTCTCTGGTCTTCCTTAGGCACTTCCCTCCAGGCTTCCTTCCAGGCTGTGGCTCTGCTCTTCTAGTTGTGGCAGGAGGTGGAAGAGGAGGAGGGCGATGGTCAACCTCCCGGCTGCCACTTGCCACAGCCTCCTCCTGGCTGAGGTCTTCCTGTGTATGAAAATGGGACATAGTTTTAGTTCTTTGTTCATCAATCACACAATTTTCAGCTCATGACAGTTGCAAATTGAATGTTAATAAATAGAACAGACTGTCATTCAGAGCCCAGCATTTTTCATTCTTGTCCCAATCATTTTTGGTCACTACTGTCTATTGATATGTAACCACTTTGTTAAATCACAACTTAACTGATCAATAATAGGGATGAGCCGAACACCCCCGGGTTCGGTTCGCACCAGAACCCGCGAACGGACCTAAAGTCCGTGCGAGCATAAGAACCCTATTAGTAGGGATGGGCCCGGTGTTCGATTCGAACCCATGTTCGAATCGAGCACCGGGCGTTCGCTCGCTCGGCGAGCCCAGAACTATTGGGGCCGCTCGCATCAAATTCGTGTGATGCGAGCGGCCCCGCAATGCATTGCGCTAGTCGCAGTGCAATGCTGGCTGATGATTGGCCAAGCATGCACTGTGACCCCGCATGCTTGGCCAATCACAGCGCCGGCAGCCAGGAGAGCCATAATTGGCTACAGGCAGGATGCCTGTAGCCAATTATAGCTCAGGGGCTTTAGTACACGCCCCCACGGTATAAGAGGCCGCCGCGCCGGCGGCCTCGCATATTATGTTTCAGTCAGTGTCAGCGTGTCAGTGTGCTGCTGACAATATGTGCTCTATTTCTGGGGATATGTGTGTGCGTGCTGTTAGAACAGCATTGCAGTATCACATCTGGGGGGTGTCTATAGGTGGCCTGTGAAGGGGGGCAGGTTTCCTGTGCTTAGAACTTTCCCTGCAAAAAAGTGTCATTTTTGCAGGAAAAAAGCTATTTAAAAGCACTCGCGGCTAATGAATTGATGGCTCCTGTAACACAGAGAACTGTCATTCATTAATAAAAAAAAAAAAAAAAAAAAGCGTAGGGGTCCCCCCTAATTCAATAACCAGGCCCTTCAGGTCTGGGATGGATATTAAGGGGAACCCCAGCCAAAAAAAAAAAATGGCGTAGGGTCCCCCTCAAAATCCATACCAGACCCTTGAGGTCTGGTATGGATTTTAAGGGGAACCCTAGCCAAAAAAAAAGGCGTGGGGTCCCCCTCAAAATCCATACCAGACCCTTATCCGAGCACGCAACCTGGCAGGCCGCAGGAAAAGAGGGGGGGACGAGAGCGGCCCCCCCTCCCGCCTGAACCGTACCAGGCCACATGCCCTCAACATTGGGAGGATGCTTTGGGGGGTCTAAGACCCCCAAAGCACCTTGTCCCCATGTTGATGAGGACAAGGGCCTCTTCCCCACAACCCTGGCCATTGGTTGTGGGGGTCTGCGGGCGGGGGGCTTATCGGAATCTGGAAGCCCCCTTTAACAAGGGAACCCCCAGATCCCGGCCCCCCCCTGTGTGAAATGGTAAGGGGGTACAAAAGTACCCCTACCATTTCACCAAAAAAGTGGCAAAAATGGTAAAAATGACAGGAGACGGTCTTTGACAATTCCTTTATTAAAATCTTCTTTCTTCTTTCTTCATCCTTCGGTTTCTTCATCTTCTCCTTCCGTCATCTTCTTCCATCTTCTTCCATCTTCTTCTTCCTCCGATCCGCTTCTTCTTGCGCTGGTCTTCTCGTCCTTCTCGTCCGGCATCTTCTTCCGTCAGCGTCGGCGTCGGTGTCCGTGTCTCTTCTTGGGCCGCTCCGCGCAATGGGAGGCTCCCGCTGTGTGAGGCTCTGCTCCGTCTGACAGGTCTTTTATAACGGAGGGCACCTGGTGACCCCGCCCCCTCTGACGCACGGGGACGTCATGGGGAATTCCATGATGGCTTTCCCCATGACGTCAGAGGGGGGCGGGGTCACCAGGTGCCCTCCGTTATAAAAGACCTGTCAGACGGAGCGGAGCCTCACACAGCGGGAGCCTCCCATTGCGTGGAGCGGCCCAAGAAGAGACAGAGACACCGACACTGACGCCGACGGAAGAAGATGCCGGACGAGAAGGACGAGAAGACCAGCGCAAGAAGAAGCGGATCGGAGGAAGAAGAAGATGGAAGAAGATGACGGAAGGAGAAGATGAAGAAACCGAAGGATGAAGAAAGAAGAAAGAAGATTTTAACCACTAGCTGACCGCCCACTGTCAAATGACGGCGAGACGGTGCAGCGTGACTGTGGCGGGCCGCCGTCATGTGACGTCGTCTACAATTTGGCCACTGGGGGGCGCGCGCGCGCCGCGGGAGGCGCGCGCGCGCACCCGCCGCGTAGCTGGGGCCCCGGTGCGGGTGCCCGGCGGTCGCGATGACCGCCAGGCACCCGCGATTGCCCGGTAATCGAGCAGGACGTGGATCTGTGTGTGTAAACACACAGATCCACGTCCTGTCAGAGGAGAGGAGACCGATGGTGTGTCCCTTGTACATAGGGACACCGATCGGTCTCCTCCCCCAGTCAGTCCCCTCCCCCCACAGTAAGAATCACCAAGATAGGGTACACATTAACCCCTGCAGCGCCCCCTAGCGTTAACCCCTTCCCTGCTAGTCACATTTATACAGTAATCAATGCATTTTTATAGCACGGATCGCTGTATAAATGTGAATGGTCCCAAAAATGAGTCAAAAGTGTCCGAAGTGTCCGCCGCAATGTCGCAGTCACGATAAAAATCGCAAATCGCCGCCATTACTAGTAAAAAAAAAATAATAATAAAAATGCTATAAATCTATCCCCTATTTTGTAGACGCTATAACTTTTGCGCAAAACCAATCAATATACGCTTATTGCGATTTTTTTTACCAAAAATATGTAGAAAAATACGTATCGGCCTAAACTGAGGAAAAAATTTGTTTAAAAAAAAAAAAAAAATTGGATATTTATTATAATAAAAAGTAAAAAATATTATGTTTTTTCAAACTTGTCCCTTTTCTTTTGTTTATAGCGCAAGAAATAAAAACCGCAGAGGTGATCAAATACCACCAAAATAAAGCTCTATCTGTGGGGAAAATTTTTTATTTGGGTACAGCGTTGCATGACCGCGCAATTGTCATTCAAAATGCGACAGCGCTGAAAGCTGAAAAATGGCTTGGTCAGGAAGGAGGTGTTCGTGGCTGGTAGGCAAGTGGTTAATAAAGGAATTGTCAAAGACCGTCTCCTGTTATTTTTACCATTTTTGCCACTTTTTTGGTGAAATGGTAGGGGTACTTTTGTACCCCCTTACCATTTCACACAGGGGGGGTGCCGGGATCTGGGGGTCCCCTTGTTAAAGGGGGCTTCCAGATTCCAATAAGCCCCCCGCCCGCAGACCCCCACAACCAATGGCCAGGGTTGTGGGGAAGAGGCCCTTGTCCTCATCAACATGGGGACAAGGTGCTTTAGGGGTCTTAGACCCCCAAAGCATCCTCCCAATGTTGAGGGCATGTGGCCTGGTACGGTTCAGGCGGGAGGGGGGGCGCTCTCGTCCCCCCCTCTTTTCCTGCGGCCTGCCAGGTTGCGTGCTTGGATAAGGGTCTGGTATGGATTTTGAGGGGGACCCCACGCCATTTTTTTGGGCTAGGGTTCCCCTTAAAATCCATACCAGACCTCAAGGGTCTGGTATGGATTTTGAGGGGGACCCTACGCCATTTTTTTTTTTTTTTTTGGCTGGGGTTCCCCTTAATATCCATCCCAGACCTGAAGGGCCTGGTTATTGAATTTGGGGGGACCCCTACGCTTTTTTTTTCATTTTTTTTATTTTTTATCAATGACTTTTTTTTTTATGAATGAGTTTCAATGAATGACTGTTCTCTGTATTACAGGAGCCGACAATTAACATTAGCCGCAAGTGATTTTAAATAGCTTTTTTACTTTAAAAAATGACACTTTTTGCAGAGACAGTTCTAAACACGGGAAACATGCGCCCCTTCACAGGCATACTATAGACACCCCCCAGGTACGAAATTTAAAGGAATATTACACTTTTATTGTTTCAATTTAAGCATTATTAAAATCACTGCTCCTGAAAAAACTGCAGTTTTTAAAACTTCTTTTTGCATTGATACATGTCCCCTGGGGCAGGACCCAGGTCCCCAAACACTTTTTATGACATTAACAGGCATATTAGCCTTTAAAATTAGCACTTTTAATTTCGAACGTTCGCATCCATTATAACTAATAGGGTTCTAAAGCTCGCACGGACTTTAGGTCCGTTCGCGGGTTCTGGTGCGAGCCGAACGGGGGGGTGTTCGGCTCATCCCTACCTATTAGTTACAATGGATGCGAACGTTCGAAATCAAAAGTGCTAATTTTAAAGGCTGATATGCATGTTATTGTCATAAAAAGTGTTTGGGGACCTGGGTCCTGCCCCAGGTGACATGTATCAATGCAAAAATGTTTTTTAAAAACGGACGTTTTTTCAGGAGCAGTGATTTTAATAATGCTTAAAGTGAAACAATAAAAGTGTAATATTCCTTTAAATTTCGTACCTGAGGGGTGTCTATAGTATGCCTGTGAAGGGGCGCATGTTTCCTGTGCTTAGAACTATCCCTGCACAAAGTGTCATTTTTGCAGGAAAAAAAGCTATTTAAAATCACTCGCGGCTAATGAATTGACGGCTCCCGTAACACAGAGAACAGTCATTCATTGAAAGTCATTGATAAAAAAAAAGTCATTGATAAAAAATAAAAAAAAATAAAAAAAAAAAGCGTGGGGGTCCCCCAAATTCAATAACCAGGCCCTTCAGGTCTGCTATGGATATTAACCACCTGATTACTTTGCACTTAAACCCCCCTCGTGACCAGACCAATTTTCAGCTTTCGGCGCTGACGCACTTGGAATGACAATTGCGCGGTCATACAACACTGTACCCAAATTAAATTTTTACCATTTGGTGGTATTTAATCACAGCTGGGGTTTTTATTTTTTGCTAAACAAATAAAAAAAGATGGAAAATTAAAAAAAAAATAAAATCATGTTTAATAGTTTGTTATAAAATTTTGCAAACAGGTAATTTTTCTGCTTCATTGATATGCACTGATGAGGCGGCACTGGTGGGCACTGATAGGCTGCACTGGTGGGCACTGATAAGCTGCACTGGTGGGCACTGATAAGCTGCACTGGTGGGCACTGATAGGCTGCACTGGTGGGGACAGATAAGTCGGTACTGATGGGCACAGCAAAGATGGCACTGATGGGCACGGATGGGTGGCACTGATGGGCACTGATGGATGGCACTGATAGATGGCACTGATGGGCACTGATAGATGGCACTGATAGGTGGCACTGATAGATGGCACTGATGGGCACTGATAGGTGGCACTGATGGGCACTGGTAGGGGACACTGATGAGCACTGGTAGGGGACACTGATGAGCACTGGTAGGTGACACGGAATGTGCAGCACTGGCACTGTGGGCACTGACAGATGGCACTGTGGGCACTGACAGATGGCACTGTGGGCACTGAAAGGTGGAGCTAGTGGGCACTTTATTTTGGTAAATGTGGGCACCATGGACCCTGGGCATATTGCAGTGAGAGGGACTGATGTCCCTCTCACTGCCGCCGGTGATCGGCTTTTTTTTTTCTCCTCGCACTGTTAGCGTGAGCAGGAAAAAAAAGCCGATTACCGGCTCAGTTATTTTCACATGATCAGCTGTCATTGGCTGACAGCTGATCACGTGGTAAGGGGTTGGGATCGACCCCTTACTCGGATCTGTGATCCAGCGAGTCTCACAGACTCGCGGATCACAGAGCGTCATCGCGCACCCTTCAGGGGGCGCGCAGGCAGCTCGTTGCCGGGACGACGTCAATAGACGTCGTCCCGGCACATCAGATCCGCGCTGTTGCCGTCATTTGGCTATTGCGCGGATCTCAGCTGGTTAAGGGGGACCCGGCCAAAAAAAATAAAAAATGGCGTGGGGCCCCCCTCAAAATCCATACCAGACCCTTATCCGAGCACGCAACCTGGCAGGCCGCAGAAAAAGAGGGGGGACGAGAGCGCCCCCCCCTCCCTCCTGAACCCTACCAGGCCACATGCCCTCAACATTGGGAGGGTGCTTTGGGGGTCTGAGACCCCCAAAGCACCTTGTCCCCATGTTGATGAGGAGAAGGGCCTCGTCCCCACAACCCTGGCCATTGAATGAATGAATGAATGAATGAATGATTTGTATAGCGCTGCAACTGCGAACTGAATCGCATCGAGGCGCTTCATCCATTGGTTGTGGGGGTCTGCGGGCAGGGGGCTTATCGGAATCTGGAAGCCCCCTTTAACAAGGGGACCCCCAGATCCTGCCCCCCCTGTGTGAAATGGTAAGGGGGTACAAAGGTACCCCTACAATTTCACCAAAAAAGTGTCAAAAATGGTAAAAATGACAGGAGACGGTCTTTGACAATTCCTTTATTGAAATCTTCTTTCTTCTGGTCTTCCTTCTTCCTCTCTTCATCCTTCGGTTTCTTCATCTTCTCCTTCTGGCATGTTCTTCCATCTTCTTCTTCCATCATCTTCTTCCTCCGATCCGCTTCTTCTTGCTCTGGTCTTCTCGCCTGGCATCTTCTTCCACGGTGTCCGGGTCTCTTCTTGGGCCGCTCCGCGCAATGGGAGGGTGGCCCCACCCTCCGTTATAAAAGACCTGTCAGACGCAGCGAAGCCTCACACATCGGGAGCCTCCCATTGCGCTGAGCGGCCCAGAAGGGACCCCACGCCATTTTTTTTTTTTCCCCTTAAAATCCATCCCAGACCTCAAGGGTCTGGTATGGATTTTGAGGGGGACCCCACGCCATTTTTTTTTTTTTTTTGCTGGGTCCCCCTTAATATCCATAGCAGACCTGAAGGGCCTGGTTATTGAATTTGGGGGGACCCCCACGCTTTTTTTTTAATTTTTAAATTTTTTTTATCAATGACTTTTTTTTTTATCAATGGCTTTCAATGAATGACTGTTCTCTGTGTTACGGGAGCCGTCAATTCATTAGCCGCGAGTGATTTTAAATAGCTTTTTTTCCTTCAAAAATTACACTTTGTGCAGGGACAGTTCTAAGCACAGGAAACATGCGCCCCTTCACAGGCATACTATAGACACCCCCCAGATGTGATACTGCAATGCTGTACTAACAGCACGGACACACTAATCCCCAGAATCACAGCACATAATGTCAGCAGTCAGCAGGCACATAACACTGACATGCTGACACTGACAACACAATATGCAAGGCCGCTGGCGCGGCAGCCTTTTATACTGTTGGACGTGTACTAAACCCCCTGAGCTATAATTGGCCACAGGCATCCTGCCTTTGGCCAATTATGTACAAAAAATAAAAACCGCGCTACAGGTAATGCATAGTAGGGGCAGGCTGCTGCTCAATGTGGGATACACACACAAAAATACATAGAATAAAAAAGGAGCTGCGCCAATAAAAACAAGTTATACAAATAAATAAAAATAATAAAAAAAATAATAATGAGGAGGCTAGGTGTGCCCCACTACATAAAATGTCCACAGTAGTAAGGACCTTAAGTCACGTAAGGCCGCAATAACCCTTGACGGCACTTAAAGGTAGCAATCCCTGTCAGCACAGTGACCAATCCTTAGAACAGTAATATGAACAGAATAGGGTGTTTAAAATGTTCAAATAATAGTCATGAAAATCATCAAATTGGAGCAGTAGTAAGGGAGGTGATCCTGACATCCAGGTGTGAGTTGAAAGAAAGCACCTTAGTGACTTGCAACACAAGCAGTGATGAACACAGTGCCTGACACCCTCAAACACTAACTGCTTACCAGAAAGCAGAGGTAAATAAGCTCTGCTGCGACTCTTCCTGGTTCCACTAACATCCAATCCGCATCACACAGTACTCTGAATAGTAAAGTGTTGGGGGTCCACTTGTTCACATAGGGTCCATATAGGGAGTGGAGGAAGAAAAGCAGCCCATAGCGTAATTCTGGTAACACTCGTTTATTAAAACAAAATAAGAAGCACTTACATTGATCCAAATGATAAGGCACATATAGTAAAAAAAGCTGCCGGCCGGCAAATACAGGAGCCCGTCCTCCTCTTGGTCATGTGGTGGCGTCACTACCCTCCCAGACTAGTTTCGACAAATATGTCTTTCTCGATGGGGAATTTGGGGGGACCCCCACGCTTTTTATTTAATTTTTATGACTTTTTTTTATGACTTTTTTTTTATCAATGGCTTTCAATGAATGACTGTTCTCTGTTCATTAGCCGCGAGTGATTTTAAATAGCTTTTTTTCCTGCAAAAATGACACTTTGTGCAGGGACAGTTCTAAGCACAGGAAACATGCGCCCCTTCACAGGCATACTATAGACACCCCCCAGATGTGATACTGCAATGCTGTACTAACAGCACGCACACACTTATCCCCAGAATCACAGCCCATAATGTCAGCAGTCAGCAGCACATAACACTGACATGCTGACACTGACAACACAATATGCGAGGCCGCCGGCGCGGCGGCCTTTTATACTGTGGGGCGTGTACTTAACCCCCTGAGCTATAATTGGCCACAGGCATCCTGCCTGTGGCCAGTTATGGCTCTCCTCGCCGCTGGCTCTTTGATTGGCCAAGCATGCGGGTCACAGTGCATGCTTGGCCAATCATCAGCCAGCAATGCACTGCGACTCGTGCAGTGCATTGCGGGCCCCTCGCATCACACGAATTTGATGCAAGCGGCCCAAATAGTTCTGGGCTCGCCGAGCGGGCGAACGCCTAATGTTCGATTCAAACATGGGTTCGAATCAAACACCGGGCTCATCCCTAATCAATAATAACATCTAGTTAACATCATTAAATGTATGAGAAGAAATATGTTCAACAATGCTATACCTGTCTCAAGCTGGGCCCCTCCACATGTTGCTGCCTGGAAGGCCCAGGTTGGACATCGGAAGCATCAGCTTGGGGGGAAGGAAGCCTTGAAGGAAGACTGAGTGAGGGCATGGGTTCCCTCGGGTCTGCCAGAAAATGTAGCCTCTCATAGAACAACATCCTGGGGACATAAATGTCATTTAGATCTCCTGATCGCAGGGAATTCTTGAACTTCTTGCGCTCCCTCAGATATGTACTCCACAGGGCACCAATTTTGACCATCACATAGGTGATGTCTGCAGTGGGGACCATGATTTTTACCAAACCAAGTAGTTTCTCCAGCGCTGCCTTCCTCTTTCTTAGGTCCTTATAAAAGGGGTTTGAAATCTGCCACAGGCAGGGCAGCTCCCTGAGCTGATCAATAATGAGCCCCCTAAAAAATTGGATTTTTAAAGGATCCACAGTATTATCTGCAAGACACAACACAAGACAAACCCTAATAATGTCAGGCTAAACTCTCCTAATCTTGTCCCAAAATAAGCCTCAATCTAGAAGCAGTATAGGCTAGTGATGTACCAAGTTCAAATTGTACCTTCGTTAGCAGGATCGGCGCTCTCTCCCTGCTCACAGATCGTACGTACGACACACGCGTCTTCCGTTTTATATACAGTGCGCATGCTTGAAACTCCGCCCGCCCCTTGCGATCTTTCTTGTCTATTCCCCGCCCCTTCTTTTTATGGCGCAGTGGGGAGAGCACATGGCGGAGACACAGCAGGTGCGCACTAATTATTCCACTAACGAAGAGGAGGAGGGCGAGCAAACCCCCAGAGGCAGAAATGTCCCGATCCCGGAGGAGAAGATTTAAGGCCTCAAATATGTCTTTTGGAGAGATGTTGGAGATGGTGGACATATTGAAGAGAAGCGACTATGATAGGAAGTATGGGCCTTACCACAACCCAAATGTCAGAAAGGCCAAGATCATGACTAAAGTTGTGAAGAGTCTGCAGAAGAACTTTGGGGTACAACGATCCAAGGATCAACTGAGGAAACGCTGGTCAGACCTGAAACTGAGGGAGCATGATCAGTACAGAAGGATCAAGCGAGTTCTGCTAAAAAGTAAGTAGTTGTCATGTGTTAATATTATTATTATTGCTTGCATACTGCTCCATGTGCTTTGATTTAATGTTGTCCAGTTTAAAATAGCCAATTTCATGTTTTTGGTGGTTCAATCGTTCGTAATAAACCTTGATCGTTCGCCCACTTCAAATACAATGTTTTGTCAAGTTGCAGTTAACTACATTTGTTCAGGCCTATCTATCTCTAGTCAAATGAAGTTTGTTGTCTACAGGGCTTGGTAAAATAATGAAATGCAGACTTGATTCAGTGTAAAGGAGAGGACACTCAGTAGCTGTTTACACATCTGGACTCAGGAGCACTAGTGTGGGACACCAGAACACCCTTTTTATTAGCATGTCACACACACGTGCTCCAGTGGATACTATAGGGGTGTCTCCATCTGACAAACTTTCACAAAACAGGTAAGTATTCCAGCTTTAGAAAGTGTCAAAAAATGAATTTTCTACTTTGATCTCTGCCAAAAAACACAATTGTATGACACTTCTAAGCAATATTTCGTATTCCTATTTCTGCCCTCAAATATCTGTGTGTTAAGTATTACTTTTTTACATTCTCATAGGGGAGAGAAGACTCTGGACGTCTGAGGACACCAGGGACCCCACACCTCCCAAAGAAGGGGAAATACCAAAACCAGAAGCAGAGGAGGAGGAGGAAGGAGAGATTGTAGAAATTGGCGAAATTGTCACCACAACAGGTGAGTGTCTGAGACCACCGCTTCAGGTAAGCTAATCGATATATGCCTGCATATTTATAATACACTGTGTTTTTTTGGGTTTCTTTTTAGGTGATGTGGATGTTGTGGAAGAAGAATCGCATTTTACGAGTGAAACTGCCCAGATCCTCATCGGGGAGATAAAGTTTAAAAAAAATACTTTTAGACATTTAAAAGACAAATTTGGAAGATGCACACAGTGTGTCAACATGTGCTATCTCCCATCCTTGCTACTAAAGTGGCTGAGATGAAGGGGTTGCACCCCCAAAACACGTGCATTGATCCCCATGATGGGAGATAGCACATTTTGTTATTCTAGGCATGGGTTCTGGAAGTAAATGCCCAGTTTGATTCACAATTTGTGTGCATCTTCTAAATTTGTTTTTTACAAGGGTAAAACCCCATGTGATGAAGGCAATATCAACACATTTTGGACATACTCGTGTCTGATATTGTCTTCATTTTTCAAATTTGAACTTTGTAAGTTCCTGTGTTTTGTATGTTATGCTTTGATACATGGCTGTTTACACAAAAGCGGCAAGTTAAATTAATGTTCGCCAAAATAATGTTATCTACACCAAATAGGTTGGTTTGTTGTAAAACCTTTTTAAAAAGTTTAATCATCAACAATGTGTGGCTTCCTTTTTCAAAAGCCCAAAAGCAGTATTTGTAGTAAAGTTGTTGTTTTCTGTGACAATGGGTGCTTTTTACTAAAGGCAAATCCACTTTGCACACCAAGTGCAGTTTCAGGTGCACTTTTGCAGTGCACTTGTAGTGCATTGTGGATTCGCCTTTAGTAAATAACACCCACAGTGCTTTTTAATTTACCACCAATCACGCCATTTTCATGACTCCACACATTTCTGTCATGGTGCTGAAAATAAGTAATCTTTTTGTCAGTAATGCACTAATACATTAACAACAAAAACAAGCTGTATGTAGCAGACCCACAACAGAAGAATATTTTTTCTGAAGAAGAGACTGTCACCTCATCTCGCCCAGAAAGTGGGTTTGCACTGTTGAAGAAAAGGGCCAAAAAAGAAACCATTAAATAAGCTAGGAGACACCTAAAACAAACCCAAGCAGTAAATGAAAACAAATATTATTTCAGTTTAAAAGAAAAATGTATTAAAAAATGCCTCTCAGACATTGTCTGGCATATCAATGGCCCCCCTACCCACAAAGTACTCCATATATCTTGATCTGACTTCGTGGGCATTTTGGGGGGGGCAAGCCAGGATAGCCAGCTTTAAGGGCCCTCAGGGTGGCATTTTGTTGTAAGTCTGCATCAGGGCCAACTGAGACCACATAGTTCGGTGAGTGTTTTTTAAAAAAATTGTGCACAATGCAGCAGGAAAGCACAATATGGTTCAGTTTATATTCCGCCATGTGGATGGGTGTCAAAAATAGGTGGAACCGGCTGGCCATTATCCCAAAAGTGTTCTCCACTACTCTTCGGGCTCTGGACATCCGGAAATTAAAGACCCTTTGGTCTGGGGGTGAGGTTCCTCATCGGGAAAGGCCGCATGAGATGGTTTGACAAACGCCTCATCCACGACCAAAACGAAGGGGAGTCCTTCCGCATTCTCCTCTGGAGGTGGCAAGCCCAGACTGCCACTCTGGAGATGCCAGTAGAACTCTGTCTGTGCGATGACTCCACCATCCGACATCCAGCCATTTTTCCCCACATCCACATACATGAAGTCATATGTCGCTGACACCACCGCCAACATCACAATACTATTATACCCCTTGTAATTATAATAGAAGAACCCCGAGTTGGGGGGTGGGATGATGTGGACGTGTTTCCCATCAATTGCCCCTCCACAGTTGGGAAAGTCCCAATGGCTGGCAAAGTGGGAGGCCCCAGTCTGCCATTCCTGTGGCGTTGAAGGAAACTGTGGAGTCAAACAAGAAAAAAAACATTTTCATTTTGCACATAAACATTGCAAGCAGATTAGAAACAAACATTTTTTGCCAAGATCAGTAGTATTTAAGCCCAAAAGTATAAGGTCCCCTTAGCAGATTCCTCACCCCCCCCCCCCATCTGATGGCCCATTGCAAAAAATTAGGGGGGTGTGTATTCGACAGGTAACCCTCTCCACTTTATTGAGAGCTGAATGCATAAATAATGTGTGATCGTTTGGCCAGACCCTCCTTACTTTACACTATTGGCAGCCCACCGGACAGGTAAGAAGTGTCATAATACAAAAAAATATCACTAAATGAACAAATGGAAGCACATTTTTACATTCTGCTATTACCTGTCAAGATAATAATAGGAGTCCTAAAAAAATGTAACAGTAGCATTTTGAAATTACATGCTTTGGTAAATTCATCCATAAATCTGACCACTAAACAGGTAGGTATATTGTGTATTGGGTTTGGCAAAGTCAGCAGATAGAGGATTAGTATCAGCTGACCTAGCAGTTGGGGTTCCTAATGAGTTTGTCCCACCAAAAATAAAAACGCTGGCACTCTGCATGAATTTAAACACACACATAACATTTGTAGAGATTTTAGGGGGTGTTTAGGGGAAACCAATACTATGGAGCTGACAAAATACATTGCTAAGTGACTAGGCTATAGGTATATATGGGCCCAGGAGAGCATGCTGGGGAGGTTAGTGAAGGCAAATATGCATAAAGGACAAAAAAATACATTAAAAAGCTACCAGCATGCATGAGGACAAAGGGGCACAGCATATTACAACATATTTCAATCCTGGTAATTAGGGAACGAGGAAAGAAATACAATACATTAGCAAACTATAAATACAGTAAACCCCCCTCCATCGCGGGGGTTACGTTCCGGACCCACCCGCGAAAAGTGAAAAACCGCGAAATAGAAAGACCCTATTTAAATACACCCTAGGCATGTTTTGTTAACTTTTTAATAGTATTTAAAGGTCTTTAAACACACTTTTAAGCAATATGAACACATAAAAGATATAGAGAGAGAGAGAGATCACACAAAAATATTGTGTTAACAGTACAGTATACTGTAAAGTAAAATATAGAGTACTGTACAGTATTGTATGTACAGTACAGTACTGTACTCAGCAGAAAAGAAGATGACTACAGTACTGTATACTGTAAGCAGCAAATAATCAAATAAGAGCAGCTACTGTTCTTCTGAAGGTGCAGGTTCAGCAGGAGCTTCTTCAGGTGTAGGTGGCTTGTCTTCTTGCTGCTCCAGAACCTCCAATTCTACATCAGAGGTGGCCGTGGAGGTACTTGGGGTGGATGTGGCCTTCTTCTGTTTTGGGAAGAACATAGTTATAGACAGTTGCTGGGCATGTTTCTTCTTTTGGGCGAGGAGGTTCTTGTACACCTGGATGGCTCCATCAATGCTGTTTTGGAACTGCAGTGAACGAACCATGTCAGGATCCCACTCAGCTAACATCTGTTTCAGGTCATTGGCCGTACGCACGACCCTGCCAAGGCGCTCAATTGACAAGCCTTCATCTTCTTCCTCCTCCTCCTGTTCCTCCACTTCCTCCTCACTCGCTGACTTGGTGAGTTCTGTCAGATCCTCATCGGTTAGTGGAGCTGAATGGGTTTCAATTAGGTCATTGACGTCGTCCTGGGTCATATCCTGAAAACCTTCACCTCCTAGCAACCTGGCCAGCCTAATTGCCTTGTCCACAGCTGAATGATGAACTTCGTCAGGAGAGAACCCTTCATAATTGTGAATAATGTCTGGCCAAAGCTTCTTCCAACAGGCATGCACAGTCTCCTTCTTCATCTCCTTGAGGGCCTTTTGTATGTTCTCCAGACAGGTTGCAATGGTGTAATTACGCCAGTAGTCCTTCAAATTGAAATTTTCATCATTGTTCATGGATTCGACAAGATGATTCAAGGAGTTGCGAGTGTACAGCGCCTTGAATGCTCGTATCACCCCCTGGTCCATGGGCTGAATTAAAGACGTGGTGTTGGGTGGAAGGAACTCAACTTGCACTCCTTCGTATGATAGATCCATGGCGTGGCCTCCTGCATTATCCATCAGCAGAAGCACCTTAAAAGCAATGCCAAGTTGGGCAAGGTAGACCTTGACGGCTGGGATGAAACAATTATGGAACCACTCAGTTGTGAGGACTTTAGTCATCCAAGCCTTACTGTTATGCATCCAATGGACTGGTAGCTGGTTCTTGTTTTTATTCTTCAGTGCTCTGGGATTCTTGGCCTTGTAGATCAGGGCTGGCTTGATCATAAACCCAGCAGCATTTCCACACATAACCAAGGTTACTCTGTCCTTATAAGCCTTGAATCCAGGTGCTCGGGCTTCCTCCTTCATGATGTAGGTCCGTTTGGGCATTCTTTTCCAGAACAAGCCGGTCTCATCCATATTAAAGACTTGCACTGGTTGGTACCCACCCTCCTCAATGATACTCTTGAAGGTCTCATTGGTGTACCTTGCAGCAGCTTCTTTGTCGGCAGATGCAGCTTCACCTTGCAATGAAACGCTCTTCAACTGATAGCGTTTCTGGAAGCGGTCAAACCATCCCTTGCTGGCAGAAAAACCTCCTGATGTACTAGAAGGCTGATCAGGATTGTCGCTGTCTGACTGTTCAGCTGCAGCAGAGCCTCCTTCAGAGCCTCCTTGATTGGCAAAAGTGTCATACAGCTTCTTTGCCTGGGTCCTGATGGTGTTACCATCCAATGTGATGCTTTTTTTTCTGCAATCTTGGATCCAAATGGCCAAGGCAGTTTCCATCCTAACAATGTTTTTATTGCGGGAAGAAACAACTCTTTTTGCAGCTTGGTTGATGGACACTGCAGCAGTTGCCCTGATATTCTTCTCATCCTTCTTGATATAGCGAATCGTTGACTCATTCATACCATAATGGCGGGCTACAGCAGCATAACTCTGTCCTTCCTTTACCATGTCAAGAAGTTTCACCTTCTCCATTATTGTTAGGAACTTCCTCTTCTTTTGTGGCTCACCAGAAGCCGCAGCCTTAGATGATCGGCGTTTGGGTGGCATGATTTCAGCTACTGTACAGTATCCTTGTTTGTGGTTGGCACAAGTACAGTACAAGCACAGTTACCGCCCCCTCTAAGGTCAACACGATCCGTGCGTTCCACCGCTGCCTCGATATGATTCGCCGCTACATAACCGCGAAATGGTGAAATATTACCGCGATATCGGAATAACGGGTCCTAATTATAATAGCGTGATATACCGGGACCGCAAAAACTGAACCGCGATATAGCGGGGGTTTACTGTATATAGAATGTGATGTTAAAGGAGAAATCTTACCTTAATATAGTCCTTCTGCAGGACCTGTATCATGGCAGAACAGGTCTCTGGAATAATGATCCCCAGAGCCTAGGGGGAGATGCCTGTGGAGAACTTGAGGTCCTGAAGACTTCTCCCTGTCGCCAAGTACCTCAACGTGGCAACTAGCCTCTGCTCCGGAGTGATGGCTTGCCTCATGCAGGTATCCTGCCTGCTGATATAAGGGGTCAGCAAAGCCAACAGACGGTGAAAAACAGGGTCCGTCATCCTGAGATAATTCCTGAAATCATCAGGATTATTTTCCCGGATCTCACGAATCAAAGGCATGTGCGAGAATTGGTCACGCTGGAGCAACCAATTCTTGGTCCATGAACTCCTCCTCGCCCTGTTCATGGACTGGGCTTGTGTCAAAGCTAAAAGCCCAACACCAAGCCCCTGCACAGCACGAACTCTACGACGAGTACGTACACGAAACATGGCTTCAAAACAGTCGGCTGGTCAGAACGGACTAACAGAATGCACCGATAAACAGCAAGGCCTTAGAGAACGAACTGAATACCAGAAACGAGCGGACAATAAGCACTGAAAATCAAAGCGTACTATATCAAGATATAGGCCCCTATGACAAATAAATACAAACTGACTACACGCACTGATAAGCAGATACGCAACGACAAGCACAAACTGTAAAGCAGTAACGATCTGAAGCACAAGTCTGAAAAGTGCGAATCGTCTCTAACCAAACTTCTACTTACACGCGATAAACACAAGATCAGCAGAAGGAGCCCAAAGGGTGCTGGACGTGGTGCTGAACTTCCGTTTTCTAGTCCCGTCGTACGCGGCTTACGTCACAGCGTTCTTGACCACCGGAAATTCCGACAACTTTGTCCGACCGTGAGTAGGCAACACCAGCTTCGGACAAAATCTGACGGAAATTATCAGACGGATTAGGTGCTCGGAATGTCCGACAGTGTGTACGGGGGCTTACAGGCATCGTTCGCATGTTGCCTGTCATTTCCCCCAGGTCCGGCAGTCACTTCATATCGAATACTTCGTGCATTTTCTATTTTCTTAAACATGGCTCCACAGATGTTCGATCTCTGACGCCTCTACGATACAAAAAAAACCACACAACCCGTCTTCCTTCGAAGTTCAGTCAGGGTCTCGACTCATTCGTTAAAACCTTCGCCTCACTGCTACTTCCCCCTATAGTCGCATAATCTGATTCATGTTGGTTTAATTTCATACACTTTACAACCAATTCATTACATACAATTTACAAAAGATTTGTATCGGTTTTATTTCATACACGCTACAGCCCGATTCGAATCCAGTCACGTCGGCGGCACAGCAATTCGTACCGGATCCATTTCATACTCTCCACAGTCTGATTTATATCGGACTCAATTCATACACTCTACAACCGGTTCGTATCAGATTCATTTCATACAACCGATTCGCATAGGATTAATTTCATACACATCCAAGCACAATTTCTTACAATCATTGCAAACACACATCCAATCACAACTTCTTGCAATCGTTGCAAGCATGCATCCAAGCATAACTCCCCGCAATTGTTGCAAGCACGCATCCAAGCATAACTCCCCACAATCTTTGGACACATCCAAGCACAATTTCTTACAATCATTGCAAACACACATCCAATCACAACTTCTTGCAATCGTTGCAGGCATGCATCCAAGCATAACTCCTTGCAATCGTTGCAAGCATGCATCCAAGCATAACTTCTTGCAAACATTGCAAGCACACATCCAAGCACAACTTCTTGCAATCGTTGCAAGCACGCATCCAAGCAGAACTTCTTGCAATCGTTGCAAGCACGCATCCAAACACACATTCAAGCAACTCTTGCAGTAAGCACATGCAGTAATACGAACTTCTCACAGTCACAGTCACTACAAACACATCTCCAGTGATATAAACTCCCCTGCAATCGTTGCAAGCACACATGTAAGCACAACTCTTGCAATCGTTGCAAGGCACGCAACTAAGTATAGTCCCCTCCGGTTTCTGTTTGTAAACAAAGGAACTGGGGGGGTCCCAGGTGATGTTATCAATGACATATGAGCATATGCTGTCAGTGATGCCAGCCTGTATCAACGACCAGCTTGTTGACATTCAGCAACTGGCCAGGAAGCTGTAATTTGCTATGAGAGCCTGGTGGGAGAGAATAATTGGTGAGGTGGCCGTGGTTGTGTCAGTGGGACAGTGGGGTATTATTCACCATGATCCAGAGTCTAGCAGGACAGGATCATCATCCATGGGTCATCATGTTAGTGTCAGTAGGTCGTTCATCATAATTGATGATAGATTAACCTTATTGGACTTTTACATCATGGAACATGTTGATTTTGTGATTTTTTTCTTTATAAATTAATTTTCTACAGTATGTGTATTTATTTACTTTGTCAATTTTTTTTTTTGTGAGTGAGTAACAAGGGGCACCCTTATCCTAGATAGGGATTGATATGGATATGATTTGATATGATAGATATGTTTTTTACAGGGACCCTGAGATCGCCCTCAAAATCCATACCGGACCTCTATTCAGGACTGCTGCCTCTCTGCCCAGGAAAGGGAGGAGCAGGGTGGAGTGTGTGTCTTCCCCTCTTGAACCATACCAAGTCACATGCCCTCAACATAGGGAGGGAAGCTTACTTTCTTAGTCCTATGTTGATAGAGACAAGCGCCACATCCCTGGCCAGATGGATGTGGGGATATGCAAGGGTGACTTATTAGAATTCAGAAGCCCTCTTTAAAATAAGAGGGCCTCTGATATCTGGCTCCTCATACATAAATGAATAAATAATACTCCTTCCTACTCATTCACACAAAAAAGTGACAAAGTAAATAAACATACAGGCACTGTATAAAAAATATTTTGTTAAAAAAAATATCCAAAAATTTCAATCCTATGTCAATCACATCATCCAATGAGGTCATTCTATCATCAATCATGATGAATTTCCCTGACGACCCACCGCACAAAAATTATGACCCCAATAAGGATCTTCTCCCGTCTGACCCTTGTTGCAATTGACAGTATGATGGAATATAAAGAGGGAACCTGGCTGATGTAAGTTACCAAATTAATATGACCATATTGATAAAAAATGTCATCTAAGTCGCAGGCAGCTGGAATATTTAATTAGTTATGGTAGTAACACTGCCACCAAATGAATGACTTGTGGTGGCTGGAGGTTCAGGTGGGTAGGTAAACTGGCCAAATCTGGCCATATACAGTAGTTCATGCATTTAGCAAATTGCAAACAGCTTTTGGTTTCAGTTGAACCCAGTATTATTATTGCTTCCCAGAGAATCACTAGTCTGACACATTAGTTCACTATACAAACACTCTGTGAGGCTATGGGAAGTGATCCAACAATATCTGTTACATATTTGCTCTAATTAGAAGTATGGATCAAAAACATGACACAGCCGCCTATGGTTCCCTGTGAAAATTAAACAAACAGTATGTTTAAAATGCTATAAGATAGATTAGATTGTATAGCCCCTATGCTTGATGACGGTCTGGTATGCATTTCAGGGGGAACCCCATGCAAAAAAAAAAGGGGGCACAATTACTGTTACTGATCCCCCTGTGACCCTCTCTGCCCTCTGTTCACAGCCGGGTCCTCCTCCTCTCCCTTCTGCTAACTTTCAGCTGTTGCAAGGGAGTCACAGGGGGATTGGTTCCAGTAATTTCAGTAATTAGAATGGGACACCGCGGTGAAACCGCGGCAATACCGCCACAAAGCTATGGCGGCGCTCTGCGGGGAGTCACAGGGGGATTGGTTCCAGTAATTTCACCCCCTGACACTCCCTCAGAGATATGAACCCCCTTTCCGCACTGCCTTCCACCCGACACAATTCTGCAGCTTCTCCTCTGTTCCCTTTCACTAGCTGCAGGGCACATGGGGATCAGTATCAGAATGGAAAGTTGGGGGGGGGCTTCATTTTCTGAATGAACATAGTGAATGATCAGTACTACAGTTTGTAAGTGAACAGAAAGCCTCTGTTTAAAGGCTGAAGGGAAAAAAAATAGGAATATGAGTCCTCAATCACATTCTCTGTCTCAAAAGAGAGATGCAATGCATCTGTTTAGACCCCCCTCCCCCCACAGGGCTGTAAAAAAAAAAAATGTAAAAAAAAAAAAAAAGAATTGTGGGCTTATTCTCACAGGTACTCTGGTCTTGTGAATGAATAGTTTGTTCATGTGGCTGGAGTCACCTGTTACTCTATGGGGACACAGCAGTTAGAGTATGGCCCCTTTCACCTTGGGGTGGTGCGGGCATCGGCGGTAAAGCAGCGCTATATTTAGCGCTGCTTTACTGTCGTTTTAGCAGCCGTAATCGGCCGATAGCGGTGTGGTTTTAACCCCCACTATCGGCCGAAAAAGGGTTAAAACCGCCCGCAAAGCGGCGCTTTGCCGGCGGTATAGCTGCGCTGCCCCATTGATTTCAATGGGTAGGAGCAGTATAGGATCGGTGAATACACCGCTCCTTCACAGCTTCAAAGATGCTGCTAGCAGGACTTTTTTTACCGTCCTGCTAGCGCACCGCTCCAGTGTGAAAGCCCTCCGGCTTTCAAACTGGAGTGAAAGGACCAGCTTTTTTCAGGTGCTATACAGGCGCTATTTTTAGCGCTGTAGCGCCTGAAAAAACGCTTCAGTGTGAAAGAGGCCTATATCAACACAGCCACAAGTCCTAATTTGAGAGGTGTGCAGGTGCAGCTGAGTGGCCCCAAATGCGCATTCTGTGTTTGGGTTGGGCGAGGGACCCCTTCAGGTAGGTAATACAGGGCATATGCTTTCAGCAGCCCTGTCCCTGCTCATTACAAACGAAAAAGTAAAAAGTAAATAAACACACAGAGATTTTGACTGCTTTATGAAAGAAAGAATTCCACCAATGTTGTCCAGCAATGTAGATCCACCGTAGATGCATCGTACCCATTCACCTGAGGAAAAAAAATGGTCACAACCTAGACAGGTTTTTTAAGTAATTTATTAGGCAGCTCCGGGGGTCTTCTTCCAACTTCGGGGGTCTCTTCCGACTCCTCTGCTCTCTTCGGCCTCTTCTCCCGCTCACCGGTTCTTCTGCTGGGCTCCTCCGCTATCTTCTTCCAGCCCTTTTACTAGCGGTGGCCCGGTCTTCTCTGTCCTTCTTCCCTCTTCTCTCTTTTTCTGATGTTGACACGATGCTCTCTCCCGCTGTAATGCCATGTGCGATGTGCGCAACGACTTATATAGGCATGGGGCATGGTAACCGGGTGATGTCACACGAAGACCCCACCTCTTATGACGTCAAAGTCCCATCATGCCCCGAAGTCGGAAGAAGACCCCCGGAGCTGCCTAATAAATGACTTTAAAAACCTGTCTAGTGTGTTTTTTTTATTGACCATTTTTTCCCCTCAGGTGAATGGGTAGGGGTACGATGTACCCCATACTCATTCACATAGGGTGGGGGATGGGATCTGGGGGCCTCATTATTAAAGGGGGCTCCCAGACTCCAATAAGCCCCCTGCCCGCAGACCCCGACAACCAACGGCCAGGGTTGTCGGGAAAAGGCCCTTGTTCTCATCAACATGGGGACAAGGTGCTTTGGGGTGGGGGGCCACAGGGCGCCCCCTTCCCGAAAGCACCTACCCCCCATGTTGAGGGCATGCATCTAATGTAACGGAAACTTGCGTTACATCAGAGGGGGGCGGGGTCACCCGCACGTCACTGGGGAAGCCCGTGTTTCCCCTTGCGTTAGAGGGTGGCAGGGTCACGTGATGGGTTGTCCCGTCCTCTTCAGCTAAGAGACCTGTCAGGCTGCCGGGATTCCCGCTGTGTCTCCGGTGGAGACAGGATGCGCTGCGCTGGACATCATCTGCGCTGCGCTGGACATATTTTTAATAAGGGACTTATCCCAACGGTGTCTGTGTGTTTGGTTTTTTTTTTTTACACTTTCTTTCCCTTAATATCCATACCAGACTTGAAGGGCCTGGTAATTGAATTTGGGGGGACTCACACGCATTTTTTTTTTTATCAATGACTTTCAATGACTGTTCTCTGTATTACCTGGAGCCGAAAATTCATTATAGCTGCGAGTGCTTTTAAATTACACTTTGTGCAGGGACAGTTCTAAGCACGGGAAACATGCACCCCTTTACAGGCATACTATACACACACCCCAGGTACGAAATGTAAAGGAATATTACACTTTTATTGTTTCACTTTAAGCATTATTAAAATCACTGCTCCCGGAAAAACGTCTGTTTTTAAAACTTTTTTTTGCATTGATACATGTCCCCTGGGGCAGGACCCAGGTCCCCAAACACTTTTTATGACAATAACTTGCATATAAGCCTTTAAAATGAGCACTTTTGATTTCTCATATAGACTTTTACAGGGTGTTCTGCGCCTTTTCGAATTTACCGCGAACACTCCAAATTGTTCGCTGTTCAGTGAATGGGCAAACAGGCAATGTTCGAGTTGAACATGAGTTCGACTCGAACTCGAAGCTCATCCCTAATCGGCATGAAGGGGTTTATTTCCAATATGGAGAACATAACATGAGGTGTGGGAACACCAAAAACTTTAAAATTGGCAGTAGCAGAACTTGAGCTTATAGGATGTAGATATCCACTCTGTAGTCCCCATGATATAAAAGAAGCCAGAAAGTACCCCTTTCCAAAAGAGTCCATTTAAAACTTATTGATCTGTTTTGGTTGAATGAACAGTTTAGGTTATTCGGGCTAATCAGCTGTCACTTCTTTTACTGGCAATATGTTTTCAACACTAGCTCAGTAGCATCATTAACATAATACAGATCCTTGCCAAAATGTATGACCATGTTTAAGGTTTATAGCAAATACAAACAATTGACTCATTATGCTACTTTATAATTTGTTATTCGTATGTATGTACTGTTGTTCGCTTCTCACATAATATATATTTTGTTGTGCAACTTTTAACAATTATGCAACAATTTGCAACGATTATGACTAATACTAATCATTAGAGGTAGAAATCAGAGATTATAAATAACTTAATGAAGAACTCCAGTCACAAAATTAATAGCCTAGTTAAATATAAAATACGAATATAGCATTTGCTGCCATACTTACTTTCAATCTGAAGCTGTACATTGCTACACTACATCATCTTCAGGGTTAATTGACAGCCCCATCTTTATGTCAATTTCTATGAGCCCAGGCTGCCATGGATTCCAACCCCAGACTCTACTTGGACAGTGAAGGAAAAGCAGCCCAGTGATGGGCCCATTTTTCTGTCACTGCTTCCTCCACCTATCAGCATTCTCCTGGTCAGCACATGAACTGATTGGCTTCTTGTACTGTTTTTTTCTCTGTCCCTCTGAGCTTTGGTGTATAAGGACTGTAAGGGGCTGATGCCAGGTCAAATGCTGGTACTTCCATAGCTTGCATTTAAACAAATACAATTAATATTGTATTAATAAATACAGAGTTGCAATAGTTTGTGTCTTTTATACCACTGGTCATCAACCCTGTCCTTGGGGCCCACTAACAGGCCAGGTTTGCAAGATAACTGAAATACATCACAGGTGACATAATTTTCTGCTCAGTGATTGCTCAGTCTGCATCTCCCCAAGGTAGTATATAAAACCTGGCCTGTTAGTGGGCCCTAAGGACAGGTTTGATGACCACTGTTTTATACAATGTATCTGCCTGGAGATCAACTTTAAATTTTATAATATAAACCATGTAGGAAATAGGGTTCAACCAGAGGATTAAGATAAAATTATAGTAAACCGCAGTCGAAGAAAAAAAAAAATCCCCTGCATGGCAATGTCAAAATGTGCTAGTATGCATCGCATACTTGCATATTATGAGAGACTTTCATTCAAATAAAGCTCTCCAGCACTGCAATGTCACTGCTGAGAGGGCTTCCATCTGCTCCCAGTCTTCCTTCTGGGTTTGCTGCCTCCGGCTACATGAGCGGCTGGGGGCACGATAACGTAATTCCTGCATACCGCGCATGCGTGCGGGAGAAACCATTTAGGTCATGAGCACTCTATTCCGGACCTTTAGATTGCATGCACAGGTGACGTCACCTCCTAAACAGTGCAAGAGATTTTCACAGTACCTTATTATAGGCTTACCTTTAGGTATATGTGGTAGAACAGAGTTTACTACCACTTTAATACCACAAAGTGGTCAAGGTAGATGAAGGTAGATGAATTAAAAACAAAACATATTACAGGACATTTTAGGTGTGACCTCTCAATAAATTGCACACAAAGTTTTAATTTAAAATAATCTCTTTATTAATACATGTTGTATATCTAGAGAATCACATGATAAAAAAGTCCCATAATATGTTTGTTTTTGACTTGTATATAAATCATTTGTCATCATTTTTTCTATTGTATACTGAACTCCATTCTTAAAGTTAAAGTGGAGTTCCAGACTCAAATTTTTTTTTTTTTTTAAGTCAGCAGCTACAAACACTGTCCGTCCATTGGATCGAGTGCAGGCGCTGCCATTCTGACTAAGGGAATACGACAGTGGAGCCTTGCAGCTTTACTGCAGGTTTCCTACTGCGCATGCGCGAGTCACGCGGGACTTTGTGAATGGCCAGCTTGTCTTCTGGGATACACACAGGTTCCAGAAGACAGCAGAAGGGCTCGCTGCACAAGAGGACATGACGTTCTGCGCCACGGCCCAGGCAGAAAGAAAGAACACTTAGTACTTCCAAAGAGGTACTTTAGAAAAAAATAAAACATTTTAGATATCCAAAAATGAGGGGTGGAGGGGTGGTCTTTAGTTTAGGACCACCTCTCAAAAGTGGGTGGAACTCCGCTTTAAATAAATAACTCAAATACATATATGTAAACTGGCTTACCGGTCAAAATATGCATAACTGTTTGTGGTTGTAAACCTTTTTTAATGGAATCTGAGCACATATATCTGTAGTGTTTACTTATCCATCTAGAGCTGTAAGTGTTGTTTCTCTCTGGTGCATCATTCCTCTGTTATCAACATGAGTCACTTGAGAAGATTTCCCAACACATGAGATAAATTGGGGATGGGGGGGGGGGGGCTCAGCTTGTCTATTCACAACACATTTCTTCTACTGAGTGAAGGGGGGTGTTCTTTTCCTCCATTCAGTCCTCACACAATGTAACTGCAGTCTTTTTTTCTGCCCTTTTGAAGGGGTGTAGGGAAGAGAGGACGGCAGATAAACAAGTAAAACCTACGTGCAGGATTAGGTTGGTGACCTTACTTTTCGCTTCTGCAGGTAAGCAATACATTTTGCTTGCCAACTGATCCTGATCTGTGATTCGATAGTGTAGAGAAAAAATACACTTGTTAGGTCCTCCCTCTGCTGTTTGCACTTGTAAGATAGCTTAGGAACAACATGGCACATTCAAATGTACTTTTTCTGTAATGGTAAAATGTTTCATTACTTATCCAAGTAGTGAAACATCACTCATCATTTTTAATGAGTGTTAGGAATACACATTTGCATACTTACATGCTTATTTATAGCCATACTAGTAACTTTGTTGCCTTACTCCAATCACTATGGAATTTGTGTAGGTAAATTTTGATTGTCCACGAACAAGATGAGAAATTGAACATTTTATTAATCTGCCCAGTTCTCATTAAATAAATACCCTTGGAGCCATTAAGTCTGAGACCGTTAATTGTCTGAGTTACATGGCCGAAGATTTATATCTGTTTGTCCTGGTGGGAACTGGGAATAAAAATGAAGGAAAATCAAAAGTTTTGAGTTTTCCCCAGAACTGGAATACAGGGAATATCTTTCAATGTCCTGGTGACAACTGTGTAAAAAAAAAAAAATCTAATTTCCTAATCTATTAAAAAATATAAAAATATTTGGTTGAAGATAGTTTTTAAACACTCCCTTTACATACAAGAGGTTTGCATAGTTGATTACATTGATTTCGACTAATGCTGCAAAGTACCAGTCCAATTGTATGTTGAGAAGACTTGAGTCCCAGTAACAGAAAGTACAAATGTGAAGTGTAAGCCTGTGTTCAATAGAGCCCCTCGTGTTAGGGTAGGTTCTAGGCTGTGTGTTTGTGCCATTGATAATCACATTTAGTGTTTTCAGGCAAGCAAGAGAAGCAGAAGAAAGGGCAAAGTACTCAAGAGTTAATAAATAGAAGTATCAAGTCTGCTCATCAAGCTGACGTTTTGAGGCAGAGTTCCAGCATTGATGAGTAATACAATTGCTTTTGGCTACCAACATAGATTGTGTAACCAAAACCTCATATCAGAGAGCATGGCGTGATGTTGCTTACCTCCACAGTATCTGCAGCATACATCAAAGCTCCCAGCATGTAAGTCCAGTGGTTAACTTATTAATGCAAATATAAAGTGTAGCTTTACCTTTAAAAAAACACAAAAATATATAACAAAATAGTACAAGGAGTTTAGCGATGTCCATTAGACATATAAAACCAAAAATGAAATCTCATAAAAATACCAATATTTATTACAAATAATTTGTTTAAAAAACATTAGATTTAAAATCTCATGAGATGCATGTTGCCCATAGTGTCCACTTATATTCGCCTATGCGTTTGGCAGACAAGCTACTTCTTTAGGACAATAACCACGTGACCGTGTTATGGTATGACCATTTAGCTGCCCCCCCCCCCACCTTCTCTAGTGTTGAAAAGGACCAGCCCCCACCTACTTAGTCCTTTGAGGTGTATGAAAGTTGATAATACCAACTTTTCTATTTGGGCATCTCCTAAGAGCCTTATAGTAAGATTTATTCTAGATACAACAGGACTGATATACCTTTTTGGGGTTTATTCATAAGATCTATGTCCATTTGGATACATGGCTATGAGTATAAAACATTTCTGTAATTCAGTCTTAGGCAATTCTTTTGTGTGTGAGCCCTTTGTTGGGTATTTATTTTCCCACCCTCTTTCCTTCCCTCTGTGAAGTTCCTTGACTCCTTCCCACAATATGGGATGATATAGTAGGTTCATCACAGATATCATCTGTTTGTGTTATTTTTTAATTTTATTAATTTTTTGACCGACAGATCTTTCTTGTATAATTTGTATATATTGTGACAAGTTGGGGATTTTGTCGCTCATTGGTAGTGTCAAACAGTGATTTTAGTCCACATCAGAAGTAGGTTTTAGGGATTTTTTTGCCCACTTTTATTTAAAAGTAACACAAAAGTTCACATGGATATTTTCCCATGCAGCATTGTTCTCACCAGTAATACGATAAGGAAAAACAACATTCAGCCTCAAGGCTATCTATGCATCTCTACTGCTCAACTTAGTCGTTTTGGTCTTCCTGACCATCAAACACATCCAGTCCTCGTGCACACACACTGTACCTCAGCTCTGTCTTTTCGGCAGCTTTCCAGCTGCTCTGTCTGTCCTAGACTGTCTCTCTCTCAGGCTCGTGCCTTAATCTGTCCTGTCCTGGACAGTATGGTGCAATGTGCACCTCCCACAGCTCCCTTGCAATCACTAATCCCCTCGGGAGGGTGGGGCATTCACCTCTACTTGTGTTTCTAAGAAGAATGCAGCACACACCTGCATCATTAGTGTGTCTTCTTCCAAGTAAACCTAGCCTGGACCACCCTATGAAATAGTGGCACAGGCTTGCCCTGCCACAATATGCATATCATTTTTTTATGTACCGTATTTATCGGCATATAACATGCACTTACTTCCCCTGAAAATAGGGGGAAATTCATGGGTGTGTGTTATATGCCGACAGCGTACCTTAGAGGGGAAGGAGGGGGATGAACGCCACCGGAATTCCCGAGCCGTCATCTCCTGTTTACTCGGCTCTAACTCGGCTCTCACTCAGCTCCCACGTCACACACAAATTCCTGCCTCTGCCACTGGCATTGGACCAGTGTTCTGTCTATCACAGGAGCTGGTCCAATGCGATGGAGGAGGCGAGACTGTGTGTGTGTGAGAGCCGAGTGAGAGCCGAGTAAACAGGAGATGACTGTGGCTCAGTGATTTCCTGCACTGTCCAGGCTGCATCGGTGGTGAGGCTGCAGATTAGCATTGAGGCTAAAAAGGGGTATTGATCAGCCTGCATTGATGAGATGTGCTGCAGATGGGCATTGATCAGGCTGCATTGATGAGATGTGCTGCAGATGGGCATTGATCAGGCTGCATTGATGAGATGTGCTGCAGATGGGCATTGATCAGGCTGCATTGATGAGATATGCTGCAGGTGGATAGGCATTGATCAGGCTGCATTGATGAGATGTGCTGCAGAGGGATGGGCTTTGATCAGGCTGCAATCTCTCATGAGCACAACATCACCAAGTTTAAGGTTAGGTTTTTCTGAGTGCCACTTCCTCCTTAGTTGAAGAGTAGATGTGTATTGCTCCCTCCACCGACTCCAGAAGGTGTTGGCAAGAGTTTGAACTTGTCTCCATTGACGTTTGTAAAGGTCCTTCTCACAAAACTCTCCAGCTGGAGTACCTACAAGACCAGTCTTTTGCAGTTCCTACTTGTAGGAAGATAGAGTCAAGAATTCTGCGGGCTATGCCTATCATCCTCTCCCACACACCTCCCATGTGAGAAGAGTGAGGTGGATTGAAGATCCACGTGCAGTCTTGCTTACTCAAATACCTTTTTACACTGGGGATGTCCAAGTTGGAAGGAATTTGCAGTTCTTTCACTGCTCCTACAAAGTTAGATCCTCTGTCAGAGCGAATGAGTTTCACTGGGCCTCGGATTGCAATGAAACGTCTAAGAGCATTAATGAAACTTGAAGTGTCCAGCCTGGGTATGGTGTGTTCAGGCAGTGGTGCAAGTTTTGCTTTTCCCATTACAAACCCTATGTGGCTTTGTCCTTTAGTGTCTACGGTTTTCAGGTAAGCTACAGCAGCAATTGCTTTAACAGAAGCATCCGCAAACACACAAAGTCTTTGCATCTGAACATCTGCAGATGACAGAGGTGCATATGGGCGTGGATTTTTAAGATTGGATAGCGCTGTTAGTGAGTTCTTCCACTCTAGCCATAGGTTCTTCCTGTCGGTGGGGAGAGGGTGGTCCCAATCTAGCGACTCACAGGTTAAGTCTCTGAGTAGTGCCTTACCCTGGATTGTGACAGGTGCTGCAGATGGATGGGCATTGATCAGGCTGCATTGAGGCTGCAGATGGGCATTGTTCAGGCTGCATTGATGGGAGATGAGGAGGCTGCAGATGGGCACTAAACAGGCTTCATTGATGGGCACTGACCCTTATTTTAATTCAAAGTTGTTTATTTAAAAAATATGTTTTTTTCCTGAAACTTCCCTCTTAAAATTAGGGTGCGTGTTAAACGCCGATAAATATGGTATTTTTAATATGATATATGATTTTGTATGATATATGTCTGTTAATTTGTCTCTTCTCATCATAGATGTATAAGGCTTTTGAATTCATTATTGACCATCTTAAAACACAACTATTGTCCCGAAGAAGTGGATGGTCCTTAAATCGCGTAGACAAATATATTTGGACACAATGGGCAACATGTATCTCATGAGATTTGAAATCAACGACAATGTTTTTTAAATGAATTATTTGTAATAAATATTGGTCTTTTTATGAGATGTCCATTTTGATTTTATATGTCTAATGGTCATCACTAAACTCCTATTACTGTTTTGTTATATAATAGGGGGGTGAACAAGGATAGGAGAGGGGATTATTGCGGTACCAATATCAAGAAAGCACTCATGGGTTAAAGTAAAAACAATAATTTATTTGTGAACAAAGAAATATACACAGTGATACTTGTCACAAATAAACTTGTTCACAAATAAATAAATAATTGTTTTTACTTTAGAAGTGCTTTCTTGATATTGGTACCGCAATAATCCCCTCTCCTATCCTTGTTCACCCCCCTATTATTCTACTCTGGGATGAGGTACCTCCCTTTGTGAGATTTTCCCAGCCCACCCCATTTACTATTTTGTTATATATTTTGGTGATTATTTTGGAGTGGGAGGATAACCTCTGGACAATAGTTTACACTTTTTTATTTTTGGATCCTTTGATTGGGTGGAATTGGCTTTGCAACACCTTCTCTGATGACAAGAGAAGCTGTTGCAGCTCTGAATATAAAAACTACCGCCGCGCTAGCCCCGTCACCTGGCATGGATTTAACAGGGAATCCCCACGCCGAAAAAACTGCGTGGGGGTCCCCCCCAGATCCATCTCAGACCCTTATCCGAGCACGCAGCCCGGCAGGCCAGGAAAGGGGTGGGGACGAGCGAGCGCCCCCCCCCCCTACCTGAGCCATACCAGGCCGCGTGCCCTCAACATGGGGGGTACCCTGGGGAAAGGTACCCCCCCGATGATCGGCAAGTCCGTTCATTTCCAAAAGTCCGGCGGACTAGCATACTAACGGCGGGATTGTCCGCCGGACTGCCAAGTCCAGCAGATAATTTTAAAACAAAACTTAAAACCTAGTCCGCGGAACTTTTGGCGCCCACACACAGGGGGATTGTCCGGCGGACTCGAGTCCAGCGGACAATTCCGCGGCAAAGTCCCTTCGTGTGTACGAGGCATAAGTCACATTAGTCATATCAGATTGAACTTACTCAATAGGCAATCCAAACTCTGCACTGAATCAAAAATCAGGAACACTTTGCTTAAAGTGGATGTAAACCCACTCTCATCCTTTCTAAACTACTTCCATAGTGGTTATCTATAAGGATATACAGTGGGGACGGAAAGTATTCAGACCCCCTTAAATTTTTCACTCTTTGTTATATTGCAGCCATTTGCTAAAATCATTTAAGTTAATTTTCTTTCCTCATTAATGTACACACAGCACCCCATATTGACAGAAAAACACAGAATTGTTGACATTTTTGCAGATTTATAAAAAAAAATTATGAAATATCACATGGTCCTAAGTAGTCAGACCCTTTGATGTGACACTATATTTAACTCAGGTGCTGCCCATTTCTTCTGATCATCCTTGAGATGGTTCTACACCATTTGAGTCAAGCTGTGTTTGATTATACTGATTGGACTTGGTTAGGAAAGCCACACACCTGTCTTTATAAGACCTTACAGCTCACAGTGCATGTCAGAGAAAATGAGAATCATGAGGTCAAAGGAACTGCCTGAGGAGCTCAGAGACAGAATTGTGGCAAGGCACATATCTGGCCAAGGTTACAAAAAATTTCTGCTGCACTTAAGGTTCCTAAGAGCACAGGGGCCTCCATAATCCTTAAATGGAAGACGTTTGGGACGATCAGAACCCTTCCTAGAGCTGACCGTCCAGCCAAACTGAGCTATCGGGGAGAAGAGCCTTGGTGAGAGAGGTAAAGAAGAACCCAAAGATCATTGTGGCTGAGCTCCAGAGATGCAGTCGGGAGATGAGAGAAAGTTGTAGAAAGTCAACCATCACTGCAGCCCTCCACGAGTCAGGGCTTTATAGCAGAGTTGCCCGACGGAAGCCTCTGCTCAGTGCAAGACAGATGAAAGCCTGCATGGAGTTTGCTAAAAAAACACCTGAAGGAACCCAAGATGGTGAGAAATAAGATTCTCTGGTCTGATGAGACCAAGATAGAACTTTTTGTCCTTAATTCTAAGCGGTATGTGTGGAGAAAACCAGGCACTGCTCATCACCTGTCCAATACAGTCCCAACAGTGAAGCATGGTGGTGGCATCATCATGCTGTGGGGGCATCTTTCCCAAAAAGACTTATGGCTGTATTAGAACAAAAGGGTGCTTCTATTAAATACTAAGCAAAGGGTCTGAATACTTAGGACCATGTGATATTTCAGTTTTTCTTTTTTAATAAATCTGCAAAAATGTCAACAATTCTGTGTTTTTTCTGTCCATATGGGGTGCTGTGTGTACATTAATGAGGAAAAAAATGAACTTAAATGATTTTAGCAAATGGCTGCAATATAACAAAGAGCAAAAAATGTAAGGGGGTCTGAATACTTTCCGTCCCCACTTTACATGCCTCCTGCATGTATCCTTACCTGTCAAATGTCTCCCCTCTGTCTGTTACAGATTCTGTAGGTAAGTCTGTTGTCCGGAGCTCATGGGTGGAGTCGTGATGTCAGTAGACTCCCCGCCCACCTCTACACTCCCCTTGTTAACATGCATTTTCTCCTGTGTATTTCTTACACTGAACTTCTCCTATGATCACTAACATCCAGTCAAAACCCAGAAAAATCACCAAATGACTTCAGCATGCCCAATCATGCTGAGGTGTGGAGCAGCCAATCCTGGGAGAGCTGGAGAAGAAAGAAGGAGGGGATCTGAAGTACACAGAATGTCTCTCTCAGGCTTGTGCATGACATATGTAAATCACCTGTCACTCACAGCAAGGGGGAGAAACTGACTCCTATTTCTCTGCATGTCAGTTTTTACCTCACTGAAAAAAAATAAGAGGACTGCTCAGAGCTGGATTAACTCTTCGTGGCAAGACTGGGCACAGATGACATGAAATCCTAAACTGTACAAGGTGCAAGCCTTAATTTAAAAAAAAAAAAAATTGGGGTTTACATACACATTAGGTGTTTTTTCCACTTTTAACCACGTAAGGACCGGGGCTTTTTTTTCATACTTGGTGTTTAAAAGTTAAAAATCATTTTTTTTTCTAGAAAATTACCAAAATGTTACCAAACATTATATATTTTTTCCCTAAAATCATAGAGAATAAAATGGCGGTCATTGCAATACTTTTTGTCACACTTATTTGCGCAGCGGTCTTACAAGAGCGCTTTTTTTTTTAATTAAAAAATAAGACAACAGTAAAGTTAGCCCAATTTTTTTTATATTGTGAAAGATGATGTTACGCTGAGTAAATTGATACCCAACATGTCACGCTTCAAAATTGCGCCCGCTCGTGGAATGGCGACAAACTTTCACCCTTAAAAATCTCCATAGGTGACGTTTAAAAAATTCTTGCATGTTGCAGGTTGCATGTTTTGAGTTACAGAGGAGGTCTAGCACTAGAATAATTGCTTTCACTCTAACGATCATGGTGATAACTCACACGTGTGGTTTGAACACAGTTTTTCATATGTGGGCGCTACTCACGTATGCGTTCGCTTCTGCGCCCAAGCTCGGCAGGATGGGTCGCTTTAAAAAAAATATTTCTTATTTATTTTATTTATTTTTTTTTTTTTTACACTGTTGTTTTAAAAAATAAATAAAAACGTGTCACTTTTATTCCTATTAAAAGGATGTAAACATCCCTTCTAATAGAAAAAAAAGCAGGACCTCTTAAATATGAGATCTGGGGTCAAAAAGACCTCAGATCTCATATTTACACAAAAATGCAAAAAAATAGAAAATAAATGTTGTTTGAAAAAAAAAATGTCCCTTTAAGAGCCATGGGCGGAAGTGACATTTTGACGTTGCTTCCACCCTGCAATGGTATGGAGCCGGGTGGGGGCCATCTTCCCCTCACTCAGCTCCATGCCAAAGAGGGAAGAGGATTTGATCGCCTCCGCCCCATCTCCTGCCACCGATAAAAGTGATCTTGCAGCGAAATCCGCTGCTGAGACCACTTTTATCTTAGAGCGAACCGCCCAATGAAAAATGTATGATGGCGAGTGGTCCGAAAGTGGTTAAAATCCTTTTACTTTACTGTTGCTTATGTCTGTTTTGTATTATATCTTCTCAAAATATTTTTTGCATCCTTTTTCCTTTCATTAGAGGGTATTTAAAAATTGTTAGGCCGACTCTCTAAATGCTCTAACTAGAAGTTAAAGAAGCTTTCCTCTTTGGAGAGCTATCATAGTGTAAACTCTAGAAACATAGAAAAGTGATGGCAGAAAAAGACTGAGTAGTCCATCGAGTCTGCCCATTTTTTGTTTTTTATTGGGGGGGGGGGTTGTTTGTTTCGCTGATCGGACGTTCGGCGAACAGCGGAAAAAACGGGATCGTTTGTTCGCCCCCCGAACCGACCACAATGCATTGCGGTGCTGAACAGTGCATTGCAAGCCCTGATTGGCTGAAGCAGTGAAAGCTTCAGCCAATCAGGGCACAGAGCACTGTCAGAGTCATGATTGGACACTGTCATCATGACTTCATCCAATCACGGCTCATTCCCGCCCCACAGTATAAAAGTATTCTTTTAATGGCAGCCATTTTTTGTGTGATTTCGGTGTGGAGAGAAATAGAATAGGGCTCTGTTCAATGCTATTAGTTAATTAGTGTGCGATACTGTGCTATTTTGCTTCAGTTGTCATTATAGAATATTAGTTTAGTGTCAGCCTAGAGATAGTGTATATACATACATTAGTGAAGAGTAGGGACAGCTCAGATAATTTCAGTGCAGTGTATGTAATGAGACTGTGTCAGTAATATTTACATTAGTGTATAGCTAACGTAGGGACAGTTCAGAGAGCATCAGTGTAGTGACAGTTGAACACTGTCTATTTGATTGGGTTACTGCCAATTTAACGCCATTTACTTCTGTACCTTGCTGTACTTTTCCTTGGGTGTGTTACACCAAGGGCTTGGTGACCCATCAGGCATACGCCTAGCTAGGTTCAACCTGTCTGGTAAGCCTCTTTCCTTACAGTGGTGGATTATCTACAGACAACCAGTTCACCCAGATTCACAGTCACATTATTCTTTGCCATATTACAGTGGTGTGAAAAAGTGTTTGCCCCCTTCCTCATGTCCTGTTCCTTTGCATGTTAGTCACCCTTAAGTGTTTCGGAACATCAAACCAATTTAAACAATAGTCAAGGACAACACAAGTAAACACAAAATGCAATTTGTAAATGAAGGTGTTTATTATTAAAGGTGAAAAAAAATCCAAACCATCATGGCCCTGTGTGAAAAAGTGATTGCCCCTAAACCTAATAACTGGTTGGGCCACCCTTAGCAGCAACAAATGCAACCAAGCGTTTGCGATAACGTGCAATGAGGCTTTTACAGCGTCCTGGAGGAATTTTGGCCCACTCATCTTTGCAGAATTGTCCTAATTCAGTTACATTAGAGGGTTTTCGAGCATGAACGGCCTTTTTAAGGTCATACCACAACATCTCAATAGGATTCAGGTCAGGACTTTGGCTAGGCCACTCCAAAGTCTTCATTTTGTTTTTCTTTAGCCATTCGGTGGTGGACTTGCTGGTGTGTTTAGGATCATTGTCCTGCTGCAGAACCCAAGTTCGTTTCAGCTTGAGTACACAAACAGATGGTCGGACATTCTCCTTCAGGATCTCTTGGTAGACAGCAGAATTCATAGTTCCTTTTATCACGGCAAGTCTTCCAGGTCCTGAAGCAGCAAAACAGCCCCAGACCATCACACTACCACCACCATATTTTACTGTTGGTATAATGTTCTTTTTCTGAAATGCAGTGTTCCTTCTACGCCAGATATACTTGGACACACACCTTCCAAAGAGTTCCACTTTTGTCTCATCGGTCCACAGAATGTTGTCCCAAAAGTCTTGGGGATCATCAAGATGTGTTGTGGAGAAATTGAGACGAGCTTTGATGTTCTTTTTGCTCAGCAGTGGTTTTCTCCTTGGAACTCTGCCATGCAGGCCATTTTTGCCCAGTCTTTTCCTGATGGTGGAGGCATGAACGCTGACCTTAACTGAGGCAAGTGAGGCCTGCAGTTCCTTGGACGTTGTTGTGGGGTCTTTTGTGACCTCTTGGATGAGTCGTCGCTGCGCTCTTGGGGTAATTTTGGGCGGCCGGCCACTCCTGGGAAGGTTCACCACTGTTCCATGTCTTCGCCATTTGTGGATAATGGCTCTCACTGTGGTTCGCTGGATTCCCAAAGCTTTGGAAATGGCTTTATAACCCTTTCCAGACTGATAGATCTCAATTACTTTCTTTCTCAATTGTTCCTGAATTTCTTTGGGTCTCGGCATGATGTGTAGCTTTTAAGGATCTTCTGGTGGACCTTACTGTGTCAAGCAGCTCCTATTTAAGTGATGCCTTGATTGTGAACAGGTGTGGCAATAATCAGGCCTGGGTGTGGCTAGAGAAATTGAACTCAGGTGTGGACAACCACAGTTATAGTATGTTTTAACAAGGGGGGCAATCACTTTTTCACACAGGGCCATGATGGTTTGGATTTTTTTTCACCTTTAATAATAAACACCTTCATTTACAAATTGCATTTTGTGTTTACTTGTGTTGTCCTTGACTATTGTTTAAATTGGTTTGATGTTCCGAAACACTTAAGTGTGACAAACATGCAAAGGAACAGGAAATGAGGAAGGTGCAAACACTTTTTCACACCACTGTATATGGACTATATGCACTTTATATGCACTAACACTGTTGGTTTGCTTAAATGTTTCATTATTGTTGGGCAATCTTAATTTGTTGTGTATTTATCTGCACATTTATATACTGTATCACTTTTTATTGGAAATAATCTCCTTGTTTATTTCATCTTTCATCAGCGCTGCACTATATTACTTTAAAAAATAAATTATAACAAGAATTAAAACACATGATAACAATGAGATAATCCAGACACAAGATGAATACAGGGATAATAGAAGAGGCCCAAACCAACTGTCAAAAAGACAGATAAAATCCAACGCATTTCGATATGTAAGGTAAAGGTCTTCTTCAGGGAAAAAGGAATGGACTGAAAGCTTCCAGACGAAAAACCTACAAGTTTGATACAAATATAATATTATAATTATAATATTATATAGAATAGCAAAATGTTGTATATTCCATAAATACAACAGCTGGATCAGTGTAAATAAACATCTATTAGTATCAGTACTAACCCCATGTGTTAAGCGTTTCAAACGCTGGAGATCATATGCTCAACAAAGAAGGAGACAGAAGCGCACCCCCGTGCCAGAGGAATACCACCCAAAAAGGGAGTGGGAGATAACCTGGGAATGAAGGAGGGGGAAAGGGGAGGGAGGAACAAAGGAGTGAAGCCTTCACAGCTAGTATACCAGCATGGATCTAAGTATGGAACCTAATGGTAAAAAATTAAAAGACCAATTTGAAGACCAAAGCCTAAAAAAGAAATAATAGGTATAGTAAAGGAAAAACTCAATGGGGTTAACTCGTCTATCAAATAAAACAGAAAGCACATACCTATCGGTGTAAGTTTTTTTGCTGGAAATGGCCACTAAAGTTCAGATGTGCTTTAACACCAAATGGAGTCAAAAGAAAACCTCATAAATTACCCCAATACAAAAAAGAAAAAGGGAGAGATGAACGCCCAGCTGGATGAATAGATGGGCAGGGACCTAGGATAAAAAATAAACATTTTAAAATAGTAATATTGATCTATAGAATGTTAGAAAAAATATTAAAACATTCATGAAATTATATATACCAAAGATCTTACCTAAAGGTAGAAAGAGGCGCGTTTTTGCACGTATCTTATGTCTCCAGAGTGAAGCACAGAACCTTACTGAGCTAACCAATTTATATAGTGGTCTAGATTAAGAGGAAGGATAAAGTAAATGTGCTGCACCTGGCGCGATCTATGACACTCAAGGACAAGCCCTCCCCTTCCCTCCCAACACAAATGGAATCCCCACACCTCCCCTGGGTGGGTGGCGCATAGCGCCACTCCGCCCATACAGGTGTGTGCGAACGTGATGGCATGACGCCGCAGCCCTGCCCATCAGCGGCGTCACCACGGAGCAACATGGATGTTGTCATCAAAGCAGACGTCGCAGCCGGTCACTTCCATTATGCATGTATTCATCTTGTGTCTGGATTATCTCATTGTTATCATGTGTTTTAATTCTTGTTATAATGTTATTTATCTTTTGTACAAAATTTCTACCATTTTATATATAATTTTCCTTTTTTGGGTGTTCATGGTCCTTTAAAGTCCCATTTCTGAGGAAATTTTCTTTTATACTTGCTGAGAGTTAATGACTCGGTATAGCAGGGGCAGACTGAAGTGAGTAAGGAGGAGGAGGAGGGACAGATTTGTGCCCCTTTTGTGTGGCTTTTAGGTGCTCTTGCTAACGGGCTGAGTGGTTGAACGTAAAATTTTTGAGGAAATTTTCTTTTACATATTGTACCAGAGATGTGGACCTAAACCTCTTTACTTTCCAATCAATTAGTCTAAATTGTTTCTGTGCATTACCTCTCAGCTGCCTCCACTGCCAGAGATGATGGTATAGCACAGGGTGTCCCAGGACCTAGCAGCACATCTGCCAGCAGCACACCACCAGCTGTAGACTGTAGCCAGCAAATTTCTCTGCCCCATCTGCTGTAGCAGAAAAAAAATACTGCAGCAGATTCTAGACATGGTACAGATCTGCCACTTTACAGGTAAACTAAGGGGACCCCCAGGCACTATATTGGAAGGTATTGTTCATTTTTAGGCTTTCACTTTAAAAATCACTGCTCATTTAAAAATTATGTTTTTCACAAACTTTTTTTTTATTGATGCATGTCCTCCAGGGCAGGACCTGGACCCCTATAACCATTGTATGCCCAATTACTTGCATATAAGTCTTCAATATGGGCACTTTTGATTTTTGATGTTCGGGTCCCATTGACTTTAATGGGGTTTGTTATTTGGGTCCGAACTTTCGCGGTGTTCTAAAGTTCTAGTGCGAACGGAACAGGGGTTTGTTTGGCCCATCCCTAGTCATGTCCCTGTGTTCGTGATTTTGGTATCATATTAAAAAGACCACCTTCCTAAACCTCATTCACCCCCTTGATGTATTTAAAGGTTTCAATCATGTCTCCCCTTTCCCTTCTTTCCTCCAGACTGTACATATTAAGTTCCTGAAGTCACTCTCTATATGTTTTATCCCCAGATCTTTCACTATTTTTGTTACCCATCTCTGGAATTCTATCTTATCAATATTGTTGTAAGTGAGGTCTCCAAAACTGGACACAGTATTCTAAATGTGGTCTCACTAAAGGGATATATAGGGAATCAGAACCTCCTTCCTCCTGCTGGTGATCCCTCTAGTGATACATCCTAGAACTCTATTCACTTTCCTAGTCACACTGTTTGCTCATTTTGCGATCATCTGAAATAAGCACCCCCAATCTTCTTTTTTTCTGTAGTGCTGGCTAACACTGTACCCCCAATGTTGTACTCTCTAAGGGGATTCCTTTTCCCTAAATGTATTATTTTACATTTAGAAATATTAAACTGCAGTTTCCACTGCTTTCACCAATCTTCCAGCAATGCCAAATCATTTTCCATGTTACAGACACCTCCAGGGATACCAACTCTGTTTCCTTACTGTCAGGGCATCACAGCAAGTGACACAGCCATGCTTTAAAAGTCAGAATTACAACAGTAGATACAGTAAACAATGCATCTGGATCTGGATATATCTGTGAGCAGTGTGAGATTGTAACCATGACAAGGGAGTTCTGTTACACTGTGATGGATGTACAGGAGGGGATGAATCTTTATAAGGGTTTTATGGGATTGCGGTGGCTTCAGGATGGGGAAGGAGGGACCGTATTTGGTATTGTGGTATGAAAGGGGTGACATTAAAAGTTTTGAATCCACACTCTAACCACCCACACTTTGTGTTCCCCACTTTTCTGACACATTTTCTGACACATCCTTCAGAGTGTACATTCTAATGCCCCGTACATACGATCGGACTTTCTGACGACAAAACCGTGGAATTTTGTTCTAAGGTTGTTGGCTCAAACTTGTCTTGCATACACAAGATCACACAAATGTTGGCCAACAATTACAAACGTAGTGACATACGGCGAGCCGATAAAAAGGAAGTTTCACTAGACATGCGCCACCCTTTGGGCTCCTTCTGCTAATCTCGTGTTTATCTCGTGTTAGTAGAAGATTGGTCAGTGACGATTCACGCTTTTCAGCCTCGTGCTTTTCAGTTCGTTTATGCTTTTCAGTGCGTTCTGTCAGTTCGTTCTGAGCAGCCATTCATTTACTAGTCATGTTGTGTTCTCATTGGAGAGATCATGCTATTGTTGCGCTTGGAGTTATTGCTATGACCCAAGTCCAGTCCATGAACAGGGGGAGGTGGAGTTCTTGGTCGCTTAATCGTGAGCAATTCTGTCATATGCCTTTGCTGTGGGAGCTCCAGGAGAATAATCCTGATGATTTCAGTAATTATCTCCAGATGACGGACCCCGTCTATTGGCTTTGCTGTCCTCTTATATTACTAAGCAAGACACCTGCATGCAGAAAGCCATCTCTCCCGAGCAAAGACTTGTTGCCACCTTGCGGTATTTGACGATGGTGAGAAGTCTCCAGGACATCAAGTTCACGACTGGGATCTCCCCCCAGGCTCTGGGAATCATTATTCCCAGAGACCTGTTCTGCCATCATTCAAGTCCTGCAGAAGGTCTATATTTGGGTAAGTTTTATCCTTTAACATCACATTCTATGTATTTAACCACTTTGCGACCGCCGGCTGTCAAATGACGGCCAGGCGGCGCAGCTCTCGTTGTGGGAGGGCGTCATATGACGTCCTCCCCTTCTGTGCACTCCAGGGAGTGCGCGCGCGCTCTCGCCGTGTCACTGGGCACCCGATGCACCTGCCCAGCGGCCGCGATGTCCGCTGGGCACCCGCGATTGCCCGGTAACACAGCGGGACCGTGGATCTGTGTGTGTAAACACACAGATCAACGGTCCTGTCAGAGGAGAGGAGCCGATGGTGTGTTCTCTGTACAGAGAAACACTGATCGGTCTCCTCCCCTTGTGAGTCCCCCCCCCCCACAGTAAGAATCACTCTTAGGGAACATAATTAACCCCTCCCCGCCCCCTAGTGGTTAACCCCTTCACTGCCAGTGTCATTTATACTGGAATCAATGCATTTAAATAGCATTGATTGCTGTATAAATGACAATGGTGCCAAAATTGTGTCAAAAATGTCCGATGTGTCCGCCATAATGTCGCAGTCACAATAAAAATCGCTGATCACCGCCATTACTAGTAAAAAAAAATATTAATAAAAATGCTATAAAACTATCCCCTATTTTGTAAACGCTATAACTTTTGCGCAAACTAATCAATGATCGCTAATTGCGTTTTTTTTTTACCAAAAATATGTAGAAGAATACGTATCGGCCTAAACTGAGGAAAAAAAAATGTTTTTTTATATATTTTTTTGTGATATTTAGTATAGCAAAAAGTAAAAAATATTGTTTTTTTAAAAAATTTGTCGCTCTTCTTTTGTTTATTGCGCAAAAAATAAAAACCGCAGAGGTGATCAAATACCACCAAAAAAAAGCTCTATTTGTGGGAAAAAAATGATAACAATTTCATTTGGGTACAGTGTCGTGTGACCGTGCAATTGTCATTCAAAGTGCGTCAGCGCTAAAAGCTGAAAAATGGCTTGGTCAGGAAGGGGGTGAAAATGCACTGTAGTGAGGTGGTTAATGTTTACTAATGTATTGTATACATTTTTTCATTCCATAATTACCATAATTGTAATATGCTGTAAATGTCCTCTTTGTCCTCATGCATGCTGTATGCTTTTAATGCTCCTTTTTTGTCCTTCATGCATATTTGCCTTCACTAACCTCCCCAGCATGCTATCCTGGGCCCATACACACCTAGCCTAGTAACTTAACAATGTTTTTTGTCAGCTACATTTTAGTGCTTACCCTAAACACCCCCTAAAATGAGTGCAAGAGGCTATTTTTTTGGGGCCCAAACTCATTTGGAACCCTCCCCTCCAACCGCTAAGTCAACCAATACCAATACTCTATCTGCTGACTTTGCCAAACCCATACACACTATACCTACCTCTTTTGTGGTCATATTTATTATGAATTCACCAAAGCATGTAGTGCAAGTGCCTACCTGAATACTTTCAAAAGGAATCTGATAAGTTGACCTTATACTTTTGTCTTTAAATACTCATTTCAATAAATGTTATACTTATGTATAACATTTATATGTTATACTTATATGTTATACTTGTTATACTTATGTAGAATGTTTGTGTCTAATCTGCTTGCAATGTTATGTGCAAAAGCACACATTTTTTTTCTTGTTTGACTCCACAGCTTCCTTACAACCCACAGGAATGGCAGACTGTGGCCTCCCAGTTTCATCACCAGTGGGACTTTCCCAATTGTGGTGGTGATATAGATGGGAAGCACATAAGGATCGTACTACCACACAACTCGGGGTCTTACTACTATAATTATAAGGGGTTTAGTAGTATTGTAATGTTGGTGGTGGTGTCGGCCAATTATGAGTTTCTCTACCTGGATGTTGGGAAGAACGGCAGAAACTCTGAAGGAGGATTGCTTGCCCAGACCAAGTTCTACGGGCATCTTCAAAATGGCACATTGCAGTTGCCACCTCCGGAGGAGAATGTGGAGGGCCTCAATTTCATATTTGTCGTGGATGAAGCCTTTGCTCTGGGAAAACATCCCCATGAGGAACATTACCCCAGAGCAGAGGGTTTTTAATTACCGGCTGTCACGTGCCAGAAGAGTGGTGGAGAATTCCTTTGGCATAATGGCAAGCCAGTTCAGGATCTTCCTAACGTCCATCAACCTGGCCGAATATAAACTTAACCATGTTGTGTTGAGCTGTTGCATTCTCCACAACTACCTAAGAAAGAATGCAGCCAGCTATCTGGCCTCAGTTTTGACTGAGGCCGACTTTGTATCAGATACAGCAGCGATGGCGGCTATCAAAAGTGGCCGCCCTGGCTTACTCCCCAAAGTGCCCTCGAATTCAGGCAAAAATATGTAGAGTACTTCGTGGGTAGAGGGGTAATTGCTTTACAACAAAATGTTGCAGATGTGCAATATTTATTTATTTTTTAAACTAAACTCATATTTTATGTGAATTACTGTTTGTGTTTCTTATCTGTCTCCTAGGTTCTCAAATGGCATTTTAATTTTGCCCATTTTCTTCAATAGTGCAAACATAACTTATTTGATACATGAGGTGACAATCTCTTCTTCAGCTAACTATTATGTTATGTTATGCTGTGGGTCTGCTACACACACACATAATGTATGTAATGCATTAATGATGAAAATATTCATCCTTTTCAACTACTTGGAGTCCCTAAAATGGCCTGATTTTGGCACATTTTACAGCACATTGTCATGGTAACTACACCAACTTAACAAATACACTGGTATTGAGCATTGAAATAAGAAGCCACACATTGTTGAGTATAAAACATTTTACTCCAAGCACATTCACATATGCGTTATAAACGGTTTTTGAACAAACCAACATCTTGGTGTATAACATGTATGTTTGACATTAATTTGCCCTTTTTGGGGATAAGCTCACCCCCTCTAAAAGCCAAATTTTGAACATGCACACAAATCGGGACTCAAAATTTGGATTTCCCTCATCATCCCATGCCTAAAATGTGTGTCTTTTACCTACATCTATTTTGCTAAAGCCACAAAACACACATTGTGTCAACATGTGCTATCTCCCATCATGGGATATAAATGTACGCATTTTGTGGGTGCAACCCCTTCCTCCAAACTAAAGTAGGTGAGAGGAAGGGGTTTCCCCCCCGAAACACGTCCATTGATCCCCCATGATGGGAGCTAGCACATGTTGACACACAGGGATTATTTCAGAAAGGCCAGTCCACTTTGCCCTACAATTGCACTTTCAAGTGCACTTGCATTGCATTTGTAGTGCAAAGTGGTTTTGCCTTTTTGAAATAAGCCCCAATGTGTCAACATGTGCTAGATTCCATCATAGGGGATCAATGGATGTGTTTCGGGGGTGCAACCCCCTTCCTCTCACCTACTTTAGTTTGAAGAAAGGGGTTGCACCCACAAAACGAGTACATTGATATCCCATGATGGGAGATAGCACATGTTGACACACTGTGTGCATCTTCAAAATTTGGCTTTGCAATTAGTTTAAAACTGTAAAAACACGTACACCATAACGACAACTATAAAATTTTATTTTTGTTTAGATTTTTCCTAAAATATCTATGATGTTGCTCAGTCTTTTTTGAACATCATGGAGGTTTTGTTTCATTTGTTCCAAATCACGATTGCACACCATGATCTCCCTGATCAGGATTTATGCACTTGCACTGCTGAAGTGAGTTTCTTCTTCCACAACATCCACATCACCTAAAAATAAAAAAACACACCATGTATTATAAATATGCAGTCATTCATCTATTACCTGAAGCCGTGGTCTCAGACACTGACCTGTTGTCGACACCATTTCTACCACTTCACCCAGCACTGCACCCAGCACTGCACCCACATTTTCAAGGTGTGTGGTAAGTTGCCTTTCTTCAGTCGGTGTGGGGTTACTGGTGTCCTTAGATGTCCCTATTCTTTTCTCCCCTATGTGAATACAAAAAAGGTATACTTAGCAGACAGAAATGTTAGGCTAGAAATAGTAATAGGAAACATTGCTTGGAAGTATCCTCCAATTGTCTGTTTTGGCAGAGTTCCAAGCTGAATACAAAATTCAAAAGCTGGAATACTTACCTGTTTTGTGCAAGTTTCACCCATGAAGAGACCCCTAGTATCCACTGGAGCACCTGCGTGGGACACTATAACAAGGGTGTTATGGTGTCCCACACTAGTGCTCCTGCATCCAGATGTGTAAACAGCTGCTGAGTGTCCTCTCCTGACACTGAACAAAGTTGTCATTCCATTATAGTTTCAAACATATCTAGACAACAATGTAATAAATGTATTTTAATCAAAATAGGCCTGAACAAATGTAGGTAACCTGCATCGGCCAAAAACTACGTATTAGTGGTCGAACAAACGTGATCTTGGCCTTTCTCACATTAGGGTTTCTGTACGGCCCATGATTCCCATCATAGTCTGTCCTCTTTAAGATGTCCACAATCTCCACCAGCTCTTCAAAGGACATATTTGAGGCCTTATATCTCCTCCTGGATCGGGAACTGCCTTGCTCTGGGCTTTCCTCGTTGCTGCTATTAGCACACACCTATATAGTTTTACAAGACCGAGCGCTTCTGGGTCATCCTTGATTCCGAGCATGCGTGTTTGTACTTTTGTCCAATGGACTTGTGTATTCGCGATCGTAAAGTCTGACAACACACATTTGTTGGCGGAAACTTCGAGAACACGCTAGCCAACATCCGTTGGCGGAAAGTCCGACAACAATTGTCTGATGGAACATACACACGGTCGGATCGTGTGTACAGGGCTTAACTATTTGGAAATATTGGCAACTATGTGGTATAACATATAATGCCTGCAGAAAGAAAAGAAGCCAAAAGGTAACTGATATTCAGAGCTAATTAGTAACTCAACTATACTGATAGTGGCCACATTAGAGTACTTTCACACTGACAGCATGGCCGCGTTAGCAGTAAAGCACCACTAGTGTGAAAGCACTCAGGCTTTCACACTGGGACTTCAGATGAGGCATTTTTCAGGCGCTTTACAGGCACTAAAGCGCTTGAAAAATGCCTCCAGTGTGAAAGGGGTCTAAGCAGTGGCGGCCCATGCATTGAGGGCGAATGGGCCCCGCCCCCCCTTTTCCCTGCCACCGCCTCCCTATCCATGCGCCTGGCCCCTTTCAGGATGCCGTACACATGGATTCCTATAGCGGGGGTGGGAAGGGGTGTTTTTATTTTTTTTTGAAGCACATGATTAGAGCCAGAGCTTCAAAAAACGGGTGGGCTGATTGGTTTATATGCACAGCTGCACCAGATTTTGCACTCTCCAGTTTTAGTAAATCAACCTCACTATGTTTTAAAGACAAATGCCTTTGCAGATGATATATTCTATACTGTATAACAAATCCCACACAAACGCTCCCAAAAATTTTAGTAGAACTGAATAAATATTGGGCTATCTCAAATTTTATTAAATATTTCTGTTTCCTTAATAGAATGTAGGGACCTTAGAACCCTTTATCCTTTTAGGATTAAAGTAACTGGGAATATTCTTGTGAGTATCAACAGATCTTTATCAAGATAATTATCCTACCTTTATTGAATAAAATTAAACAAGATCTGAAAGAATATCCTGCCCACAGGCTGTCCTTACTTGGCAGGATAAGTGTAATTAAAATGATGATTCTCTCGAAAGCTTGTATATTTTTTAAAGCCTCCCGATTAACAACCCGGGGGCATACTTTAAAATTCTTAGACTTTTACTGCAGAAATTCATATGGAACAATAGAGGCAAACGTATTGCCTATAAAATAATGAGTGGACCAAAAGAAAAGGGGGTCGTATTCCTTCCAGACTTTGAGAAGTACCATATGGCACCAGTACTGCGGAGAATAATAGACTGGGTTCATAGCACTCCCCATAAAAAATGGGTGTAACTGGAGGAAAATATAAGCAAATCAGCTTTGGGCCAGATTATCTGGATCACAAGGCAATATAGAGGTCTCTCTAGAGAAATGGCCCCAATCACAATAGAAACTTTAAGATCATGGGATAAGTTACTTAAATGTATATCATGGCAACATAATAGTCGTTTGATGCCTCTCTCAAGTACTAACTATTTCCCCCCGGGGAAAGAGAATAAGCTGTATTTAAAATTGACCCTTTCAGACTGTCTGAGACTAAAAGATGTTCTAAAAGGAAATGCTCTTTGTTCATGACTGGAATTGCGAGAAAGATATGGTACAACAATATGGGATGTTTGGAGATACAGACAACTCCAACATTTCATGGAGTCTCTCCCAAAACCCCTCCGCCTGGTCAGCAGATTTAGCCCATGGGAAAGACTTGTTGACCAAGGGGGAATAAACAGACAGGGGATTTCTAGTATATTCAAGATGTTGATAGACCCCCCAGATTCTGGGTCATTGTGTCTTTTGGAGAGTTGGGAAACGGAATTGAACCAGCCTTTGCCAGAAATACTGAAATGTAAATTTATTGATTATATAAATTCCACTTCAACGGACACAAGGACAAAAGAAATTAATTATAAACTATTAACTAAGTGGTATTATGTTCCATCAAAATTGCATAAAATCCATCCTGATGTTTCGCCTCTGTGCTGGAGGGAATGAAGGGACGTGGGAACCCATTCTCATATATGGTGGCAATGCCCTTTGATACAGCCATATTGGGAAGAAGTATAATACTTATTTAAGTAGATCAGTAGGGCTGAAATTGGGCTAGACCCTTGGCAATGTCTGTTCCATGCAATGTGTGACGCAGGGAAAAACTATAGAGCAGCAATTACCCCATTCTTGTTAAATGGAGAGAAGGCATTAATCCCGAAGCAATGGAAATCAAAGAAAATACCGACAATAAAGGATTGGTTTAGGGAAGTGGATAAAACTAGGTCAATGGAAGAACTAATAGACTTTCAAAATTACTCTGAAGTAAGATTCTATAGGACCTGGAAGAGTTGGTTGGAATTCAAACAATCCTTGATTTACTTGAGTTACATGAGTAGTGAGAGCGTTTTTTAGAGGCCCCCCCTTTTTATTTTTTTAGCTTGGTTCTAGGTTGGAATTTAGGGGGAAGCTATAAGTAGTTATCCTACCCGAGATCCATCCTCTTAAAATTTAATACATTTAATTTTTTATGCACGCAGTAATTCATGGTTTAGTAAGGGAGATTGGGAATAAAAATTTGGTTGGGGTATTCGATAACTTGGGAAGGAATAAGGGTAAATGGGGATCTTAAATTAAAGGGAAGGGGAAAGATAAAGATTCACTATACACAATATTAAAAACATTTTTTTTCTTCCTTCTTGGTTGTTTTTTTCTTGGTTGGAATCTAGGGGGGAGCTACAAGGAGTTATCTAACCATAGATCCACCCTCTTAAAATTAAACATTTTTTTTTTTATAAATTATAATAAACTTTTGACACACGCAGCACTTCACGGTTTAGTAAGGGAGAAAGGAGGGAATGGGAATAAAAAATTCAGCAGGGGTATTCAATAACCTTGGAGGCAATAAGGGGAATGATTCACTATACACAATATTACAAAAAAAATGTTTTCTCACGTTATGTAATATGTAGAGGGGATTTTGTATAAGGGGTTTGGGGGGAGATGTGAGGGGGGATGGGGAAGGAGTGAGTCAATGAAATATGGACCCTTTTTGAAATGTTTACTTTTTCTAAGAACTTTGAAAGTTTTGAGGAACATATATTCTAGGTGAGATCCATTCTTTTGTCTTTGTGTTTTTGGATGACTTGTATATATGTTTTTGTAATGATATGTAAGGTTTTAAATTAGTATAATAATTTAATAAAAATAATTGGAAACAATAAATACAAGTGGCTAAATACTTTTCAGAACAATGATTGTTGTCAAACTACAAAACTTTCCATAATAAATATTAATAATGACTCCTAGCATTTTACAAAGAATAGTCAATAAAGGATATTTTCTAAATAATATACAATTTCCTGTTTTCATTTAGATTTCAAGTGAAATAAAAAATCAGTGTACAAACTTATGTCTATGGATTTTCACCCATATTTGATCACTTGGTTGCTGGAAATGGGGACACTTCAATCTGTATGGCCATATTAATAGTCTTAAACATTCAACTTAAACAGGTATTTATAAAATAATTTCAAATTCCAGTAGATATAAACCCTCGGGGGTACATATATATAGCACATTTATTGGACAAATTTAAAACACATTCATACATTTTGCACGCATTTTGGCTGTAATTTTTTTAATAGAGTAATCTCTATGGTCGTTAGCACCACCTAGTGGCTAACATGCAGTATATTTTCCCATTGAGGTATAGCAGCAAACTGTACTGCATTTTATCCACTAGATGGACCTGAGGATCATAGGAATTCATCTATTAGAAAAATTACGACCACAATTTGTACAGCATGCACAAATGTGTGTGACATTCAGACAACTAATGTTTTTATAAACAGACCTCTTATAGTACCAACAGCATTATGTAGGAATTACCTAAATACTGCCCTCCCTTAGTCCTGCTGTCACTATTTCTCATTTATTTATGTCTGTTAGGATGATTTTATACACTATCCTTTGTTTTCTGTCTTTTCCATTTTAGTTACATATTTTACGTCTCTTTTGAATGACACAAAGTTGTAAGGGTGTGGTAGTACAGTGTTTTGTTAAGCTGAGCACTTTCCTTATTTGCTGTGGTGACTGCATTTGTGTTCTTTTTTCATATTCTTTACTTTATTTTCACACAAGAAACAAGAGTAGACAGGAGCGGGTGTACTTCTTGTCAAGCCTGCTCCATAGGTGTTCTAAGAAACTTATATACAGAATGAAAGTTAAGCGTCATATAAATATGCAAATATATGAATATGTAAATCTATAAATATTATAAATATAATCAAATCAAGTTAAACCACTAAACAAGGCAAAACATTTTTTTCTCATGCATTAGGGCTCTGTCTGCACTACACAGGTCAACTACTCATTGTGTCTGGGTGAGCAGAAACTTATACTCATCCGATCCTTTGATCCTCCAGAAAAAGGTGCTCTCACATGGTCCAGCTGTAACTGTTGCTGGTCTATAGAGCCTGCTTTGGCCATGAGGAGGTCAGGAACAGTCCACTATTTAAGACCGTTGGAATGTGGAGGTGCTGGACCATTTAAGTGCTGATAGGATCAGAGGATTAGATAAGTATCTAATAAGATAAGATAGATAGATAGATAGATAGATAAAGTATCTCTGCTCTCCTCTCCCCTAGAAAAAAATAGTGTTGTATTCACCTAATTCACTCAGTTTTACGTATAATCCGTTTCTATCTTTTTGTGAGGAAACCTCTGGTAGAATTCTCTTGTCAATCTAGTGGCATGAACATTCTCCTCAGGTTTCCAAGAATTTTCTTCTAGCCAATATCCTCCCCATGAAAAGCGGTAAATCGTCATGCTGTTAGGAAGTTTTAAAAGTGGTTGGGTTAATTTGAGCGGAAAAAGCTCTGATGGTTTTCCCGTCGGAATTCCGACGGAATTTTGCTCAAACTGTCTTGCCTACACACGGTCACACCAAATTCCGACGGTCTGTAACACAGCGGCATAAAACACGTTCGACAGCACTATAAAAGGGAAGTTTAATGCTTCCGAGCATGCATCGAATTGTTTCCGAGCATGAGTCGGAATTTTGCATGTCGGAATTGCCTACACACGATCGGAAAATCCGATAGAAAGGTTTTCCGTCGGAAAAATTGAGAACAGGTTCTCAATCCAAAGTCCGTCGGAAATTCCGACAGAAAAAGACCGTTGGGCATACACGCGGTCGGAAAATCCGATGAAAAGCTCCCATCGAACTGTTTCCATCGGAAATTCCGACCGTGTGTACACCGCATTAGTCAATTTCTCCTAAATATCCTGTAATGTAGATACTCTGTTGATAACAGCAGGAATTGGCATTTAGATAGGACCAAGAATCAGGAATAAAAACTGAATGATACCCATTTCTTAAAGCGGGAGTAAACCCATCGATTTAACAGTCTAAAAAAAAAAGGCATGCCGTGAATGCTAACTGCACGTTGGCTGTGCTCTCAACCAAACATTTAAACCATCCAATGGCTGGTATCATAACGGATCACATGTGCAGCACTGTGGCAGTTAAAGATTAAACAGAGGCAAAGATGGCAGCTTCCTTGGCTGAAAACGATAGGGGGGTTTACTTCCACTTTAAGAAAAAAAGACTTTGAGCAGTGGAGCAGTCATCCCAATCACCAGCCAGCAATAGTACAATGTTCTAATACCAGTGACCTGTTGCCAGCTAGCACCAGTACCAATGTTATAGTTGGTGGTCAGCCAGCAATAATGTTCTAATCATCATCTACCATCAGTGAAGTGTTCTAATACCAGTGTCTGCCATAACCAGTGTCCTGTTTGCTAGTCACACTAGCACCAGTGAAACTGAGTGCCAGTGTTATCTAGTACCAATGTCCTTATTGTCAATAAGCACCAGTACTAGTGTCATCATGTACCAATGTGTCAGCCAGAACCAGTGTCCTGATCACCAGCCAGCAGCAGTACCAGTTTCCTGATCACTAGCAAGCAGCAGTATCAATTAAATCTATTACCAGTGTGCTGGTCACCAGCCAGCTCTAGCACCAGTGTCATAAGATATAAGTGTCAGCCAAAACCAGTGTCCTGATTGCCAGCCAAAACCAGTGTCCTGATTGCCAGCCACAACCAGTGTCCTGATTGCCAGCCAGAACCAGTTCTAGTGTCATCAGGCACCTTGTCAGCCAGAACCAGTGACCTGATCACTAGTGATGGACGAACTTCCGATGGGACGTTTCGCGAATGCGATCCGCGAACATGCCCAAACGGGCCCCATTGACTTTAATGGCAGGCGAACCTTAAAAACCTCCAGGTCATATTTTCAGCCACAAAATACTTACTAGCTGTGCACACTTAGTCCCACAACATGGACACTGACATACCAGAAGTATTATATGAATCTGGGATCGACAACGACAAGCATTCTTTTTTTATCTGTGAAATTTTGTCAATTGAAGGCCATGGAGGAGAGGCAAGGTCGGGCCAGGCTATGAACGGGGTGCAGGATATGATCAGTGCCACAGTCAGGGCAGCGCAGTCCTGTGCCAGTGTCCCAGTGTGCCAACCTGTGCTTGAGCCCCTGACCCCTCCCTCTGCCCGGCCCTTACCCCCACCTTTGCAGGGCTCCACTGCGGTGGTCCGGAGGTGCCAGTCCAGTGCTGATCCTCAGCCATGGTGCTGGCACTGCCTGCTGATTGGCTTCTCCACTGCTATCTCCCTCACTGACACCAGCACTGAGATAGAACACTGACACCAGCACCGCGATAGAGACTGAGCACTGACACCAGCACAGAGATAGAGAGCACTGACACCAGCATCGAGATAGAGAGCACTGACACCAGTACCGTGATAGAGAGCACTGACACCAGCACCGAGATAGAGAGAACTGACAGTAGCACAGAGATAGAGAGAACTGACACCAGCACCGAGATAGAGAGCACTGACACCAGCACTGACACCAGAAACTCACTGCGGGACCCAAAAATATGACACCCCTCAACCTCTTCAAACAGGAGGGTACGGGCATATAGTATGGTGTGCTTTTTTTGTACAAGTAAGCCAAAGGTAGAAAAAAGGTCCGTGTGCTAGATTATATAAATCGTTTATAGAGTTATGCATATACATGGTCTACTGGTCACATGTGTTGAATTCCTCCGAGATCCATGCCTCATTCATTTTTAGAAATGTGAGGTAGTCAACACTGTCGTGAGCTAGGCGAGTGCGCTTATCGGTCACGATTCCCCCTGCTGCGCTGAACGTCCTTTCGGACAGGACACTGGACGAGGGGCAAGCCAACATTTCCATTGCAAATTGTGCAAGCTCTGGCCAGAGGTCAAGCCTGCCAACCCAGTAGTCCAGGGGTTCATCACTTCTCAGAGCGTCCACATCGGCCGTTAACCCAATGTAGTCGGACACCTGTCGGTCTAGGCGTTCCCTGATGCTGGATCCAGATGACACCTGTCGATGGGTCGGCTGAAAGAATGATCTCATATCAGAAGTGACCAACACATGTTCAAACCGCCCTCTTCTTGCAGGCGCTGTTGGATTGGTACCCGCAACTCTTTCTCTGGGAGTGGGAATTCCTCTGTCAGCGCACGCAAAAGCAGAATGCAGCATTTCTCTAAGCAAGGCCTGTAAGTGCTCCATTCTGACAGCCCTCTGAGATGGTGGTAACATTTCCGCCATTTTGTGTTTGTACCGGGGGTCTAAGTACATTGCCACCCAGTACTGGTCCTTTACCTTTATGCTTTTTATACGGGGGTCCCTGTTAAAACACTGGAGCATGAAGGCCCCCATTTTCACTAAACTGGAAGCTGTGTGGTGGCCTGGCTCCTGCTCATCATGCAGGATAATGTTGTCCTCCTCGTTCTCCTCCCCCCCATCCACGGACAACAACAGGGACCCCAGAAAGGTTTAAAGCATGCTCTTCTTGCTCCTCCTCATCTGCCCCGGCACCATCCTCCTCTGACTCCTCTTCAGACTCCTGTTGTTGACTTGTCTCAGATAGAGTAGCCCCCCTGGGAATTCATCCAGCATTGCGACTTCCTCATCTTCCTGCTCCTGCTCCTCCACGGCTTGATCAATGACACAACGCAATGTACGCTCCATAAAGAAGGCATAAGGTACGATGTCAATGATGGCGCCATGGCTGCGACTGACCAGTTTGGTGATCTCATCAGAAGTCTGCATGCGTCGCGCATGAGCAGCCACTGGCGCGGTGAAAAAAAAACAAGCTCCCAGAACCTGTTCTGCCGCAGAGTTCGTACAGGTAGTCGTTAACTGCACGTTTCTGCTGGAGCAGCCTATCAAGCATATAGAAGGTTGAGTTCCATTGCGTCGGGCAATCACAAATAAGACGTCTGACCGGCAGATTGTGTCGCCGCTGAATGTCAGCAAGGCGAGCCATGGGCGTGTAAGATCTTCTGAAATGGGCCGAGATTTTCCTTGCCTGCCGCAAGATGTTCTGGACCCCAGGGTATTTGACAACGAATCCCTGCACGACCAAGTTTAAGACGTGTGCCATGCATGGCACATGTGTAATTTTTCCCTGTTTCAACGCACTAAGCAGATTGGCACCGTTATCGCACACCACTTTACCAGCTTTCAAATTGAGCGGTGTTAGCCACTGTTCTGCCTGTGAACGCAAAGCTGAAAGGAGTGCAGGGCCAGTGTGGCTCTTGGCTTCCAGTCACAACAGATGCAGCACAGCATGGCAACGTCTCTCCTGGCATGTCAAGCAGGTTCTGGGGATCTTGGGCGGCACAGCGGAAGAGGCGCTAGCAGCGGAAAAGGAGGAGTCAGCCGAGGAGGAGAGGGAGGATGGAGTAGGAGGAGGAGAAGAAGAGGCAGGCCTGCATGCAATCCGTGGCGGTAAAACCAAATCTACATGGGTGCCACTGGTTAATGCTTGACGGCTGTCAGAAGGTTTACCCAGTGTGCAGTAAAAGTTATATACCTTCCCTGCCCATGTTTGCTAGACCACGTGTCTGTGGTCAGATGTATCTTGGCACAGACACTGTGTGCCAGAGATACATTCACTTGCCGCTAAACATGGCCATATAGCTCTGGGATGCCCTTCTGTGAGAAATACTTCCTTCCTGGGATCTTCCATTGTGGTGTTCCAATGGCCACAAATTTTCGAAAGGCCTCCGAGTCCACCAGTTTATATGGCAGTAGTTGGCGGGCTAGCAGTTCTGACAAGCCAGCGGTCAACTGTTGATCAAGAGGGTTATCCGACGTCATAATTTTTTTTCGCTCGAACATTTGGCCCACAGAAGCCTGCCTTTTTCCAGAAAAACGTGAGGGCGGCGTGATGGAAGGTAGAGTGGAGGACAATTCTAAAGGAGAGAGGAGAAGGATAAGTAGAAGAGGCTGGACGGTGGGAGCCTGGAGTGTGTTGGTTCGTGGGTTCTGACGGCATTGCTCCCACTGGGCTTGGTGATGGCAGCCCATGTGCCTTCTTAAGGCGGTCGTCCCTAGGTGAGTGTTGGGCTTACCGCGACTTATGCGTTGACTGCAAAGGCTGCAGATGGCAACACTATTGTCAGCAGCGGACACGTTAAAAAAAGCCCACACTGCGGAGCCATGTGCACGCGTCCTGGGAGCGCCAGATGCGACCGTACATGGTTAATGCCTCGCTCCTGATATATTAGCAGTCTGGTTTGTCCCTCCTGTGCAATGTAAGTTCCGCCTGCTTCTCCTCCCTATCTGCTGGTCCATCTCTCCCTCTGAACTCCCCACCGCTACAATTAGAGATCTCGGAGTAGGCAGCAACAGCGGGGACCAACCGCCTTGGGCTGATCTGGGTACTGTCGTCAGACTGCTGAGTGGCGGTTGTTGCTACCTCCTCTTCCTGATCCAGTGCCAAGAATGGCTGCGCATTGGAAATGTCTTGTGATGATGGATCGGAAAATAATTCCTGTGACTCAAGCGGAGCGTATATGGTGGTGGTAGTGTCTTTGGGGGTGCACACAGCAGAGAGTGAAGAGGGTGCAGATCGAGAGTATGAGGTGGGTGCAGAAGAGTAAGGCTGAGTGAGCCACTCAACCAAGTCTGGTGCGTCCTTTGACATAATCGAACGCACCTTCTGCAACTTCCCACTTTGGCTCAAGCCTGTTGCTCCTGCCCTACCCCTACCACCCCTGCGGAAGGGCCTGCCTCTTCCTCTGCCTGTCATTTTTTAATTGACCCTGTGAAAAAAGTCTCTAGTGAAGTGCAGTATATGTGGAAGAAGATATATAACACCCCACTTTAATCTGTAGTTTTGGGGGGCCACTGGTCTATCACACCAGTTATAATACTTTTTTCTAATTGCGTTTGTCACTCTTTGTAGTATCGCTGCAGAACCTCTCAGCAGTCACAATGCTGCACAGTAGAAATGCACTATACTATGCTTTCTATATTTGAAAGTATTTTATACGTGTATTACACCCCTATATACTGCACACCAAATAATACACCTATACCAGTCCTAAAAAGGACTTTTGTGGACCTAATAGTAGCTAGCTAGTGATTTACAGACTGTCCCTGCTCCAAACACCAAACTGTCCCTAGACTCCCTACACTGAGATAAGAGCTGCAGAATCGGTCAGCACTGCAGTCACTATAATATGCTTTCTATATTTGAAAGAAAGTATATTATAAGTGTATTACAACAACCCTATATACTGTACACCTATACAGTCCTTAAAAGGACTTTTGTGGACCTAATAGTAGCTAGCTAGTGAATTACAGACTGTCCCTGCTCCAAACAGCAAACTGTACCTAGACTCCCTACACTGAGAAAAGAGCTGCAGAATCGGTCAGCACTGCAGTCACTATAATATGCTTTCTATATTTGAAAGAAAGTATATTATAAGTGTATTACAACCCTATATACTGTACACCTATACCAGTCCTTAAAATGCCTTTTGGGGACCTGATAGTATTAGCTAGTGATTACAGACTGACTGCCCCTGCTCCACATAGCGTTCTTTCCCTACACTGACAAAAGACAGAATGTAAAATGGCCGCCAGATCAAGTCTATTTATAAGTTAGGGGGTATGTCCATGTGCTGAAATGTCTCGATTGGCTGTCCTGTACCCCATGATGGATGTGTCATGGATCAAAGTTCTTCACAATCTAAACGAATATGGCCGCCGCGAGCAGCGCCATAAGTCCGCCGGTTTGGCGAATCGCTAACGAGCAAAGTTTGCTGCGAACCGACCACCAGGCTAACCGCAAGGCCATCTCTACTGATCACCAGCAAGTCCCCTTACCAGTATCACACAAATCATTTGCGGGCCTGATACAGGAGACAATCTGAGACTGTGGACATGATACAGGAGACAATCTGAGACTGCGGACATGATACAGGAGACAATCTGAGACTGAGGACATACTACAGGAGACAATCAGAGACTGCAGACATGCTACAGGAGACAATCAGAGACTGCAGACAAACTACAGGAGACAATCAGAGACTGCAGACATACTACAGGAGACAATCAGAGACTCTAAATGAAGAACATTTTTTTCTGTTTTTGTTTGCTTTGTTCATTAATATTTTTACACCTTACACGTATCACACTAAAAAAAGCATAACATTTAAAAAAAATTTACTTTATTTAATTTGTGAATAACCTTACAATGCTTTGTACCAAAATCATAATTGTAGCGTTGTTTTAAACAGGATAAATTACAGAATAAAATGCACCATTTTTATCTGCAGTAACATTATTTTTAAAATAACACTCCTCAAAAAAAGAATAAATGCCTTTTGTTTAGTTTTATTATGTTTAATTGTCTAAAGATTGCGAAAAAAAAAAATTGTTGCAGGAGGACAAATTCACAAAAAAGAAAGCCTTGTTTGTCCATAAAAAACAAACAATATATGTATTACGATGGTATCTTAAGTAATGACAAAATTATCACTGAATAAACCAGGCTCATTGCAGAAATTGGAAAATTGCTCTGGTACATAGGGGGTAAACAAGTGTGAGAGCTGAATAAACCAGGGTACATAGGGGGTAAACAAGTGTGAGAGCTGAAGTGGTTAACCACTTCATCCCCAGAAGGATTTGCCCCCTTAATGACCAGGCCATTTTTTGCGATACAGAACTGCGTTGCTTTAACTGACAATTGCGCAGTCGTGCGACGTTGTACCCGAACAAATTTGACATCCTTTTTCCCACAATTAGAGATTTCTTTTGGTGGTATTTGATCATCACTGCAGTTTTTATTTTTTGCGCTATAAACACACAAAGAGCGACAATTTCGATTTTTTTTTTTTGCTATAATACATAAATATTATATATATATATATATATATATATATATATATATATATATATATATATATATAAATACACATTTATTCATCAGTTTAGGCTGATATATATTCTTGATATTGATTGGTTTGCGCAAAAGTTATAGCATCTACAAACTATGGGTTAGATTTAGGGACTTTTATTTATTTTTTATTGTTTTTACTAGTAATGGCAGGGATTAGTGATTTTTAGCGGGACTGCGGCATTACGGCGGACAAATCTGACCCCAAATGACACTTTTTTTGGGGACCAGTGACATTATCACATTGATCAGTGATATAAAAATGCACTGATCAATGCACTGGCAGGGAAGGGGTTAACACTAGGGGACGATCAAGGGGATAAGTGTGTTCCCTAGGTGTGTTCTAACTGTAGGGGGATGGGCTCACTGGGACATGACAGAGATCACTGTTCCCAATCACTGAGAACAGAAGATCTCTGACATGTCCCCTTTCAAAATAGGGATCCGCTTGTTTACACTGGCAGATCCCCCGTTCTGCCTCTGTACTAGGCGATCGTGGGTCAAGGCCTGACCAGCGGGCATGCTCCTGCAGTGTGTAGCAGGAACGAGACTGCAACTGCGCCTGCATGAGCCGCCATACAGGTATGGCGATTCGCGCAGTGCTGCCAACCTGCTGCAGTATAGCTGGTCGGCAAGCGGTTAAACAATATATAGACAACATGGGGAACAGAGAAAAGCAGGAAAAACTGAAGGTGCAGGGAGCAGATGGTGAGGGGAGCTATCCTGTCATCATTTCAACAGATTGCTAACTTTACAACCCCAAAGTAAGAGTTTCCATATTCCATGACCATTGATTATAAAAGATGTAAGTAAAATATTGGAACCTTTAACCCCATTGTCTGTTGGTGCCACATAGACACCACATTGATCTTCCCTTAGCACCATTACAGCTCTTTGCTTTCCAGTAAACCCAAATTGCCTTGGACCTGCCCCAGCCTGTTACTGGACAGTGAAAGGAGAAGCAGCTCAGTGATTAGCTCATCTTTCAGTCTGCTTTCTCCACCTCCACCTATCAGTGTGCCCTTTGTCAGCACATAAACTTATTGAACTTTTATCTTCCCCTTTCTTAGAGCTCTGCAGTACAAGGACTGCTAAAGGATGATACCAGGTCAAATATAGGTACTTACACTGCTTGCATTTAAAGCAAAACTAAACCCACTGATTTACCTGTTTCCCAAAACAGTTACATTGAAGGCATGCCATGAAAGATAACTGTCACAGATGACACAAAGTTATACTTTACCAAGTACTAGGACTTCCTGGGTGCCCACTCATACACAATTTACTATGATAAATATTGAAGGAAAATACTTCATACGATCCTTTCGCTGGAAACTCCACTGTAACCAAAATTGAATCGTAAAGTATTGAATCCAAAAGCAAAAAGTGTGTTAACTACCCACTATAATCAATAAAAAAAAAAGTGTCACTTTGTTATTTAACCACTTCATCTGTGGAAATGTTTTACCCCCTTCAAGACCAGGCCGATTTTTTCTATTTAGCACTGCACTATTTTAACTGACAATGTGATGCTGTACCCAAACTAATTTTATATCATTTTTTTTCACGCAACTAGAGCTTTCTTTTGGTGGTATTTGATCACCACTGTTTTTTTTTATTGTTTTTTTATTGGATAAATAAAGAAGACCAAAAAAAATAAATAATAATTTTAACTTTTTGCTATAAAACATATCCAACAAAATTTGTTTTAAAAATCGAATTTCTTCATTAATTTAGACCAAAATGTTTTCTGCTACATGTCTTTGGTAAAAAAAAAATCATAATAAGTGTATATTGATTGGTTTGTGTGAAAGTTATAGCATCTACAAACTATGGTATATATACTGGAATATTTTTTTTTAATACTAGTAATAGCGATGATCAGCAACGTAGCCCCCGTACACATGGTCGGAAATTGCGACCACAAAATCTGTCAGATTTTTTCCGATGGATTTTGCCCGAAACTGGTGTTGCATACACACGGTCGGACAAAGTTGTTGGAAAATCCAATCATTCCGAACATGGTGACGTTCGTTGCGTACGACGGAACTACGTAGAGGCTAGTAGCCAATAGCTTTGGTCTCATAATTGGATCTGAGCATGAGTGGCACTTTGTCCGTCGGAATTCTCTACACATGATCGGAAAAAGTCTGATTGCATTTTGTTGTCGGAAAATTTGAGAGTAGGATCTCAAATTTTTTCCGTCGGAAATTCCGAAGGAAAAAGTCTGATGGAGCCTACACACGGTCAGATTTTCCGATAACATGGTCCGATCGGACATTTTGCGTCGGAATTTCCGACCCTGTGTACGGGGGCTTATAGTGGGACTATGATAGTGTAGCAGGCAATCTGACACTAAATAACAAACTTGGAAATAAAAACCTGTAATAGCTCAACCAATCCTAAGGTAGTATATACAGTTTCTCACAAAAATGAGTACACCCCTCACATTTTTGTAAATATTTTATTATATCTTTTTATGTGACATCTCTGAAGAAATTACACTTTGCTACAATGTAAAGTAGTGAGTGTACAGCTTGTATAACAGTGTAAATTTGCTGTCCCCTCAAAATAACTCAACACACAGTCATTAATATCTAAACCGCTGGCAACAAAAGTGAGTACACCCCTAAGTGAAAATGTCCAAATTGGGCCCAATCAGCCATTTTCCTTCTCCAGTGTCATGTGACTCGTTAGTGTTACAAGGTCTCAGGTATGAAGGGGGAGCAGGTGTGTTACATTTGGTGTTATCACTCTCACTCTCTCATACTGATCACTGGAAGTTCAACATGGCACCTCATGGCAAAGAACTCCCTAAAGATCTGAAAAAAGTATAGTTTCTCTACATAAAGATGGCCTAGGCTATAAAAAGATTGTCAAGACCCTAAAACTGAGCTGCAGCATGGTGGCCAAGACCATACAGTGGTTTAACAGGACAGATTTTACTCAGAACGGGCCTCACCATGGTTGTTCAAAGAAGTTGAGTGCACTTGCTCAGCGTCATATCCAGACGTTGTCTTTGGGAAATAGACGTATGAGTGCAGCCAGCATTGCTGCAGAGTTTGAAGGGTGGGGGGTCACCTTGTCAGTGCTCAGACCATACGCTGCACATTGCATAAAATTGGTATGCATGTCTGTCGTCCAAGATGGAAGCCTCTTCTTAGGATGATGCACAAGAAAGCCCTCAAACAGTTTGCTAAAGACAAGCAGACTAAGGAAATGGATTACTGGAACCATGTCCTGTGGTCTGATGAGACCAAGATAATCTTATTTGGTTCAGACGGTGTCAAGTGTGTGTGACGACAACCAGGTGAGGAGTACAAAGACAATTGTGTCTTGTCTACAGTCAAGCATGGTGGTGGGAGTGTCATGGTCTGGGGCTACATGAGTGCTGCCGGCACTGGGGAGCTACAGTTCATTGAGGGAACCATGAATGCCAACATGTACTGTGACATACTGAAGCAGAGTATGACCCCCTCCCTTCGGAGACTGGGCCGCAGGGCAGTATTCCAACCTGATAGCGGCCCCAAACACACCTCCAAGACGACCACTGCCTTGCTAAAGAAGCTAATGGTAAAGGCGATGGACTGGCCAAGCATGTCTCCAGACCCTATTGAGCATCTGTGGGGCATCCTCAAACGGAGGGTGGAGGAGCGCAAGGTCTCTAACATCCACCAACTCCGTGATGTCATCATGGAGGAGTGGAAGAGGACTCCAGTGGCAACATGTGAATTTCTGGTGAACTCCATGCCCAAGAGGGTTAAAGCAGTTAAGGCAGTGCTGGAAAATAATGGTGGCCACACAAAATATTGACACTTTGGGCCCAATTTGGACATTTTCACTTAGGGGTGTACTCACTTTTGTTGCTAGCGGTTTAGACATCAATGGCTGTATCTTGAGTTATTTTAAGGGGACATCAAATTTACACTGTTATACAAGCTGTACACTCACCACTTAACATTGTAGCAAAGTGTAATTTCTTCAGTGTAGTCACATGAAAAGATATAATAAAATATTTACAAAAAATATGAGGGGTGTACTCACTTTTGTGAGATACTGTATCTATGGAACTTCACTCCCCATACAAGCATGATTGGCAAAACAGATTTATTGATGTCAAAGTTAATAAAAGGACATTAAAAACAACATGCATACATAGCATTGGAGATATAAAAACAAAAACAAAAGGACCATCTCTGGATAGGTGGTGTAATTCCACCCAGGTTTCAAAAGTTGTTAATGCTGTAATACAGCTAGGATAATATCCCTAGGTCCAATGACCTATGAAGAGTGACCCTGGTATTGAATCAAGGTTGAACTAGTAATCAAAGGGGAGGATGAATGAAGTCAAACCACAAGTTTGGAACTATGAAGGACTGTCAGTGGTTCTCCTGATCTGCATTGGGAAACTGTGGACAAGTGGATGATTGTATGTTGAAGTAGAAAATTACTGTGATGAAAGGGGGAGCCTTGCTGGGTAACAGTGGTTCAAAGGAGGTATACGAGTGGGGTGGTGTATGTGCTTAAATTTCCAATAAGGTGATGTGTAGCTCGCTGGAAACATAAATGGATGAACACAGTCCTCCTAAACCTCCCTCTCACTGTACCAATCCCTTTGAGACTCGCTCTCAAACCTCAAATGAGCCATATGAAGAAGTAAATATTTCCAAAAAGTGATAGTCCTTTCCAAAAAAAGAGTGGTATACGTATCAGCTTGTGATCAAGTCCACAGATCCAAAGTCCCAGGGTGTGTTTCTCTCTTATCTTTGAAAATGACAGCCTTGTAAGGTATGTAGTACCATAGACGGGTCAAAAGCATGTAATCCAGAGATGGGCGGTGCTGGCCAGACCGTTTTCACCGATCACTGTCGGCTGCGTCAGAGGTTGGTTGTCAATGCAGTCCCCTCACCACCTGGAACATCCAAGCTATAAATAAATGCCAGAACGTGTGTCCTTGTGCCACTTCCGCTTCAGATTGCGTGTCATGCCTCTCTGCGTGTGTCATGACGTCATGGTGTCAATGTACTAGACAGTCTCTTCTCTCCACATCATGAAAGAGGAAAGGGAAGGGGTGAACGCGGAAGTTGTGGAACAATGCACTGCTGATACTTCCTTGATGCATTTCAATAGCCCCCTATGTTTGTATGCTGTCTTTTGGTTACGGCAGTAGCCTCATTGACTTAGAAGAGTGGCATTGGGTTGTAAATCATTACTACACAGGTGGCATATGGTGGAAATTTGGTTGTTTCTCTTTTTGTTGTGCAAGAGAGGAACACACCCTGTGGACTTGATCACAAGCTGATAAGTATACCTCTCTTTTTTTGGAAAGGACTATCACCTTTTGGAAATATTTACTTCTTCATATAGCTGTCTCATTTGGGGTTTGAGAGCGAGTCTCAAAGGGACTCTGATTGGTATAGTGAGAGGAAGGATAAGTAGGACTGTGTTCATCCATTTATGGTTCCAGCGAGTCACACATCACCTTATTGGACATTTAAACACATACACCACCCCGCTCGTATACTTCCTCTTGACAACTGCTACCCAGCAAGGCTGCCCCATCGGGAGAACCATTGATATTCCTTCATAGTTTCAACCTTGTGGTTTGACTTCATTCTTCCATTCCCTTTGATTACTAGTTCAACCTTGATTCAATACCAGGGTCACTCTTCACAGGCAATTGGAGTGAAGTTTTTATAGATATGTACTACCTTAGGGTTAGTTGAGCTAATACAGGTTTTTATTTCCAAGTTTATTTATTCTTCAGCATACCGTGAGCTCCCACATTAAATTTTTCTAATGTTTTTTGAGGGTATCCAATCCCCATATGTTAGTATTGTTTCACTTTTTCTGACTTAGGTAGGCAGCACCTTGAGGGTTCGGCGTATTAAACATATTTTTAGTGTACTAGAAATCTGACACTAACTGACACTAGGTGGGAACTGACTAATAGAGTTGGGTGACTAATAGAGTTTGGCCTGAACATCGCTTGTTCGTCCGTTCCGCGAACACACAAATTTGCAGGGCGTTCGCTGCACAGTGCATTCTAAGCCATGATTGGGCGAAGATTTGCCCAGTCAGGGTGCAGTGAATAGCTGGTTGCTAAAGAGGCCGGGCTGGGAAGCTGGCCGCGGCGCCCTTAACAACCAATGAGTCATCAGCTGTCAATGGGCTTCCCCGCTGACAGTTGAATAAAAAAAAAAACATTGCAGGCAATAAAAAAGTGGGGGGAAAAATGGCATGGGACCCTCCCCCAATCCATACCAGGCTCTGCGGGGAGCCCCACACCAGAATAAAAAAAAATGGTGTGAGGTCCCCCCCAAAATCCATACCAGACCTCTTATACGAGCATGCAGCCCGGTAGGCCAGGAAAGGAGGGGCGAGCGAGTGCCCCCTCCTGAACCATACCAGGCCACATGCCCTCAACGTGGGGGGTGCTTTGGGGCAGAAAGGGACAAAGGCCTCTTCCCGACAGCCCTGTGAAGTGGTTGTGGGGAGTCTACGGGCACCCTAAAGCACCTTGTCCCCATGTTGATAGGGACAAGGGCCTCATCCCCACAACCCTAGGCTGTAACAGTTGGGGTCTGCAGGTGGGGGATTATCGGAATATGGAAGCCCCCTTTAACAAGGGGGCCCTAGATCCTCCCCCCTATGTGAATGAGTAGAGGTACATAGTACTCCTACCCATAAACCAGAAAAGTGTCAAAAAGTAATAAAAACATAAAGACAGTTTTTGAAAATTTCTTTAATAAAAAAGGAAAAAAAAAACATTGTCCTCTATGTAGATCCATCGTCAATCACAACGATAATTCCCTCTGTACAGAGCCCTGTGTTGTTTGTTAACACAGGACTCTGGGCTGTGATTGGACAAGATGTCTAATCACAGCAGAAGTCAGCGGGCGGGGGGGGGGGCACGCTTGCACGCCCTGTGCCAGTAAGAGCCACCCATCCACAGAACAATGCAGGTGGGCGGTCCTAAAGAGGGTAAACAAAACAAACAAGAGCATCCAAAGTGTCCACTGCCCCCTGGGGGTGTGTGTCTGTGGGGGGTTCTTGGTGTGGTTGGTGGTCTCCAGGTCCTAATACATGTCCAATAGTTGAACAAAAGGGTATTTATATTTTTTAACGGTTAAGGATATCAAGAAAATTTTAATGTGGATATAAATACTAATTTGTGATTTATAGTTTAGCAACACCCGAGGAAGGGGGGTTTTGGTACCTACAAAACGTGTCGTAAGTGATGAACATCTATAACATAAAGTTCACATAATGATAGAAGTAAATGGTAATAAGTATACACGAGAAAAAGGGGAGGGGGGACTACAATAAACTGTGAAAAAGTATTTTATACTGGTGTTTATAAGAACCTGTTTTTGTAAAAGTTTGTAAAAGTTTTTATTGCTTTTTAGGGCCTTAATAAATGTTTGTATTTTGATGAGTAAGTGTAAATTGTATGAGTGTGTACCCAGAACATCCTGGTTTTTGGTAAGGTGTGTCCATGTTTCAAGTAAAGAATGATGATGACGCCACCCTAAACAACCAAGGCGTTATAAATAAATAAACTGTCAAATTTGCTTGTGCTCTCAACCTAACTGTCAAGTCTTAAAATGGCTGGTGTCATGACTGATTGCATGTGCAGCACCATGGCAATTGAAGATGAAATGGAAGCTAAGATGGCAGCTTCCTTGGCTGTAAAGGAGAGGAGGGTTTAGTCCCAATTTAGAAATACTTAAAAATGTATTAATGATTACAGATCTGTATTGATTTATAACTTTTATACAGGCCTAGAGTTCAAATTTAACCTAAAATAAACTTGATTTCACTTTTTTTTTATTCTTTAGTCTATGTTTTATTAGGAGATTTAACTGCTTGACAGTGAGCCCATAAGCGTCACACTGGTTTCAGAGTGCTTGAAATGAAGTGACTTCCAACAAGCTGTTCACTCTTTTAGGAAAAACATTTACATTTCATAACAAATCACACAATTACATTTAAATAAATACCCTCTTACCAAATTAGCTGTACAAGAAATGGGCACACTTTGCTAGTCATAATTAAGTCACAAAATATTAAGTCATCAATGACTTAATTGTTTACATTACAGATACATACATGTAGACTACTAAACACTGTTTTATTATGCAGAGTACATTAATAAGGATTGTTTTGACCTTTGTAAGCCTGTGAAGACTGCAGGCATGGGAATGAGGAGCCACACTTGATCAGGCTTGCATGATGCTTCTGTCTAGTCTTGATGTCAGCCATACAGTGCTTAATAAAAAGCAAAGGACAAAAAGACACTGATGCAATACAAAGAAAGTGCACAGACAGTGAAAACATTTACAGGAATGGGCTACATCTGTAAGGGAATAACGTCTTCAAACAATTCCAGATGTGACGTTCTCATCAGATGTTCATGTGAATTTCAGACAGTCCCGGGAACTGCATTTGAGAATTGGGGAAGTTTGTATTTTTAATGTGTACGCCGAACAACTACTGGGGAATAAACATGTCTTCTTGATATAAATAACAGTGCTGAGGGTGTCTGATAGCAGAGCTGCTCGAGAAAAAATGTATTTATAAAGTACTGTCTGTGGAAAAAAGGGGAAGTTTGTATTTTTAATGTGTACGCTGAACAACTACTGCTGCATACTTGCTAATATTTATTATCCCTCAACTCTTCTCATTGGAGAAAACACATTTTATGGCTAATGGCTATGTGTCCAGAGGTCCCAGGACTAGTCATTGGAGATGTTAATAACCTTTTTTTTTTTTTTTCCCACATCAGCGAACATTTAAGAGATTAATATTAAACTTAACGTTCATTTATATCTCTCATTATAATTCACATCACTGTGGAATTTCATCTTTAATTTTTGTAATTGTATTTGAGTAATACATTTTAACTTATCATATGTGTGTTGTTTTATTTATTTCCAATTTATTATTAAAAGCATTCTCATGTAGTACTAAACCTTATCTCCCCCCCTTATCCTCTCCTCCCCCACCCCAGAATACCTCTCATCTTCTTACTTCCAAATAGGCTTGACTACGCCTCTCTGTTTTTTTAAGTAATAATTTCAGCGTATCTCCACGTCTGCTTAAATCTCTGCCAGCATTCCTATCTGTCTACGTCTCCTACTCCCCCTTCATCTCCCGCAAATCTCAGTTTTTCAAACTGGTAGATTTCTTCTACCCTCAAAACCCATTCAAATTTGGTAGGTGCTTCTTCATGGTGCCACTTCTTCGGGATAAGTCCCTTTGCAGCGTTCAGCATCTGGGGGGTCAGTGTTTTAACATATTGCTTTATTGGGTCTACTGTTCCGTGGAATAAGCATATCCACGGATCTTCTTGTACATTAACACCGTTAATTTCTTTTATGATATCTAAAATCTCTCTCCAAAATTTCTTTATTTTTGGGCAATCCCACCAAAGATGTGCCATTGTACCACGTATATTACATCCTCTCCAGCAGTCTCGTGATCTATCTGGCTAAAGTTTATTGAGTTTATCAGGTGTCATATACCATCTGGAGAGGCATTTATAGTTAATTTCTGTGGTCGGAGTGTCAATTGCTGAGTTGTGAGTTAATTTCATAATTTTTGTAATCTTGTGCTTATAATCTTGTGAACCTAATTCATTCCCCCATTTTATAAGGAAAGGTGGCACCTCCAGGCGTTCTTCTGCAAGAAAAGCTTTATATAATCTGGATATAACTTTTTTTATTCCTATTTCCACGCATATTTTTTCTAATGCCGTGTATTTATCTTTTGTTCTGATTGGTTGAGGCAATTTTCTGACAAAATGTACCAGCTGTAGGTACCGCCATTCGTTAATTTTTATTTGTGTCATATTTTGTTGTATTTCCGTCAATGTTTTAATATTACCTCTATTCGTGATATCCTTAAGTTGTGTGTTTTCCCCTAACCAACCCCCCCCCCCCCCCCACGTGTCTTTTTCCTGGTGGGAAATAGTCACTATCTCTTAACATCATTAAAGGTGAATTATATTTCCAACCATAGCGGTTGTGCAATAAATCCCAAATTTTAACTACTTGCTTACTGGGCACTTAAACACCCTTCCTGCCCAGACCAATTTTCAGCTTTCGGTGCTCTCACACTTTGAATGACAATTACTCAGTCATGCAACACTGAACCCAAATGATTTTTTTGTCCTTTTTTTCCCACAAATAGAGATTTCTTTTGGTGGTATTTGATCACCTCTGGGTTTTTTTATTTTTTTGCGCTATAAATGAAAAAAGACCGAAAATTTTGAAAAAAAATGAATTTTTCTTTGTTTCTGTGATAAAATTTAGCAAATTATTAATTTTTCTTCATAAATTTTGGCCACAATTTATACTGCTACATATCTTTGGTAAAAATAACCCAAATTAGTGGAAATTATTTGGTCTTTGAAAGTTACAGACTCTACAAGCTGTGGTGCGAATTATACAAAATTGATCACATCTGATGCACTGGTGGCCTATCTCATTTCTTGTGACCCAAACAAGCCAGGGAAGTACAAAAACCCCCAAATGACCCCTTTTTTGAAAGTAGACATTCCAAGGTATTTAGTAAGAGGCATGGTGAGCTTTTTGATGTTGTCATTTTTTTCCCACAATTCTTTGCAAAATGAATTATTTTTTTATTTTTTATTTTTTTCCACAAAATTGTCATTGTAATAGGTTATTTCTCTCTCACATGGCATGTGTATACCACAAATGACACCCAAAATAAATTCTGCTACTCCTCCTGAGTATTACGATACCACATGTGTGGGACTTTTCCACAGCCTGGCCACTTAGAGAGGCCCAACATGAAGGGGGGGGGGGGGGGCAATCACGTGTTCTAGGAGCATAAATTACACATCTAACTTGTTGACTACCTAGTACACTTTTATAGGCCCTGGAGCACCGGGACAATGACACGTGACACTGACGTGGCACTGATGACAGGTGGCACTGGTGACACTGATGTGGCACTGATGACAGATGGCACTAATACGGGGCACTGATGACACGTGACACTGATTACAGATGGCACTAATACGGGGGCACTGATGACACGTGACACTGACAGATGGCACTAATATGTGGCACTGCTGACAGATGGCACTTATACGTGGCACTGATATCATGTGGCACTAATACGTGGCACTGATGAGAGATGGCACTAATACGTGGCACTGATGACTGATGGCACTGATACGTGGCACTGATGACACGTGACACTGATGACAGATGGCACTGATACGTGGCATTGATGACACGTGCCACTGATAACAGATGGCACGTGACACTGACAGGTGGCACTTTTGACAGATGGCACTGATACGTGGCACTGATGACAGATGGCACTGACGTGGCACTGATGACACGTGGCACTGATATGGCACTGATGACAGATGGCACTGACGTGGCACTGATGACAGATGGCACTGACGTGGCACTGATGTGGCACTGGGGACAGGTGGCACTGGCAGATGGCACGGATGGCACTGGGGACAGGTGGCACTGGCAGATGGCACTCTGGGGACAGGCGGTACTGGGGACAGGTGGTACTGATGACAGGTGGCAGCTGGGACAGGTGGTACTGATGACAGGTGGCAGCTGGGACAGGTGGTACTGATGACAGGTGGCAGCTGGGACAGGTGGTACTGGTGACAGGTGGCAGCTGGGACAGGTGGTACTGGTGACAGGTGGCAGCATGGCAGCGGAGACAGATCACTTTAATTATTTTTTTATTTTTTTTTCTCTTACTTGCAGCGCACCAGCGCCGTTCCTCTCTCCCTCCTCACACGCTGTCTGTGTGAGGAGGCAGATCGGCGCTAAGAGATGATCTCATATGTTTGCATATGCAAACATATGAGATCATCTCTCATTGGACAGCCCGATCTCGCTGTAAACGGCCGCTGTGATTGGCCGTTTACAGCGATCTGTGACCGGCTGTGTCCGACGGACACAGCCAGCACAGAACTTCCCCGATGCGCGCTCTCAGGAGCGCGCATTAGGGAAGTAAACAGGAGGACGTCCAGGGACGTCCTACCCGGCAGGGAGCGTCCGCGCTGCAGCCGTCTTTCGGCTATAGCGCGGGCGCCTAGTGGTTAAATATATGTTTTGTTATTTTTTGTGTATTTATACCTAAACCCTTTAAGTGCGGGGGATTCCAAATCACCGTTCTTAAATTTACACCACTTGTGCTACTCTCTATGTTTACCCATTGCTTGTCAGTTATTTCATGTGACCACTCGATAGCTCTTGACACTACGACCGCATGGTAATATTTTTTAAGGTCTGGGACCCCCAGGCCGCCTTGCTCCTTGCTGTATTTCAAGATATTGCAAGAAAACCTGGATTTTTTATTTTGCCATATATATCTACTTATAAGTGTTTTTAGAGTTTAAGAAATAATAGTCTGGAAGGGGGATTGGCAGCATTTGAAAGTTATAATTTTTGGTAATATGATCATTTTAACTGTATTGATGCGTCCAAACCATGACAAAGGCCTTGATGATATTTTCTTGATGTCGTTTTTAATTTCATCCAGTAATGGGATATAGTTCTCCCTATACAGTTTTTCTACCGAGTTAGCTAGTTTGATCCCTAAGTATTTTAAACCTTTTTTCCTCCAGGGAAATGGAAAGTCTCTTTGTAGCTCTAGTGCTTCTTTTTGTGCCATGTTTATGTTTAATATTTCTGATATATTCAAATTTTTTTTTAAATTTGATATTTCACTGTACTGTTTAAAGCCCCATACACACGGTCGGAAAATCCGACGGATTTAGTCCGACACTGGTGTTGCATACACACGGTCGGACAAAGTAGACGGAAAATCCGATCATTCTGAACATGGTGACGTTTGTTGCCTACGACGGGACTACGTAGAGGCTAGTAGCCAATAGCTTTGGTCTTGTAATAGGATCTGAGCATGCGTGGCACTTTGTCCGTCGGAATTCGCTACACACGATCGGATTTGGTGTGATCGGACTTTGTTGTCGAAAAATCTATCCAGCAGGAGATAGGACTTTGTCCGTCGGACAATCCGATGGAAACTGTCCGATGGTGCCTACACATGGTCGGAATTTCCGACAACATTGTCCGATAGGACAGAATCCATCGGAAAATCCGACCGTGTGTATGGGGCTTAAGAACGTCTAACAATCTTGGCAACGTTGTCTTAGGTTCGGTGACGTAGAACAATTGGTCGTGGGCAAAAGCGGCGGCCTTATGCTCGACGTCTCTGAGTTTTATTCCCTTAATGACTTAATTTAGTCTAATTGTGGCCAGTAAAGGTTCTAATGAGAGCACAAAAACCAATGGGGACAAGGGGCATCCCTGCCTTGTGCCGTTTTTCATTACAAAGGGGGATGAAAGATCACCATTAATTTTTATTTTTGCTGTCGGTTCTGTATATAGTGCGCTTATTCTCTGAAGCATTTTGGTACCCAGGCCCATATACTTTAGGGTCTCTGTCATGAGCCCCCAGTCTACCCTGTCAAATGCTTTTTCAGCGTCTATTGACAGGAATAGACCTGGGGCCCCCCCTATTTTAATTTTTTGTAGTAAAAGGAGTGTTCTGATACCGTTATCACTCCCTTGGACCGAATGGACCAGTCCTTTCATTTTATCCTTTAACCTATTTGCGAGGACTTTAGCATAAAGCTTTATGTTGAAATTTAATAAAGAGATTGGTCTATAGCTGGAGCATATTGTCTCATCTTTACCCTCTTTTAAAATAACAGTTACTTGAGCTCTCTGTGCCTCTGCACTTAATCCAAATTCCATTCCAAGTCCATTCATATATTTACAGAGCCTGGGCACCAAAACCTCCCCAAATTTTTTTAGATATTTAATCGAAAATCCATCCGGTCCTGGGCTTTTACCTAATGGTGATTCTGAAATAGCTTTAGTTATTTCACACTCTGTGATGGGGCACTCCAAGTCGTCCCTATCATTTAATGTTATTCTGGGAATTCCAGATTTATCCAAAAACTGTCTTATTTTGTTTATTTTCCCTTTATCTATAATCCCTTTCTCAACGTCGTATAGTTGCTTATAATAATTTCGGAAGACTTCAGCTATATCTTTTGTTTTATAGACGATTTCTCCTTGTTTGTTTCAAATTTTTTCTATGTAATTCTTTGACTTTTCCTTCCTTAAGGTTTTTGCCAAATGCTTCCCAATTTTATTACCCCAGGAATATTTTTCCTTCAATATTTTATTGAAAATCCTTTTCGTGTCTTGTGTTAATAGATCTTTTAACTCTTCCCTTTTAATTATAAGTTGATGATATATTTCTTGACGTTGTCCCCCTGTTTTTTTGTGTAACTGCTCTAAACTGTGTATTTCGTCTATTAGACTCTTGGTTTTCCTCGCTCTAGCCTTTTTTTTCCCTGCCCCCATTGAAATAAAGATGCCTCTGATATAAGCCTTGTGCGTGTCCCATAGTACAGAGTGTGAAATATCCTCTGTTTCATTGATTTGAAAATTTTTTATTAACTCGTCATGTATTTTTTCTATGTCCTGGTTTTCAATGAAAAGCGCTTCATTCAATTGCCAGTTAAAGACTGGCTTCTGTATTTCCATCGTTTCTATAGTCATCATTACTGGAGCATGATCGGATAGGGTAATAATCCCTATTTCTGCATCCGTCACCTTTGTCAATGTATTATGGTCTACACATAGGTAGTCAATGCGCGTGTACGTCCCGTGCACAGGGGAGAAGAACGTGTAATCCCGTACTTTTGGATGGAGAACTCTCCATACATCGACTAATTGATTTTGATATATTTTTTGTTTCAGAGCTTTTAGGGACACACCTCCTGTCCCCTGTGCACGGGCCATACTATCTTCTTGAGGGTTCAGACAAAGATTAAAGTCTCCTGCCAATGTTACCATCCCCCTCCCAAACTGAGAGAGGACCCCCATCATTTTTTTAAAAAATTGTGCGGGTCTTTTATTTGGGGCGTAGATATTTAAAATCTCTCTCCAGAATTTCTTTATTTTTGGGCACTAAGAGATGATCTCATATGTTTGCATATGCAAACATATGAGATCATCTCTCATTGGACAGCCCGATCTAGCTGTAAACGGCCGCTGTGATTGGCCGTTTACAGCGATCTGTGACCGGCTGTGTCCGACGGACACAGCCAGCACAGAACTTCCCCGATGCGCGCTCTCAGGAGCGCGCATTAGGGAAGTAAACAGGAGGACGTCCAGGGACGTCCTACCCGGCAGGGAGCGTCCGCGCTGCAGCCGTCTTTCAGCTATAGCGCGGGCGCCTAGTGGTTAAATACAGTGGTGTGAAAAAGTGTTTGCCCCCTTCCTCATTTCCTGTTCCTTTGCATGTTTGTCACACTTAAGTGTTTCGGAACATCAAACCAATTTAAACAATAGTCAAGGACAACACAAGTAAACACAAAATGCAATTTGTAAATGAAGGTGTTTATTATTAAAGGTTAAAAAAAATCCAAACCATCATGGCCCTGTGTGAAAAAGTGATTGCCCCCCTTGTTAAAACATACTATAACTGTGGTTGTCCACACCTGAGTTCAATTTCTCTAGCCACACCCAGGCCTGATTATTGCCACACCTGTTCACAATCAAGGCATCACTTAAATAGGAGCTGCTTGACACAGTAAGGTCCACCAGAAGATCCTTAAAAGCTACACATCATGCCGAGACCCAAAGAATTTCAGGAACAATTGAGAAAGAAAGTAATTGAGATCTATCAGTCTGGAAAGGGTTATAAAGCCATTTCCAAAGTTTTGGGAATCCAGCGAACCACAGTGAGAGCCATTATCCACAAATGGCGAAGACATGGAACAGTGGTGAACCTTCCCAGGAGTGGCCGGCCGCCCAAAATTACCCCAAGAGCGCAGCGACGACTCATCCAAGAGGTCACAAAAGACCCCACAACAACGTCCAAGGAACTGCAGGCCTCACTTGCCTCAGTTAAGGTCAGCGTTCATGCCTCCACCATCAGGAAAAGACTGGGCAAAAATGGCCTGCATGGCAGAGTTCCAAGGAGAAAACCACTGCTGAGCAAAAAGAACATCAAAGCTCATCTCAATTTCTCCACAACACATCTGGATGATCCCCAAGACTTTTGGGACAACATTCTGTGGACCGATGAGACAAAAGTGGAACTCTTTGGAAGGTGTGTGTCCAAGTATATCTGGCGTAGAAGGAACACTGCATTTCAGAAAAAGAACATTATACCAACAGTAAAATATGGTGGTGGTAGTGTGATGGTCTGGGGCTGTTTTGCTGCTTCAGGACCTGGAAGACTTGCCGTGATAAAAGGAACTATGAATTCTGCTGTCTACCAAGAGATCCTGAAGGAGAATGTCCGACCTTCTGTTCGTGTACTCAAGCTGAAACGAACTTGGGTTCTGCAGCAGGACAATGATCCTAAACACACCAGCAAGTCCACCACCGAATGGCTGAAGAAAAACAAAATGAAGACTTTGGAGTGGCCTAGCCAAAGTCCTGACCTGAATCCTATTGAGATGTTGTGGTATGACCTTAAAAAGGCAGTTCATGCTCGAAAACCCTCTAATGTAACTGAATTAGGACAATTCTGCAAAGATGAGTGGGCCAAAATTCCTCCAGGACGCTGTAAAAGCCTTATTGCACGTTATCGCAAACGCTTGGTTGCAGTTGTTGCTGCTAAGGGTGGCCCAACCAGTTATTAGGTTTAGGGGGCAATCACTTTTTCACACAGGGCCATGATGGTTTGGATTTTTTTTCACCTTTAATAATAAACACCTTCATTTACAAATTGCATTTTGTGTTTACTTGTGTTGTCCTTGACTATTGTTTAAATTGGTTTGATGTTCCGAAACACTTAAGTGTGACAAACATGCAAAGGAACAGGAAATGAGGAAGGGGGCAAACACTTTTTCACACCACTGTACATGTTTTGTTATTTTTTGTGTATTTATACCTAAACCCTTTAAGTGCGGGGGATTCCAAATCGCCGTTCTTAAATTTACACCACTTGTGCTACTCTCTATGTTTACCCATTGCTTGTCAGTTATTTCATGTGACCACTCGAAAGCTCTTGACACTACGACCGCATGGTAATATTTTTTAAGGTCTGGGACCCCCAGGCCGCCTTGCTCCTTGCTGTATTTCAAGATATTGCAAGAAAACCTGGATTTTTTATTTTGCCATATATATCTACTTATAAGTGTTTTTAGAGTTTAAGAAATAATAGTCTGGAAGGGGGATTGGCAGCATTTGAAAGTTATAATTTTTGGTAATATGATCATTTTAACTGTATTGATGCGTCCAAACCATGACAAAGGCCTTGATGATATTTTCTTGATGTCGTTTTTAATTTCATCCAGTAATGGGATATAGTTCTCCCTATACAGTTTTTCTACCGAGTTAGCTAGTTTGATTCCTAAGTATTTTAAACCTTTTTTCCTCCAGGGTAAGGATGGGCCCGGTGCTCGATGCGAAACCCACGTTCGCATCGAGCACCGGGCGTTCGCTCGCTCGGCGAGCCCAGAACTATTTTGGCCGCTCGCATCACGTTCGTGTGATGCGAGCGGCCCCGCAATGCATTGCGGCCGGCGCGGCCGACGCAGTGCATTGCTGGCTGATGATTGGCCAAGCATGCACTGTGACCCCGCATGCTTGGCCAATCACAGCCCCGGAAACTCGAAGAGCCATAATTGGCTACAGGCAGGACGCCTGTAGCCAATTACAGCTCAGGGGCTGTAGTACACGCCCCCCCCCCTATAAAACGCCGCCACGCCGTCTGCGCCGGTCACATGCTGTTCCGGCGCAGATTGAGCAGGCTGTTTCTGTGACACTCTGCTGCATTTAGATAGATAGAGAGATTCACTTGCAGAGATTGAGTTAGATAGATTCAGTTACAAAGATTGATTGACAAAGAGGGGCTTGTAGTGTGCTCGTGGCAGGCAGGCAGAGCTCCTATATTTTGTTACCAGAAGCACCTATAGGACTTGTAGTGTGTTCGTGGCAGGCAGGCAGAGCTCCTATATTTTGTTACCAGAAGCACCTATAGAACTTGTAGTGTGTTCGTGGCAGGCAGGCAGAGCTCCTATATTTTGTTACCAGAAGCACCTATAGGACTTGTAGTGTGTTAGTGGCAGGCAGGCAGAGCTCCTATATTTTGTTACCAGAAGCACCTATAGGACTTGTAGTGTGTTCGTGGCAGGCAGGCAGAGCTCCTATATTTTGTTACCAGAAGCACCTATAGGACTTGTAGTGTGTTAGTGGCAGGCAGGCAGAGCTCCTATATTTTGTTACCAGAAGCACCTATAGGACTTGTAGTGTGTTCGTGGCAGGCAGGCAGAGCTCCTATATTTTGTTACCAGAAGCACCTATAGGACTTGTAGTGTGTTAGTGGCAGGCAGGCAGAGCTCCTATATTTTGTTACCAGAAGCACCTATAGGACTTGTAGTGTGTTCGTGGCAGGCAGGCAGAGCTCCTATATTTTGTTCCCAGAGGCACCTATAGGACTTGAAGTGTGTTAGTCCCATTACACACACAGAGCTATATTTTCTTCCCAGAAGCACCTATAGGACTTGAAGTGTGTTAGTCCCATTACACACACAGAGCTATATTTTCTTCCCAGAAGCACCTATAGGACTTGAAGTGTGTTAGTCCCATTACACACACAGAGCTATATTTTCTTCCCAGAAGCACCTATAGGACTTGAAGTGTGTTAGTCCCATCACACACACAGAGCTATATTTTGTTCCCAGAAGCACCTATAGGACTTGAAGTGTGTTAGTCCCATTACACACACAGAGCTATATTTTCTTCCCAGAAGCACCTATAGGACTTGAAGTGTGTTAGTCCCATCACACACACAGAGCTATATTTTGTTCCCAGAAGCACCTATAGGACTTGAAGTGTGTTAGTCCCATTACACACACAGAGCTATATTTTGTTCCCAGAAGCACCTATAGGACTTGAAGTGTGTTAGTCCCATTACACACACAGAGCTATATTTTCTTCCCAGAAGCACCTATAGGACTTGAAGTGTGTTAGTCCCATTACACACAAAGAGCTATACTTTGTTCCCAGAAGCACCTATAGGACTTGAAGTGTGTTAGTCCCATTACACACACAGAGCTATATTTTCTTCCCAGAAGCACCTATAGGACTTGTAGTGTGTTAGTGGCAGGCAGGCAGAGCTCCTATATTTTGTTACCAGAAGCACCTATAGGACTTGTAGTGTGTTCGTGGCAGGCAGGCAGAGCTCCTATATTTTGTTCCCAGAGGCACCTATAGGACTTGAAGTGTGTTAGTCCCATTACACACACAGAGCTATATTTTCTTCCCAGAAGCACCTATAGGACTTGAAGTGTGTTAGTCCCATTACACACACAGAGCTATATTTTCTTCCCAGAAGCACCTATAGGACTTGAAGTGTGTTAGTCCCATTACACACACAGAGCTATATTTTCTTCCCAGAAGCACCTATAGGACTTGAAGTGTGTTAGTCCCATCACACACACAGAGCTATATTTTGTTCCCAGAAGCACCTATAGGACTTGAAGTGTGTTAGTCCATTACACACACAGAGCTATATTTTGTTCCCAGAAGCACCTATAGGACTTGAAGTGTGTTAGTCCCATTACACACACAGAGCTATATTTTCTTCCCAGAAGCACCTATAGGACTTGAAGTGTGTTAGTCCCATCACACACACAGAGCTATATTTTCTTCCCAGAAGCACCTATAGGACTTGAAGTGTGTTAGTCCCATTACACACACAGAGCTATATTTTGTTCCCAGAAGCACCTATAGGACTTGAAGTGTGTTAGTCCCATTACACACACAGAGCTATATTTTCTTCCCAGAAGCACCTATAGGACTTGAAGTGTGTTAGTCCCATCACACACACAGAGCTATATTTTCTTCCCAGAAGCACCTATAGGACTTGAAGTGTGTTAGTCCCATTACACACACAGAGCTATATTTTGTTCCCAGAAGCACCTATAGGACTTGAAGTGTGTTAGTCCCATTACACACACAGAGCTATATTTTCTTCCCAGAAGCACCTATAGGACTTGAAGTGTGTTAGTCCCATCACACACACAGAGCTATATTTTCTTCCCAGAAGCACCTATAGGACTTGAAGTGTGTTAGTCCCATTACACACACAGAGCTATATTTTCTTCCCAGAAGCACCTATAGGACTTGAAGTGTGTTAGTCCCATCACACACACAGAGCTATATTTTGTTCCCAGAAGCACCTATAGGACTTGAAGTGTGTTAGTCCCATTACACACACAGAGCTATATTTTGTTCCCAGAAGCACCTATAGGACTTGAAGTGTGTTAGTCCCATTACACACACAGAGCTATATTTTCTTCCCAGAAGCACCTATAGGACTTGAAGTGTGTTAGTCCCATCACACACAAAGAGCTATACTTTGTTCCCAGAAGCACCTATAGGACTTGAAGTGTGTTAGTCCCATCACACACACAGAGCTATATTTTGTTCCCAGAAGCACCTATAGGACTTGAAGTGTGTTAGTCCCATCACACACACAGAGCTATATTTTCTTCCCAGAAGCACCTATAGGACTTGAAGTGTGTTAGTCCCATCACACACACAGAGCTATATTTTGTTCCCAGAAGCACCTATAGGACTTGAAGTGTGTTAGTCCCATTACACACACAGAGCTATATTTTGTTCCCAGAAGCACCTATAGGACTTGAAGTGTGTTAGTCCCATCACACACACAGAGCTATATTTTTGTTCCCAGAAGCACCTATAGGACTTGAAGTGTGTTAGTCCCATTACACACACAGAGCTATATTTTCTTCCCAGAAGCACCTATAGGACTTGAAGTGTGTTAGTCCCATCACACACACAGAGCTATATTTTCTTCCCAGAAGCACCTATAGGACTTGAAGTGTGTTAGTCCCATTACACACACAGAGCTATATTTTCTTCCCAGAAGCACCTATAGGACTTGAAGTGTGTTAGTCCCATCACACACACAGAGCTATATTTTGTTCCCAGAAGCACTATAGGACTTGAAGTGTGTTAGTCCCATTACACACACAGAGCTATATTTTGTTCCCAGAAGCACCTATAGGACTTGAAGTGTGTTAGTCCCATTACACACACAGAGCTATATTTTCTTCCCAGAAGCACCTATAGGACTTGAAGTGTGTTAGTCCCATCACACACACAGAGCTATATTTTCTTCCCAGAAGCACCTATAGGACTTGAAGTGTGTTAGTCCCATCACACAGAGCTCCTCTATTTTCTTTGCATAAGCACCCACAGGACTTCTAGTGTGTTAGTGGCATCACACAGAGCTCCTATATATTCTTCTCAGCAGCACCCACAGGACTTCTAGTGTGTTAGTGGCATCACACAGAGCTCCTCTATTTTCTTTGCAGAAGCACCCATAGGACTTCTAGTGTGTTAGTGGCATCACACAGAGCTCCTATATATTCTTCTCAGCAGCACCCACAGGACTTCTAGTGTGTTAGTGGCATCACACAGAGCTCCTCTATTTTCTTTGCAGAAGCACCCACAGGACTTCTAGTGTGTTAGTGGCATCACACAGAGCTCCTATATATTCTTCTCAGCAGCACCCACAGGACTTCTAGTGTGTTAGTGGCATCACACAGAGCTCCTCTATTTTCTTTGCATAAGCACCCACAGGACTTCTAGTGTGTTAGTGGCATCACACAGAGCTCCTCTATTTTCTTTGCATAAGCACCCACAGGACTTCTAGTGTGTTAGTGGCATCACACAGAGCTCCTCTATTTTCTTTGCAGAAGCACCCACAGGACTTCTAGTGTGTTAGTGGCATCACACAGAGCTCCTATATATTCTTCTCAGCAGCACCCACAGGACTTCTAGTGTGTTAGTGGCATCACACAGAGCTCCTCTATTTTCTTTGCATAAGCACCCACAGGACTTCTAGTGTGTTAGTGGCATCACACAGAGCTCCTCTATTTTCTTTGCATAAGCACCCACAGGACTTCTAGTGTGTTAGTGGCATCACACAGAGCTCCTCTATTTTCTTTGCATAAGCACCCACAGGACTTCTAGTGTGTTAGTGGCATCACACAGAGCTCCTCTATTTTCCTTGCAGAAGCACCCATAGGACTTCTAGTGTGTTAGTGGCATCACACAGAGCTCCTATATATTCTTCTCAGCAGCACCCACAGGACTTCTAGTGTGTTAGTGGCATCACACAGAGCTCCTCTATTTTCTTTGCATAAGCACCCACAGGACTTCTAGTGTGTTAGTGGCATCACACAGAGCTCCTCTATTTTCTTTGCATAAGCACCCACAGGACTTCTAGTGTGTTAGTGGCATCACACAGAGCTCCTCTATTTTCTTTGCATAAGCACCCACAGGACTTCTAGTGTGTTAGTGGCATCACACAGAGCTCCTCTATTTTCTTTGCAGAAGCACCCATAGACTTCTAGTGTGTTAGTGGCATCACACAGAGCTCCTATATATTCTTCTCAGCAGCACCCACAGGACTTCTAGTGTGTTAGTGGCATCACACAGAGCTCCTCTATTTTCTTTGCATAAGCACCCACAGGACTTCTAGTGTGTTAGTGGCATCACACAGAGCTCCTCTATTTTCTTTGCATAAGCACCCACAGGACTTCTAGTGTGTTAGTGGCATCACACAGAGCTCCTCTATTTTCTTTGCAGAAGCACCCATAGGACTTCTAGTGTGTTAGTGGCATCACACAGAGCTCCTCTATTTTCTTTGCAGAAGCACCCATAGGACTTCTAGTGTGTTAGTGGCATCACACAGAGCTCCTATATTTTCTTCTCAGCAGCACCCACAGGACTACCGACTACAATGGCTGGAAGACCGCCAAGGGGAGGCAGAGCGTGCAGAGCCAAGAACACAGGGCAGGCAGGCTCTGTTTCTAGTGGACGTGGCCGTGGACGTGGACGTGGTCGTGCATCGTCATCAGCACGTGGCCATGGGACACGCGCGTCTTTGTTTTCGGCAGCTGGACATGTGGAGCCGCATCATGCTGAAGGCTTGGTAGAATGGATGACCAAGCCCTCCTCATCCTCCTCATCCTCTCTCACCCAGGCTCAGGGTACTGACAGAGCATCATCAGCCACCCCTTCCTAGACCCACCATGTCCTCCTGAGGAGTCCCCCGAACTCTTTGAGCACAGTGTTGGGTACATGCTCCAGGAGGATGCCCAACGATTCGAAGGCTCGGATGACGATACCCAGCTTGAGGAATCTGGCAGTACAGTTCCACCAGCTGCAGCTTACTGCCAGGTTTGCTCTAGTGGTGAAGAGGGAGGGGATGATGAGGTCACTGACTCCACGTGGGTGCCTCAAGGGAGAGAGGATGAGGAGGAGGACGAGGAGGAGGAGGATGCGGCGTCACATGTCCAACGAGGCAGGATGCCCCTGGAGGCCAGGTAGAGGCCAGCACAGCAACTGTACAACACCGCAGAGCTCCGCCTGTGCAGGGCGCTGCCTCTGCACGTTATCAGAAAAGTTCTTTGGTGTGGGCCTTTTTTGAGACGAGTGCAGCAGATCGCACCACTGCTATTTGCAATATTTGTCTCAAGCGTATCTCGCGTGGCCAAAACATCAGCCGCTTGGGCACGACAAGCATGACCAGACATATGGCGACCTGCCATGCAGCTCGTTGGCAGGCACACATAAAAGACCCACACCAAAGAACTAAGCGGACCTCTCCTTGCTCCTCCTCAGCTGGGATCTCCATCCCCACTACACCTTCAGTCCTCTCTGAAAGCTGCTCTGAGAGGACTGAAGGTGTAGAATTCGGTGTGTCACAACCAAGTACTTGCAGTACACCGACGTCCGAATGCAGCAGGCAAATTTCCCTGCCCCAGCTGCTGGACCGTAGAAAGAAGTACACTCCCAGCCATCCACATGCCCAGCGGTTGAATGCTAGCCTTGCTAAATTGCTAGCACTTCAACTGCTGCCTTTTCAGTTGGTAGACTCGGCCCCCTTCCGTGAGTTTGTTCAATGTGCGGTTCCTCAGTGGCAGGTTCCCAAACGCCACTTTTTCTCGCGGAAGGCGATTCCGTCTCTCTACCGGCATGTGGAGGGCAATGTCCATGCCTCGCTGGACAGGGCGGTCAGCGGTAAGGTGCATATTACCGCTGACTCATGGTCCAGCAGGCATGGACAGGGACGGTACCTTTCTTTCACGGCCCATTGGGTCACTCTATTGGCAGCTGGGAGGGATGCAGGACAAGGTGCAGTAGTGTTGGAGGTTGTTCCGCCACCACGCCTCCAAAACGCGACTACTGCTACTGGTTGTGACACACCTCTCTCCTCCACCCCCTCCTCTTCTTCTTCCTCCAGTGCTCTGTCCTTGGAACCAGCGGTGCTCCGTAGGCGTACAAGGGCTACGCAAGTACGCAGGCAAAAAGATGCCATGCCGTGCTTGCGCTGGTGTGTTTGGGGGACAGGAGCCACACTGGGCCAGAGGTTCTGGCAGCTCTGCAGGGGCAGGCCGAGAGGTGGTTGACGCCACGTCAGCTTAAGCCAGGAATGGTCGTTTCTGACAATGGCACCAACCTCCTCTCTCCGCCCTGCGACAGGGGCAGCTCACCCATGTGCCCTGCATGGCTCACGTCCTCAACCTGGTGGTGCAGCGGTTCTTGGGCAGGTTCCCAGGCTTACAGGATGTCCTGAGGCAGGCCAGGAAAGTCTGTGTGCATTTCCGCCGATCTTATAATGCCAGTGCTCGCTGACTGAGCTGCAAAAGGAGCTGAACCTGCCCAAGAACCGCCTAATATCTGACATGCCCACTAGGTGGAACTCAACGTTGGCCATGCTGCAGCGACTGCACACGCAGCAGAGGGCCATCAATGAGTACCTTTGCGACTACGGCACCAGGACAGGGTCAGGGGAGCTTGGTTTTTTTTTTTCCCACGTCAGTGGAGCATGATCAGGGATGCATGCACTGTCCTCTCACCATTTGAGGAGGCCACGAGGATGGTGAGCAGTGACAGTGCATGCATCAGTGACACTGTCCCTCTTGTCCACCTGTTGGAGCATACGCTGCGTGGGATAATGGACAGGGCACTTGAGGCAGAACAGAGGCAGGAAGAGGAGGACTTCCTTGCCTCTCAAGGCCCCCTTTATCCGGACAGTGTTCCTTCTGTCCCACCCATCACACAGGAAGAGGATGAGGAGGAGGAGGAGGAGGAGGAGGAGGATTGTGTGAGCATGGAGGTGGAGCCTGGCACTCAGCATCAGCAGCAGCAGTCTTTTAGGGATGATGTACAGTCCCAACAAGCCAGTGGACTTGTACGTGGCTGGGAGGAGGTGGCTGGCGATCATGTCATCCTCAGTGACCCAGAAGACTCCGGACCGAATGCCTCAGCTAACCTACGCTGCATGGCCTCCCTGATCCTGCAAAGCCTGCGGAAGGATCCTCGTGTTCTTCGGATCAAGGAGAGGGACCATTACTGGCTGGCCACTCTCCTTGATCCGCGGTACAAGGGTAAGGTTGCGGACCTTATCTTGCCGTCGCAGAGGGAGCAGAGGATGAGACATCTCAGGGAGGCCTTGCAGAAAGGTCTGTGCAACGCGTTCCCAGAAACTGGGAGGCTACAAACTCCTGGTCCTGGGCGACGAGTTGCTGAGGCTTCGGTCAGTGGCAGAAGGAGCGGTGGGGAAGGTGGACGTCTGACCGATGCGTTCAGACAATTTTTTAGTCCGCAGCCCCAAGGTATGATCGGTTCCAGCAACCATCGCCAGCGTCTGATATACATGGTGCAGGAATACCTTGGGGCAAGGTCAGACTTGGACACCTTTCCCACCGAAAATCCTCTGGCTTACTGGGTCCTGAGGATGGATCACTGGCCAGAGCTTGCACAGTATGCAATTGAGCTACTGGCCTGTCCTGCCTCCAGCGTTCTTTCCGAACGCACATTCAGTGCTGCTGGAGGATTTGTGACTGATCATAGGGTGCGCCTGTCCACCGCCTCGGTTGATCGACTGACATTCATCAAAATGAATCAGTCTTGGATCACCACCAGCTACCAGGCACCTGAGGCGGATATAACCGAATAATTTTTAATGTCACATCCCTTCAAGACTGCCTATGCTGATGCTGAGTGACTGTCCTCTTATGTTCACTGACTATCCTCTTCCTCCTCCTCAATGATCCATGCCACAGCACCAGTGCCTAAGGCACAATTTTTCAGCCCCTGTTTAACAGGGGCGTGTACTTACAATTTTTAAAAAAAAATGCTTCGCAACACGTGTGACTGCTGTGCTCCAAGTACAGTCTCTGTGAGGGCCGTGTTGCAGTGTTGTGGCACCAGCACCAGTGCCTAAGGCACAATTTTTCAGCCCCTGTTTAACAGGGGCGTGTACTTACAATTTTTTAAAAAAATGCTTCGCAACACGTGTGACTGCTGTGCTCCAAGTACAGTATCTGTGAGGGCCGGGTTGCAGTGTTGTGGCACCAGCACCAGTGCCTAAGGCACAATTTTTCAGCCCCTGTTTAACAGGGGCGTGTACTTACAATTTTTTAAAAAAAAGCTTCGCAACACGTGTGACTGCTGTGCTCCAAGTACAGTCTCTGTGAGGGCCGTGTTGCAGTGTTGTGGCACCAGCACCAGTGCCTAAGGCACAATTTTTCAGCCCCTGTTTAACAGGGGCGTGTACTTACAATTTTTTAAAAAAATGCTTCGCAACACGTGTGACTGCTGTGCTCCAAGTACAGTCTCTGTGAGGGCCGTGTTGCAGTGTTGTGGCACCAGCACCAGTGCCTAAGGCACAATTTTTCAGCCCCTGTTTAACAGGGGCGTGTACTTACAATTTTTTAAAAAAATGCTTCGCAACACGTGTGACTGCTGTGCTCCAAGTACAGTATCTGTGAGGGCCGGGTTGCAGTGTTGTGGCACCAGCACCAGTGCCTAAGGCACAATTTTTCAGCCCCTGTTTAACAGGGGCGTGTACTTACAATTTTTTAAAAAAATGCTTCGCAACACGTGTGACTGCTGTGCTCCAAGTACAGTCTCTGTGAGGGGTTGCAGTGTTGTGGCACCAGCACCAGTGCCTAAGGCACAATTTTTCAGCCCCTGTTTAACAGGGGCGGGTAATTACAAATCTTGATCTAATAGTTCACAGCAGGGCCCATTCCTGCGCCCACCAAGAGTAACTATGAGGGCCTGCAGTCTTGTGGCAACACCGTCCACCACCACCGCCAAAGGCCCAATTTTTCTGCCCTGTTCATCAGGTGCTTGCAATTACAAATCTTGATCTAATAACTCACAGCAGGGCCCATTCCTGCGCCCACCAAGAGTAACTATGAGGGCCTACAGTCTTGTGGCAACACCGTCCACCACCACCGCCAAAGGCCCAATTTTTCTGCCCTGTTCATCAGGTGCTTGCAATTACAAATCTTGATCTAATAACTCACAGCAGGGCCCATTCCTGCGCCCACCAAGAGTAACTGTGAGAGCTTACAGTCTTGTGGCAAAACCGTCCACCACCACCACCACCACCACCCCCAATTTTTCTGCCCTGTTCAACAGGTGCATGCAATTACAAATCTTGATCTATTAACTCACAGCAGGGCCCATTCCTGTGCCCACCAGTCTTGTGGCTACACCAACATCTAATAGGGCAAATTTCTGCAGAGTATATACGCCAGGCCCCTACTTTCAAACATCCAACTTACAAACGACTCCTACTTGCAAATGGAAAGAGAAAACAGGAAGTGAGAGGAAATCTACCCTAGGAAGGGAAATTCTATCCTGTTAGATTTAATTTGGGAAAAAGGTATCTCCTCTCTACTGATACTTTATCACCAATCCTTGTTTCAATTAAAACCCCACTTTTCCAAAAACATTTGTCATTGGGACGGAAAGTGAGGTGACATGTTCTGAACAGATGTGCAAAGACAGCAAATGTTACAGGGGTGATAACCCCTCCCTATGTTCTCCAAAAAGCTTAAAAATAGATTTTTTTGGGATGGAGCTACACTTCATAATGTACCTGTTCAGATTCTACTTAAGATCAAACCTAAAGCCGCAAGTGGTTTTAAATGGCTTCTTTTTTTCCTTTACAAATGTCATTTTGTGCAAGGACAGTTCTAAAACACGGGAAACACATGCCACTTCACAGGCATACTTTGGACACCCCCCAGGTACCATATTTAAAGGAAAATGTCACTTTTTTTTTTTCACTTTATGCATCATTAAAATGACTGCTCCCGAAAAAACGTTAGTTTTTAAAAGTTCTTTTTGCATTGATATATGTCCCCTGGGGCAGGACCCGGGTCCCCAAACCTGTTTTATGACATTAACATGCATATTGGCCGTTGTAATTAGCACTTTTGATTTCGAACGTTCGCGTCCATTATAACGTATAGGGTTCGAAAATTCGCGCGAACTTTCGGTCCGTTCGAAGGTTCTGGTTCGAACCGAACCCGGGGGTGTTCGGCTCATCCCTACTCCAGGGAAATGGAAAGTCTCTTTGTAGCTCTAGTGCTTCTTTTTGTGCCATGTTTATGTTTAATATTTCTGATATATTCAAATTTTTTTTTAAATTTGATATTTCACTGTACTGTTTAAAGCCCCATACACACAGTCGGAAAATCCGACCACCAAATCCATCGGATTTGGTCCAACGGATTTAGTCCGACACTGGTGTTGCATACACACGGTCGGACAAAGTTGTCGGAAAATCCGATCATTCTGAACATGGTGACGTTTGTTGCCTACGACGGGACTACGTAGAGGCTAGTAGCCAATAGCTTTGGTCTTGTAATAGGATCTGAGCATGCGTGGCACTTTGTCCGTCGGAATTCGCTACACACGATCGGATTTGGTGTGATCAGACTTTGTTGTCGAAAAATCTATCCAGCAGGAGATAGGACTTTGTCCATCGGACAATCCGATGGAAACTGTCCGATGGTGCCTGCACACGGTCGGAATTTCCGACAACATTGTCCGATAGGACAGAATCCATCGGAAAATCCGACCGTGTGTATGGGGCTTAAGAACGTCTAACAATCTTGGCAACGTTGTCTTAGGTTCGGTGACGTAGAACAATTGGTCGTGGGCAAAAGCGGCGGCCTTATGCTCGACGTCTCTGAGTTTTATTCCCTTAATGACTTAATTTAGTCTAATTGTTGTCAGTAAAGGTTCTAATGAGAGCACAAAAACCAATGGGGACAAGGGGCATCCCTGCCTTGTGCCGTTTTTCATTACAAAGGGGGATGAAAGATCACCATTAATTTTTATTTTTGCTGTCGGTTCTGTATATAGTGCGCTTATTCTCTGAAGCATTTTGGTACCCAGGCCCATATACTTTAGGGTCTCTGTCATGAGCCCCCAGTCTACCCTGTCAAATGCTTTTTCAGCGTCTATTGACAGGAATAGACCTGGGGGCCCCCCTATTTAAATTTTTTGTAGTAAAAGGAGTGTTCTGATACCGTTATCACTCCCTTGGACCGAATGGACCAGTCCTTTCATTTTATCCTTTAACCTATTTGCGAGGACTTTAGCATAAAGCTTTATGTTGAAATTTAATAAAGAGATTGGTCTATAGCTGGAGCATATTGTCTCATCTTTACCCTCTTTTAAAATAACAGTTACTTGAGCTCTCTGTGCCTCTGCACTTAATCCAAATTCCATTCCAAGTCCATTCATATATTTACAGAGCCTGGGCACCAAAACCTCCCCAAATTTTTTTAGATATTTAATCGAAAATCCATCCGGTCCTGGGCTTTTACCTAATGGTGATTCTGAAATAGCTTTAGTTATTTCACACTCTGTGATGGGGCACTCCAAGTCGTCCCTATCATTTAATGTTATTCTGGGAATTCCAGATTTATCCAAAAACTGTCTTATTTTGTTTATTTTCCCTTTATCTATATTCCCTTTCTCAACGTCGTATAGTTGCTTATAATAATTTCGGAAGACTTCAGCTATATCTTTTGTTTTATAGACGATTTCTCCTTGTTTGTTTCAAATTTTTTCTATGTAATTCTTTGACTTTTCCTTCCTTAAGGTTTTTGCCAAATGCTTCCCAATTTTATTACCCCAGGAATATTTTTCCTTCAATATTTTATTGAAAATCCTTTTCGTGTCTTGTGTTAATAGATCTTTTAACTCTTCCCTTTTAATTATAAGTTGATGATATATTTCTTGACGTTGTCCCCCTGTTTTTTTGTGTAACTGCTCTAAACTGTGTATTTCGTCTATTAGACTCTTGGTTTTCCTCGCTCTAGCCTTTTTTTTCCCTGCCCCCATTGAAATAAAGATGCCTCTGATATAAGCCTTGTGCGTGTCCCATAGTACAGAGTGTGAAATATCCTCTGTTTTATTGATTTGAAAATTTTTTATTAACTCGTCATGTATTTTTTCTATGTCCTGGTTTTCAATGAAAAGCGCTTCATTCAATTGCCAGTTAAAGACTGGCTTCTGTATTTCCATCGTTTCTATAGTCATCATTACTGGAGCATGATCGGATAGGGTAATAATCCCTATTTCTGCATCCGTCACCTTTGTCAATGTATTATGGTCTACACATAGGTAGTCAATGCGCGTGTACGTCCCGTGCACAGGGGAGAAGAACGTGTAATCCCGTACTTTTGGATGGAGAACTCTCCATACATCGACTAATTGATTTTGATATATTTTTAGTTTCAGAGCTTTTAGGGACACACCTCCTGTCCCCTGTGCACGGGCCATACTATCTTCTTGAGGGTTCAGACAAAGATTAAAGTCTCCTGCCAATGTTACCATCCCCCTCCCAAACTGAGAGAGGACCCCCATCATTTTTTTAAAAAATTGTGCGGGTCTTTTATTTGGGGCGTAGATATTTGCCAGGGTACATCCTATTTACACCAATATGTCCTCTAATAAAAAGGTATCTCCCATCCGGGTCTAATAACATGTCTTCAACTTTGAATCGTATTTCCTTTGAGAACCCTATTGTAACGCCTTTGGCTTTTCTGGTGGTTGAATCTGCGTAAAACCATACGGGATGTTCCTTGGAGTATAATTTTATATTTGCTCCATGGAAGAGGTGTTTCTCCTGGAGAAATATTATATCTGCTTGATAGTGTTTGAGCTCTTTTAGTATCTTATGTCTCTTGGCAGGTATATTCAGTCCACGCACGTTATATGTCAAAAACTTAATTTGTACCGTCTTTTTCATTTTTGTAATAAGATGAGAGGTATTTCTTCCCCCTTCCTTGCTCCTCTCCTACCCACCCCACAACTCCCTCCCTTCCTCCTCCCGGTCAATCCTGAGCACTAGACCGTTGGCTAAAATGAACCTCACCTCAGCCCCAGGTCTTCCTTCCTCGAGGTGTGACTCTGATCCCCCTCTACATTCCGCGCCTCTGCCACGGGATATTCCCAGGAGGGGAGTGGAGTGCGTGTGACGGGCAGAGCTCTCCTTACACGAGCCCCCCCCCCTTACCCACTCTCTCTCCTCCACGTTTGCTCAAGAAGAAGAGAAGAAAAAAAAAAGGAAAACCTCCGACCTCTATCTCAGACCTTCTCTTTCTGACCATTCGTGGATTTCAATCCTTTGCAGGTCTAATTTATTACAGAATTCTGGCAACTCTTCTGGGAATCTAAGTTTTGCCAATTTACCCTCCTTGTAACCTATTAGACAAGCTGGGAAACCCCAAGTATATTTCATATTTTCCGCTCTCATTTGGCTTAGTAATGGTCTGAGCAAGCGCCTCCTGGCCAACGTCTCCGGGGCCAGGTCAATAAAGATTTGTAGCTCTATCCCCTTGACTTTTAATGGGGGTCTTCCTCTGAGGTTGCTCCAAATTGTCGCCTTGTCTTCATAGTTCTGGAATTTTACCAAGATATCTCTTGGGCTTTCCGTTGAAATATGTTGGGGTTTCCTTACTCTATGTATCCTATCTATTTTAAGCTCCATTTCTGGGCCCTTATTCCACACAGGGTTGAAAATCTCCTTTATTGATTCCCTAAGGTCTTCGCCATTTTCTTCTGCAAGGGCTCGTATTCTTAAGTTCCGTCGTCTGTTTTGGTTTTCCTGTTCCTCTAATTTATAGTTCATTCTCCTCTGGTTCAGCTTTGTCACTCTGAGTTGTTCTTGTATCCTGGTCAATTCCTGTATATAATTGTCCGTTTTATTCTCGATTTCCTCTATATGATTAAGCAGATGGCCTAAGTCTGATCGGAGTGCTGAGATTTCCTTTTTAATTGAATTTTCCATTCTAATTAACATCTCTGATATTTCTGTTTTAGTTGGCATCTGAGGGTTCGTACTTTGCTCCTCGGGGGCGTTTCTATCCATCTCACTTTCCAGGGTAACTTCTCCTCCCGAAGCTTCGGCCAATTCTTCTTTTTTTTTATTCGTCTCCTTCTTTTTTCCTTGTTTAATCATTTGTTGCTTTTCTGGGCCTGGGCTTTTAGGGCTCAGACCTTTTACCATATATTGTTTAATTGTACTCGTGTTTGCTTTATCTTTGAGTGTTTTTGGTTCACCTCCTTTGGTGGTCTTGCCTTTCATGCTAGTTTTCTTTTTTATGATTTTACGTTTCCCCACAGTGCCCTCTTTACTGTTCTTCAAGATTTATCTCCAATATATATGTCAAACGTCCAGAGGATCGAGACTTAAATCAAGCGGACAATAATAAGAAGGAATATAGAGACCTTAGTATACTCCAATTAAGAATTAAGATAGTATATATATGCCTCAACGCTCAAATGGTTATATAGGTCTAAATAGATAATATAGTAAGGATGGTATCCTTTTAAAAGAGAGCCAGAGGGAAATGTAGCTGTAAGTTGGATAGTCTATTTATCGAACTACCCACAAAAAAAAAGAAAAGAGGGACAAACAGGCAATCAACAAAAAAAAAAGGGGGGAGGAAGGGAAGGATTAAAAATGCGATACTTATTTCCCTTAACCATCAATGGACTTGCTTTTTGCCTAATTAGTTTTTCTTCATCAGACTATTTGTATCTGGTTCTTTTTCCTTCCCCTCCTTCTTCTTCTCTTCAAGTGACCTCCTCAGGGCACTTATTGTTGTGATTTATTGCTATCTTTTTCCAAAAACGTGGCTTCCCCTTTTATCTTTTCACCTCACCGGTCCTCTATGAAAATAAAGCCTTGGGGTTCTTTTCTATTTAGGGATCCTTGGATGTGAATCAATGTTTGCCCTTTATTTTTGTCTTAAGGGATAGGGGAAAGGCCATATTAGTGTAGGTTATTGCTGTAACGCAAGTAGTGATATCTTGTATTTACCTCATGCGTATATGGCTATATAAACACACAGCACCTTACAACAAATTTGGCCCCCTTAATTGTATAGGAATCATCTGATATTATCTCCAAAAATCACACCTTACGCCCTTAAGATGTTATATCTACAATAGCCACACATATACGTGCAAATCTCCCTTTACATAGGAATCAGTTCTTTTGTTATTTAGAAAGTCCTCCAATTGTTTCCAATCATGTTGTTATTGTTTATGGAATCAGGTGTATGGGTTTGTTGGTCATATGGAATCGATATGGTGGAGTGATGTTTAACTGCCATAAAATTTACAGACTATGTCTTTAGTGTATCTCTCCGGTTTTCTTGCACTTTTTCACATATCTTTCTCTCTTCTAGGTTTGCTTACATCTTTTAATCCAGTCTACATTCACTTTATATGGCACTTTCACAAATTATTTCTACGATGCATCTATTGCTTCTGGTCTCACATAGTTCATAAAAGAGAGATACAGCATCACTCACCCCATCCAGTAGATTCCGCTGCTTTAGCGTCAGGTGTTGAGCGTATATTTCCCCTTTAAAGGGGTGTTACCCTTAGTGCAGGTGCTCTGGTCTGAGGTTCTGGGAGAGATCCTTCTAATCTCTCCCTTCAAAGGCTTCCGTCAGCGTGTAGTTGTCAGGGGAAAAAGGGGAGAAGCGCCGGCGAAAGAGTGAGCGGGGGGCGGGAGAAAAACAGCCGCTTTCACCCGGGCGGCATCACCCGTCCTTGTAGATCACGTCTATGCCCTTGGTTGCCCGTTACCTCCGGGGACGCCGGCCGGCCGATCCGATGCTTGCCTCATGCAGCGGGATTCATGCGCGAGAGTCACGCCGCCTCTCACTCAGCGTGCTCTCGCTCTGCTCTGTCCGTCAGCTGTTCCTCAGGTCAGGCCACTCCCTCCATGAGGCATAGCACGTACTCACGTCCTCACCATCCTGCTCTCAGTTCAGATCTACTTTTGATACCCTTATTGAGGACACTACTTGTTAATAACCTTTTTAACCAATGTCTGGGCTAACAATCTTCTACTATTACGAATTGAGAACACAAACTCTCCCTTTGCTCAAGATATCTCAGAACTGGGCCTGAGACAGGTGTGGATCAGTGGCAGCCGGTGCTCAAATTTCTTTTTTTTGGGGGGGGGGACAAACTGAAAAAAAAAAAACATCAATTGCATGCAGCCACTGTGCCCATCAAACGCAGCTACTGTGCCCATCAAACGCAGCCACTATGCCCATTAAACGCACCCACTGTGCCCATTAAGAGCAGCCACTGTACCCATAAATTGCCGCCACTGTGCCATAAAACACAGCCACTGTACCCATCAATTTCTGCCAGTGTGCCATCAATTGCTGCCACTGTGCCCATCAATTGCTGCCACTGTGCCCCATCAATTGCTTTCAGCGTGCCCATCAATTGCTGCCAGTGTGCCCCATCAATTGCTGCCAGTGTGCCCACCAATTGCCACTACTGCGCCCCATCAAATGCTGCCAGTGTGCATCAGCAGGGGTGAAGCTTGATGAGTACCTGTAAGTGCCAAGCCAGGGACCCAGCAGTGAAGCAGGGGTGATGCTTGAGGAAGATACTGAGTGCTACAGTGAAAGAGCTCAGGGGATCCAGTGGCTAGTGGATCTGAAGTCTAGTGAGAGAGACTGGGAGCTCGTTGAGTGAAGACCCACAGTGAGTGTGGGGTAAAGAGAACTGTTCATGCGGCAGAAAGTTGAATACCTTTACCATTAGTAAACAGCTACAGGATTGTTGCCAGAGGAGACAGTGTCCTACATATACAGAAGTGGTGTCCGGCTGGAGGCCTTCATCTGTATAGCTGTCTACCTATAGAAATCTCGGAGTCTGCCAATTAACATTGCATCTACCTAAGGGTGTCCTGGCCCTAATTCTCTCTCCACAGTTCTGTTCAAGAGACAATTTTTGCATTAAAAAAGTGTCTGGTGCCCACCTGCTCATCTTGCATTACACACACCATGCCTTGTAACCCACTCTACACTGGAGGATGTCAGCTGTCCTTAACTCTGAAGGTCACCATTAGGATTCAGGGGCCCGGTACTTTGCTACAGTAGTTAAAGTGATACTAAACCCAGTAATATGAAAATAGTCATCTGCCCCCCCCCCCCCACAGTACCCACAGCTTAGAAGTCTTCTTTTTACATTAAAATACTGCCACTATATACCTTTTTTGCTGATCTGTATACCATGGTCAGTGATAAACTTCACAGTTTCTGTACTGAGAATTCAGGAAGGTGGAGATTTCCACTGCAGCCAGTATACACCCCCACATGTGTGATGCCAATATCATGTGACCTGGCTAGTTCAACTCAACAAGGAAATATTCTCTACAGCATAAAAGACACAACTGAGCATGTGCAGGTTGGCTACCCTGCCTGTGTTAGCTGGCCTTCCCCAGATAGACAGTGCAGGAGGGGGAAGATCTATGCATACAGGATAAAACAGCCTTTTTACACAATGTAGAGGATTAACATCTTAAGTTCAACAGTGAGCATAACAAGCATGCTATGCTGCATATAAAGACTGATTTTACTGTTCTAAGCTTCTAGAGGTCTTTATTAACCCCTTCAAGCGGACCGTACGCAAATATGCGGCCTTCGGCTTGAAGGGGTTGTAGCTGCACGCATCACCCCTGTACCTTTTTTTTTAGAGCCGACAGTTGGCCTTCTTACGACAACAATCGATGCGGCTAAGTAGCCCCCCGATCGTTATCATAAGCAGCGAGAGGGGATCGTCACCCCCGCCTTCCGCGGCTTGCCTGAGCTCTCCTGTACCACCGGATGCCCAGAGACCCGAAGGAATCGGATCTGATTGGGTCTCAGATCTAGTAACCCGGAAGCAATGTCATGGCATCCTTCTGGTTTATGGAAGACTTAAAGGTGCCAAATAAAAAAGAAAGACAGTATTCAAAACGGTCAAACTTGGCTTTTTGAATGCTTTTAAGTGCAACTGAGGGATTAGGGGTCTTATAGATCCCAGATCACTCCATAAAGAGTACCTGTCACTGCCTATTACCTTCACAAGGGATGTTTACATTAAACAAATGAATAAAGTAATAAGATTTTTTTTTTTATTAAAGCGCCCCATCCCTCTTTCTTGAAGACGTGAACGCATACATAAATCGCACACCCAATGTAAACCGTGTTTAAAGCATACTTGTGAGGTATCGCCGCGATCATTATAGCAATAATTCTAGCACTAGGCCTTCTCTGTAACTCTAAACTGGTAACCTGTAAAAAAAAAAATAAAGCATTGCCTATGGAGATTTTTAAGTACCGTAGTTTGTCACCATTCCATGCAGGTGCGCAAAAATGCTGTTTTTTTTTTCCTTGCATGTGATTGGTTATTCTTTGCAAAGTGAAGCTTCTCATTCACTAAGCTCTGGAGCAACTGCACTTGCAGACTACATTGGCACTTGCAAAGTACACAGTCTAATTTCTTTAGTAATCAACCCCAATGCATGGTTCGATACAAACTTGTCAGCTTGTAAGTACAATTCATATATGACCAGTGATTTCAGACACTCTTGGCTAAATGTAAATGAAGGAGCTGGGAGCTTCTGACATTAGTTGTCAGTTTTGACATATTGATTGGATCTTCATGCAAAGTCACCATTTCTTCTTTTGATGGCTAATTGGGATCATGATTTATTGCTATTCACTGCGTCCCTGGACAATGTGATTGATGATAGATTTACATTTTGGGACTTTTTTTTTTTTCACCACTTGCAGTGGTGTCTGAGTATTTATTTACATAGTATTTTTTTGTTTTTTAACGATTAACCAGGGCTACTATTAAACCCTTACTCATTCACTTAGTATCTAACAACAGTATCTAAGAACACCCTTATTTTTAAAGGAAACCAAAGAAGATTCCCAACCTATCGACCAGCCTGCAACCAATCAACTTATCCTGTCTAACAGTATGCCTTAAAAACACGGGTTTAGTTTGCACACATTTGCAAATACATGTGTAAGCTGCAGAGCCACTACACCCCAGTATTATCTGTAGTCCTAACTCTAAATTTTGAGAGCCTCCATAGTAGAAGCACATGCATTATAATGGTTAGTAGAGAGGGCAGGAAGGAAGCCAACCCCGCCTTAAAGGCACAGGGGCACACGGGACACCCGGCATATAGCACAATGGCAGCAAAGGTGTCCAGTGCGTCCCCTCACCAGTTTTCCAACAGTACAAACAAATGGCCAGCAAGGAGCAGAAGAAAGAGTGACGCACTTCAAACAAAACCACAGGAAATCCCCAGCTTAATTTACCAACCAGCCTACAACCAACCATATTATCCTGTCTAACAATGGCACCTTTGCTGCCATTGTGCTATATGCTGGGTGTCCAATGCGCCCCTGTGCCTTTAAGGAGGGGTGGGCTCCCTCCAGGCTCACCTGCCCTCTGCCTATCCATTATAATGCATATGGTTCTACTACCTTCTCCCCCTCCTGTCCTCCTGCTCTAATTTTTACTTTTGAGATGATAGAGGTAATAGTAAGCACAGTAGAATCCAGCCATGCTGCAGGTGGGCAACTTCCCCAAGAAGGACCAGAGCTTCTAGGCAAAACAGTAGTGCAAAATACTAAACAATACACACAGGGCAATGAGTTACAATGCCATATTACATCATAGGTTGGATCTAGAGTAGTAAACAATAAAAGTGAGGATCCCTGAAAACTCATATTTATATATTTTAGTCATAATTGGGCTTTAGGTACTAAAGAAGAAGGTGGAAACAGAAGTGAAAGGTGAAATAGCGAAGTTAGGTGACTGGAACACTACTGTTATCTGCCAGACATAAGGCCCATTGGTCCTGACATTTAGAGGTTGAGATGGGCTTTAGCAAAGAGATTTCCAGCAGGAGATGGTCGTTGTCTTGTACACAGTTTCTGAGCTTCTATCAAGATCTGACTGATTATTGCCCTGGGCTTTCTAGCAGTTTCCACATAGGGTACTCTTGGTCTGTACCTTGGGGACCATACCTGAACCCCACTGTGTGGGACCAGTCCTGTAATGTTTGCTTTGGGCACTGGATCCTGCATTAGGTGCTTACCTTGGAATGAAGTGCAACGTGTGCAGCTAGCCACAGGGTGCTGTAAAGGTCCAAGACTGCGGTTCTTTTCTATAATTTACAGACCCTAAAGTCCCATTTGGGGGTATTCCCATTGTAACAGGCAAAGTCTGTACCTCTACTAGGCCCAGCATCGTTGATAAGGTAAGACAAGGATTCCCTGTATGTAAGACCCAATTCCTGGCATTTAATACGGTTTTACAGGCAGAGCATTTTGGTCCTGGAATGATTTTCTATTATGACACTGCTCCCCTAATTTGACTCTAGCCACCTCTGAGACATGCACTATGTGGTCTGCCAGACAAAAGCACATTTCTATGCCAGTTTGTCTAAATTCTTTGGAATTCTTCCTGACAACAGTAGATGCTATTGTGATTCCTTGGACTCAATTCAAACTGGTTTATGGCTCCCCTCAGATGAAGTTCCCACCTCAACAACTGCACAAAATCGGTGTGGAAACGGTTATGGTGATTCTTATCATAAGTTGACCAGAAGGAACGTGGTATACAGATATACTCAGACTTCTGGTTGACTTCCTCAACCTCTTCCAAACAGACCAGACTTACTGGCACCCTGTTCCATCCTAGTCCTAAAAGATAGGGGTATTCCAGACTATTCCCACCTTACTCACGGCTAGAAAATCCAACTCCTGCAAGATTTACACATAGGGAACGCTTACATTGCCTGGTGCAAAGGCAGACAGTTATTCTATCACATTTTGGCCTTTCTTCATTTGGGTCTTGACCGGCATCTGGCCCTGAGTACCCTCAGGGGACAGGTTTTTGCTTTATCCATTCTCTTCCATTAACATCTTGCCCCACAATCCCTAATCAGAACTTTTCTTCAGACAGTTGCTTAAATAAATCCTCCATATTAACCTCCTCTGTCACCTTGGGATTTCAACCGTTGTTCCCTGTGCTTTAGAGACCCCCTTTTAAACAAATTAGAGACATTCCCTTTGAAGACCTCACATGTAAAGTTGTCTTCTTGCTCACTATTATGTCTGTTAAGTGTGTTTCTGAATTGACAGTTCTTTCTCGCAAAGAGCCTTTTCTGATTAAGCACAGAGACAGAGTATTTTTTTTTCAAGTAAGTGTCATTATGTGGAGGAAATACTTTTTTTAAACATAGCCAGCTGTGCATGAAGAATTACTGTATGCGTGACAGTCACTTTTTCTCCACTAGATGTCAGGTTAGCAGAAGTCTATAGTGGATTTTTAGTCTAGAAATATTAAGCTGTGGCTGGAAGAATCAGAGATGCACTTAGGAAGTGAATCAATCAACTGTAATGACAGATTCACACCATTGTGAAGCAATACTGCAAGTGCATTCCTGTAGTTTGTATATTGCGTTAAGATAGCTTGTTAATTTTGAATGTGCTGCTAATACACTGCAATGGGGATTTTAACTCACATACTTTTTTTTAATAGTGCCCTCAACGCAAAGTTCACATCTGCTTGGTATGCTGAAAAACATATATACTGTGGTGTGCTAGCAAGATGAGTTGGGATACCATTCAAAGGCATATTGCAGTCAGCTTCAGGCAATAGAGTGATTTGCATGCATGCATGCCAAGCAGAGATGAAGGTCAGACACTTGGCCCGAACTTTGGCTATTCAGGCATGTTCAACGAGAGCCGAACATTGTGTATAATAGTGGTATGAAAAACCCCCACAAGCTACAACGTCTTGTAAAACCCTCTTGATGGCATCACTCCAGAGAGTGCGAGAACTGACAGGTGACCACCTGAAGAGGGTTTTAAAAGACGTTGCAGCTCGTGGGGGTTTTTCATCCCGTGGAGAGCTGTAGGAAAAAAAAACGGTAAGAAGAACAAATTGCCAGATGAGGGTCTATTGAAATCTGCTGGCAGGGTGCCACTTAATCATCTTAAAGGGGAATGATTATGTATTTTCATTTTCTTTCTCTTTGAGCCCTATTGGAGTAAGCCCTGTGGAGTATTTGGAGGCGGAGTATCTTAATATCGGTTCGGGTGTAAGGCCGGGCTCAGACTGCTGCGATGCAGGAGAACGGATATGATTTGCACCGCACTGCAGTGCAAATCTTATGCGATCTCTGTGCGATGCAAATTCAGCCATACAGATAGTATGGCTGAATTTGCATCGCATTCGGCCCAAACTCGCACAGGACCCTTTTTTTGGTCCGCAGCAGAATCGGATCGCATGGGTGTTCTCACCATGCGATCCGATTCCTGTCCGAGTTTGCATATCGCACTGCGATATGCAAGCTAATATGGGGGTGTCATTAACATTTCACTGACACTCCCAGCAGCTCGCATAGGGCAGTGTGAACTGCCGGCGGGAGACATGCGATGCGGGAACCCGCAGTAGATTCGCAGCGTTCCCGCACCGCAGCAGTCTGAACAGAGCCTAAGGTCTCGATCCAGGAAGCTGGGAGGTCTGCAACACACATTCCAGGCTGCTGACGGGCTAGTGTATATGCTTACTTTGCTTCACCATCTGGTAAACACATTATCATTCTGGTGGTCGGTCACTCCTCTTCACTACAATATGCATATGTGAAGTCACCGTGGTGTATGAACAAGTTGCATTTGAACTTTACTGTTGACCTTGGAAATACACTCTTTTTCACTCCTGCTAATGAATATTAATTTTAACATTGCTAGCAGTAGATGGCGATAATGTATGGACTGATGTGATTTAAGCAGTCGTCATCTCAATCCTCCATATGTGTGTTTTTATATGTAGCTTTCCATAACTTTTTAATACCATGACATTTTTTGTCTTATTGAGATGTACAGTGTACAGTTTTTTTATTCTTGAGTTACACATATATCATTTTTGCCGAAAGCTCCCGCTCCTATCCTTTTTCCGCTCCTCATCCATTTGATGAGAATACACAAACTTTTCAAGTTTATTCTCATTTATATTAGCATATATAGGCTTTAGTTTGAGGGTTCTTTCTTTTTCGAGTGTTGCAAAACTTCAAACAAGCTTAATAGCTCTGTGAGGAGACTCCCTTACAGCAAGGCTTTGCTAGATGGGGACCAAATAGTAGCGCAGACCATAAAAATACAGAATGGAGTGCCAGACCAAAATCAGATAAACAAATTCAAGTTAATTGCTGCTCAGCAGCTGCTGTAAAGTTGTTCATCCAAGTTTATCCTATGTTGAACCCTGATAAATGGGGAGTGGTATTGACCCCAAAATGCTTTTGTAGTTTTTACTCTCAAAAGGTTTTAATTTTTCAGCAAATCGGAAAGCAATCATTGTGGGAGTCTACTTCAGGGGAACCCCTATTAATGAATTTGATGTACTACGAGGTTTGCATTGCTGTCCAAAAAAAAAATTGTCAAGTGCGAAATATAGCACCCCCTTAATTTAAACTATTAGAAAGAAGATGCGAAAGGAAGAGAAGGAGGGGATAGAGAAAAGAAGAGGGGGAGAAATATGAGCCAGTCCTTTGTTTGTGGATTCAAGTTGATTGGGGAAAACACCGGGAGTAAACAAAATGCCTACAAATGGGGCCCAAGGTTCCCAAACAATTAGTCCAACTGATATCGCTAAGAAATGAACATGATGAACTGGCGAGATAATGTACGGAACAATGTATTTGCATAACTATCTTCACGCGATATGAGTTGTAGTATTTAATGGGATTATTTAAGTGTGTGTTAGGAAAGCCACGCAGGCGCATTGTAGGGTGATCACATATCCAAACTACCATTCAGGGACAATTTTGCCAAGGATGGGGGTTTGTATTGAATGTAGTCTCAGGGTTGATGGGATTTCGGCGGCGAGTGATTTGTCGGGTGAATGGCTGGTTTTAGCACTTATATCATCCCAAAACCAACACCCTGCTTATATCATCACTTATAGCATCCCAACACCATGCTTGAAATGTATTTCTATTATTACATTGTAATAATAGACCCCTTCCCTTAGTACAGACCCCACTCCCTCAGTACAGACCCCCCTCCCTCACTACGGATCCCCCCTCCACTAACTATAGACCCCCCTCCCTCAGTACAGACCCCCCTACACTAACTATAGACCCCCTCCCTCAGTACAGACCCCCCTCTCCACTAAGTATAGATCCCCTCCCTCAGTACGGACTGCCCCTCCACTAAGTATAGACCACCCTTCCTCAGTACAGACCCCCCTCTCCACTAAGTACAGACCCCCCTCCCTCAGTACAGACCCCCCTCTCCACTAAGTATAGACCCCCCACCCTCAGTACGGATCCCCCTGTCCACTAAGTATCGACCACCCTCCCTCAGTACGTACCCCCTCTCCACTAAGTATAGACCCCCCTCCCTCCGTACGTACCCCCCTCTCCACTGATTGTTTTTGTTGATTTATTGAGGGGATTTGAACTTGGATGAGTAAGGGGGTATTTGGGATGCCTAGAGATAAATTGGCAGATAGATTTGCGATCAATTTGAACTGCTCTATACTCTGTAAAAGAGGTGAGCACCTGAGCTTGAAAGTGCATTGCGCACGTCGGAAACACAGACACCAAACACACACAGAACACAAACAATGGCTCTCTGCTGGAGGGGGGGGGGGGGGGTTGGATCCAGATAAGTCTGCAAAAGAAACAGAACAAAAAGAGGTGAGCACCTGAGCTTGAAAGTGCATAGCGTACGTCGGAAACACAGATACTTACCAAATGCACACTGCAACAAACAGCCCCCCCCAAAAAAAGGGAGGGGCCAGAGAAAGGAATAAAACGTGTGGAGAAGCCAAAAAAACTGCAGTCATTTGTATGACATCAATTGCAGCCGCCACAGGCAAGTAAGGCGACTTAAATGCACACACCCAAGAGCTTGGCTAAAACAATTATGCCGCGTACACACGGTTGGAATTTCCGACAACAAATGTTCGATTTGAGCTTGTTGTAGGAAATTCCGACCGTGTGTAGGCTCCATCGGACATTTGTTGTCGGAATTTCCGACAACAAAAATTTAAGAGCTGGATCTCAAATTTTAGGACAACAAAATCCATTGTCGTAAATTCCGATCGTGTGTACACAATTCCGACACACAAAATTCTGTGTATGCTCGGAATCAAGCAGAAGAGCCGCACTGGCTATTGAACTTCATTTTTCTCGACTCGTCGTACGTCTTGTACGTCACGGCGTTCTTGCCGATCTAAATTTCCGACAACATTTGTGCGACCGTGTGTATGCAAGACAAGTTTGAGCCAACACCTGTCGGAAATAAATACAGGATTTTGTTGTCGGAATGTCCGATCGTCTGTACGTGGAATTAGGCTTCATTCACAGTTTTAGGACTCCAAACTTTGGGCGACTTTAGAGTGAGCTAACTTGGATGCAATTTTGGCTTTGCCCAGTGAAAATGGACAACTGTTTGATTGTCTGACATTCAGTTAAGACTTTTATGTAACTTCTGCAGGGTGCCCTTGAAGTCTAAGGCCCTCAACTTGCATGAAAGTCAGTGTTAAGTAGTGCATGAACTACATGTATTTTGCACAAATATCAATGGATAACATTTGGAAAGATGTTGAATAATGCCTCGTATATACGATTGGATTTTCAGCAGAGAATTGTGTGATGATAATTTGACCGTTAGTACACTCCATCAGACAATTGTTGTCCAACTTTCGGGCAACAAATTTTGGTTAGCAGGCTAGTAAATTTTCGGCGGACAACGGTCTGTTGTCAGATATTCGTATTGTGTGTACACAAGTCCGTCACACAAAAGTCCAAAGTACAAACACGCATTGCTCGAAATTATTGCTCACCAAACACGACATTAGCAAAAGGTGCCCAAAGAGTGGCGCTCAAGAGCTGAAATTCCATGTAGTATGTCACTACGTTCGTGATTGTTGGCTGACAATCGTGTGCCGTTTGTATGCAAGACAAGTTCCTGGCACACGCCCTTCGGACAAAAGACTGGCGCTTTGTCCAATTGTGTGTAAGATGCTTTAGAATGAGCTTGGAACGTGTTGGCAGCTCCACATGCCTGAGCCTGCCAAGAAGCTCACACTGCACAGCGCTAATCACAGGCAGTGAGACATTTTCCGATCTGTGCAGCCGCGGATCGGGAAATGTCTCACTGCCTGTGATTAGCGCTGCGCAGTGTGAGCTTCCTGGCAGGATCAGGGGGCTACAAACACGACCGAGCCCATCCTTAATGTTGAACAACTGGACATGCAATTTTGTTGTTTGTGATGCATGACAAGTGTGAATGTAGTTTTCTGCAATGGCCGTGGCTAACACCATGGGGTCCGGTACATCCTTGTTCTCAGGTTCATGATAAAATCAGGTGTGGTTAGAGGCTTGATTTGGCACCCTAACTGGAGACAAAGACGCACGTTACCTTTTTTATGCCCCTTTTACACTTGCACGTGCTGAAAGTTGTGTGACTTGAATCACTGCTTGTGTAAGCTTGATGTCTATGGAGTTCAAGTTGCCTAAAAGTCTGACCAAAGTAGTGCAGGGACTACTTTGGAGTCGCTTCAACTTAAAATCGCACAGATATTAATAGTAGTCATTGGAAATCATGTAATTTTGAACTTCTCTTATAGTGTTAATATAAGTGCTATTAAACACCACCACCGGAAGTGGAAGTTAGCCTCTTACCGGAAATATATGACCCCCCGTCACAGAGGGTCACACAGGCATCTTTAACCACTTGACCACTGGGCACTTAAACCCTTAATAACCAGACCAATTTTCAGCTTTTGGTGCTCTCACATTTTGAATGACCGTTACTCAGTCATGCAACACTGTACCCATATGAAATTTTCGTCCTTTTTTTCACACAAATAGAGCTTTCTTTTGGTGGTATTTGATCACCTCTGGGTTTTTTATTTTTTGCGCTATACATGAAAAAAGGCGGAAAATTTTGAAAGAAAACGCATTTTTCTTAGTTTATGTGATAAAATTTTGCAAATTATTAATTTTTCTTCATAAATTTTGGCCACAATTTATATTGCTACATATCTTTGGTAAAAATAACCCAAATTAGTGGATATTATTTGGTCTTTGTGAAAGTTATAGAGTCAAACAATCTGTGGTGCGAATCATAAAAAATTTAGCACACCTGATGTACTGAGGCTTATCTCATTTCTTGCGACCCAAACAAGCCAGGAAAGTACAAATACCCCCCAAATGACCCCTTTTTTGAAAGTAGACATTCCAAGGTATTTAGTAAGAGGCATGGTGAGGTTTTTGATGTTGTCATTTTTTTCCCACAATTCTTTGCAAAATGACGATTTTTTTTTTTTTCACAAAATTTTCATTATAATAGGTTATTTCTCTCACATGGCATGTTTATACCACAAATGATGCCCCAAAATACATTCTGCTACTCCTCCCGAGTATTACGATACCACATGTGTGAGACTTTTACACAGCCTGGCCACATACAGAGGCCCAATATTGAAATAGCACCATCAGGCGTTCTAGGAGCGTAAATGACACATCTCATTTCTCAACCACCTATTACACTGTTGAAGGCCCTGGAGCACCAGGACAATGGAAACGCCCACAAAGTGACCCCATTTTGGAAAGCTAACACCCCAGCATATAATCTAGGAGGCATAATGAGTCTTTTGAACGGTTCATTTATTTCCAGAAGTTTTGGGAAAATGTTGAAAAAAAATGAAAACGCATTTTTTTTTACACAAAGTTGTGAATTTACAAGATATTTCCAACACATAGCATGTATATAGCGAAAATGACACCCCAAAATATATTCTGCTACTCCTCCTGAGTACGGCGATACCACATGTGTGTAAAAATATGAGTTATTACTGTATTAATAACTATATATCATAATTCATATCGATGAGGGAAATTTCAAGAAAATCCGTAAAAATGTCCAAAATGTATTTAATAATAAAAATACCGAAATATTACAAAAACAGAATGAAGAATATAAAGGTAGCATCGATAAGCTTCTTATTCTTGAAATAAAAATTGTATGAATGTATCTTTGTGTGTGTGCGTGTGTGTGTAAAATATATCAGTCTCCCTTCTCGTGTCAGCAGCCGGAGCGTCTCTCTCTCAGAACTGTTACAAGCTTTTTCCTAAAATCAGCCCATGAAAACAGCCCCACCTTCCTAAAAAGGCTGGCTTAAGGTTCATCTGAGCTATATGGTACTACAGAAAGACCGGGAACTTTGAATGAACACTTCCCCTCCCACCTTTCTAAAAAGGTGGGGGTCACTTAGTCCAACAGGATGTTGAAATACAAAACCACCTCTAATCAAAACATTCCATTGCTGGCAAAACTGCCTTGTTTTAAACATTTTAACTTTATACAATACAATTTTCCTATCTTCTAAATGTAAGATATAAAAATATTAGTAGATAGATTATATACGTTTAAAATGTACTTGTAATGTACTTATTCAAGAAATATTGTAATATAAAGAAATAACTTTTGTCTTTAAGATAACATATTGAAGCTCTGTGTCTTTAAATGAGCATGTAACCTTATCTCTTACAATGGGGGGATGGTGTATGTTCAATTCACTCCACATTACAACCATATGTGGGAAGTTTATAAAAGTTTCAGACTAATTTCTACATATATATGTAGAAATCCTATATATATTTATTTCACTTTATCCATATCTAGAATATATGATTATGCATATAAGCAAGTCAATTATTTTCTAACAATTCCCTCTCAAAATGAATGATTAATCAATCTGTTCATTTTAATCCATATCTATTTTTCATATCTAATTCATTCATACCTCATTCGCATCACATCTGTATCCATACATTCAATTAAATCTTAAGATAATTGACTTGAATATACATTTTCAAATTTGATTCTATATAAGGAAAATTGAATTCATAAAACTTTTGCTTCATATACCATAAAAAATATTTTTACCCTTATTATTTCCTTTTTCTTTTACCAAATAAATCAATCCCCTTAATTCCATAATTCATAAATGTAACATTGTTGTTGTGACAGACCTAGCCGGGACACGGGCTTTTTGAGAGGACTACATGCTAGCCTCCTGCCAGCTGATCATGGGCCCCCCAAAATACACTCTCTGTATATGCATTTGGCATTAGAAATAGACTAGCATCTGACACCTTGTGTCCCATTCAATGTCATGATGAACTCAAGCCACCTGTCTATTGTGTAGATGAGGCTGGTCTGGCTTGTAAGGTGTATTCCACACAATGTTGTTGTGCTAATTAGCCCTGTGTTACTGTTTATGTTAATGTATGTTGAATAGTTATTCCAATTAACTAGGAGCCTTAAAGTCTGACCTTGAAAAGCCTTTTCAGGCAGTCAACTAGTCTGGGCAATGATTAAGATAATTAGCTCATGCTAATTAGGTTAGCTTTTAATCATCTGGCTATATATGTGTGTGAAATGTCAAATAAAGATTCATTCCTGATGTACCCTACACTGGTGTTGTCTGGTGACTGGGTAAGCTAAGGGGGTCTTGGATTGTGTGGTACCGGACAGAGGAAGCAGTTACGGCGGACATCTTGGGTACGAGGTCCGTCACAATTGGCTGGCAGCGGTGGGATCGTGCTTCCTTGTCGTGAACACATCCAAACCATCACCTGGATCCAAGGCCCGGATAGCAGAGGTACAGATACGTCATGGAAGAGGAATTCGGAAGGAGGTTGCGAGAGATGCGGATACAGCACAGAGGACCAGTATCGGTGCAGGTCCTGCTGGGATGGTATGATTCTGTTCGCCTACAACTCTGGAAAGAAGCGCTAGCCTGTGATCAGCGACACCAGGGAAAAGTTCTCCCCTCCATCCATGTAAGGTACTGGTCGCAGTATGAAGTACGAATGTTGTTATTGGGGGAACAACCGAAGCAGGAGTGGACAGCTGAGTTAAGCAGGCTGATCCGGGCAGAAATGCGTTTGGACGAGAGCTACAGAGCCCTCCGGTGGTATGTAGCACAAGTGTGCCCGTGGACAGCGGATGACAGGCCCACGGAAGGCTTTGATTATAATGGCCTGGGATTGTTGTACTGGAGGCTGTCCGAGGACCCCGACTTTGGGAGTGATCTGGAGTGGCGTTTGGAGGAAATAATGGAGCACAGAGAGCAAAGATTGAACATCTCGGAAGTGCTCTGGGCACAGGAAGATTTGGAGTTCCTGGCCGCTCAGGAATGGGAGCTGGAGATTGCCTACATACAGCTGCTAGACTCTGCTCAGCAGCAGGGTGGGGCTCCCTTTGCCTGGGACTATCAGGAAATACCAGCAGACAGCTCTGAAATCCTGGCTGAGGAGTCAGCAATGGGGCATAGTAACAGAGTGCTTTGCCCACCTGCCCCCGCAGCTATGGACGCAGAGGTCTTATGGCGGATGCAGCAAGTGCTGACTGACCTTGATGATCCTGTTACGGCACAAAACGAGGTTGGACGGAGGAATATGCCTGTCCAGCAGCATGCAAGAGAATCGGCAGTGGAAACTCTGGAGATTGCAGTCCCCAAACCTGAAGTGCTGACAATAGGGCAGAGCTCTGCTAACTGCTGCCCAGCATCAACAGCAGTATCTGGGGAGTTACAAGGAACTTCCCCAGCTGAAGCGCTGGTCACCGGACAGAGGGTCCAAGACCTCTGCCCCACACCTGTGTCAGTTTTGGAGGCTCAGGGTGAGAAGGTGGCGATCACTTCCCAGCAGCAGATACAGGGGGAGAAGGGTGAGGAGGTGGCAGTCCATCACGAGTTGCAGATCAGGGTTCAAGGAGAGAATGCAGTTGTCACCTCACAACTGCAGCTTGATCTGGTGTCAGTGGATGGGCCTGTGGTCTCCACTAACAGAAAACCAGCAGAAGTGCTGGCAACCGGGCAGAGTGCTACCAACCTCTGCCCAGCACCGGTAACAGCTGCGGAGTTCCAGGGAGCTGGGGCAGTCGGCCTCTCTCCCCAACAGTTAGCTGGAGCAGATGATGTAGGGAAGCTCCTACGCCCAGCTGAACTGCTGGCAACGGAACAGAGCGCTGCTGGCCTCTGCCCTCAACTGACACAGGACAGATTTCCTGTAAAGGTGGATGGGAATTCAGTCTCCACCTGTATACCCCAGGGATGCTGGGCGGTCGGCCCAGATCCCCAACAGCAGGATGGAGTGAGCCCAGTCACCCTGCCTTCTCTCCAGCGGCTGAAAAGACTCCAGGGAGAATGGCCAGTCCAGGCCTCTCCCCAGCGGCGGATATGTTCTATGAGAGAGGCAGAGGTTGGCTGGGTGAGTAATACTCTGTTTGAAACAATTTGTTTGGGGTACTGTGTGGGTACAGGCATTAGAGGACTGGAACTATGGACTAACTTCGGAGTCAACCCGTCTGGGGTCTCCTCCTGTGTTAGTCTCCTGCCGAAAGGGGAGAAATGTGACAGACCTAGCCGGGACACGGGCTTTTTGAGAGGACTACATGCTAGCCTCCTGCCAGCTGATCATGGGCCCCCCAAAATACACTCTCTGTATATGCATTTGGCATTAGAAATAGACTAGCATCTGACACCTTGTGTCCCATTCAATGTCATGATGAACTCAAGCCACCTGTCTATTGTGTAGATGAGGCTGGTCTGGCTTGTAAGGTGTATTCCACACAATGTTGTTGTGCTAATTAGCCCTGTGTTACTGTTTATGTTAATGTATGTTGAATAGTTATTCCAATTAACTAGGAGCCTTAAAGTCTGACCTTGAAAAGCCTTTTCAGGCAGTCAACTAGTCTGGGCAATGATTAAGATAATTAGCTCATGCTAATTAGGTTAGCTTTTAATCATCTGGCTATATATGTGTGTGAAATGTCAAATAAAGATTCATTCCTGATGTACCCTACACTGGTGTTGTCTGGTGACTGGGTAAGCTAAGGGGGTCTTGGATTGTGTGGTACCGGACAGAGGAAGCAGTTACGGCGGACATCTTGGGTACGAGGTCCGTCACAGTTGTACAATACTTTGAAATATGAATATCACTTCAAAAATGTATGTTTCATATTTTTCCCTCCAAATTATGTTTAGCATAAATCTATAATCATAAAACCTTTCAAATAACCTTGTCAAAATTAAACATAAGATATGTTTCTTAACTTCAATTAATTCATATATATGAGATGATTTTAAAACTAAATAATTACATATTACAATGTGATAGTTTCTCCTAACTTGTCTAAATGACTCACTCCTAAGAAAAATGTACTCTGGCTTAATTAACACCAGATGTTCACTCTAACTAGAACTAGAATGAGCACGTTTAACCCTTTCAACACTGAAAATACACTACATGTGTTTATAAAAATCGATGTGTAAAAAATATCCCATCTTGATATGATAACCATATCTTGTTACATAAAAATTATATATGAAAACTGCAATATCTGATGTATAAAATGATATCATCAGTAGTCAAAAAATCAAAAAGTCCATTGTTTTTAAAATTTCCTATGAGGTTCGCTTGAGAATTTTTCTTCTTCTTCTTCCTGCACTCTGTAAAGTTGGAAAAACTTTATTGAACATAGAAAGACAACAATAATTATAACGAATGAATCTCTTCTGTCAATTCTTCTCCCAGAACTGATATTCTTAAATTTCAAGATTTTGTTTTCATCTGGAAGGTCTAGAAATATTAAATTTCTTTCTTTTGGTGACTTACAAGTCAAATCCTAAAAAAAAGAATGCAGTATCATTATTGAGAATTTAAATAAATGCAAAATATACCTTCATTTACTTATTCTTTTTACATACCAAAATATGTTTTAATAATAACATTTCTAATTACCTTACTTTGCTCTATTTTCCTTAAACTGATCTATACTCCTTAATTTATTATTCTGTGTATTTAAACTATAACAGGACGCAATTTCTCCTTTTGTTTGTCATGATATAAAATCAACCATAGAAGACCAAAACAAAACTATATATTGAGTCACTTCGCCTCTTTTAATATTTCAGAGTAATGCCTGCTGTACTGTACTTCTAGCATTTTCCAATTCAGCATTTTCTGTAGGATTTTTGCTGAATAGTATAACCATTCTTTGGGTAACACATACCTGTTGGAAAATTCTTAATAGCTTTAACAAATCCTGGCTCAAAACATCTCTCAGCACTTGTTCTAACAATACCCTTTACAGGCTTTCTGAATACATTTAACTGAGAATATTCTGTTACCACATCTACCTGTATGGGTTTAGATTGTAAAGTTTTAAAAAATGGGCAATATTTGTCATATAATTCACCTGAATGAATTCTCTTTAAAAGACTTTGTAATGACAGATAAGGTGTCTGTAATATGATCCTACTAGATCTTACAATCTTTTCTGTTACTTTGACTGCAAAATAAACACTTAACAATTGCTTCATATTTGTGTCAAAAGTCTTTTCCATAATTGTCATACCTCTGGAGAAAAGACCTACTATTTCCGGTTCACCATCTCTTATCTGAGACAAAATCACTGATATGGAATTCTCAGATACCTTAGTAGACATTAGAACAGGTGTAGATATTCCAACTTCGATTGTATGCAATGAGACGGCATTCTGCAAATCTTTTTTCAACATTTCAAAGGCATTTGTCTGGATTTGATTCCATTGATCAAACACAACATGTTTTTGTTTCAAGAAATCCATTAATGGTTTAATTTTATCATCATATTCCTGTAAAAACTCTTTGCAATAATTTACTTCACTCAAAAATTGATATAATGCCTTGTAAGATGTTGGAATTGGAATAGCAGAAATGTTTCTAACTTTTTCCTGTGATAACTGTCTCTGTCCCTGACTAATTTGCATATGAAGAAAATTAACTTAATTTTTCATTAACTGAACTGACTCTGTGTTCAATTTTAACCCTGCTGTTTGTAACAAAGTAAATAACTCCGTCAACAGAGTGACATGTTCCTCTGGATTTTGTGTAGACAGCAAAATTTTGTCCACATGCTGGAAAATACATTTTGGTCTAGAAAATTTTGATAAAACTTTCTCCAAGCACTCATGCACTAAGCCATCACTGATATCTAATTCTGGAATTATTCTAGTAAATGCATAAACTTCGTTATCAAAACTAAAAGCAAGCTTATAATGACAACTGTTTGTCAATGGTACTGAAAAATGGCTATTGGCTATTTCCAGTACTGAAAATACTTTAGCCTTCGCATCCATTTGTGACATTAAATTTAAATTAGGAACAATGGGTTTGTTATTTGTAATGCATTTATTCAGTGATTTTACATCAACTGATATTGAATACGAATCATCAACATTCTTCATAGGCCAAATACAATTATTTACCACTGATTGTGCCTTCTTTACTATTCCTTGTTGTAAAAAGGATTGTATAATGTCAAAAACTGGAATTATGGATTCCTGTGGCAACTTATTTTGAATTTGGGGCTTTGGGTCTCTTCCCTCAATTTCTATCTCAATATCTTTAAACAAACCTGTATCCATTTTGGTCTGACTCCAAAGACTTTTATGTGCTCTAACCGATTGTTCCAATTCGAGATTGGTTCCTGTGTGTGGCCAATTAAAATCTGAAGACATGTCAGCGACTGCTGTACAAATACTTCCAACATTACTGTACATTGAAGAATCTTTTAACATAGGTTTGGACCTAGATGAATCTTTCCATATAGTAGAATTACTTAAATCAATAATCCAATCTAATTTACTAATCACATCCATGCCTAAAATATTCTCTGTATCTTGGCAACACCATATGTCTATATTTGTTTTCAAAATTCCTGGAATCTCAAAATTCACATCAGAAACTTTAGCTGCAACTGTTTTTTCTTTTCCATTGAAACCAATTAAATTACATTTCGGAGAATCAATATTCACAGATAATTTGTGTCTAGTTAAACTGAGTTCAGATCCTAAATCTATTAACCATTTAATATTTTTACCATTTAATAAACCATGTACCCATGGCCTTCCACTTTCATCTACTAAAAGTGAAGTCACATATATTAAAATGGGAGGGGTCTCCCTAATGCCTGATAGTGATGGAAGTAATCCATCCCTCTCATTTTCATCATTGTTTGTCATATTGATTGAACTGTCATTAACTGTCAATGTACTGATCTGTTTGGCTTCTGAGGCATAAGGCAAATCAATCAAACTATTGTTTGAAGAAGAAAGAATAAATGAATCAGAAATATGTTCTGTATTTTCTTCTTTAAGCTTCCTTTGTGTATCATGTATTGAAATAACATTTCCTGTCTGCTCTGAAAAATTAGTTCTGTCTGTGACGTGTATCTCATCATCTCTGGGTGTGGCCTCACACGTGGCAACTTTTAAATCACCATTTTTCTTTTGTTTGTCTAAAATGTGTCTGCATGCTGCAGCTTTATCTAATATTTTTGTTTTAAGCAAAACTTCATGTTCCTGGTCATATTTTATAGACCGCTTAACTGGTACCAAAGATAATTTGGGTTCAAACAAACCTTTCTGTTCTTGGTCATCAATCTTGATAAACCGCTTAACTGGTACAAAAGATAATTTGGGTTCAAACAAACCTTTCTGTTCTTGGTCATCAACCTCGATAAACCGCATATCTTGTACAAAAGACTTCTTCATAGAGTCTGCATTCTTGCTTGACTCTGTTTTAAACTTTACATTATTCTGTAACTCAGCCTTTATTTGAATTGCACTCTGCAAATCATCTATCTGCTCAGACAAACATACCTGAGTCTCTGTTTTACCTTGTGTTTTTTCAGGAACTCCTGATATCATTGTATCATAAACTTTAATCAACTTAATCAAATTCCTAACCTGTTTGCTGAATTTCTTAAAAGTAAATTTTGACTTTTGTATTTTGATATTAGCTTGTAAACATTCATTGAACATGTAACACCATAATTCATCATCTTTAACAAACTTTGACAAATTTTTAAATTCTAATTCACTCTCATTAGACAATTCATGAATAAGATTCATACTTACCAAAGTAGGATAAACTTCATTCATGTAACACGCGTTCCCTCTCTTGGCGGGAAATTACTTCATCAAGAAACAGATATTCTTGCACGTGCAAACGTCTCACCGATTTTGATGTTTCTTTTTCTTCCAAGTTCAATTCAATGATGCCGAAAATATGCTTTTTTCGATTTCTTCTGAAGCTTGACTCAATAGTCAATGTTTGTGCTTCAATTCCCTCTCGGCAAGCGAAAGTAGAAATTATACAAAAAAGTTCAATATTCGGATAAATTGAAGATGGCTGGCTCGCCAAAATGTAAAAATATGAGTTATTACTGTATTAATAACTATATTTCATAATTCATATCGATGAGGGAAATTTCAAGAAAATCCGTAAAAATGTCCAAAATGTATTTAATAATAAAAATACCGAAATATTACAAAAACAGAATGAAGAATATAAAGGTAGCATCGATAAGCTTCTTATTCTTGAAATAAAAATTGTATGAATGTATCTTTGTGTGTGTGCGTGTGTGTGTAAAATATATCAGTCTCCCTTCTCGTGTCAGCAGCCGGAGCGTCTCTCTCTCAGAACTGTTACAAGCTTTTTCCTAAAATCAGCCCATGAAAACAGCCCCACCTTCCTAAAAAGGCTGGCTTAAGGTTCATCTGAGCTATATGGTACTACAGAAAGACCGGGAACTTTGAATGAACACTTCCCCTCCCACCTTTCTAAAAAGGTGGGGGTCACTTAGTCCAACAGGATGTTGAAATACAAAACCACCTCTAATCAAAACATTCCATTGCTGGCAAAACTGCCTTGTTTTAAACATTTTAACTTTATACAATACAATTTTCCTATCTTCTAAATGTAAGATATAAAAATATTAGTAGATAGATTATATACGTTTAAAATGTACTTGTAATGTACTTATTCAAGAAATATTGTAATATAAAGAAATAACTTTTGTCTTTAAGATAACATATTGAAGCTCTGTGTCTTTAAATGAGCATGTAACCTTATCTCTTACAATGGGGGGATGGTGTATGTTCAATTCACTCCACATTACAACCATATGTGGGAAGTTTATAAAAGTTTCAGACTAATTTCTACATATATATGTAGAAATCCTATATATATTTATTTCACTTTATCCATATCTAGAATATATGATTATGCATATAAGCAAGTCAATTATTTTCTAACAATGTGTGAGACTTTTACACAGCCTGGCCACATACACAGGCCCAACATTGAAGTAGCAACTTCAGGCGTTTTAGGAGCATAAATTACACATCTAATCTCTCAACCACCTATTACACTTTTGAAGGCCCTGGAGCACCAGGACAATGGAAACGCCCACAAAGTGACCCCATTTTGGAAAGCTAACACCCCAGCGTATAATCTAGGAGGCATAATGAGTCTTTTGAACGGTTCTTTTTTTTCCAGAAGTTTTGGGAAAATGTGGAAAAAAAAATGAAAACGCATTTTTTTACACAAAGTTGTGCATTTACAAGATATTTCCAACACATAGCATGTACATAGCAAAAATGACACCCCAAAATATATTCTGCTACTCCTCCTGAGTACGGTGATACCACATGTGTGAGACTTTTACACAGCCTGGCCACATACACAGGCCCAACATTGAAGTAGCAACTTCAGGCGTTTTAGGAGCATAAATTACACATCTAATCTCTCAACCACCTATTACACTTTTGAAGGCCCTGGAGCACCAGGACAATGGAAACGCCCACAAAGTGACCCCATTTTGGAAAGCTAACACCCCAGCGTATAATCTAGGAGGCATAATGAGTCTTTTGAACGGTTCTTTTTTTTTCCAGAAGTTTTGGGAAAATGTGGAAAAAAAATGAAAACGCATTTTTTTTACACAAAGTTGTGCATTTACAAGATATTTCCAACACATAGCATGTACATAGCAAAAATGACACCCCAAAATATATTCTGCTACTCCTCCTGAGTACGGTGATACCACATGTGTGAGACTTTTACACAGCCTGGCCACATACACAGGCCCAACATTGAAGTAGCAACTTCAGGCGTTTTAGGAGCATAAATTACACATCTAATCTCTCAACCACCTATTACACTTTTGAAGGCCCTGGAGCACCAGGACAATGGAAACGCCCACAAAGTGACCCCATTTTGGAAAGCTAACACCCCAGCGTATAATCTAGGAGGCATAATGAGTCTTTTGAACGGTTCTTTTTTTTCCAGAAGTTTTGGGAAAATGTGGAAAAAAAATGAAAACGCATTTTTTTTACACAAAGTTGTGCATTTACAAGATATTTCCAACACATAGTATGTACATAGCAAAAATGACACCCCAAAATATATTCTGCTACTCCTCTTGAGTACGGCGATACCACATGTGTGAGACTTTTACACAGCCTGGCCACATACACAGGCCCAACATTGAAGTAGCAACTTCAGGCGTTTTAGGAGCATAAATTACACATCTAATCTCTCAACCACCTATTACACTTTTGAAGGCCCTGGAGCACCAGGACAATGGAAACGCCCACAAAGTGACCCCATTTTGGAAAGCTAACACCCCAGCGTATAATCTAGGAGGCATAATGAGTCTTTTGAACGGTTCATTTATTTCCAGAAGTTTTGGGAAAATGTGGAAAAAAAATGAAAACGCATTTTTTTTTTACACAAAGTTGTGCATTTACAAGATATTTCCAACACATAGCATGTACATAGCAAAAATGACACCAAAATATATTCTGCTACTCCTCCTGAGTACGGCAATACCACATGTGTGAGACTTTTACACAGCCTGGCCACATAGAGGCCCAACATCCAAGAAGCACTATCAGGTGTTCTAGGGACATAAATTACGCATCCAATTTCCTTACAATCACATTTTTGAAGGCCCTTTATATTTCTAACACAGCATGTACATACCAAGAATTACACCCTAAAATACATTCTGCTTAGTAAAGGGTAAACAAAAGATTACAGTACCTTTGGTTTTTGTAGTGCAATTGTCCACAGGAGGAGAGCCCTGATCCAGGCAGCAGGCAGGGACGTGGTCAGCGACAGTGAATGGTATTGTCCAGGCACCAGGCAGGAATATTGTCCATAGTCAGTACGTCCATATACAGCCCAGGGTCAGTGCAAGTAGAGACGTTGCCAGCAGTGCCAAAATATTGGTCCTGGTAGTAAGCAGGAACACTGCCAGGAAAGAATGGGGACAGGGGTAGAGGCTTCTCCCACCCAAATCTCTATGAAGCCTCCGAGCCTCCAGACCCTAATCCAGGAATGAGAAAACTAAAAAATTAGTTTTCTTCATCCAGAAAAACTATTCTGGAGCCCCTCACATGTGAGACCCCTGTGTTCCCACTAGCATAGTAGGGTAAAAGATCAATCCAAGAGGCAGGCAAAAAACGTGGTCAAACAGTCCAGGGTCAGTTCCAGAGAAGGCAGAGGTAGGTACAGTTTAATTTCTTCATGGTAGTGCAGATAGGGTACCGGGTTCTCTGTCGATTTTTGGTAAATAATATACGTATGAATAAATAAATGGACACTTTTTTATACCAGTGGCGGGATTTTCTTGTGGGAAGGTAGGGTTCAATCGAATCATATATGCACGCTGGTTTCTGGGTAGGGTTCAATCATCTGATCGTTAAAGTCCACTCCCCCCATAAACAAGTTGTAATCATATATGCACGCTGGTTTCTGGGTTGGGCCACTTCTTCTGGAGACTCCTGATTGCGGAAGAGGGGCAAGCTAGTGTAGAAATTATCCACATAAAGATGGTACCCCTTTCCAAGACCACTCTTCCGCTGGCTCCGATATACTCTGGGCATTCAGGGGGATGTACCCCGTGGCTCTGTCACACAGTTTGTACAGTTTTACCCCATATCGAGCCCTTTTGCTGGGGATAAACTGTTTGATGCCAAGCCTGCCTGAGAATTTCACAAGGGACTCATCCACGCAAATATTCTGTTCGGGGGTATATAATTGGGGAAATATTTCAGAGAAATAATTTAGGAGTGGCCGAATTTTAAAAAGTTTGTCATAAGCTGGGTCGTTTCGGGGAGGGCACTGGGTGTTATCATTGTAGTGGAGGAACCGCATAATTATTAGATATCTGGTTCTTGGCATAAGGGATGAGAAGACTGGCATGTGGTGGTAGGGTTTGGTAGACCAATAGGAGTACAATTGGTTTTTTTTTGAGAGTCCCATTGTAAAAGTTAGGCCTAAGAAAATTCGGAATTCCTCTACAGTTAGTTCTCTCCACTGAAAGGGACGGGCGTAACTAGAGCCAGGGTTACTTGCTATGTGCTGCTGTGCGTAGAGGTTGCACTGGGCCACAATGAACGAAAGGAATTCATCGGTGAAAACTAAGTGAAACAAATCAATCATTTCAAAATCATCGGTGTTCACCTGGACACCTGGCTGGGCGGTGAAAGGGGGGATATTTGCTGCTCCGGAATTGGGGGGAAGCCACAGGGGGTTTTGAAGGGCATAGGGAAGGCTGGCATGGCCCCTATCCCTTTGGGGCTGAGATGGTACCCTACTGGTGACTGACCTTTGTTGTGGCTGTGCTCTCGAGGTGGACGGCTGTGCTCTCGAGGTGGACGGCTCTTCTGATTCGGTATCGGACCCGCTACTTGTAACGGGTTCGCTCCCCGCTGCTCTCATCGGTCATACAAAGAAGCTGGTAGGCCTCCTCACTAGTAAATTTTTTTGCCATACTGGTGGCTGGTGAGGCTACACTGGTGGGCACAGGTGGCACTGGTGGGCACAGGCGGCACTGGTAGGCACAGGCGGCACTGGTAGGCAGCACTGGTAGGCACAGGCGGCACTGATGTGGCACTGATGGGCACAGGTGGCACTGGGCACAGGTGGCACTGGTGGGCACAGGTGGCTCTGGTGGGCACTGTAGTGGCACTGTATTAGCACACAGGCGGCACTGGTGGGCAAAGGTGGCACTGGTGGGCACAGGCGGCACTGGTGGGCACAGGCGGCACTGGTGGGCACAGGCGGCATGTTGGAAATTTTTTTGGTGGGCACAGCAGCACTGGTGGGCACAGACGGCACCGGTTTGGCACTGCAGTGGCGCAGATGAGCACTGATGGGCACTGACAGGTGGCACTGATGGCACTGACTGGTGGCACTGATGTGGCACTGGTGTGGCACTGGTGTGGCACTGGTGACACTGAAGAGGTGGCACTGGTGTGGCACTGATGACAGAAGGTGGCACTGGTGTGGCAGAGGTGACACAGGTGGCACAGGTGGCACGGATGACAGATGGCACTGTTGTGACACTGATTTTGGGCACTATTGGGCACTGTTGGGCACTATTGGGCACTGTTGGGCACTACTGGGCACTGCTAAAATACAAATCTCACTCTATGGCACAAGATCGCTCTCCTCTCCTCTCACGCTGGATCGGTGTGAGGAGAGGAGAGAGATGAACTTTCAGTGACCTTGCTGTGTTGACATTTATGATCGCTCCGTCATTGGACGGAGCGATCACGTGGTAAAGGGCCGCTGTCATTGGCCCTTTACCGCGATCCGTGTTGCGCCGGGTCCCGTGGACCCGGCGAGCACGGATGTTCCCGTGTGCGCGCCCCAGGGGGCGCGCAGGAACGATTCTCTGGAAGGCCGTTAATTAACGGCCTCCCAGAGTTAAGAAACCGCCCTGTAGCCGTTTTTTCGGCTATGGGCCGGTTATTAAGTGGTTAATAGATTATCTCTGTAAAGCTGGCCATACACGGGTCGAATTTCGAAAGATCTTTCTTTCGAAAATCTTATCCAAGAATTTTCGTATGAATTTCGCACCATTAGTGGGCTGCAGCAACGGCCGATTTTCGTGCGGCAATCAAATTTAAAAAATCCAACATGTTGGAAATTTTTTTAAAAAACGAACGATTTTCGAACCAATGATGGGAGAATCGTGCGAGAAATGTAATCGAAAAAGAAATGCGCATGTGCAAGAAAAGAAGATTCCCGGAAAGAAAAGAAGATTCCCAGACAAGAAAATTCTTTTCTGTAGGAACATGAGGTGAAATTGAAGGTTTGATTAGTCGAATTTCGAAATCAATGGTGGCACTATCGAATCACAAAATGCACGAATTTTCTGATTTTCAAAAGAAAGATCTTTCGAAATTCGACCCGTGTATGGCCAGCTTTATGGTTCTCAATGGACTTTTGACCACAGATCTCCAGGGAATCCTGACACAAATCTTGATGGATCACCGGATGTCCCTCCAAGGTGTCACCCCACAGTGTGCGTCATATAAAAGGAATTAGAATACTGCCATAGTGAAGTAACATCAAGGTTTATTAAAAAATAATATCACAAACACTGAAGTATACATTACATTGAAGTATAAAGCGATCAGCCCAAAGGTCCGGTGCACCGGCCGGTTGCACACAAACTGATAGGAACAAAAAATGCTGCAGCAGCTTCTTCAATGAGGTGGTGACAGTGCGTCGCTTCGCCCAATGCGTTGGGGGAAGCGACGCACTGTCACCACCTCATTGGGCTGATCGCTTTATACTTCAATGTAAGTGTTTGTGATATTATTTTTTAATAAACCTTGATGTTACTTCACTATGGGAGTATTCTAATTCCTTTTATATGACGCACACTGTGGGGTGACACCTTGGTGGGACATCCGGTGATCCATTAAGCTTTGTGTCAGGATTCCCTGGAGATCTGTGGTCAGAAGTCCATTGAGAACCATTACAGAGATAATCTATTAAAGATGCCTGTGTGACCCTCTGTGACGGGGGGTCATATATTTCCGGTAAGAGGCTAATCTATTCCGGTGGTGGTGTTTACTAGCACTTATATTAACCCTATAAGAGAAGTTCAAGATTGGATGTTCAAAATCTGAAAAATTGGAAAATTCCTAGATGTATAGGGCTTACTACACCCTTTAAAGCCATCTCACTATTGGACTGGTTTTTCACATACATATATGAACGTTGGTTTTCATTTATATCTTTACCTTTATGATACATATGCCAAATTGGGACTTATTTTGGATATCCATCACTGGGTGTATTATCCTTCGTTTTTGATCAAATGTTTTCACATGAACTTTGAATTGTTTCACATATTTATGTATATTTGATATTTTTGATTAATATATGTCACTTATGAATTTTTGTTTGCAGCAGAATGCGTTTCTGCAGTTAGTTCACATTTATATTGATTGATCATTTAATCTAAACACTGTGCTGCAAGGCCAGTGGAAGTTTCACTCACCTTTTGGTGTATTGGTATGCGCAACTTTCCAATTTTCTATTTTATACTGTACTGTCTATATACATGTCCTTAGTTACTGCTGCCATATTGGTTTAAGCTAACCTATATTATATTTTGTTTTTTATTATTTTCGTTCTCACAACCCCTAGCGCAGTTTTTTTTTTTTTTTTTCCGATTTCTCTATATTGGAAATCATGGGGTCCAACTTGTCATGTGACTTCGTAGTCCCAAGTTGCATTTCGAGTTGCACCCCATGATTTCCAATGAGTACTGTTCACATCCGTGAGACTTCAAGTCGCAGCAACCTCTAAGTAGTCCCCGCACTACTTTGTTACAACTTTGTAAACTTGAGGCCTATGGAGGTCGTATCACAGGCAGTGATTCAAGTTGCATCAAAGTCGGACATCTTTCAGGTGGTACAAGCAGGAAGGTGGCCTTGGACGGCATCCAATCTGGACCTGTGTGACCCAGCTTCATTGAGGGTCAGTCACACTCTCCTGTAATAAAAATTGGATGTGGGAAAACACAGATCCAATGTGCATTTGTGTAAACGGAGCCTAAAGGTGGAAGATAAACTTTTTTTAAGTTAACAGACATGTTGTGCAAGCTTTTGGTGGGACTATCAGGGTTACAGACATGTGGTAGTTGAACAGCATTGTAACCGTTGCTTAAAAAAAATTATGACTTGGAAGAGGAAGCAGCTGAAATCAGAAATCAGGAAAGATGCAAACTTGGAAAATGAAACCTGACTGAAGGAGAACCTATTACCAAGTGTAATCACTTTTTGTAGCGGTGGACATGTGTGCATGCAGAGAGCTGAAAAATCACAGAGGCAGGGGTAGGTGACATGTCTTTACAGTTGTTAGATTTTATGTATGTGGTAATAGCATCTGGAGAGACATGTGTCAGGGGACAACATTATTAAAATCATGGCTTTGAGAAATGATAAAAAGGAACTGGATAAGCACAGTATAAACTGATCTATACAGTCATCACATTAGTACACTTTGCTGTCCCTCTTGCAGTGATTTTGTTTAAAACTGCGTCACGTAGAGAATAGGGATGGACGAACGGTTCAGTCCGAGCATAAGTTCGGGTCAAACTTTGGTTGTTCGGGTGTTCTGCAGAACACCAAACAATATGCGGTGTTCGAGACAAATACGAAAGCCGCCGGAACACTGTTAAAGTCTATGGGACATTAACATGAAAAATCTAAAGTATTCATTTTAAAGGCTTATATGCAAGTTATTGTCATAAAAAGTAATTGGGGACCTGGGTCCTGCCCAATGCAAAAAAAGTTTTAAAAAAGGAGGTTTTTTTGGGGGGAGCAGTGATTTTAATAATGCTTAAAGTGAAACAATAAAAGTGAAATATTCCTTTAAATTTCGTACCTGGGGGATGTCTATATTATGCCTGTAAAGTGGCGCATTTTTTTTGTGTTTAGAATAGTCCCTGCACAAAATTACATTTCTAAAGGAAAAAAAGTAATTTAAAACTACTCGCTGCTATAATGAATTGTCAGTCACGGCAATACAGATAAAAGTCATTGAAAAAAAATGGAATGGGATTCCCCCAGTCCATTACCAGGCCCTTTGGGTCTGGTATGAATATTAAGGGGAACCCCAAACCAAAATTTAAAAAAAATTGCGTGAGGGTCCCCCCAAATTCCACACCAGGCCCTTCAGGTCTGGTATGGATATTAAGGGGAACCCCGCTCCATTAAAAAAAAAATGGCATTGGGGTCCCCCTCAAAATCCATACCAGACCCTTTAGGTCTTCTTTTCTCGCTCCGCCGACGGACCGAAAAAAACCCTCAAAAAAACCAAAGCCGCGACCGACCCGAACCAATGGGAGGCACCCGCTTTATGACGCTTCGGCGCTGATGACAGTTCTCGGGGCCACACGTTGACGTTCCCGGGTGACCTCGCCCCCCTCTGATGCACGGGGACTTCCCCATGGCTTTTCTGGAGCTGTGTGGCTCCGCCCTCAGTTATAAAAGAACTGTCATCATCGCTGAAGCGTCATATATGGCGGGTGCCTCCCATGGAGGTGGGTCAGTCGCGGCTTTGTTTTTGTTTTCTTTTATGTTTTTTTATTTTTTAATAAAGGACTTGTCCCAAGCTGTGTCTTGTAATTTGTACCATTTTGAGACTTTTTTTGTGAAATGGTAGGGGTACTTTTGGACCCCGTTACCATTACACACGGGGGGAGGCCGGGATCTTGGGGTCCCCTAAAATGACTTTTATCTGTATTACTGGGACCGTCAATTCATTATAGCCGCGAGTAGTTTTAAATTACTTTTTTTCCTTTAGAAATTTCATTTTGTGCAGGGACTATTCTAAACACGGGAAAAATGCACCACTTTACAGGCATACTATAGACACCCCCAGGTACAAAATTTAAAGGAATATTTCACTTTTATTGTTTTCACTTTAAGCGTTATTAAAAGCACTGCTCCCCGAAAATGATTTCTTGGCCATATTTCAAAGAATATGAATGATAACACAAAAAAATTTCTTTCATTCATGGTTAGTGTTTGGCTGAAGCCATTTTTTATCAATCAACTGTATTTACTTTATTTACATCATAATGACAACAGAAACTACCCAAATGACCCTGATGAAAAGTTTATATACCCTGGTGATTTTGGCCTGATAACATGCACACAAGTTGACACAAAGGGGTTTGAATGGCTATTAAATGTAACCATCCTCACCTGTGATTCGTTTGTAATTCGCTTGTAATTAGCGCATGTGTATAAAAGGTCAATGAGTTTCTGGACTTCTGACAGTCCGTTGCATCTTTCATCCAGTGCTGCACTGACGTTTCTCGATTCTGAGTCATGGGGAAAGCAAAAGAATTGTCAAAGGATCTGCGGGAAAAGGTAGTTGAACTGTATAAAACAGGAAAGAGATATAAAAAGATATCCAAGGAATTGAGAATGCCAATCAGCAGTGTTCAAACTCTAGTCAAGAAGTGGAAAAAATTAGGGGTTCTGTTGAAACCAAACCACGGTCAGGTAGACCAACTAACATTTCAGCCACAACTGGCAGGAAAAATGTGTTTGGGATGCAAAGAAAATACCACAAATAACTTCGGGTGAAATACAGAACTCTCTGAAACCATGTGGTGTGACTGTTTCAAGATGCACTTTAAGAAAGATGGGCTGCATGGTTATGTCGCCAGAAGAAAGCCATTACCACGCAAATGCCTCAAAGTATCCCGCTTACAATACGCCAAACAACACAAGAGACAAACCTCAAACCTTCTGGCACAAAGTCATTTGGAGTGATGAGACCAAAATTTTGATTTTGCCCACAACTATTAACACTTCATTTGGAGAGGAGTCAACAAGGCCTATGATGAAAGGTACACCATTCCTACTGTGAAACTGATGTTTTGGGGATGTGTGAGCTACAAAGGCAAAGTTAATGGCAAGATGAATGCAGTATGTTATCAAAAAATACTGGAGGAACATTTGCATTCATCAGCCAGGAAGCTGCGCATGGAACGTACTTGGACATTCCAACATGACAATGATCCAAAACACAAGGCCAAGTCGACCTGTCATTGGCTACAGCAGAATAAAGTGAAGGTTCTGGAGTGGCCATCTCAGTCTCCTGACCTCAATATCATTGAGCCACTCTAGGGAGATCTCAAATGTGCAATTCATGCAAGACAGCCCAAGAATTTACAGGAACTGGAGGCTTTTTGCCAAGAGGAATGGGCAGCTTTTCCACCTGAGAAGATAAAGAGCCTCATCCACAAATACCACAAGAGACGTCAAGCTGTAATTGATGTTAAAATACACGGTATTAAGAATTGGGGTATGTAAACGCATGATCAGGGTCATTTGGCTAGTTTCTGTTGTCATAATGATTTAAAAAGAGTAAACACATTTGATTGATAATAAATGGCTTCAGCCAAACACTAGCCATGAGTGAAAGAAAAGTTTTTGTGTTATCATTCATATTCTCTGAAAAATGGCCAAGAAATCATAAAGTCTTCCAGGGTATGTAAACTTATGAGCACAACTGTATATCCCAATTAGGGAAGCAATACATGATTGCAAATTAGCGTGATTGTACATTTATGTGAGACAGATAAACAGTAAAAGCACTATAACTATGCTGTAGTGGTTATTTATAATGTCATTCATATTATTGTTTTGTTATCATGTTCAGCCAACAAAGACTATTGGGAGTATTACAGAGTAATGTCTGCTATTCTGCAGTGTTAAACATTAAACATTTACAGTTAGAGCTTGATTACATATCAAATATAATTTTACGTTCAACTGGTATCTTATAATATTGAGCTGTATGTAGATCTGTTTATTGTTTAGTTATGGTAATGATGTATATTGAAGGTAGAGTTGTATACACTAGTTCAGTGTTTGTCAACTCCAGTCCTCAAGGTCACGTCATGTCTTTATGATTTCGCTCAGATGAAACGGCTGTGTTAATTACAAAGGTGATCACATCACCTGTACAAAATAATGGCAAGCCTGAAAACATGACCTGTTATGGCGCCTTGAAGACTGGAGTTGAGAACACTACACTAGTTGCTTAGCAATCAGAACTCCTATCTTTAAAAACTCAAGGACATGAGTTCCAATCCCAAACATGCTATCAACTGTCTAAAGTTTCAAGGGCACATTTACAAACACATAATAGCACTTATGCATTTGCCATTGTCACTTCAGCCAGGTGTTGACCTATTTGGGATTTGAACCCATCAAATTAGTTACTAACCAATAGCTCAAACCACTAAGCTACCTTGATCAGTACAATTAGAGCAGAATATACCACTGATACATGATCAAATAATGAACATAGATAACTAGAACTCCATACTAACCTAAAGTACTAAAAAGCTTTTTGAAATATGCAAAAGTCCAACGTTGGTAATTGGTACCATCAACCAGTAGCAGTGCATTATTCCCAAAATATGTTAGTACAATCTTGTAGAAATGGCTTACGAAATATCTCAAAGAGGGACACGACACAACACAACTTCACTTTACTTCACAACTCCACACACCCACAACGGCCCACGGTGTAATGGGGTCTATATATAGCATATTATGGTGCGTGCGCTTGTTCACAATCGCGTATTTATGTGCGCATGTTCGCCAATGAGACCCTCTGATCACAAAATGGCAGAGGTGGAGGATCAGCTTATGTTGGCAGTGGCGGTACTTGGTGCCTTTTGCGAGGCAGCCGAGCAGGAGGCAGTACAGGAAATTGATGCACCTGTGGCTCACCTTCGCCAGCCACAGCTTTTTACCCCATGGGCATATATGGGGTTTCCCCTCAAATCCATACCAAACCCTTATTCGAGCATGCAGCCTGGAGGTCAGGATGGGGGTATGAGCGAGCGCCCCCCAAACCATACCAGACCACATGCCTTCAACATGGGGAGGGTGCTTTGGGGTGTTCCCCAGAGCACCTTGTTCCCATGTTGATGGGGACAAGGGCCTCTTCCCGACAACCCGGGCAGGTGGTTGTTGGGGCCTGCGGGCAGGGGGCTTATCGGAATCTGGAATATTTAAAAAGGGGACGCCCAGATCCCAGCCCCCCCTAGGTGAATGGTTATCGGGTACATCGTAACCCTACCCATTCACCCAAAAAGTCTCCAAAAATTAGGGATGAGCCGAACACCCCCTGGTTTGGTTCGCACCAGTACTTGCGAACAGGCAAAAAATTTGTGCGAACACCATTAAAGTCTATGGGACACAAACATGAAAAATCAAAAGTGCTCATTTTAAAGGCTTATATGGTTTAGGGGCCTGGGTTCTGCCCCAAGGGACATGTATCGATGCAAAGAAAAGTTTTAACAACTGATGTTTTTCAGGAGTAGTTATTTTAATAATAAAGTGAAACAATAAAAATGAAATATTCCTTTAAATATCATGCCTGGGGGGTCTCCTTAGTCTGCCTGTAAAGTAGCGCATCTTTCCCATGTTTGTAACAGTACCACAGAAAAATTTCATTTCTAAAGGAAAAAATGTCATCTAAAACTGCTTGTGGCTGCAATGAATTGTGGGTTTCCGCCAATATAGATGAAAATCATTGAAAAAAAACGGCATGGGTTCCTCCCCCTTCCAGTCCTTTACCAGACCCTTTGGGTCTGGTATGAATATTAAGGGAAACTCTGCACCAAAATTTACCAAAAAATTGTGCATACCAGACCCATATCTGAGCACGCAACCTGGCAGGCTGCAGGAAAAGGGGGAGTGAGAGACCACCCCCCTGAACCATACCAGGTCACATGCCCTCAACATGGGGAGGGTGTTTTTGGGTCAAGAGCCTCTTCCCCACAACCCTTGCCCAGTAGTTGTGGGGGTCTGCAGGCGAGGAGCTTATCGGAATCTGGAAGCCCCCTTTAACAAGGGGACCCTCAGATCCCTTCCCCTATGTGAATGGGTATCGGGTACATTGTACCCTTACACATTCACCAAAAAAAGTGTCACAAAAGTAAAAGTGACAGTAAACAGTTTTGAACAATTCCTTTATTTAAAAATAAAAATAAAAAATGTCCCGTAATGTAAATCTATCTTCGATCGCAGTGCAGATGATCCGAGAAAAAAAAAATATTGAAAAACTCTGCCTTGATGGGAGGCGTCCCGCCGACTGCAACCTTTTTGCCCTGACAGCTATATGACCCCAACCCCTTCTGACATCATTTATATGCAATAAATATTTGAATTTACCTTACGGGCTTCACTATTGTGGCTGTTTCCTTCCTTTATTCCGTGGGAGACCTTTTTTAGCACACCACATTGATTTGGTTCTGTGAATCCTGTTACCAACAATCTATTGAAGATTTTTGGATCTGGTCTTCCGCCATCGCATTCGTCAAGCTTTATTACCAACCTCTGGCATCATATGATAACATCGCTCACTAACTACATCTTTCTGGTAAGCAGTTTGAGATCACAAGAGTTTGGAGTGTTCTTTTTGGGTTTTTTGATGCACTGAACTTTGGTGGAAGACTCACTTCATATCATCATACAAGTTGATGTTTGTTTAATTGATGGACTTTCAATTGTTTCAATAATCACTTTCATAGTACATTTTTTGGTATAGCGCTACACTTTGGATTTTATATTTTATTAGTTTGCCTATCAACAAACTGTGTTAGCTGCCATTACACTATTCTTTTGGAATTAGCGCAGATATTTCGTTCACCACGTTTTATACATTCTTTTTACCCTTGTCATTAAATGGATATACTTCTACATTGTGTTACAGCCTGCCTCACTCAAAGTCCCATACTTTATTTTTTGTATACATAATACAGAATTTCATGGCTGTTCAATGTCTAAAAAATGGACAATGAGCCAGAAAAATGGGAGTTCTCTGAACTGAAAATAGTGACCAGCTGTTGAGGTCGCTGACTTGACTTCCCGTTTCTATAAAGCATAATGACACAATCATTATTCTGTTCTTTTTATAGCCTACAACTATTAAAATGTTGAAACTTTTATAAAAAAAGACACAGTAATATACAATAGGTATTGTAAATTCAATTTTTTTTTTATTAGAAAACAAAACATATGGCTTTATAAAAACACATATTTCAGATGCAAAATGCTAAATATATAATACAATATATAATACAATAAATACTAGAATATATAAAATATTAATGGCTCCCTGATAAGTGTTTCTTTAAAGGCTCACATAGATTATCCAATGTATGGCCCCAGGGCTAAGCTATGACCCATGGCAGTATGTTTTCAGTGCTCCAGTCTACTCTAGCTACAGATTCCTGGATGTCAAAGAAAAAAAAAATCTGAAAATCCATTATGTTAGCTGAAATATATGTTAGCTACCTATTCCCACTCACATGCCTGTTCTGGAAGCTAACTCTTAATCTCAGAAGGAGTGGTTTTATGGCTTTTAGAAGTTGTGGACACAGTGCCATAGAGGCTGGAAGAGTGGATTAGGAGACTACTAGAGGAAGCACAGGTAGTGTATACTTTATACTGCCTTCAGTGTGTGTGCTAGCCTGCTTTTTGAAATCCTAAATCTTTGAGTGGATATGTTTTATAGAAGTACAGTATGTGCCTGTTCTCATTATTCTCACTATTTAAGATTTGGGAGCAAAGAAAGAGAAGCCTGGAGCAAAAATAATAAAATAAAAATAGCTGAGGACTGACATGACAGGGGAAACAGGGTACATAAAATAAGAGGGTTCACTTGATTGGGAGAGCCGTAGGGGAGGAGGGAACAGAGTTAAAAGAAGCTGGACCCTCCCCAGCATCACCACAGCATGCAGGAGCAAGATGCAGGTGACATGGCCGAAGTGGAGCAGCTTCTGGCTCAGCTGAGGGTCGAGGCTGCAGCCAGGGGAGCTGGATGGCCTCAGGCACAGCTAGCACCAGTGCTCGGCGAGCAGGCCATGGATGCCAATATTGGGGGCTCCAGAGCACTTCTCCCTGGACTCCTCCCCCAGAGCTCAGGGTCCCAGGAGGAATCCCCCCACAGACAGAGCTTGGTGGGTGCTCCGGGAGCACCGGAGCAGCCTCAAGGCCCACCCGGCAGTAGGAAGAGGAGTGCACGGGCTCTGCCCCTGGCAATGAATTAGCGGGGCGGGGCCTCGGCAGGGGAATTGTTCAGCTGCGGCCGCCGGGCCCTCCACTGCCACGGCTGGTGGCTACTCACCAGGAGGCAGCCACAGTGTACTGCACTGTGGATGGAGGCAAGAAAGAAGACCTTCGAGAGCCCCCCGGGCCCAGGCAAGGCGACGCAGAAGTCGGTGGGTGGATCCGGCGAGGAGGTGGGGCCAGCTGCTGCTCTGTTCCTCTGCATCCAGGAATGCTTCCCCTGGAGGGCTGTCGTTTGATGGTGGCAGGATGTCGATGCAAAGTTCAGAAGGTGAACTGTTGGTGTCGGAAGAGGAGCCCCAGAAATGGTGGCGGGACCTTCGGCTGGTCGGACCCTTCCTAGGCAGCCCGGTAAGTCCATTTTAAACCTTTCTAATTCTGGGTAGTCTGAGGGTGAAAAGGAGGTGGTTCTTAGGGGTGGGCCTAGGTCACGGAGGGAAGGGTTGGACACGCGGGCGAGTTTTTGCCTGCTGTTGTGGAGATCGCGGCGCAGGGGCAATATGCGTGAGCAGGTAAGACAACAGCGGAAGACAAGGCTGGGATGGCAGGGGAGGCCGCTAGCAAACAGGAAGCCATTCGATTAGCTGACTCGGCAAAATGTGAGGTGTATGTGTGTTTTGAGGGGCCCCCAGGGCCACCTTTGTAAAGGTCAGTATGTGGAACTGTTCTCACTGCTGCCGCTCTGTTCGGCACTCTTCTGTTACCTGGATGCCATCGGAGAGACCTACAGAGTCTATGGGGACACGGCCTGGCTGAGGTACGACGAGCAGTTCTGGCAACAGAAGGCGATACGCCCGTCCTTGAGGTGGAACCACAAGGACATTCGTTTGTGGATATGGCTTATGACCCGGGAGGAATCTGATGCAGTTTGTGGATGCGGCTTATGACCTCGGCACAGGCCCCGAATCTGTTTTTTCAAGGGGGGCCAGTGGAGCTTCTACCCCTGGACAATCGGCTAGAAAAAAAAGGGGTTTGTTGGCAGTACAACGAGAGTTTGTGCAAGTTTGGGGGGCTTGACGGTACAAGCACAAGTGCTCTGGTTGAGGAGGTGCCCAACCCTTGTCCCACTGCTTCAAGCAAGGGAAGGGTTTTGCCGGGGAGTCTGCTAACAAAAGGGACGACGCCGGTGAGGGTGGAAAGGATGCTGCCTTTTCTCGATAGATACCCTGACAGGGAGGCGGCATGGTTATCGGACATGAGTTTCTCTGAGGGATTCCGTGTACCTTGTGCGTTGGCCGAGGCGCCTCCAGTGTCACGTAACTTGCGCTCTGCCCCACAACATTCTGAAGTGATTTCTAACAAACTACGGAAGGAAGTTGCGTTGGGCCACATGTGTGGCCCTTTCCCTTCACTACCTTTAGCGGATTTGGTTATCTCTCCCTTAGGGGTCATGCTGAAGAAGGAGCCCAATAAATTTAGGCTCATTCACCACCTTTCCTTCCCTAAGGGGGGGTCGGTCAAGGATACAATTGACTCGGAGGCGTGTGCGAAAGCTACACTTCCTTCGATGCAGCTGTGTCCTGGGTGCGACATTACGGGCAGGGGGGCACTGATGGCCAAATCCGATATTGAGTCAGCTTTTAGACTGCTTCCAGTTCACCCGGATAGCTTTCGGTTGCTAGGATGTCATTGGAACGAGGAGTTCTACGTTGATCGCTGCCTTCCCATGGGATGCTCGATCTCCTGTGCTTTATTTGAGCAGTTCAGCTCTTTTGTGGAGTGGGTGGTTCGTGATGTATCTGGAGGGAATTCTATCATCCATAACTTGGATGACTTCCTTTATGTGGGCCCGGCGTTCTAAAGGATTTGCGCGGTGCTACTGGAGCCGACCACAGTCCTTAGTTTCTTGGGCATTGTGTTGGACTCCAGCGCCATGGAGCACCTGTGGTGCTGGCTGTGGAGTTGTGGGTGAGTCTTTCAGGGACCTGAAAGTGTGCTTCCACGGGGACAATCTAGGGGTAGTACAGGTCATCAATAAGGTCTCAGCCTCGTCTCCGTCTCAAACACTTGGTGTTCATATGTCTGCAGTTAAATGTTTTTATTTATGCAGTTCACCTGACGCTGACGCTTTGTCTCGTTTCAGTGGGACAGATTCCGGGAGTTGGCACCAGCAGTGGAGCAACGCGGGGTTCCTTGTCACGACTGGCTGTGGAAGATTGCCTTGGGGTCCTCTCCGGATGGATCAGAAGGTCATTAAGTGAGGAGACCCAGGCTACATAAATTAAGGTATAGCAAGAATGGCTGTTGTTGGTGCATCAAGCAAAGGTGGACCAGTTGGGCCCAGAAGTGCGATTGCTAGTTCTGTACTTTGTCTCGCGGAACCTTGAAAATGGCATGTCAGTGTCTGGATTGGAGAAAAAACTAGCAGGTTTGGCATTTCTATTCAAATTGCAGGGTTGCCAGGACTTCACTAAGGATTTTTGGGTGAGGCAATCGTTGAAGAGGAATCAACGCTCTCGTAAGCGCAGGGACTCTAGGCGCCCTGTGCTGATTGAGATCCTGTGGAGGGTTTTAGCATAGTTGGTTGGTTTAGGTTCATTGGCCTACGGGGCTTCATTGCTCCAGGCGGCTTTCTCCCTGGCAATTTTTGGTTCTTTCAGGAATCGGCAAACTGGTTAGCCCGTCCAAGAAGGTACAAGGGGGTATGTTGGCCTAGGAGGTCAACTGCAGGGAGGATAGGGTATGCCTAGTTCTGCACAGATCCAAAACGGATCAGGCGGGCAAGGGGATGAAGGTTCAAGTCTATTCGTTACCGGGTTTGCCATTATGTCCGGTGGGGGATGTGAAGGGGTCTCTAGAGGTGTGCCGGAGTTGGCGGGGTCATTTTTGATACATGCCAACGGGTCCCCATTGTCCAGATTCCAATTAATTTCTGTTTTCCGGAAATGTTTAAGGGCGCTAGGTTTGGAGGAAAAATTATTTTCATCTCATTCCTTTCGTATAGGGGCGGCTACGGAAGCTGCGAGGTTTGGGTTGGATTCTAAAGCGGTCAAGCGCATTGGTAGGTGGGAATTGCATAGGTTTTAGCTGTACATTCGTCCTCACCTTTTGGTTGAGTAAATAGGAGGGGGAGCTTATGGGGCATGTTTGGGTGGATATGATTGTACGGAGTGCCTGTTGATGTTATTTGTGGTGTGTTTTTCTTCTCTTTCAGGTGGAGTGCAAGCCCTGGACTTGATATTGGGCCACTCGTACGTGTTTTGGGGGGCCAAAAGAGCAGACGTTAGGCTTGAGGGGAGACAATTGGGTATTTCTAGACAAGAAGCTTGTGTCCGTTGGTTGGGAGTACCGGGCATGCTATGGAGTAGGATGGTGCCAGGAAGTGCATCACTTTGCACGACAGGATAGGCAGCTGGACATTTTGGTGCTACACGCAGGCGATAATGATTTGGGGTGAGGTTAATGTTGGACATAATGCGGCATATAAAATTTGATTTCCTGAAGCTCCGCATGGCCTTCCCGAAGATGATTGTGTGGTCTGATATTATCGCTCTGATGACTTGCCGATTGGCTAGATCAGTAGAGAGGCTCAATAATGCTTGTAAAAAGGTTAACAGGGATGTTAGCAGATTTGTGGTTGGGAATGGGAGGCTGGCTATCAGGCACTTAGAGCTGGAGGTGAATACTTGGAGATACCTTCGAGGTGACGGGGTACACCTCAATGCAGTGGGGATTGAGATGTGGGCGCTGGGGTTGTAGGATGGCATCCAGAGAGCGTTGAGGGAGTGGAGGGGCACCCAAGGGTAAGGTTTTTCCCTTGGGCACTGTGGCGGGTGTTGGTCTTTGCGGGTGAATGAAGACACCTCGGAAGGAAGAGTTCGGGACCCATCGGTGGTATGGGTCCCGACGGTGGTATTGCAGTTAACAGTGGTTTAGCTGGAAGTTGGTTAATGGGTGCACTGCGGTCAGTGGGTTGTCTCCGAGCCAGCATGCTGGCTAGAGGCCTATTATCATATTTGAAAGGTACCGCAGTGCAGTATTAAACAGATGGTATTTTGGGTTCCTGCAAAGACCAACGCTAGTAATGACTAATGTTTTTTTTGTAACAGATGTTTTACGGTTATGTTCATTTTAAATTTAATTGGTTAATAAAAGAGGCTGCTACGGCCAATATTTACTCCAACTTGGTGTGGTCTTGTTTAATGGGTAATGGTCTGGAATTTGGAGTATGGGGTTATACAATGGTTAAGTAAACTAAAACATTTGGACTCCACCTCTACTTAGTTGCCAAAAATTTGAATATATTCCTTATAAACTTTTTGGCTGAGCTGATGTTCCACCATAGCCAATTTTGCCTTGGAAGACCACAGCACTACATCTAATTATGACATCCTCATTAAAGCAAATAGTTACCGAGCTACATTTAGTTTGTTAAACTACTGTGTATCATAAATAATCGCTAATAAAAAAACATGTTTTCACCTTTTTTTCATACAATGACTTTTGAAATGACTTTGTAATACTTGTAAGAGATTTTAGTGATTTAATTTACAAATACTTAACTGTTAATTAGCAGTACATATACCAGTTAAATTTACATTGCAGTAAATGGCATGTATGGTACAGTTGGTCAATACAGAAAATTAGAGACAATTCCAGGGAAAAAATGGTATACCAATATGTACAGTATATAAAAATAACTTCAAGACATAGGAATCAGTCCTGTTTATGGGAATCAGTGACACTTAGGGGGTTATTTACTAAAGACAACTCCACTTTTCACTGCAAGCGCACTTGGAATTGCAGTTGCTGTAGATCTAAGGGAGACATGCAAGGAAAATAAAAAAACAGCATTTTTGCTTGCACATGATTGGATGATAAAATCAGCAGAGCTTCCTCTCATTTCAGGTCTTCCCCTCAGATCTACAGTGACTGCACTTCCAAGTACACTTGCACTTGTAGAGCAAAGTGGATTTGCCTTTAATAAATCAACCCCTTAATAATCATTTTTCTACAGATCAGCTCTTATCTGCCTATTAATTTTTCGAAATTACTTAAATAGTGAGACATTTATATTACGATTATAAAATGTGTATATCGGAAGATTTATGTTTTCTATTGGCACTTGTGAGCCTGTAAAATCTTTAATATGGCCCACCTTGACTACTGATTGCTGCTTGTTGTTGCATCAGGTTGAGCTAGTCTGTAACTGAGGCATTTTTACCCTTCTGGACTAACAGTACATTTTGTCAGCATTGACAAATATACAATATGTATCATTATTGCTAATCTTAGCTGTCAAAAGTACCCATTTAGAGTTATTTTTATGTGCTGTAAATGGTAACAAGTTTCTCCTTTTTTTTTTATATAATTGATAGTGGCAAGTTCTTCCTTTGACTACTATGAACACAAGAGATAAGTAAAATTAGTAAAATTAGTTGCTAATAGTGGGTTAAATCAATTTCTAATATAAAGCTTACACTTTATATTTACCTATTCTTTTGGCTCTGCAGGACAGAAGAAAATATTCACTTGGTCTTCCTCCCACCCCACCCTCCAGATCATGAACTCTTTATGCTCTCCCCATTGTTTTCCGTTCAGCCACTAGGATCATGGAAAGAAAGTCAGCTCAAAACTGACTTGTCAGAGGTTACACAAAACTTTGAATTCCTTCCCAGGCCCCAGCAGGGCTCACCTACTGATGTCACATAGCAGAGAGTGAGTGTGACTATCTCTACCTTGGTATATCAGATTGTCATCCAAACACAGTGTCACGGGGAGCAAGAAAGGGTGAGTACATGCTGCTGCAGGGAAATGGCGGGAATGGACTCTATGTGAATATTTCCATCGCACTTGGTTTACATTAAAGCATAAATAAAATAGTGATGACTTCTGACCATCCTGTGTCACCTCATCATCCACTAGCTGGTGGGTACTATAGCCTTTTCATTCAGAAATTATGGAGCTCCAGTGAGTATTATTACACTGGTATGAAGGTACTTAACCTCCTAATACGATGATACAAATAGTGGGAAATGTTACTGTTTGCATGGGGTAGTTTTGGGGGAAAGCTCTTCCATCGTTGTAAAAACATAATAACATGGACATATAACGCGTCACTTCACTAAAGCAAATATGTTTTATTGCTACCTTGCTGTGTTCCCATTGTGGTAATCTCCCCTCTTTTCCTGTCCCGGTGACAAAACAACAAGTGAAAGAAATCAATAAAAACGTTTAGATTTTGTTCCACATTATTATGCCCTATCCTCATTTCCCAATACTGATGTTTCTGATTTGTTGTCTTCTACTTTTACTGTGGGCTAATTTCAGCATTATGTTCTAAGTTATAAAGAATCATTTTATATATAAAGAGCCTTCTGAGCACTTGAGAAACTATAATCAACATGAAAATGTCACACATTTTTGCTTATAATGCAAACAGTCACTATTTATGTACTTCAAAGGATGCAATACAAAGATACTTCATTTAAAACAGACTAAAGAAAATGGTAATAAAGAAATGGAATGCATTCCATATACACACTTTTCACCCTGCCCGTTTTAATGAAACATCAGAGTAATAAAGAACAAAAACTACTGTATATAAGATAAAGATATTTGCATAGAAATATAAAATAATTTAATATTAAGCATATGCAACCATGTAGCCACCAGAAGCAAAGATAAGTCTTTTTAAGCTCTGAGTCAATCACATACAGAGCTCACATAGATGAGACTCTCCCCAACCCCATGTGACAGCATTGGACGAATCACCAAGCACCAGAGCTGTCAATCGTAGAGGAGTGAATCATACTATCTTCATATCCAGCATTTCACTTTGTTCTCAGCCAGTGGCGTAACTACACATGCACACACACATACATATATGCACGCACACACACACACAGACAGACATACATGCATCGTGCACACACACACAGACATACATGCGTGCGCACACACACACACATGCCTTATGCATTGCACACACATGCATGCACAGACACACACAGACATACATGTGCACACACACACACATGCATCATGAACACACACATACATGCATCATGCACACACACAGACATACATGTGCACACACACACACACATGCATCATGAACACACACATACATGCATCATGCACACACACAGACATACATGTGCACACACACATGCATCATGAACACACACATACATGCATCATGCACACACACAGACATACATGTGTGCGCACACACACACATGCATGTATCATGCATTGCACACACATGCATGCACAGACACACACATACATCATGCGCACACACACAGACATACATGCACGTGCACACACACACATGCATCATGAACACACACATGCATCATGAACACACACATGCATCATGCGCACACACATGCATCATGAACACACACATGCATCATGAACACACACATGCATCATGCGCACACACATGCATCATGAACACACACATGCATCATGCGCACACACATGCATCATGAACACATACATGCACCATGCATTGCACACACAGACACACACATACATCATGCACACACACACACACACACACACACATGTATGATGCACATACATACAGATACAGTAGATAATCTTATATAAAAAAAAACGAGTCCTACATGCACTCTCACATACATGCACACACACACATACATATATGCACGCACACACACACACAGACAGACATACATGCATCGTGCACACACACAGACATACATGCGTGCACACACACACACACACACATGCATCATGCATTGCACACACATGCATGCACAGACACACACAGACATACATGTGCACACACACACACACATGCATCATGAACACACACATACATGCATCATGCACACACACAGACATACATGTGCACACACACACACACACATGCATCATGAACACACACATACATGCATCATGCACACACACAGACATACATGTGTGCGCACACACACACACATGCATGTATCATGCATTGCACACACATGCATGCACAGACACACACATACATCATGCGCACACACACAGACATACATGCGCGTGCACACACACACATGCATCATGAACACACACATGCATCATGAACACACACATGCATCATGCACACGCACATGCATCATGAACACACACATGCATCATGCGCACACACATGCATCATGAACACACACATGCATCATGAACACACACATGCATCATGAACACACACATGCTTCATGAACACACACATGCATCATGCGCACACACATGCATCATGAACACATACATGCATCATGCATTGCACACACAGACACACACATACATCATGCACACACACACACACACACACATGTATTATGCACACACATACAGATACAGTAGATAATCTTATATACAAAAAAAAAAAAAAAAAACGAGTCCTACATGCACTCTCACATACATGCACACACACATACATATATGCACGCACACACACACACACAGACAGACATACATGCATTGTGCACACACACAGACATACATGCGTGCGCGCACACACACACACATGCATCATGCATTGCACACACATGCATGCACAGACACACACAGACATACATGTGCACACACACACACGCATGCATCATGAACACACATACATGCATCATGCACACACACAGACATACATGTGCACACACACACACATGCATCATGAACACACACATACATGCATCATGCACACACACAGACATACATGTACACACACACACACACACACACATGCATCATGAACACACACATACATGCATCATGCACACACACAGACATACATGTGTGCGCACACACACACACACATGCATGTATCATGCATTGCACACACATGCATGCACAGACACACACATACATCATGCGCACACACACAGACATACATGCGCGTGCACACACACACATGCATCATGAACACACACATGCATCATGAACACACACATGCATCATGCGCACACACATGCATCATGCGCACACACATGCATCATGAACACACACATGCATCATGAACACACACATGCATCATGCGCACACACATGCATCATGAACACACACATGCATCATGAACACACACATGCATCATGCGCACACACATGCATCATGAACACATACATGCATCATGCATTGCACACACAGACACACACATACATCATGCACACACACACACACACACACACACACATGTATGATGCACACACATACAGATACAGTAGATAATCTAGACATAGACATACATGCGCGTGCACACACACACATGCATCATGAACACACACATGCATCATGAACACACACATGCATCATGCACACACACATGCATCATGAACACACACATGCATCATGCGCACACACATGCATCATGAACACACACATGCATCATGAACACACACATGCATCATGAACACACACATGCTTCATGAACACACACATGCATCATGCGCACACACATGCATCATGAACACATACATGCATCATGCATTGCACACACAGACACACACATACATCATGCACACACACACACACACACACATGTATTATGCACACACATACAGATACAGTAGATAATCTTATATACAAAAAAAAAAAAAAAAACGAGTCCTACATGCACTCTCACATACATGCACACACACATACATATATGCACGCACACACACACACACAGACAGACATACATGCATTGTGCACACACACAGACATACATGCGTGCGCGCACACACACACACATGCATCATGCATTGCACACACATGCATGCACAGACACACACAGACATACATGTGCACACACACACACGCATGCATCATGAACACACATACATGCATCATGCACACACACAGACATACATGTGCACACACACACACATGCATCATGAACACACACATACATGCATCATGCACACACACAGACATACATGTACACACACACACACACACACACATGCATCATGAACACACACATACATGCATCATGCACACACACAGACATACATGTGTGCGCACACACACACACACATGCATGTATCATGCATTGCACACACATGCATGCACAGACACACACATACATCATGCGCACACACACAGACATACATGCGCGTGCACACACACACATGCATCATGAACACACACATGCATCATGAACACACACATGCATCATGCGCACACACATGCATCATGCGCACACACATGCATCATGAACACACACATGCATCATGAACACACACATGCATCATGCGCACACACATGCATCATGAACACACACATGCATCATGAACACACACATGCATCATGCGCACACACATGCATCATGAACACATACATGCATCATGCATTGCACACACAGACACACACATACATGCAGCAAGGGGCCCGGTCGCCATGGCGATCGCAGCGACCCCTATAGTTCCGCCACTGTTCTCAGCAGTGAAATGAACAGAGAGGTAGCTCAGGGAAGTTAAAGTGACCCTGCCACTACAGGTTAAAAAGTATGTAAAAAAGATGCTGTATACTTACTTTTGTGGAGTCCTGTATGTTAAAACTCCACCCTGTTGCTGATCACTAGCTTCTACAGGTATTCAACTCTTCAGATGTGATGAATACCTGCTCCCCCATGGCGCACTGTGGTTCCTCACACCAGTTTGTAGGTACTATAGTTGATGGAAATCAGCAACGTGGTGAAGTTTTAACACCTGGGCGGCCCTGTAGTGACAGGGTCATTTTAGATATAAGATTATGTGGGGGCAGACTTCAAATTGAACCTCTTCTTTCACTCTTCAAGCATATCGTAGGTTTACATCAATAGAAATATAAAGTGATTCAACTCTTTAATGCAACAAGAAGGTTTGAAGGGAACGTATTACAGTGGGGAGTATTTGGAATGTCATAGATGACCAGCTTCAGAAAATGCTGGTTGTCTGGGTGTCCTGCTGATACAATATTTTCAATAGTTTGAATCACTGACCCAGAAGTAGGCAGAGAAAGAGTTCTAATTGTACTTGCATGCTTATTCTCATACTGAGACTAACACTGTTGAAGCCAAAAACAGGCCCTCAACAAGCACTTTAAGAAGGTCAGCAATGTAATCCTCCACATTTCTCCCAGTACCCAGAATAAGTGTCCCTTTGAAATATTTCCCCTCTAGTTTTTACCCAGTTTTTGCTCAGTAGAAGTCTGTGGAGCACTGTGCATGCATGGGCATGAAAGTGAAGACTTACATGCAAACCAACCTTGGAACTGCTGTTGTTGGACTAAGTTAAGTATGTATCTGTGCAGGAGAAGGAGGTCCGGTTAAGTCAAGGGGCAGGGGGCAAGTGGGATAAGTGCGCTTATTCTGTGAATAGTATGTTTAAAGAAGAACTAAAGTCAGAGCATACACTTTTAGTTTATAACATTAGCATTGTAATAGCAATGCTAATGTTAGAATTTGATTGTAGTAGCAACAAAAGTTATTTTTGACAATCCAGTATAATATCCTTTTATGTTGACATTGCTGCCTATCTACTAGTTATCTCAAACCACAACTTCCTAGATTCCCTGCATGCTTCACAGTTTGTCCTCTACTCATTCTTTTGGTTTACTTTTGATTTCATATTCATATTCATTTTCAAATCCTATGATACCTTCCTGCGTGAAAGCAAGAATGATGTCACATGTGGTATGTTTCCTGTACTGACTGTGCCTCCTGAAACGCCTCCTCTAAGAACATCCAGATGTTTAGTTGTAGTTCAGACAGCAAGCGGTGTAAAATGGGAGACACTGCAGCCCAAATTCACAATACATAGTGAATATGCATTACTGCTTTCAAGGACATACATGTGTGGGGTTTTTCAAAATGTAATTGTTTAAACTTTAAGATCATTCAGATTATTAGGAGTAGGCTAGATATAATTGAAATTCAGTGTGCAAATTATTATTTGATTTTAAAATTTGACCATAGTTACACTAAATCAGAGATGAATGTTCATGAAATTAAAATTCTCAATATTTTTGAATTCACTTAGCTTATAATTTAAGACTATCTTAAAAATATAAGAACAAAAGAGAAATGTGATTTTATTTGCTTTGCACAATAACAAGTAACAGTGGGTAAAGAGACTAAGACAACACATAGTAAGGAGCCCCATGATTTATGATGACTACCCTTCACAGTAGAAAAAACATTATTCATTTATTATTTTTGTGATAAAGTATTGGCCATTGGTAGCATTTTGGTTTTGCATTTTAAGGATCTAGCTATTAACTTTTTAAATGTACAAGAATAAAAACACACAGTATCACATTGTATGTCCTGTATATGTGAAGCAGGAACGTGCAGTCAGGGGAGGCAGGTGAGGCAAAAAACAAAACAAAAAAAAAAAACGATTGAGCTTCGAGGGTGGTAGCTTGGCTACCTGGAGTCACAGAGACCCAAAATTTGCGGGGTAGGTAGCTAAAGACCTACCCCACCACTGGTCAAAATTCCAGAGATACGGGTTCTGGAGATACGGGGCTCCTTGTGCAGCCTGTCAGAAGCTACATACAGAGTGGCCAGTTTAAATACAAGCTAGCACACTCTGTTTGCAGCAGACTGAGAGCATGAGCTCACAGTGCCTCTCACTTCTTTTCAAAAGCAATGAGCTTAATGGACAGCTTGGAGGAGTTAAGTACCATTGGCCCCAGCTGTCCAATAAAAATGCTGCAGTGGAGGCTGTCCCCTCACTGCAGTGTCATAGAAGGGGGCATGTGCCTAAAAGACAAATGGTCCCTTCCAGCCCAGCCCTCTTAACTTCAAGGAAAAAACATGGTTTATGGGTATAAGATTTACCTATAATACCATGATTTTTTCACACAGTTGAGAGGGAGAATGAGAATCTTCTGCTCCTGAAAAGGTACTGTTGTAATCAAGCTAAATCATATATTTTTATGCTATATGTTATAACATAATAATGAATTATTTATCTATTTACTGTGAAATTATAACTTCAGTTATAACTTCAAACATCAGTAATTTGTCTGTTAAACCATCTGCTTGAGTACAGTTTTTGAAAATATAGTAAATTACCTTAAGAACCATATATAATAATTATTTGCATATTACTTATGGTAATGAACCCCTTGCCACCTAGGCCAATTCTGAAACTTCTCTCCTACATGTAAAAATCATAATTTTTTTGCTAGAAAATTACTCAGAACACCCAAACATTATATATATTGTTTTAGCAGACACCCTACGGAATAAAATGGTGGTCGTTGCAACTTTTTATGTTACACAGTATCTGTGCAGCAATTTTTTAAACACTTTTTTTTAGAAAGAAACTGTTTAGTGACACAATTTTTTTGTATACTACGAAAGATGATGTTACGCCGAGTAAATAGATAACTAACATGTTACACTTTAAAATTGCGCACATTATTTCTCTAATGTTCGCAGTGTATGTAACCTGTGTGTATCTGGCTCTGATACTAGCCATTGTCTCACCAGCCACTGACCTCGCCGCATGGGAGGGCACCTTCAAACTCCCATTTATTTATTTGTTTTTCTACTGTTGAGCCTGTGAAGGATACTGGTACCTAATTGTGAAACCTCAGCAAATTACGTCTAGATCTGGAAACCCTTAATACGATATGTAAACAGCATTAGGTTAGTGAGTTGAAAAGCAATTTCAGTCTTGCAGTTGAGATAATAAGCTCAATATTCCAGTAAAGAACCTTAATTATTCCTTACCTTAAGGCCTATGAAAGTTAGACAGATTTTGTTTTAAATGGACAGTCCAGACAATACATAAAGTATAAAAGAGAACAAAATAATATTATGATTAGAAATAATTCAAATCCATTTCAGAAATATCATCTTAAAATAAATACCCTAAAAGTTGTATAATCTCATGTGCATACATTCTATAATAAAATATGTTTTATAATTTAAATCCATTAAATTAGGAACGTTTTTTTTTTTTCAATTTTTTTTTTTACAAAGAATCCTTGTGTTTCTTGCCCTGGGCCAGAACATCCCTTTGGTATCTTTAATGTGACTAACTTATGCTAGCTAAGTTACATATAGTTTTTATTAAAAATACGCCTTTTTTGATTTTTACATTAGCCTATAAGTAATTATTAGACCAGTTTTGGAATTCAAATACAGCTGAAGGACACCTGATTTAAAAGGAGATCATTATTATTCAGTATCATGTTTGCGGGTGGCTTCATCTTTCACATCTTCAATTGTCCAGGTCCAAAAATCTTCTTTAAATACTCCTTCAAAATGTATAAACTCTGGATAATGTTCAGCTTGTTGTTTTATCTTCTTACCCAGATTGTTAGCCACAGTAATCACATTCTGACAGGATTTAAATTAAGTATAAATTATTCCTACTTCTGTTTAGCTTAGCCTTAGAAAGCCAAAAATAAACTTAGACAAGATACATAATTAGATCAAACTGTTCCATCACTACATTTTTAGTGATGCAAACTTTTGTGTCACGATACAGCTTTTTAATTAAAGTAACTCCCACAGTACCCTGTAGTACTGGTTGTGTAAATTTGTCTCGGTTGTCTGATCCCAAAGCACTTTTATGCTTAAAGTGGAATAGGATTCCTCCCGTTGTTTTATTGTCCCGTGTCAGTCCTTGGGCATTTAGCAAGTAGTATCCATCTAAAAAGATTTCTATGCAACCATTGCGTACAGCCATGTTACCATCCTTGCGTTCTAATATTACTTCTGTATTGTTCTCTGATGCATCTATAAAAGGACAAATACAGCAATTAAATGTCAGTATCACTATATAGGTAGCACAGGAATAATGCTGAAAGAGGTAATTACAAATACACTGAGCAAAATTATAAACGCAACACTTTTGTGTTTGCCCCTATTTATCATGAGCTGAACTTAAAGATCTACGGCTTTTTCTATGTACACAAAAGGCCTATTGCTCTCAAATATTGTTCACAAATCTGTCTAAATCTGTGTTAGTGAGTCCCCAAAAAAATACCTTGTCCCCATGTTGATGGGAACAAGGGCCTCATCCCCACAACCCTTGCCCGGTAGCTGTGGGAGTCTGCAGGCAGGGGGGCTTAGAGGAATCTGGAAGCCCCATTTAACAAGGGGGCTCCTAGATCCCGCCACCCCCCCCCCCCTGTGAATAGATATCAGGTACATTGTACCCCTACTTTTCACCAAAAAAAGGTGTCAAAAAGTAAAAATGACAGGAGACAGTTTTTGACAATTCCTTTTTAAAAAAAGTGTCCCGCGATGCCCATCTATCTTCAATCACAGCGCCTATGGACTGAAAAAAAAATGGAAAAACTCTGCTTCGATGGGACTGCAGCCTTTTAATGATGAAAGCCTTCTGATGTCACATGACGTCGGAGTCACCCAACCACCGGAGACTGCGAATCTGCCACGGAGACCACTTTTATCTTAAAAAGAAACGCAGCAGCTAGCTAGTAATTTTGCTGCTCTCATTCATTACACTATGTACGGTCGGTATGTAAGCAGCCTTACATAGTGTGGTGCGTGGACTTAGCCCCCTGAGCCATGATTGGCCAAAGGCACCGATACTCGCAAAAATGGCTAGTATCTGCGCCGATACTGATATATCCCATAGATGACCGCCGGGTCCCGCAATCTCTCGCGAGAGACACACAAATCCCGGTTCTTTCAGGGGAGTAGAGACAGATCGTGTGTTCATACTAAGTATGAACATCGATCTCTCTCTCCTCCTAGACAGTCCCATCCCCCTACAGTTAGAACAAACCTAGGGAACACAGTTAACCCCTTGATTGCCCCCTAGTGTTAACCCCTTTCCTGCCAGTGACATTTATACAGTAATCAGTGCATTTTTATAGCACCGATCGCGGTACAATTGTCAATGGTCCCAAAAAATTAGAATTTGTCAAAAGTGTCCAATTTGTCCGCTGCAATAATCGCAGTCACGATTAAAAAAAAAAAAAAAGATCGCTGCCATTACTAGTAAAAAAAAAAAAATTCCATAACTCTATCCCCTAAATTGTAGACGCTATAACTTTAGCACAAACCAATCAATATATGCTTATTGCGTTTTTTTTTTTTTTTTTACCAAAAATATGTAGAAGAATACATATCAACCTAAACTGAGGAAAAATTATATTTTTTTATAAAAATGTGGGATATTTATTATAGCAAAACGTAAAAGATATTTGGGGTTAAAACTGGAACACTCAGAATCTGGTGGAGCTGTGCATGGTAGCCAATCAGCTTCTAACTTCAGCTTGTTCAATTAAGTTTTAAAACTAAAACCTGAAAGCTGATTGGTTACTATGCAGAGCTGCACCAGATTTTGCACTCCAGTTTTTTATTGTGTTTTTTTCAAAATTGTCACTATTCTTTTGTTTATAGCGCAAAAAATAAAAACCATAGAGGTGATCAAATACCACCAAAAGAAAACTCTATTTGTGGGAAAAAAAGGACATCAATTTTTTTTGGGTACAGCGTCGCACAACCTACGCAATTGTCAGTTAAAGCATCGCAGTGCTGTATCGCAAAAAATGGCCTGGTCATTGAGCATGGTCATCTTCTGGGGCTGAAGTGGTTAAACAGGTGTCCAGCAGACAGTTGATTATACAGTGCATCCGGAAAGTATTCACATTGCTTCACTTTTTCCACCTTTTTTTATGTTACAGCCCTATTCCAAAATGGATAAAATTCATTATTTTCCTCAAAATTCTACAAACAATACCCCATAATGACCAGGTGAAAGACGTTTGTTTGAAATCTTTGCAAATGTATTAAAAATAAAAAACAAAAAAAAAAATCACATGTACATAAATATTCACAGCCTTTGTCATGACACTCAAAATTTAGCTCAGGTGCATCCTGTTTCCACTGATCATCCTTAAGATGTTTCTACAACTTGATTGGAGTCCACCTGTGGTAAATTCAGTTGATTGGACATGATTTGGAGAGGCATACGCCTGTCTATTTAAGGTCCCACAGTTAACAGTGCATGCCAGAACACAAACCAAGCAATGAAGTCCAAGGAATCATCTGTAGACCTCAGAGACAGGAATGTATCGAGGCACAGATCTGGGGAAGGGTACAGAAAAAAAATCTGCAGCATTCAAGGTCCCAATAAACACAGTGGCCTCCATCATCCGGAAATGGAAGAAGTTTGGAACTAGACACATACACTGTCGAAAAATGTGTTAGTTTTCATTTGTTTCATTCGTTATTTTAGTTTTTCTGGTCATTTGTTATAATCGCAATTTGTCAATTTGAAAATTCGTAAATCCATAAATTTCAAAATATTCATAAATTTACCAATTTTTTCAAATTTATGAATTTTGTTTAAATTTACGAATCTACGCATTTTTTAAAATTTACAATTTTTTCGAATATACAAATATTCAGAAAAGTTTGTTAAATGGGTTTTTTGTTAATTCAGATATTTCCAAATTAACAAAATTTGGAACCACCAGGACTCTTTCTAGAGCAGGCCGCCCGGCCAAACTGAGCCAGGGAGGTGACCAAGAACCAGATTGTCACTCTGACAGGACTCTAGCGTTTCTCATGTACTCATATATGCTGAGCACTGTGTGTGTATATATCTCCATGGTCGACCAAAGAAGTTATGCACATGCTCAGCGTCATATCCAGAGGTTGTTTTATGAGTGATGCCGGAATTGCTGCAGAGGTTGAAGGGTGGGGGGGGTCAGCCTGCCAGTGGTTAGACCATACACTGCACACTGCATCAAATTAGTCTGCATGGCTGTTGTCCCAGAAGGAAGCCTCTTCTATGGTGGTGGGAGTGTCATGGTCTGGGGCTGCATGAGTACTGCTGAGGAGCTACAGTTCATTGAGGGAACCATAAATGCCAACATGTACTGTGACATACTGAAGCAGAACATGATCCCCTCTCTTCGGAGGCTGGGCTGCAGGGCAGTATTCCAACATAATGACCCCAAACATACCTCCACTGCCTTGCTAAAGAAGCTGAGAGTAAAGGTGATGGACTGGCCAAGCATGTTTCCAGCCCTAAATCCTAATGAGCATCTGTGTAAGGTCTCTAACATCCACCAGCTCCGTGATGTTGTCATGGAGGAGTGGAAGAGGACTCCAGTGGCAAACTGTGAAGCTCTGGTGAGCTCCATGCCCAAGAGGGTTAAGGCAGTGCTGGAAAATAATGGTGGCCACAAAAAAATATTGACACTTTGGGCCCAATTTGGACATTTTCACTTAGGGGTGTACTAACTTTTGTTGCCAGCGGTTTATACATTAATGGCTGTGTATTGAGTTATTTTGAGGGGACAGCAAATTTACACTGTTATACAAGCTGTACACTCACTACTTTACATTGTAGCAAAGTGCAATTTCTTCAGTGTTGTCACATAAAAATAAAATATTTACAAAAATGTGAGATACTGTATATATTTCAATAACCTAGAGTAGGACCTATAGATAAGTCTTTTTTTTTTTATTCAAACAGCCGGACAAAAAAAAAAAAAAAAAGACTCGATTTCCCCATCCACACAATTTAGGTAGATTGGGCAATCCTTCCTGCTGAGCTATTGTATTCTGATAGCTTGGAGACAGGGACATCCCAGCCCTCAGAATATACTGACCAGTGCTGCCAGCTACAGCTACAGCACTGATCGAGTGGCAAAAATCTGATAGCATGGTTGTACAGAAGTCGATCTGTCGACTTCTGTACACAGAAGTCAATTGGTCATTTTCTGTACAACTACTCTTCCCATACATGGATCAAAATCCAGTCACTCCCTGCCGAACCGGACAAATTTTGATCTATGTATAACAGCTTAAAAGAGAAATATGGACTTTATTTTTATTTTTTTAGAATCATACTTACGTATGTGGATGCAGCATCAGTCCAATGCTGCATCTGACCCCTGCCGGCTCTGACACTGAAAACCGAGCAATCAAATACCGCCGATAGCTCGGTTCTCACAGCTTCCTGAGCAAAGAGCTGCTGACTGTCAGTCAGCCGCTCTCTGCCCCTCCTCACTCTCAATCCAGCGATGTTGCACTAGAGACTCGGCTGTCCGGGACTCTCCCTCCTCATTGGCTGAGACAGCAGCGAAGAGTCATTGGCTCCCGCTTCTGTCAAAGTCACTGAGCCAATGAGGAAAGAGAGGAGGTAGGGCTGGGCCATGGCTCTGTGTCTGAATGGACTCACAGAGCTGCGGCTCAGCTCAGGTGCCCCATAGCAAGCTGCTTGCAGTGGAGGCACTCAACAGGAGGGAGGGGCAAGAAGTGCTGAAGAGGGACCCCAGAAGAGGAGGATACGGGCTGCTCTGTGCAAAACCACTTCACAGAGCAGGTAGTATAACATGTTTGTTATTTTTAAAATTAGCCTTTTGCAGTTACTGTATAGCAGAGTTGGGTGTGGGGGCAGTACAAAGAGCCAATGAGATGTTCTGCAGTGCAAGAAATGATCCTTATAGGGGGTAGGGGCAGAGCGACAGATATAAGCTCCCAGTGTGCTGCTTTACATTCACTTTTCATTCACAGGGTGGGGATGGGGAGGAGACCTGTAAGCAAATGCAAACCTGAAACAGAGAACGATCAGGGCCCTCCCCTGCTAGGTAGGACTGTGCTGTGTAAATATAAGGACTGGATGGACAGATACAAATCCCAGATTAAACAGCTCTCATATATGTATCTCATCCATGTATTTATCTGGTTGCCTGGAGTTGTCCCTTCATAAATATTACACAAAGGAACAAAGGCAAGACATTTTAGAGAGTCCTGTTGAACAGATTCAAAATAAAGAAAAGGCACTCAAGGGTGTATAAAACATTTGTTCAGGGCACAAATCGCCATACTTCCTCTATTATGTGTGATTCCTATACTGTCAGTGCCATCGAGTGGCCACAGTACAATTTTTCTGCTTGAAATATATATGAAAAAAATGCAAAATGGCCACTAGGTTGCGCTGATAACATAGGAATCACACATAATAGAGAAAGTACGGCAATTTTTGCCCTCATTGTGCAAATGTTTATCACATCCGTTCAATGAATGTTTTATACATAGTCCCCTTGTTGTAAACCAATGTTCACTTCAAAATTTCAGGCATGGAAATTAATAAAAAAAACTCCCACATGTAAATAAATATTTGCAATAAACGCAATGGAGTTGATTTACTAAAACAAGTGAGTTCAAAATCTGGTGCAGCTGCGCATGGTAGCCAATCATCTTGTTCAATTAAGCTTTAACAACAAAAGAAAATCTGGAAGCTGATTGGTTTCTGTGCAGAGCTGCACCAGATTTTGCACTCTCCAGTTTTAGTAAATCAACCCCACTACCTTTATTTCACTGAACTTCACCACATCTAATGCTGCGTACACATGGTCGGATTTTCCAAAGGGAAATGTTGGATGTGAGCGTGTGTATGCTCCAGCGAACATTTGCTGTCGGACTTTCGGCCAACAAAACTTTGTTGTCGGAAAGTCTGATCGTGTGTACACAAGTCCGTCACTCAAAAGTCCATGCATGCTCGGAATCAAGCAGAAGGAGCCACACTGGCTATTGAACTTCTTTTCTCGGCTCGTTGTACGTCTTGTACGTCACCGCGTTCCGACATTCGTAATTGTGGGCCAACATTTGTGTGACCGTGTGTATGCAAGACAAGTTTGAGCAAACAACCTTCGAACAAATACCCACGGTTTTCTTGGCGGAAAGTCCGATCATGTGTATGCGGCCTAACAGCTTACAAATCAGGTACATAGCAAAGGGTTGGTAGTAGTGGAAAACAAGTAAGGAGGATGTTAGTAATTTAGGAGAATCCTGGGAAAATGATGTAAAAAAAATAATTGTGCTACTTACCAGACTGCATATCTGTCCTGACAAATTGTTTTGTCGATGTAGGCTGTTTCACAAGAGGAGGAAAAATAAAAATAAAGTTGTTTTAGAACATGCAGCCAATTATGAAAGATTATGTCAATGATAGTGTGTGAATTTTCCTGTACTCTTTGCGAGATAAAAGGGTGATATCAACCCACACAGAAGAAACGGGTTCAACGCTCAAATTTTAAAAACAATGATCAAACATGGGATACAATGCACGATACTTTATACAGTATGTTGCATGACGAAAACAGAGGTTATGTGACCTTTATTTGGCATCTGAGAGTTCAAAAGCAATTTAGGGAACTGCACTGAAATAAAAAAAAAAGTTATTGAGGTTATGGTTTGGTGGGCCAAAAGGAACCAAACACCCAACCTCTTTAAGTGCTGCAAAAGAGTGTATTGTCTTCTTACAGAAGTTTCAATATTAACACTTCCACATCTAAAAATAAAAGAAATGCACTAGTTACTTAAAGCCACTTGTCAGGATTCTTTAAAACCTGAAATAACCTGGCAGTTGCAAAACAATCAGTTTGTACCTTTTAGTTGCCCATGCCACGGAACTCTGCTGCACTGTAGAGGGGAGCTAACTAAAGATGTTCAGCATCTGGCGCACTACCACGTGAGTTGGATGCTTGATGCCCCATTGTACTCTGTTGTTCCTGCCAGTGGCTCCTACGAACTACTGTAACCTATGTAGTGGTAGACAAATGGAACCACAATTGGATGCGGGACTCCGACTCCTGACACTTTGGAAGTGCCAAATATAGAAGATCTTTCAGCAAGCTTTCCTCTTCAGTTCAGCTAAGTTCAGCAGCATTGGCAGTGCTTTGCAGGCAGCTGCTCATTTTAAACTCCTGAGAGGGCCACTTTAAAGCGTACCCAGACAAATATTATATATTTTTTTAATTTTGGATAAGATAAAGAAAAGTTCAAATTGTTTTTCTATCAACTGACATCCGTCTGTGACCCTCTTTCCCCACCATCCTGTCTTTTGTACAAGAAATTAAACATGCAGGCATCACTTGGCAGGAAGGCAATAAACATATTGTCAACCCTTTCTCAACCCATTTGTATTAAAAAAAAAAAAAAAAAATTTTACTTTGTCCTCCTGCTAAATTTCCAAAAATGTTTTGTCTTAAGAGCATGAATAAATTTGCTCAACAGGGGCTTGTCCACATAGATTACAGTAGGGTGTAAGGGCCATTGGCAGGAACCACAAAGTACAATGGGGCACCAAGCATCCAACATACCTGGTAGTGTGCCAGATGCTGAACACCTTTAGTTAACTTCCCTGTAAATCCTGTAGTTTCATATAAGCTAAACTAAGCCTACAGAAGATGACTACTGCACTATCAATTAGACCTGTCACTGTAGATTGCTCTGAGGCTTTCCTAGGAATTGTTCAACTTGCAACTTCCCCAATGCATCCACAAATGCAATGCAGAACACTGCTTAATAGGTCATTGAGGCTCTACACCAGCCTCTCTCAACCTTTTCAACACAGAGGAACCCTTGAAATAGTTCTCCAGTCTCGGGGGGAACCCCTACTAAAAATGTGAAATCTACAACTCATGATACATTAGTGTGATGGTCAGTGGGAAGAAATGAATTACCTCCTTACAGATAGCTAAAAAGATCAATGGTGTCGTGGGAACTTATCCGAGAGGCAGAAATGGCCCAATGCTGAAGGAACCCCTAGCAACCTCTGGAGGAACCCTGGTTGAGAATCACTGCTCTACACTGTTGCTAGGGGCATGCATTAATGCCAAGTTTTCCAAAGTTTAGGATTTGTGTACTGCATGTGCCCTGGATCTCCAAAGCACCCCGCAGTGTTGGATTTAAATGCATTCCATTTTATTAGTTATGTGAAGTGACAGGTTAGTAGAAAAAGAAATGCAGATAATTCCTTTAATTAGGAATACATTCAATATTTTAACCCCTTAATACAAATAGACAAAAACAAACAGACATATCAAATCGCATGCCGCAGCTATTGCCAGCAATGGCACCATCCAAATTGGTGCTACGCTGCACTGATTCCCAAAGGTAGTTTCTGTACTACTTTTGGTGACTTCGGTTGCGATTTCCATAGACATCTGTGCAGGAACCCGCACAGATGTCTCTGAATTTGCCCCCGAAGTCGGACTGACATGCGGGTATGAACTTGCGCGATTTCAATCCCGCAGCAGTGTGAACCTTGTCTCAATGTTCCTTCAATGACATAGAGATGTGGTGGACTAATGAATTAAAGCAAGCTTAAAAGGAAATGTAGAGACTAAAGTAGAACTATAGGCACAACTTTTTCTTCTTCATTTTGGATAGAGCAAGGGGGAGTCATAACCCCTAACAGATGTATTTTTTGCCTTCTGTGTCCTATTGTTTTAAGAAATGGGCACCCATGCATCACTCTTTGTGAATTAAGTTTTATAAAAAATAAATAAATCAGTAAATCAATAAAGAGTAAGCAGTGAATTACGCTGATCTGTGCCCTAATGTCTCCTGGGAACATTCTGTTTCGATTGTGAAAAAAAAAAAAAAAAATCAATTAGCACACAGAAATGAAAATAAAAAAACTTTTGTGAATTGAACTTAAAAGACTTGAAAGTACAAATTTGCATACTTAAAAATAGAATTATGCACTCAGGAAATATTACTACTGTGTATGTTAAGAAAATAAGCCTGTATTGTAAAAAATGAATAAGCATTGCACTTAAAATGTATCTGGAATAATACTAAATAAAAATTGTTATTGATAAAAAAAAATTGAATTATAAAAATAGTAGTAGGCTGCACTGACAGTTGTTCGAGAGAGCTGCTAACCACTATTCTGCATTACAGAACTGATTTGGGATAGGTTGTAACTAGTTCTGAGCTGTGAATAATTGTTACAGAAGTATTGTAACAGGTTCTTGACCAATCAAAAAACAAAGAGTTCTAAAGGGACTCTGTTGCTAAACTGCAAATTTAAATAAATGGTCTTTCTTCAAAGAAAACGGTGGATACTTGCTTCTCCCACTCCCACACTTCTGAATGCCCCTCCATTGGTGAGAAATTGTTCCTTAACCACTTGCTAACCAGGCCCTTTTCTGACATTCTTTTTTTACTCCCATACACAGAGCCACTGCTGCTATGCAGTGCCCACCAGTGCCACCTGCTTGTGCCCACCAGTGCCACCTACCAGGGCATATTAGTGCTGCCTATCAGTGCCCACCAGTGCCACCTATCAATGCCCACCAGTGCAGCCAATCAGTGCCTCATCATCAGCGCCACCTATTAGTCACCTACCAGTGCCTATGAGTGCCACCTATCAGTGCCGATCAGTGCCCATTAGTGCCACCTCTCATTGCCCATCAGTGCTGCCTCATCAGTGCAGCCTATCAGGCCCATCAGTGCCGCCTCATCAGTGCACGTCAACAAAGGAGAAAAATTAACTGTTTGCAAAATTTTATAATAAACTATAAAAAAAAATGAAGTTTTAGTTTTTTTCATTTTTTTTTAGCAAAAAATATAAACCCATCAGTGATTAAATACCACCAAAAGAAAGCTCTATTTGTGTAAAAGAAATGATAAAAATTGTGCTTGGGTAAAGTGTTGCATGACCGCTCAATTGTCATTCAAAGAGTGACAGCGCTGAAAACTGGCCTAGGCAGGAAGGCGGTTTAAGTGCCCAGTAAGCAAGTGGTTAAAATTGTGTGCGTGGAATAGTGCCTAACTACAGTACTTAAAAATCTCCATAGACACTTTAAAAAATGTCTACAGGTTACCAATTTAGAGTTACAGAGGAAGTCTAGTGCTAGAATTATTGCTCTTGTCTGACTTTGGCGGCGATACCTCACATGTGGTGAAAACCGTTTACATATGTGGGCATGATCTGCGTATGCGTTCACAACAACTCACGAGGACGGGGGACAAGGGTGCTTTAATAAACATTTTTTTTATTACATTTTTTTTTTTACATGTCTACACTGTCCCTTTAAAAAATGTGTTTTGATCACTTTTATTGCTATCACAAAGGAATGTAAACATCATCCCTTGAAATAAAAATACAGCATGACAGGTACTCTTTATGAAGAGATTTGGGGTCTAAAAGACCCCAAATCTCTTCTCTACCCTTAAAACCAAAAGATCAAAAAAAAAAAAGGTGATCTTTTGCTTTTAAAAAAGTGGCCTTGTTTACATGGGGCCGAAACTGGAAGTGATGTCATGACGTCGCTCCGGTCCTCCTAAGCCATAGAAATGAGAGGAGGCCATCTTTCCTTTGCTCCTCTGTGCCCAGCAGCCGCCAGCACCAAATTGGTTCCCAGAACTACCGATCGCCGAGGTAAGCCCGGGAATCACCGGAAAGAGACATGGGTGGGGGGAGTGACCCCTCCTGCCGCTTCTAAATGTGGTCCAGCAGTCCACTGGTACCTGAGGGGAAAAAAATAATGCCGGGGTTATGGCTTACAGGTGGAGCCATAATCCCGGTATCAAACGTCAAAGTAATAATGTATTTTCCCAGTTAGGAGGTCAGAAAGTGTTTTTTAAGTCACATGAACTTTAATGTCATCCCAGTCTTAGTCCGTAGGTTCAATATTGAGTTGGCCCACCCTTTGCAGCTTTGCATGAAATTGTCCAAAATGTCTTGAAATGCTGAAGCCTTAAGAGTTCCCTTCACTGGAACTAAGGGACCAAGCCCAACCCCTGAAAAACAACCTCACACCATAATCCCCCCTCCACCAAATGATTTGAACCAGTGCACAAAGCAAGGTCCATAAAGACATGGATGAGTGAGTTTGGGGTGGATGAACATAATTGGTCTGCACAGAGTCCTGACCTCAACTCGAATTAGAGCAGAGACTGCGAGCCAGGCCTTCTTGTCCAACATCAGTATCTGACCTCACAAATGTGTTTCTGGAAGAATGGTCAAACATTCCCATAGACACTCATAAACCTTGTGGACAGCCTTCCTTTAAGAGTTGAAGCTGTTATAGCTGTAAAGGGTGTGCCAACTCAATGTTGAACCCTACAGACTATGCCATTAAAGTTCATGTGCGAGTAAAGGCAGGTGTCCCAATACTTTTGACAATATAGTGAGTGCACACAGTATATATATATATATATATATATATATATATATATATATATATATATATATATATATACACACACACACACACATACATACACCTCCCAAACCACCCCACTTCGTAGGCATCAGTAATTGGTATCGGCGAGTACATGATGTCAAGTATCGAGTACATGATGTCAAGTATAAAAAAGTGGCATCGGTGCATCCCTAATATATATTTATATATATATATATATATATATATATATATATATATATATATATTTATTTATTTATTTCAGGATTTATATAGTGCTAACAGTTTATGCAGCGCTTTACAATATAAATATATACACATACATACATTATGTAATATGGGCCACACTCTAAAACTGGAGAAAATTATTTTTCAACATAGAGGGAGCCCCACCAAGTTTGATAGGATCTGGAGTGATTGGCTAGCGGTCCCAGGACTAGCTCCCACTAAATTGGCAATGAATATAATCTTGGGCTAACCAGTACTACGTTATACTGTAAAAGTAGCCCACGCCCTTTTTAAAGTAATCTCTACTATTACTGTACAGGATTATGCTTTAAATGTGCTTGAGGTAATGTACCGAATTATGTATCTGTTATGTACCCGTGTCCTGGAATCTGAATGATAGTAACCAGTGGTGGCCCCTGCATTGTGGGTGCATGGGCGCCACCCCCCCCCCAACACCGGTGCAGCCCTCCCTATCCATGCACCCAGCCCCTTTCAGGACACCAGGAGCATGAATTCCTATGATGGGGATGGAGGCTCTAATAGGAGTAAAAAAAGGGTGGGCTTGGGGCACAGAGCACTGCGTCATGATCGCACTCAGTTGTGTGACAGCAAATACATTTTCACTATTTTCACACTAAATCTTCTCCCCACCATCCAGGAAGCAGGTGTGAAACCTGTTTCCCTATTGGCCAAAACATCAGGCGATCCTATTGGAGGCCTGATGTGGAGCCAGGGAGGAAGCCTCTGGAGCCAGAGAGGAAGCCCGCCACCCTGGAGCTGCTGCCCGGACCCCGCACTCGCTAGCCTGAAGCCGATGCCCGGACCACGCATCCACTAGCCTGAAGCCGCTACTCTGACCCTAACCCGCTAGCCTGAAGCTGCTGCTCGGACCCTAACCCGCTAGCCTGGAGCCACTGCCCGGACCCCGCTAGCCTGGAGACGCTGCCCGGAACCCGCTAGCCTGGAACTGCTGCCTGCACCCCGCTGCGCTGGATGACACCCCCCATCTATCTGGATCTATCAACCAGCAGATGCACGGGGTGTTGTTAGTGCTGCGCTGCCAAGAGGCTGGTTGTTTGCCACCCCTCCGAACAAAAAACCCACCAGCCTCCTCTGATAGTAACATGTTTTATGGTTGTATTTTAAGATATGCTTGCATTAATAAACGCCATTTCTGATTTGAAAAAAAATAAAATTTACTTTATCTCTCAGCTCATCCCTAACAGTTATTACCTTTTGTATCACTTGACCCTTTTCTTCTGATTTTTCTGTATTGAAATGTATTGTAACTGTACTCTGAAAAGTTTTCAGCTATTCAATAAAATTGCAGCTAAAATCCAACTTTGGTAGGTAACTCTTTATCTTGTGAACAAGGTCATAAATATAAAACTTTGATGCAAAAAAAAAGAAAAGAAAAGAACTGAGGTGATTACATCTGAACAGTCATTGAGCCAAAATCCCCTATAAACCTGACTTTATTGGATTTTGTGTTAAATAAAAGGGGAAATTAATCTCATCTGACTGAAACTTGTGGCCTGGAAGTCTGCCACTTGGTTGAAACCAATATGCCCTTTTCCGTAGGTGTAACAGCTTCTAGAGAATTGACGCCTCTTGTGTGTGTGTGTGTGTGTGTGTGTGTGTCTGCAAGCTTGTTTTTGAACTTTTGTGGCTTTCAATGAAACCTGTGAATACCTACAAAACAACTAGTAACCTTTCTCATAATTACAGTAAGTGGTGCCACCAATTCCCTAATATGGAATACAGATGTAAACTATTTATTCTTATTGAAGAGGTGGTCTACAAACGTCAGATGGCCCTGTGTAAAGAAGCAATCTAGACAAAGTACTTCTATCATTCTGTGCTTATAAGCACAATTAACAATTTTACATTAGCTACCTCAGCTCATTATTCACTACCCCATTCTCTCCCGGTGCACTGTAACTAGCATTATCCACAACGCACACTGCACCTCTTTTAGTGGACCAGCCATACATGGGTCGATTTACGAAAGAATTTCAAGAATTTTTGTTCAAATTTTGCACCATTAGTGGGCCGCAGCAACAGCCGATTTTCGTGCGGCCATCGAATTTGAGTGATCAGGGATGTTGAAAATTTTTTGAGAAACTAATGATTTTCTAATCAATGATGGGAGAATCGTGTGAGAAATATAATTAAAAAAGAAATGCGCCTGAGCACAAGAAAAGCAAATTCCTGGAAAGAGAAAATTAAGGTAAAGAACATTGAAAATTATATCAAATACTGTAATTTTCCTTTCCTGATGCCAATACATGGCAGCATACATATAATATAGCTCCTATATCCACCCACAGGACCTGTTTAGCTCTATAAAAGTCTGATTGAGGGCTACCTCCCCCATTCTCCATATGAAGCACAAAGATCAGAGGGAGGGTTCGTATGCTGCTATGTATTGGCAGCATACATATGATACATAATGAGCTTTTGAGAGGGAGGGTTTAATGCTACAAACTTAGTCTTTGACAATAGACATAAAAGCTTGGATGGTTTTCCTCCCAAACTCTACTGTAGTAAGAACTGCTGGATCCACCCTGTAATGTTTTAAGAAGGTATAATGTGATGACCAGCTAGCCTCTTTGCAGACTGTATCCGGCAATCCTGCCCGTGCCATCCAAGAAGAAGACATCGCCCTGGTTGAGGGAGCTCTAACCACCTCTGGAGGATCCTTCCCGGCCGCTCTATATGCCTGGTGAATAATTTTTATTAGAGAGGTGGTTCTGGCCGAGGCCTCTTTCCTTTTAAATTTTCATGATGATGAAAAAGTCTGTCAGAACATATGAATGTAGAAGTAGCCTGGAGATAGGCTTTGAGGACTTTTGGAATGTCCAACTCGTGCAGATCAGCATCTGATTCCGCTGGGAAGGCTGGAAACACCCATTCACTGGAGAGATGAAATATCGATGCCACTTTTGGGACAAAATGATCCAATGGTCTCAGCACAACCCTGTCTGTGAAGAACATCTGACAACCTTCCCCCTGAAGTTATGGCTAATAGGAAAGTCGTTTTTAAGGCGATAGCCCATAATGAACAGTCTTCTGTCGGAGTACGAGGAGGGCTTGCTAGAAAATTGAGGACTACTGCCAGGTCCCATTGAGGGAACCTATTTCTCTTGGGAGGGCGTAGTCTAAGTACCGCTCTCATGAAGTGCTCCACCAGCATTTCTTTTTGGGTAAAAACCGTGATGGCTGAAATTTGCACCTTAAGTGAACTGAGCCCCAAATCCAATCCGGATTGCAGGAAAGACAAGATTTGAGATACATTCGGGTCACTAGGGTCAAACTGCAAAGCTTGTGAACCTATTCCATATTCTGGAAGAGATGGCATTGGTTGACCCCTTTCTGAAACTCTGGAAAGTTCTAATACCCTCTGGAGAACATCCTAAGTCTTGTAACCCCTGCCCTACAATCTCCAGGCTGATAAGGCCAGTCATGATGGTTGTGGATGTAGGGTTTCTCCTTCAGACAGGAGATGAGCAGTCACCAGCAGAGTGATCGGTCTGTAGACACTGAGATCCATTGCCATCCATGACCCATGGTCTGTGAGGCGAGTAAGGACATACTGTGATGACTGTCAAATTCTCTGTCAATCTCCACAGGAATTTCAGGATTAAAGAAATTGGAGGGAAGGCATAGGCCAGTTGCCCAACCCAATGATGGGTGAAGGCATCCGTCCCCTCGGCTAATGGATGAGGGTAGCGTGAGAGGAACCAGCTCACCTTGCAGATGGTTGATGAGGCAAAAATATCCATCTTGCGGACACCCCCACTTGTGGATGATCTGTTTGAACACTTCGGGGTGAAGGGACCCTAAGTTGGGGTCCATTAATCGTCTGGATAGGCTATCTGCTTCCAAATTCTGACAGCCTGGAATATATATGGCGCTCAAATCTGGCAGATATTGTTGTGCCAATGTCATAATTGGTTCCTCTCAAAAGGGATTGGCTGTGCGTCCCGCCTTGTCGCTGTATGTAGGACTTTGCTGCCGTGTTGTCCAGATGCAGCAGGACTGGGCGACCCTGTATGTAAGGCAGTAAGGTGGCCCACGCCATTAATGCTGCTTGAAGTTCTAGAATATTGTAAACTAGGCCCTGAGTGGGAAATTCCCCTCTGCCCTGGATCTTGAGTTGATCGCAGGTGGCGCCCCACCCTGCTGCTCTGACATCTGTGGTAACAATGATCCATGGCTGCGGTCCTAATGGACGAGGATGTTTAGCGTTTGTTTCATCTACTACCAGAGACCCTGGCACCTCCGGCTGGTGATCCTGATTGGCTGGGCTAGATGAACTCTTCCACTGCATCAGGAAGCCTTGTTGGAAAACTCTAAGTTTCCAGTAAGCCCAGGGGATCATCGGAACACATGAAGCTATCGTCCTAAAGGGACTCATGCACTGGGATGCCGACATCACTGGTGCAGCATTGTTGGAACTTCTTCCTGATTTTGGGGAGTTTCTGAGGTGGCAAACAAACTGTGGCTGCCTGAGTGTTGAATTGGGCCCCTAGGTAGACCATATTCTGTGTAGGCTCCAGATGGCTCTGGTAATGCCTGTCCCTCAATGCAAATCTGAGGAACTGCTGGTATGACTGAAGGATCGGGACATGCTGGTAGGCATACTGCAAGTCCACTGAAATCCTCCAGTCTCCTGGTTGAATAACCTGGATTATGGTATGGAGAGACTCCATCTTGAGTCTATCCGGATAAATTGATTCAGCCTCTTGAGGTAGTTCTGGAGGCTGCGGTTTAAACAGCCAATAATGGCCTTGCGCCACTGTGGACTAAATCCACAATTTTTTGGCAGTGGTCTTGCCAGAACTGGGTCACTTTGAGCCACCTGACTCCACCTGACTCCAACTGCCTCCTAGGCGGGCCTGGCGTTAAAAGGGCTTCTAGGTATCTGAGGGAGCCACTGTGGTCTTAGCTCTCTGCGATCTTACGAAGGTTGACTGTGTACCCCTCCAACGCCTTCCGAAGTCCTTGGATGGGTGAAAGCCACCGAAATCCCAGTACCGGTTTGGCGCTCCTCTGGATGGTTGCCCCCTCTGGCGTCTGGACCTTCGATCTTGGGGCAGAAGACCTGATTTTCCTCCTGTAACACTGGAGATGGCAGTCTCCAGTTTTTTGGCCAAAAAGCGCCTTCCCATCAAAAGGCAGGTTACAGCAATTCTGCTTTGAAAATGGGTCAGCCACCCAGGGTTTTAGCCACAGCAGTCTTTTGGCTGTGACTGAGCTTAGCATGGCTCTGGAGGACCATCAAATGATGTCTATAGCTGCCTCACCTGTGCAGTCTGCCGAGAATGCTATCTCATCAAGAGCCTTGATGATTTTTTTCTTTTGGCAGCTGGTTTTTGATCGCATACTCCAAGTTCTGCGCCCACACTCGCATAGCACTTGCTATGGATGTTAAAGCAATGGCGGGTTTACAAGCACCACCTGCCGCAAAGTAAAACTTTCTTAAGTCCATGTCAATGCGTCAATAAAGGATATCATGAAAGGATGAAGAGTCTTCCATCAGAAATGTTACATTCTTGGCCAGTTTCATGACTGCCGCATCCACTGTGTGGTTAGATAAAGGAGTCACATTCTCCTCCGTTAGTAGCTACAACTTCTGCAACCTATTGGTTGAGGAGGATTTTATCTCCCCCTTTCCCATTCCTCATGAAACAGGCCTCTTATTTCTGTCATAAGAGGAAAGGTAGCTACCTGTATCTTTAGGTTCCTCCTATGGAACCCAAAGGCTTGTTCACATTTGCAACAGGCTCTGCTATTGCACTGAAAAGCGATCTGTGCTTAGGTCACTTTTCAGAGGCATTTCATATTATCACGTAGAGGGGACAAGTGTTCCTGCCCTGAAAGGATAAAGGCACCTAATGCGTGTTGTGCAGCGATTGCCACACAATTTAAAATCAGATTGTATGGTGTGTGATAATAGGTTTTCTCCTTCTTTGGAGGAGGTTTCCGGATCCTCCCATTCCAGTGCAGCTTTTACTGCCTTAATGAATGGTGGTATTTGTGCAAAATCAAAGCCTGAACCTTCGGGATTCTCTGCTGAGGAGGAGACGATATCTTCTCCCTCTGCCTGGAAGGTGGGCTGTAATACTGGGTCTGGGGAATCAGCCTGTCTAATCTGCTGGGCTGGAGTCACCCCTGAAGTGCCTGGTACCCCTCTAGTTAGACAGGGTTGAATGGCTTGGTTTAGACCTGGTGCAGGGCCCACACTGTTTGTCCGCTTCTGTCCCTGGTTGCCTGAGACAACCGGAAAAATCTGCCAGGGAGTTGGGGACTACTTTCTTGAGCAAGGTTGACACTTGCTGACTCTCATACTCCTGGTCTCCGGCAAGCTGCCTGAAGCAGTTACCCAAAGTTGGCCCTTACCTGGTATCGCGGTGGTCTTGGTTATGTGGTGTTAGGCTCATGCTGGCGGAAGAACCGTAAGGTGGAAGGGGGTCTGCATGGCAACAGAGAGAAGGAAGAGAGAGAGAGAAAAAAATACATATATACCCCCTTTTTTTTTTGGCAAAGAGTAACAAATGTAAATAAAATAAATCTGGGCAACAACCCCCCCCCCCCCCCCACCCTCTAGTAATACATGTCTCCTTCCCCCCTTCTATCCCCATGACTAGGATAGCAAGACTTGCCTATCATTGACTTTTTCTCAAAATGAGATGCTGTCTCTCTGCACGCCTGAATCTCAAAGGCATCCATTACCTGGCCATTTGTTCTCTGTAAATAGAGCACCTGAGAGAGAGAGAGAGACTTAGCCCTCTATCACCTCTGTTCTAATCAAAAAAGGGCTAGTACAATTTGGAGGGAAGCCAACACCCATCCACACAAAAGGACACTTTCAAGCTGGCTACACATCATATAATCCTCTGCAGATTTTTAATTTTTTTTGATAAAAAACTAATTTATTAATAGTCTGGATTTGCTTCCTCTTGCTTCCTCTTTGGCAGGAAATATACATGTTGAATTCACAGTCGAGATGAAACAGATGACCGCTTAGCCGCCAGCAGAAATAAAGGGGTTCTGTAACATTGGAAGGCAGTCAATGGTCTCTTTCTTACTTTCCAGTTTATCTGCACTACTCTGGGAATGGTGATCAATTTAGGAATGTTTCTTTTTTTTTCTTTTTTTTGCAAAACTGGAATGACAAGTCTTAGTAATAATAATAAAAAAAATAAAAAAGAACAAAAATAAAAAAAAAAGCTACACTACTTAAGTAGAATACTAGGGAATGATATAAGGCGTGTTGGGAGCAAGCTCTGGAAGTATAGAATTGCCGATATTAATTCCACCTTTACTGCAGAGATAAAGTCCTAGTTTTCTCCTAGGAATTTCTTCAATTCACCGTCTTCCACTGCAGCCATTTTCTCATCATAGCCCCCAAGGTACTTATCACCCAGGAACAACTGAGGAGGAAGTGCGTTGGGGTTGCCACATTTCTCTCTCATTTCCGTTCGTAAACTGTTGTCCGCGGTTATATCCACTGTTTCATAGGGCCGTCGAGAAGTGTCCAAAACCCGAACTATGTCCTGCTGCTGCGCCTTTGTCTCCCGGGAACTGGTCACCGTTGTCATATACATCTTCAGAGACAAGCTTGATCTTTTTCTGCCATCTCGATTTCCAACCTCTCCCAACCACGTGTCAGCTCTCTCAGATTTTTTCCCTCTGATTTACCAAAACCACACAATATGAGGTCAAACCTTAAGAGCCTCAATTTGTATGCAAACAGGCAGGCCTCTGCACCACATGGTCCTGGCAAGTATAAAGGAAATCCGACAACAAAAGCTACACAGTGTGTATGGGGTCATGAGAGCAAGAAAAATAAAAAAAGTTTTATAAAAATTGACAGACCTGGAAAGCGTTCCATAGGAGAGAAGACATCATGCAGTCCCAGCTGCTGGATCCGGAAACTCCAAAGCATCCAAAGCAGGCATGCCACAAGAGATTGTTGTCTCTGATTAGAGAACACCTCAACCCCAAAAAGACCAGAAGGGGTTCCCCACCTTGTTGGTGCATTTAGCAGACTAAGATGTGGGACTGCCTGCTGGGAGAGGCTTGATCCCAGACGGACTCCGACATAGTCAGCTGGTAAGAGCTTATCCTAAGTGTAACGGCCTGTAGGTGTTAATCTTTTGAGGACAAAAAGAAGAATGGGGGAGGTAGCTCTCAGTCAGACTTTTATAGAGCTAAACAGGTCCTGTGGGTGGAGATAGTGAAGGAGCTATATCATATATATGCTGCCATGTATTGGCGTCAGGAAAAGAAGATTCCCAGCCATGGAAATTCATTTCTGTAGCAATTCATATGGAATTTGACCCATATATGGCCTGCATAAGTGTGCCTAAGCTGCCTTATAGCTGCATTTCTGCATTGTGAATCTCAGCCACTCGTGCCTCAGAATACTGGTCTCAGAAAATACTGTATATAGTGAGATTCGGTGATGCCACTATTGTACTGTTCACTGTTTTGCTTGTTGGAGTCACTAACAAGAGGATGCAAAGCCCTGCCTCTACCAAGAAGACAGGAAGTGAGGGAAATCCTCCCCATTGGGTCCATAGACAGCATTCAAAAAATCTTTTTTACGATAGTGACATATTATACAGTGCTTTACAGGATATATAGATCCATCCCTGCCACCTAAAGGAGCTTGTGATTTATATGCCTAGTCCATGTACTGTATATATTCTATAAGGTCTGTTTGGGTAGGAGCTAATTAACCTACCAGCATGTCTGGATTTGTGGGAGGAAACTCAGGTAATTACAGAAAACACCTAAAACACACAATGCGAACAGTGTCCCTGATAGTGTTGCACCGATACCGGTATTCGTGCCAATACTAAACATTTGCAAGTACAAGTATTTGTACCCGTGCAAATGCTCCGATACCTAAAACCGTAACTTTTTTGTGCGGTTTGAGGCCATACAAAATTAATGATCTCTAATTGCACTGCAAAGAATCAGGTGATTTGAACAGGATTGTGGTGCAATTCCTGTCTGAATCACATGCGGTTTCCTGCACTGCTCTTGTATGAACCCAGGTTTGTCGTAGTGAATTCAGCCTGGGTTCACACAGGAAACCGCATTTGGACTCTGTACTGCCCCTGCTGTCTTCCAACGTTTCATGAATTTAATTTTTCATTTATTCATTCAGAAAGAACAAAATTAAAATGGGAGAAGAACAGAACCCATCGAGCTTGACGTGAATTCAAATGTTTAGCAGTCAGAAGATACAGCAGGTTTTTATGAGGAACAGCAAGAAGCAAACATACATGTGAGTTCCATTCTCTGCATTGAGACTGTTTGACCTTATCTGAGCCCATACCATCCATTCTGAGCAACCTGGTAAAGTCTCTGGATTTCCCTGGCCGGGATTAAAGCCACAAGCTAGTGTGACCTCTGTGACAGGGGGTCGCACAATCCGGTAAGGGTCAGTGTGACTGGACGGTGGAGGTGTTTTCTTGTTTCCATCTGGATCACCCTTTGAGCTGCTGTCTATTGAATGAGAGCACTGTGGAGTCTCTGGAACTTTTTATATGTTTATTGTGTTTTCCACAAATCACATTGATCTTTATAAGAACAATCGATCACTATTGATTGTTTTTTCCATTTTTTGATTTTACACGATTGTTTTATGTTATCACGGACTTCATTGAACTTGATACTATTAAGTTACAAGGAGGTGTAAAATTACTGTGTCAACCCTAATGTATGTTGGTTTATATTAATCTGTGTCACCAGTGCACAATTATTTGCAGCGCAGTTGTTCATTTTATATAGGTTTTTATGGTCAGTCAGGATATAAAAAGGCTTGGGAGCCCCTTCCAGAAGATGTTTCCCAATTAAACAGTGAATTGAGGTCGGCTTGTAAGTTGGAGACATCCCGTAAGGATGATATTCCACTGCATAGCTTGGTGTCATCTGCAAAGACTGAAATTGTACTTTTAATCCCAGACCCTATATCATTTATAAAGGTATTAAAAAGTAAGGGTCCCAGCACTGAACAAGCTGTCTGCTGAGCTCTCCCCCCCTCCCTCTCCCAACACAAATTTATCTCATGTGTCAGAAAACTTCTCAGATGTGACTAATGCTGATTACAGAGGAATGAAGTGCCAGAGAAAAACAACACTTAGAGCTTTGGAGAGAGATCAGTAAACACTACAGATATACAGTATGTGCTTTGCTCAGATTCCATCATTGAGGTTTACAACTACTTTAAGCTAAGTAGCTGAAAGAAGCTCACCAGCCCATAAATGCCAGACACTTCAACCCTTTACATAAGACTCATGCTTTGCAGTCTAATCCTGGGTGTTTAAAATGGTAATAGCCTTGCAAAGTTGTTATTGAACCACTGTCCCATAAAACCTTCCCCAAGAATACACCTAGAGTACTATATAATTAAAATTGTCATAGTTTTTTTGCTAATTTAACATCAGATTATTTTTCATATATTATTTTTCGTTTTTTATTTTTGTTCACATTGTGGTATTACAATCAGGGACATTTAGTGTATTTTGGTTTGCATTGTGGTCTGATAAGCAAAGATAAAGTCATTTGGAAAGTGCAGTTTACGTATTTCTGATCAGTTACTGACAATCCTATGATATGGGGATGGAACCAAACTAGAAACTCAGTAAAACAGTGTAGGTTTGTGATAAAAATAGCACTACAACCATTAGTGACCACACTGATCCTATTTGTGGGCTTTTTTGATGTCAGAGACAAACCTGCAATGGGTGTCTCACTTCAAACTAGGTCAAGAATAAAAAACATATAGAGATTATAAATAGCTTGATTTAGGTTTTGCTGTGCAGAAACCCCTTGAGGTGTTTTTCCATGGGGGGAATAGAATTCTGCTGGTCAGCAAAAGGTTAGCTACACATTCCAAACAGAAAAACTATGGTTTAAAAGTCAATCATTTGTTTGTGTAACACTTTGTGCAAAACTCCCATATCGGAATGCTCTTGTGTGGCTCAGTCAACATAAAAATAATTTCTTGGGAAGTAAAGAGGAACTACGCTGCCTCTGAGCACCACAAGCCAAAGGCGTAATTTAATTAACTTGTAATTGAATAAAAATGGATAGAAAGAGATATGAATGGCGCTGCCTGATATTGATATATAATAAGAGCGCTTAAGTGATGAAACAGAACACCAAATAGAAATGTGATTCTGTGAGTAAATCATATAGAAATTCATAAATGAAAGCAAGGGTGTGGCAATAAGATAAATAATCCATCCAATACAGGTAATGAAGTGCAAAGTCTCCTGCAAATTGAAATCCATATGTGCAGAGTGTACTATGTAGCAACGTGTAAAGATATAATAAATAGTATAAAAAGAATCAAATTCAAAAAATAAGTGGTCACTGACTGTCCCTTAAGCAGGGGCGGACTGACAACTCATTGGGCCCCCGGGCAATAGGAGATTATGGGGCCCCCAGGCAATCATAGATTATGGGGCCACACAGTATACACACACACAGTATACAATCCCACAGTATACACATTCATGTACACACAGTATACACAGACATGTTTCTATTGGCTGAGAAGGTACTGGAGAGGTGGGGCAGCTATAATCTCGGGACTTTTAGACCAAAAGGATGTCGGTAAGGGACATTTCAGAAACAGATGTAAAAAAAAAAAAAACAGATTTTTACATACTGTCCCTGGTTTTACTGAGGCTGGCAACCCTGATGGGGCCCCCTAGTGGCCCGGGGCCCTCGGGAAGTGCCCGAGTGGCTGAAAGGTCAGTCCGCCCCTGCCCTTAAGAGATGCTAGGTGCTAGGAAATCTGCACATATCTCTTTAAACAACCAACCACCTAACAAGGTATATATGACCTTATAACACTAAAGTGCATAGTGAACCAACAAGTACATCTGTGAGAAAACATTAACACACTGGGCCATACAGTATGTGAGCGCTGCACTTTTGGATTATAGTTTTGGATGTTTGGTTATCAACGAACTGTGCCAGCTGCTACTTTAACTTGTTATTTTACATTATTTTAGCGCTGATTTTATTACCATTTTCATACAGTATGTTAAAAGTACAAGTCCATATTGGGTCCATATTGGGTTCCCTGCATCCAATTCACAATAGCAGGAGATTGTGACCGACTATGGAGCCGGTTCACATATCTCCGCTGCGGCTCCGGTGCAAATTTGCACAGGGTTCCTGTGCATCTTTTGATCCGTTTCAGGTCCGAATTTAGCCAAAAATTTGTGCTGAAATCGGACCTGAAACGGCGAACTGGGACGCACCGGACCCCTGCTGTGAGCCGCATGCTGCTTAGATGTGAACCCAGCCTTAACCCCTTTCATCACCCCCTCCCGTGTTATACTGTATATATATGACTATAAGAATTAAGATATGCTATGTGATTCAGGAAGCTATACATTAATTATATAGTTTATAATACAGCATTCAGTAGATAAAAAGGAGATCAATGTTTGATAGTTAACCTGTGAAGTTAAAGTGATTGTAAACGATCATCTTGTAAAACAACCCATTTAGTTTAAAAGAGAAATGAAAGGGAAAACATTATAAACACCCTTTTTCCATTTGTTATAAGTGATCACATTCCCTCTGTTCTCAGCTGCATAAGAGCTGGGGGAGGTGAAGCAGCAGCACACTGAGCTTCCCAGTGAATGGCTGTGTAGCCGGGCCGTGTCAGGACAACTCTGATCATTGGAGGAGAGTACGCTGAGTTCCCAGCACAGCTAGAGAACTGACCATGGTGTGGTCAATTTTTAAAAGGAAAGCAGAGAGACTAGCAGGAACACCAGGGATTTCACATAAAGGAAGCAATACAAAGAGAACAGGATTCTTTCTCATACAAGTACATGGTACAGAAGGTACATACTGTATCAGAAATGCGAAGTGTTGAGATATCAAACACTTTAAAGCTGAATGCTAGCCTAACCACAGTTTTGCAGGATTTTCTCCCTTATTGAATATGCTTACTATTATTTCACTGTACATTGTGATCTTCTCACAGTGTGCATTAGAAGTTGCAGAAAGTCAGATAGAGCATGCCTCCTTTCCTGGCTGATGGATGCCCCCCCCCCCCCCATTGGATTTCAGTTCTTTCATGTATATTCACTATCACATGTGCGTGCGTGTTACCTAGTGCAGTCTGCCGTTTTCAGAAAGCTATGTACAGCAGGTGATCTGGACTGAATTTGAAATATTTGGCTGTAGCAGGAGGCGGAGGCAGTTTGTTTGCTGAAGGGCTGGAGAGCGGTACAATAAGGAGTGTCTGCAAGCAACAGTGAAACCTGGTTGAGGCTCCTTGCAAGTTTGGGGCTGCATTTCTGCAAATGGAGTTGGAAATTTGGTTAGGATCAAAAATGTCCTCAATGCTGACAAATACAGGCAGATACCTACCCATCATGTCATACCATCAGAAAGGCACGTGATTGTCCCCAAATTTTTTTCTGCAGCAGGACAACAACCTCAAACATATAGCCAATGTCCTTCAGCATAAAGAAGAACAAGGAGTCCTGGAAGTGATAGTTTGGCCCCCACAGAGCCCTGATCTTAACATCATTGAGTCTGTCTGGGATTACATGAAGGGACAGAAGGATTTGAGGTAGCCTATATCAACAGAAGATCTGTGGTCAGTTCTCCAGGATGTTGAATCAACCTAACTGACACGCTCCTTCAAAAACTGTGTGCAAGTGTACCTTGGCTTGAACTGAAGAGAAGATGCTGTTTTGAAGGCAAAGGGTGGTTACGCCACATATTGATTTGATTTCTCTTCTGTTTATTTACTTTCCATTTTGTTAATTGATAAAAATAAAATATTAAACACTTCTTTTTCTGAAAGCATTCTTAATTACAGCATTTTTTACACCTGCCTAAAACTTTTGCACAGTAGTGTATATATATATCTTATTATTACCCGTGAGCCTTCTTTATAATAAATCACATCTTACCTGTTGAGCTGGGGTTGGCAAACTGTCGATCACGATCTACTCGTCTATTACAGCCAAGTGACAGGTAGATCACGTCTCTGCATTGCCAACCTCGGGAAGGAGAGAGCCGAGCAGGCAAATCAGGTGAGGAGATATCCGGGCAGGTGAAGAAAGGACCAGGTGGGCAGGTCAGGGAAGGAGGAGAGAACCCAGCAGGCGGAGCAAGTGAGGAGAGAGCTGGGAGGGTGGAGCAAGGGAGGAGAGAGCTGGACAGGTGGGGCTGGGGTTGGCAACCTGTCGATCACAATCTACCCATCTATTACAGCCAGGTGATGTGTAGATCACGTCTCTGCATTGCCGACCTCGGGAAGGAGAGAGCCGGGCAAGCAAATCAGGTGAGGAGATATCCGGGCAGGTGAGGAAAGGACCAGGTGGACAGGTCAGGGAAAGAGGAGAGAACCCAGCAGGCAGAGCAAGTGAGGAGAAAGTCGGGAGGGTGGAGCAGGAGAGGAGAGAGTCGGGAGGGCAAAGCAGGGAAGGAGAGAGTCGGGAGGGCGGAGCAGGGGAGGAGAGAGTCGGGAGGGCGGAGCAGGGGAGGAGAGAGTCGGGAGGGCGGAGCAGGGGAGGAGAGAGCTGGACAGGTGGAGCACGTGAGGAGAGAGTCGGGAGGGTGGAGTAGGGGAGGAGAGAGTCAGGAGGTCAAAGCAGGGGAGGAGAGAGCCGGGTGGGCGGAGCAGGGGAGGAGAGAGCCGAGGTGGCGAATCAGGGGAGGAGAGAGCAGGGTAGCTGAAGCAGGTGAGGAGAGAGCCCGGCTGGCAGAGCAGTGGAGAGACCTTCTCTGGCACTGAGCTACCTCTGTCACTGAAGCAGCAAGTGTGGGCTCACTGGGGCTGCTGCAGCTGCCAAAGTTTCTTTAGCACTGTGTAATACAAAGAAAAAAACTGCGAGGTGGCCGCAGGAGCCCCAGTGAGCCCACACCTGCTGTGCTGCTGCTTCCATTAGAGAGGTAGCTCAGTGCCAGAGAAACTCTCCTCCCCTACTCCAGACTTCTCACTCTGAGCTTGGTGTCTTCTATTCTTGAAGTTCTGTACACTGGGGGGGGGGGGGGGGGGGGGGGAATGGTTAAGGGGCTCTGTGTTGTAAAGCTGGGTGCTCTGTGCTGCACAGGGAGTCTGTACTGACGGAGTAGGCTGGGAGGGAGGATAAGGGAAAATCACTGAGCAGAGGGGGTCATTTTGGTGGTACATTGTGAAGTGGTTTGTGAGTTAGGGTTTGTTCATCCTAGTGGTTGGGTGGCAGTAAAACTCCTTCAGCTAAGCCGCTGTTTTACCACCTCCCAACCACTCCCCCTTTAGCTGCAGAGGCAGCGGCTGAGGGTGTACACACACTGTGGTCACAACGCATTGGTTCGTGGCCACGGAAGGAATTACATGTCTTTACTTATTATTGGGGGCTTGCTAGTCGTTTTTTTTTCTATAAATAAATAAAAAAAGGTGCACCCTGGAGATCTTTGATCTCTCCCATGGTGTTCAGGTAGATCTCCACCTCTTAAAGGTTGCCTACCCCTGCTTAGAGGTTCCAGTGATAAATATGAACCACAACTTATTGCACTTACAACTTTAAGTGAACATGTCTTCTAGCTATGACAATGCTTTCAGTATGTTGGAAAGTGCTTGCTACCTAGAAGTGGTTTCTACCAAGGCAATTTAGTTTTTTGCTTTTGTTTTCTTTTTTTACGTTACATGGCTGCTTTTTTTTCTACTATAGCTAGGCTATATTGATTCTTTAGTATCTCGTGAAAATAAATCACTTTAGCAACTATCCATATTTTTGGATAGCAGGGAGATACAGGTCTGCGGCCATTCATAATCTGTATCATATTGAGCTGAAATGTACTGCACAACCGCCCATTAAAAGAGAAAAAATACGAAAAAGAGGGTTTTTATGATGAGTGATAGCTTGAAAATATGAAACCTCTTTATATTTAATTTAAAGGTTCAAGATGGAATATGATTTTCTACTGTCGTTCCTCTTTAATATTGTGTATATTCATTATGCAGAATGACATTCAACACACCTATATCTCCTGATATCTATCTAAAACAGGGGTCTCAAACTCAAATTGCCAGAGGGCCACATGACAAGTTCTCATATCCCATGGGGGCCGCATGCAAACTTTCAAAAGTTAAAAAAACAATAAACTATACCAGCAATAATATACTATACTATAACCAGCACTAGTGTCAGCAAACGCATTATTAACCCCCAGCACAGATGTCAGCAAACGCATTATTAACCCCCAACACTGGTGTCAGCAAACACATTATTAACCCCCAGCACTGTTGTCAGCAAACGCATTATTAACCCCCAACAGTGATGTCAGCAAACACATTATTAATCCCCAGCACTGATGTCAGCAAACGCATTATTAACCCCCAGCACAGATGTCAGCAAACGCATTATTAACCCCCAACACTGGTGTCAGCAAATGCATTATTAACCCCCAGCACTGATGTCAGAAAACGCATTATTAACCCCCAACACTGGTGTCAGCAAACGCATTATTAACCCCCAGCACAGATGTCAGCAAACGTATCATTAACCCCCAGCACAGATGTCAGCAAATCCATTATTAACCCCGAACAGTGGTGTCAGCAAATGCATTATTAACCCCCAGCACAGATGTCAGCAAACACATTATTAACCCCCAGCGTTGGTGTCAGCAAACGCATTATTAACCCCCAGCATTACCCCCCACACTCCATAATTACCCCCCACACTCCATAATTACCCTCCTTAGATCAGAGCTGTTTGCCTCCTCCCCACCACCTCCTCCTGTCTTTGTACCTGAAAAAATCACAGCAGGAGGAGAAGGGGGCGGGTTCAGTACTCTCTGTGTCAGAGGCAGCCGGCAGGGAGAGATGCCGGCTATTATAGAAAGTTTTGCCTGCAGCGTGCAGGACCCTAGACACCCTGCATAAGCCGCGGGCGGGTTGTAACTGGTACCTGCGCACTAGAGCCCAGTGCTGGAACTTCTTCCGGTGTCTGGGCTCCATTCCAGGACATGCCTTCATTCGCTGGGACTCCAGGACATGCCCCAGGAAATCCGCCCACCTAGGCCCTGAGGTCAGTGCCTAGGTGGGCGGGGCGGTGGGCGGGGCGGGGGCGGATCCTTCCTCCGCTCTGTTCTCTCTCTGGGCTGCAGCAGCATGCAGCGGAGAGGACAGAGCAGATGGAGAGGTAAAGTTCTTCGGCGATGGGTGATTGAAGTAACCGCAGCTTCACTACCCTCACTACGCAGAGTGAAAATGCTCTATTCCTTTAATAAATCAGGTCTGAGGCGCCTCTAGGTTAGAATTTATTAGCACTTTGTTAACCACTGCACTCAGTTAAAAAACTTGGCTTGGCAGGATCATCAGGTATTCTTTTTAAAGCTACAGAATTAAAGGAATTGAAAATTATTTTTTAAATTACATTAACACATTAAAGCATGCACAGTGTTGCCAACCGTCAGTATTTTTACTGGCAGCCAGTAAAAAGCGGGCACTTTTCTCCTGCCCGTAAATGCCAGTAAGAGGAAAAGTTTGCCAGTAAAAAAATATGGCTGTGACGCTTGGCTCGGAACTGGGGATGCGCAGCTCGGGTCCAGAGCCTTGCCGAGACCATCAAAGTGTCTGCTACAGTGTGTTCGGGTGGTACTGGTGGGGGGGCTGGTCTGGCGGAGGCAGTGCCTGAGCGTTTTGTGTGATGTCATGGTGCAAGGGAGCCGAGTGGCCAGAGCCTTGTGTGCAGGTCTGCCAGACAGGAGCAAGGCAAGCTGGGAGCGGGACTGTCAGTGCTGTTTAGACTGGAGGGGACTTAAAGGACCACCTGGTATGGAGAGAGACTATCACTGTGACTCAGGAGGGGACGCGTTGTGTCGGTGATCTGTGCTGCTGCACACTGCTGTCAGTGTCACTATGAGAGTCAATTTCATGTGTGTGCCACCCATTCTAATTTCCTGTCCCTGAGCCACTTACTTACTAAATTGAAAATAAAATAAGAAATATGCTTTTTGCATTAATAGGTACCTTAAATCACATTGCTAATTGCATATTATACTAATTTGTAGCCGAAATACTGAAATTTCCACTAAAACTGTAATTTTGTAACTTTTGGAAATGTCAGTAAAAACGTGGCGATGCCAGTAAATTTTGGGTGCACAGTCAGTAAATTTAAATCTGGTAGGTTGGCAACACTGAGCATGCATATATGAGATTTTATTGAGTAGGTTTAGATCTAATGTAGGTTAAGTTTCAGTTCATGTATGAACAGTAAATAAAAATGTTCTTAAAAATAAAACACTGAGACTCTATTCACACAGGGGCAACTGTGGATCTGACTTCAAGTCGCCCCAAGTCACCCATAGTCGCTTCAAGTTGCACTACATGTAAAAATCAATGTAAGTGAATGAGAGCCGTCTTAATGCACACTACTGAAGTCGCTCCGACTTCAGAAAAGGTTCCTGTACTACTTCAATCCGACTTCTAGGCGACTTGTACCCATTGATTTCAATGGAAGTCGCCTCCAAGTCGGATCTCCATCTATATTGAAGTGACAGTGTCGCCTCTCTCACAGAATAATCAGCTCTCGAGGGAGAACTCCACGCCAAATTTTAAATAAAAAACTGGCATGGGTTCCCCCTCCAGGAGCATTCCAGGCCCTTAGGTATGGTATGGATTTTAAGGGGAACCCCCTACGCCAAAAAAACTGCGTGGGGGTCCCCCCAAAATCCATACCAGACCCTTATCCGAGCACGCAGCCTGGCCGGTCAGGAAAAGGGGTGGGGACGAGCGCCCCCCCCTCCTGAACTATACCAGGCCGCATGCCCTCAACATGGGGTGGTGGGTGCTTTGGGGAAGGGGGGCGCCCTGCGGACCCCCCCACCCCAAAGCACCTTGTCCCCATGTCGATGAGGACAAGGGCCTCTTCCCGACAACCCTGGCCGTTGGTTGTCGGGGTCTGCGGGGGGCTTACCGAAATCCAGGAACCCCCTTTAATAAGGGGGCCCCAGATCCCCCGCCCCTTATGACGCCACAGTAACAGCTTGCCTCTGGACATGACGTCATAAGGGACGGGGCCACCGTGTGACATCACCCGGTGACCACGCCCCATTCTTATATAAGTGATTGCGCAGAGCTCACACGGCATTACAGTGGGATAGAGCATCGTGTCAACATCGGAAGAAGAAAGAAGAGAGAAGAGGGAAGAAGGACGGAGGAGACCGGGCTCCTCCGCTAGTAAAAGAGCTGCAAGAAGATAGCGAGGAGCCGGCAGAAGAGCGGGAGAAGAGGCCGGACAACGGGAGAAGAGGCCGAACAGAGCGGAGAAGTCGGAAGAAGACCCCCAAAGTCAGAAGAAGACCCCAGGAGCTGATTAATAAATTACTTTAAAAACTTGTGTTGTGTTTTTTTTTTAATTAAAACTTTTTTTCCCCAGGTGAATGGGTAGGGGTATGATGTACCCCATACTCATTCACATAGGGTGGGGGGCCGGATCTGGGGGCCCCCTTATTAAAGGGGGTTCCCGGATTCCGATAAGCCCCCCGCCCGCAGACCCCGACAACCAACGGCCAGGGATGTCGGGAAGAGGCCCTTGTCCTCATCAACATGGGATAAGGTGCTTGGGGTGGGGGGGCCGCAAGGCGCCCCCCTTCCCCAAAGCACCCACCCCCCATGTTGAGGGCATGTGGCCTGGTGCGGTTCAGGAGGGGGGGGCGCTCTCTCGTCCCCACCCCCTTTCCTGACCGGCCAGGCTGCATGCTCGGATAAGGGTCTGGTATGGATTCTGGGGGGACCCCCACACCGTTTTTTCAGCGTAGGGGGTTTCCCTTAAAATCCATACCAGACCTAAGGGCCTGATATGCTCATGGAGGGGGAACCCATGCCGGTTTTTTATTTAAAATTTGGCGTGGAGTTCCCCCCCGAGAGCTGATTATTCTCTGATTGGCCATGGCCAAAGTCGCCTGGCCTGGGGCGACTTAAAGTCGTGTTGTAAGTCGCCCAAGTCGCGTTGAAGTTGCTCCAAGTCTCGCTGTTTTTCATAATCATGTCATGTCCAAGTTGCCTTCAAAAGTCACGCTGGAAGTAGTGTTGCCCCTGCGTGAATGGACTCTAAAGTGCAAATATCTATCTACACATTGATGTATTAATTAGAATGTATTTAATTACACCTTAGACCACTGAAAACCAACACAAAAATAATGTTTAAGGATTGCCAAACATCCAGATCTGCATGTGCCTAGCTGTTCTCATCAAACATTTGAAGGGGCGGTTTTCTGAAATAGGAGAAAAAGCTCAAAGATTGGAGTGTCTTTACGGGACATGATTTACCGTAACACCTTATTATTTCTGTCTGGGAGTTATAAAGAATCAAAAATTTTAGGAGCTAAATAATATGGCTGTTACAATAGCATAGACCAACCTAAACATAATACTAAATCAATACCAGTATGTCAGCACAAAGCAATATCAATATCATTCAGCTTGTTTTAAGATGTGAACCAAATACGTATTGTCAACGGAGCAATAACAAAACCTGCCAGACTCCACAATGAGAAAAGTATGCTACTTGAAAAAAAGGAGACACCTATAGAGAAAGCGGAGGTGGCGATACAGAACAAAGAGGCATTAGTAAAAGGGTTTTTCCTATATTTTCAAAATAAAGAGCAAGTTAAATGATTGTGTTAAGTAGTCATTGAGCAACCAATACAGCAAAATATGTCTAGTATTGCATAAATCACAACAGGATACTCTATGTATAGTACAGTGTGTATAAAACACCACTAAAATTGAGTTCAACTATATACCAAGCATGCCCAATAGTAATAATTTGCCACAGCACAATGTACAAAAAAAGCCACAGGTTTAAAATTATACAGTATGAAAAGCAGAAATTTGCTGAGCCAGATACCCTAACTGCATTTACCAAATTTCCCCATTTAGCTCCCGGGTATTATATACTGTAGGTGAAGTTTGCATTGATGTTTTCTTTTGTCTTACAAATCCTTTTAACTGTTTAGACAAATCCCATTGTGTTTTCTGTTGCTGGCAAAAGACGTTCTGTCTCTATGGTTTGTGACTGAGGGGTCACATATACTGATTTGTTTACCTATATTTCCCCCACCGCTAATGTGTGTTGCTGTATTCTCTAGGCCTAGGATTTGTGTTCCCCTAGTACAAGCACCTCCCCCACAGTAAAAAAACACCAGCTAGGCACACAGTTAACCCTTTGATAACCCCTGATGTTAACCCCTTCCCAGCCAGTGTCATTAGTACAGTGACAGTGCATATTTTTTAACACTGATCACTGTATTAGTGTCACTGGTCCCCAAAACATGTAAAAAATGTCAGTTAGTGTCCAATTTGTCCGCCGCAATGTCTCAGTCCGGCTGTAAGTCACTGATTGCCACCATTACTAGTAAAAAATAAATTAATACAAATATCTCATAGTTTGTAGATGCTATAACTTTGCTATACCACGCATGTTAGGATTCACCCGCACATGACATAGGAAAGGTTTAATATGAATATTAGTGGGCAGAGTGGGCAGATGCAACAGGTCCTGTTTCTAATGAGGATGAGCTCAGAGAGAATTTGGTTAAATCTGACACATGCAGACAGGGTGGAATACAAAGAATTTGTCCAATGCTGCATATGGGGACCTAACCTGATTGCTTTTAGGGTGAGATGATTGAAGGGATTTTATCGGTGCGAGAATATGTATAACGTGTAAAACTAGCAGAAGTATGGAAAGGAAAAAGATGCTTTTTCAATCTAATAGTAGTAGAAAAATATATGAAATCAAATTGTTAATTTCCTGTAGGAGAACCCATGTTACCTACATACTTAAATGCCCTTGCGGGCCCCAGTATGTAGGTGGAACAACAAGAGAGTTGAGTAAAAAAATTGTGAAGCATATAATTAATAAAAAAAAAAAGACTATACTAAGCATAGCGTATCTAGACATTTCAGAGAATACCATAATAGTAACGCAAGTAATTTGGTGTTCTATGGAATCGATAAAGTGGAAGGCCACTGGAGAGAAGAAAAGAAAAAGAAACCAGTATCGCAGAGACTAAATTATATATATTTTGGATACATTGGCACTTGTGGGTTGGAATATTGATATCGATCAAATTTTCTTTAGTGACAAAACTTTTAGAAATATTCTGATTTAAGCTGTTATTGTTATTTATATATTTTATTTCATTTTATATGCATTTTAATTAAAAGTATGTCTGGATCATCATTGATCTATACACCACCAGATTAGAGGCAGAAACGATTTGGTATAATACTAAAATCTTGCCTTTGGTATTTAGTTATATATTCTTAAATAGTATATACAGTACCTTGTGTGGGTGTGTTGCGATATTTGGGATGAAAAGACATAGCATAAATACCAATGAACAGATAGGCAGAATGAGTGGAGTAAGTTTTGTTTGGTATAGCAAGCGTTAAGGGCTTAGTTTAAGTGGAGCAGGTTTGCATTTTCCTGTGTTGCCTCCTGAAGACATTATCATGTTGAAAGGATGAAAGGAGTTGGGGAGCTACAGGAAATTACATTATGCCGCTGACGACACCTGGAAGTGACAAGGTACACCCAGAAGAGCCAGGAGAATCGGTTGAGCTTGCACCACTGATGGTAGAGCCGGCATGTAATAGAGATTAAGTGATTTACTCCAGGTGCATGGGGGAATTCACCTTATAATGTGGGTGCATGGATTGTTGATTTTTAATGGTGCAATTTTAATAAATAATTTTTCACTATATGAAGTGTCTCTTTCCTGTGGTTTATGGTATATATACTGAGAGGGAGCAACAGCACTGTTCCTGAATGAATTGGTCCCCTGAGGGAGCAAAGCACATGTTAACCCACTAAATTTGAGGGGTCATGGATTTTCAGCAAGTTCTCGAGTGTTGGTGTTAGCATGTTGGTGGAGTGAAATACTGAAGAGAATTGCTGTGGACTTAATTTTCACAAGAAATTAAGAATTTAGAGCACCAAGCACTTTAATATTTCACAGTGGACACTTTATTATAAGAAGCACTTCATATGTTTGCGATTATGTTATTGGTACTTAATGCAGTGCACTTTTTTGTAATGAGATTTTCATTGTGGTTGATTAGTGTTCGTGGCATTTTATTAAACTTTATTACATAAAATCATGGTTGTTTAAGTGCATACCACATACATTAGCGCTGTATATTCTGTGATCCTAGGTACAGGTACTACTTTTGCCCAATGATGCAAGGCCAGATCTCATGAGATACTCCCTGACGCAGTTGATGTGTGTAGTGGATGAGATGGAACTGGAAGAACCGACTGGGTGGAGATTGTAATGTTTGGCATAGTAACACCTGAACACCGCTGTGATCTCCTGGGTCATGCCAGTTTTAGATCCCGTGGGACTACGGATAACAGGGACAACGTTTCTCACTTCTTGTTGACGAAGAATGTTCGCTAAGGAGAGACTGCATTGGTTTCCACATTCATAGAACGAACGTCGGCACTTGGTCAGTGTCAAACATGCCTTGTTCAGACAAATGGTACAGAGTTGGTTCAGACAGAGAAAATATTTTAGCCTGAAATTGTTATACAAACTTTATTTTGGACCAGACTAAACATCTAATCCTTTTAGAGATTAGGCAAATATGGGGCCAGAATGTTAGCTTATTTCTGCCAGCAAATAAAACATGTACTTTTTAGAACATACTACATAACTATTTCACACATTTAATGAACATTAAAAAAGCAAATTCAACCATTTCTGCACTCATCCTAAACTCTCTCAACCCAAGCTGCTGTATAAATATCTGAATGATTTTTTAAAAAACCTTATATACAACATATAGTGCTACCCAAAAATAAAAAATTCATACAATAACAAATAATATATAAAAAATAAAAAGAAGTGCAATAAATCAATACATCTATGGATTAATAAATGAATAAAAATGTAAAACAATTCATGACAAAAAATAAGTTTTGGGTCTCAGTGCTGTATAACTAGGAATATGTCCCATTTCAGCTTCCATCTCTTCAAATTCCCACTCCAACAGATTTAAACCTAAATAATCAATATCAAATTATTCCACATTACAATCCATAACCATGTCTGTATCTCCTCCTCCTTTTTATCATGTGCCACTTTTTCAATTGTACTTGCCTCAAAAACATTCTTGTGTCACTATAAACTGTACATTTTTTGTCCCACCTGAGAAGGGCAAAAAATCAACCCTCTTCTTAGTAAGGATATATGGTGTTCTGACAGTTAAATTAACAATTTTCTTGTTCTAAAAATTTCAAGAATTACTTCTTGATGTATTATTTTAAAACTTTCCCTGTCCTGTTCACATTCCATATTACTTCCATTTTTTTCAATGCTTGGCCACATTGAGCAATTGCCACCCCAAGGGGATATTAACCATTTTCTATACAGAAGTTTTTTTGAAAAAGAAAAATTTCCTCCATTTCAAAATCCTCTGTATATCTCTTTTAAATGTTCTTCTTTTGTGCCCTTTATTTGGTACAGTTTCCTTCCTCTCAAAATCTAGATGATTTTTCCATTTTTCTAAATTTTCAAACAACATGTACAAAAAAACATGCTTCACTCTCCAAGCATACAAGCAGTGGAATTTTAGGTGCAGGAAACAATATTTCAGTAATATTTACTTTTGTACTACTTGAGGGGCAAGTTGGAAGTCTATGGTGACAAGCGACAAGCTGCGTCCGTGGTGACATGGTGCAGTGATGATTGGAGTGCCAACACCAGGTGTTTGGAGTATCTTTATCTGCTGATTGTTAAACTTTCTGGAATACATTTCTATTGTGGTGTAGGGTCTGGGCCTGCTGTCCCTCTTTCTTTCCTTCTTTCTTCCCTTCCTTCTCTCCCTATCTCTTTCTCATTCTTTCTTTCTCTCTCCCTTTCTATCTTCCTCCATCCCTCTTTCTTTCCTTCCCTCTCCTTCTTTCCGCCCTATCTCTTTCTTTCTCCCTCCATCCCTCTCTTCCTCCCTCCATCCCTCTCTTCGTTCTCCCCCCATCCCTCTTTTATCTCAGACTCTAACCACAAACCCTGTAAGCCACGCCCAATATTTAGTTTAGACCATGCCCCTTCTTGCAGGGGCCTCGATCCCGCTGTGATTATACACAGTGGGAAACAGTCAGCGGGTACCGCAAATTCAATGTCCACCGGTACCCGCCAATCATTCGTTACACAGGCAGAATGGCAGTCTGCCTATGCAATTAAGGTGGATTGCCAATCTGTAAGTAGGGAAGGCATGGATCCTGTGTTCCCCTAGTAAAAGCACCTCCCATAGTACACAGAAACACTAGCTAGTCACAGAATTAACCCTTTGATCACCCCTGATGTTGAATGAATGAATGAATGAATAACTTGTATATCGCTACAATGCGAACTGAATCGCCTCAAGGCGCTGTATTGGAGTTTGGTTATCCAGCTTCTAGAAGAGGTAGGTCTTCAGTTTCTTCCTGAAGGCCTGATGGTTTTCTTCCATGCGAATGTCGGTTGGTAGAGCGTTCCATAGCCGTGGTCCCTGGACAGCGAATCTCCGTTCCCCCTTTGATTTGTAGCGGGATTTAGGAATGAGGAGAAGATTTTGATTAGCCGATCGAAGACTGCGATTCGGTGTGTAGTGTTTTATTTTCTCACAAAGGTATTGCGGAGCGTTTCCATGTGTGCATTTGTGGGTGAGGCAGAGGGTCTTGAATGCGACCCGATTCCTTACGTTTAGCCAATGTAGGTTCCTCAGGGAAGAGGAGATGGATTCCCAGGGTTTTTTCCCTGTTATCAGTCTTGCCGCCGTGTTTTGGATAAGTTGTAAGTGCGCAAGTTGATATTGGGGTAATCCTATGTAAAGGGAGTTAGCGTAGTCCAGTCGAGAATTGATGACTGTTCCAACTACCACTGCTTTGTCCTCCTTTGGAATGAAGGGGATGAGTCTGCGTGTTAAGCCCCTTCCCAGCCAGTGTCATTAGTACAGTGACAGTGCATATCTTTTAGTATTGATTTGTGTCACTGGTCCCCAAAAAGGGTCAAAAGGGTCAGAATGTCGCTGTTTCTCACCATTACTAGTAAAAAAAAAAAAAGATCCTATAGTTTGTAGACGCTATAACTTTTGTGCAAACCATTTTTTTTTATACCAAAAATATTAAGCAGAATACATATTGACCTAAATTGATGAAGAAATTAAAATTTTAGAATTTTTTTATTGGATATGTTTTATAGCAGAAAGTAAAAAATTGTTTTTTTTTTTCACAATTGTCAGTCCTTTTTTGTTGATAGCGCAAAAACTAAAAAAATGCACAGGTGATCAAATACCACCAAAAGAAAGCTCTATTTGTGCGAAAAAAGGACATACCTTTTGTTTGGGTACAGCATCTCATGACAGTGCAATTATCAGTTAAAGTATCGCAGTACCGTATCGCAAAAAATGGCCTGGTCAGGAGGGGGGTAGATCTTCCGGAGGTCAAGTGATTATACCTAATCTCTATCAACTGCTATCCCCTGACTAGTCGGTGGGCCTTTACTGGTCACTGAAACACCCTCATTGACCACTGGAATGGAGGGCTCAGCCACTATGTCAGTGGAAGTCAGGCTATAGGAACCAAATTCGAGTGGTGCACGAAAGTATCTTTTCTGGGTAATAAAGTTATTTTTTAAGATATTTCATTAAAGTATTTCAGGTTTACAGTAATCACAACAGAATAGTATAGTACAAAAATTGTCAAACAAAGCCAATGTAACATATACAATGTAAATTACAATGGGCCCGAAGCGGGTCAACCTTTCGTCAGCTACCCTGACCTATACATAAGACATTACCTATCTTAAACAAATTTGTCTGTTGACCTGTGTGTATATCATGGTCAAGACAGAAGTGGGAAAGAGGTATTTTATGACTTTCCTGTGTTGGGACATAGGGGTATTAACAAGCGGTGGGCTCTGCATAATATATAGACGTAAGACGAGGATAATTACCCCTGTACTTGATCACCCCTAAAGGGATCTAACTTTGACCAGGGAGGGTGTAAATAGATAGAGTAGTGGGTTAGGTAAGGTCGGAGTACCAGTTTGTGTGGGATAGCCCAATCGTTAGATAGTTGAATCCCAGGTGTCCTGAATCCTGGGTATGGTGTGTGGAGGTTGTCACTAAAGCTTTCCATAGGTGTCTACCAATGTGCAGTAGCCGTGAGGGCCAAAGTTTAGAGGGTTGACAGGACAGGTTGACATATATAGTATGTAGGACTGTTTGGTGGTAGTGTGGGGTGGGAGGGAGAGGAGGGGAGGCGGAGGTCCATGGTGTGGCTGTAAGTTTCAGCTACAGATTGCTCTAGGAGATGGAGGGAGATGTAGTATGTATATTGTTGGGTAATAAAGGTTATACCAGGCATCTTGTGGTGTCAGCTTTAGGCAGCACTTTTTACTTTACAAAACTTCAAAATGAAAAACACGATCTCTTTCAAGCTAAACTTCATGGGTGGTTTTATTCTTGTGGAGCTCAGTCATTTATTTTCTTGTTGTCATTAATCTAATTTGTAATTTAATCTGCTGCAGGGGATATAATAGCTAACAAGTAGTTTAATCACTCAGCAATATGAGATTTAGATTATCCATGTAATTTTACTTTTAGGCTGGGTGCCACCTAAATTAAAACACTGCAATAATATTTGAGAAACACATCAAGCAATATGTGTGGATATAGGTAGGTTTGCCTAATCGTGTAATTTTAACCTTTAGTAATAATCTGAAAACACTATCAGTCTTTGATCTGAAGAGAAATAACCAGCATAGCACTAAGCTATTTTAGTGATTCATTCACAACACTCATACAGTTATTGTTTTGCAAATTTGGCATTTCAGCAAAACAGTGAAAGTGAATGTGGGTAACAATTTTGATTTGAGTAAATCAAATGTGTTTATAGGAGAATACAATAAGGTACATTACAGCATGAATATTGACATTGAAGTGTGGACATAAATTCTGATAACAAACTGGAACTAGTGGGTATCTATTATAGCTACTGAATAGGAAAGATGCCACATTCACTTAGCATCAAGCTCACCAAACAATAATTATTACAGATAGCCTATAATCATATGTGAAATTAAAGCTACAAATTAAAGCGGAGTTCCACACAATTTCCGAAATTAAGCTTATTACCAAGCTGGCATAATATATATTGTCAAATGGCAAGATTTTATTTTTTTTTCCCTAAGGGTTACCTTTTTATGCATTATTAATGTGGCGTTTTCTTATGTCAGCCACCTGTGGGTATCGCCGTCACCTGAGGCGGCGGCGAATTGTCTCCTGGGAGCTATGAATCAATCTTCCCAGGAGTCAGTGTGGCTAGCTGCCACTAATTATCGTGAGATCCCGAAACCGGCAGTGACGCGATGACGCCAGCACATCTTGGAGGCGTTTTCTTCGTTGTCATCACAACGGGGCGGGCACTTCCGATGACACCGCCTGTTGTGATGGCAACGGCGGAACCTTACGGCGCTGCGACGTGTACATAATGGGCATGCGCGGGAACGGGCGGTGCATGCTGGTAGCTCAGCATCATTGTATCCTGGAACTGACTGCTTGTGGGCTTCACATGCCCACAGGCAAGATGACAACTGCCAGGAACACATAATATAAGTGAGTGGGACATTTACATTATATGAACTTAGAAAAAAATAAAAATTTGATTGGACGTTGGAACTCCGCTTTAATGGGAACAATGAAAAGAACAGCTGAAATACTTTTCTTTCTTAGAAAAGATCACATGAATAAATACGTAGGCTTTTGGCTATATGAGCAACAATACAGGAAATTTGGAGCAATTCTTTCTCCTGTTTAGCTAATTTTTTCACACCCTCTTTTAATCATAATCTACTAAATTGAGCAAAATAGCAATTCCAAACAATACATGACATGAATCAATGAGTTGCAAATATTATTAAACTCCCTGGCGGTAATCCCGAGTCTGGCTCGGGGTGGAACTTCTGTACCATAAGCGGTAACCCCGAGCAAGACTCGGGATTGCATTGCAGGATACAGGGGAAGTTACTTACCTTATCCCCTGGATCCTGCGTTGTCTCCCCACTGTGTGTGTGAGCTCCTCCGCTCGATTCACACAGTGCCGAGTGCCGCTGAGCTCCGTTCCCTGCGACGCTACGACGCACGGGAGCGGAGATCGGTGCCAAATTATAAAAAGTTAAAACACACAATACACATACAGTACTGTAATCTTACAGATTACAGTAAGATTACACATCCTCTTTGTCCCTAGTGGTCTGCCCAGTGCCCTGCATGTAGTTTTATATAATAAATAAAAAAAATTCTGCCTGGAAACTGGAGATTGTCCATAGCAACCAAAAAGTGTCCCTTTATGTCAAAAGTGGTTTTAGACCACCTAGAAAACAGCGATTATAAATTAGAATCAAAATTCGTCATCAAACACTAAATCTAATGACAGCGACAATTCTGCAACTGAGCACATTTCAGTGTTTTTGATTTGATTACATTATTGAATCATTTTTATAGTTATTTATTATATTATAAATTATGATTTTGTGTTTCAAACTTTATCATACCCGGGATGTCTACTAGACTCTGGTTTGAACAGATTTAAGTGAGTTATTCATAAGAATTGCAGGCCTACAATATAAAACGCCAAATTTCCATGCAAAATAATTGTACCGCTTTTGGTACAAAATTCCTGACATAATCATACCGCCAGGGAGGTTAACAAACATTGCACTTGTCCTTGAAATTTCTAAATTTACCATAATCTGGTTTCTCTATTTTCTGCAACAGGCTATTATGTGCAGTATTTGGAATTGTGCGAGGATGCTTCCCAACCTAATATTCATATTCAGAATTACAAAACAAATATACAATGGATTGGTATCTAGGATAAACAAACTTTTTAATATGCCGTTTACTGTATAGTAGAGGTGGCACAGAGCCTTCAGTGGGTTCGTTAAAGAATTTATCATCCAGCGGGAGATGCTAGTTGATGCTAAGAGGGAGCCAGTGACCTCACAGCACTACCATTCCTCATCCCACCCACACCGATTGCCTCATATTTGTCTCCACACATGATACAGAAATTTGCAGCTGAGTCACTGAAATTCAATTCAATGTAGGTCTAAAGCCCCATACACACGGTCGGACTTTTTCATGGATTGTGTCCGATCGGACAATGTTGTTGAAAAATCAGACCGTGTGTATGCACCATCGGACAGTGTACGTCGGATTGTCCGACGGACAAAGTCTTATCTCCTGCTGGGAAGATTTGCCGACAACACGGTCCGATCACACCAAATCCGATCGTGTGTACGGTTGTCCGACCGGACAAAGTGCTACGCATGCTCAGATCACATTACAAGACCAAAACTATTGGCTACTAGCCTCTACGTAGTCCCGTCGTAGGCAACAATCGTCACCGCGTTCAGAATGATCGGATTTTCCGACAACTTTGTCTGACCGTGTGTACGCAAAACCAACATCAGACAAAGTATGACGGACATGGTCCGACGGACCTGGTCCGCGGATTGTCCGACCGTGTGTATGGGGCTTAAGGTCTCCTGAGTCTCTGCTTTGAATTAGTGAAACATTCAGTTGAGAAAGGCAGGGTTTGAAATAACATGGTTCCAATTCAGGTTCGGCCAGCTGCAAGAAGGCAACTTAAATGCATAGTTGAGGGTCTTTGCCTTACAGAATTTGGGTATAAACTGAATTGGCTGAGCAGAGGCTGAAGCTCCATTCTGTTTAATATTGTATAAAAGATATAGTATGGTTTTATCTTGAATTATTCAGTGTCAAGTTAAGGCTTAGTACATATGGCGATGGGGTTAGGAATGGCTATTTTTGCGTAAAGTGACATTTTCTGCGTTAAACGTTTGGCACTTTTAACACAAGAAACAACTCATCATCCCCTCATCATGTCTTCTCTACTCTGCTCCCTCAGGTAACCACTGACTCTTCTAATCTCTGAAACAATAAGCTACTTTACATGATGAAAAGCGACATCTGCCTTACTGTTGCCATCGGTAACCCCTGACCCTATTCATTTTTCAAACCCCAATCTACTGTGCACAAGTGACATTTGCCTTGCTAAGACTTATTGTAACTGGACAGACGACTGGTTAGGCATGGCCATTTTTTGTGTGAAGTGCCACTTTCTGCATTTAGTGTTTGGAACTTTAACACAGCACGTTACCTCGGACACATCAATAAAGGCAAGTACAAACATTAGTGCCCCACTCCTAACAGTCTGCAAGTGCCCTTTTATCTTTTATCTCTCTCCCTCAGCCTGCTTTTCCTCCTTTTCATCCACCATCATGCTCTCACTAACCTTACTTTTTGCAATAATGCCCACTCTCCTCCAAATCTCATTGTTTAACCCCTGCTTTCCACTTCACACCCTATATATAAAACCCTAATTTTTGCACTCTCAATATCACTGTGCTTATCATCGCCTAATTATTCTGAGCCCATACAGTGTTACCACTTCCAAATTAGCAGGGCATTTTCCCTTGTACAAATCCTGCTCCCACCTCAACTCCCTCACCCACTTACTGCTCTTCTGGGAATATTGCCACTATCCCTGGCCCTCTACCATCTAACTCTCACCCTTGGAACTGGCAGTCTCCCTTCTCTGGCAGGAGTCACAATCCTCTCTCTCTCTCATTTCAATCCCCCTGTTCCCAAAAGCCAGTTTGGTTTCATCCACCATCATGCTCTCACTAACCTTACTTTTTGCAATAATGCCCACTCTCCTCCAAATCTCATTGTTTAACCCCTGCTTTCCACTTCACACCCTATATATAAAACCCTAATTTTTGCACTCTCAATATCACTGTGCTTATCATCGCCTAATTATTCTGAGCCCATACAGTGTTACCACTTCCAAATTAGCAGGGCATTTTCCCTTGTACAAATCCTGCTCCCACCTCAACTCCCTCACCCACTTACTGCTCTTCTGGGAATATTGCCACTATCCCTGGCCCTCTACCATCTAACTCTCACCCTTGGAACTGGCAGTCTCCCTTCTCTGGCAGGAGTCACAATCCTCTCTCTCTCTCATTTCAATCCCCCTGTTCCCAAAAGCCAGTTGTCGTCCCCCCCCCCCCCCCCCCCACACACACACACTTTTGTGCCCTCTGGAATGTCTCAAACAAACTTGCCTCTGTCAACTACCTTTTTCTCTCCAATACCATCAACCTACTCGCTAATACTGAAATCTGGCTCCAGGAATCCGACACTACCTATACAGGATTAATATAGCGCCAACAGTTTACACAGCGCTTTACAATATAAGGAAAGACAGTACAAACACAATACAGTATTTAGTTTAATACAGTAGGAACCAGAGGGCCCTGCTCGTTAGAGCTCACAATCTAAGAGAAACTCATGGTGGCCTCCACTGGACTCACTCACCCAGATCTAGCGACAAAAATGAGGTGCAGTTGGACTTCTCCTTTCCCCACAATTCACCTTTCAGGTTCCTCCTATAGTTGCACTTTGCATATTTAGATGCAAATTAGGTGTGATTTTCATGAATTTGGGTTATACAATTCCTGCAAATGTTGCATTAAATGCTGTGTGCTGCCCCCTAGCATCTTTGGTACCCAAGGCTGTGGCCTACATTGGCTATGTGGAAACAACGTCTTGCTGAAAAATCTATTATAAAGAGAGGACAAGAAGGCATGTAATAATCTTTCTAAATCTGTCCGTAATCAATATGTATGAAAAACAGATTAGTAAAGTAAACTGAATACATTTTCTGACTTTAGCATGATTTCCGTGATAGAATTGGTTTGTCAAGTAGTAATGTAGCATACGATTGACATTTTGAGACACTTCTGAAAGTATTATAAATTCATAGCAGGCACATTTGACCTGCAGTTGATATCCGTCTGACCAGCATTTGGCCTGATACAGCCTGCTTTTACTTCAATATTCCTATAGACTTCTATGGAGGGAGAAGCAGTTCTTAAAGTACAAACTTTTTTTTTTTAACCTTTTGGATAGAGTGGAGGGATTAAAACACCTGCCAGGTTTTCTATTGCTCTCTCTTAAGAAGATTTTTCGGCTCTATTTGTCCTGTTTATTGTTAACACCAAAATTAAAAGAAAATCCCAAACAGAAAAGTAATAGAGGGGAAATCTTCCAATGGGGACACTAGTTCTGGTGACCCCTGTGACTACCAGAGATTCCCTCACTTTGGAGGGTTTTCCTCTCACTTCCAGTTTTGACTACAGACAGAAAGTGAAGAGAGATCTCCCTAATGGGAAACGGATAGTAAAACAAATTCTCTATCCAAAATGAAAAAAAAAAAACTTTTGCCTTTAATTATACTTTAAGGGAATAAAAGCCCATTAATAATGGCCCTAATGTAGGCTTTGTGTGCTTCTTCAAAGCAGCAGAACACACCCATATTTTATTTAATATAAGTGCTTAAAAAGCCCCATCAATTTACACAGCTCATTGCATATACAGTATATAATACATTCACATCAGTCCCTGTCCTCAAGGAGCTTACAATCTAACATACAAAACTCACTTTCATACATACACCTATCATGGCCAATTTAGATGGTAGCCAATTAACCGACCAGCATGTCTGTGGAGTGGGGTAGGAAACTCACAAGGCACAGGGAGAACATGGAAACTCCAGGCAGGTAGTGTCACGGTTGAGATTTGAACCAGCAAACCTAGTGCTGCTAGGCAGAAATGATAACCACTTAGCCACTGGGCTGGCCTACCCATATCAGAGTGTGAATTTAATCTTCAAGTGATCCAAACTCTGCACGGTTCCAAAGATCAGGTGGAGTCCACTTTTTTGTTTTTAAACCTTTTTTTTATCCTGTTTATAGGTATGTTTTTCTGTAAATATGTCCTGCATCATTTTGCATTTCATTAAACACTTGACCCCCAAGCCTTTTCTGACACTTTTTGTTTGCATGTAACAATCAATATTTTTTGCTAAAAAAAAATCTTAGAATCCCCAAACTTTATATATTTTTTTAAAGCAGAGGCTTTTTTTTTTTTTTTATGTCACACGTTATTTGAGCAGCAGTTTTTTAAATGTAATTTTTGGGGAAAAAAATATGTTTTTTTGAAATTTTATGCAAAAAAACACAATACATAACCCATTTGTTTTGTAAAATATAAAAGATGATGTTACGCAAAGTAAATAAATACCAAACCTGTGATATTTTAAAATTGCACACACCCGTGCAACGGCGACAAACTACAAAAATGTAACTATCTATAAACGACCATTTAAAAGCATTTACAAGTTACCACTTTAGATTTACACAGGAGGTCTGGGGCTAGAATTACTGCCCATGATCTGACAGTCGTGGTGATCACTCACATGCGTGGGGATAGCTGTTTGCTTGCGTGCAGGACCGGCATGTGCATTCACCTTTTCGCGCAAGCATGGGAGCGCCAGGGCACTTTAATTTTTATTTTTTTTACCCTGTCGATTTAAATGTTCTTTAGTACTTTTATTGCTGTCACAAGGAATGTAAACATCATTGTGACAGCAATAGGCACTCTTTATGGAGAGATCTGGGGTATATACGACCCCAGATCCCTCCTCTGCCCTTAAAAGCTGATAATACAAGAAAAAAGAAAGACAAGAACAGGAAGACGTAATACCAAAAAGACCCAATAATCCTCAGCAAGCAAGGAACGAGAAAGACTGACACAGGGGACCAGTAATAATCTACATATATACAAAATGTAGTCAACCTGTCACATGCCACTGGGTGTACAACCAGCTTTACCTTTGCTAAACTGGTACCAGTGTTTCCAGGCACTTCAGTTACTGATCTGCAGGAAAAATAAAGCACCCTCGCAGTTCATCGAGAACTACAAGCTGTCTGCTGCAGTGGACAACATGCTTTCAGCTCATTCAGGTGGGTGTATAGGAGCATATTACATGTTACACCCTAACATGCTTCTAAAGGTGAATGAACCTTTACCCTCTTAGAACAGGTGCCTCCTGGCCCTTTAGGAGGTTTATGTGGCCGGGAGACGTGATGAGGCTTAAGATTGCGTGGCCGGCGTGATTGACTGTCACGGCAGTCACGTGGTCCGAAAACCCCCCATCGCAACGAGCAATCGGTATCTGTGCTTGGAGAGTGCAGCGCGCGCTCTTGGCACAGGTGTATTCACAGGAATTCACGCAAATATAGGACTAGGCACCGAGAGGCCGCATATTTGCATACAGCTGCCGCAAAGAGGTTAAAGTAACAGAGTCTCTAAACTGAGAACTGATACAAATTAAAATATTAATCTGCCAGAAAAGGCCTCAGCTCTTAAAGGATTATGCCGCGTACACACGACCGGACTTTTTGACGGACTTAGTCTGGCAGACTGAATCCGTCGGACAATTCGATCGTGTGTGGGCTCCAGCTGACTTTTTCTTCCCAAAAGTCTGGTGGACCTAGAAATAAAACTTGCTTCAAATTTTTCCGACGGACTGGAATCCGGTCGAAAAATCCGGTCGTCTGTGTGCTAGTCCGATGGACTAAAACCAACGCTAGGGCAGCTATTGGCTACTGGCTATGAACTCCTTATTCTACGTCATCATGTTCAAATCCGTCGGACTTTTGGAGTGATCGTGTGTGGCCAAGTCCATTCGCTTGAAAGGATTGTCCGCCGGACCAAGTCCGTCGAAAAGTCTGATCGTGTGTACGCGGCATTAGTTTACCTTTACAGAAAGACTGTAAAGGTGATCTAACACCAGACTCCCTCCCCACCCTCCACCCCTGGTCCTTGCTATACTTGCCTATACTCATCCTCAGTTGTCAGGGCTGCCGCAGTCAATGTGATGGCACTGACCAATCAGAATTCATCTAGTACATCCTGGCAGCACTGGGCGGAAAAGAGAGAGCAGAGAGGATTTTAACTCCCTGAACTGGTGGAGCAGGGACATAGGGAGGGGATCCGGTATTAGGTCTCTTTTACAGTTTTTCCATAAAGGCGAACTAAGCCCTTAAGTCCAGTTGTGGACTGACAGCACACAGCCTTTTGTGGATTGTTGTCAGCTCTGCCCAGTGACTTTTGCTAAGCTTCATAACCATTCCTACATTTCCACAACATTAAGACTAATTAATCTGTAGTCCATGGACACATCTCCTGCTGTCTATTCCTCAAGAACCAGCTAAATGTATACAGTATATGGCTCCCATAATAACAGGAAGAGCAAAACCGGATTAATTAAGAGACGTTCATTGTTAGAGTATAACTGCTTCTTACCCACCGTATTGTCAAATGACGGGCGGGACGACATCATATATCATCTCCCCACTCTCGTGGTGATTGGTGGTGTGCTCTATCCCTGAGACACAGCGCATCACTGATTCTGGTAAAGCGCCGATGACCAGGCACTTTACCCATGTGATCAGCTGTGTCTAATCACAGCTGATCACATGTAAACAAGGAAATTATGGTTATAGGCATTCCTAATCTTACACTGACAGCACGTGAGGAGAGGAGAGCTGATCAGCAGCATTTTCTCACAGGGGATATCTGCACAGATAATCGGGGCACTGATCATCAGTGTCCTGATTATCAGTGCAGCTCCATCAGTGCCCAGCAGTAATGCCAATCAGTCCCTATCAGTAGTGCCAATTAGTGCCCAGTGATGCCAATCAGTGCCCATCAGTGATGCCTGTCAGTGCTGCCTTTCAGTGTTGATTAGTGCCTGCTCATCAGTGCTGCCTATCAGTGCTGCCAATCAGTGCCCATCAGTGCCACCTATCTGTGTCGCCTATCAGTGCCAGCTTTCAGTGCCCATCAGTGCTGCATATCAGTGCCGTATATCAGTCCCCATCAGTGCTGCATATTAGTGCCATCTCATCAGTGCCCCCTCATCAGTGCCCCCTCATCAGTGCCCATCAGTGTAGCCTGTCAGTGCCCGTCAGTGCAGCCATATTAGCGCACATCAGTGAAGGAGATTTGGAAATTATACATGAAGATAACAAGATAATTACCAAAACACATTTCAAAAATGTAGATCGAAACAGCTATCTCCCTATGCAAATCTGCCATCACAATAATTGGCTCTACAAAATACCTAAAAGCTAACTTATGCGATTAAGATGTAACTGCACTAAAATAGGTGATTACCCAGAACTAGCTAAAAAAATAGGACACAGATTAATTAGTAAAGGATATGATAAAGAATTCATAAAAGTCAAAATAACAGAAGTATCATAAATTGACAGAATGGCATTGGTCAAGAAAAATAAACATTGGAAACCATATACTGATCAAGTACCCATCATCCTGGACTATAACATACAATATAAAAAAATAAAAAGGATTATACAGCGCCATTGGCATATATTGCAGATAGACCGACACCTCCATTCTATATTACCTAACAAACCTAAATTTATCTATAAAAGAGGGGTTTCCCCTTCTTCAAGGGAAAAGGTTTCTACCCATGCAAAACATGCTATACGTGCACACGAACCAAATGTCCCAACAAAAAAAGTTCTGTTTTCAAATCAACTAGCACAGGCAACATGCATGACATCAAAGAGTTTATAAACTGCAATACAGAAGGGGCAGTCTAAGCCCTTGAATGCAGCTGTGGATTGCAGTATGTAGGACGCACAAAGAGACCTCTAAGAATTTGCATTAAAGAGCATGTCCAAAATATGTGAAAAGGATACGACGAACACAGCATATCCAAACAATTTTCCAGAGTCCACAATAGGGACCCTACTCATCTGAAATTTTTAGGTATTGAACCCTACATAACACACTGGCATGGAAGTCACAAAATAAGAACCCTAACCCTACACACGATTGGAAATTCAGCCAGCAAAATGCCGATGAGAGCTTTTCGTCAGAAAATGCGACCGTGTGTATGCTCCATTGGAATTTTGCTGGCGGAATTCCCGCAAGCAAAAGTTTGAGAGCAGGTTCTCAATTTTTCCGATGGAAAAAGTTTCTATTGGAAATTCCGAACGTCTGTAGCAATTCCGGCGTACAAAATTCCTACGCATGCTCGGAAACAATTTGACGCATGCTCGGAAGCATTGAACTTGATTTTTTCTCAGCTCGTCATAGTGTTGTATGTCACTGCGTTCTTGACGGTCGGAATTTGGTGTGACCGCGTGTAGGCAAGACAGCTTGAGCAAAATTCCTTCGGAATTCCAATGGGAAAACCATCAGAGCTTTTTCCAACCATAATTCTGATCGTGTGTATGCGGCATTAGCCAATTTGAATAAAAATGTATATTCCTAATGGATACCCTCACACCTCATGGATTGAACATAGAGTTTGGTTTGAATTGTTTCATTAATGCTTTTTGAATGTATCTCTTACTCATATATGCGAGAAGTTTGAGACACTTCACTTACTTACCTCTGAGGCCTTTACCCTTATTTCTATTTAATTAGACTATGCATTCCAGCTCAGGATTCCGGGATCAACATGCCGCCTTATACAAGACCCAATTCTATCCTCTTCACACTGCCATTGTTCAACTCTATCAATCATGTAAGCTCAGAATTGGTAAGTTTATTATATCCATTTAGACGTTACCCTCTGATATACACATAGGTACTCAATGAGCTATCATCCTAGACTTAGAACTTAAAAACGTACCCCATGTACAAAGTTTTATATTTGCTCATTCTGATCATCACACTCATGAATTGCTTTCTATTTATATATTTTTATATATTTCTAATTCTATTTTTCATATATGTATTGTTTATTGTAGATTTTGAACACATGTTTGTATATGGACATTTTACAAGTTTTTAGGTCTCTGTGACCTTTAGAATTAATCAAGAAATTTTGTAAACTGTATCATTTCTGGTCTCCCTGGGCTCTGCTTTGCTTTCTATTTGTTGTAGCACCCCTTCTGTTGTATTGCCTTTCTCCCTTTAGTTACCTGACTGCTGATAGACTTATCAGTACTGGGTCTATGATTATGGGCCCATAGACGTGAGATGGGGAAAATATCTTATTGCTCCTGCACCTCTAGGAAAAGACGACTACATATCTTTGGGAAAATAGCCACCACAATATATTCACACAGTTAGCTAACATAAAATGGCCAATTACATTACAATAGGAGGCCACCCAGTTGATTACATCACATCAAAATAAACATTGTTTGCACTTGGACTTTTTAGCGTTTTTATTTACACCAGTCACTGTGTGTATATTATATATATATATATATATATATATATACACACACACATACACTACTGGCACTTATAGTTGTGGTCACATTGTTTACAGACTGATTTGTTCACCAGTTATCACCTATTGTGTGCATTTATTTGTTTACCAGCTATCACTCACTGTGTATATTGATACAGTTATTTTATTTACATACTTCATTACAGTATTTGTTTATTCATTCACATTTGGATTCATTGGTATGTAGAGCCACATTGCAACTATTGTTTTGATTTTATTTATTATTTTTTACTTTATATATTAGTATTGGCACTTGACAGTGCAGCATCACCATATTGCTCAATTCTTTTTTTTTACTCTGTATCTAAAAGTTTTATTTTTATTTTGAACATGTAACTAGCATCAGAGGATGGCTAGAAGCTCCTCCTGACGCTGGGTCATGTGACAGTTGTATATCGATTAGGACAAAAAAAAATTAGATTTTTTTTCATCAAAATAGCCACTTCAGCCCCAGAAGGATTTGCCCCTTCCTGACCAGGCCATTTTTTGTGATTCAGCACTGCGTCTCTTTAACTGACAATTGTGCGGTCGAGCGACGTTGTACCCAAACAAAATGTATGTCCTTTTTTCCCCACAAATAGAGCTTTCTTTTGGTGGTATTTGATCACCTCTGCTGTCACGTCTTAAAGGAGCGACATACAGCTTTGACGATTTGCCCAGCCGAGTCAACCTGCCGCAGTATAACTGCAGCGGCTGGTCAGCTAGTGGATAATTACAGTGCCATCATCCACATACAGTATCTCACAAAAGCGAGTACACCCCTCACATTTTCGTAAATATTTTATTATATCTTTTTATATGACAACACTGAAGAAATTACTTTGCTACAATGTAAAGTAGTGAGTGTACAGCTTGTATAACAGTGTAAATTTACTGTCCCCTCAAAATAACTCACACAGCCATTAATGTCTAAACCGCTGGCAACAAAAGTGAGTACACCCCTAAGTGAAAATGTCCAAGGTCGCCCAAAGTGTCAATATTGTGTGTGGCCACCATTATTTTCCAGCACTGCCTTAACCTTCTTGGGCATGGCGCTCACCAGAGCTTCACAGGTTGCCACTGGAGTCCTCTTCCACTCCTTCATGACGACATCATAAAGCTGGTGGATGTTAGAGACCTTGTGCTCGTCCACCTTCCGTTTGAGAATACCCCACAGATGCTCAATAAGGTTTAGGTCTGGAGACAGGCTTGACCAGTCCATCACCTTTACCCTCAGTTTCTTTAGCAAGGCAGTGGTCGTCTTGCAGGTGTGTTTGGGGTCGTTATGTTGGAATACTGCCCTACGGCCCAGTCTCTGAAGGGAGGGGATCATGCTCTGCTTCAGTATGTCACAGTATATGTTGGCATTCATGGTTCCCTCAATGAACTGTAGCCCCCTCAGTGCCGGCAGCACTCATGCAGCCTCAGACCATGACACTCCCATCACCATGCTTGACTGTAGGCAAGACACACTTGTCTTTGTACTCCTCAGCTGGTTGCGCCACACACGCTTGACACCATCTGAACCAAATGTGTTTATCTTGGTCTCATCAGGCCACAAGACTTGGTTCTAGTAATCCATGTCCTTAGTCTATTTGTCTTCAGCAAACTGCAGGCTTTCTTGTGCATTATCTTTAGAAGAGGGATTCCTTCTGGGATGACAGCCATGCAGACCGATTTGATTCAGTGTGCGGCATATGGTCTGAGCATTGACAGGCTGACCCCCCACCCCTTCAACCTCTGCAGCAATGCTGGCAGCACTCATACATCTATTTCCCAAGGACGACCTCTGGATATAATGCTGAGCACGTGCACTCAACTTCTTTGGTCAGCCATGGCATGGCCTGTTCTGAGTGGAACCTGTCCTGTTAAACCACTGTATGGTCTTGGCCACGGTGCTGAAGCTCAGTTTCAGTGTCTTGGCAAGGCAAACTTCCTATAGCTTAGGCCATCTTCATGTAGAGCAACAATTTTTTTTTTTCAGATCTTCAGAGAGTTCTTTGCCATGAGGTGCCATGTTGAACTACCAGTGACCAGTATGAGAGAGTGAGAGCAATAACACCAAATTTACACACCTGCTCCCCATTCACACCTGAGACCTTGTAACACTAACGATTCACATGACAATGGGCCCAATTTGGACATTTTCACTTAGGGGTGTACTCACGTTTGTTGCCAGCAGTTTAGACATTAATGGCTGTGTGTTGAGTTATTTTGAGGGGACAGCAAATTTACACTGTTATGTAAGCTGTACACTCACTACTTTACATTGTAGCAAAGTGTCATTTCTTCAGTGTTGTCACATGAAAAGATAGAATAAAAATATTTACAAAAATGTGAGTGGTGTACTCACTCTTGTGAGATACTGTACATAAAGAGAATGGATAATGTAAATTAAACAATGTGTGTTTAGTATCACTTTATGTTTAGTTTTGTTTCAGTTGCTAGTAATATTTGATAATAATCAACAACCATTTAAAATGTAAAATAAAATATGAAAAACAGTACGTTTGACAGGATTTTGGAAAATAAAATAATATGGAAAATAACTGTTTACAATAAACCATATGATGATAGCAGTTACAGAAATATGACTCAGGAGTATAAGCCGACAAACTGGAATGTTTTGTGGTGTCAGTTTTCTGTGGGTGTACTTGTGGTCATTACCGTTTAGATGCCATGCTAGATAATAATATACAGAGAAAAAGGTAATAATGAAAAAGTTAGATGACAGAAAAAAGATGCACAGAAGAATTCACTGTAGAGTAGATTCACAAGTAGATTCTTGCTTCAGACCCATTCATATAGTAATGCGGATCTCTCCATGCTCCTCAGGAAACAGCATTGAATAGGTTTACAGAATCTGGAGCAAAGAAACCCATTTTGGCTTCAGTTTTGTTTGCTGCAGGTTTGTCAGTCACCAAAAGACTGTCAGTCAGAGGCGGCTCTCTAATTAGGCAAATTAAATGGTCGCCTAAGGTCTTGCGCTCCCAGGGGCCTTGTGGCCACCTAATTTGCATAGTATGTGTGGGAGTGGGAGCAAATGTCCCCCGGTCAGTGTCCCCAGGGCCGTATTTATGGCTGCAAATAGTTTTCCCCAGCCAGGGGCAGGACTGACCACTTAATCACTTCCCGAGATTCCAGGGTCAGTGCGTTGCAGCTCCATGTACTTCCCTCCACTAGCCCCTCCCCTTCTGCCGTGCTCTGCGGATCTCCTGCAATGTGCAGAGCGCGGCAGCTGAGCAGCTCCCTGATCCACTCTCCAGGATAGATGCTTGACCATCTCTGTAATGAAGGAACCTGCCAGAGCTGGTGCCTGGCGATCGGGGAACCTGTCTTCCGCTCAAGGTACAGTATGACGGACAGTCCTGCCTGACACAGACACATCCCGTGACATCACCCACCATGAACAAGGGCACCCCGAAAATCACTGCTGCCAGCCACCCCACGCACACAGCCATGATCTGTATATCCTCCGGTGTTTGATGCCACCTACTGACCACCAGTCATACATTCATCCCACATGTACCCCTCTGCCAGCTTCCTACCACCTATGCTCCCATCATCATCCCACCTGTACCCCACTGCCAGCTTCCTACCACAGCACCATCTTCATCACACCTGTACCCCTCTGCCAGCTTCCTACCACCCCCACCCTGTCATCATCATCCCACATGTACCCCACTGCCAGCTTCCTACCACCACCCTGTCATCTGCATCCCACCTGTACTCCATTGCCAGTTTCCTATCACCCCCACCCCGGTCATCATCATCATCCAACCTGTACCCCACTGCTAGCTTCATACCACCCCCTGTCATCTTCATCCCATCAGTACACCTCTGCCAGCTTCCTACCACCCCCTGTCATCTTCCTCCCACCTGTACCCCTCTGCCAGCTTCCTACTACCCCACCCCCTGGGTAATAAGCAGTAACCCATAGCAACCAATCAGTGAGCAGTAATAACATGCAGTAACCTCTAACAACCAATCAGTGAGTGGTAATGATATGCAGTAACCTCTAGCAATCAGTGAGCAGTAATAATGTGCAGTAATCTACAGCAACTAATCAGTGAGCTATAATGGTGTGCAGTAACCTCTAGCAACCAATCTTTGAGCCTGGGTTCAGTTGGACACTACTTGAGTATGAATAACAACGCAACTTGGAGAGACTTCAACATGACTTGGGGCGACTTACAACATGACTTTAAGTCGCCCCAGGCCAGGCGACTTTGGCCGTGGCCAATCAGAGAATAATCAGCTCTCAAGGGGGAACTCCACGCCAAATTTTAAATAAAAAACCGTCATGGTTCCCCCTCCAGGAGCATACCAGGCCCTTAGGTCTCGTATGGATTTTAAGGGTAACCCCCCTACGCCAAAAAAACGGCGTGGGGGTCCCCCCAAAATCCATACCAGACCCTTATCCAAGCACGCAGCCTGGCAGGTCAGGAAAAGGGGTGGGGACGAGCGAGCCCCCCCCCCTGAACAGAAGATACCCCCGAAGACCCCCAAAGGCGAAACGAGACCCCCAGACGACGGCGGCGGTGAAGAAGAAAGCCGGGCTCCTCTGCTAGGTAAAAGAGCTAGGTAAAAGAGCAGAAGATAGCGGAGGAGTCCGTCGAGAAGACCCCCCAAGACGGAAGAAGACCCCGGAGCTGTGCAATAATATAATTTAAAAAACTGTGTGTTTTTTTTATTTACACTTTTACACCTTAGGTGAATGGGTAGGGGCCAGGGTTGTCAGGAAGAGGCCCTTGTCCTCATCAACATGGGGACAAGGTGCTTTGGGGTGGGGGGGCCGCAGGGCGCCCCCTTCCCCAAAGCACCCACCCCCCATGTTGAGAGCATGCGGCCTGGTACGGTTCAGGGGGGGGGGGGCGCTCGCTCGTCCCCACCCCCTTTCCTGACCTTCCAGGCTGCGTGCTCGGATAAGGGTCTGGCATCGATTTTGGGGGGACCCCCACGCTGTTTTTTCGGCGTAGGGGGGTTACCCTTAAAATCCATACCAGACCTAAGGGCCTGGTATGCTCCTGGAGCAGGAATCCATGCCGTTTTTTTATTTAAAATTTGGCGTGGAGTTCCCCCTCAAGGCGACACTGTCGCGTCAATATAGATGGAGATCCGACTTGGAGGCGACTTCCATTGGGTACAAGTCGCCTAGAAGTCGGATTGAAGTCTAATTAGAGTTGTGAATTTTTGTTCACACCGCAAGCCAGCTGCGAATCAGATGCGTGCCCATAGAAGATAATGGGCCTGAATTCACACCTGAGCCGCACCGCACTGCCCAAAAAACGCACACGTTTTTTTGGGCAATGCGCAGTGCGAATGCACCGCAGATATGTGAACCAGCCTCATTAAAATGAATGTATTTTGAAATGTCCTGCAAATTCGCAGCGTTGTAAGCCGCATCTAATTCGCTGTGTGAACGGGGGCTGAGTGGCAATATTGTGCAGTAACTTCTAGCAATTAATCAGCGAGTGGTTATGATGTGCAGTAAACTAGCAACCAATCAGTGAGCCTGGAGCAATCAGTGAGTGTGAACCAGATGTTTATGTTTACATTATTAAAGTTGTTTTTAGATATGTCTATGTGTGTGTTTGATTTTTAGGGAGTTTGGGGTGGATAGTGAAATTTCTAGGGGTGGGGGCCCAGGAAAATGTTTGCTCAGGGTCCAATCAATATTAAAGATGGGGTGAGTGGGCCGCCACACACTGGTGTAAAGCAATGTAGGTTCCAGCCAGCTATAACCCCCCCCCCCCACCCCACACTAAGAACATCTCATTAGCTGCAGCCAATAGCAGGCTCTAATGCCATCCTAGCCTTCTTCCAAGTTGTAGTTCTCCACACCACACACTATTCAGCTGGTGCCTGCTCTCTGCAGAGACTACACCTCCCAGAATTCACTGTTGTGCGCTCAAAGCGAATGTCTTGGTTTCTCTTGCTTGTAGTAGGGAATGGAGGAGTGTATAGAGGGATCATCTGTCTGTACCCTGTCTGTGGCGGGATCATGTGTGGTTGTGGCTCTAGTGTTTGGTGGCTGCTGCAACAATGTGGTGTTACCGTGTTAGCCGGGTGAGAGTTTGCTTGTCATTACTATAATAAGACCATCTCTTGTACCATGTCTGCAGTCTCTGACCGTCTCTTCTATTATGGAGACACAGTCTATGACCATCTCCTGTATCATGTCTACAGTCTTTGGGGGGGGGGGGGCTACAGAAGAGTCAAGAGTGGGAACGCTGCTAGGACGGGTTTCATGGGAGGAGTCAGGTGTGTGTGGACTGTGGAGAGGAGAATATTGGATGAGACCAGAGCCGCCACACTGGAGTTAAGAGGGAACTGTCTGACTGAGCCCTGCACAGTGCACCTAAGAGGAGGTCAGTGACAGAGCTGCCAGGCCAGTCTGAGGGGGGAGGGTCACTGATGTAAGGGGGGAGTGAATACAGAAAGGTAAGGGGGCACTGATATCAAGTTTCCCCCCCACCCTTACATCAGCGTTCCCCTTTACACCAAAATTTGCAGCATTCCCCCTTGCATCAAATTTCCCCTTTCACTGTAAGAGGTGCTCCTGCAGACTCTGATGTAAGGGGGGACTCTGTGCTGGCAGATCAGTGTCACTTGTTGCTAGGCAGAACGGGGAGATGCTGTTTACTTCCGCATCTCCCCGTTCAGCCTCCCCGTGAAACGATCGCAGGTATACCCGCGGCGATCGAGTCCGCGGGACCCGTGACCAAACTCACAGGGGTCCCGACCGGCGGCGCGCACGCGATAGCATGGCGGCATACTTAAAGGTACGTACCTGTATGCCCTTATGACTGTCCGTGCCATTCTGCCTGACGTACATCGTCGCGCGCCGGTCAGGAAGTGGTTAAAGAACAATTTTTTCCTCGGTTTAGGCCAATATGTATTCTTCTACATATTTTTGGTAAAAAAAAATCTCAATAAGCCTATATTGATTGGTTTGCGCAAAAGTTATAGCGTCTACAAAATAGGGGATTGTTTTATGGCATTTTTATTATTCATTTTTTTTTATTAGTAATGGAGCCAATCTGCTATTTTTATCGGGACTGCAACATTATGGCGGACACATCGGACATTTTTGACACTTTTTTGGGACCATTGGCATTTATACAGCGATCAGTGCTATAAAAATGCATTGATTACTGTGTAAATGACACTGGCAGTGAAGGGGTTAACCACTAGGGGCGATGGAGGGGTTAAGTGTGTCCTAGGGAGTGATTCTAACTGTGGGGGGTGGGCTACTAGTCACATGACAGCGATCACTGCTCTCGATGACAGAGAGCAGTGATCTCTGTCATGGCACAAGCCAGAAGGAAGTGCCTTTTTTACATAGGCACTTCCCCATTCTGAGGCTCTGTGACACGATCACCGTGACATTGAGTCCACCGCTCCTGCAGGCACGCGCACCTACTATCCCCGGCTCTTAAAGGGGACATACAGGTACGCCCATTTGCCCACCACTGCCATTCTGCCTGCGTATATCGGTGTGCGGCGGTCAGCAACTGGTTAATGACACCCCAAACACAGGTTGCAAATGCACTGCGTTTGCCCACACTGGATAGAATTGGTACATAATTACCATGCAATACAGTTGCAGTGTATTTTCATACATGCACTACTTTTCTAGCGCTGTGCGATGCAATTTCAGGCCATTTAAAATGGCCTGGAATCGCACCACACAGAACTGCATGTGAATCGCAGAAGTACCACATAGCATTCCTGTGCAATTCACATGCAGTTCCTAGTATGGATGGGCCCTAACTCAAACTGTATCATCTTGAGAACACTGCTCTCAACAGCCAGTAGGCACAGAGCCTTTAGTTTTTTAATGGGCCATTGTGGTCCTCAGATAATTCTTTACCAGTGCCAATTTGCTGAATGACTTTTCTCCTGAACAAATAATGACCATCATGCTCAAACACCCCCATTGTCTAAAAAAGGGTTTCCACCCCCATTTTTCTAATATATATATATATATGTGTATTACAAATGTTTTGCCTTTTTAGCATTTAGATGTTCAGTGGAGGTGGACAGCTCTGTTAAGTAAAAAAGATATGTACTGTACATTCCCATTGTCCCAAGGCATTTTACATATGAGTGAATATAACTACACATAACAGCTAAGATAGTATTATCATCCATTGTGCTGTGTCACAAGCATCAGTGCAATTTCCATTGTTTTAAATGACAGTATTGTCATTTTAATAAGACGTTATTTGTATTACTGAGCCTTCTAAATTCTAACCTACTTAATGAATGACTACACATTTCCTAGTCTAAGTAGAAGCAACATTAACTGTGCAAGTGGACGAGGAGCTGGTTTAGATAAAACATGGGGGGTTATTTATGAAAGGCAAATCCACTTTGCACTGCAAGTGCACTTGGAAGTGCAGTAGCTCTAAATCTAAGGGGTAGATCTGAAATGATTGCAAACTCTGCTGATTTTATCATCCAATCATGTGCAAGCTGAAAGCTGTTTTTCATTTTCCTTGCATGTCCCCCTCCGATCTACAGCGACTTTACTTCCAAGTACACTTTCAGTGTACTTTGAAGTGAACTTGAAGTGCAAAGTGGATTTGTCTTTAGTAAATAACCCCCATGGTGTCTACTGAATCTTTCCACCGCAAAATCCCAGCCATTAATGTAATGTCTAACATGGTTTACTCCCTTGCCAGAAAGTCAAACTGAGGTTGCGGTTTGTGGACTGAGGAAAATAAATCTGTATAACTCTACAAGGAAAGTCTGGTACTACTAAAAGTTTCCAGCAGGTCTCTGTTACTAATTCACTGAAAGTTCTCACTTAAAGCAGAGTTCCTGCTTAAAAGTCAGCAGCTACAAAAAGTGTAGCTGCTGACTTTTAATAATCAGACACTCACCTGTCCCGCGGTCCAGTGATGCAAACGTACGAAGCCTCGCTCCTCTCCCCCTCCTCTCCGCGGCGCCGGCATGCACTGCGCGAGCCATGCTGTGCGCTGTGAATGGCCAGGCAAACTTCTGGGACCTGTGACGGAAGATTGCAGGGGGTGAGGGGGAGAGGTGAACTTCCTACTGGTGCTGCGGAGCTTGTTGCCTCTAAAAAGAGGGTATCCGATCCCCCCCCAAAAAAATATGACATGCCAAATGTGTCATGTCAGGGGTCACCATCACTTAAAGCTGAAGTTCCATTTTTGGGTGGAACTCCGCTTTAAGGAAATCAAATCAATCGGATTCTGTCTGCAAACTCTACAATAGGTTTAATGCTTCTCAGTTGTCATTCATGATTATATTTAGGAAAAAGAGGATTATGTTTAGCAGAAAATGTGTGACAGTTAAAAGCTGAACTTTAGAAGATATGTTATAGTACTTTTTCTCCAGGCACAAAGAGTGCTTCTTTGTGTCTTTTGCAATGACTTTAAAATGAGCAATTTCCCATCAAATGTACTGTACTGTATAGACCATATAGACCATTTATGAATGTATGCAAGGTGATCCTATTCCCTCATAATCACCTCTTGCTACGGGTGTATAAATTCAGTTCAGTTAACCACTTCAGCCCCAGAAGGTTTACGCCCCTTAATGACGCTGTACACAAAATAAAATTGATGTGCTTTTTTCCCCAACAAATAGAGCTTTCTTGTGGTGGTATTTGATCACCATTGCAGTTTTTATTTTTCGCACTATAAATAAAAAAAGACCGGCAATTTAAAAAAAAATAAAAAAAAAATTACATTATGCTATTAAACATATCCAATCAAAAAAATTCAAAAAATGTAATTTCTTCATTGGTTTAGGCCAATATTTATTTGGTAAAAAAAAACAAAACAAAAAAAAAAAAAGTGTATATTGATTGGTTTGCACAAAAGTTATAGCGTCTACAAACTAGAGGATATTTTTATGGAATTTTTTTTTCTTTGGACGTAATGGCGGGGATCATCGATTTTTAGTGGGACTTTGACATTGCAGGGGACAAATTAGACACCTAATTGACACTTTTGACACTAATCCATCAATCATAAGCCATTCAAATTTATGGAAAAGTCTACAAAAGCAGTTTTGCCCATTTTCAAGACTAATAGGGAATGGATTTTCAAACAAAGGACATGGGGATGTGGGCACTGCCCAGGGGTATGTACCAATGCAAAAATACAATTCGAAAATACTATTCAGCATTCATTTCACTACATACTTGGGAGATTCCTTTAAGCTGTATGTGGAGATTCACACAAACAACATCAGGGACAAGTATTTTGGTACCACATAATTTGCATGTCTAAAACTATTTTTACTTTTGCGTTATTGCTTGGCTTTACTTCATCAGCAGCAGCACCCCAATCTGACTCATAACTTATAACTACATTATAAAAATAGCTTTTTAAGGTAGTTTTGGATGCAACACCTAATTTTTTTTATACAGTGGTTATGGGTATGAACTAACCGATGGGATAAAGGCCAGTTGCACAACAGTTTGATAGATCCTAATCGTAGATGTGTTGCAATGGCGTTCAGCCTGCTGACCTGGTGAATCGGCCGATTCCGTGGCATACAATGTTGCTGCAGAGCGACCTTCTGAAAGCAGATGGTGTCCTGACCCTCTGGATTGGAGCTGGAGGCTGTGTGCCCCTTGGTAGGTCGCAATCCCTTCTTCACACAGCAACAGGATGGTTTTCTCACAATGGGATCAAGGAAGCAACCGCCCTTGGGCCTTGACTGACGATCATTTTATAGTCTCTCCCATCATCATCTGCTTTTCATGCAATGCAGGCTGGGTTTTGTAGTTCTGTGCCTTTAAAAATCAGTAAGCAGCTTTGTGCTGGGACTTCATATTGCAGACTACTTTTCAGCTGCTGCTCGTTAAGGCCCTAATTATTGGTTCCTGCAACTGCTCCTACAATTGGTTTCCTTCCTCCTGCCAATAGGAACACAGGGGAGGAACAGACTAGCCTCTCTCCTTTGTGGATTAAATAAACTTGGAGAGGTACCTGCTACAAATATAATTTTGTTGAATTTTTTAGGAACGCTTGTTCTGATTTCTAAACATTAGTGGGATCAAAGCATTCGCTTTTGACCACAGTGATGAGAAAATTCAAAGAAGCGCGTTGGAAATGTTTTTTTGAACAAACAGATTTGTAATAGTGTATGTGGTTTTTGTTCAGGAAATTACATTCATTCCGAAATTGAGTGTTAAAGCAAGCAAAATTGTAAAGTGCTTTCAAATGCCATTTGTCTAGTTATCAAATGTACAAAGAATTTTCATACGAATGTTCATATGTAGCCAGCGTAAGACTTTGAGTTTGTGTAATGTTACTAGATCAATAGATTGTCTCAGGTCTACTTTTTCTTTCCTACATAACGAGATGACAGAGAGTAAGGCTCCACCTTCTGTAATTAAATTCTATTTAATGGTCTTTCATCCAGCCTCCACTAAATACATTTGTAATATATTTCAACTGTACATATTGAGTGTCAATTTACTGAAAACAATTAAAACCATAGAAACAGTCTTTGACTGCTTCCAGCTATCCTGGGTGGACATCGTATAACGTCCTCCTAGTCATACACCTCCTGTGCACCTGACATAGCAGATAACATATCATTGTTGTGGGCCGGTGACCAATCACAGCGATCACATCACAGTTGTACACACTGAATGGCATTTATTCATAACTATTCAATGCGTACTATTGTGTTGATCTCTGTGATTCATCACAGTGATCACATGGTGCAGACAGGGCCAATCACAGTACATCTGTACTATGTGATATCTGTGGCCTATCACAGCTTCACAATAGTACACAATGAATGAATGGATGGCATTCATAACAATGATTGCTTATAACAGTGATCATAACTGTTGTAAGCAATCATAGTGTGTAAACAAAAAAAAAATCCTAATCACTCCCCCAGAGTAGTATAGTGTCACTATAGTAACACTGTTATTGCTCTGGTCACCAAAAAAGAAAAAAAAAAGTTGAAAAAATGTATGTATTTATTTTTATACTGTCACCAGTCAGTGTCCCTAATCACCGCCATACCAGTTATATGGTGACGCTGTACTGCTCTAGTGACAGTATGTAAAAGAAAATTGTGAAAATAAAACCACATTTTATTTAATTTGTTCTTTTTCCACATAAATTGTCACAAAATGACAACTTCAAAAAACTCACCATGCCTCTTACATAATACACTACTTTGGACTGTTCACTTTCCAAAAAGGGGTAATTTGGGAGTATTTGTACTGTCCTGGCATTTTAGGGCCTCAAGAAATTAGACTTCATCCTGTCGTGTGTGGCTGCAAGGGTAAGGAGGAGCGTCCACCATCCATGCTCCTCCAATCCTGTTCCCTCAGGGCGGCCTGGGCGGGCCCGAGCCCCCCCTGGGCGGGCCCGAGCCCCCTGACAGGGAACCACTCCCCTTGCTGGCGGCGTCCCGGAACGCAATCGGACCTCTCCCGATCACTGCGCATGCGCGTGGCCACGTGCATGCGCGTGATGCGGGACGTCACGCCGGTGCGACGATTGCGTAGCTGACGCGACCCCGGAAGGACCTCCCGGACGCCGGGGAGGCCACTCCAGACGGCGTTCGATGCCGTTATGGCCCCCACGGACGGGTGGGCCATGCAGGTACGGGACTGCCAAATGGGAGGGGATGCCCCTTCATGTTCCCTCCCCTTCCCTCCCTCTTTTCCCTCCTCCCATTCATCCGCCCCCGCTTCTCTCCCCCCCTCCCCCCCCCCCCGGGGACGCCATGAGAGGGCCCTAATTGACACCAAATGGTGTCCTAATATGCACACCTGTCCCTAATTCGGTACAACCCATAAATACCACATGGAGAGGTTCAGCAAACCTATCTCCATGTGATGATCCAAGAACCACGCCATACAAACACAGTGAGTATAACCCCCTCTAGCTCTACACCTTCCTTCAGGGACAACCAACCCCAAACATAGTGTATGACCTTGTTTCCATCCCCAGACCGTGTATCGCGCTTTTGGAACTCGCAATCCACACAGCGTACTCTGGCTTGCAACATATGGGCCTTTAAACGCACCTCGCAGCCTGAGCAAGATACTCCAACCTCATTAGGTAATCTTATACTGTTATATGGTATCTGACACATTTGCATGGCTTTCTTCTGTTTATGTCCTCACCTGCTTCGCACTCACATATACCCACACCCTCACATGGTCCCCACTCACATCTCTCCCCCCTTGACACCTAATGGCACCCATCACATACTCCTACCCATCCACACCTTTTCATCATTTGGCACCCCCTCCACTTCCCCCAAATTGGTCCCCTTGTCCTAGTGACTTATAGTATCACTAGCATAGCACCAAATTGAGCACCAGCTCTTTGACTGACATCACAACAAGCCATTCTGGCATTTCACTGTACCTATCCTCTCACCCCCTCCCCTCTTTCCATTTCTCCCCCTTTCCCCCCCCCCTCACTATCCCCTCCCCCCCCTTTCCCCTTCCCTTCTCTCCTCATTTTTTCTCCCCTTTTTCCCACTTTCTCTTTAACATTTCTTTTTCCCTTTCCCCCTCCCACCGTCCCACCCTGTTACATCCCACCTTCCCTTCCTCATCTCTACCCATGTGGATGCTGCAGCATCCCAATGTCTATCCATACATGTGCATGCCATGTATTGCCTCCCCTACTTCCCCCCCCCTCCCCTTGCCCTTCTGCCCTCCCCCCCTCCCCCCCCTCTTTCTTCCCTCACTCCCCTCGTTTCCCCTCCCCTCTTTTCCTGTTCCCTTCTTCCCCCTTTTTCTCGCCCCCCCCCTTCCTCTCATTTCCACTCCGTTCTCGCACTCTGACCTTGTGTCTCTTCCCCCCCTTCCACACTCTACCCCCCCTTCCTTGGTACACATCCCTCTCCCCCTCTCTCCCTCTCTCCCTTCCCCCCTCTCCCCCCCCCTTTTCCCCTTTTCGGTTTCTCACTTTCTCTCCTCCAGCCATGGGCTCAGATACATTAACATACAAATCGGCACCATTGGAAACACATGGAAATGGCATAACTACTCTTTATTCTCAAATCTCATTTCCCCTTACCACTGATTCAAATGTATCAAACAATAGACATTGTTTGTTCGTAATGGCAATCCCTTATGACACACATCTAAGTATATGATCTTGGATTTCATGACAGGTGTGCAGAACAGGGGAACTCAAGGAACCCCATTCCTATCTCTTTCTCCCCATTTCTCTCCCCCCTTCCCCTCCCATCCCCTCCCCTGCCTGCTTGGCCCACACACGGACCCGTGGGAAGCCTACCTACTGGACGTGACCCCTCGTAGGTCTCGTTATCGGATCGCCTTGCCTGCCGCGCACCCGCTGGGGGACGCTGTAGCGGGACGCCATCTAGGACCCGGAGCACACCGACTCAGAGGGAGCCTCATCACACACAAGGAGTAATCTACAAGAAACTCATACACTGGGTAAATATTTCATCGTACAATGTGATAATATGCCATACTCCCCTATGTGAAAGGCCAATTGGAGACAAATATATGTAAATTAAGTATTGTTACAATATGTTGTTCTTACCCTTTCTCTTTCAAACAGACAAAATTACCTTTGAGGAAGACCCTCACCAAAACGGGTCGAAACGCGTCATGTCCACTTTTACCTCCAACATTTGGTTATGTAAATTATACTGCTGTAAAAGTTTTTTGTCTGTCAGTGTATATCTTTTTTAAAAAAAATTCTGTATTGTTTTACTCATTTGGGACCCATGTCTCCTATTTTTATTCATATGTCACATATGCGACATCTTTAATCCAATAAACATTCATATTTAGAATACAATATTACCTCTCAGAGAACTTATTTCCAAAACGCTGCCTAAAAACCCCACCAATTCCTCTTGGGGGATCTCCTCCTTTTTTGTTTTTACAACCCAGGGGTGAGCAGAAAACATCATCTCCAGCTAGTGTCTTTTTCCTTTCAAGAAATTAGACTGTCAGTACACAAGGGGTTGATCGATTTTCAAATATACTGTATATACCATAGTTTGTAGACTCTATAACTTATATAAATAATATACACAGATTTGGGTTATTTGTACCAAAGAAATATAGCAGAATACATTTTGGTCTAAGTTTATGAATAAATATTATTTATTTGCAAAATTTTATAACTTTATAACTATTTGTTATAATTATAATTTATTTTATTTGCAAAATGTTTTACTTCATAATTTTTTATAAATTGAAATTTTTCATTATTTTTCTAATTTTCTTCAACATTTGTAATCAGAACATTGATTATCAGCACAGCCCCATCAGCTACAAATCACTGTCCATCAGCTGCCAGCCTGTGCCCCATAAAGAGCGCCTGTCAGTGCCCATAAATGTGCCAATCAGTCCCCATAAAAGTGCTAATCAGTGCCCCATCAGTAATGCCTGCCAGTGCTTTTCTGAAGCCAATCAGTAATGCCTGTCAGTAGCCCCTCATCAGTGCTGCCTATCCAGTGCCATCTATCAGTGCCCATCAGTGCCGTCTATCAGTGATGTCAGTGACGCCTATCAGTGACGTCAGTGACGCCTATCAGAGCCCATCAGGTTTTTTTTCAAAAATTTCGGTCTTTATTAGTTTGTTTAGCAAAAAATAAAAACCCCAGTGGTGATCAAATACCACCAAAATGAAAGTTCTATTTGTGGGAAGAAAATTATAAAAATTTAGTCTGGGTACAGTGTTGCATGACCGCACAATTGTCATTCAAAGTGTCCTGGGCAGGAAGGGGCGAAAGTGCCTGGTATTGAAATGGTTAATACATAATCTTCATAATTTTTATCTTGGATTGCAAAAATAAAGTTCACAGAGCAAGAGTCTTGCCTAATACAAAGCCACAAATTTAGCAGTAGCTGCTCTGATCAGCTCAGTGCTGGGCCCTGTTCACACCTGTGCATTTTCTGTGCATTTTAGGTGCAGTGGTGTTGATTTACTAAGACCCCTTTCAGCTTTAGCGCTAAAAATAGCACCTGTAAAAAGCCTCAGCTGCAATCCCAGTGTGAAAGCCTGAGTGCTTTCACAATGGGGCGCTGCGATGGCAGGGCGTCACAAAAACTCCTGCAAGCAGCTTCTTTGCAGCGCTGTAGGAGTGGTGAATACACCACTCCTAAAGCGCCCCTGTCCATTGAAATCAATGGGCAGTGCCGCCATACCGCTGGCAAAGCGTCGCTGCAGTAGTGTTTTGCGGGTGGATTTAACCCTTTTTCGGCCACTAGAGGGGCTAAAACAACGGTAAAGCGGAGCTAAATATAGTGCCACTTTACCGCCGATGACCGGGCGCCCGCAGTGTGAAAGCACTCTAAAACTAGAAAGTGCAAAATCTAGTGCAGCTGTGCATGGTAGCCAATCAGATTCCAGTTCATTTTGTTAAAGCTTAATTGAGCAAGCTCAAGTTAGAAGCTGACTGGCTACCATGCACAGCTTCAGCAGATTGTACACTCCCCAGCTTTAGTAAGTCACCCCCTGGATGCTGCCTCTTTATTGCGATTTCATCAAAACACATATTCTATAGAGTTCAGTGGTAAAATGCCATAAATTAATGTAAAACATGCATAAAACACAATGCATAAAAAATAAAACGTACCGCACAGATGTGAACCAGCTCTTGTATTAACAATCTGGGTAATTCCTAGATTTAGAAAAAAACTGAGCAGCTGTTGTCATCACTTTTTGTAGTATTTTACCAGTTCACACCTGCCTGGGGCTGTCAGCAGCAGCAACCTTTCGTGACCTCTGCAAATTTAGCCCTCGAGAGAATGCTATATTTGTAATCTGTTAAGTATTTTTTTTCATTATAATTATTCTTAACTGGCCATATAATATACAATTTTCTTATTCAATTCTCTCTAGATTTATCTTCAACTATGTAGTGCAAGGGCCTGCCTGGTTGTATACACATAGGAAGTGTTTAGGTTGAATTTCATATTATATGGTGTAATGTATGGCCCGCAATATTTATTGACATGAAAAACACAATGCTGGAAGCAGAGACTGGGCTGTCTAGGTTTAGGTCTCATCAGGGTTCTGAAGCAGCAGTATTTTATTGATGGTTAGGGGGAAATATTCTGTAGCCCATATGAATAATATGATTTGGTATAAATGATACGTGCCCTATTAAAGTGGTTGCCACCCTCTGAAGTGAAAAATCAGCAAAGCATATCCTTATATAAAGCTTCGCCTAAATCCAAAGCTCTGCTCTGCCCTCCCTGTCCTATCTGCATGAGTCACTTCTGAGAGTCTATGCCAATGCCATAGAATCTCAAGAGATGGCTGTAATGGTCGTGCGTACTGAGCTAATGCATAGCTGTGTGGTTAGTAGCCATTTTGTCATTGTGCAGCTCATCCCAGCCATGTTGTCCAGTGAAGGGCACAACACCATGACCTTACCCCCACCTTTTACTTTAAGTTGTCCAATACACAAACTGTTGACTGAGGCCAGGACCTTATCAGTCCAGTGATGAGACACCCAGACTTTCCATTACCCAATTCACAATGTAAGGCTGGAAATCCTGAAAACTGCCACCCTCCCAAATCCAGAGAACCAACAGATACCTGTCAAAAATACCTTAATCCACATAGAGTGCAGACCGTATAGTATAGTTCTGAAACTTCAGCATGTTTTAGAACTTCCAAATTAATAATAGCACAGCCATAATATGGACATATGTCGTTTAGTTTTGTAACGTTTCAAGTCCAGACATTCCTATGTCAGATCATATGGGGAAGCCCTGGTACCCCTTCTTTCTCCTAAGTAAACTAGACATTGGAAACCTGCCATCTTTATATTTGTTTTGAAACAAATGTCACGCTGGACCATAATATGGATGTTAGCAGTCTGTAAACAGTAGAGATGCAGAGATATGAATATTTATCACAAACTGCACATGGGACATGGTCATGAATGTAGAGACATCCCAGCAATTAACCCCTAAATGAGATGACCAGACGATTGGTCATTGGCATCTTTGATCCCAAAGAAAAGGGAGATGCCAGGACAGTTTGACAGTTCTCCTTTACCATCAAATCAGGAACATCTGCCAAGCTTGAGAACCAAATTACACCTGGCTTATCGACCGAACTCTGATAAACTCAAGGACATTGATTGCAAGTATCCTTCCTCTCAATTCTACCTTGTTTCGTTGTAGATGTTTATTGTCTTTATTTTTTTGAAACACCATTTTCTGTAAATATTTTATTTTCACCAATTTTGACCTTTTCATTATTAAAACCTTATTTAGAAAAGTGTTAACCTTGTCCCTAAGCTCTTAATGCAAGCTAACCAAGATCCTGTCTTTTCAAGAGTGGTACTGTATAGGATAAACTTTCTGAACCTGTTTGTAGTGACAGTGTGTATTACAGACGATTATTCTAAAATCATAATTGGTATTGCAAAAATTACGAGTCTCCTCCTGTTCGGTCCAAAAGAGGAAGTGGTGATAGTTAAAGGGTTAATTGGTTAATTAGTCCAGTGACAATCGCTCTCAGGCTGCTGGCACCTAGATTGTGGCCCCGCAAGCTGAAAAATATTTGTGCCGGGTGCAGCTGAGAGTGGCATTGTTACGTAAGTGACAGTGTGGTGTGAGATTTGCCGGTCCTTCATTACGAGTTAGTGAGGAGGGCAGGGATCTGATACCTGCGTTTATCACAATGGCCCCATCCCCCTCCAGCACACAGCAGGTGATTGGCAGCCTCAGTTCTGCATATTGTAGATGGGCGTGTCATTTCCTTCCACTCAGGTCTCAGATTACACTTAGCACTCCTTTCTGTACTGTGCAGTGTGTGACATCAGATTCCCACCCCCTGCCTCTGGAAGCTCAGACATGCTGTGTATAATGTGTTTTAGGAGGCTGCAGTGAAACAGGTACAACTTATTGTCATTTCAGTGGGAATATGTAAGAATTTACAACCACTTTTTTTCATGTAAAATGTTTCTATCACCTGAGAATTTTCACTTCAATAGGTATATGTAAGAATGTATAATTCATGTGAAGTGTTATGATGGACAATATGCTTTCTCAGCTGAAATTGAAAGCAATTTTTTTTAGCTTGCCTGCAGATAGCACACACCAGCTGCAATGGGGTTATGATAATATGACACAGCTGCAGTTCTATAAATAAACAGTTGTGTTGGTTTTCACAATGTTCATTATGGGCAGCCCAGTGACTAAGTGGTTAGTGTTTCTGCCTAGCAGACTAGGGTCATCAGTTCAAATTCCAACCATGGCCCTCTGTGTACCTTAGGGACCTTATGCAACGTACACACGATCGGAATTTCGGCCAGCAATAGACCGATGAGAGCTTTTGGTCTGAAAATGCGACCGTGTGTATGCTCCATCTGACTTTTGCTGGTTGAATTCCAGCCAGCAAAAGATTGAGAGCATGTTCTCAATTTTGCCGCTCGGAAAAAGTTCCGATCGGAAATTCCGACGTGCAAAATTCCTACGCATGCTCGGAAACAATTTGACGCATGCTCAGAAGCATTGAATTAAATTTTCTCGGCTCGTCATAGTGTTGTATATCACTGCGTTCTTGACGGTCGAAGGTTCAGTAAACTTTTGTGTGGCCGTGTGTATGCAAGCCAAGCTTGAGCGGAATTCTGTTGGAAAAACCATCCATGATTTTTCCAACTGAAAAAACGCTCGTGTGAACGGGACCTTAGACTGTAAGCTCCTTGAGGGCAGTGACTGATGTGAATGTATAACATATATGTAAAGCTGTGTTAAATAGCAGTGCTATATAAGTACTTGTAGTAAATAAAACGGAAAATTGTATCATACTTACCGTAATTTTCCTTTCCTGGTGCCAATCCATGGCAGCATACATGTGATAGAGCTCCGCCTCTACTCCGCCTTCAGGACTAGTGAATAGCATAAATTAAAGGGCATAGCCCCTCCCCCAACATTCTTCGTAATATAGAATACCGAGGGTGGGAGTTTATGCTGCCATGGATTGGCACCAGGAAAGGAAAATTACGGTAAGTATGATACAATTTTCCGTTTTCCTGGTGCCTCCATGGCAGCATACATGTGATAAATAACTAGCTCACATGGGTGGGTTTAATGCTTTAACAAAAAATAAACTTTAATCAAACACAGACATAGCAGCATGAAGCGCTTTTCTCCCGAACTCTACGGTTGTAAGAGCCCCGGGATCAATACGATAATGTTTGAGGAACGTGTGTCGGGAAGACCAAGCCTAATGTTTCAAGAGAAACATTTGCCCTCGCTGCCCAAGATGCCGATACTGCTCTTGTTGAAGGAGCATTCACCTGAGCCGAAACTTGCTGTGGCTTCCAAGTAGGCCCTGAGAACTTTGGATATGTCTAACTCATAACAGGAGTTTGATTCTGAGTCCATGAAAACTGGTAACGCCCATGGTTCTGATAGGTTTGCCGTTGAGGTGACCTTGGGTGTGAAACCTCTGAGAGGGCGAAGTTCTACCCTATCTGGAAAAAAAAAGGATATGTGATCATCCCCAATGCCCAGGGAGTGGATTTCCGAAATCCTCTTGTCGGATGTAATAGCCAACAGAAAAGTTGTTTTTAAAGTCAAGTTACAAATTGAGACCTCTTCAACCGGTACAAACGGATGAGTGGATAGGACTTCCAATATTAGAGGAGGATCCCACTTTGGAAAGGAACGTCTGGATGGGGGACACATCTTCAATACTCCCCTGAGGAACGTAACCACTAGAGGGTCTTCTGCCCCCCTGGTGTTAGTTGCTGCAGAAGTTGCGGAAACTTGTACCTTGAGGGAACTCTGGCTGAGCCCCAAATCAAGACCAGTTTGCAGAAAACTCAGAACATCAGCAGTGGAAAGAGAGAGATAGGATCAAATCCTTTTCCTGGGGCATAGGATAAGAACTTGTCCCAAATTCTTGCATAGATTGTGTTGGTTGTAGGCTTCCTAGCTTTTAACAGGGTGGATATGACCTCTTGGGAACAGTCTAACGATTCAAACCTCCTCCTTTCCACTTCCATACACAAAGATCCAGCTTCTGTGGGTCTGGATGGTCCAGCCTGCCCTGGGTCAACAACTGCAGAAAGGGAGGAATTCTGATCGGATGATCCACACTGAGGTGCATGGCTAGTGGAAACCACGGTCTCTTTGACCAATAGGGTAGCACTGCTAGCACTTTGACTGGTTCGTTCAGGAGTCTGAGGAGAAACCTTGAAATGAGTGGGCGAGGAGGAGAGGTGTAAGCTGTCTTGAAGGTCCAAGGACAAGACATCGCATCTACTCCTTCCGCCTGTGGATGTGGAAGGTGAGAGAAGAATCTCCTGATTTTGCAATTCTCATGCGTAGCAAAAAGATCCACCAGTGGGGTCTGCCCTAGATTGGAGATTTGGATGAACACATGGGGATGTAGAGACCACTCGTTGTCCCCAAACCTCCTCGATAAGACATCTGCCTCTGTGTTCATCTTGCCTGGGAGATACATTGCCCTGAGGTCTACCAGGTTCCTCTCTGCCCAGAGCATTACAGGTTCCACTTCCCTCAGAAGTGTCTTGCTGTGGGTGCCCCCTTGTTTCTGAAGGTACGAGACCGCCACCTTGGTGTCCAAACATAGAAGTACTCTCTGTCCCTTGACCTGAGATGCAAAACAGGTTAAGGCTAGAAATGCTGCCCTCATTTCTAGGACGTTGGACACTGTCCCTCTGGTGGGAAAGGACCATCTTCCCTGAATTCTCTGCAATGGGCACCCCACCCCTGGCCACTCGCATCTGACGTAATTGTGGACCATGAGTGGGAACCCAAATGATAGAGCCGGGAGAGATTCTCTGGATTCATCAACCAGTGTAATGACCACTGCTCATTAGCGTTGTTAAACGGATTGTCTGAGACAGATGTTGTCGTCTCCATTGTATTAAGAATCCCGTCTGGAAGTGTCTCAGATGCTAGTGAGACCATGGAACTAGAGGTATGCACGAGGACATCGTGCCAAAAAGGCTCAGACACTGCAAGGCTGATAGATGGGATCTCTATGACCTTGGATACCTTCTGAATGATGCCCTCCATCTTCATCTGGGGTAAAGAGACTGTGCCTAGGAGCGTACCGAACATTGCTCCTAAGTAAACCATCTGCTGTGTTGAAACTAATTGGCTCTTCCGATGGTTCACCAGCCACCCGAACTCCGACCACTACTGGAGAAGAATCTCCCTGTGGACTAAAAGGTGGCTCGGGTTTTTTTTGACAGCAAGAGGATATCGTCCAGGTAGTGATAAATTCTTAACCCCCTCTCTCTTTCATAGGGGCCAAGACAGATATCAACACTTTTGTGAACACCAGAGGGTAGGTGCATAGCCCGAAGGGCAGAGCTTGAAATTGCAGGTGGACATGACCCACTGCGAACCTTAAGTATTTTTGGAAGGATGGTAGAATAGGGATGTGGAGGTACGCATCCTGCAGGTCTATCGAGATTAATCAATCTCCTGGTTGTATGGTTTGTATGATCGTTTGGAGTGACTCCATCTTGAAGCTTTCGAGATGGATGTATTGATTTAGCTTTTTCAGATCTATTACAGGTCTCCAGTCGCCTGTTTTTTTCTGCACCAGGAAAAGGGTGGAAGAAAAACCTGTAAAATCGATCTGATGGGGGGACAGGTATTGCTGCCCCTTGACGCTGCAGGGACTCCAAAAATAAATTGGTTTAAGGCCAGTGCCTTCTGTGGGGAGGCTGGTAACTGTCTCTTTGAAGGACGTGTGAGGAGGCTGCTGAGAGAAAGTCCAGAAGTGACCGTACGGGATCGTTGCTAGGACCCATGGGTCTTGACATTTGGAGGCACAGATGGGGAAAACGTTTTTTTTAACCGGGCTCCCACTGGGGGCGTTTCCTCCCCGCTGACTTAAAAATTACTTTGTCCCCTCCTGGGGAGCAGTGAGGGACTTGTACTTTCTGGCTCCCAGAAAAGAAGTCTGGGTGCCTCTCCACGATTTCTTGTTGTCCCTAAAGGGGCGAGACTGCCTGAAGTCTCTAGAATTTGATTGCCGGAATCGTGATAAATAGGCCTTTGTTCTCCGGACCTTCCTGTCCTGAGGAAGTAAGCCAGATTTGCCCCCTGTTACTCTGGAGATTACTTTGTCGAGTTTCTCAACAAACAAAGATTTTCCATCAAAGGAAATCTTGCACCAATTCTGCTTTGATGCTAGATCGGCTGTCCAAGGCTTTAGCCATAAGGCCCGCTTTGCCATAACAGAGTTGCAGCATTGAATTGGCTGAACAACGGATTGTGACAATTGCAGCTTCTCCCACGAAATCCGCCAACTTAAGCTCCTCCAGAGCTTTGATTATGTCATCTTTGCGTCTTGGTGCAGGGATGTCTCAACATTTTCCGTCCAAGACCTGATGGCATTGGAAACAGATGTCAGCGCAATGGCTGGTCTGCAAGCCACCCCTGCTTCTAGATAGATGTATTGATCTAGACCTCAATTGGAGCTATCTAGGGGATCCTTGAAAGACGTTGAATCCTCCATTGGCATTGTTACATTTTTGCCAGACGCACTACAGCCGCATCCATAAACGTGCTACAGAAAACTCTATCAGTTTTGTTCCACTCATCCTCTATGATCTCCCCCATTAATGGGAAGAAGATTTGGTTTCTCTTGAGGAATGAGAAATAGTTTTTTGATTTTTGAGGAGGCCCTTCCGGGTCTTCCCAGGCTGGTTGAACCAGGGAGAAATTGAAACCAGACGGTTCTGTATCATCTGAGGACTCCTCGGATGAATCTACCGGTGGGATTTGTTTAGCTGTTTTTCCTGATGGAGGCAAAGGAGTACTAACAGCTGATGGGCCCGAAATGTCGAGGTCCAAATCCAACACCTGGGCAGCTTGTGAAACCGGGTGAGCTGGAATCATGGCCGTCAGTTCAGAAAGAGAGTCTCTCATGGTTTGCTTAAGCAGGTCAACCACCTGCTGGCCTTCTAATTCCCGGTTAGCTGCGTAGTCCCTGAGACAGTCTCTGCAGACGAGCTTATCAGGGAGTGGAACCGTGCCACAGGCCCAACATTTTTCCCTTGACTATATATATATGGATGCAGCTGCGCTTCCCCTGTGAAAAAGCTGCCAACACAACAATATGACCGATTGTGAAAAAGAATAAAAAGTGAATAAGTGTGGCGCTGTGAAACTTGTATCTGATCGGTAGCTGTAAGGAAGAATCCAATCTCCGTTACACTGCTATCATCCAGATTTTAGTGGCTAATCACCATATATAAAGGATGGTGAAAAGAAAGTGAGTATAAACAATCCACGTCAGAACTGTTTATAAAAATGCAAATGAAAATAAAAATAAAAATAGAAATCACAAGTCTATGTGAATCATATACGTGAATTAATTATAGTACAAAAGCAAGGAGGTGCTGCAATAATATGTAGTGGAACACTGAGATGACGTGATATTCTAAAAAATAAAAAATCATACAGTGTATTGCAATTGCTTTTTTACACCTATAACCATAACTTCAATTTGAATAGACAAAATGCAATCATGATCCAAGAAAAATATCATTCATAAAAGTATTAAACTCAATAATGACATATATGAAAAAAGTGAACTCAAACAAGTGCTATTGTGACACGTGTTGAAATTAATTAGATATATGGATTCAGGTGTCCCAGATGGTATATCTCATATGTGATGATATGCTAGTATTCTTATGATGCTATATAGTGTTCATCAACGTATCATCCTCATATACTTTGGACGGCGTCAAGAACTGTGAGATGCAGAAATGAGATCGGGTACGCTTACCGTCAAGGATGGACCCGCTGACCTTTGGTGAGGGGTCAAACAGAGCTTGAGTATGCCGATGGATGGCACTTGCAGGGTGGTAGGCCGGGATCAGGAACCTGGGAGGGCAAGACTGGGCCGACACCACAGTCTGTACTCACCGAATCACCGGTCACAGTATAGGGACTGCACTTTAAAGGACTGCACAGGAACACGGTTGTTACCCACGAGACCCCTCAGTGGGTCAAGACCATGAAAATAAAAGAGATAAAGAGGGCCTCCTCATAGTGTAAATCAATCCGATAACGGAATGGATTTATTTAAAAGTTCTTGTTTGTCAAAATAAAACGATCAATGTAAAAACAGAGACAAATCAAGAAATAAAAGAATAAACGCAGTGGTGATGGATATAGCGTATCCGCTATATCCATCACCACTGGATACGCTATATCCATCATATCCACCACTGGATACGCTATATCCATCACCACTGCGTTTATTCTTTTATTTCTTGATTTGTCTCTGTTTTTACTTTGATCGTTTTATTTTGACAAACAAGAACTTTTAAATAAATCCATTCCGTTATCGGATTGATTTACACTATGAGGAGGCCCTCTTTATCTCTTTTATTTTCATGGTCTTGACCCACTGAGGGGTCTCGTGGGTAACAACCGTGTTCCTGTGCAGTCCTTTAAAGTGCAGTCCCTATACTGTGACCGGTGATTCGGTGAGTACAGACTGTGGTGTCGGCCCAGTCTTGCCCTCCCAGGTTCCTGATCCCGGCCTACCACCCTGCAAGTGCCATCCATCGGCATACTCAAGCTCTGTTTGACCCCTCACCAAAGGTCAGCGGGTCCATCCTTGACGGTAAGCGTACCCGATCTCATTTCTGCATCTCACAGTTCTTGACGCCGTCCAAAGTATATGAGGATGATACGTTGATGAACACTATATAGCATCATAAGAATACTAGCATATCATCACATATGAGATATACCATCTGGGACACCTGAATCCATATATCTAATTAATTTCAACACGTGTCACAATAGCACTTGTTTGAGTTCACTTTTTCATATATGTCATTATTGAGTTTAATACTTTTATGAATGATATTTTTCTTGGATCATGATTGCATTTTGTCTATTCAAATTGAAGTTATGGTTATAGGTGTAAAAAAGCAATTGCAATACACTGTATGATTTTTTATTTTTTAGAATATCACGTCATCTCAGTGTTCCACTACATATTATTGCAGCACCTCCTTGCTTTTGTACTATAATTAATTCACGTATATGATTCACATAGACTTGTGATTTCTATTTTTATTTTTATTTTCATTTGCATTTTTATAAACAGTTCTGACGTGGATTGTTTATACTCACTTTCTTTTCACCATCCTTTATATATGGTGATTAGCCACTAAAATCTGGATGATAGCAGTGTAACGGAGATTGGATTCTTCCTTACAGCTACCGATCAGATACAAGTTTCACAGCGCCACACTTATTCACTTTTTATTTTTCCCTTGACGCCCGCGGTGGAGGCGAAGGCGAATGATGACGTCTATAAGATCCTGGTCTTCTGGAAGATTTATGATGAGAAGAGCACGGTCTTCGCTCAGGACTATCGTCATTGTCATAGCGCCTTGAGGACTTTCTGGACCGCTTTGAAGGAACAGGGCTGAAACAAACAAAGTTTGTTAGTGGCGCACTCTTTTTTTTTTTTTTTTTTAAATACTCACATACAGGTGGTCCACATACCTATTGGATATGAGAGGATCTTGGCTTTGTGACGAATGGCTCATGGTAAATAATGGGCAGGACGATCAGCTGTAGTAAGGCGAAGTAAGAAAGCAAAAAGAAATAGAGTCTATTTGCACACCAAATTTTTAAAACGAAGTCAACGCAATAGGAGTGAGATAAAAGTATAAGGCTGGCCATACACTACCCAACCCCCCTCTATAGATCTCCCTCAGATCTATAAAAAAACATACAATATGTGGTCAAATCTAATCACCCCCAATTTGCATGCAATCAGGCAGGCCCCTGTACCACACAGTTGAAGGCAAACCTAATGGAAATTGAACAAGAAAATTGCATGGTGAATGGCCAGCTCCACACATACCTGTAATGCTGAAGTAATTTGGACTGCAGGGCATACACCTGATATGCAGAGCAGCCCTGAGTCCAATTTAGAGCCAACATTTTAAAGCTAAAAAGGGAGAGCAGCTTAATTAAAAAGGACCTACCCTATTACTGGCAAAAAAAAAAAAGAAACAAAACCAAGGCCACGGCAAGAGAGTGAGTACAAAAAAGCTAGAGAAAAAACCTCAGAAATAGCAAGGAAACGCCCGTTCTGCACATGTGCAGACCAGGAATAAATGTCTTAAAGGGGACATTTTATTATTTTTTTTTAAACCTATAAACTTTAACCACCAGGGCTCAAAAACAGTGAAGACATGGAAGCAAAAAGAAAACCTAACCTGACCAAGAAGGAAGAGAATCTGATCCTCCCGCCGTCATCACCAGCATTCCTTTTTCTGGAAATTCAGCAGACTGCGTTCCTATGAGGAAACTGTGCAAGACCCCAAAAGATCCTCAGAAGGGGTTCCCAGTCTTATCAGTGCATTGAGCGGACCCAAGAACAGGGACTGCGCACGGGAGAGGCTTAACCCGGCGGACGCTGCCGACTGCAGAGGTATGGACATACTGCTTCTCTTCACCAGTCAAGAGGAATGAGGAAAAAAAGGAGAATGTTGGGGGAGGGGCTATGCCCTTTAATTTATGCTATTCACTAGTCCTGAAGGCGGAGTAGAGGCGGAGCTCTATCACATGTATGCTGCCATAGAGGCACCAGGAAATAAATGTTCTACTTGATGACAAAAAGGTTCTGTGGGGGTGCAGGTTTTACAGGTTGGTCAAGTTCTATGTGTTAGAATAGATATTGAAATGGTAAGGTTCATAGTATCCATTAAGAAAAAATGTATGTAATCAAGACAAATAAAAGAAGCTTTGGTTCTAGCATATTTCATTTGATTTCTAGACAGTCTTCAGGAAACCCTGGAAAACAGACATTTTCCCCTGTAATAAGAGTGCTTGGGCAAAGCTGTTACATATGCTCTGCATGCATCAAGAGCAAGAGTTAACTTCAATCTAACCTCTTCGCGTCAAGCCAAGCGGCCGCATATTTGTGTGCAATAGAGCCGATAAAACTGTGTCGAGAGCGTGTGCCGTGTGTGCTCCAGGCACAGTTACCGGAGGCTAACAGAAAGCTCCCGTTCGCTGCTTGCGACCGGGTGCTTTCCGATCATGTGACAGCCAATCAGGTTGGTCAAATGACCATAAGCCCCTGCCCAGCATTCTGAATCTCTTGAATGGCCGGCAGCCACTGGCTTTATGGGGTTAGGCCATCAATCACCCTCTGACATAGCACTCTTTTGCTGCATACAGAGTTATAAGAAAATTCTCAGGGGAACTAAAATATTGGTTCATCTTTTTGTGAAAAGGAATCTCTCATAACTGAAATTAGGATTACTAAATAATGTAATATAGTTCTCATTAAAGTTTTCTACTTATGCTAAGAGGTATTTGTAGCCCAAACCTTTTTTTAATATTGAAAAGGATGGGGAAGGGTTCAAACCCCTATCAGGTTTTTTTTTTTTTTCTCTGACTCCAGCTAGGGAGATTTCCTTTCACTTCCTTTTTGAAGACACAGAAAATTAGAAGACATTTTACCAAAGCGAGGTGAATTCCTGTCTTAGACAGTTGTCATCGGAACATTTGTCCCCATTGGATGGTTTTCACTCATCTCTTGCTCTGGAAACAAAGTTTTGGATTTACCATTACCTTTTGTCCCAATGACAATGGCCAGCAGGAAAAATAGAGAGGTTGAATCTTCCCAGTAAGAATATAATAAGCATTAAAAACTTAACAGAGGGTCTAACCATTCCAAAATCCCCAATCCCAACTCCATTGAGAGTTTTCATGGCTGGCCTGAGTGTATCTAGTTGACAGCAAAGGGTATTTTTTCTTCAACTGCCAGCAAAGTGATCTTCACCATCCAGCACATGGAATACTTTATCTTGATAGAAGGAATATTTCCTCCAATCAGAAAACAGAACCACCTATGTAAGACTATGTAAGCACTCCTTACAATGTCATAGGCATAAGTCAGTAAACATAATTTTATTAACCACTTCCCACCCGGCCACTGCACATAAATGGCCGGGTGGGCTATCTCTCCTTCTGAGTGGACGTTCAGCAACGTCCCTCAGAAGGAGCTGGATTGCGCGCGCTCCCACGCAGCAGCGCGATTCCGATGCGCTCGTGTCACCCAGACAAGGCGCATCTTAGATCGTCAGGAGGGCTCTGTGATTGGCCCTCCTGATCACATGATGGCCGTGTCCAATCACAGCCGTCATGTGATGTAAACAAACAGCCGGTTGCTAGGCAATCGTCTCTCCTCACCTCACACGGAAGGGATCGCTAAGGAGAGGAGAGCGGATCTCTGCAGCTGGCTGGTGATCAGTGAGTATGAGCTGTTATTTACAGCTTTTTACTCACTGATCACCAGTTTAGTGTCCCCACACAGTAAAAAACATAAGTAAACACACAATAAACACACACATGTCCCCACATAGTAATGATCCCCAAAACACATGTCCCCCACATATATAACAGTAAAATCACATGTCCCAATGATCATTTGCACACATATGTCCGTGATCACCTGCGCATATCTGTACATGATCATTTGCGTACATATGTCCGTGATCACGCAAACCAATTATTATACACTTAATGGGATTTTTTTTACCAAAAACATGTAGCAGAATACATTTTGGCTTAAATTTGTGACAAAATTTGATTTTATTGGATTTATTTTAAAATAGAATAAAGAAAATATAGTTTTTATTCCAAATTTACACTCTTTTTTCGCTTACATGGCAAAAAATTAAAAACGGAGTCGTAAATAAATACCACCAAAAGAAAGCTCTATTTGTGCGAACCAAATTTTAAAAATTTCATTTGGGTACAGCCATGCATGACCACGCAATTCTTATTGAAAGTGCGAGAGCGCTGAAAGCTGAAAATTGGTCTGGGAAGGAAGGGGGCGAAAGTGCCCTGTACTCATGTGGTTAAACACATATGAAAAAAGTAAGGAAATAACTATATAAAAATATATTATGTTCTGTGGGTGATAGCACACTTTTATTAATTCTGCTTTTACAACATTTTCGAGTAAAATTCCAGTTAACTATGACACCTGGCAGGTGCAGAGCAATGTGACAGTTTACTAAGTAAATATTTCCAGCATGTATACATCTTTTGAAGCAGATGCTAATACTAAAAAAGATATTTCCATTATATTCATGACAACTTTTTATCTCACAAGGCTGTAAGTGACATATAAATTAAAGCAATGTATTTGCCAAAAGGAGGCAGGCTTTGAGTGACTTTGACAAATTAACAATCTGTTGTGGGTGTTATCTCATCTTGATAACCCAGTATCAAATATTTTCTGTCTGTGCTAGGAAAAGATTATTCTTTTATCATATGCTAGCCATTAGAGTGGTTTTAGATATGCAAAAAAAAAAAAAAACAACAACCTGCTTTTTCCTTACTATATTATTGGATGGATTACATAATCATGTCACTACTACTTGCATGGTATTTTTTTTTAAATTGGATCATTATATCATAATAATGAACAGGGAATGGGAAATGTCACAATTTAGCCTGCAGCTGGTGTACCGACCCTGGCTTCGTCTATCATCTGTGCTTGCCTGCCACCGCCTTGACCTCAGCTTGTTTGCTGTATTTCCTTCTGTATCCTGCCGTTGCGCTCTGCATACACTAGTGGTCCCTGCATCCTCAGCTGGGTGTACCTGAGGGCCACGACCTGGTTCCAGCTTGCTGTAAGTCCATCCCCACCATCAGGTGCCCTGTTAAAAAATCAAGCTGGGACTAATGCCAATCGGAAATTCCGCCAGCAAAAGTCAGATGAGCGCTTTTGGTCGGAAAATGCGACTGTGTGTATGCTCCATCGGGCTTTTGCTGGCGAAATTTCAGCCAGCAAAAGATTAAGAGCAGGTTCGATCGTTTGTACCAATTCCGACACGCAAAATTCCTACGCATGCTCGGAAACAATTCGACGCATGCTCGGAAGCATTGAACTTAATTTTCTCGCCTCGTCGTAGTGTTGTACGTCACTGCATTTTTGACGGACGAAAGTTCAGCAAACTTTTGTGTGACCGTGTTTATGTAAGCTAAGCTTGAGCGGAATTCCGTCAGAAAAATCATCCTAGATTTTTCTGACGGAAAATCCGCTCGTGTGCACGGGGCATTAGATTCTGTGCAATGAGGAACCCCGAGTTGCGGATCTACAAGGGCTCACTATTACGTATTTTTGTTACGGAAGAAAGCCAGCAACTTCAATTGACAGTCCTTAAATCCAGACAGGTCTCTGTCTGGAGTTAACCATATAGCTAATAGCTAAAGGATTGTCTATTGAAGACTACCAAGTTGCCAGCTTCTGTCTGTTGGATTTGTATCTGTATTTCAAGAGCTAGCAAGGACTGTTGCCTGTGTACCTGTGTTTACACTCCCACAGGAATTGGAAGGTTCTAAAAGAGGCGCTCCAGACTCCCCCCAAAAAATTTAAAGTCAGCAGCTACAAATACAATAGCTGCTGACTTTTAACCCTTTTGCCACCTTTTCTGTACTTCGTATTGACCTGACAGCAGTGAATATTACACACAATCCGGTGGCTGCTGCCCCCGGGATTGTGTGTGAAACTGACAGGCAGACTTGATCGCTCGCACACATTACAGGAATCGGCTCCACCACCCTGCAGCCGCTCCCTGCCATGCTTACTCGGCTCTGCTAGCCCATCTGCAGGCCTGGGAGCTCCATGGTGGGTGCCAGCGGCTGGAGAGGAAGGAGAAGAGCGGACACAGGTCCGTTCTCCTCCCCTTCTTCTTGTGAAAGCGACATCTCTGTCGTCACTTTCGGGTCAAGCTCTCCATATCCCCGGCTAGCTCAGCCGGGAAATAATGTTTTGCAGTGCGATCTTCATTGCAAAATATTTAGTGGAGCACAGGGAAGACATTGGGGGTACTTTTGACCCTGCATATCTCAATAAAGAGAACCTTTTACCAAAAAAAAATCACATAGGAATTTTTGCCCCCTATGTGATAAAAAATACAAATAAAAAATTAAGTAAAAAAAAAGTTACACCCAAGCACATTAAAATTTTTTTTTTAGGGAACCCCCACTTATACACACACACACACAAACATAAACACATGCATCAGGCCCTTACACGTGAAAACATTGATTGCGATACAGGTTACATATCGCTGTGGATTCTGGAGTGAGAGCAATTATTCGAACAACTCCTCCGTAACACTAAACTGATACCTATAGGGGGCTTTTGAAGTGTCGCCTATAGAAAATAAAGGGTACTGAAGTTTGACGCCATTTCACGGGTGCACAAAAAAATTTAAGTTTGGCATGTTGGCTATTTACTCAGTGCGACCTCATCTTTTAAATTTTACCAAAAAGTTGGGTAATTTATTGTGTTTGCCCTAAAATTCACATTAGTGTTTTTTTACTGAAATTTTGCATTCTAGATGCGGTAATATCGTGCGACATAAAAAATTGGAACTACCACTATTTTATACTCTAGGGTATCTGCTTTCAGAAAATATTTAATATTTGTGGGTTTTGTGTAATCTTCAGGCCTAAAATTATTTTTTAAACATGTGTGCAAAGAACGCAAAAACAGCTCTGGCAGCAAAATGGTTAATAAAAGGACACTTAACGGTCCAGGGATCCAGCGATGTCCTCACTCAAGCTTATTCTTCAATCGACTTTGGGTGCAGGCGCCATGTGATGTTGCTATGGGGGTGCCACCTGCTTTCCGAAATCTCCCCAGCTCCATGTGATGTGCGGGCAGAGTGGGGGAGCAGGGAGTGAGGCAGAGACAGAGGTGCCCAGGGTCCGACCGTCCCACACACCCCACACGCTGTGGCCGTAATCACATCTCTGTCCCCTCCATCTGCACTCACTTCCACTTCCTCCTCGGCTGTGACGTGTACACAGTCTGGGAGGAAGAGCCGAGGAGGTATAGGGACACCATCCACGACACCTGCCCTGAGGTATGTAACAGGAATACTGCAGAGGAGGACATGGTGATTGGGAGGAGGGGCATTGGCAGGTAACAATTATGCTGCTAGAAGTGATTTTGGGGGGAGGGGTTAGAGGATAGGTGCTAGGGGGTGCTTTTTTTGGGTTAAGGAGAGGACTTGTACTAGAAGTAGAAGGAGGGGGCCAGATTTGAATTTTGATCCCTTCCCCCAGCACACTTTCTCTCCCCTCCCAAAGTACCCCCTAGCATATATCCTATACCCCCAAATTAAAGATCCCATCCCGGCTCAATCCTCCCCCGATCCCATCCTGCCCCATCCTGCTCCATCCACCCCCCCATCCCGGCTCCATCCACCCCCTGATCCCATCCTGCTCCATCCATCCCCGATCCCATCCTGCTCCATCAACACCCCATCCCATCCTGCTCCATCCACCCCCTGATCCCATCCCGGCTCCACTCCATCCCATCCCGGCTCCATCCACCCCCCCAATCTCAACCGGGCTCCATCCATCCCCCCAATCCCATCCCAGCTCCATCCACCCCCCCAATCCCATCCCAGCTCCATCCATCCCCCCGATTCCATCCCAGCTCCATCCATCGTCCTGATCCCATCCTGGCTCCATCCACCCCCCATCCCATCTCCATCCACCCCACCCCAATCCCATCCTGGCTCCATCTATTCCCCCCGATCCCATCCAGGCTCCATCCATCCCCCAACCCATTCCTGGCTCCATCCATCCCCCGATCCTATCCCAGCTCCATCTACCACTCCGATACCACTTTGCAAAAGCACAACTAGGAGACAGAGATATAGTGTTTTTACAGGAACAGAAAGCATATTTCACATAATTGGATAACTAAAGTGAATATTCAAACAATGTTTTATGTATAGATTCTTAACTCCTTTAGTAAATTGTGTTTTATACAAAATATTCCATGCCATATGTAAAGTGACAAATCTTTACAGTTGAAGAGTAACTCCACTTTTGTGGGAATTTTTTTTACAAAATATATATATATATATATATATATATATATATAGTGTATACGATTGCGACACAAGTCATATTGTAATTGAATGTTATTAAAAATGACCTTTCCTTTTCAATCTGTAGCTCTGTGATTTTCTGTAAAGTGCAATGCAAAATAGCAACCTGGAGGTGTACTGTACACAGAATATCTACAGAACATAAGAAATATCATTTTTCTGCTTGTGTGATTGTCTCACTGATTTTCTCAGAAGTCTGCACTAAGATGCAAGTCAGATTTCAGGCCTTCTGGTGGGATACTCTCAATAGGAAATTACGTCTAAAGGGATGCAGACCCTGCGATTTTCCTCTTTAGAGCTCTGCAGGTGTAGCAGCTGGTTGATAATTATGAAGCCACTCCCATTAGACTCACTTACATTGACACAGACAAACACACAGGGATTTCTTCAGAATAACAAAAGGTAGGACTCTGCAACAAAGTTTGATAAAATCCTTGCAATGTACATAGATCACCCAGAGGGGAATGTTTTTTTTTTCTCAACAAAAGTGGAGTTACTCTTTAAATACCACATATGTTGAAAATACCGCAAATTTTATAACTTCCTGCAGTAAATATTGCAAAAACATGCAATATTACATTAAAGTCAGTTCACTAAGAATAAAAATACATTTGATAATGATCTCATTCTTTAGTCACTCACTATTTTTTTTTTTAATCAACACTTTTTTTATTTATAAATTGCTCATACAAAACAAAGCTTTTCAGCATTTCACATTTTTGATCATTACAGTCTTAGTACACAGAATATTCAGTTTCAGTACAAACAGAGCAATAACAGGGTACCATACAGGTAAACATTTATTTTTGTACATTAACCACTTCAGCCCCGGACCAATTGGCAGCCAAAGGACCAGGCCCCTTTTTGCAATTCGGCACTGCGTCGCTTTAACTAACAATTGCGCGGTCATGCGACGTGGCTCCAAAACAAAATTGGCGTCCTTTTTTTCCCACAAATAGAGCTTTCTTTTGGTGGTATTTGATCGCCCCTGCGGTTTTTATTTTTTGCGCTATAAACAAAAATAGAGCGACAATTTTGAAAAAAATGCAATATTTTTTACTTTTTGCTATAATAAATATCCCCAAAAAATATATAAAAAAACATTTTTTTTCCTCAGTTTAGGCCGATACGTATTCTTCTACATATTTTTTGGTAAAAAAAAATCGCAATTAGCGATTATTGATTAGTTTGCGCAAAAGTTATAGCGTTTACAAAATAGGGGATAGTTTTATAGCATTTTTATTAATATTTTTTTTTTTATTAGTAATGGCGGCGATCAGCGATTTTTATTGTGACTGCGACATTTTGGCGGACACATCGGACATTTTTGACACATTTTTGGGACATTTGTCATTTATACAGAAATCAGTGCTATTTAAATAGCACTGATTCCTATGTAAATGACAGTTGTAGTTAGGGGGTTAACCACAAGGGGGGCGGGGAGGAGTCAGTGTGACGTGATGTGTTGTGTTTACTGTAGGGGGGCGTGGCTGTACGTCTGACGTCATTGATCGGCGTTCCCGATGACAGGGAACCGCCGATCACTGACAGTCAGTGTAGGAAGCGCGGGGAGAGGTTTGTTTACATAGACCTCTCCCCGTTCTTCCGCTCCGTAACCCGATCGCGGGATACCAGCGGCGATCGGGTCCGCTGGTCCCGCGGCCGGGGTCACGGAGCTCCCGACCGGGTCGCGAGCGCGCCGCTAGAGGCGCGCGCGCGACACACGGGCAGGCACATGCACGATCACGTACAGGTACGTGATTCTGCCTGCCCGTGCCATTCTGCTGACGTATATATGCAGTGGCCGGTCGGGAAGCGGTTAACTCCCCCCTATCCCAAACCAAACTTGCACTGTTAACTCACAATAGGTTTGTCGGATTTAAATCTCTCTTCAGCAGCTGATTATCCAGGGTCCAGTGCATACCTAACTCTATATTCATAGTACATCTCCTTTCTCTCTGTTCCTCTCTCTCCCCCGCTCCAACATCCGCCATACTCGATTACATTAGTAGTCTATCCAGTACCAGCTGAGGAGGAGCCAGGCTGGGGTCCTCCAGCCACGGTTGCCATATAAGGTCAAATTTACCCTGTGCCTTTCTATGCTTGTAAGCAAGACTTTCTCTGAGAAGTATTGAATCAACATAACTAATCCACTGCTTTACTGTCGGGACCGTAGGCGCCATCCAGTATCTTGCAATTAGCTTCCTGGCCAAGTACATTAATCTGGTGATCATGTAGTACATCCCTTTCGGGTACATTTCACCGTCTATGGCCCCCAGCAGGTACACCAGGGGGTTCATCGGGATTGGTACTTGTGCCAATCTAACAATGTGTTGAGACACCTCTACCCAATATCTGTGCAGTTTTGGGCACCGCCATAATAAGTGGATGAAGTCCCCCTGATGGGCCTTACATTTGGGACACAGTGGTGAATCCCTTCTTCCCCACTTGTGCAATTGTGTCGGAGTTCTATATGCCCTATGCAGAATATATAGTTGCGAGAGTTTATGGGAAGCTGAGACAGAGACCGCCGGTATCGACTCAAGTGCCATATCCCATTGGTCTCCGTCTATCTCCCCTATGTCATCTACCCACTTCTTCCTACACGGGAGGGAAGTATGATTCTTGACTGAGGAGGAAAGTTCCCCATATACCTTTGATATTAGCCCTCTGCGGGAATCAGCCCACAGGACCTCCATCAGCAGTCTAGATGAAGATGTTAGCAGCGAGCCCTCCTGCTGTTGTGCTTCTAATGCATGCCGAAGCTGCAGGTACTGATAAAAGCCTCTGGGGGTCAGCTGGAATTCCTGACACAGTTGCTCATAGGTTTTGAGTATCCCCCCTTCATATATTTGAGGGAAGAACCAAATCCCCCTATCCCTCCAATGGGCGAAAACTTGTAGATTTTGCATTTCTGCATAATTACGGATTTCCATATGGGAGTAAAGGGAAGTGGACCCTCTAATTTCAGTATCTTTTTGATCTCTGCCCATGTTTTCCTCAGTAAAACACTGCTAGTGGTTGTGTGTGGAATGCTTGGGAGGCCTTTTTCCATATGTGATGCTGCCTTCAAGGAAGGGTCAAACCCTACGACCAATTGGGTCACCGGGTCGCTACCTTGTTCTCGTCCCCATCTCGCCATCTGCTGAAGCTGTGAGGTCCGAAAGTATCTTTTCGGGTGGGGTACCAGTCACTCACTATTTTTAACAAATGTATAACATAAGAGGTGAAAGATTTAGCTGCAGTATTATTACCACTGCTAAATGTGACACCTTCACCTCAAGGATGTTGATTTTCAGGAAGCGGGCATCCAGCGGCGTCCTAACAACTAGTGACTAATCCCTACCCTGCTCTTTTAGCTATCAGCTAGGAATACCCAGCTGACAGGTGAATTCAAAAAAGTAGCAGGGACACTGTTCTTAACAACCCCCCCCCAAAAAACAACTTAGGGGTTCCCCCAGAATCCCAACCAGATCCGAAGGAGGACCCAACTCGAAAAAATCCTATACCAGATGCTTATTTCAGCATGCAGGAAAGTAAGGGGTATGGCCGTGCACCTCCCATCCCCTGAACCATGTAAGGCCACATACTTTCAACATTGTGGATAACCCCCTGGCAAATCACCTTGTCCCCATGTTGATGAGGACAAGGGCCTCTTCACCACAACCCTGGCTCAGTGTTTGTGGGGAATCCCCGGCTGACAGCTGAATGAGTCAGGCAGAGATGAGTCACTAGTTGTTCGGACACAGGCTTCCTGACAACTAGTATGACTGAGCAGGAGATGCCACATATGGTAGGAAAGGTAATACCACTGCTAAATGTTTCACTACTCTCTGCAAGGTTCAGTCTGCAATAAAAATAAGGTGCAAAATAATCCGCTAATTCCATTAAAATAAATATGAATGCATGCAGTAATTTGGCACTTGTGGACTATATGCACTGTCACTTTGTTTTAATGTGAGTAAATAGCTGTTTTTAACTTGAATAAACCCCTGGAGAACATTATTACACTATAGGGAGTTTCTTTTATGCATGCATCTAATTACGGATGTTACTAAGGGAGAGCACCCAGGATCACCATGGAGACTTATCCACCATAGATATTCATTAGCCGGGAGGACTTCTAGAGGCAAGCAGAGATGCATGGACCACCAGATTGAGACACTATCATATGCTGTAACCTTACAGCAGTAAGGTGACAGGCTAGAGATCACAGAGGTGTCACAATACTGGAAGGAGAAGACACCTGTCAGGTCACCTGAGGCCAAGTGACAGATGCACACCATTGGAGTCAGGAATGCACCGCTAAGGTAGTGGACCCTACGGCTGACTGCTGCGGATGGAGCTCTGGGTGGTTCAGGAATGCAGGTCCACTGGAGCACCAACATGGGTCCCACTGGGAGCTAGAGCATAAGATTCACCAGAATGCGGAGTATAAGAGCCAGCAGGTGTTCACCAGAGCCTCTAGTGGTGAGGATGGACTGCACTGCAACTGGCTCCAGGTTGCGGCCCCAGGGACTCCCAGTTCACGCTCATGGTAGGCTACTGGAGGATTGTATTGCATCTGATGTGTTTTTATGTATATATATAAAGACAAACACATACAGTATGTATATATTTGTGACAATCCCAGCCTCACACAAAAACATTTGCTGTGTTTGCTTAGGCTTTTTTGGTAGTGGGATATTTGTTCAACAGATGTCCTGGAGTGCTTACACAAGATACCCTCTCTGCTACCATTGTTTATACAGGTTTTCTGGTCGTTAACTATAATTATCTAGCTTGAGTTTTTGCTAATTTTGACTTCAATGTAATGGGGCAGAAAAGGATATGCCCAAATGGGATTGGCTTCTTAAAACTTTCCAAATAAAAAGCAAGAACACAGGACTCTATTAGGACTTTGTAAAGAGGTAACATCAAGGAAGGTTTCTGCCAGAACCTAAAGATGCATTTTTGCCTGATTTCCTGCAATCCTCAAAGGGTCCTCATTGCCAAGGAGATCGTGAAGTTTCTATAAGCGGAGCCAAGTAACCTTTTTGTGTATTCTTATTGTATGCAGACCATAGTTTTGCTAGGAAGTAGTTAGCATTTTTCTTGGTATAGGTATATCTGTCAGCTTTGTATTATATTCCTAATATTGTAATAGTTTTGTATGTAAAGCATTTTTGTTTGTAAAAGCACATTGATATACCACAGAGGTCTAAGTTTTCTTGGTTTTACTGAAGGAACCTTTAATAGATAGATGCAAGCATAACATTTGGGGGCTTGTGGCCTGGATTTGTGCTAAAAATTCAACTGAAGCAGACTTGTTTTTCTGTGGTGTGTTGTGTAGCTTGTGCTAGGTAAAAATGCTGCATAAACTGTTTAGGAAAAGCAAGGCTGCAGAGGTTTCTGGTGGCCAGAAGGAAGTGTGCAGCTTACCTATCTAGGCCAGAGACAATGAGTGGGAGCCTCTCGCTAAAGAATTTGCAAAGTATGCTTCTCCCTTGAATAAGACTTGGGGTGATAAAGTCTCAGATGATTTTGTAGACTTGAAGTATTTAAGTAAGGCAGAGAAAAGGACAGTGTCCACAATTGGTTGGTACTTCCACCATGCTCTCTATACCGAATCACAAAGGAGGGATAAGGCAGAGGCAGAAGTTAAGGTATTAAAAGACCAGCTAGCAGTTGCTTCGGAGTGTGTTCGGTCAACTTCTAGTCGGCTGATGATTTGCAAGAGCAGTGTGCAGCCCTCATGACCAAATCAATGAATGCCTTAAGGAAAAAGAAGGGCTGTAAACCTGTTAGTAAATCCAGGGTACATGCCATTGTCACATCCCAAAACTGGGATTGTGAGGATGTGCTCTCCTCAAATGATAATGAGGATGAGGAGATAGCGCTTGATATTTCAGATGATGATCACGCAATGGGAAAGAAAAAGTGTACCATACCTCTCATTACTAAGCATAGGAAAAGGCAATATGATAGAGAGGATATGGCAGATGGGGAGGTGCATTATCGCAACCCCAGAGATGTGGAATTTGAAGAAGTACGGGGGTTTACACAAACTGAATTCCACGAGCTGGCAAAACAATACAAACAAAGGTCCGAGGAGCCCCTATTGAGTTGGCTCCTACGCTTGTGGGAGGAAGGGGCAGACAGTGTTGTTTTGTCAGCTAAGGAAGCAGTGGCTATGGGAGTGTTAACCCATGATCCAAAATTGCGTCAGGCAATGCGAAAAGCTCAAGAGTTTAGTTTGAATTTTTCACTGTCAGACCTCGTAAGAGAGGGAATAGTTAGAGTATACGCTAGTCCTACTGACTTGGAAAATACCTACTCCTGGAGAATGATCGGAGTAGGTATTTACAGGTTACGTGAGATGGGTTGTATAACAGGATTAAATACATTTACAGAACGGATGGGTCCAGATATGGAACCCTTTATGTCTGCTCTGTGCTCTAAGCTGATAAAGTCTGCACCATTTAATCTCAGGGCTCTTTTATTGTCCTTGCTGGGGGGCCTGGGATCAAACAGCAAGGTTCGTGAAGCGTCTATCCTTTTAAGCGAGTTGGGGGAGGTAGAGGAGACTAAAACAAAAACTGTCAGGGCAGTAGATAAGGTCAAGTCCAGACATGAAGAATACAAGCAGAAAAGAACGGGAATGGGGTAGAGAAGACAGGAGGTAAAGAGAAAACCAGGCTAGTTATCAATAGGAAAGAAATGTGGGTGGATCTATTAAAGGCTGGAGTACCTAAAGATGAGATAGATGGGATTTTTACTGCAGAAATGCTGAAGAGCTGGAAACATTTAGTTGGGAAAACTGTCAGCGTTAGAAACACTACTCCTAGTAAAGATAACATCAGCCTAGACTTAGAGAAAACAGAACAGACCCCTCGTGTAAGCCTCATACCAATTTCCAAAACTGAACTGATCCCAAACCCAAATCCCTTTATCCTGGGGAGGAGTTAGAGAGAATCAATAAAGGGGATTGGGAGGTTCCTTATCATTTATGAAGGGAAGGTGGGTCTCCTGTAATAGCAGTGAGGGCAGTGACAGCAGGAGACCAATGCCCATATGCACCTGTCACTGTATGGTGGGGGAAGTCATCTTCTTCTACATATATAATGGCTTTAGTTGATACAGGAGCTGAAGTTACACTTTTGCAAGGAAATCCTTACCATCACAAAGGAGAATTGATTTATGTAGAAGGTTTGGGAGGGAAACCCACACCAGCAGTTATGATACGGGTGAAATTGGCTATTGGCAAGGGATCAGGATTTATGACAAATGTTTTGGTATCAAGCGTTACCTAAAATATTCTTGGGATGAATGTACTTCAAGGTCAGTCAATTCAGACTGAAAGGGGTACATTAACATTTGAGTATCCTGATAAAGCGTATCTGGTTAGGGCTGTGAAGGCTGTGGTCAGAGGTCATGCTAAATGGACCCCTGTCTACATTCCTCCACCAGAGGAGCCAGTCTGTCTCAAGCAGTACAGACTTCCTGGAGGCCATAAAGAAATTGGGGAGACTATTCAAGAACTGTTGAGAGTAGGGATCCTTAGACCTGCTGTAATTCCTTTCTTGTCTCTGCTGTTTCCAGTAAAGAAACCTGATGGGACATATAGAATGACTGTGGATTACAGAGGTCTAAACTAAGTGGCACCTCCATTGAAGTCAGCTGTACCTGATATGATTTAAATTGTTGAGAAAATTGCTAAAGAAGCAGGAGAATATCATGCTACGATAGACCTGGCTAATTCTTTCTTTTCAAATTTGATAGACCCAGAGTGTCGAGACCAGTTTGCTATGGTGTGGGACAGCCGCCAGTACACTTTCACTGTCCTTCAGCAAGGCTATCTTCATTCTCCAATGATTTGTCATGGGCTGATTTAAGTACCCTGAATTTGAAAGTCGCTGTGTTTCACTACATTGATGACATCATGATCTCTGGGGCAAAAGAAGATGTAACTGAAGCACTGCACCTGTTGATACAGCACATGGAGAACAGACTTTGTAATGAGGTAACATCAAGGAAGGTCTCTGCCAGAACCTGAAGACGCATTTTCGCCCGATTTCCTGCAATCCTCAAAGGGTCCATATTGCCAAGGAGACCGTAAAAATTCTATAAGAGGAGCTAAGTAACCTTTTTGTGTATTCTTATTGTAAGCAGACCATAGTTTTTCTAGGAAGTAGTTAGCATTTTTCTTGTTAGAGGTATATGTGTCAGCTTTGTATTATTTTCCTAATATTGTAATAGTTTTGTATGTAAAGCATTTTTGTTTAGTAAAAGCACATTGATATACCACAGAGATCTAAGTGTCCTTGTTTTTTTCTGCAAGAACCTTTAATAGAAAGATGCTAGCATAACAATGATAGAGAGAGACCAGCAGTCCAGGGCAACAAGGGATAGTCAGGAGATAAGCCAAAGGCAGGGCAACTAGCAGACAGGGATTAGACAAAGAACATGCCAAAGGCCAGGGTAACAAGCAGGCAGGGATAGTCAAAAAACAAGCCAAGCTCCCTGAACAGAAACAGCCGTAGAGCACAGGGCAAGAAACACACAGGAAGACAAATACACAATATTGATCAGCAAGGTTTAGCTTACAGTGCACAGGTTAATATAGTGTTCCTAGTTAGAGGCTGGGGTGGAGCCATGCTTGAGGGAAGATTACTTAGGCATACAGGTGATCAGCGACTGGCCTCTAAGCTGAACACAACAAAAAGATGAGCAAACAGACATGAACACTACTGTAGAGTCATGACAACACCACTTATTTATTCACTTACCTGTATGGTGAAGGGACACACCATTTTCTCAAAGGAATACAAGAGATTGCAGATTTGATTATTCACTACCCCCTTTACTTTGGACTCATATGTTTACAATTCACTGTTAATCAGTGGCGGCTCTGGTGCTCCATTGGTCGCTTGATCATCAGCCCACTAGCCCCATACTTACCCGAGCTAGGTTGCGGGCAGCGCTTACTCCTCGGCAGCTTCACCCGTCTTCTCCTCAGCTTCACGGCGGCTTCCCCCCTGCGTCTCCTCCTCGGCAGCCAATACAATCCCCATTGGAGTTCATGCGTCCAGTGCCCTGCATGTAGATTAGGGGCCGAGTGCATAGATTATAAAGGGGCCGCCATTGCTATTAATACTATGCTGTCTTCATAGCAATCACTGAATAATGAGAGATGAATCCCTAAGTTTTTTTAGATATTTATTTGCAGTATTTGCATCTTCTTTTTTAAATATTTATTGCACTGTTATCAACACCTAAAGTGTTATGGATTGTGTAACCATCGGTATATAAATTCTCAAGTCTTTAGATATTTATTTACACAATTGAACATTATTTGAATCACCATTTTTTACATCTTTGCACACCAATATTAAGTTAGCATTGTTGTATAGATTAATTTGACAACCACTACAGCAGCGCAGCACCATCATTCCATATAAATAACAATCACATTATCTACGGATCTGATAGCAGGTGCAGCAGCTGGTCACTTTACAACATTATATCTAATTTAAAGTGATAGCACTCTCCCACGCATCTAGCCGATGTAAAACTCCTTCTTCTTCCTTATACTTGATGTATTCATCTATTTTTTCTTTACATCTCATATACTTCAATACTGTCTTATCTAAAATATATATATACAGTATGTTTTTTTTTACATTTTCTTTAAAAAAAAGTGTTAATTGTTGCATGATAACTGTGTAGTGAATAACCCATCCACTACACAGTTATCATGCAGCAATTAACACTTTTTTTTAAAGAAAATGTAAAAAAATATATATATATATATATTTTAGATAAGACTTTATCTAGACTTTCTTTAGGAAAGAAAAAATAGTTGAATATATCAAGTATAAGGAAGAAGGAGTTTTACATAGGCTAGATGCGTGGGAGAGTGAAGCTCATCATATCCACATATATACATAATATGTCTTTTTATGGCAGGTTGCCTTTTAAAATACACAATAAAATGCACTGTGCAGGTCATAAGTTGTTCTTTCAGACAGCTCCCTGATGATTAAGTGTGGCCAGTGATATAACATATGCTCTGGGGCTGGTATCAAGAATACAGTATGAATGTAGGACATATCCACATCTATGACAAATGCTTCCTATCCCAGGTTCACAATGCTCTATATATATCTCTGAACTGACAGTCCTAAACACTGCTCATATGACAGTTCTGACCAATGTCCACAAGCACATAAATAAATGCATGCTGTAAGAGGGACATGCTTAACCCCTTCCTGCCTGCCACAGTGTTCCTTTAAAAAGTTCTGAACACTGGTGAGAAAGATTGGTGATAATGACACCACTATGATTCACTGTCACAGTGCTCACATAATTGGGAGCTGGTCCTGCTGGCTACCAATCATTAGTATGGACCGAGAGCTGTCTTTGAAAACTTGGTCTCTGCGCTGAGGACATGGAGTGAGCTTGCTCTTAGCACAGAAACATTTACGGTTCGGCGACGCATATGTGCCTAGCCTTTTGCTGCCGTCCATACACTATATTACCAAAAGTATTGACACGCCTGCCTTTACACGCCCGTCAACCTTAATGGCATCCCAGGCTTAGTCCATAGGGTTCAATATTAAGTTGGCCCACCTACTGCAGCTATAACAGCTTCATCTCTTCTGGGAAAGCTGTCCACAATGTTTAGAAGGATGTCTATGAGAATGTTTGACCATTCTTCCAGAAGCGCATTTGTGAGGTCAGGCACTGATGTGGACAAGAAGGCCTGGCTCGCAGTGTCCGCTCTAATTCATCCCAAAAGTGTTCTGTCGGGTTGAGGTCAGGACTCTGTGCAGGCCAGTCAAGTTCCTTCACCCCAAACTGACTAATTCATGTCTTTATGGACCTTGATTTGTGCATTGGTGTGCAGTCATGTTGGAAAAGGGAGGGGCCATCCCAAACTGTTCCCACAAAGTTGGAAGCATGAAATTGTCCAAAATGTCTTGGTATGCTGATGCCTTAAGAGTTACCTTAACTGGAACTAAGGGGCCAAGCCCAACCTCTGAAAAACAACCCCACACCATAATCCCCCCTCCACCAAATGATTTGGACCAATGCACAAAGCAAGGTCCAAAAAGACATGTATGAGCGAGTTTGGGGAGGAGGAACTTGACTGTCCTGATCTCAACCCAATAGAATACCTTTGGGATGAATTAGAGCAGAGACTGCGAGCCAGGTCTTCTTGTCCACATCAGTGCCTGACCTCACAACTGTGCTTCTGGAAGAATGGTCAAACATTCCCATAGACACACTCCTAAACCTTGTGGACAGCCTTCCCAGAAAAGTTTAAGCTGTTATAGCTACAAAAAGTGGGCCAACTCAATATTGAACCCTACGGACTAAAACTGGGATGCCATTAAAATTAATGTGCGCGTAAAGGCAGGCTTCCCAATACTTTTGGTAATATAGTGTATGTGTTATATGGGCAACTGGAAGTGGCAGCGGTGAATCATGCATGAGACAGGGACTCCCAGTAACAGTCCAAGCAGGTTTGTCCTGCATTCAGCAAAACCGCATATAAACATGATTTTCAATGCAGGAGGGCCATGTACAACAAGTCCTTAACATCTGTTCATCAGAGCCACTAACTGTTGCAGAGTATGATTGCTGGGTGCAGCGGAGTCAATTCAGATTAGACGTTGTGGAGTAACAGGAACTGGCTTCTTTATTGGAACATAACCACACTGGTGAAAATGTCACCTCGCATTGTAAGAAAAACACAGACAGGAAAAAGAAACCAACAAGTACAGCATTACATACAGGAAATACAACATATCATAGAAAAATGTATAGCATAGCATCTCACTGAACATTAGAGACATCTAGTGTCCTGTTTGTGAACTGCAGTCAATAGGCTAAGCTGAAGGCTGTTGCATCTCCAACACCTCTTCTCAACAGCTAAGGCTTAGTCTGTTAAACCCATCTTCTTTGTAAGGCTTGAATGTCTTTCAGCGGTCAGGGGCTTTGTAAGGATATCTGCTGTCATATCCTCGGTTAGGCAATAATGTAACTCAAGAAGACCTTGCTCTTGAAGATCCCTAAGAAAGTGGAACTTCACATCAATGTGCTTGGTTCTTGAATTAACTCCTTCCATGTGCGCAAGTACAAGGCATCCTTGATTGTACTCATCGATTTCTGTTGGTCCCAACTGTGGTTGACCCAAGTCTGTTAATAGCTGTCTCAGCCATATAAATTCTTGGCTTGCCTGCGCTGCAGCAACGTATTCTGCTTCAGTAGATGACAGTGTAACAGAGAGTTGCTTTTTACTAGTCCAACTGATGGCACCTCCTCACAGGAAAAATAAGTAGCCACTGGTAGATTTTCTGCCACTGGTGTCTCCTGCCCAGTCAGCATCCACATATCCTGTTCAGGTGCTTTCATCACTTGCTGGTAACTTTAACTTGTAGTGCGAAGTCCCTTTAAGATAGCGAATGATTCGCTTTACAGCATTCCAGTCCCTTTTATTTGGCATTGAGACCTTTCTGCATAGGATTCCAACAGTTGCTGCAATGTCTGGCCTTGTAGCAGTGGTAGGGAAAGCAATTTCCCTATTACTTTCCTGTATTGAGTATTAGTAGGTAATGGGTTATCTTGACAATTCATCTCCTTTAGGTAGTTGGTTGCCATGGGAGACTTTACTGGTTTAGCGTCTTCCATTCTAAATGTTTCAATTATTTCTTGTATTTTGTGTCTTTGGTTCAAAAGAAAGCTGCCATCTTCCTCTCTCTCGATCTGGATACTGAGGTAATTCTTTATGTTGCCAGGATCTTTGGTGTCAAAGTGCTGATATCGTTTTTCCAGTATTTCTGCTTCAACCCCTTCTTGCTCAAAGCAAATCAGGATATCATCCACATAAATAAGCACATAGACCCATCTGCTTACCAATTTCTTTGTGTATAAGCAGGGGTCTGTTTTACTCCTTAGAAAGTTTTGATGTGTAACCACTTCATTTATTTTTATATTCCATGCTCTGGCTGCTTGATTTAGACCATATATACTCCTGCGAAGTTTGCACACTAGGTCTGACCTTTGTTCATCTTTAATTCCCGACGGCTGTTCCATGTAAATTTCTTCTGTTAAATCGAAATGTAGAAACGCAGTTTTCACATCAAAATGTTTCACTTGCATTTTCCTTGTGACGGCTACTGTCAGTAAAGTCCATATTGTAGTGTGTTTGACTACTGGTGCCAACGTCTCATCATAGTCCTCTCCGAATTTTTGAGAATAGCCCTTGGCTACTAGTCATGCTTTGTACCGTTCAATTGTGCCATCTGTATTGTATTTCACTTTAAAAGTTCATTTACAGCCTATGGCTTTCCTTCCGGGTGGTAGTTCTGTAAGTGTCCATGTTTAGTGTCATGCATGGATTTCATCTCTTCCTCAGCAGCCTTTATCGATTTACTTGCTTCTTGTTCTGAAAGCTGAGATATATCTTCCCAGCTTGCAGCTTCATTGATACTGGCAGTACTTACTTTGTATGAGAGACGTATAGGTGGTTTACCTTTGTTCTCTCTTGTTGAGCGTCTCGTTTTTGTGTCTGAGCCTTCTTGTGTCTGCTCTTCAGTACTGGCTGAGTCTGCACTCACTTCAACTGTTTGTTCGGAAGTTACAGAGATGGGCTGGTCAATGTCGGTTTTCTCTTCTATTCTTGCTTCTACTGTTGTCATTACATTGTCTCTTAAATCTACAACAAAGGTTATGCTGCTGCTAATGGTAACCTTGTTTGTTTTGGGATTTAGGATTTAGGATTCTGTAACCCTTGACATTGTCACTGTATCCAACGAAGATACCTTCATACACTCTGTTCTGGAGTTTGGTGCGTTTTTCTTCAGGTATGTGGATGAATGCTTTGCATCCAAAAACTCTTAATAGGTGTTTTACACTTGGCTTCTCATTGTGCCATAGTTCATATGGGGTTTTCTCTGCTGTTCTGGAAAGAAGACTGTTCTGCAAATATGTAGCTGTCATGGCTGCCTCACCCCAGTATTTTTGTGGTAGTCCAGAGTCTGTCAGCATACATCTGATCATTTCAGTCAGAGTTCTGTTCTTTCTTTCAGCTACTCCATTTTGTTCTGGTGTATACGGGACTGTCTTTTGATTTTCTATTCCATTCTGTTTTAAGTACTCTTGTATCTTACCTCCTATGAATTCACCTCCATTATCGCTCCGAAGTATGAGAGGCTTCCTCTGAAACTTGTTACTAGTCTTTATTATATAGTCTTGCAATTTGTCGAAAACGTCACTCTTGTGTTGCATTAGGTAGGTGACTGTGTATCTTGAATACTGTAGTCGTCTATAAAAGTCACTATGTACCTGTTGCCTCCAGGTGTTGGTGGGTTTAGGGGAACACACATGTCACTGTGAACCAAGTCAAGTGGTCTTGAAGCTCTCTTCTGACTGATTTTGGGCAGTGTTGCTCTTGTAGCTTTGGATTTGATGCAACATTCACGCTTAACAGTAACTGGACAAGGGGATATTGTTAGATCCCTTGTCAGATTTCTCCTCTGTAGTTCCTGTATGCATTCTGGGTGCCTGTGACCTAGACGTCTGTGCCATAAATGTATACAGTCATTGTGCTTGTGTGTACATAGTCTCACCTTTTCTTTCACTGTGTCAAGGTGATAAAGGTGATCATCCAGCTTGGCACTTGCTATTGTCTGTTTGCCGTTTAGAATAGAACACTTGTCACCTTGGAATTTTACAGTGAGTCCTCTGGACGTTAGACACTTCACAGATAACATTCCTCCTTCTAAATTAGGAACATAAAGCACATCTTTCACTGGTATAGCTAAATTGTGTCCCACATCATCTGGGCATACGAGGGTTCCATGCCCATATCATTCTGCATGTATTTGGCTTCCATCTGCAAGATAAATAGTTTCTTTGTTGTTCAGATCAAGTTCTGTGAGGGTAACCTCCCACAAATCATCTCTGGATAATAACATTTCTACTTTGAACTTCCATAGCTGATAATTGTCATTGTTCAGCTTGGCCACTGAGAGTTTAAGCTCTGAGTTTCCGGACATTTTTTTCTCCTTTATATATGAACAGACTTACTTTTCTATAGGAGATGTCACTGGAAAACGTCCTTATGTCGATCTCCGCATCACCCACACTGTCTCCCGTTCGAGGCTTTGTTCTGCCTGGGCCACACCTGGTCATAAGACTTTATCCGGATACTGGGCCCATAACCTGTTGAGAGTACGATTGCTGGGTGCAGCGGAGTCAATTCAGATGTGGAGTAACAGGAACTGGCTTCTTTATTGGAACATAACCACACTGGTGAAAATGTTACCTCACATTGTAAGAAAAACAGACAGGGAAAAGAAGCCAACAAGTACAGCATTACATACAGGAAATACAACATATCAAACAAAAATGTATAGCATAGCATATCACTGAACATTAGCGACATCTAGTGTCCTGTTTGTGAACTGCAGTCAATAGGCTAAGCTGAAAGCTGTTGCATCTCCAACACTAACTACACCAAAGTCAGCTCCTGACTAACAGGATGCCCTGTTATTGGGTTTTCTACAACAAACAGGCACCTTGTTGTACCCTTTTAGTGCTCTGTCAGCACTTAGCCTTTTCACCCTGCAGCAGTTTCCCACAGCAGAAAGAGTGAGAGAGAAAGCCCTGTGCATCAGTCAGCCTGTATATATAATGGCTTATGGACACCAGTGCCTAATAATGATATCTGACTACTAGGTAAAATGTGGATGTAGGAATGCAGGCTATCCCACCCAAAGCCCTACAATGTCTCTGGGTTTCAGGACCCAGAACTTTATGACATTTTGAGAAAATTAAAAGTTTGTTTTCTCCACATCAGTACTTAAATAATAAAAATGATTTGTTCCATGCAGTCTACATATTAACTGCTATATGATAAACACAACAATCATTTCTAAACAACAAGATACTTTTGTCATTTCTTTTTTTTTTGCTGCTACTGGGAAGTGTTTTAGCACTCACATTTTCCAAAGATATTGAAAGGAAAAAAAAAAAGATCTTTCACTTAAAGAAGAAATATAGCCAAAGCTTTTTTGGCTGTACTTCTATAGATCACTGCAGTGCAGTTCGTTTTGTACTCCGGTGACCCTTTTTTTAGCTGGGCTAAAATCCGCTGACGTCACTGGGCTGGTCCAGGCTCTGAAAAGATCTCGACCATGTGGTTGGGATTCACTCAGCAGCCTGGACCGCCACCTGGCTCAGCCTCTCAGTGATCTGCCGAGAGCCTGAGCCAGCCCCTCCCACCCCTTCCATAGCCCAGCGCTCCAGTGAGCGCTAGAGGGGCAGAACAGAGAGCCAGAGGCTGACAGTCCCAGAACTCTGCTTGGAGCGGAGGGGGAGAACTAAGCAATCAGTGGTGCTTGATCGCTCAGTTTTCACTGCAGAACCAGCAGGGGGACAAATGCAGCATCGGATCGATGCTGCGCCCACCTAGGTGAGTATATATATTTTTTTTCTTTTAATATAACGCCTTAACTTGCACATAGAGACATAGGGGGTTATTTACTAAAGACAAATCCACTTTGCACTACAAGTGCACTGCAGTCACTGTAGATCTGAGGGGGACATGCAAGGGAAAAAAAATGCATTTTTGCTTGTACATGATTGGATGATAAAATCATCAGAGCTTCCCCTGATTTCAGAGCTTCCCCTCAGATGTATAGTGACTGCACTTCCAAGTGCACTTGTTGTGCAAAGTGTATTTTCCTTTTGTAGATCAACCTCAACCCCATAGACATGAATTTTCAAAAATGATTAATACATAAAACACATGTTGCACAATAATGACACAACGGTTTAAGGGTTCTTGATTAAAATGTATTCATTTTTGAAAATACGGGTAGTCTGTGGTGGGCGGTTTATGTCTAACTTTGAGTGAGATTTGGAGGGCAATTTATTTTTTTTATACTGCGCCTTGATAATAATTTGTGGAATTACAAATGTTCAGTAGAGACTTTGTGAGAAAAAGTAGCAAACAAAATGTAAATTTGGAAATCAGAATTTTTACAGCACTCATAGTAGAACATGAGGAACTAATCCCATGTCCATATTACTTGCAATGGGGTTGATTTACTAAAGGCAAATCCACTTTGCACTACAAGTGCACTTGGCTGTGCAGTCGCTTTAGGTCTGAGGGGAAGATCTGAAATGAGGGGAAACTGCTGATTTTATCATCCAATCATGTACAAGCAATCATGTCCAATCATGTACAAGCAAAAATGCTGTTTTTTATTTTTGCATGTCCCCCCCTCAGATCTACAGTGACTGCATTTCCTAGTACACTTGTAGTGCAAAGTGGATTTGCCTTTAGTAAATAACCCCCAGTCTCTTTTTCATTATTACACTCAATTACTAGCAGACACTAAGGCGTTAATTTACTAAAGGAAAAGAGACTGTGGGGATGATTTATTAAAGGCAACTAGACTGTGCCCTTTGCAAAGTGCAATGCAAGTGCAGGTGCTCCAGAGCTTAGTAAATGAGGCAAGGCTTCACTTTGCAAAGAATGCCTAATCACATGCAAGGAAAATAAAAAAGAAAACAGCATTTTTGCTTGCACATGATTGGATGATGGGAGTCAGCAGCGTTTTCGCTCATTTACTAAGCTCTGAAGCACCTACTCTTGCAGAGTGCAACTGCACTTTGCAAAGTGCTCAGTCAATTTGCCTTTAGTAAATAAACCCTTGTGCACTCTACAAGTGCAGTTAGTTGCTCCAGAGCTTAGTAAATGAGCAGAAGCTCTGCTGACGTCCATCATCCAATCATGTGCAAGCAAAAGTGTTGTTTTTTTTTATTTTCTTTGCATGTGATTGGGTATTCTTTGCAAAGTGAAGCTTTACCTTATTTACTCAGCTCTGGAGCAATTGCACTTGCAGAGTGCAACTGCACTTTGCAAAGTGCACAGCCTATTTGCCTTTAGTAAAGCTCTTAAATCTCACCCTGCCTAAAACAAATGTGACAATAGCTTCATCATCCTAAGCCATACTGCTAGTTAGGATAGCTGTTATGTTGAAGCTAACACTGGTAATTAATTAGCAATACTAAGGATGCTTTCACACTGGGGGTGTCAGTGAAAAAAGCGCTGCTATTTTGAGGGGCGCTTTACCGTGGTTATTGCAGAGGTTTTCGGCCGCTAGTGGGGCACTTTTAACCCCCGATAGTGGCCGAAAAAAGGTTGAAACCGCCCGCAAAGCGTTGCTGCAGAGGCGCTATGCCGGCGGTTCGACGGTGCTGCCCATTGATTCCAACGGGCAGGGGCGATGTAGGAGCGGTGTATACACCGCTCCTATAGCACTGCAAAGATGCGGCTTGCAGGACTTTTTTTGGTGTCCTGCCAACGCACTGCTCCAGTGTGAAAGCACTCGGGCTTTCACACTGGAGTGACAGGAGAGGCTCTTTACAGGCACTATGCAGACACTATTTTTAGCGACATATCGCCTGTAAAGCAAATGTGAAAGCAGCCTAAATGTTGCTGCTGGTGATTGCTTGGCATTAAAGTGTTAAATGATAAGTTCACCTTTAGTAACATGCTACATGTTACACCCGTATTCAGGGTGTAACATATTACTAATGCAGCAGTCTCTCAAACCACCCCGCCCCCCAACCCCCAATCCCCCCCCCTTGTAAAAGCGTCCGCTGTCACAATTTAAAAACAGCGCCACTGTGCAGGGCTCCGCCCACAAATGCACTTAATTCATCCACACAAATCTGTGCACTCATCAGTGCCCTCATAATTCACTGACACTTCCTGCAGCTGGGTAACTATCTGCCCCTATGGAGGCACAGGCAGACAGCTGTCAGGAGTGTCTGCAGGAGCCTGACATTGCAACCACAATCTACTGATCGCAGGTGCAAAGCTTTGCAAGCTCCATGGTAGAAAATAAATAGATAAATGCACATTTTTTCACAAGCAAAATCATGTGCATTTATTACTTTTTACTAGGGCTGTCACTGATTAAAATTTTCGTGTTTGATTAATCGTTTTTTTTTTTAAATCGATGAATCGACTAATTTCGATTAATTATAACGCACATACAGATCCAACTACTTTTAGCTGATCTCCTAGCATTGCAACTCTGCATTAGTCAGTGGTAAATGTGGTATACACTATACAATCACCTGACACTAGTTAGTTTCCACAATCCACGACTTAACAGTTCACACAAATACATTTTAAATTCAAACTGTAGCACTGCCGTAAGTAATTATTTTTTCCACAGTAGCGTGACCATCTCTCCATCTCTGGTCTAACTAATCACTCTCACCTTATGGCATGGACCCCTGTGCAAACAGGTGGTCATGCAAGCGGGTATCAAAAGGGTTAACACGGACCATAAACTTCTCGGACGCCAGGTCATGGGTAGAAAGAAAAGATCTAAGTGCTCACCGCTTAAGTATAAGATTTAATTTTTGTGTTCAAACACAAACTACTCACATAAAGATGATAAAAACACAGCATGTAAAGCCGACAATCGTGTTAGTTCCGTAGGGCAGCAGCGGGTGACGTCATGTGTAGCTCCTCCCCCGTACACGTTACGTTCAATCAGAACTTCAACATTACCAGACAAAGAATTTTGATCGATCAAAATAATTTTGATCGATCAAAATAATTTTGACCGATCAAAAAAATTAATCGAGGAATTAATCTTTAATTTTCACAGCCCTACTTTTTACAAAAGCTGAACTTTTGAGCAGCAAAGCTTTACATACTGGAGACAAAGATTAGTGGTGATGAGTAAAGTGGAAAAAAATGCTGCAGAGTCTAGACATATCTGCTGAAATGATGGTAATTATCAGAAAATACTAGGGTTATAAAAAAAAAAAAAGTACTGCAGATAAAGTGATGTCTTAGGATAATTATTGGAATGTCTACTGTTATGTACAACAAATGCACTGCCACACAATTGGCTATCCTACAGTGTTTTCATTGAAGAATTTGTGTCAGTACTGGTGAAGGGACATGGCAGGAAAACACTGGAGAGCCTTCAAAAGCCATATGAAGCATGAAGATGCCCATCAGATGTCTCCCTGTGGCCCATGTCACATTAGTGACCTTGTTGCTAATGGCAATTTACCAGCCATGGAATCGCTAAGAAAGCAATGATAATACTCCTATGATGTCACTCTCTCAATGGCCAAACCACCAAGATGTCACGCCTTCACTACTCTCTCACTGGCATACAATCTTTGACAACTTTTGGTCAGCGAGGGAGTGACATCAGTAGCCGGTAAGTACTCTCTTTGGAATCCTGCTGCTGGGATTTGCTGCACAGTGACAGGATCACTAGTGTGATATGCAGGGCTTTTTTCAGCTGGAACTTGGTGAAACTCAGTTCCACTACTTCTGGCCTCCTGCTTCTTGCTCACCACTATCACTTGTAAACACAGAAGTCCTGCTTCTTTGTTGACCAGTGATAGCTTGTCTCCAACAGATCTGCAGAGTGCAGGATGGGATCAAGGGAGATGCAAGTGCACAGGGTCCTTTGTGGATGCTGACACTCCCACTAGATGATCTCCAAGCAAGGAAGGAGGTGCCACCTACAGTGTGCGGGGGAGGTACTAGAGCTGGCTGGGTGCTTCAGTTTAATACAGCAACAAAAATAAGACATGTGGAAGATGGTGGAGCTTTTAAGAAGGAGGGGAGGTTGCATGCAGAGGTCAGAGCTGTAGAGGGGTGAAAGTGAGATGTGGATGGGAGCTGCAGAGGTGAGCAGTTGTGGAAGAAGGCTGAACTATGCACTCTATGTGTAGCGCACCCCTGAACTCGGCACTCTATATGTAGCGCACCCCTGAACTCTGCCGTATGTACGTAAAGCACCCCCATCTCTGCAAGTAGTGCACTCCTGGTATTTATTGCCCCTCCAAATGTTCATGGTGAAATTTGACCACACCCACTATTTGATGCGGTTTAGGGGGGGAGTGGTGGTTATGGTTGAGTTCCTGTACCTATTTTCTAAGAAAAAAAGCCCTGGTGATATGACCCTAATGTGGAAATGGTGCAAAACTTGACCATCCATGCAGCATTTGATGGCACAAGTTATAGTCTTAGTTTGTTTTAGAAAGCTGCACTCGTAGTTTTGCTGCTAATGACAGGTTAAACTCATTAATTATTATATACCGTATTTATTGGCGTATAACACGCACTTTTTCCCCCTTAAAATCGGGGGAAAGTCGTGGGTGCGTGTTATACGCCGATACCCCCCAAAAAAGTGACAAAAATGTCAAGTGGCGCCGAAAAAGACTGAATCGCGCTGAAAAAGACCGAATCGCCGCCGAAAAAACCGAAGCGCCGCCGGAAAAGACCGAGCCGACTGTTCGGCTCCGCTCGTAGTCCCGCCTCCCTGCGCTCGCTCCGGAAACAGCAGGGAGGTGGGATCGCGGCGCTTCGGTCTTTTTCGGCGGCGGTGTCTTGGCGGCGGGAAATTTAAACGCGGGCAAGACTGCAAATGACGCTGGCAAGCTACAATGACACTGGGCAAGCTACAATGACAGTGGGCAAGCTACAATGACAGTGGGCAAGCTACAATGACAGTGGGCAAGCTACAATGACACTGGGCAAGCTACAATGACAGTGGGCAAGCTACAATGACACTGGGCAAGCTGCAATGACACTGGGCAAGCTGCAATGACGCTGGGCAAGCTGCAATGACACTGGGCAAGCTGCAAATGACGCTGGGCAAGCTGCAAATTACGCTTAAATGTAAGTTTTTTTTTTTTCCCTAAACTTCTCTCCTAAAACTTTTTTCCTTAAAATGCCCTCCTAAACTTGGGGTGCGTGTTATACGCCGGTGCGTGTTATACGCCGATAAATACGGTAATTATTAATGAGTTTAACTTGCTGTTAGCAATAGAAATATGAATGCAAAAATGATTAACTGGGACACACACACAACATGTTTAGCATGCGTGATGGACCTCTGATTAGCCCCAAAGCTTGTACTTCAGACGTCAGATCAGCTCCAATGCATAGACATCAGACCTCAGATCAGCCCCAGTCAATGTACTTCAGACCTTAGATCAGCCCCGATACATGTACTCCAAACGTCACATCAGCCCCAATGCATGTATGTCAGACTTCAGGTCACCCTCAATGCATATCAGACTTTACATCAGCTATTGCATCTATTTCAGACTTTAGATCAGCCCCATATCTGCATATCAGAACTCATATTAGCCGCAGTGATTGCACTTTAGACCTCAGATCAGTGCCAATGTATTCACATTAGACCTTAGAGCAGTCCAAAATCCTGTATCTTTAGATATGCAAGGTATCTCTGTAATTGTGTAGGGGGGCTCCTCTAGCACAATACACTAGTGGAGAGTGGCTGGTGGGCTTTCATTGGAATCAGGGAGGTGGGTGAGCCAGACTCTTGAAGGTGCCACCACAAACGACATTGCATGCGCCCAGGCATGTGTTCCGAGGGGTTGCAGACGCTTGCTCTACACATTAAGACTAGACTTTCATTAATAAGTGTCCATATCAATGCACTGCATGAAGGCATTATACAATAAAGTGATACTAAAACCCTTATCGAGGGGTTAACCTTAGCAATAGAAATATAAATGCAAAAATGATTAACTGGGGCACACGTACATAACACGTTTAGCATGCATGCTGGACCTCTGAATAGCCCCAAAGCTTGTACACCAGACCTCAGAGCAGCCCCAATGCTTGCACATCAGACCTCAGATCAGCCCCAGTCAATGTACTTCAGTCCTCTGATCAGCCCCGATGCATGTACTCCAGACGTTAGATCAGCCCCAATGCACGTACGTCAGAACTCAGGTCACCCCCAATGCATTCATATCAGACTTTACATCAGCCCCATTGCATCTACTTCAGACCTTAGATCAGTCCCTTATCTGCCTATCAGACCTCAGATTAGCCCCAGCCCTCAGATCAGTCCCAAATCCTGTATCTTTAGCTATGCAAAGTACCGCTGTAATTGTGCAGGTGGGCTCCTCCAGCACAACACATTAGTAGAGAGTGGCTGGTGGGCTTTCATTTTCATCAGGAAGGTGGGTGGGTCAGAGTTTTGAAGGTGACGCTACAAACAACATTGCATAGCTCCTAACTGTCCCTGATTTTGAGGGACTGTCTCTGATTCGGAACAATGTCCCTCTGTCTTCCTCATTTTGGTCTGATTATATATATATATATATATATATATATATACACATATACATACATATATTTATATATATAAAGTGCACTATTTATCTTTCAAAAAGCGTTTCCCTTTGCTAATCTTTTCATCCAATTTCAAAAATTGCTGCATTTGTAAATATCAAAAGCCAATATAAAGAAATAGTGGTGGTAAAAAAAATAATCACTTGTGGGTTTAACTCTTTTTTTTTGTATAATTCTCCTTTAGGAGGATTTGTCAGGGGGTGTGCCCTATGCCTACATACTTTTGCTAATAGGTGTCCCTCGTTCTCATCTCAAAATGTTGGAAGGTACACATGACATTGCATGTCCCCGACATGTGTTACAGAGGTGGTTGATGCTTGTTCTACATAATAAGACTAGACTTTCATTAATTAGTGCCCACACCAATGCACTGCATGGAGGCATTATACAATAAAGTGATATTAAACTTACATTTTTTTTAAAGCACTTTCAGATGCTGATTAATCACTTACTGAGAATGCAGCTTCTTCAATATTTTAATCCTTGCCTATGTTCCTGTTTAAGCAGGTGCTATGATCGCTGCCCTGGGTTTACTGTTTCAGAGTGGTTCCTTTCTCTGGCAGAATCCTATGGAGCCATCTTTGCATGTAGGGGGACAAGAGTGGTGTCTCCCCGCACAGTGTTCATCAACATAAATGAACAGCCCTGTAGCCTAGGATTGTAAGGCACTACCCTGCTCCTCCATCCTCCTACCCCCTCCCTTCTCCGAATTCACAGACTGGCTCCCGACTGCGCTGTGCAACTCTTTTGTGTAAATACTAGAAGTTCAGGGAAACAGTACTGAGAGAGCATGGTCAGCAACTTTGAAAGGTGTAAACTGCAATTGCTTGGGTAAGAACTTTAACATAGTTTACTTGGGATTTACTAAAACTGGAGAGTGCAAAATCTGGTGTAACTGTGCATGGTAGCCAATCAGCTTCTAACTTCAGCTTGTTCAATTAAAGTGGTTGTAAAGGTTCGTGTTTTTTCACCTTAATGCATCCTATGCATTAAGGTGAAAAAACACCTTGCAGTGTCCGGCCCCCCAGCCCCCCCGTTTTACATACCTGAGCCCCGAATTTCCGTGGGCGCGATCCCGCATCGCTCTCTCCACAGCTTCTCGGCTCTTTATTGGATAGATCGAAAGCAGCGCAGCCATTGGCTCCCACTGCTGTCAAATCCAATGACCTGGGGGGCGGGGCCGAGTCATAAACTCGGTGGCTATGGACGCCGAGTGTATGACACGGGAGTGCGCGCGCAAGGTAACCCCCTCGGGAGAGAGCTTCCCAGAGGGGGTTATCTATTGCAGGGAGAAGCCGCAAGAGCCGCCGAGGGACCCCAGAACAGGTGGATCGGGCCACTCTGTGCAAAATGAACTGCACAGTGGAGGTAAGTATGACATGTTTGTTATTTAAAAAAAAAAAAAAAAAACTGTACCTTTAGTGTCACTTTAAGCTTTGACAAAAAAAAGCTGGAAGCTGATTGGTTTCTATGCAGAGATGCACCAGTTTTGCACTCTCCAGTTTTAGTAAATCAACCCCAATGCGTGACACTAAAAATGCTGAGGGTTTAATACTACTTTAAGGGAATGCCATTTTAACTGAGAACAGTCATGGGAGTTTTAGGTACAACATTTTTTTGCAGAGCACAGTAATTATGTATAGCTGAGGCAGCTCCACATTTTATTACAATTCAACCACAGAGAACGAACTCCCGATGGACATATTCACAAAATAAGCATTGGCTTTAGTTTTCTAAAGTGCCTGGTAAGTGCAAAACCCTTCAAACTGCAAATACATTAAGGGCCAGTTCACACCATAGAAACGCAGTCTGGATGCGCTCCAGATGCTTTTTTGCATGAACGTTTTTGATGTATTCCAGTGCGTTTTTGATGCGTTTTTGGCACATTTTTGATGCAGTCCAGTGCATCCCCCCCCCTTTTTTTTCCTTAACCTTAAATAAGAACATGGGTGCTCCAGTGAGTTTTTGGTGCACTTAAGTGCGTTCCGGTGCGTTCCCGTGAGTTTTTGATGCTTTTTACAGCGTTCCAGTACAGTCTAGTGCAGGAAAAATGCAGCATGTTCTAATTTTTTTTATGGAACTTGTACGCACTGGAACTGCAAGCACTGGTATGAACTATGCCACTGAAAACCATATAAACTACTTTCTATGCATTTTTGATGCAGAAAAAAAACGCACTGGACTGCATGTGGTGTGAACTGGCCCTGAAATCTCATCATTACAAATAAAACATGGTAATAACTGCTTTCATGTCATAGAAATTAAAGCTAATAAAATAACACAATATATAGAAAATTGTCTTTACAATACACCCTCTACAAGGCAAATATCCACAAATGTTACAAACTCTATGCTCTATCATAAAATAAAAACTGATTTTCTAGTTACTAAAGTGATCTTTTTGTTATGTAATGTATACGTTTGCAGGCTTATTTGCAGCTCAATAAAACCACATGTGAAGTCAGGGCTTACCTCTTGATGTGATTGGTGGTAAAGCACAGCCAAGTATACGATGAAGACAATCATCAACATCCACTGCAGCACAGCTGATGTGATCAGCATTAGGTTCCTGCGTTCTGCCTTGTCATGCCTTTCTGCGCACTCACACACAGCCGCTGGGTTCTCCACTTCCATTCTCAGCAGTGTTTCTCAATCAATAAAAATCAAGCAATAAAATCACCCCTACGTCTTCTTCAACCTTATCAACAAGCTGAGTTATAACACAAATACATCTTTAGGATAACAGAACTTTCCTTTTATGTATGAAGGCGGGGGAACTTCTCTCTGACTAATATAAATTTCCCTTTTATCTTTCTCTAGTGTTTCACTCTACTGTCCTCTGTGGTTTTAAAATGTCATATGATGAATGCTGTTAAATTAGCTGGTTAAAATATGACACTTTTCCACATGTCCATAAACATGTTAGCATGATCTAGAGGACACCTAGAAATTGGCACCTTGATCAAGGTTTTAGATGACTTTTTGGGCACCTCTTATTGAAGGGTTATCATTAAGGATGAGCTCCGGCGTGCTCGCACAGCCCACGTGCAGAGCCCGCCAGGAAGACGGCATTGCACAGCTTTAATCACAGGCAGTGAGACATTTCCCGATCTCTGCAGCCGTGCACCGGGACAATGTCTCACTGCCTGTGATTAGCGTAATGCAGTGGCGGGCTCTGCACGTGGGATGTGCGAACACGCCCGAGCTCAACCTTAGTTACCATTCGTAAAGGCTTTGCACACAGTCAAATGTTTTTTGTTGTTTTCACTAGATATTAGTGTATGACATAGCTCCCAACTGTCCCTGATTTCAAGGGACTGCCCCTGATTTGGAGCAACGTCCCTCTGTCACTCTTTCCCCTCCATTTTTCTTTCATTTTGGTCTGATCTATATAGTTGTATATAAAATGCACTTGTTATCTTTCAAAAAGTGTTTCCCAGTGCTAAACCTTTCATCCAATTTCTAAATTGCTGCATTTGTACATGTGAAAAGCCAATATAAATGAATAGTAGTGGTAAAAAAAAAAAACCTTCTGGTTTTAATTAAACTTTTTTGGGGTTAATTCTCCTTTAAGGGGGTGTGGCAGGGGCGTGGCCTATGCCTACATAAATTTGTTAGTAGGTGTCCATCATTCCAATCTCAAAATGTTGGGAGGAATGGTGTAGGAATGTACCTTGTGCCGTTTGTTTACTTGCTTACTTGGAATGATGGGCTCATATGTCCATGTATTTATTCACCTAGCTTGTCCCCATCCACCAAAAAAGACAAACAACTTGTTCCTGGTCACTTACCATCCAATCAATGACTTGCTATTTCCTCTGGGTTGCGTTACATATGTATGCTTGCTAATGGGATGAAACACATCACTTCCCTTCATTGCTCTGCCTGCTTGCGTCTGTTTCAGATCTGATTACTATGCAGCTTTCACCTGCAAAACACTAGGCTAAGGGATTGTAGGATACAGTGCCTTGAAAAAGTATTCATACCCCTTGAAATTTTCCACATTTTGGCATGTTATAACCAAAAACGTAAATGTATTTTACTGGGAATTTATGTGATAGACCAATACAAAGTGGCACATACCGTGATTGTGAAGTAAAAGGAAAAATGATAAATGGTTATCAACTTTTTTACAAATAAATTTACATGTGGCGTGCATTTGTATTCAGCCCCCCTGAGTCAATACTTTGTAGAACCACCTTTCACTGCAATTAAAGCTGCAAGTCTTTTTTGGGGATGCATCAACCAGCTTTGCACATCTAGAGAGTGACATTTTTGCCCATTCTTCTTTGCAAAATAGCTCAAGCTCTGTCAGATTGGATGGAGAGCATCTGTGAACAGCAATTTTCCAGTGTTAAGCCCCATACACACGGTAGGATTTTCCGATGGATTCTGTCCTATCGGACAATGTTGTCGGAAAATCAGACCGTGTGTAGGCACCATCGGACAGTTTCCATCAGATTGTCTGACGGACAAAGTCCTATCTCCTGCTGGATAGATTTTTTGACAACAAAGTCCGATCACACCAAATCCGATCGTGTGTAGCGAATTCCGACCGGACAAAGTGCTACGCATGCTCAGATCACATTACAAGACCAAAGCTATTGGCTACTAGCCTCTACGTAGTCCCGTCGTAGGCAACAAACGTCACCACGTTCAGAATGATCGGATTTTCCGACAACTTTGTCCGACCGTGTGTACGCAAAACCAACATCAGACAAAGTACGACGGACATGGTCTGACAGACCTGGTCCTCGGATAATCCGCGCGTGTGTATGGGGCTTAACAGCTTCTCAATTGGATTATGGGCTGGAATTTGACTGGGCCATTCTAAGACATGAATATGCTTTGATCTAAACCATTCCATTGTAGCTCTAGTTGTATGTTTAGGGTCGTTGTCCTGCTGGAAGGTGAACCTCTGCCCCGGTCTCAAGTCTTTTGCAGACTCTAACAGGTTTTCTTCTAAGATTGCCCTGTATTTGGCTCCATCCATCTTCCCATCAACTCTGACCAGCTTCCCTGTCCTTGCTGAAGAAAAGCAACATGATGCTGCCACCACCATGTTTCATGGGGGGGATGATGTGCAGTGTTAGTTTTCCGCCACACATAGCATTTTGCGTTTAGGCCAAATTTTTTTATTTTGGTCTCATTTGACCAGAGCACCTTCTTCCACATGGCTTCTCGCAAACTGCAAACTTGACTTCTCGTGGATTTCTTTCAATAATGGCTTTCTTCTTGCTACTCTTCCATAAAGAAGACTGCATACTAGCACATTATGCCATTGCCTTGCATGTGTTTTGTTTGTTTTTGTTTTTTTACAACAGCTGCGGTTTACAATCGTTTTAACTTGTGCAGTGCCATTCTGTATATCTCATATTTGAACACATGAACACACGCAGAAACTGCTGACACAGAAATGGGAAGATTTACATTACTTTAGGCTGTACATACAAGTCAACAAATGCAAATGAAAAACACAAGGTTTGAGTAGGAAGTTTGATAATGCCTTTAAAACACAATTGCACAGATGATATGTCCACCTGTTTTTCAAATATCATACTGGGAACCATAGGTGTGCGCAGCCTAATGCATTAGGGTGTGCACCCTTAAGCTCAAATACACATGCATGTATATGTATCTACATATATATGAACCTGGCACATTGATCTCCCTGCTAGCACAGTGAAAGAGAAAAGGATAAACACTTCTCTTTCACAGAAAAAATTTGAGATCCTGCTAACAAACAAAATCCGATCTGACTTTTTCCGATCGTGTGTAGAGAATTCCGACGGACAAAGTGCCACGCATGCTCAGATCAAATTACCAGACCAAAGCTATTGGCTACTAGCCTCTACGTAGTTCCGTCATACGCAACGAACGTCACCACGTTTAGAATGATCGGATTTTCCGACAACTTTGTCTGACCGTGTGTATGCAACACCAGTGTCGGACAAAATCCGTCTGAAAAAATTCCAACAGATTTTGTGGTCGGAATTTCCGACCGTGTGTACGGGGCATAACTCTACTTTACGAAAAAGGGCTGTTGCATCTGTGCTGCTGAGATTCAGTCTCACTTCTTGCTGAAGTGACAACTGTTACCAGAATAGGCAGCAAGCAAATATTTCCAAAAGGGGCAACAATAAAAATCAAATACAGGATTTCTCACTCTTCCCAAAAACTTAGAGAAATGTTTTGACTGGAGCTCCACTTTAAAAAAAAGTACATCATTTTCAGCTCCCCCGTGTGGCTTTGTCCCATCGATGCATTCCCTTACAGAACAATTGGGAATTTCCTATGCTAGTGCCTTGAGTCATTTGGTTCCACTAATAATTCAAAGTGTATATACTGCGCTGTTGATATTATTGAGTGACAATAAACCTGTAAAAGTAAAAAAGCAGCGGCACAAACATGCGATACAACCATGTACAAAACTTGCAAAGGTAAAAATAGTCACACTAATAAACAGTGCAAATAAATTTTGAATCAAAAGGCAAAAAAATTCAATGCATGGAACGATATATAACTCATGTGTGATAAAAAAGAATGCAATAGTGACACATACAACTCAAGAGTCTCTTGTAGAATAAAAAGTGAATGAAAGTGACTTTATAGAATATAGGGGGTTATTTACGAAAGGCAAATCCACTTTGCACTAAAAGTGCACTTGGAAGTTCAGTCGCTCTAAATCTAAGGGGTAGATTTGAAATGAGTGGAAACTCTGCTGATTTTATCATCCAATCATGTGCAAGCTAAAATGCTGTTTTTTATTTTCCTTGCATGTCCCCCTCAGATCTACAGCGACTTCACTTTCAAGTGCATTTGCAGTGCAAAGTGGATTTTCCTTTAGTAAATAACCCCCATAGTCTCTCTAAAGATGGTAGGTATATCAAATTCTGCGGTGATGCAACTGTGAAGAAAGGGCAAGAATTTTCGAAGTTTCCAGCCGCCACCAAAAGAAAGGGTAGAAACCCTCCGTGGTGTGAGGGGCAGAAAAAATGAATACTCTTACCCTATTATAGCGAGGTCATATACGTCAGCAGGTATAGCCCTCTGCAGGGTCCTGGACCAAGATGTATAGATCAGCCACGGATGTCCTCCTCACTCACTGGCCACCATCCACCCGCTTTCTTCCAAAAATATCAATCTCCCAAAATGAGCATGGAGCAAGTAAAGAAACTAAGAGCTACAATGGTGCGTTATCATTTTAAAACACTTCTCATTTATTTGTAAAAAGTTATCCATAAAAATGTACAATAACAGCTTTAAAAACACTTGCCGGTAATAACATTTCAAACGAACGCCCGTGGTTCTGGGGTCAAGTGAGGCGTGATGACATCAGCGCATATCACCGCCTGATATGTTTCATCATATGTGACGTCTTCCTGGGGCACGGGCAATGCGCTTGTGCCAGCACCTTATATACACAAAGCGGGCAACCAAGCCTCGCTTTCGTGTAGCGGCCATATTGGAAGAGAGGGTACAACCATGCCTCACTCTGGGGGAAACCAAACCTATCTTCCACCTGGCAGCAATAACATTGAAAAAGAAAAGAACATTCGGAACTCGTTCTCCACTAATAGCCATCTAGTGGATATGTGGAGAATGGAAAGCTAAGCCCCGCTCACCCATTATAGTCAAAACAGGACATATAAAGGGCATTCTAATGCTACATACTTTAAATGACCAGCAACTAAATGCCGTATGTAGGTGGTTTATGCAAATCGAGGACACATCTAAATGTGACGTTCTGATCAACCTACCGCAATGACTGATCATATCGATCAAAATTGTTTAAAATTGGATCGTATTGAAAAAGGATAACGATCACTAATATTATCATATTAATCATATGACATTAACAATTCGTCACACTGAAATTTGGTTCCACTGGCATATGACAGGAAAGTCATTTAGCTCCTTGTGGTATACTAAAAAGTATTTAATATGTAATAACAGTCCAACAGAACTTAAAGTGTCACTAAACCCACATCATAAAAACTATTAATAAATGCTGTATTACATACTTTTTTTCTATATTCTGCAAAAAACTGCAGAGCAGTGTTGGCAGCTCTGCACATGCTCAGTTTGCAGTGAGTTTCTATGCTAAGCATTTCCTCCCTATCACATCTGATCAGCCCATGTCACTGTAGAGTCACACATGTGGACATATACACTCCCTCTCTCCTCCTCCATGCCTACTAACCAGGTAAACACAATGGGGATGGAATATTACACGTAGATCGATAGAGGCTTTACCTCCCTCTTATTCTAAGGCACAGGCTGGAGGGGCGTGACACATCCTGTGACTGGCAGAAATCCACTCACACCATGTTATTGCTAAAAAATAATAAAGGTTTGAATTCAAATATATATTTTTATGACAATTTAAAACAGTTTATTGATATTCATTCTTTACATTTACTCTGTATTTCAAAGGCAGTTTTTTTGAACATGTGCTAGAAGCTCCTCCTATTTATGTTTCCCTGCAGACAGACTGGGAAAGATCTGGGTCATGTGACAGTTGTATATCGATTAGGGAAAAGGTACCTAGATTTTTTTTTTTTAATTAAAATAATTACAGTGTCATCTTCCATATACAGAAAAAGAAGGGACAATGTCAATTAAACAGTGTGTGTTGTATCACTTTAAGTTCGTAAGTGACTTAACCACTTAACCACTTGCTGACTGGCATACGTACAGTATATACATATCCCGTCAGGCAGTTACTATTACAAGACCTTGGCTTCTGTTATAGCCATAAATACATTATTTCAGCTGGTGATAGGCTGTTTTGTAAAAGTGGGTTGGGTGTCTGCCCGATTACTTTTATAGCACTGTAAAGGGCGAGCACCCCCCCCCCCCCCCCACTGCTGACGGACCGCTGTAAGCTGTCAGGATGGCTTTGCACAGAGAAGATGAAGTAACATCCATTTCCCGGTCTCCTCTGTGATAAATGAACCTGGAAGAGACAATGATTATGTCACTTCCAGTTTCAGAGCTGTCATTCCCTGGCTGTTTCAGCCAGGGAAGCAGCTAATCAAGCACGATCTGTGCTTGGTTAGCTATTTTGAAGGGCATAAATAAAAAGACCCCTGCCATCTTCATAAAGTGTACCTGTCACCTTCCAAAAGCTATCACAAGGGGACACATTAGCCCTCCCATGATATTAATAAAGTTAAATGAAAAGAAGTATTTAACTTGTAAAAAACAATGTATTTAAAAAAATAGATAATTATAGAGTCAGTCCACAAAAACTATATATATATACTATATTTGTCGAGTAGAATATCGAGCCTACCTAGACATCTGCCACAGACAAGGTTTTTTTTCTACTTGAAATGATGTAATATGTAATACAGTGTCTGTGAAAGTAGGATCAAAACCATTCACATTGGCAGAGAACTCCTGATACTAAAGTCTCCAACAGAAAGAAGACAATTCAAATCTCTCTCTGCCAAAAACTGAAGTATTGGTTTTGAACTGACTGACACTGGATTTTTTTTGTGCTGAAAATAGTGAATACAAACCAAATTATCATGTGATTGGTCTTGATCCAATAAAAGATATGTTTCTGTAATACCTAGGGTTGCAATTCGAAATCCATTATCTAACATACTATTCCTGGCAACTGATCAGCTCCCAAACAGCAAAAACACACGTGCTGCAGGAAACCACACAGGAGGAGTTTAGCCCACAAATGGGGAACAAATTCTACTACAAAAACCACAAGATGAATAAGGCTTTGCAGGATCCGGAAACTCTCAGAGTCAGAAGACAGACACAGTGAATGAATAGGTTAAGTCAATGGCTTAATTAGAACAAATTGGGAAAGGAAGAATGGAAGAGGACCAGAACTTGGCATAAGATCTTCCAGTTAATACCTAACTGAAGGTGTGATTGAGAGGTTTTTAATTTGAATTTGTTGCATCAATGACACAGGATGACACACAAAGCTTGAAGCACATCGTTTGGAAGACATGGCTCCATCATACTTTGAGATCATTATAGAACTTCTTGCTCTCTTGCCTTATTCAATGTTAATAACACAGAATTGTAGTTCACACTTTCTTTGCACAGTCACTTTCTTTGGACAGGCAACAAACCCCCAACATACCGCCAGGCACTACTTTTTGTGCTTTCTGGTGGGATTTGCAGCCCATTCAAATGTATAGACTGCAAAATCGTACTGCAGGGCAAGCTCAGGACTCACACAGGAGCACAGACTGCACAAAAAAAGCAGAGGTCCTGTAGAAAAAAGGGTGGTATTTGAAATGTTTTAATGTTGCATGGTATTTGCGCATCTGTTTATCAGATGCACATTTTCAGTAAAATAACATTTAATGCACACAAACAGAATATAATACATTAGGTAGTAAAATATAAAATATAGGTTTGTGTTGATTAAATAGATACCAAACATGCCAGGCCAATACTCTTGGAATTAAATGGTGTAAAATTACAGTACCCAAAATTGCTCATAGGCAACACTTAGGAGCCTTTACAGCTAATCAGTTTAGTGTTTACAGTGAGTGTTGGCCCTAATATTGTTGTTCTCACGCCAACATTTGCGTGCATCCCATGCACGTGTTGCCATTCACGTATGTGCACAGGGAGATGAGGTTGCTTTCAATTGCTTGTTTCAAGGGCCTGAAGTCCAGCCTGGGATGCATCCTAGCTGCTAGGCAGCAGGTCAGCTCCACCTGTAGAGCCTCCTTGTCTCCTATTGGACAGAAGTGCTGTGACACCTTAATTGAATGTCACAATAATAGAGTTCTAGGCTTCTGATAGTTCTTCATACTGTATACTGGCCCTGTATTCAACATCTTTTATCTTGACCCTGAATATATAGTAGTTAGCCTACCTTGACCCTAGCCTCTTTCTGGTTTATGCTTCATCTGCTGCCTGCCCTGACCCCTCTTTCTCTGGTATCATCCCTCGTTCAATCCTTTATGCCACCTGGCCAGAAACGATTCCATTGTTTATTATGCCCTTAGGGCACACAAGTACCTGTAGACCTAGGAATGGGGGCTGCTAAAACTGTCTACACTCGCCAGCTAAGGTTACTGGCCTTTGGTACTAGGAAGGGCATTACAATATCCTAAAAATATGAGCATTAATCTTCATTATAGAACCGCAGGTGGAGCCATGAACAACCACTGGAAAAAACTTTGGACAGCAAAGGCTTTTCCTGGCACACCTCCTATACGGGTTAAATTGCTGCAATCTCTTACTGGTTGTAGGTGGATGCATTTTGACACCAACTGTTGCCAGATTTAGCTTTAGATCCCTTGATTACATTTTGGGGCTATTGGAGACCTCTGTTAACATCAAATAGGCAGGTTTTGGGCTGGATTTTCTGGGCCGGCCAGTCCTGAACAATATAGCTTTTTTTTTACTTTAGGCTGCTTGTAAATTATTTTCCTTATAGGATTATACAGTATGTGGGTGCATTCATGGATGTATTTGAAGACCTGTACGTCTTCTCGGATTTTGTGTATGCTAGTCGTTGTATTTCCTGGTGGTGCTACATCGAGGATATATTGTGTGGTGGGTCACATTCTGTTACTCTGGCATTCAGTGACAGGATTAATTGGGCAGACGTGAATTGGGCAGAAATGTTCAACTGGACATTTCCTATGATTGTGAACAGGTGCCCTTTTTGAACACTAGGGTCTATGTATCAGAATCTGGTCTAAGAAATCATTTACTTTGTGAAACCACAGAGTCAGAGTTATTAAATTAGGAGAGCTGTCATCCACCAAATATTTTCACATCCATTGTTTGTAGTCAGATGTTAAGAGTTGTACATGGTGAAAATAATCAGAGAAGACCGAAAGAAGGAGATGCAGAAAAATAAAAGAGGTTATCCCCAGTCTCTATTAGGCTTAATGTACACAGGACATTTTTACAACCTCTCCTGAACGATTTAACTTGACGGATAGTGACCCACGTTTAAAACGTCAGTTTTGCCACGTTTGCACGCCAGGTTTATAATGTGATTAATAAAAAAAATCCCCATTGTGTGCCAGTATCACACATTTTCTAGCAATATTTTCTCTATTATATACTCTAACCTGCTTCTTTTTATATTGTTGGTATCAGGTGGATCCTCCTTGATCTTTTCTGAGGAGCTGTGAGAGATCTTATTACTTAAAGTTTATCACAGCCCTGGCTTTGATTTATATTCCAGTCCTGGAATAGTATGGACTTTTTGTTATCTGGACTTATCAATGAACCTTTAATTACTGCTGCTATTATGGACGTTATGTTTTGTTCTATAAAATGTTGTTTTGTGTAATTAGGAGCACAACTATTGTATGTTGTATATTATTTTATTGTATATTGTATATTATTTTACTACCCACCTGGCAAATGTTAAGGGAAACGTATTCCTGAATTTCAGGCTCCTCCTGTATAAGCGTTTCATAGGAATAAGAACCTGTGTGATAGATTGGCGAAGGAGAACATTTCTTCACTTACTTTGGGGCACACCGCTTTATGTGGTGTGAAAAGAAAAGCTTCTATTCATGTTTCTAACTTTTCAAAATGTTGTAGCCTTACAAAAGGTTCAATTCTCTGCAATTTTGACAACAAAAAAGAACACATGATTTCCCATTTTCTGACCATTCAGTCATCATCATGTGTTTTTATCTGATAGAGTTGCCATATGGCTATAAGTCGGTGGGAAAACATGAAAAACAGTGACAGAATTGCACAATACAGATATTACATCAGTTCTACTTTAACAGAACAGTCTCTGGTGAGAGTGTTGACAGGTGTTAGTGGCCTTTAATTGTCCCTCCTGTGGTAATATAATGGGTGGAGATAGTGCCCCTTTATATGCCAGCTGTGGGTGGGGCTCAGTTCACTTGGGGTTTGAAAGCAGGACACCCCTGATCAGCAAAATGTAGTGTTGTGCTGTATCTATAATAGAGAGCCTTCTGAAGGGCTGAACTGCCAGGGTGGTTAGTGACAACCCTGAGAGCAGACAGAGAAACCTTGATGACCCTCATCTAGTGGGTCCCATGGCTTGGTTTAAAGAAGCCTCTGGGCCTATGGTGGATCTCCCTTGTGTATGGGGAAAGTAAAACTTGTGATAAGAAACTGTATCATCCAGGTTAGATGGTTGTAACTATTTCTATGGAGCACTCTGCACTTGTGGAACTACTGTATGGAAAATCAGGAGAAGAAGGGAAGTGTTCTACACTGTGGACTTCTGTCAGTAAGTCAAGTACTTATACTAGAAAATGCCTGTGACCATAAGAATTGTGCTGAAGTGACTTTGTGTTGCAGTGATGTCATAGGCGTGCGCACAGGGTGTAGCGGATGTGCCTGGACACACCCTAATCACCCTGTGTGGTGCCGATTCCCCCTGCTTCCCATCTCCCCCCTGCAGTTCTGCCAGCTTTCTTTCTCTCAGGAATGGTTAGGGAGCTGGTAAATATTTTACTAACCGCCCTTCCTTTTCTGAATGAACACAGTGAGTGATCTGTACCGATTGCTCCTGTCTTCATTCTTAACTGAAGCATAGTAAACTATGTTTACTGCAGGCTGCAGAGAAAGGGACTGGGGAATCTCTGTCCTCAGTTTCTTTCTCTGTCTCAAAAGTGAGACATCAGGGCTCTGTTTAGACCCTTGATATTTTACCAAAGCCCCATAACGGGCTCCTAATTTTTTTTTTACAAAATTATTAAATAATAATATTGTAAAAAATAATAATAAAAAAAAAAATACTGACACCGTCCACTGCCCTACTGACCCCAATCTGTGCTCTACTGACCCCGTCCACTGCTCTCCTGATATACACGGATGTGTGTTTGTGCTCTGGGGTGCACACACTAATGCAGGGGTCTCGAAATGGTGGCCCTCCAGCTGTTGCAAATCTACAAGTCCCATCATGTCTCTGCCTGTGGGAGTCAAGCTTGTAATTGTCAGCATTGCAATGCCTCATGGAACTTGTAGTTTCGCAACAGCTGGAGGGCCGCTAGTTTGAGACCCCTGTCCTAATGCAATAGGCTGCGCACACCAATGAGTGATGTTACGCTGTAAAGCATTAAAAAGCCTTTAGGAATGGACATTCCTTTTTCTGTATAAATGGCCTTAGGCCAGGAATGTGATGAGATGGGATTCCAGCCAAGAAGTATGACACAATATGGCAAAGTATCTTCAAACAACAGACAATTGATTATCCCGTCCGAAAGGAAGCAGAGAGGAGCCAAAGTTAGGATGGTGGGAACCTCCAACCAACGAGAGTGACCATTAAAAGACATTTTGTAGAGGCAGGACATGGGACTGGACATTTAAAATTCCAGGTGATAGACCATGTCCTTGAACCCCCGTCAGGATGGAGACAGGGTCCTTCTCCTGTGAAATCTCGAGGTCTTTGGATCCATACCTTCGGCATGTGTGTACTAAGAGCATATTTATGACATATTTGTGTGTACTAAGAGCATATTTATGACATATTTAATTTTTTGGGCGTATGATGGACTATATTGTAAATAGGGTGTTTTGTATTGCTATTTATGACATTTATGATAAGATATCCATATTATTTTGGATTGAATGCTGTTGCCACATCATGTGTTTAAGATCCGTATCCCTTTCTCCCTTTAAGTTGAAGCAATTGATTTTCACATACTGTATATTCCTGATTACATTTCCTGTCTGTTCCTATGCAGTATATATATTGTGTGATTCAAATGTAATTAGTTTAACAAAGAGCATGGCTCTTAGAATTAAATAAAGTACTAAAGTATTCTGCAACTCTACAAGTGAATTACTGTATAAAAGTAGTCTCAAGTGGGCGATTCTCCTGTTGTGTGTACTGACTCAGGAAAGTATTCCTTACATTTATGAGATATTTGTAGTCAGTTAATAGACTAGTATTAATGTATTGAAAACCAAAAAAAGTAAGTAAAGTGGAAAAGTACTATGAGATAATCTAAATAGCCACCAGAGGGTTTATGGAATCCCTATAAGCCAAGAAAAGAAGATGCAACAATGTTGCAAATGAATACGGCAAATGTGTCAACATAAAATTGTATCTCTCAAAGAATCAGATAGTATCTCACCCAAAACAATAAATTGGATGTTAATATATATGGATTATATCAAGATATAGAACAAAATATGTTCCCAAGGTTGAACTAGTTGCTAAACACTGAATAAATAAGGAAGGCCATAAATGGAGCAAATGTCTTTCCTGCAACCCTGTTGACAGGAGGAATCTCTCCTGCCGAGCAACTGTCTTCTCCAGGTGGGAGGGGCGGGGGAAGCCACCCCCGCCGGGAGAAGTCAGTGATTATCGTTAGTGGCTATAACAGCCGCTAGTGATAATCACTTGTAAAATCCGGCAAGCTGGTTGTACCCAAGTTGATTGATCAACCCTACCCATACATGGTACGAATCTCGACCAGTTGCCGATGAAGTTTTATGTTTCGAACCATCTATGGCCAGTTTTAGTCTTGATAATGGCTGTGCTAGCCTAAATACTAGCTTGGAGAACCAGTATCTAAAAAACAAAAGGAGAAACGAGCACCAACCGGCCTTGTAGTATTAATTTATTTAGTGAAGCCATAATATAAACAATAAGTCTTAAACTTACAAGTCCATGAGGGAAACTGGCATATAGCTGAGCAGACAAAGTCCCATAACTAGAGCATCAGACTAAAGCCGCCACTGGAGAGCCAGCCACCACTGCTGCCTGAGTAGATGCTGATACTGTAGCTGGGATCAACACCTCCACATAGAATCAGCGCTTTATTCTGTTTATGTCCATTCCTAGTGATTAGACATAAGCAGGAGGAGATTTGAACAGTGATGCTTGATGCTCTGGTTATAGATCTTTATCCACTCAGTTATATGCCATTTTCGCTCCTGGACTGGTGAGTGGAAGATTTAATGTTTTTATTTGAGCTTCATTGAAAAAAGTGATACTAGGCTATGAGGCTGTTTTGGTGCCCCTTTCTCCTTTTGTCTTTTAGTATTAATGTAATTTTTTTACATATGATTACATGTCATTTGAAATAGCATGTCTAGTTTCCAGCCTTTATTTAAAATTTGGTTTGCTTTCAGACCAATAATCATGTTATTGTTCAATTGCTATATTCTCAGTCCCATTTGATCTTTAGTTTACAATTTGTCTCAGAAAAAGCAAGCAGTGTTTCATATATTTGAAGGTGTTACAGCAGTCAATTGCTCAATATGATGGTATATGTTATAGAATTGACTACTGAAAAAAGTTTGGAATGTAAGCGATACCCTTCATCGGCTGATGTTTTTGAAACTGGAAACAGCTTAGGCTTTTGTTTTTAGCATTTTACAATAGAGGGTCTTAAAACTACATATTTATACATAGAACAATGCAAAAACCTTGGAACTTAGATGATACTATAGCAGAATGCCTTGGTAAGAAGATGCAGGCACGGGCCTTTACCACTTCCCACAGCTCTCCAGGTTCCTTGGCATGTCCAGGGAGTGTAACTTCTTCTGATTCAGTTTAGTAAGGCCACACTTTATGAGACAGAGGTAGCTGGGCAAATGATCTGCAGTCACGTGAAAGGCCACCCACTGTCAGAACTGGGATTAGGGCAGTGGGTCAGAGTCAAACATATCTTCTCCGGAAGACCCAGCTACTATGGAATACCCAGCCCAATTGCTACCCAAGTATTCCTGTTCCAGTAGGGTAATCCTTTGTTCTTGGGTCTTGTATCTCTCCAGCCGTTTGCCTGAGTTACTTAGAAGGTGTATCCTGTACAATTTTTGAGTATTAGAGCATAAAGTTGATTTCTGTATATTTATATGGGGTATTTTAACAATGATTTTATCATATATATATATATTTCTGTTTTTTACATAGCACACATTAAAGTACCAAGTGTGAAAGATGGCTTCTGTTTATTTGATTTGACAAAGAGATATTATACAGTAGTACCTTGGATTACGAGCATAATTGGTTCCAGAAGCATGCTTATAAAGCACTAGTATATCAAAGCGAGTTTCCCCATAGGAATCAATGGAAAATCAGATAATTTGTTCCAGTGTCACTGCTAGTGTATGCAGTACCACATGTGGCCAGAGGTTGGGGGGGTGCTGGAATCACTCGGAAACGCTCTGAGACAACTCAGGAATGGAGTATTTCCGAGTGTCTCGGAGCCTCACCAGCGCCACCCCCCCCCCCCTGCACCTCTGACCACATGCAGTACTGCACACCCCAGAGGCTTGAATCCTGCTAGTCTTGCGAGACAACGCTCACAATTTAAGTCAGGATTTAAAAAAAAGTCAGGATTTAAAAAAAAGAAAACAGCTTGTGTTGCGAAACCTTCGTAAACCGCGTTACTCAAAATCTGAGGTTTAACTGTATTATTATAGGCAGTAGACTACAATTGTTGTCTAATTTTTGTTTTCTTAAGGCAGGATGAGCGAATCTGCCTGAGAGCAGTTCACAAACAATTTGCTCAAAGTTTGTGAATTTGGCAGCAATACCCATTAACATCTAGGGAAATTAATGTTGTTATTTAATTCTGACCATTTGTAGGGCTAATAAGCAAGCTATTTTTTGTCAAAGGTTGGTGATACCCAAACTTTGCAGATCCCTGGAACTTGCTTCAAAACCATAGTAACCACAAACCTGAACCTCACCCCAAATGTTAGGTTCAAAGTGTTATAATCTTTTTCTGGAATATGTAAGTGCAGTAGACATAACGCGGCCCCTTTGAAGATTTAGTCCTTTTAATTAAACCCACTGTATTTTCTTAATTTAAATCTTTTATTTTCCAAACAAATTTTCACATGCATTACAGGCAATCATTTTATACATATTAAACAGCTCATAATACATCTCTATTTATATTTATACCATAGGTTCATATCCTCAGCTTATTCTTTCCTCTATTTCCTTCTCCTTCCCTTCTTCTCCCCTCTCTCCCTCTCCCTCTCCTCTCCTCCTCTCCATTCCCCTTCGATCTCCTCCCACTATCCCCTCATCCTCTCCTCCCCTGAGTCAGTATTTCCTTACGTTTTACCTGTGATTATCTCTAGCCTAGTACTTACCCCTTATCCCCTCTCCCCATCCCCCCCCCTCCAAAAAAAAAAAAAAAAAAAGGGCAGATACAGTTTCTCTCTCCTCCTCTCCCCCCCCCCCCCCCCGGGCCCGGGGCCAGCCTGCAGAGAGCCATCTCTTCCGTGTCTACTTTCTACAAGCGGCTATTTATATGTTCTATGGGTCAGTATTACAGTCATCCAGGTTTCTCTCCAGGAGGGCCTTACCCTCTTCAGATCTCAAAAAGATATTCCAAGGGGACCAAATTTCTATATATCTATCCTCTTGATGTTGTGAAGAGAGGACCAAATTTTCCAATTTTTTTATTTCTTCTACTTTCTGCATCCATTTCCTCACTGTGGGGGGTGTTGTTGTTTTCCATGTTAATGGAACACAGGCCTTGGCCGCATCTACCAGGTGACATATTACCAACTCTCTATATTTTCTTTCCGGTATCTGTGATATATGAAATAGGAAAAAGAGTGGGTCGTCTGGTATTCTATACTCTGATATCTTCTGGAGGATACGGCCAATCTCTGTCCAGTAATTCTTTAATTTTGGGCAGTCCCAGAAAATATGTAACATTGTGCCTACCTTTGACTGACACCTCCAGCAAAGATCTGATGTGTCCGGGAAATATCTCCTCAGTCTCTCTGGTGTCTTATACCATCTGGTAAAGATTTTAAAGTTTGTTTCTTGTGTTTTTACACAAATTGACAACTCATGTGTGAACCTCAGAACTTGTTCAGTTTGTGCCTTACTAAAATTTCTCCCCAACTCCCGTTCCCATTCCAATACGCAGGGCAGTTTGTCATTCTCTTTTACCCTTGATAATATTGTATAGTTATATGCTAGCATATGGGACTTTATCCCCTTTTCTAGGCACAGTTTTTCAAATTTATTGGGGGGTCTATCGTAACATCTCGGATTAGCTAGTGTTTTCAGAAAATGGGTGATCTGTAATGCGCTCCAAAAACTTAGTCTACCCATCTCCATCAATTCTTTAATAGTCAACCACCTCCCTTCCTTTATGTAATTAAAAGCGTTGAGATCTCCCTTCCTCCGTAAATACTCAAAGGGTCTATCTTCCAGACATGGGGAAAATTCAGGGTTCCCCAGGATTGGATATAGTGGGGATATCTCTGAAGTTATCCCAATTAATGGGAACGCTATCTTACAGTTTCTAAGGGTGGTCCCTATCAAAGGATGCTTAGCTATGTCTCTAAGGGAGGCCATTGAGCACCAGGGGGCTCTTGTCAGTTCTATGTGTGACTGCGCTTCTTCCATCTGCACCCATAGTTTGGTATTTTTGTGTCTGTTCCAATCTATTACTCTACTGAGGTGTGTAGCTTGGTAATACCTACGTAGGTCTGGAACTGCCAGTCCTCCCTGTTCCTTAGGCCGTATTAGTTGAGTGCGCCGTATTCTAGGTTGTTTGTAAGCCCATATAAAATCAAAAACTATTTTTTGGCATTGTTTAAAATATTTTACAGGGATCCGTATTGGTAGTGTTTGTAAAAGATAAAGAAATTTAGGTAAGATGTTCATTTTAATTATGTTACAACGCCCTATCCATGAGTGTAGGCCCGTTTTCCATTTATTTAACAGCAGTTTCACCTTTTGAAGCAGTGGGGGGAAGTTTAGCCCGAAAATTTTATTAATATTGGATGTTAATCGTGTCCCTAGGTACGTAAGAGCTGTATCTGTCCATTTAAATCTGAAATTTTCTTTCATTTGTTCTATTAATCCCTGTGGGCAGTTTACCCCCAGTGCCTCAGATTTAGTGAAATTGATCTGCAAATTGGAAAGCGATTTATATCTTCTAAACTCTTTCATTAGATTCGGGATCGAGATCAGGGGGTTTGTCAGGGAGAACATCATATCGTCAGCATATGCTGAAATTTTATATTGGACCTCCTTTATTTTAATTCCTGTTATATCTTGGTTTAGGCGTACTGTGCAGAGGAATGGTTCCAATGACAGGGCAAAAAGGAGTGGAGAGAGGGGGCATCCTTGCCGTGTCCCGTTTGAGATTTGGAAGGTCTCCGAAACTGTTCCATTAACTTGTACTCTAGCTACAGGGTTAGAGTATATGGATGTAATCCATTTTAACATTTTATTTCCAAAACCTCCGAATCGTAGTACTGAGATCATAAAATTCACATTAACCCTGTCAAAGGCTTTCTCTGCGTCTGTGTTTACAAATACGCTTCGTATCTTAGCTTTGTCTACTATATGGAGAAGGTTAAGTACTTTAGTAGTATTGTCTCGTGCTTCCCGTGTAGGGACAAATCCCACTTGATCTAAGTGGATCAATTTAGGAATATGTTGTTGTATCCTGTTTGCTATAATCTTAGAAAAAATCTTTAAATCTAAATTAAGTAAAGAAATAGGCCGGTAACTTCCACAAAGAGATGGGTCTTTCCCCTCTTTGGGGATCACTGAAATTTGAGCTAGTATGGTATCTCTGGCAAATCTTGCTGTCGTACTAAGGGAGTTAAAAAATTTAACCATAAACGTAGTCAGAGAGGCGGACAGTGTTTTATAGTATTGAGCCGATAAGCCATCTGGGCCTGGGGCTTTACCTAATTTGGTGTTCTTTATAGCACCTTGGAGTTCTTCTATTGTTATGGGTTTTTCCTGTATTTTCAGTGTGACCTACCTGCTCTAACCCTTCCCCACACTACCAAAAACCAAATAAAAGTTTTGGCTAGAGTTGAGCTTTAACTTTGCATGCATACTAGATCTAAATTATATCAAGAAATAAGTGAAGTAAATCTGACACCTCTTGTTAAAAAGTTTGTATCCAAATAAAAGTTATGACAAACATGGCATACTATGATAAAGTGACTTATACACATTCCTTTTCTAAACTGCAATCTTAATTATTATTATTTTTTTTCCAATCAAACTTTTTTTTTTTTTACATATTACACATATAGTAATCATTCCCACAAGAAAATATAACCTTATTTATACATATTTTTACAAAGCTGTGCTTGAACAAATTATGAAGCTTGAAAATGATCGTTCATCATTTGTCAGGAAAGGGAAGCTTACAGCAGAATAATCAATATTGCATAGAGTAAATCATGTTGTCATGTTATCTAAATATGAAAAAATTTACTGAAACCAAACATCTTTGGAAAGGTTTACTATAGCAAAAAATATTGTATTCTCGTAAATAATTGTATTTGGGGTTGGTACCTCTAAAAAAGATTTTTTTGAAAATTCTCTTTATTGAAAACATTTATGATGTATAACTCACAACATATAAATTACAACTTACCATAAAACTCTAAACTCCAACACACACACCGCTCAGGTTTACATATGGTAGGATTATGATAAGGAATAATGTTTCTCGGAGGACCATCTCTCCCTCCTAGGTACCAGAACTGGATGCCATAAGAGTAATGAATTTAAAGCATTGATACATTAAATTCTGGGCTTACAGAACCACTCACATATCCTGGGCATAGACCTCAGCTTCGTACAGAGCCAAGTAGATACTCAGGAGATCTAACTAGAATGATCCACTAAGGTCTGATCATCCACGTGGAATCAAAAGAGCAGCGCCAATCTAAGTGTAGTAGTTTATAAGTAAATTTTATTCACAAATAGTTGCACTCACTGAATAGCAGTTGTATGTGGGCACATCATAGGGTAGCAACCAGAGGATGTCACAGGAGTCCAGCATGGTCCTGTCAAGCTCAGCAGCACCGGTGGTTTCCGGTGTCCCAAGCTTGATGTGGAGGGCGCAAAGAAAAAATGTCAGCCAAACTTCACTGTGTCAGGTGGTTTGCTGGTGGGAGGTTACAAAGTGATGCATGTGTTCGGAGCATGCCTGCTTCCTCAGGCAATACTGCGGCAGGTTGGCACCCCTGGGCGAACAGTTGTAGCTGTACGTCAGTTTGCCTTTTGACCACTAGGGGACGTGCATGCTGCATTCTATCTTTTGCTAGCAGAAATTTTGCCAGCAAAATTGTTTTTTGTTTATAGCGCAAAAAATAAAAACCACAGAGATGATCAAATACCATCAAAAGAAAGCTCTATTTGTGGAAAAAAAAGGACGTCAATTTTGTTTAGGTACAACGACCGCACAATTGTCAGTTAGTGACGCAGTGCCGTATCGCAAAAAATGGCCTGGTCATTGAGCAGCCAAATCTTACGGGGCTGAAGTGGTTAAGGTGCGCATTGCCTTAGCAAGTGCCAGCGGTTCCACCAGTCCAAGGAGACAAACACTGATTGTCGAAAGAACAGGTATAGTGGTTTTCCCCAATGAATGAACTGGGTCACCTCCCGCCAAAAATATATGTGTGAAGCATGCACATCTCCAGCAGCTGGCACCTCTAAACATTTTTAGTATATAAATTATTTTTTTGTTATACACGCCTTTTTTTTTCTCACATTCACATGGAGACAGTTGGGACAATCCATACACCGGTGGGAGTGCTTATACTGGTTAGCATCTATTTATATGGTTTAAACTTTTTTTTTTTCAAAAGAAAAAAAAACAATTGCTGTTACTGGTTAATAGAAGTGTTAGTTGGATCAGGGTTTTAAATTGTTGTCATTTAGTGGAAGTCCATTTAAAACTACATGTGCATCTTAATTTGACCTATCAACAGGGTGGCAATACCGCTGTGTAATTTTAATACAGAATTAACTGTGCTGTCATCCTGTTAATGGAAGTAGAAAAATAAAGGATCTACTGAAAGGATCACCAAGTAATAAAACTATGTTATGTGATTCAATCAGAGTTTGTATGGCTCATGCCACGCACACGACCGGACTTTCCGGCAGACTAGGTCCAAAGGGATTAGTCCTTCGGACAATCCGATCATGTGTACACAGCATCAGAACAGTGGGAAACAGTCTTAATCCACGTACACACGATCGGATTTTCCGACAGGAAATGTGTAATGACAGGCTGTTGGCGGAAAATCTGAGCGTGTGTACACAAGTCAGTTTGGCAAAAGTCCAAAGTAAAAACACGCATGCTCAGAAGCAAGGACGAACCAGAAGTGGACGGTCTTGTAAACTAGCGTTCGTAATAGAGAATTAACATTTGTGACGTGGCAAATTATGAAATCTCGAAATTCATTCTCTTCTTCTTTAATGAGATAATAATGAAGCTGCTTTGCTGGTGATACTGATGGAGTTATTGCAAACAAATTTTCAAAGGCTTTTTTTTTCTAGTGATATCAAGAGTAATATTATTATGTTTTTTTATTTTTTGGGGCAAGTTACTACAACACCATTATCCCGTAGTTTTTAAGATCAAAGATACAACTATGTTGGTGTCCCTTGTCAATTTTACATTGTATTGTAACTGCCTACTCCCAAACTGTCATTTGAAGTAAAACACATAGTCAATTATTATTCTACACAATTTTTTTATTGTGCATTAAAAAAATAAAAATAAATTAAATTAGACATGCTATCTGCCAATAGAACTTAGTGCATTCTATGCATCCAAAAATATAACAAATCATTATTATTCAACCAAAAAATTAAATAAAAACAACTAACATGAAATTAGCAGAGGGAGCCCAAAGGGTGGCGCTAAAGAGCTGAAAAACCACGTAGTACATCACTACGTTTCGTGTGTGTTGGCCGATAATTCCTTGCAGTCAGGGTGTCCAAGCTGAGATGTCCTCACACACACCAATAGACAAACGGTTATCAAAAAAAAGAAGCAGCCGGCAACTCCATAACATCAAGCGTATTTATTGTAAAGCCTTCACAGTAAATACAGTCAGCGGCATTAAAACAATGTTACTGGGGGAAGGGGGTGGGGGGGCTTCATCATATACAGTAGGTACTTTTTATTTAGTCTGCATTTGTAAATTAAATATTAACTTTATTTGCGGCTGGGGTACTGATAGCACACTCAGGCAGTGGCAGCCAGTCAATGCCTTTGACTCAAATAGTGATGCAGTAAAGAAATTAAGTTTCAAGTGAAGACAGCAACCAGTGGCCCCGGGTACAGCCCTTACCAGTGATGTAAGTAACTGAGTTAAAATAAACGGAGTTACTTAACGCAGTTACTTTAGAGGGTAACGAGTAATCTAACTGATTACTTTTCCCCTCATGGTAACGCAGTTCCCATTACTTGGGTGGCATTACCGCAATTACATCTACTGCCACTAGATGGCAGTAGTGTAATTACGGTGTCCTGCCGAAAAAAGTTCCCCCGCTGGATAAGGACCCCCTGCTACTCTGCAAGGGGCTTCTATCGTGTAACTACGGGCGGGTCTAGTATTACTGTAACCAATTGGTGCATTTATTATTATTGTTCTGAGTGAACTCTACACCGCACAACGATATAATAATAATAGTAATTGTATGAGGCGATGCAGCACTTTCCTGATGCTCGTGCTACTCTGCAAGGGGCTTCTATCGTGTAACTAAGTTACTAACGCAAATACTTTTTGTAAGAAAGGGGTGCATTTATTATTATTTTTTAAATCGGAATTTCCGATCGTGTTTACGGGGCATAAGAATTTTGCCAGCAAAAGTCCGGTGGAGCATACACACGATCGGAATTTCCGACCAAAGGCTCACATCAGATTTTGCTGGCGGAATTTCCGATCGTGTTTACGGGGCATAAGAGTTGATTTTAATGATTTTATGTTATGGTGCGTATTTTGTATTTTGGGGATCTCATGCGATAACTCCACCCGGATGGTGGGTCCACATGTCCAAAGAGGTGCCTCGGATGGTTAAAGACCCTGGCTGGGTTTAGAGCCACAAGTGTCACTGACCTTTCGTGATAGGAGGTCTGTGCAAGCTGGTAAGCGAGCATTCCGTTTATGGTGGAGGGGATAGTTGAAGGATCTCACACACTACAAGGTGGTGGATGGTGCAGATACTGCTAAAGAACCTTTTTTATCACGTTTGGACTTTTATTTTATCACTGGTGTTTGGAATATCTCGTTTTAATCCTAATATCAGTGCAACTTTGTATATGATTATATGAAAATAATATGCATTCCTGGAATTCAGCTTTAACTGCAACAGAGAGAAAGCAGGTCTACTGTCCTGCCAATCAGGGAGGCGTTGTGTGGCAGAGCTGCGTAGATCTTGGGATGGGATAAAAAAAGGTAAACTCTCATATCTATTCATAACTCTTATGCCACACGACTGGTTTTCCCGTCGGAATAAACTCTGAAGGTTTTTCCGACGGAGTTCCAACAGAGTTCCGCTGAAACTGTCTTGCGTAAACACGATCACACCAAAGTCCGGCTGCCAAGAACGCAGTGACATATAACACGTACGACGGGACTAGAAAAAGGAAGTTCAATAGCCAGTAGCCAGTAGCCGCCGTCTCGTACTTGCTTCAGAGCATGCGTCGTTTTTGGTTCGTCGGAACAGCATACAGACGAGCGGTTTTCCTGATAGGCATTGGTTCCGTCGAAAATATTTAGAACATGTTCTATTTCTAGGTCTGTCAGAATTTTCGGAAAAAAAAGTCCAATGAGGCATACACACGATCGGAATATCCGATGAAAAGATTCCGTCTGACTTTTTCTGTCGGACATTCCGCTCGTGTGTATGCGGCATTAAGGAGATCTCCAGGAAATATAACTAAAGAGAACAGTGGTTGGTAAGTGTAAATTGTATCTGAACCTAACAACACAAATGTTATATATTACAGCATATCAGACTTTAGTTGTGGTGGATACAATCATTTTCTTTTTTTCAGCCTGTTTTTCTTTAACCTCCCTGGCGGTATGATTCTTTCTGATTTTAGGTGCTGAAAGCGGTACAATTATTTTGCATGGAAATTTGGCGTTTTATATGGTAGGCCTGCAATTCTTAGGAATAACTCACTTAAATCTGTCCAAACCAGAGTCTAGTATACATCCGGGTATGATAAAGTTTGAAACACAAAATCATAAATTATAATATAATAAATAAGTATAAAAATTATTCAATAATGTAATCAAATCCAAAACACTGAAATTTGCTCAGTTGCAGAATTGTTGATGTCATTAGATTTAGTGTTTGATGATGAATTTCCCCACAAATCACTATCGCTCTATTCTGCAAGTGATTCTAATTTATTATCGCTGTTTTCTAGCTGGTCTAAAATCACTTTTGACATAAAGGGAGACTTTTTGGTTACTATGAACAATCTTCAAATTCCAGGCAGGAAAAACAGTATTTATAATATAAAACTACATGCAGGGCACTGGACAGACCACTAGGGAAAAAGGGGATGTGTAATTTTTGTATACAGTACTGTAATCTGTAAGATTACTGATCTGTATGTGTATTGTGCATTTTTACTTTTGAATTTTGCGCCGATCTCCGCTCCCGTGCGTTGCAACGTCGCAGGGAATGGAGCTCAGTGGCACTCGGGCACTGTGTGAATCGAGCAGAGGCGCTCACACACAGCGGGGAGACATCGCAGGATCCAGGGGACAAGGTAAGTAACTCTCCCTGTATCCTGCAATGCAATCCCAAATCTGGCTCGGGGTTACCACTAATGGTACTGAAGTTCTACCCCGAGCCAGACTCGGGAATACAGCCAGGGGGGTTAATTTTCACCTGATGATCCCGCCAGTAACACACTTCCTATTCTAGGGTGACATATTAAGCTCACTGTTATACCAAGTTTTAACAGATTTTTATGCAGTTAAAGCGTAAATCCAGGTATGGCTTTTTGTAAATATTTACTGTACATCCAAATTCCAGCTTGGTTTCCCCTCTATTGATATTCTAGAGACAACTTACATTTTGGATATTCCCTCACTTTCATTCTTGGTGACAATGGGGATCAGGACAAATAGAAATGGTTGAATCTCCATAGCAAGGACACAGGCGTTCTAACAGTTTCCTACTCTTTCCAAAAATTGCTTTAGATAGACATCAAAGCCTACCTCCAGCCATTTTTGTTTGTTTTGTCGTTGGAAAGAATTAAACTTTCTGTAAAGTTTTTATTTTTGTCTTTGACCCCATTCTGTGTTGCCAAAACAAGAAATGGGACAAGAGATTGTCAGCAGCACAGGAAGACAGAAACAGCAAGAAAAACATCAACCTTGGTTCAAAACTTTTACACAACAATAAAGATCTTTATTTTTAGCCCTATGACAGCAATTTTAAAAGGGTTGTAAAGGTTTTTTTTTTTTTAAATAACAAACATGGTATACTTACCTCCTCTGTTTTGCACAGAGCAGCCCTGATCCCCCAGTGGTGCTCCTGGCTCCTCCCCGCATCAAGTGCCCCCACAGAGACCCGCTTTCCAAGGGGGCACGCCTGCAGGCACGCTCCCGAGTCCTGCTGCGGCATCCATTGACACAGACAGCAGGACTCGGCCCTGCCCCCGTCTCCCGTGTCACCTAATTTGATTGACAGCAGCAGGAGCAAATGGCTCCCGCTGCTATCAATCTGTCCAATGAGGACCTGAGACAGCAACTGGAGCTGCTGGGCTCGTTCTCATCGCTGGAAAGATTGGGTTCAGGTAAGTAAAAGGGGGGGGCCCTAGGGGGCTGCATTATAGAAGGTTTTTCACCTTCATGCATTCTTAAAACCTTGAGGGTTTACAACCCCTTTTCAAATCTTATTTGACTCAATTGAACAAAACTGACATAGTGAGAAGGTCACCTTTAACCACTTTCAGACCGGACCAATTTGCAGCCAAAGGACCAGGCCACTTTTTTGCGATTCGGCACTGCGTCGCTTTAACTGACAATTGCACGGTCGTGCGACGTGGCTCCCAAACAAAATTGACGTCCTTTTTTTCCACAAATAGAGCTTTCTTTTGGTGGTATTTGATCGCCCCTGCGGTTTTTATTTTTTGCGCTATAAACAAAAAAGAGCGACAATTTTGAAAAAAAAACACATTATTTTTTATTTTTTGCTATAATAAATATCCCTCAAAAATATATAAAAAAACTATTTTTTCCTCAGTTTAGGCCAATACGTATTCTTCTACATATTTTTGGTAAAAAAAAATCGCAATAAGTGAATATTGATTGGTTTGCGCAGAAGTTATAGCGTTTACAAGATAGGGGATAGTTTTATAGCATTTTTATTAATAATTTTTTTTATTAGTAATGGCGGCGATCAGCAATTTTTATTGTGACTGCGACATTATGGCAGACACATCGGACATTTTTGACACATTTTTGGGACCATTGTCATTTATACAGCAATCAATGCTATTTAAATGCATTGATTCCTGTATAAATGACACTGGCAGAGAAGGGGTTAACCACAAGGGGGCATTGTAGGGGTTAAGTATGCCTAGGGGTGTGTTTCTTACTGTGGGGGGGCGTGGCTGTCAGCTAGTGAATGCTGATCTCTGCTCCAATCACAGGGAGCAGAGATCGGCGTCACTAGTTGCTAGGCAGAACGGGGAGATGCTGTGTACTTCCGCATCTCCCCGTTCAGCCTTCCCGTGAGACGATCGCGGGTGTCCCCGCGGCAAACGAGTCCGCGGGACGCACGACCAGACTCACGGGGGTCCCGACCGGCGCGGGAGCGCGCCGCTCCCCGCGCGCTCCCGATGGCACGGCAGGCATTAAGGAGGGACTTATATATACGCCCTCCTGCCTGTACGTGCCATTCTGCCGACGTATATCGTCGTGCGCCGGTCGGGAACCGGTTAATGTGATCAGCTTAATTAATTAAATAATAGTTTGATACATTTAAACATTTTATAGATCTTATGGTGCTGCGCTGCGTATAATCAAAAAAAGAAGTGAATTATGCAACTTAAATAAGCTGATTTGAATAAAGTTCCCTGATGAAGTCACGTGACAGTGACGTAACGCGTAGGGCATAATCGGAGACAGACGGGAAATCAGAAGTAACACAAGCGGAAGCAAAGGCCAGTACTTGTGGGTTTTAATGCAAAATTACAATTTGTTATTTGTAAGTACTGTATTTTAGCTAAATAAACAGATTGGCTTTTAAACTACTACACTATGTAAAGTTTTCTCTACATTTTCCTATGATAAGGGAGAGATTTACTCAAGAGGAGGCAAAGGGGAGTAACTTAAAGGAGAACCTACCCACTAAACAGACCAGAATATTGGGAGCCCTGGAGGGTCTCTAGTGGAGAGTGGACACAGGAAGACCTATACGAGTTGAGTTGAGAGGAATCTTAATATAGCGCAGTTTTACCCCGAAGAGTCCCAACGCTTTGGAGGATAACTGATATGTGCTTTGATACAAGTGTGAAAGAGGTGAGAGTTCTGTGAACACAGTGGTGATAGATTAGAAGTCACAGGCAACACAGAAACCTACACAAAGGTGACGGGAAAGAAGGAACACAAAAGACTCTTATTCACATGAATTTTTATTATAGAGCACGGAAACGTTATTTATTATACACTGGAATACAGTTGCTATGAAGATGTTATTTGGCACATATTTGTGAAGTTTATATTATCTGTATATGGTGCATTGCTTTATTTTTCATATACTGTATATTTATTGCAATATTTGTACACATTTTCATTGCTTAGGTTGCACATATATTATTTTGCAAAGTTTGTACACTTTATTCCAATCAGCTTACATTATTTAAGTTGCATAATTCATTTTATTTTCTTTGGTTATAAGCACCATTCTATTATTACTTACTTTAGTTTATAGTGGTGGGACACTATTAGGTGTCTGCTGCAGCCACTTAATATACAGTAGCTATATATTTATCTAAGTGGAAGCGCTCAAGTTTTATTTACTTATTTATCATTTTATAGATCTTATTTCCATGTGTATTTTTAATTACAATATGTTATACTTGCTCAAGCAAAGGGGAAAATCCCCCCTCCGCTTTCATGCTTATTTTCATGTATTTTTAATTAAGTACAGGTTACTGGGTTTGTTCATTAAAGTGGATGTAAACCAGTGGCGGCTGGTGCTCACAATTGCAGCCTCACTTTGTCCATTAAATGCAGCCACTGTGCCCATTTAATGCAGCCACTGTGCCCATCTAATGCAGCCTCTGTGCCCATCCAATGCAGCCACTGTGCCATCAATTGCAGCCACTGTGCCCATAAAATGCAGCCTCCGTGCCCGTAAAATGCAGCCTCCGTGCCCGTAAAATGCAGCCTCTGTGCCTGTCAAATGCAGCCACTGTGCCATCAATTGCAGCCACTATGCCCATAAAATGTAGCCGCTGTGCCATCAATTTCAGCCACTATGCCCATCAAATGCAGCCACTGTGCCCATCAATTGAAGTCTTTGTGCCCATCAAATGCAACCACTGTGCCCATCAATTGCAGCCACTGTGCACATCAAATGCAGCCACTATGCCATCAAATGCAGCCACTATGCCCATGAAATGCAGCCACTATGCCTGTCTAATGCAGCCACTGTGACCCCAGCACCCCCCCACCCGCTTGCTCGCTGTCTACCTGGCACTTACCCCATCTTGGTGGCAGGCCAGGCAGCAGGTGACGGCGGGGAGCTGTGGGACGGGCAGCAGGTCAGGCGGCGGCCCCTGTGTCCTCCATGCTTTTCCTCCTGCTAGGCGTCCAATAAGTGCGCTTGTCCTTTCAGCCAAGCAGGTGATGGGTATCAGACCCACACTTCCTGATTGGTGGAGAGGCAGTTCAGTGTTAGAAAAGTGAACATTAATTTGCTTTTCTAACACACCTGGGTGGACTCCGAGTGAAATGCTCTGCACTCCGAGTCCACCCTATTTTGAAGCTTATTACAGCCTATGGATATATTTAGGTGCTTCAAAACAACACCCCCGCCACTGTAATTCAGGTGCCCGGAGTCCTAAAAGGGGCCTGAGGTTGTTAAGGACACAGCGGCCGGCTTCCCACTGCTTAACAACCAGCTATTCTTTACACAGAATTTGAATTGGTCGATCATTTTGCGGCCGATCCGAATTAGAATTGCTCCTAAGCTGCATTTTTTTCACGCGTCCTTAACAACTGATAGGGGCTTCTATATGCCCCCTGCCTGCAGACCCCCACAACCACAGCCCAGGGTTGTGGGGAAAAGGCCCTTGTCCCGAGCAACATGGGGACAAGGTGCTTTGGGGTGGGGGGGCAGAGCCCCCCGGCTCCAAAGCACCCCCCCATGTTGAGGGCATGTGGCCTGGTATGGCTTGATCGCCCCCCCCCCCCCTTCCTGACCTGCCGGGCTGCATGTTCGGATAAGGGTCAGTTATGGATTATGTGGGGGACCCCACATCGTTTTTTTTTTTTTTTTTTTAATTGTTTGTGGGGTTCCCCTAAAAATCCATACCAGATCCAAAGGGCCAGATTTTCTATTGCCGACATTCTTTTGTTTACAGTTTAGTTGTCATTGGGGAAATCCACAGCTGATGAGTCATCGGTTGTTAAGGATGTGGTGGCCGGCTTTCTGGCCCACTGCTTAACAATCAGCTATTCTTCACGCAGAATTCAATCATTTTTTGACCTATCCAAATTTGAATCGTTAGAAAATTAATAAACAAAACAAAATTTATTAAAACAAATTCCAAAACAAATCAACAAAACAAAATTATTATTAACATAATAAATCTATCCGAAACTAAACAAATTTTTCCGTTCTGCACATATCTAGCTGAGATTACACTCTGAAATTACAGAGCTCAGTGAGGAGAGCTCTGAGAGCTGATTGGAAGGGACACCCCCCCCTTCACACAGCACACAGGAACAGAGATGAGGCTGTCATTAAGCTGGTCTCTCTCCCCTGTCACCTTTTTTTCGTCTTGGCACGTGGAAAACTTGTCAGATTTGACTCATACTGATAGCAGAGGAACAAAGCAGCAGACATCACCAGCTGCAGCTAAAAGGCATTATCTCCTAAATGGTGAATGTTTAGGAGATATTTACGGTGCATATAGATAAGCCTTATTATAGGCTTACCTATAGGTAAAAATCATACATGGGAGTTTACTCCCACTTTAATTTAGACAAATGCGCACTATAGAGGGATATGTTTTGTTCATATTTTATGTCTGAGGTTTACAACCACTTTAAGATTATATGAGATTTACCTTAAAAATGCATTGTCAAAACCAGGGTTGAGAAAGCTGCCTTTATACTTCTACCATATTTGGGCAATGTTAAATCCAGTCTTGATCTTCATTAAATTCTAAAAACTAACTAAGTGGCTGCAGAAAAAATTGTTACTATTGGGAGGTGCAGTCCAAGCGAAAACAGACTTATATTTTTCTTCTGAATCCAGTTCCCCATGGATTAATTTTTTAATAAAATTAAAAAAATTCTGGCAATAGCTGAATGTGTAGTATTGAATGCTTGCATATGTTTTCACATTTGGAACTGTATCATTCTATGTATTTTTAAACATATTTCATAGTGGAACATGCGTAGGCCTGATTGAGAAATACTTAAAATACCGTACTTCGTTTATCTCTAGTAGTCACTCGTCTCTGAAACATAGAAATGTATCATAGTTGTAAGCTTGATTTAATGAGACAATACAGCTTGTTATTGATTCAAGATGTTGCCCATGTGAATATGTTTAAAATTGCAATTCAGAGTTGTAATAGATTTGAATAGATACCACTCTTTCTCCCTTCCTCGTTTAAGTGATGTGTATTCAGGCAGCATAGCCCCTATATGACTTATAGGGGATTATTTACGAAAGGAAAATCCACTTTGCTCTACAAGTGCAAAGTGCACTTGAAAGTGCACTGAAAGTGCACTTGGAAGTGCAGTCGCTGTGGATCCGAGGGGCACATTCAAAGGTAATAAAAAACAGCATTTTAGCTTGCCACAAACTTGTTATCCTGTCCTTTGAAGGTACCAACAAGCCAGCAAATACCTTTAATATTTTCTATAAATCCCGAAGGGCACAAATCAGGCAAATCTTGCAGAGAAACTCTCTAATTTTCAAAGATCACAAAGTGGTACTGTCACACTCGTCTCACAATAACTAGCCACCAACCCATATACCATATACCGATTAACCATTACCCACAGGTAATACATGCTGGATAGAGATGGGCCGTACACCCCCCTGTTCGGTTCATAAGGGAAAAGTTCTAACCCGATTGGCAAACCCCATTGAAGTCTATGGGAGCCGAACAGGAAAAAGTGCCCATTTTGAAAGCTTATATGCAAGTAATTGTCCATAAAAAGGTTATAGGGGCTTGGGTAATGCCCTGGGGGACATTTATCACTGCAAATTCGTTTTTTTTTTTCAGGAGCAGTGATTTTAATGATGCTTAAAGTGCAATAATAAAAATGATTTTAAACTGACTTTAAATATAGTGCATGGGGGTCCCCTTAGTCTGCCTGTAGCATGCATAGAACATGCTGCAGCAAAAATGAAATTTCTAAAGAAAATATCGAGTCAAATCACATTTAAATTGACTCACGGTTGCAATTGCCGGCATCCGGCTATTGAAAAAGAAAAAACTGCGTGGGGTCCCCCCAAAATCTTTATCTATCTATTCACAATCCCCCTTTCCCATGTTGCCTCCATGAGGAGTGGAGGAGCTACAGCTGTGCTCATAAGTTTATATACCCTGGCAGATTTTATGATTTCTTGGCCATTTTTCAGAGAATATCATTGATAACACAAAAACATTTCTTTAACTCATGGTTAGTGTTTGGCTGAAGCCATTTATTATCAATCAACTGTGTTTATTCTTTTTAAATCATAAGGACCAAATAACCCTGATGAAAAGTTTACATACCCTGTTGATTTTAGCCTGATAACATGCACACAAGTTGACACAAAGGGGTTTGAATGGCTATTAAAGGTAACCATCCTCACCTGTGATCCGTTTGCTTGTAATCAGTGTGTGTGTATAAAAGGTCAATGCATTTCTGGACTCCTTACAAACCCTTGCATCTTTCATCCAGTTCTGCACTGATGTTTCTGGATTCTGAGTCATGGGGAAAGCAAAAGAATTGTCAAAGGATCTGCGGGAAAAGGTAGTTGAACTGTATAAAACAGGAAAGGGATATAAAAAGATATCCAATGAATTGTAAATGCCAATCAACAGTGTTCAAACTCTAATAAAAAAGTGGAAAATGAGGGGTTCTGTTGAAACTAAACCACCGTCAGGTAGACCAACTAACATTTCAGACACAACTGCCAGGAAAATTGTGGATGCAAAGAAAAACCCACAAATAAATTCAGGTGAAATACAGGGCTCTCTGAAAACATGTGGTGTGGCTGTTTCAAGATGTACAATAATGAGGCACTTGATAAAGATGGGCTGCATGGTTGAGTCAACAGAAGAAAGCTATTACTACGCAAATGCCACAAAGTATACTGCTTACAATACGCCAAACAACACAGAGACAAACCTGAAACCTTCTGGTACAAAATCATTTGGAGTGATGAGACCAAAATTTTGCTTTTTGGCCACAGCCATAAACGCTACATTTGGAGAGGAGTCAACAAGGCCTATGATGAAAGGCATGGAGGTGGATTGCTGATGTTTTAGGGATGTGTGAGCTACAAAGGCACAGGAAATTTGGTCAAAATTGTTGGCAAGATGAATGCAGTATGTTATCAAATAATACTGCAGGGACATTTGCATTCATCAGCCAGGAAGCTGCGCATGGGACGTACTTGGACATTCCAACATGACAATGATCCAAAACACAAGGCCAGGTCGACCTGTCATAGGCTACAGCAGAATAAAGTGGAGGCTCTGGAGTGACCATCTCAGTCTCCTGACCTCAATATCATTGAACCACTCTCAGGAGATCTCAAACGTGCAGTTCATGCAAGACAGCCCAAAAATGTACAGGAACTGGAGGCTTTTTGCCAAGAGGAATGGACAGCTTTACCATCTGAGAAGATAAAGAGCCTCATCCACAAATACCACATATGACTTCAAGCTGTCATTGATATTAAAGGGGGCAATACACAATATTAGGAACTGGGGTATGTAAACTTTTGATCAGGGTCATTTGGGTAGTTTCTGTTGCCATTATGATTTAAAAATAGTAAAAACACAGTTGATTGATAATAAATGGCTTCAGCCAAACACTAACCATGAGTGAAAGAAAAGTTTGTGTTATCATTCATATTCTCTGAAAAATGGCCAAGAAATCAGAAATTCGGCCAGGCTGTAAACTTATGAGCACAACTGTAAAAGTTAAAATCATTAGATACTATGAAAGCCTTTGATACTGTTGAATAGCCTTTCCTTTTTAATTTTCAAATTGCAACTTTATGGCTTTAGCCCCAGCATGTTTTAATAAATTTGTGTCTTGTACAAGAACTCAATTGCCAGAACCCATATAAATAATCTGAGACCCATTCACAGTTATAGAACAATGGGACGGGGATTTTCACCCTTTACCCCTACTGTTCACCCTAACAATAGAGTGGCTCGTATTCCTTTTTCCCTGATTTAGGGCCTCCACATTTTCTCCCTGGAGGAAAAAATTTACCTGTATGCATATGACATGCTCATCTACTTTAGCAGACCCCTGTCACTCCTTGGCTTATTTATTGTCCATAATTAATGGCTTTGGTGACTTCTCTAGTTAACAGATACATTGGAAAAAATCTCTCCTGTTCCCATTGGATCTGGTCACCATCAATCACATGCTTCCCACAGCAACCCTCCAAATAGCCAATAAAATAAAATATCTGGGAATTGTGATACCAATGTCTATACAGAACTATGTTGTGAATAACCTAGCACTAATAATAATTAAACTGCAAGACAGAACAGATCTCAGGATGTCTCTGCATATTGACTTGATGGGCACGGCCATTTTACCTAAGTTGATCTACCTCCTAAAGTTTCTGTATATTTTCCCAAACTCCCCCTGTCAGAGCCCTCATGAAATGTTTAATCATAAGTTCAATATGGAGCTCTTTTTTTATGAAATAAACAGACCCCCTAGAATTTCCCTTCAATTGCCATCTCAAAAACCAAGCTAGTTTTCCCTTTCTTTAATATTTATCTTTTCTTTTTTCAGTCAATACACCTTCACTAATGAAGACCATTGGGGCAGCTGTCATGGGGACAGACACTGAGCAATGTAGTTTACAGTAAATAATGCTTATCTACATGTGGGCCTACCCTTATTAAACATTCCCTGAATACCCTCTTCGTGGCACAATGCCTATATCCAAATGATGATTAAAAGAGGTCTCCTAACAACCCTCATATAGAATAATCCTACTCTACCTAATTCTCTTACTGTCTCTAATATAACATTCTGGACAGCTAGGAAAATACAATACTTTAGTGACTTCTACTAGGATTGGCTGTTAAATATCTCAACTTCAACATGCAACTTACCATCAGTTAGGCCTTGTGGGCCCTGGTTATACCCTCCACAACTTGAAAATATTGTTTTGTTCACAGATCCCACAAATCTAATCTCCAAGTACTATTTAGGCTTAATGGAGACAAAAATGTATAGACTCCAATAGGCAAAAATAAATGATCTACTTTAAGTCCTAATTTTACTGAGGATAGCTAACAAGAGTACCTATATGCAAACAATGATCCTCTTTAAGGGATAGAGTAATCCACTTAAAACGGTTTCACTTTTCACAAAATGTAATATACTCCAGCAAAGTTAAATCACTTGGTTTGTCCTTCTCTGACCCTGTTTTAAAGGGATTCTGCATGTGTGCAGACTTCTTTCATGACTTCTGTGTCAGAAACCATGAAATCAGACCAAGACTGAAGAACAGTTAAATCACACTTGTTTAATAATAAAAGTAAAAAGAACAAACATAGTCAAAACAGTCAACGTAGAGAAACAGCCAGCAGGATCTGGAGGCAGAAGGGATGTCAGCAAAGCAAGTCTTTAAACAGGAACGCAGGAGATCGTCTCTGTGATGTTTACCAAGGCGAAGGCAGAGCTCCTCTGGACTGGACGGCTTAAGTAGGCAGGACTGACGAGCAGGATATCATCAACAGCTGAGTAACTGTGGAGATAGATGGGAGCTGGCAAATATCCGACAGCTGAGCGGCCAGCTCAGAGAAGGAAGGGCTGAGCCCAACCCTGACAGTACCCCCTCCTCAACGACCCCTCCCCCTCAAAGGACCACCAGGCTTGAGGGGAAAACGCCTATGCAAATCCCGGAGGAGGACAGGGGCATGTACATCCGAGGATGAGACCCAAGAGCGTTCCTCCAAACCGTACCCTTTGAATGAATGAATGAATGAATGATTTGTATAGCGCTGCAAATGCGAACTGAATCGCCAATGCACCAGGTACTGTATGCGCCCACGGAACCTATGGAAGTCAACAATGGAGTGTACTTCATACTTGTCATGGTTCTAAACCTGTACATGGTGAGGACTTGGCACAGAGGTGGTAAAGCGGTTGCAGACCAAAGGTTTTAATAAGGAGACATGAAATACATTCGAAATACGCATATTATATGTAAAGTCTAATGCGTAAGCCACTGGGTTAGTCCTGCAAAGAATACGGAAAGGCCCAATAAACCGAGGTGCGAAATTCAGTGAGGGAACATGAAGTCAGAGGTTGCGATATGACAGCCAGACCCTGTCCCCAACCTGGTAGGAAGGCGCAGGCAGGCGTCTATGGTCAGCATGGAGTCTGTACCTATCATTAGCATGACGCAAAGCCTCCTGGACTTGTGCCCAAGTGGAAAGAAGACCACGGAGATGCTCCTCTAACGCAGGAATACTCTGCGGAACAAACGAGTAAAGCAACATGGAAGGTTGGAGACCATAATTCACCATAAACAGGGACAATCGGGAAGCAGAATTCAAGGCACTGTTGTGAGCAAACTCTGCCCATGGTAATAGGTCTGACCAGTTGTTATGATCACCAGAAATATAGCAACGTAGGAATTGCTCCAAGGACTGATTGGCTCGTTCTGCGGCCGCATTAGACTGCGAGTGATACGCAGAGGAGAAAGCAAGCTGAATTCCCAATTGTGCACAAAAGGCTCGCCAGAACCGGGACACAAACTGACTACCCCTGTCCGAGACAATCACCTGGGGTAGCCCATGTAAGCGAAAGATCTCCTGAGCAAAAATGAATGCAAGTTCCTTAGAAGTGGGCAACTTCTTAAGTGGAAGACAATGACACATCTTTTAGAACCGGTCAACCACCATAAGTATAATGCCCCGTACACACGGTCGGATATTCCGATGGAAAAAGTCTGATCGGATTATGTTGTCGGAAAATCCGATCATGTGTGGGCTCTAGCGGGCTTTTTCCGTCAGAATTTCCGACTGAAAAAATTTGAGAGCAGGAACAAAATCCGATCAGACTTTTTCCGATCATGTGTAGGGAATTCCGACGGACAAAGTGCCACGCATGCTCAGATCAAATTATGAGACCAAAGCTATTGGCTACTAGCCTCTACGTAGTTCTGTAATACGCAACGAACGTCACCACATTCAGGAACGATTGGATTTTACGACAACTTTGTCCAACCTTATGTATGCAACACCAGTTTTGGACAAAATCCGTCGGAAAAAAATTGGACGGATTTTGTGGTCGGAATTTACGACTGTGTGTACGGGGGCTTACTGTGTTGCCCTGCGAGCTGGGTAACTCCACAATGAAATCCATAGACAGTTGGGTCCAGGGCCTCTCTCCATTGGGTATGGGTTGTAGGAGGCCCACTGGAAGGTATCATGGAGTCTTACTCTGAGCACACACAGAACAGGCAGCTATGAAGGCAGTTACATCAGCACGTAGACTAGGACACCAGAATTGTTGGGAAATGGCCCAAACGAGTTGATTCTTCCCAGGGTGGTCAGCAGCCTTGGGAGAATGGTTAGTCTGGAGCACGGCAGAACGGAGACTCTCTGGGACAAAGCAGCGGTCACAAGGTTTCTCAGGCGGAGCATTGACCTGAGCAGCAAGAATTTTGTCACCCAAAGGAGAAGTGAGTGTCTTGCATACACACGGTCACACAAATGTTGTTGGAAATTCCGAATGTCAAGAGCGGTGACGTATGAACCCATGTTTCAAAGCTGCAATACATTTTATTAAATGTAGTAGGGTATAATTTTGTTATACTTTGTCTCTCTTTCTTCCTTCCTTCCTTCCCTCCAAGGACATTACCATATTTCATCATTATTTGGCAGAGCATCAGACAATAGCCCTATGAAAAGAAATGGTAAAATAAATGTTTCCCCTTGGTAAAAATAAATAATAAAAATTAACAACACTAACCTTTGATGAAATGTGGACCAGGCAGCTAAGACATTTATGGTACAGTTACTTTGTAGAACTTCCTGTAACAGACCATGCATAGGCTTAAAAAAGGGTTTGAAAGGAAAATGGAGTTATATAAAGCTGTGCCATTTAGTTTCTCTGGGAAGGGGTTAAATTGCTTGTTAATCCATAAAACCACAATGAAATATACTACATCTTAGGAATCCTTTGATGTGGTCACTGCATTGGTTTCCTGGGCTTTTCTTTTTTTTTAAAAAGGCTTTCAAATTAACAGACCATAAGGGAGTTAATAACAGTTAACTGTTATGGGCCGTACACACAATAGGATTTTCCAACAACAAATGTTGGATGTGAGCTTGTTGTTGGAAAGTCCGACTGTGTGTATGCTCCATAGAACATTTGTTGTCGGAATTTACATTTGTTGTCGGAATTGTTTGAGAGCTGATTCTCAAACTTTCCGACAACAAGACTTTCCGATCGTGTGTACACAATTCCGATGCACAAAAGTCCACGCATGCTCGGAATCAAGCAGAAGAGCCACACTGGCTATTGAACTTCATTTTTCTCGGCTCGTCGTGTGTGTCGTACGTCACCGCTCTTGACATTCGGAATTTCCGACAACATTTGTGTGACCGTGTGTATGCAAGACAAGTTTAAGCCAACATCCTTCGGAAAAAAAATCGACGGAAAATCGTGTGTACATAGCTTTAGAATTTACATACTCTAGAAGCTTCACTGTACCGAAAGCTAATCACTTTTAAAATGATACATTATTTTATTACTTATATGGAATTTTGAGGTATGTTTCCTAATTATTATAAAGGTTTAGTGGTCCATTACTGGTGTTTGGAAGAGCAAGGTTTAATACAGCCCTGTAGAGCTTCTTTTCAAAGAAAACTCCCCCTTGTACTTGTTATAATTTCACACATCTATAGTTAACGCAAACTTAAATTCCAGTGCTTTTCACAATTTTAATAAGTAGCTGCCCATTAAAAATACTATAATAATAATTTTAAAATAATCTATCTTTCCTTTGTTGAAATACATCATATTCTAACTGTCCCTTACTACAGGGAGAGCCCCTTCAACTTAAATTTCAGAAATGATCACTTTTGCATTGGAAAAGTCTCCGTTGAGTCAGATAGAGATAACTCTATATATCATCTATTCCATTTGTTTTTCTAAAATGACTTAATGGTCAGTTTGTCAGGAAATAGAGTTTCTGCCAAACTTTTCATTTCTGTTTAGAGAAACCACTCTGCAATGTTGTGTTTATAGCATCGGCAAAAAAAACTTTCCCCTCTTTAGAACATAAAATCATCATTCCCTTCAATATGTATTCATTATTTAATCAACCTGGATAAAAACACATAATATCACTGCTTATCACCCCTTTCTGTATTTCCTCTTGAAGTTGCACTACTCAATAAAATATTTATTTTACCCTTTTTGCATTGAAGTCTATTCATTGTTCCCTGTTTAATTAGTTACTGTATCTTTTTTGTCTGTGTGTGAATCTTACAACAGTAATCATAATTACTACACAGGGATAGCTTTAATTTATAGGTCTGTTTTGTTAGTGTAGAGCTACCCCCTTGAGGGCTGCTGTTTTTTTTGGGTTCCCCCCCCCCATTCCTGCACAGCCAGGCAACACGCATTTCCAACTTTCATTCGGAGACAGAAATCAGTCCATGGGCTTGTTTGTGTTGTTTTGTTGGGAAAAAAACAACTTGGATGGGGAAGAGGGATTAAGTGATGCCCAACTAGACTCAATAAAACAATTTGAGGGCAACTTCCTTCGCTCAAAAGGACACTGTACACTGAAAAATACACTAAAACAAGATCAGTCTCTGTGGGATTGGCAGTAATAATTCCTCTTGTAGGAGCTCTGTGTCCCCTTAGTGCAATTTAACAAAGTCCCATACTTGCAGGAGCTCTGTGTACTGAAAATACCAGCCTACCCAGCTGCCTTTTAAAGTGTCCTAGAACAAGGGATTAGGTTTAGCTGTGACACTGTCCCTTGAAAGCTTGCTGGCAGCCTTCTCGCTTTTAGGCCCTGGGGGTGTAGAGATACTCACATTGTCCCTGGAATCCTGCTGCTTTGGAAGAGACTGCTGTTCAAGCCTCCTGCTGTCCAGGTCCTCCCATGCTAGCCAGGGTGTCTCCTAGAAGAGACTGAAAAGTAGTGAAAATCCCTTGCTTCAGCTTCTCTCTTTTCTCAGCTCCCAGCATGAAGGTAGAGTCCCCTCAGCCCCGGGGTCCCCTCCCAGGCACCACGACACAGCCTCAGCACTCCATCTTCCACCCAAGAGCAACCCACTGCTGGCAAGGCTCCACCATATTTATTGGCTGACCCAACTATCCTTCCAGGCCTCCTGCCTGGGGATTGGGCAGATTGCCATGATTATGCAGATCTCTGCCTTTTTGCCGCCACCCACTAGCTTCTAGAAACTTCTGGTAGCTTCTAGAACCAGGGGGAGGTACCAGAAGCATGACCTGTATAGCCTTCTAGCCTGACCTACAGTAACCCCAACTAATTACCCATACTCACACAGACTACCGTGAGTCAGAATACATTTTCCTCACAACTAGACTGTACACTAGAGGGTGCTACATTAGTATTGGTTCACACAATACAAGGCATTCTGTGAATGGACAAGGAGAGAGGGGGGTTCAAATAAATGAGAATGTGGCTTCTCTGTATGAGAGTGGCAGCTCTCAAAGCTCAAAGGGGTTAGAAGTATGGTGAGAGCTATGCTTTTCAGCATGAATGAAACTGGAAATCTTAACCACCTGCCAACCCCCTACAGTAAATATACAAGGTACAAGCACCGTCACATACAGCAAATTGGAAAACAAAAATGTAATATACTACATCCAGTGGCGTAGCGTGGGTTGTCAGCGCACGGGGCAAGGCAAGTAATTTGTGAACCTGTGGACTTTTAGCACTCCTCGAGTCCCTTCCCTTCCTACAATAGTACTGACCAGCCTGATTCCTACACTGACCACTACACTAACATACCTGATTCCTACACTGACCTACCTGATTCCAACACCTACCACTAAACTGACCAACCTAATTCCTATAGAGACCACTACACAGACCAACCTGATTCCAACACCTACCACTAAACTGACCAACCTAATTCCTATAGAGACCACTACACGGACCAACCTGATTCCTACACTGACCACTACACTGACCAACCTGATTCCTACACTGACCTACCTGACCACTATACTAACCTACCTGATTCCTACACTGAACACTACACTGACTTACCTGACCACTACACACTACACTGACCACTACACTACACTGTCCACTGACCACTACATTAACCACTACACTACACTGACCATTACACTGACCACGATACTGTCCACTACACTACAATAACCACTACACTGTCCACTACACTGACCACTACACTACACTGACCATTACACTGCACTGACCACTACACTACACTGACTACTGCACTGTCCACTACACTAAAAACTACTCTGTCCACTCCACTACACTAACAACTACACTGTCCACTACACTACACTGACCACTACACTACACTGACCACTATACTGTTCACTACAGTACGCTGACCACTATACTGTCCACTACACTACACTGGCCACTATACTGTCCACTACACTGACTACTGCACTGTCCACTACACTAAAAACTACACTGTCCACTGCACTACACTGGCCACTATACTTTCCACTACACTATGCTGACCACTATACTGTCCACTACACTACACTAACAACTACACTACACTGACCACTACACTAGACTGACCACTATACTGTCCACTACAGTACACTGACTACTATACTGTCCACTACACTGACTACTACACTACACTGGCTAGTGGCTACTATACTGTCCACTAAACTGCACTGACCACTATACTGTCAACTACACTACACTGACAACTATACTACACTGTCCTACCTACAGTATTCTTATACTGACCATTACACGGCATGGCTCTAGCTGCTCTACTACTCTCCCTCTCTCTCTGGCTGCTCCCTCTGCCCAGACTGTGTCCATCCCCCCGGGGCCAGAAACATGACTCTACTCTCAGCAGGGAGTCTCACCTTCTCTTTTGTGTTCTCCATTGATCCGGAGGAGAGGTTCAGTCTCCGGCACCCTGTAATTGGGCTAATGGGGTCATGTGCGGATCCAGGACTCCAGGAGCAACCACGATCACGGACAGGCCAGCCCTATGGCCGCACATGACCTCATATGCCCAATCACAGGGCGCCAGGGACTGAACATGGCGGCCAGAGCACAGGGACACAGGAAATTTAAATTAGGAGGCGGCAGCCAGTAGTGACACACACTGGTGTGGAATTTCACCCCCCCAAATGTTGCGCCCAGGACCATGGCCCCCTCTGCACCCCCCCACGCTAGGCCACTGACTACATCTTATGAATCCTTAGATGTGGTCACTGCATTAGTATCCGAGTTTTTTTTTTTTTTTTAAAAAGGCATTTAATTTAAAAGACCAAAAGGGAGTTAATAACAGTTATTCGTCAAGATTTACATACTCTAGTAGCCTCACAGTACTGAAAGCTAATCTCATTTAAAATAATATATCATTATATTATTTATCATATGGAATTTATGATAAGCAGGAAGAAAAACAGCCAGATCAGAAAGCAAAAGCACACACATTACTCATTGTTTGTAGGCACACAACCCCTTGCTTGTGCCTAGATATTAAACCCTTCACAGTCAGTGTTATTACAGTGTCAGTGTACAGTGTTATCAATGATCACTGTATTAGTGTCACTAGCAACTTCAGTGCCAATTATGCCGCGTACACACGTGCAGACTTTTGCCGGCGGACTTAGTCCAGCGGACAATCCCGCCGGACTTTCCAGCTGGGTCCGCTGGACTTTTCGAGCGTGTGGACTTGCCCACACACGCACGGACTTCTCCGGTGGATAATCCGCCGGCCAAAAGTCTGCGGGACTTTTGAAAATGAACGGACTTGCCCACACACGGAGCAGTCCGTTCATTTAGAACGTAACTTCAGGTTACGTAGCTAGCGTAGGCAGTAAATGCCGCCGCGCTAGCTCCGTAAGCTGGCATGGATTTAAAGGGACTCCCCACGCCGAAAAAAACGGCATGGGGGTTCCCCCCAAATCCATGTCAGACCCTCATCCGAGCACGCAGCCTGGCAGGCCAGGAAAGGGGTGGGGACGAACGAGCGCCCCCCCCCTCCTGAGCCGTACCGGGCCGCGTGCCCTCAACATGGGGGGTGCCCTGGGGAAAGGAGGGCCGTGCGGCCCTCCCACCCCAAAGCACCTTGTCCCCATGTTGATGAGGACAAGGGCCTCTTCCCGACAACCCTGGCCGTTGGTTGTCGGGGTCTGCGGGCGGGGGGCTTATCGGAATCTGGGAGCCCCCTTTTATAAGGGGGCCCCCAGATCCCGGCCCCCCACCCTATGTGAATGAGTATGGGGTACGATGTACCCCTACCCATTCACCTAAGGTGTAAAATGTAAAGTTAAAAAACACCCACACTTTTGCAAAAAATAGTTTATTGCACTGCTCCGGGGGTCTTCTTCCGTCTTGGGGGTCTTCTCGCCGGACTCCCCCGCCATTTACCAAGCTCTTTTACCGAGCGGGGGAAGTCCGGCTACCTTCTTCGTCGTCGCCGCCGTCGTCTGGGGGTCTCGATCCGCCTTCGGGGGTCTTCCGGGGTCTTCCGGGGGTCTCTTCTGTTCTTGCGGCGGTCGTCGTCTTCCGCGCCGCCGGCGCCGCCTTCTTCCTCCGGGACTGTGACAACACAAGGGGGCGGGGTCACCATGTGACATGAGCATGTGACCCTGTCCCCATGTCCCTATATAAGTCCCAGCGCAGCACGGCACAGGCATTCCGGGCAGAGAGAGTGTCAGGTCAACATCGGAAGAAGAAGAAGAACAAGAAGAAGGACAAGAAGAAGAAGGCGGCGCCGGCGGCGCGGAAGACGACGACCGCCGCAAGAACAGAAGAGACCCCCGGAAGACCCCGGAAGACCCCGAAGGCGGATCGAGACCCCCAGACGACGGCGGCGACGACGAAGAAGGTAGCCGGACTTCCCCCGCTCGGTAAAAGAGCTTGGTAAATGGCGGGGGAGTCCGGCGAGAAGACCCCCAAGACGGAAGAAGACCCCCGAAGCAGTGCAATAAACTATTTTTTGCAAAAGTGTGGGTGTTTTTTTTACTTTACATTTTACACCTTAGGTGAATGGGTAGGGGTACATCGTACCCCATACTCATTCACATAGGGTGGGGGGCCGGTATCTGGGGGCCCCCTTATAAAAGGGGGCTCCCAGATTCCGATTAGCCCCCCGCCCGCAGACCCCGACAACCAACAGCCAGGGTTGTCGGGAAGAGGCCCTTGTCCTCATCAACATGGGGACAAGGTGCTTTGGGGTGGGGGGCCGCACGGCCCCCCTTTCCCCAGGGCACCCCCCATGTTGAGGGCACGCGGCCTGGTACGGCTCAGGAGGGGGGGCGCTCGTTCGTCCCCACCCCTTTCCTGGCCTGCCAGGCTGCGTGCTCGGATGAGGGTCTGACATGGATTTGGGGGGAACCCCCACGCCGTTTTTTCGGCGTGGGGAGTCCCTTTAAATCCATGCCAGCTTACGGAGCTAGAGCGGCGGCATTTACTGCCTACGCTAGCTACGTAACCTGAAGTCACGTGCTAAATGAACGGACTTGCCGATGAGTGGCAAGTCCGTTCATTTCAAAAGTCCCGCGGACTTGCCTACTAACGGCGGGATTGTCCGCCGGACTGCCAAGTCCAGCGGATAATTTTAAAACCAAACTTAAAACTTTGGTCCGCCGAACTTTGGCGCCAAAAAGTCCGCCGACGCCCACACACGAGGGGATTATCCGCTGGACTTCAGTCCAGAGGATAATCCCGCGGGATAGTCCCTTCGTGTGTACTCGGCCTTATGCCGCGTACACACGTGCAGACTTTTGCCGGCGGACTTAGTCCAGCGGACAATCCCGCCGGACTTTCCAGCTGGGTCCGCTGGACTTTCCGAGCGTGTGGACTTGCCCACACAAGCACGGACTTCTCCGGCGGATAATCCGCCGGCCAAAAGTCCGCGGGACTTTTGAAAATGAACGGACTTGCCCACACACGGAGCAGTCCGTTCATTTAGAACATAACTTCAGGTTACGTAGCTAGCGTAGGCAGTAAATGGCGCCGCGCTAGCTCCGTGACCTGGCATGGATTTAAAGGGTTCCCCCCAACTCCCCCCCAAATCCATGTCAGACCCTCATCCGAGCACGCAGCCTGGCAGGCCAGGAAAGGGGTGGGGACGAACGAGCGCCCCCCCCCCTTCTGAGCCGTACCAGGCCGCGTGCCCTCAACATGGGGAGTGCCCTGGGGAAAGGGGGGCCGTGCGGCCCCCCCACCCCAAAGCACCTTGTCCCCATGTTGATGAGGACAAGGGCCTCTTCCCGACAACCCTGGCCGTTGGTTGTCGGGGTCTGCGGGCGGGGGCTTATCGGAATCTGAGAGCCCCCTTTTATAAGGGGGCACTCAGATCCCGGCCCCCCCACCCTATGTGAATGAGTATGGGGTACGATGTACCCCTACCCATTCACCTAAGGTGTAAAATGTAAAGTAAAAAAAAAACACCCACACTTTTGAAAAAATAGTTTATTGCACTGCTCCGGGGGTCTTCTTCCGTCTTGGGGGTCTTCTCGCCGGACTCCCCCGACATTTACCAAGCTCTTTTACCGAGCGGGGGAAGTCCGGCTACCTTCTTCGTCGTCGCCGCCGTCGTCTGGGGTCTCGATCCGCCTTCGGGGGTCTTCCGGGGTCTTCTTGGTCTTCTGTTCTTGCGGCGGTCATCGTCTTCCGCGCCGCCGGCGCCGCCTTCTTCTTCTTGTCCTTCTTCTTGTTCTTGTTCTTCTTCCGATGTTGACCCGATGCTCTCTCTGCCCGGAATGCCTGTGCCGCGCTGCGCTGGGACTTATATAGGGGCATGGGGACAGGGTCACATGCTCATGTCACATGGTGACCCCGCCCCCTTGCGATGTCACAGTCCCAGCATCCTCCGGGACTGTGACAACACAAGGGGGCGGGGTTGTGTGCACGTACTCAGCGTCATATCCAGAGGTTGACTTTGGGAAATAGACGTATGAGTGCTGTCAGCATTGCTGCAGAGGTTGAAGGGGTGGGGGGTCAACCTGTCAGTTCTCAGACCATACGCCGCACACTGCATCAAATTGGTCTGCATGGCTATCGTCCTCTTCTAAAGATCATGCACAAGAAAGCCTGCAAACAGTTTGCTAAAGACAAGCAGACTAAGGACATGGATAAACTTATTTGGTTCAGATGGTGTCAAGCATGTGGGGTGGCAACCAGGTGAGGAGTACAAAGAAAAATGTGTCTTGCCTACAGTCAAGCATGGTAATGGGAGTGTCATGGTCTGGCACTGCATGAGTGCTGTCAGGACTGGGGAGCTACAGTTCATTGAGGGAACCATGAATGCCAACATGTACTGTGACATACTGAAGCAGAGAATGATCCCCTCCCTTCGGAGACTGGGCTGCAGGGCAGTATTCCAACATGATAACGACCCCAAACACACCTCTAATGCCCCGTACACACAGTCTGATTTTCCGACGGAAAATGTCCTATCGGACCATGTTGTCGGAAATTCGGACCGTGTGTGGGCTCCATCTGACTTTTTCCTGCTCTCAAATTTTCTGACAACAAAGTCCTATCGGACTTTTTCCGATCGTGTGTAGCGAAATCCGACGGACAAAGTGCCACGCATGCTCAGATCACATTACAAGACCAAAGCTATTGGCTACTAGCCTCTACGTAGTCCCGTCGTACGCAACGAACGTCACCACGTTCAGGATGATCGGATTTTCCGACAACTTTGTCCGACCGTGTGTATGCAACACCAGTGTCGGACAAAATCCGTCGGAAAAAATCAGACGGATTTTGTGGTCGGAATTTCCGACCGTGTGTACGGGGCATTAGACAACCACTGTCTTGCTAAAGAAGCTGAGGGTAAAGGTGATGGATTGGCCAAGAATGTCTCCAGACCTAAACTCTATTGAGCATCTGTGGGGCATCCTCAAACGGAAGGTGGAGGAGCACAAGGTCTCTAACATCCACCAGGTCCGTGATGTCGTCATGGAGGAGTGGAAGAGAACTCCAGTGGCAACCTGTGAAGCTCTGGTGAACTCCATGCCCAAGACGGACAAACCAATTAATATACACTTATTGGGCTTTCTTTTTTTTACCAAAGACTTGTAGCAGAATACATGTTGCCCTATATTTATGAAGAAATTTTACTTTAGATTTTTTTTATTGGATAGGATTCATAACAGAAAGTAGAAAATACCTTTTTTTTTTCAAAATGTTTTTCTGTTTATATAATAATAGAATAAAAAAAAACTGTGGTGATCAAATACCACCATAAGAATGTTCTATTAGTGTAAAAAAAAAATAATATAAATCATCAGTTGCATACAGTGTTGCAAGACCGCGCAATTGCCAGTTAACCACATGCCAACTAGCCACCGCAGTTGTACTGCGGCAGAATGGCACAGCTGGGCGAAACTACGCTGTAACTACGTTGTAATCCCACTCGCCCCCCGAGCCGATGCGAGTGCCCAGTGGTCACGATCACCGCCGGGCTCCCATGATCTGTGCGTGTAAACACACAGTTTCTGGTTCTCTGAGGGGAGAACAGACAGTTCGTCTGTTCATACAGAGTTCATACAGAGTATGAACAGCGATCTGTCATCTCCCCTGCACAGTTAGAACACAAACTAGGTAACACATTAACCCCTTGATCGTCCCCTGGTGTTAACCCCTTCACTGCCTGTGACATTTTTACAGTAATCAGTGCTTTTTTATAGCGCTGATCACTATATTAATGCCAATGGTCCCAAAAATGTGTCAAAATTGTTCGCCGTGTCCGCCGTAATGTCGCAGTCACGATAAAAATAGCAGATCGCCGGCATTACTAGTAAAAAAAAATTAATAATAAAAATGCCATAAAACTATCCACTATTTTGTAGACGCTATAACTTTTGCGCAAACCAATCAATAAATGCTTATTGTGATTTTTGTTTACCAAAAATATGTAGAAGAATACATATTGGCCTAAACTGAGGAAAAAAATAGTTTTTTTATATATTTTTTGGGGGACATTTATTATAGAAAAAGTAAAAAATAATGCATTTTTTTCAAAATTGTCGCTGTTTTTTTGTTTATAGCGCAAATAATAAAAACCGCAGATGTGATCAAATACCACCAAAAGAAAGCTCTGTTTGTGGGGAAAAAAGGACGTCAATTTTGTTTGGGTGCCACGTTGCACGACCGCGCAATTGTCAGTTAAAGCGGCTCAGTGCCGAATCGCAAAAAGTACTCTGGTCAGGAAGGGGGTAAAATCTTCCGGGGCGGAAGCGGTTAAAGTAGCACAGTGCTGAATAGCAAAAAATAGCCTGGTCATGAAGGAGGTAATTCTTCTGGAGGTTCAGTGGATAAAGGAATGACAGAAACACCTTAAAAGAGTTAAAACATTTTTACAGAGCTAATTTCATTAAATATATTTGCAAAGTTCTGCTTTAATATATTTCTCTGAGATTTCATTTATGGTTTGACAACTCTCTTGTCATGATTAATTGTACATGCTGAGTAAGTAAAAGTTACTTGGTGTACAGTAAGTAAAACTAAACTAAAAATCCATCTCGTAAACAATTTGCCTAATTCAAAACTCATACATGTTTTACATTGTGACTCACAGTTCCACACTTTTTATAGGTTTTGTGTTGTTGGAAAACCAGTGAGAAAATACACCCATTGAATTTCCCTTTATATCCCACCCATTTTAAACTTAATACACATCTAGAAAGATGTAAACAGAATTGAGGGTCCATAGTTGCAAAGCCCAATAACTTTCAAACTTGTTAAAGGCGGAATATATATATATATATATATATATATATATATATATATATATATATATATATATATATATATATATATGCTGTATATTCAGTATATTCAGTATATATATATATATATATATATATATATATATATATATATATATATATATACACACACACAATATTATCAAAAGTATTGAGACACCTGCCTTTACACACACATGAGCTTTAATGGCATCCCAGTCCTAGTCCATAGGGTTCAATATTGAGTTGGCCCACCCTTTTCAGCTATACCAGCTGCCACTCTTCTGGGAAGGCTGTCCACAAGGTTTAGGAGTGCGTCTATGGGAATGTTTGATCATTCTTCCAGAAGCGCATTTGTGAGGTCAGGCACTGATGTTGGACAAGAAGGCCTGGCTCACAGTCTCCACTTTAATTCATCCCAAAGATATTCTATCGGGTTGAGGTCAGGACAGTGAAATCCCTCCACCCCAAACTTGCTCATCCATGTGTTTATGGACCTTGCTTTGTGCACTGGTCCAAATCATTTGGTGGAGGATGGATTATGGTGTGGGGTCGTTTTTCAGGGGTTGGGCTTTGCCCCTTACTTCTAGTGAAGGGAACTTTTAAAGCGGATCTTCACACAATTTTGCAAGTTTAGCTCACTAGTTTATAAATATAGCATAGAGTGCTCAATGGACATTTTTTTTTTTTGTTCGTACCTTAATATATGTGGCCCGGTCTATGTTGCCTGCATAATGTCCCTGCAGCTGTGGGCGGGGATTTTGCGGGTATTAGCATAATTTCCTTCCTTTCCTCGCCGCACTGTCTCCTGGGATCTCATGTCATTACTCCCAGGAGTCAGTGCGGAAAGCCGCTGCAAAATCTCGCGGGATTTCAACTGAAGTGACGTCATTACGTCTCTCCCCATTCTGCGAGAGCTTCACATCACAATGGGGCGGGAACTTACTAAGACGCCACCCGTTGTGATGGCAACCAAGATGTTTTTACGCCGCTCGGCGCAGTTACCACTGAGCATGCACGGGAACCAGCAAGGAATGCTGGTACATCTACAGTACTGGAAACAGGAAGTGATTGCTTGTGGGCTTCAAATGCCCACAAGCAAGATGGAAAACTGCAGTATACTATTTATATAAGTTACGATTTTAAAGAAAAATGGACATCTATGGAGGAAAAGAAGGCTAAAAGTGAGTGTGACATTTTAAAGATCGGAATTTTTAACTGTAAAAAAAAAAAGACATTTTGGACAATTTTATGCTCCCAACTTAGTGGGAACAGTTTGGGGGTGGCCCCTTCCTGTTCCAACATGACTGAGCAACAGTGCACAAAGCAAGGCATATGGAGCCTCATTGTTCTTGTGTAAACAAACCAATTTCACTTTCAGGCTCCATTCACGCCTAGCGTAGTGTAAGCGCACATTTTTTGGCGTGTATTTCCTGTGACACGCATAGGGCATTGATTTCAGTGGCCTGTCCTACATGCGGCAAAGTAGCTCATGGGACATTTTGGTGTGTCGCGGGTTGCACGTTTTCTACTGTGCTCTTTGCTGCATTTTTTGGCAAAATGTGTGTTTACTTCTGTCTTTGGTGCACTGTTAACAATGAATGGAACCAAAATCACAATTAGTTAATTTTATTTGTATAAATATCTGTACAATCTCCTTTAAATTTACCAAAACTATATAATAGGAGGAAACACCATCTATCCAATCACTCTATGTCTAATCAGGCAGGCCCTTGCACTAAATACTTGATGGTAGATCTAATGGAGGTTGTACAATCAGATTGTATAGTGCATGGTGAGCTTTATAGGACCCAGGACATAATTCTCCTGTTTCCAATTTTTTAGCTATATTCATATAGGCTGTTATCTGATAGCTCCCACACACTCTGAAACAATCTATGGCTGTGTATTTAGTGAGAAAGATATTCACTGGTTGCATATAAATACGTGCAGCTGATAAGTGGCGGTAGTGATTTGCTGGAGTAGGAGGGTTGATGAGGCAGGGTGTGCGCTAATGAGGGCTAGTAAGCTCCATCCTGTGTCATAACTTAAAGCGGGGTTTCACCCTAAAGTGGAACTTCCGCTCATCGGAACCCTCCCCCCCCCCCTCCGGTGTCACATTTGGCACCTTTCAGGGGGGAGGGGGGTGCAGATACCTGTCTAAGACAGGTATTTACACCCACTTCCGGGCATAGACTCCCGCGGGAGTTTACGCCACTTCCTGTCCCGGCGCGCTGTCTGCCGGGACACACACGGGTCCCAGCAGACAGCGCGGACGATTCTCATTGCGCTGCGCGACTCGCGCATGCGCAGTAGGGAACCGGGAATTGAAGCCGCAACGCTTCACTTCCTGATTCCCTCACCGAGAATGGCGCGGGCAGCAGCAGAGAGCCGAGCGATTGATCGGCCTCTGCTGCCGTCATCGCTGGAAGCTGTGACAGGTAAGTGTCCATTTATTAAAAGTCAGCAGCTGCAGTATTTGTAGCTGCTGGCTTTTTAAAAAAAAAATTCAGGTACAGTCCCTCTTTAAGATCCATCCAGGAAGTTTCAAAGAGCCAGATGGACAGTGAGGTAAGGGGTGTGAAGATAAAAAATTAAGCCGCAATACCCAGAAGAAACGCTGAGGGAACATGTCAGCTCCCTCGGCGTGGACCACGAACAGATGTCGAGGCCTCGTTCTAAGTTGAGTATTTCATAATGAGCTAGTATGCATACTAGCTCATTATGCCTTTGCCTTGCAGGTTTTTTTGTTTAAAAAAAAAAAAAGGTGCGGGTATACAAACTGAGCTGATGGGAAGTGGATGCCTGAATGTCACTATTTAAACTATTTAATTAATTGCAGTACAAGAGAGATGTCTGTCACATCAGTTTGATATAACATTCTATCCACCTTTATGTAAGACATGAGCAGGAGGGGGCCCTCCTTTGTCGCCTGGAATGCAGCAAAAGCCTCAAAAGAGAGAGCAAGACTCTTAGCGGTGGATCACTCGGCTCACACGTCGATGAAGAGCACAGCTAGCTATGAGAATTAGTGTCTGTCACATCAGTTTGATATAACATTCTATGCAAAGTCAATAGTAGATGGCACAAAGTGTGGGCAAAAGCTGGGATCAGGAGCCAATGTAACAGAATGATCCCAATATAAGAGATCACTTGGCTAAAGAAGTCATGAGCAGCTCTGAAACGCGTTAGTCACGACCAGGCACGCCTCTCTGTTCGCCGGTTGCTCGGCATCTTGCGGCCGTGGGAACCCGGAGTGTTCCGGCACATCAAGCACCTTTACCCGTTTTGTCAACCTGAGCGGGTGCTGTTGGATTATACATCCCCCTCTGTGCCATGATCCCCTGACCCATGGGGGGTCTGATGAGCACTGTACTACTTCCTATATGTGATTTGCTAATTGTTTTAATAAACTTGTATGATTTCTTCTTGCACTTAGTGTGGCGCTCTGTGTTTTTATTTTTTCCCACTGATATAACATTCTATCCACCTTTATATAAGACAGGGCCCAGGGTTCCCCTTGTCGCCTGGAATGAAAACCTTGAAAGAGAGAACAAGTTAGTTAGAAAATTTGTGTCATTGAGGGTTCAGATGCATTGATACCATTTATGATATTTGGACGCTTTTTTTTTTTTTCTTTTTTCCTGAGTCACATCCTTGAATCATAAGGGTGCGGCGAGTAAGTAAAGTTTTAGACATCATATCTTTCATGATTTCACATTTTTAGCATTTTTCCCCACAAATATAGCTTTCTTTTGGTGGTATTTGATCATCTCTGCGGTTTTTATTTTTTTGCACTATAAACAAAAGAAGAGCGACAAGTTTGAAAAAAAAAACAATATTTTTTACTTTTTGCTATAATAAATATCCCAATTTTTTTTTAAAAAATAATTTTTTTCCTCAGTTTAGGCTGATATGTATTCTTCTACATATTTTTGGTAAAAAAAAACACAATTGGTTTGCGCAAAAGTTATAGTGCCTACAAAATAGGGGATAGTTTTATGGCATTTTTATTTTTAATTTTTTTTTTACTAGTAATGTCGATCTGCGATTTTTATCATGACTGCGACATTGGGGCGGACATATCGGACACTTATGACACCATTTTGGGACCATTCACATTTATACAGCGATCAGTGCTATACATTTACTGTATAAATGTCACTGGCAGGGAAGGGGTTAACACTAGGGGGCGATCAAGGGGTTAATTGTGTTACCTAGGGAGTGATTCTAACTGTAGGGGGAGGCGACTTACAATGGGAGGAGACCGATCAGGTTACTCTGTACTGAGCACACACGATTGGTCTTCTCTCACCTGACAGGACGTGGATCTGTGTGTTTACACACACAGATCCATGGTCCTGCTCTGTTAACGGGCAATCGCGGCAGCCCAGCGGATATCGCGCCCGCCGGGCACGCGCACCGGCTCCCAGATGGCCGGGAAGCACAGGACTTCAAATGACGCCCGCCCAGGAAGGGAGATCCCTCCTGCGGATGTCATATGATAATGGACAAGATTGGGAAGTGGTTAAAGGAGAAGTACAGTCAAAGCTCATTTGGCTGTACTTCTCCTGTGGATCACAGGAGTGCCGTTCGTTCGGCACTCCTGTATCCCGCTTTCAGCAGACAGCGGGCTAAAGCCCACTGTCAGCTTACATCACAGAGCAGTTCCAGGCTCGGGAAAGATTGTGACTATATGGTCGGGATCCGCCCACATGCCTGGATCAGCACCCAGCTTAGCCTCTCAGTGAGACGTTTCCGCCTCTTCCACAGCCCAGCGCTCCAGTGAACGTGAGGGGCGGAGCAGAAAGCTGGCGACTGACAGTACTCAGCTCTCTGCTCAGGGAGCTGTGAGAACAGAGTGACCAGTTTGATCGCTCAGTTCTCAGTCTTACAGCTGGAAGGGGACAGATGCACCACCTAGGTATGTATGATTCTGAAAAAAACAATTCCCATACTTGTCTTTTAGGACATTTACCATTATACCCCTTTGATCCCCTTTTCAGTGTTATAATGGGGCATTGCTATGGAATGAATAGTCATTATTTATGGCTATCACCAGAGACATACTGTATGATTAACCACTTAAGACCCGGACCAATTTGCAGCCAAAGGACCAGGCCCCTTTTTGCGATTCGGCACTGCGTCGCTTTAACCAAACAAAATTGACGTCCTTTTTTTCTCACGAATAGAGCTTTCTTTTGGTGGTATTTGATCACCTCTGCGGTTTTTATTTTTTGCGCTATAAACAAAAATAGAGCGACAATTTTGAAAAAAATTCAATATTTTTTACTTTTTGCTATAATAAATATCACCAACAAATATATAAAAAAACATATTTTTTCCTCAGTTTAGGCCGATACGTATTCTTCTACATATTTTTGGTAAAAAAAATCGCAATTAGCGATTATTGATTGGTTTGCGCAAAAGTTATAGCGTTTACAAAATAGGGGATAGTTTTATAGCATTTTTATTAATTTTTTTTTTAACTAGTAATGGCGGTGATCTGCGATTTTTATCATGACTGCGACATTATGGTGGACACATCGGACAATTGTGACACATTTTTTGGACCATTGTCATTTTTACAGCGATTAGTGCTATAAAATTGCACTGATTACTGTAAAAATGACACTGGCAGTGAAGGGGTTAACCCCTAGGGGGCTAGGGAGGGGTTAAGTGTGTCCTGGGGAGTGATTCTAACTGTTAGGGGGCGTGGCTATGTGTGACACAGCACTGATCATAGCTCCCGATCACAGGAAGCTATGATCAGTGACAGTGTCACTAGGCAGAACCGGGAGATCCTTGTTTACATCAGCAACTCCCTGTTCTTCGGCTCCGTGAGATGATTGGGGGCATCCCCGCGGCGATTGAGTCTGCAGGACCCGCGATCCAACTCACGGAGCTCCCGGCAGGGTCGCGCATGACCACACGGCAAATTCAAAGGGACGTACCTGTACACCCATTTGCCCAGCCGTGCCATTCTGCTGATGTAAATGTACATGCAGCTGTCGGCAAGTGGTTAAAGGATCAATGACAAATGTCATTTTTGATTCTCTGCATATTTAAAGCGGTTGTATACCTTTTTTTTTTTTTACTTTTACCTACAGGTAAGCCTATATTAAGGCTTACCTGTAGGTAAAATTGATATCTTCTAAACCTGAATGGTTTAGGAGATATTTACTTTGCATGCAGCCGCTAAAGTCAGCGGCGCATGTGCTGTGATGGCCCGGCTGAAGGTCCGCCGGACCTTGCTGGGAAAAAAAGACATAAAGAAAAAGTGACGTAATCGTGGCTTCGGCCACTCATGGCGCCTGGGCCGCAATACCCGGAAGAAACGCTGAGGGAACATGTCAGCTCCCTCGGCGTGGACCACGATCAGATGTCGAGGCCTCGTTCTAAGTTCAGTATTTCATAATGAGCTAGTATGCATACTAGCTCATTATGCCTTTGCCTTGCAGGTTTTTTTGTTTAAAAAAAAAAAAAAAGGTGCGGGTATACAAACTGAGCTGATGGGAAGTGGATGCCTGAATGTCACTATTTAAACTATTTAATTAATTGCAGTACAAGAGAGATGTCTGTCACATCAGTTTGATATAACATTCTATCCACCTTTATATAAGACATGAGCAGGAGGGGGTCCTCCTTTGTCGCCTGGAATGCAGCAAAAGCCTCAAAAGAGAGAGCAAGACTCTTAGCGGTGGATCACTCGGCTCACGCGTCGATGAAGAGCACAGCTAGCTATGAGAATTAGTGTCTGTCACATCAGTTTGATATAACATTCTATGCAAAGTCAATAGTAGATGGCGAAAAGTGTGGGCAAAAGCTGGGATCAGGAGCCAATGTAACAGAATGATCCCAATATAAGAAATCACTTGGATAAAGAAGGCATAAGCGGCTCTGAAACGCGCTAGTCACGACCAGCCACGCCTCTCTGTTCGCCGGTTGCTCAGCATCTTGCGGCCGTGGGAACCCGGAGCGTTCTGGCACATCAAGCACCTTTACAAGTTTTGTCAACCTGAGCGGGTGCTGTTGGATTATACATCCCCCTCTGTGCCATGATCCCCTGACCCATGGGGGGGTCTGATGAGCACTGTACTACTTCCTATATGTGATTTGCTAATTGTTTTAATAAACTTGTATGATTTGTTCTTGCACTTAGTGTGGCGCACTGTGTTTTTATTTTTTTCCACTGATATAACATTCTATCCACCTTTATATAAGACAGGGCCCAGGGTTCCCCTTGTCGCCTGGAACGAAAACCTTGAAAGAGAGAACAAGTTAGTTAGAAAATTAGTGTCATTGAGGGTTCAGATGCATTGATACCATTTATGATATTTGGATGCTTTTTTTTTTCTTTTTTCCTGAGTCACATCCTTGAATCATAAGGGTGCGGCGAGTAAGTAAAGTTTTAGACATCACATCTTTCATGATTTTGCTGTATCATGTAAAGCTGTGTCTACATGTGATTAACCACTTCAATACAGGGCATTTTCACCCCCTTCCTGCCCAAGCCAATTTTCATTTTTCTGGGCTGTTGCAATTTGAATGACAATTGCGCGGTCATACAACACTGTACCCAAATTACATTTTTAGCATTTTTCCCCACAAATAGAGCTTTCTTTTGGTGGTATTTGATCATCTCTGCGGTTTTTATTTTTTGCGCTATGAACAAAAGAAGAGCGACAAGTTTGAAAAAAACACAATATTTTTTTACTTTTTGCTATAATAAATATCCCAATTTAAAAAAAAAATGTTTTCCTCAGTTTAGGCCGATATGTTTTCTTCTGCATGTTTTTGGTAAAAAAAAACACAATAACCACATATTGCTTGGTTTGCGCAAAAGTTATAGTGTCTACAAAATAGGGAATAGTTTTATGGCATTTATATCTATTTTTTCTTTTTTTAGTAGTAATGGCGGCAATCTGCGATTTTTATCATGACTGCAATATTGCGGTGAACATATCGGACACTTTTGACACCATTTTGGGACCATTCACATATATACAGCAATCAGTGCTATACAAATGCATTGATTACTGTATAAATGTCACTGGCAGGGAAGGGGTTAACACTAGGGGGCGATCAAGGGGTTAATTGTGTTACCTAGGGAGTGATTCTAACTGTAGGGGGAGGGGACTTACAAGGGGAGGAGACCGATCGTGGTTCTTCTGTACTGGAAAAACACGATTGGTCTCCTCTCACCTCTCACACAGATCCATGGTTCTGCTATGTTAACGGGCAATCGCGGGTGCCCAGCGGACATCGCAGCCGCCAGGCATGCACATCGGCTCCCAATTTCGCCGGGAAGCCCAGGACGTCAAATGACGCCCGCCCAGGATGGGAGATCCCTCCTGCGGATGTCACATGATAATGGGCGAGATGGGAAGTGGTTAAAGGAGAAGTACAACCAAAGCTCATTTGGCTGTACAAGGTTCTCCAATAAAGAGAGTTTAATGAACTACTTCATATTGCAGCTGGAGTTTAGTGGTACTACCCTGCTCTGTATGTCAAGAAAATATAATTTTTATTGTATTAAAACATTTGTTTTATTGATTTAATGGGGGAGGCTCTCTGGGGACCCTGATTTAAGAGGGACGCTCTCTGGGGACCCTGATTTAAGGGGGAGGCTCTCTGGGGACCCTTATGTAAGTGGGAGGCTCTTTGGGGAATCTGATGTAAGGGGGGGCTCTCTGGGGATATATATATACACACACACATATTATATACATGTGTATGCCCGCCCAAGCGTATGCCTTTCTTTACTACACTGCTATGGGCTCTAGCCCCAGAACTTTTGTAGACCTAATAACGCCCCTGATCCCAAGAATGGGTAGCATGAATGTTTTGGCGTGCTGGTTACAAAAATGCCAAAATAACTAACATTCAACATCCAACATCCTGAGTACACAGCCAATGATGGCACTGCATAAATTCCAAATAGCTAGAACTCTTTATACTATATATTAAATACTATAAACAGAGGTGTCAGTAGCATATATTTAAAAATCAATGCGAAAGCCATTTTGGTCTCTCTCTCTGACCAGTGTGGTGCCTAGCTCTAAATTAACAAAGCACACATCTTGGGATACACACACTGCAATCAATAGTTTTAAGGCAGGTATGCCTAGAGGTAACTAATTCTTTCTTAAAGGTGCAGAGACACCAAAGGCCCAACACAGCACAAAATCAGCTGAAGGCTTCCAGCGTGACTCAACTATACTTTAACTGGACTTGACAATACACTGTCACACACTAATAAGGATATAATGGGCTCAATATAGTCAGAAGTAAGCCCTGTAGAGAAAGAACTGATTTAAGAAGTTTGGCAAACACCTATTTTTCTTTTTCTATTTTTGATTTTTTTTTTCCTTTTTGATTTTCTCTTCAATCTTATTTTGTTATATTTTTTTAATTTTAATTACATTTTAATTTATTTATATTTTTTGTTTTCTTTTTGTTTTTAATTTATTCTTATTTTATTTCATTATTTCATTTTCATTTTTACTTTTACTTTTATTTTTTAAATTTTCCTCATATCATTTATTAAACTTATGTATTTTACAAACATGTGCATCGATTATGCCTATATGAATTTGTTCACATTCTTTTATTCTAATATTTGCTATTAATATATTTCCTGGTATTATGAAACTGATATAGCAAGCAGTTGTCAATCTGGAGCTAATTTATAATTTGGACACTTGTCCTAGACAGCATCAAAATGGTGCCGATATTAACTAATTTGGACTTCGGCATCAAAATCTACCAATCAGGGGTGGCCTATTGGTTTATAGAACTCCCACAAGATGGCGGCTGTACTGCTTCCTGAAGAAGTCATTGTGACGAAATGCTTAGATGAGGAGCTTCAAGGAACGTCACTTTTGGCAACAAAACTTCCGGTAATTGGAACGCATGCCAGCTCCTGGTTACGGCGGTGTGGCAGTGCAAGTTCCAAGATATATTTTCACCTGTATTAGTGTGACTGGGCACAATTTCATGTAATAGGCCATCCATTTGCTCTTAATGCTTTTATGTTTCCTGATTTTTAATAAATTTGTACATTATGAGAACGTTTCTTTTTCTGTGCACTTCTGGTACATATGAGTGACACATAGGAGGAGAAATTTATATCAACTAAAGCTGCATATGAACAGATTTGGGTGACAGTCACAGTGGATCCACATGGAAGGTCACTGCATCTAAATATGCTATCTAATGACAATTCTGTGGAGCCTTTACTGCTTCCTAAAAATAGTTTATAAGTTTATAATACATGTAAACCCATTATCACCATGATCAAGCCTTCTAAATAAATGTAAGGAGAAACATTTTCCTAATAACAGCCCTATCTGGGTTTTCACTATATGCATGACTCTGTGAATAGTGTATATTAAACAGAATGTATAAGTAAATGTAAAAAACAGTGCTATTAAATACTCAGTTATTAATTGATATGTGTACCCAGTTTATATACCCAATTCCCCATCAAAACCCATTTTGTTTTAGAAAAAAATATTTTTTTAGATTCGGCTGCCGACATCACTGGACCCTGGGACAGGTAAGTGTCCATTTATTAAAAGTCAGCACCTGCAGTATTTGTAGCTGCTGGCTTTTAATAATTTTTTTTTAGGTGGACTCCCTCTTCAACATCAAAGACACAACATGTCAATCCTAGCCTATACAAAATCTTATTTCATATAGATGGGAGTGTGACCAATAATATTGGCACGTGTTGTACCATTTAGCACCTCACAACTTCTTCTTCAAAAGAAATAATTCAATTGTAATATACATGTCATGTATTTAAATATTTAACAACACAGTATATTTATAGCACATTCCTTGGAGAAAAATGTCATCAATTAAAAACAACAAATACAGTACAAACAATACAAATAAATAATTAATAATAATAAAAAAAAAAACAATAGAAAGAAATGAAAATAATAATAATAATAAAACGAGTGGGAGAGAGCATGACAACAGTCCAAAGTCTACTTCTGAGTTCAAGTCTGAATATATATTTTATAAGAGACATTCAGGTAAAAAAAAATGTATTTTGCAAAAGCTTGAAAACAAGAACCTCTATATTGTGCCAACATGGCTGACTCTTTGGACAAGTGAAAAATATATGATATAATGGGGTTGATTTACTAAAACTGGAGAGTGCAAAATCTGGTGCAGCTTTGCATGGTATTACAGCCCCTGTCAAAAATGGCACTCTTGGAAAATGGTCATTCAATTGCTTAATTGTGTAGAATAAAAATGAATTTCAGACATGACTTAAAACTATTTTCATGTAACATTCCAACCTTCTGGCTTTAAAGCGGAGTTTCGGCCACAGAATTTTTTTTTCTGGCATCCCATCATAATGCATTAATAACCCCAATAAACTTGATATATGCTTACTAATGGATCTTAATTTTAGATTTTTTTTCTACTTACCGTACTATTTAGAAATTCCTCTTCTGCCTGTTGCCATGATGATTGTGGGCATGTGAAGCCCAATCGCAACCTCTTCCTGCATTTGCGATGGAGAGGTGCATGCTTGGTAACCAGCATGCACCTCTCGATCTTGCGCATGCACGATGCACTGGCGGCCGTAGCGCTGATTGTTAAAAAAGTTGCCATAACAACGGGTGGTGACGGAGGAAGGTCCTGCCCCATTGTTATGGCAACATAGATGTGATCCGCCTTAAATCGCGTAATTTCCTGTTGGCAAATAACGCAATTTTTGCTCACAGTACTGCCCACTGACTCCTGGGAAATGAGGACTCACATTTCCCAGGAGCACAGGCGAGGGAGGAAGTGATGCGGAGTGCCGCAGACCCGGAAGTGTCAAGTTAGGAGCCACTTCATAGCAACAGGGCATTTCTGGTAAGAAAAAAAAATGTTTTTCTTCCCAAATATTTATTAATACTATGAAAGGACTATGAATATGTAAAAAAAAAAAATTCTGGGTGGAACTCCACTTTAACAAACTGTTAAAAAAAAGAAAGAAAACTGTAGTCAGTTGTAACTGTTTTTGCAGATCAAGTAGAGGAAGAAATATGGAATCACTCAATTCTGAGTAAAATATTATGGAATCACCATGTACTTTGTAGTTCTAATACAAATATCTGCATCAGATTACATCCTAAACTTGTGCATTTATTGAAGATTTAGGCTTAATGTACATGGGACGTTTTATAACCTCTCCTGAATGATTTAACTTGACAGATCGTAACCAACGTTTAAAAATGTCAGTTTTGCCGTGTTTACATGCTGCGTTTATCTGCGTTTCCGTTTAGAAGCGTTTATCCTTTTCAAATTGTAAAAAATTAAAAACTCATGTAAACAAAACGCAGCTAAATGAGAGTTACCGCATTTACAAACTGTTACAGGCATTTGGCGTTTCAAATGCCTCTGAACATCTGTCCTGAACGCATTGTTTTTCTTTCCAAAAAAGCTCAACTGCCTAGAAACAACTATAAACGACCCTGTGTACATGTACTGATAAGATAACAGAGAAGAGTTCAGGGGCAGCTGAAAAAAACACCCAGCTGTTCCTAAACGTCGGTTTACCAGCCACAGTGTACATAAAGTACCTTTACCTGACATGCAACCCCATATCATCAATGATTGTGGAAATGTGCATGTTTTCTTCAGGCAGTCGTCTTCGTACATTTCATTGGAACGGCTCCAAACAAAATGTCCAGCTTCATCACCCTGCCCAATGCAGATTCGTAATTCATCGCTGAATATTACTTTTATCCAGTCATCCACAGTCCATGATTGCATTTCTTTAGCCCACTGTAACCTTAAAATAGTTAGAAAATAGTAAAATTGGAAGCGTAAATAAAGGGTGTGTAAAAGTTAATAATATATCATTTGCAAGTCTGAATGAATAACTTTTATATCTGACATATTGTAGTACAAATTGTGATAACAAAGGGTTCAGTACATCCCTGACATGTGAGGTAGACATGAAGCTGACAGTGTAGCATAAAGGGTTTGTAACATAGGGCCCGTAATACCTACACTACCGGTCAAAAGTTTTTGAACACCCCCATTTTACCAGTTTTTATTGAAATTTTAACAGTTCAAATCCAGTGAATAACCTGAAATGGTACAAAGGTAAGCAGAAAACTGCCAGAGGTGAAAAGAAATGTTTAGATTAACAAAAACTGAAAAATAATGTACATTTCAGTTATAAAAAATGTGGTTTTCATGGAAGAAGCAAGGGGTTAACAACCCTTGAAGCCTTGAAAGCTTATGCTAACAATTCCTACAGGTGTCCCAAGTTTTGTTGATCACTTGCAAGTTCTCTATTTGTATAAAAGCAGTGTTTAAACAGACTGTGTTACTACACTCCCTTAAAGTGGAACTTCACTCTCCCAATCAATATTGGTTGTTTTGAAACCTCATGCTGCTAGCGTCTGTAAAAATCTGTATATCATATTTACTTGTTTTAATCTTTTTTTTACATTTCTTCAGTTACTTTCTGGTTTCTTGCCTTGGCAAATGATGTCATACATCCCATGAATCTTCAGGAGGGGAGGAGGAGAGGAGGAGATGGCCACAGCCAGAAATGCTAAGGTGTGTTTTCAAAGTGATTTCTCAGCCAAATAAAGCATAAAGACATGGATGAATGGTGGAGTTTGCTTTGAATATTAAAATGTATTAAATATTGTTTTTGGTTTGTGGTGCTCAGATGCAGTGAAGATCTGCTTTAAAGTGATTGTAAAGTGTTGAATTTTTTTAAAATAACATATCATACTTACCTGAACTGTGCTGCTCGTTTTGCACAGAGTGGCCCCGAACCTCGTCTCCTGGGGTCCCCCGGCAGCTCTCGCAGCTCCTCCCCGCATCAGATAACCCCCTAGGAGAACGCTCTCCCAGGGGGGTTACCTTGCAAAAGGCGTTCCTGAGTCCAGCATTTGCGCCCATAGACACAAATTCCGGACTAGGCCGCGCCCCCCCCCCCCCCCCCCCCGTTGCCCGCGTCATTGGATTTGATTGACAGCAGTGGGAGCCAATGGCTGCGCTGCTATCAATCTATGCAATCAAGATCCGGATACCCATGGAGAGAGGGAGAGTGTGTCTCCGCCGAGTGAATGAAGGGGCTCAGGAAAGTAAAACGGGGGGCTGGGGGGCCGGTCACTGCCATAGGATGCATTAAGATGAAAAAACATGAGGGTTTACAACCCCTTTAAGACCAGCCATGTTTAAAACAGTTTTGCTGATGTCCGTTATCACCCATTTTGTTTGTATTGGCCTTAGAGCCATTATTGGCGACAATTCGAAACAACTTGGACATAAAGGGCATCAAAATAGGAGAGGAAGAATAGGAAGCTTTTGCTGACGATGTCCTGTTTTTCATCTCTGAACCTAGGATCACAATGCCAAATCTATTGAAGACCCTGAGTATGGCGACATCTCAAACTTTAAAATCAACATGAGTAAATCAGTAATTATGAACATCAATATAAATAGCCAGGTAGAAGAGAACTTGAAATCAGCATTTTAGTTCCCTTGGAAGAAGAGTTTACATTACCTAGGAATTAGACTATCCACGTCTCTAAGAAAAATTTATGTAATAAATTATATTCCTTTGCTGGATGAAATCAAGATTGACCCCTTTCTTGGATAGGGCATATTAATGGAATAAAGATGGTTATAGTCCCAAAGATTATAAGTTTCAGATGCTACCTATTCCATTACCGCAAACATTTTTTTAAATGCTAAAAACCATCATAATGAAATGTATATGGCAAAACAAAAAAACGAGAATCGCATCGGCGGTATTAGAAAAAGGGAAAAAAACAGGGGGGACTCGCCGTCCTGGATTTTGGAAAATATTATAAAGCAGTACTTACACGAGTGGTGGATTGGGTTTAGGAAGATAACGAAAAAAGATGGGTCAAAATAGAAAATGAAATGAGTTGTACACAATTAAGCAGAGTAATATGGAATCCACCTAGATATAGGGCACTGGGGGGGAATACACAGGAACTAACACATAATGTATTTAAAATATGGGATTTGATACACAAACAAAATAAATGCACACATAATTCACCTTTGATTTTTCTGAAAAATAATGATTATTTTGCACCAGGGAAAAATACAGTTGGGGGGAATTGGATTAAAAATGAGCAGGCACAGTTGAAAGACATTTTGATAAGAAGGGAATTAAACACATATCAGAATCTAAGATCAAAAACAGAGTTGATGCTTGTTGATGAATTGCGGTACCTCCAATTAAAACACTTTGTCGCGAAACTACCACACCCAATAAGGGATGTGGAAGACCTCAGACCCCTAGAGCTTTTATGTATGAAGCAGAAATCAAAAGGCAAAATAGCTCGGATTTATAAAATATTATCCAATGGAAGTGGTTGGGAGGCCCCACCATACATCAAAAAGTGGGAACACGAATTGGGATCACAAAGAGATATACATACTATAGATAAAATGATTAAATTAACACATAACTCTGCAGTAGATAATAAGACGGCAGAGATGAACTATAAGTGCCTGGCAAGGTGGTATGCGACCCTAGAAAAACGAAGTAAATACCAACCTAATAAATCTCCAGATTGCTGGAGAGGATGTAAGGTGGTGGGAACAATGGCACATTTATGGTGGGATTGTCGCATAATTAAACAATACTGGACTACAGTCCTGGCATTGATAGGAGAAATCACTGGAAGGGTGGTATTAGAAGACCCTTGGACATGTCTGTTCCACGGAACAGACGGTTTGATGAAACAATATAGAGAATCTTTGGTACCTATTCTACTAAATGTAGCAAAAAGGCTTATACCAAAAAAATGACAGGATCAAGATAGTCCAAGAATGCAAGATTGGTTATTCGGTATTGACGACACCTATAACCTGGAGAGATTAGATCTAAGTAGGGAAGAGGTAGAGAGTAGAGATAAATGGGAAAGTTGGAGAGAGTTTAAAAAGACGTGGAGGTAATGATCCAATAATAGAATAGGGCAAAAACAGAAATAAATGAAAATAACATACAAAGTTAATGGAAAGTGGTTTCTTGGGTGGGCGGGGCGAAGGGAGGGGGGATTTGGGGGAGGAACAATCGGCGAATATACTGTACTGTTTTGTATTTCGAAAATTAAATAAATAAAGAATTAAAAAAAGTAAATTGATACCCAACATGTTATGCTTCAAAATTGCGCCTGCTCGTGGAATGGCGTCAAACTTTTACCCTCAAAAATCTCCATAAGCGACGTTTAAAAAATTCTACAGGTTGCATGTTTTGCGTTACAGAGGAGATCTAGGGCCTAATTATTGCTCCCGCTCTACCGGTCGCGGCGATACATCACATGTGTGGTTTGACCACCGTTTTCATATGCGGGCGCTACTCATGTATGCGTTCGCTTCTGCACACAAGCTCGTCGGGACGGGAGGCTTTAAAAAAAAAAAATAATAATAATTTTCTCATTTATTTTACTTGATTTTATTTATTTTTACACTGTTTTTTTTTTTTTTTATTAATTAGGTCACTTTTATTCCTATTACAAGGAATGTAAACATCCCCTGTAATAGAAAAAAAAGCATGACAGGTCCTCTTAAATATGAGATCTGGGGTCAAAAAGTCCTCAGATCTCATATTTAGACTTAAATGGGGAAAAAAAAAAATGTAATTAAAAAAAATGACATTGAAAAATTTTTCCTTTAAGAGGTATAGGTGGAAGTGACGTTTTGACGTCGCTTCCGCCCTGCTATTGTATAGAGACGGGTGGGGGCCATCTTAGCCTCACTCGTCTCCATACCCAGCAGATGAAAGGACCCGATCGCCTCCGCCACTACTGAAGGCTCCGATAAGCGGCAGAGGGTGCAGGAGAGCAGCTGGAGGGGTGGGGCGAATCTGCCGCGGAGACCACCATTATTGTAAATACGACCGGCACCTGAAGAGATGGATATCTTGGTTGTGGCAGCAGCTGCTGCCGTTACAGAGATATCCTTCTTCAAAAAAGGGACGTACATCGTTGTGCGCTGGTCGTAAAGTGGTTAAGCAATATTTGGACAGTATTGTACTGTAGGAAGTAGTATATTGCTCTCAGAATGGTGAGAAAAAGACAATTAACAAAGGAAGACAGACTGACCGTTATAACCCTTAAATGTGTAGGTCTTTCCTTTAGAGAATTTGCAAAGAAAGCCAAGGGGTCAGTGAGTACAGTTTCCTACCCCATTAAAGGCTCTTGGAAACTTGAGTAAACTCTAATAAGAGGAGGTCTGGCAGACCCAGAATCACAACAGAATCAGAAGACAAGTTTCTGAGAGTCAATGGCTTGCTTGACAGGCAGCTCACAGGACAACAGCTTCAAGCACAGCTTAACACTGATTGAAGTAAGCAAGTCTCAGTTTTAATGTTGAAGAACTTTGAGCTTCAGGTTTGACAGGTTGAGTGGCTGTAAAAAAGCGATTGCTAAGATGGCAAAATAAGAAAAAGAGGTTTGTCTGGACATGAAGCACTGCCAGGAGACTACTGAAGACTGGAGGAAGGTCTTATGGACCAATGAATAAACATTTGAGATCTTTTGTTTATCACAGAGTTTTTCTATGCCATTGAGTAGGTGAAAGAATGGTTCCTTAGTGTGTAACACCAACTGTCAAACATGGAAGAGAAAGAGTGATGGTCTGGGGCTCTTTTGCTGGATCCAGAGTTGGCTTCTTGCACAGATTGAGTAGCACCCTGAACCAAAACTATTACCACAGCATTTTGCAGCACCATGCAATGCCCTCTGGAATGTGCCTAGTTGGTCAGGGGCTCATTCTACGGCAAGATAATGACCCAAAACATGCCTCCAGAAGAAACGTCTGTAGGGGAGACAGTGCTGGACTCCATGTACTGGTACATACATCTAAAGCCATCTTTTCATTTTCACAAGTCTATTCTTCTCATCACTGCAGATCCCTGACACTGGCATCTTGTATTTGGTAGCCGGCTGTGACATCCTGATGTCTCACAGCTGGCTTAACTCTGTGCTTGCGCTAGATTGGGTGGTGCATGGAGACTGCTCTGTAGCCACTTGGGATGTGTGACGTTATCTCAGAAGGCTGTAGGCAGGAGGGGCTGGGGGAGGGCCCATTCTGGGGAATCCGAGATTCCCTCCAGGCCTGAGAGATCATAATTTCTCCATTCTGCGACAGACTAACCATTTTCGAGCATTGCACTTTTTACTATTAGATGGCTGGCCCTCCATAGCGACATTAACCACTTTAAGACCAGCCTCGTTTTGGATTTTACCACTTTAAGACCAGCCTCGGTTTGGATTTTAGGTGTTTACATGTTTAAAACTGTTTTTTTTGCTAGAAAAAAACTTAGAACCCCCACACATTATATATATTTTTTTCTAACACCCTAGAGAATAAAATGGCGGTCATTGCAATACTTTTTTTCACACGTATTTGCGCAGCGGTCTTGCAAGCGCACTTTTTTGGAAAAAATTCACTTTTTGAATAAAAAAATAAGACAACAGTAATGTTAGTCCAATTTTTTTTTTTTTTTTTGTTTCATAAATTTTTATTGAACAAGTATGAACAGGTAATACAATGTCATGTCAATAGAAAAACGTGAGCATATTACATTTTATGATGTTTAGAGATGACTATCAGCACTCACAAAATATATTAACAATGAGTTATTAACATAATTCCAGGCCTATAGAATTTAAAGGTAAATAAATTCTTATACATAAAAGTGGTTCAGATATATTTTCTTATATGTTTTGGTGTGGTCGTACCACACTATACCATGGGAGTGTGGGGGGGGGGGGGGGGGGGGGGGGGGGGGGTGTGGGGGGGGGGTGGGGGGGGGAGTAGAGAGGGGGATGGGGAAAATAATAAAAAATAATAAAAAATAATAGATAGGTAGGGAGGGCGGGGGGGAGGAGATAAGGGAGTGTGCATTAACGTGAGACATTATTGTTTCATTATTATCACGGGTAGTCTTAAGAAGTTCCTTTCCAGTCGAAATATGTGTTTCTTAAGCGATAGTATCCTTATATTCTTGTGTGCTTTTAAACTCCAGCCAGTTGTACCATACAGATGTGAAAATGGTTATTTTCTCTTGGGAGATACTGATAAGTTCTTCTATTTTTTCTATACAATTTAGTCTCCTGAACCATTCTTTTTTGTAGGGACTATATTCGTGCGCCAGTGACAGGGGATACAGTGTCTTGCTGCGTTTATCATGATCATGGATAATGATTTCAGGTACCTTTGTTTGGGTAAAGAGTTGTGGTGTAACAAGTATTGCGCAGGGGAATACCCCAGGTTTTCTGAAGTGATTGATGTTATGGTGTCATGCACCACCCTCCAAAAATCCTGGATTGCGGAGCAGGACCACCATATATGTATCATCGAGCCTTCCCCATCACCGCACCTCCAACATCTATCAGATATCTGGGGGTAAAATTTATGTAGAAGCGTGGGGGTTCTATACCATCTTGTGATTATTTTAAAGCCGCACTCTTGAGTGGCTACATTTAAAGATCCTTTGTGTGCAAAAACGTGTATTTTTTCCCAGTCTTCTTCTGAGAAGTTTGTTTCAAGGTCTTTTTCCCACGCCTGGCACGACACACTGGAGAACTCCGCATTATCACCAAATAATGAATAGTATATGGATGATATAATATGTCTTTGTGGGGATTTTTTTGTGCACAGGGTTTCTAGTGTTGTAGGGAGTCTTGTCCAGTATTGGGCGGTCTCACTGTTTGTCAGGAAGTGTCGGATTTGCATGTAATTCCATTGCGATATCGTATTTGGGTCGATTTCCGTTTTAATTTCTTCTCTGGTTAAGAGATTACCTCTTTTAAAGAAATGTTTCACTTGTATGTCCTCATGAGGCCAGTCGTTGGTCAGGAAGTGTTGATCCTGACCAGGGGGAAAGTCAGGATTATCTCTGATCGGAGTGAGGGGGCTGAGCCAAGGGAAAGGACGAGTCTGTTTAAAGGTGTTTTGGAAGTTTTCTAAGGTAGGTCCTATTCTGGCTAGGAGGGCTGCTTGATGATATTTTTTTTTAAGCTTTTATTTTTTGGTAGATTTTTTGAGAAAATAAATCCCGAGCATGCTTTGCGGAAGGATGCAAAGAATGATGATGGGAGACGGATGGGAATAGTTTGCATAGTGTAGGTATGAGGTGATGTCACTCTCATCAAGGTGAGAATTGAGGAAGTGGGAGCAGGTACTGACAAAAAAAAGATGCATGCTGTCTCCCCTCACAGTGAAAAGAAAAGTTGCAACTCTTAAAGTGGTTGTAAACCCCATTCATGAAATTTGACCTAAGCACAGCTATCTGTAGTGTTTACTTATATCTCTCCAAAGCTCTAAGTGCGATTTCTCTCTGGCGCTCCGTTCCTCTGTTATCACCACGAGTCACTTCTGAGAAGTTTTGCGACACATGAGATAACAGTAGCTGAAAATTTGTGTCGGGGAGTGAGCTTAAGGGGGAGCTTGTCTATTCAGACTACAGCTGTGCATGTTTCTTCATTCCTCTGCCTATGTGGAGGGGGGGGGGGGTGTCCCTTTCCACCATTTATTTTCTAAAACAATCTGCACTTTCCAAAGAGTGGGAAGACAGCAGACAAACTGTAGGAGGATTTGTTTAACCTCTGTGTATCATCTGAGGCTATTCACTTCACTATTCACTTCACTGGGTATATGTGAGGGTTTACAACCAATTTAAAAAAGCCAGACCTCACATAGTCTATTTGCAAGAAACTCACTTTAACTATTTTACAAAAGCTTATCACGCTTCTAACCCAATTGCTAAAATAAAAGGAGTTTCCATTCTCCTTAGTAAACATACAACCTTTTTTATGTTACAAAAACATGCAGACCCAGATGGAAGATACATTTTCCTTAAAGGAACTTTAAATGACAAACATAATAATAGCTCACATTTCTTTTTGTCAGCACTTTACGGATGAACTCAAATGGTTTGCAAGCAGATGCATAATATTGGGGGGGGGTTCAATATCCCCCTTAACCCATCACAAGACATTAACAGAAAAGGAAAACATGCCTTGCATATAAAGTACTCAAAAAAAGTCATTGCTACAATTATTATTAATAGACACCCGGAGAAACAACCCACCCAACTGAGAAACAACCCACCCAACTGACAAAGACTATACCTATTACTCCAATCCACACAACAGATATACAAGAATTGACTATCTATTTATCACTCAAAGAGACCTTCCCAATCTAGAATGCATTATCTCTTTTTCAGATCATGCCCCCATTTCAATCACTTTCAACCCACCTAAACGCCCCCAAAAATTTAACTGGAGATTAAACTTATCTTTATTAACAGATCCCATCATCCAATCTGACATACAGAAATCCATTTCAAATTACCCACACCTCAATTATCTCACCCCTAACGATCTGGGAAGCGTACAAAATCGTCATAAGAGGTAAACTCATTAAATGGGGTGCCAATTGAAAAAAATTTAAATAGATAGAACATGAACTGGTAAATAATAGAAAAGCCCTCCAACAAATTTTTGACTTAAAGACAAAAAGATCCTTGTTTCTTAAGAAATCCATATGCTTTGAGCAAGGAGATACAGGAGCTAAATTCCTAGCTAGAGCTCTAAAATAGCAAGCAATATTTGCAGTATCCATAACACCAAAGGTAAACGAATACACAACTTAAATAAAATTGCAGAACTTTTCCATAAATATTACTCCAATCTTTATAATTTACCTCTTCAACATAAGCTTGCAAACACACATTGAGAACAAGTTATTAACAAGTTTTTAAACAACTGTAATATGCCCACTTTATCACATAAAGACACAGAACAACATGAAAAAAATTTTTTTGCGGAAGAATCATGTCAGCTATTAAATAATTAAAACCGGGCAAACGTCCAGGACCAGACTGTTTTACATTACTACAAGCTGTACACCCCCTCACTAACTAAATCATTATCAGAAGCATTTAACTCACTTAGAAAGAAGCCAAACCTATCCAACAATTTTCTATTAGCCCACATAACAGTAATTCCAAGACCTGACAAGGACCATACAGAATGTTCAAACTACAGGCCTACTGATTATTGCCTTGAAACTTCTTGCCAAAAGTGCAAATAGACTCCAATGCTGCTTACTGCGATGGGCAGTTATAGGTGGGGGCAGTGGCGCTTTTTTGTATCACTCCCCTGTGGGCTGGTCGGTAAGTAAGCTTGTTTTTTTCCTTGTATTTATCCTTGGCCCTGTTTATATCTTAAGTTGCCCTCCAATGCTGCTTACTGCGATGACCAGTTATAGGTGGGGGCAGTGGCGCTTTTTTTGTATCACTGTATATTGTTAAGGCAACGCAATGACACCTTTGCAGCCATTGAGCTATATACTGGGTGTTCAGTGTGCTCCTGCACCTTTAAGAAGGGGTGGCTCCCCTTCAGTCCATCTGCCCTCCACGTATCCATCAAAATGCATGTGCTTCCACTGTGGAGTCACTGAGTTAGTGATATGAACTACAGATACCAGGGTGCCTTGGCGAGGCTCTGTAGCTTACGCATGCAAATGCAAGCAGACTAAACCCCTGCTTTTAACGCATACTGTTAGACAGGTTGATTCAGTTGTATGCAGGCTGGTCGGTAAGTAAGCTTGTTTTTTTTCCTTGGAATAATCCTTGGCCCTGTTTATACTATACTATTTTCATGCCCGCCCCCTACAATATTCTTTAAAAAAACTACAAATATCCAACATTATTTTGTATGGGCAAACAAAAAAGCATGCATCCAATTCAGATTACTCACTTTACCTAAAGCTGTAGGTGGTATATGGCTACCCAACTTCAAAAAATATCATTATACAACACATCTGACAAGAATTTATAGATTGGTACTGCCATTTAGAGAACAAAGACTGGGTAAATCTTGACAATTCATGGTCTCATTTACAGATACAACACCTCCCATGGACGGATCTTTGAAATTACCCATTAACAAAAAAAAAAAAAAAAACTGGCTCTTATAACTAGAAAATGATTTACAAGATAAATATGATGAACAGTGGCAAAAAGTGTGTGTCTTTACCCACAGATGCTCATTAAGTACCCATATCAAAGAAACCTCCTTTAAAATTAGAACATAGATATTTGCCAGCACACCAAGGATCAGCACAGAGTGGTGTCCTCACATGCCTGAAGAAGGGGTTCTGGGTGACTCCAAAACGTTGCACCTTCTTGTGTTGTGATCATGCAATAAATTAAACCATTTGGACGCCACTTTGCGCTGATCCTTGGTGTGCTGGCAAATATCTACATTGTGACTTGAACCAGTATCCAGCTGGTTGTTGCTACAGCATCCAAACCTTTAGAGCTTATACCAGGAATGTGTGCGATGGGAATATGAAGTATTCCTTTAAAATTAGGACACAATAGTACATCATACCATTTAGAGTTAAAAAATGGTTTCCATCACCATCAGACACATGTTGGAGATGCCTTTTAGAAAGGGGTACGTTTTTACACATGTGGTGGTCATGCCCCCTCAATTCTGCACTATTGGCAACAAATTATAAAATGGATTCGCCATATTACCAACACCAAACTGAAACTTGATCCCGCATGGTGTCATCTACAAGTTAATTGCCTCTCATATAGAAGATACAAAAATTCACTCCCTAGATACCTACTAATTAACGCTGCAAAACCATTAATACCACTATACTGGAAATCAACACAAATTCCAACCAAAGAATCAAAGAATTTTATTTTATTTTAAATTTATTTATAACATGGAAGAAACAGCAGCAATGAAAAAAAAGAGTCTAATACAGGCATACCCCACTTTTAAGTACACAATGGGGTTTATTTACTAAAGCTGGAAAGTGCAAAATCAGGCTCACTTCTGCATAGAAACCAATGAGCTTCTAATCCCAGCTTGTTCAATAAAGCTTTGGTAATAAAACCTGGAAGTTCATTGGTTTCTATGCAGAAGTGAGCCTGATTTTGCACTTTCCAACTTTAGTAAATAAGCCCCATTGTGTACTTAAAAGTGGGGTATGCCTGTACCCATTTTCACAAGATATGGAGACCATGGTATCTCTTTACTCTCACTGTGATTTGAATCTCTAAATATCAGTTAATTCTAGGAACAGAATATTTCAAGAAAAGTTCTCTCATGCCGTGTACACACGATCGGACTTTGTGACGGGAAATGTTGGATGTGAGCTTGTTGGCTGAAAGTCCGACCGTGTGTATGCTCCATCGAACATTTGTTGTCGGACTTTCCACCAACAAATGTTGACTAGCAGGTTCTCAAATTTTCCGCCAACAAAACTTTGTTGTCGGACTTTCCGATCATGTGTACACAAGTACGTCGCACAACAGTTCACGCATGCTCGGCATCAAGCAGAAGGAGCCCAAAGGGTGTACGTTCCCACGTTCGTAATTGTTGGCCAACAATTGTGTCACCGTGTGCATGCAAGACAAGTTGGAGCCAACAACCATCGAACAGAATTCCACGGTTTTGTTATCAGAATGTCCGATCGTGTGTAAGGGGCATTACTGATCTATACAACCTCAATTTTTGCATTAAGAAAACTTCCCTTCCACTGCCTAAATTTCTAGATGTTTATACATAAAAAAAAAGCGCTAAAGTTCTAAAAATAGCGCCTGCAAAGCGCCTTCAAACAGCCGCTGCTGTCTCTCCAGTGTGAAAGCCCGAGGGCTTTCACACTGGAGCGGTGCGCTTGCAGGACGCTGAAAAATGTCCTGCAAGCCGCATCTTTGGAGCGCTGTAGGAGCGGTGTATTTACTGCTCCTAAAGCGCCCATTCCCATTGAAAACAATGGGGCAGCGCTCCAAACCCTTTTTTCGGCCGAAAAGCGCTGGTAAAACGACGGTAAAGACTTTACCACCAGCGCGCCCAGCGCCTCGGTGTGAAAGTAGCCTTACTGTGAAAAAGAAAGAAAGAATTGTGTTGATTTGATAAAGACAAATAAACTGTTCACTTTGTAAGGGAATTTCCCTCAGAGCTTAGTGAATGTGACCAAATTTCACCATGCAAAGAATACCCAATAATGTGCAAGGAAAATTTAAAAAGACAGCATTTTTCCTTGCACGTGATTTGATAAAGGAAGTCAGCAGCGCTTCACCACATTCACTAAGCTCTGGGAAAAGTTATTTTGCAAAGTGCAACTTTCCAAACAAAATAGTCTGTGTGCCTTTAGGAAATCCACCCTATTGAATGGTACTTCACTTTGTACATGATTGACTGCCACAGACTACTGTGCATAACTGCACTGCTTGTTTTCTACACTATATTGTCAAACGTATTGGGACATCTTTCCCTTTGGGGTGAATTAGAGTGGAGATTGCGAGCCAGGCCTTCACATCCAACGTCAGTGCCTGACCTCACAAATGCGCTTCTAGATGAATGGTCAAACAATGGTTGTTTTAAGCAATTTTGCTTGATAGATGACTGTTTGGTCTGAAACTTATAGTTGTGGCTGTGTTGCTTTTATGAGCTTATTATAAATGTCATTTGAAGGTGCTTTGTCCCAGAGTGCTGACTTCCCATTTATTCTTTAGATTTGGGGCCATGTCTGAGCATTAGACGGCTTTAACACCGAGCCACGGGGGGGCGTCGGCAGGAAAGCGGCGCTATTTTTAGTGTCAATTTACCGTTGTTTTGCCGGTGCTATTCGGCCACTAGCAGGGCGGTTTTATACCCCCCGCTAGCGGCCGAAAAAAGGGGTTAAATCTGCCCGCAAAATGCCGCCGGAGCAGCGTTTTACTGGTGGTATCGCAGCGCTGCCCCATTGATTTCAATGGGGAGCAGCGGTAGAGGAGCGGTGGAGGAGCGGTGAGTTCATCGCTCCTTCACCGCTCCAAAGAAGCTGCTGGCAGGACTGGCCTGCCAGCGCACTGCTCCAGTGTGAAAGCCCTCGGGCTAGACACCCTCCTAAATCTTGTGGACAGCCTTCCCAGAAGAGTTGAAGCTGTTATAGCTGCAAAGGGTCGGCCAACTCAATATTGAACCCTGAAGACTGAGACACCATTAAAGTCTATGTGTGTGTAAAGGCAGGTGTCCCAATACTTTTAACAATATAGTATATACCTACACATACTCAGCAGTGGAGTTAACCCTATGCTGCACTGCAGTTTGCACCCACCTTTATATGAACTGGTGATCATCTACTAGAAATCAGAAGATTGATTGTACATGTATGTGAAAAGATCTTGATTGCATATAGGGCAGTATAGTGTAAAGCCTCGTACACACGATCGGACTTCAAACAAACTTTTCCGTGGATTTCTGTCCAAAGGGCGTTGGCCATGAACTTGTTATGCATACACACAGCAGGGCTTTTTCATCCAACTTTCACTAAATCATGTGGTTTTTCAGCTCTTTACCGCCACCCTTTGGTCAACTTCTGTATTGTTGTCTGATCTTTTGCATTGGTTCTGAGCTTGCGTGTTTGTACTTTGGACTAAAGTCCTATGGACATGTGTACACACGATAGGATTTTGCACCATAGGACTTTTGTTGCCGGAAAGTTTGTCTGTTTGCACAGCCAACATTTGTCCGATAAAAACTGAAAAAGTTTGTCCGATGGAGCGTACACACGGTCGGATGTTGCCTTAAAACAGGTAATTTGCATGTTTGTTGTCAAAAAGTCAGATTGTGTGTATGGGCCTTTATTTGTTGAAACCTCATTCAAGCAGAATGGGTGTTTGTTCTCCTTAATGACTTTGCTGGTAAATGATTGCAGTACAAGTCACATATTGTGATGAAATGTTTTCCTCATAAATACATGGTTGCAATTTTTCCCAGTTCAAAAGGATAACATACAAGATGCACTAACTAAAAATGACAAGAGGGAAGTCTGCCAGACTTTGTAATGAATTGTTCCAAGGATCCATGTGTTCACTGAGTTTTAACTACTATAGTTGATAAAATTGAAATTGCCTTGGTGTGCTGATTAGTCTACATAGCTGCTAATTTGTTTTGTACAAAATGGGTGTCCAGTCTAACATGAATCCATGGGATGGAGGCATGTTATAAATGTGTATTCCCTCTTGGATACATGCCCCATGGTATCACTTATGCCCCGTACACACGATCGGACTATACAGCGGGATTGTCCGTCGGATTAGAGTCTGCCCGTGTGGGGGCTCCGGCTGACTTTTTCTTCCCAAATGAGGCTGTGCGAACGAACCAACTTTCTGCCAAAAAAAGTCCAATAGAGCAAAGTCCGACCGTGTGTACACAAAACTATCTGACTTTTGTACAAAGTACAAACACGCATGCTCAGAACCAATGCAAAAGATCAGACAACAATACAGAAGTTGACCAAAGGTGGCGCTGGAGTATTTGAACGTCCTCTTTTGAAGTGTCGTCAGTACGTTGAAACGTCACTACGTTCATGTTTGTTGCCTAAAAAGTCAGATCGTGTGTATGCAATACAAACTTGGGGCCAACGCCCTTTGTACAAAAATCCACGGGAAAGTTTGTACAAAGTCCGATGGTGTGTATGAGGCTTAAGTAAGAAGTTTTGACTCAAAATTGTCAGCCAGACTCAGCAGTCCTGCGGACAATACGGCCGTCTGTGTGCTAGTCCGCGGGACTTTTGAAATGAACGGACTTGCCGACACACGGAGTAAAGTCTGTTCATTTATAACGTGACTCCAGGTAGACGGGACTAGCGAAGGTAGTCAATGCCGCCGCCTCGATCGGAGACCCCCCCACCCCAAAGGATAAGGGTCTGATATGGATTTGGGGGGGGCCCTCACGCCGTTTTTTTGGCATAGGGATTCCCCTTTAAATCCATCCCAGGTGACGGGCTAGCAAGGTGTCAATCTCGCCGATCAAGGCGGCGACATTGACTTCCTTCGCTAGTCCCGTCTACCTGGAGTCACGTTCTAAATGAACGGACTTTACTCCCTGTAAAAGTCCAGTGGACCTCCGCCAAAACTCTGGCGGATTGTCCGCCGGAAAAGTCCGGGCATGTGTGGGCAGGTCCGCATGTTCAGAAAGTCTGGCGGACCTCCGCTGGAAAGTCTGGCGGATTGTCCGCCGGCCTAAGTCCGATCGGACTTTTTGACAACCAACATGCAAATTAGCTGTTTTGGACCAACATCCGACCGTGTGTACGCTCCATCGGACCAACTTTTTCCAGGTTTCATCTGACTTTTGTTGGCTGTGCGAACGGACCAACTTTCTGCCAACAAAAGTCCGATGGACCAAAGTCCGACCGTGTGTACACAAAACCAACGGACTTTTGTACAAACCAATGCAGAACCAATGCAAAAGATCAGACAACAATACAGAAGTTGACCAAAGGTGGCGGTAAAGAGCAGAAAAACCAAGTGATTTGGTGAAAGTTGGCTGAAAAAAGTCCTGCCGTGTGTATGAGGCTTTAGTCCGGCAGAAAAGTCCGATCGTGTGTACGTGGCATTACAGTTTAGTCTCATGGGAGAATTTTTAGACAGCTGTTTATGTTAATTATAATATAGGGGGAGTTGGTTTGTTATATTGGTAAGGAGTATTAATGTTTTTGATAATAAAGTATTTTGGTATTTGGGTGTGCATCTTCTTCTTTCTTTAGTGTTTTTTTTTTTTGGTATTCAAGGGAGTGCACCCCACTAATGTCAGTGGGGTTTCTTTTGCTTTTAAAATAAAAGCTGTGGCAAATTCAATTTTATTTATTGTTTGTAAAGTGTTTTTATATTGATCTGGTATGGTAGAAAAACCAAGAACCATAAAAGACAGAAAATAGGAGTCTTATTTACATGTTTTTTTTTTAATGGAAAACATGTTCACATAGATTAGCTTACACAATCGCCAACTTTTGTCTGATTTACAAATTATTTAAGTGAGATCTCATTTTAGGAAATGGTATGTAAAATTAAATCAACCAAATCATTTCAAAGGATGACATAAAAATACATACCGTATATACTCGAGTATAAGCCGTTTTTTAGCACAATTTTTGTGCTGAAAATGCCCCTCTCGGCTTATACTCGTCAAGCACTTTTCTGCAGTAGAGAATGACATTTTCTGACCTGACTTTGGAGCCCTGTATCTCGGGGCCACTTGGCGCTAGGAACCCAGTGGAACTATCACTACAACATATTGGGGTTTCTAGCACCAAGTGGCCCCGAGATACTGGGCCCCAAAGTCGGTTTGGAAAATGTAATTCTCTGCTGCAGAAAAGCGCTTGGCATTTTCCGAACCGACTTTGGGGTCCTGTATCTCGGGGCCACTTGGTGATAGGAATTGGATATGTTATAGTGCTGGTTCCACTCAGTTTGCACACCAAATTTGGGGTTCCTAGCACCAAGTGGCCCTGAGATACGGGGCCCCAAAATCGGTCAACAGTGTCCATCTGCAGCAATGTCATTTCGGGACCCTTCAGGTCCAGAGACCCCAAATTTTGGCTGCAGCTAGGAGGTATCTAGGAACCCTTAACTACCAAGTTCGGGGGACCTATGGCTGCAAATGGACACAGTGAAGCATGCAAATGGGCATTGTTGACCCTCTTTTGCACTTACAATAGCTGCACATTTCTCACCCTAGGCTTATACTCGAGTCAATACATTTTCCCAGTTTTTTGTGGTAAAATTAGGTGCCTCGGCTTATATTCCGGTCGGCCTATACTCGAGTATATACGGTAATCTGATTTGAATCAATTGCATGTCTGAAGTCGACTCTAAAATGATAAATATTTTTGCTGCAATATGGTTTGGTTGTAGAACATTAGATGATTATCCAGATTCAACAGCCAAACATTTAGGACTTAGTTATGTTTGCACTAATTTCCCCTAATTAAAGTTCTAATAAATACAATAATTTTTTTTTGTAATTTTCCGAATAGTATGGTTACACAACTCTGACTCATGTAAAAAAGAAAACACAAATAAAGCCCAATGTAATGAAAGTTGATCTTAGTGTGTAATTGTGTGATTACATAATATGTCTTTGGCCACAGATTATACACAGCTTTGGTGCAATAAACAGTGATAGCATACACTGCAACTGCTCCTCCTAAATATTATCTTAGCAGTCGGTCGTAGTTTATGCTTCCCTTTATCATGAAACCAGAAACTAAAATAGTCCTCTAACATTAAATCTTCAATTGACCCTGTCAGGCTATGAAAAAAATCCAGAAAAAAAATCTTCCTTCCAAAAATTAGCTTATATACATTTGCGTCCTACTTCTCTTCTGTTCCAATCCTTGAGCCTCCAGGCTCCATTCATCTCTTTGGCATTTGAGCTTCTAAAAGTCTCAGATGCCCATGTCCCCTGCCAAGCACTGTGATTTCTACCACGACTTCACTCTAAGTCCTGTAGTAACGTTAGAGTCAGAGGATAGAACCAGTACATGCAGCAGGGGACACACACATCCAACCATCCATCACTGAACTGTTGAATGACAATGAGACTGATGGATATTGTAACATTAGAATGGAGAGAATGGAGGACATGGGCCACCAGAGGTTAGTAAAAGAGTTCTTTTATTGAGGAGCTTTCATTCAGATTTTTCTGTAACCTGACAGGGTCATTTTAATAACACAGTATTAACTATTTAAAGCTCAACAAATATATTTTATAATGCTATATTTTATTTATGGTTCTCACTTTAAAGCAGAATGTCACCCTAAAGGGGAAGTTCCACTTGTTTGCAAGCGGGTACCTGGTTTTGACAGTTACCCACTCCCACTTCTGGCTCAGATCACTGCGTTTCGAAGATAACTCCTTCATCCAAGCCACCTCTGACTCTGATTAAGAAAGGGTTACCTTCGAAATGTGTTAACCATAAAGCATCTCACTGAGGTGCCCCTGCACTCTGGAGTAGTCTAGGACTACTGCACTATAAATGAGTAGCTTGATGAGCAGCACATGTTTGCGAGTATTATTCTTGTTGATCTTAAAGCGGTAGTAAACCCTGCTTGGTCCTATAATAAAGCTTACATGTAGGTAAAATGAATATCCCCTAAACATGCACTGTTTAGGAGATATACACCCTGGATGCAGCCAGGTACATCACTGGCGCATGCGATCTGAAGGTTCGTCATACCTTGCCCAACCTTAAGAGCTTCGTGCCGGAACCGCGTGCACGTGGGAGCGATGTCATCGCAGCTCTGGACAATCACAACCCGGAAGAAAGACCGGGAGAAGATGTCAGCCCTCTCAGCGGTGACAGCACAGCCCTAGAGGGCTTTGTTCCAAGGTGAGTATTTCATGATGTGCTAGTGAGTAATCCATACAAGCATATTATTCCATTGCCTTGCAGGTTTTTTTTTTTTTTTTTTACAACAGCCGTGGTTTACCATCGCTTTAAGTAAATCTGTTTACTGGCCTGTGTATAACATAATACAATTATATAACATGCATAAATACACATACTTTGTTTCATGCAGTTCGATATTGCAGCAATTGCATACTTTGTAATAAAAATTTAAAAAAATATATTATGTATAAAAAAGCAAGTCTCTTTCAACTCCTGTCTGCTCTTTTTTAGCACTATACAGTAAAGATCACTGCAAAATAATATAATTGTGTTGCCCCACACCAGTGCTCTCATGGGTGACTCTTCTGAGTTACATGACCTTTGACCTGCATGTTGTATCCCTGACAGGTAAATTAGCAGAGGCACCCAGGCTGGATGCCAGGCGGTCTATCACAATATTAATACCCTTTTCTCTTTGAAATAATTATTTGCTGGTGGATGGTGCCAAGTCAGCAGGTCACCATACTATCTGTACAGATTAGGTCTAAGGAGGTATGTTGATGCATAAAGTGGCATGTGAAACAGAACAGTCAATGTTTCTGGGACTCCTGACAGGGATTCAAACCCTTGGGTTCAAAACTCAACTCGATCTGAAATGGCTTTAGAGGGTAACTATCTCTATTCCTTCCTAGGGAGAAACCATCTTGTATGTGTCCTAACAGTGGAAGCCCTCTCTTTAGGACTAAATAAAGATCAATTCTGATAGAAGCAAAGACATGTGAGATTTATGCCCCGTACAAACGGTCGGATTTTCCGACAGATAATGTCCTATCGGACCATGTTGTCGGAAATTCCGACCATGTGTGGGCTCCATTGGACTTTTCCTGCTCTCAAATTTTCCGACAACAAAGTCCTATCGGACTTTTTCCAATCGTGTGTAGCGAATTCCGACGGACAAAGTGCCACGCATGCTCAGATCACATTACAAGACCAAAGCTATTGGCTACTAGCCTCTACGTAGTCCCGTAGTACGCAACGTACGTCACCACGTTCAGGATGATCAGATTTTCCGACAACTTTGTCCGACCGTGTGTATGCAGCACCAGTGTCGGACAAAATCCGTCGGAAAAAATCCAACGGATTTTGTGGTCGGAATTTCCGACCGTGTGTACGGGGCATAAGGCTTTGGGGTGTTCTGGGAATTAAGTAAAGTATAACCGCACTAAAAGTATGGTTACCATTTAGGCCTCACATTTCAACAAATACGTTGGTGCTCTAGATCAATGGTCATCAACCCTGTCCTCAGGTCCCACTAACAGGCCAGGATTTATGCATTACCTTGGGGCGATGCAGACTAGAATACTGCAATCACTGAGCAGCAAATTATATCACCAGTGATGTATTTCAGTTATCTCACAAACCTGGCCTGTTAGTGGGCCCTGAGAACAGGGTTGATGACCACTGCTCTAGATGACATTTTCAAACACTCATGTAAGCACTCATGTAACATTTTGTTGCAATGCAAATTTTTGTGTGTACAAATATGACAAATGTGATCTTATTTATGCCTTGCAATGTGATGTAACTTTGAAAGAAAAGAAGGCTTTCCTAAACATCTACTTTGTCACATAGCCAATCAGATATGTGAATTAAGTGGTTCCAAGCACAATAACCTCCTCCACTTGAGTTGCAAGAGAAAAGCACAGAATGCAAACATTCTCAATTGGATTTTAAATAAATTTGATGATCCCATCTCAAACCACAAGTCTTGAACAGTGAACACAAATAATCTAGGAGTTGACACAGAACTTAAGGTAATATATGATAAATTATTTCTTTAGGCCTTTATATCCTTGTACATTAGCACCTCTCCAATAGCCAGAGTGGTGAGTCAAATTATTTTTAAGATACATTAACACTGTATAATTATATATAGCATCTAAAATTAATTCAAGGCTGTTTATTGTGCAGTACTTAAATTCAGAGAGCCAATTTTAAAAGCAATTAATCAAATATGTCTAGAATCCATATTTATGTAAAATAATTCATATCACTGCCTTGTGCAGTGAAAAATATAATCAAAGTTGATGAAATGTATATACAGTATGTGAAGCTTTAACAGTAAGTGCTAAATTATTAACATTTGGGGATACATTTATACCATTTTGCTAATCTATGTAAAGTAGCTGATTAACATTTCACAAACCCTCAATAATACCAGCCAAACCCACTGATGTAACCCCTAGACATCTAAACCTTCATGAATTTCCAGAAGGCAGCCTTATTGCTTGGCTATAACAAGCTCACTTAGAGCAAGATAACTCAGAGTCTTCCAGAGTCTCTCTTACTTGTTCCCACATAATAAAATATACCTTTCACAAACCATGCATTCTAATTTATTACAAGGTTTGGGAAGGTAAAGGGAACAAGACCATGACTACCGGGCATGTAGCCTGAGTGAAGCCAAGTTCACAATTCCCAAACAATATTTAACATGTAATTTGTTCAAAGGAAATCTCCATTTAGGCATCATTAGTCTCATCCTTAAAAATGTTATAGTGTACCAACGGGCATAACATGTATAGTATTTAAAAAAACTTCATCTTATAATATAACATACTGTATATAGTTTCTGTGTCATGGTCAGGGGTCAGGCACAGACAAGTAGCTATAGCAGTAAAGAGGCGTTTATCAACCAGCTGGTTAAGTATACAAGCAGGTTACCCTGGTGGATAACTCAGGCTCATCTGAGGGGCAGGGTCTAAGCGCTAACCTGCATTCACCATAGCTTCTGATGGTGAAGATGGGTTTTGCTGTGTATTCATACCAAGTCATAGACACGTACCTTGGAGGTGAGCCTGACGTGCAGAGGGAGACCTCTCGTGCGGCTCTGGTTCCGGGATCACTGGAGTGGGGACAGTGACCCTCGGAGCATAGTGGGGTATGAGAGCCTGCAGGGTTCACTTGGCTGAGGATGGTGTCCGCTTGGCAGCAACAGGAACGGGCTCGGAGCAGCAGGCCGATTAGCACAAATGCAGGTCTGTAGGCAGGTGCGGCAGCAGGCAGGTGGGCACAAGCGCAGGGCAGCAGGCAGAAGCAGGGTCAGTCGAGCCAGGTCACAACAGCGGATCAATTAGACAGGAACGGCAGGCAGAGAATGGTCAAGTCCAGGCAGGTTCCGCAACAGATGATCAGACAAGCAGGTACACAGAGCAGGTCAAGGCAAGCCAAAGGGGTCAGGATAGGAGACAGAAGCAAGGTCAGGAGAGCCGGGTCAAATACGGGAACAGATGCAGGTTCAGGATCAGGTTTCAGGATGAGCTGCAGATCAGACAGCAAGAGTGCATTCTGAAGAGGCCCCTTTTAAGGATCATTGGGCGCCAAAGCCGAGTCACTGTGCGCACGTGCACGTGTGCGCATTGGTGCAAATGTGCGCGCGCGTGTTCACATTGGCGCGGGAGTGCGCGCGCGTGTGCGCATTAGTGCGGGAGTGTGCGCATTTAATTTAATTTATGATCTTGGCAAAATTCAATTTGATACCCCTGTTATTCACATTCAGAAATGTCATGTATGCAAGCAGGTCCTGCTCACTACCATCCCATAGGAGGAGGACGTCGTCGATGTATCGTGCCCACAAGACCACTTCTAGTCTCCTGGGAGCATCGACGATGTTCTCCTCCCACTTGGCCATGAACAAATTTGCTAGGCTGGGGGCATATTTTGCCCCCATAGCCACGCCCCTGTCCTGGCGGTAGAACTGATGGTTGAACCAAAAGTAATTATGGCCCGCTGCATATTTGAGCAGTTCCATAATAAAGTCAATCTGTAACATAGTCAGACCTGATCCCCTTGTCAGGTATAGTCTTACTGCCTCCAAACCTAGCTGATGGGGGATGATGGTATACAATGAAGTCACATCCGCAGTGACTAATATGAGGCCCTGTTTTGGAGTAATACCTGATAACGTGTTAATAACTTGTTTCGTATCTTTGATATACGATGGGATGGTCTGAACAAGAGGCTGCAAATAATAATCAATGTACTTGCCCACCCGAGACATCACAGAGTCTATGCCACTCACAATAGGACGTCGCGGGGGAAAGGTAACATTTTTATGAAGCATGGGCAAATAATAAATGACTGGAGTACGGGGAGCACTAGGTATCAGGAAGAAACTCTCCTTTTTGTTGAGAATACCATTCAAATACCCCCGTTCAACAATTTTTTCCAACTCTTTTTTGTATTTAGCGACGGGATCCCTATCAAGGACCGTATACGTTTCGCTGTCTTCCACGATGCGATTCATTTTTTTCAAATAATCGCATCGATCCAATACAGCGACCCCCCCTCCCTTATCGGCAGGTCTAATGACCAACTTGTTGTCACAAAGGGCATTAAGACCTATTTCAAGATCTTTCTGCATCGTGATCTTTTTAACTTTGATCAAGTCCAGGTCCCGTAAAACAACATCACGGAAGACTCGGATGTTGGATGAAAGAGACCCTGGAGGGTTAAATAAAGAAGCATTAGAAAGGTTGGAATGCTGATATTCAGACCTAGAGGCTTCTTTTTCCCTAATTGGATTAGTGAGCATGGAACGTTTAACATTTAATTTCCGGACATACTTGTGTATGTCCATGTATGTCTGGAACTTACTAAGGCTCCTAGGAGGGGCGAATTTTAGGCCTTTATCTAACAATCTTTTCTCAGGGTCTGTCAGTTCCTGCTTACTCAGATTGAAGATGCCAGTGCCTATGATCTTTTTCTTTTTTGCTGACTGGATACGCCTCCCCCCTCGGACTCCTCTCTTCGTTCTACAGGCCTTTTGATACCTCTGTTGTCCTTGTGAAAACCCCAGCCTTGGTTTGCCCCACTACCCGAAGGACCTGTGTATTGAGTAGGTCTGGAGTTATCGCGTCCCTGATACAAGTTGTTATTTTGTGAGGGCACATCTTGGTATCTCCTGTAGCCTCCAGGGCCCCGTTCCCCGTCCCCCTGTCTATAGCCCCCTGGGGCATCAAGATCTGAGACTGGGAAGAAACGGTTCTGGGTTGGCAGCTCAAAATCTCGGTTCCTGTCATTCTAATAGACGGAATTTGCCTGATCATACCCATATGAGTGATCAGAGGGACCTTGTCTTGGTGGATAATTAGTCCACGCTCTAGAGTACGGTTCATATTGAAAAGGGCCCCTAGGTTCCCTATTGTCTCTCCTGAACCCATTACCAAAACCCCTAGACGGGGTACTAGGACGTGGGTAGGGATCATTTGGGACCTGATTCCCAACCCTAGGTTTGTTCTTATTTTTGGGTTTATTTTGTGGTGTTCCCCTCCTAGGGGAGGAGTTAATATCCCTTGAGGGTTGCAAAGGTTCAGGATAAACGCCTGGAAAGCCCATAATGGCATTTTGAGGAACAGTATCCATTCTCCCCCTCATTCTCAATAGCGAGTTTCCTCTGCCATGAGAAAACTAAGCCTGATTGGTAGTCTTCCTTGTCTCTACCATATTTTTTCTTTTTTTTGGCTTTTTGATCTTTCTCCTCCTTTTCCAACACTTTAAGCAAATTTTTAGAACACTCTTTGTATTCCTCACTACCGGTAGCGGGGACTAATTTTTCTTTGATGGTTTTAATCTCTTCATCGAGGCGGACCGTTTTTCTTAACTGGGGTGGAAGGCACCCTGGGGTGCCGCCTGAGGTCCTCAGGAGTGTAGTGGCATCCTGGTAGAGAAAAGCTGTTACATGAGACTGAACTCCCAATCCCCAGCTGAGGACGCTTGATCAGCCTGTGAATGTACTCAGAAAAGTGAAAGCAGTGTGTACTGTGTTCTCTGCCTCTCTGTCCTCTATAGTGCAGTACCTATCTGTGAGTGAAGATACTGTATGCTACTTTTTAAAAGGCTGTATATACAGTTAGGTCCATATATATTTGGACACAATTTTAGTTTTTTACCAAAACATATTCAAGCTATAGTTATATAATGGATATTGGCTGAAGGTGCACACTCTCAGATTTAATTTGAGGGTATGTACATCCAAATCGGAAGAAGGATTTAGGAATTACAGCTCTTAAGAATAGCCATCCCCCCTTTTTCAAGTCCAGGTGTGGGCTACTTCTTCGTTATTTCTTCATCAATTAAGCAGGTAAAAGGTCTGGAGTTGATTCTAATGCCCCATACACACGGTCGGAAATTCCGACCACAAAATCCGTCGGACTTTTTCCGACGGATTTTGGCCGACACTGGTGTTGCATACACACGGTCGGACAAAGTTGTCGGAAAATCCTATCATTCTGAACGTGGTGACGTTTGTTGCGTACGACGGAAATACATAGAGCATGGGTCTTCAAACTACGGCCCTCCAGTTGTTCAGGAACTACATTTCCCATCATGCCTAGTCATGTCTGTGAATGTCAGAGTTTTGCAATGCCTCATGGGATTTGTAGTTCTGCAACAGCTGGAGGGCCGTAGTTTGAGGATCCCTGACGTAGAGGCTAGTAGCCAATAGCTTTGGTCTTGTAATTTGATCTGAGCATGCGTGGGACTTTATCAGTCGGAATTCGCTACACACGATCGAAAAAGATCGGACTTTGTTGTCGGAAAATTTGAGAGCATGATCTCTAATTTTTTCCGACGGAAAAAGTCCGATGGCCCCATTGTCCGATAGGACATTTTCTGTCGGAAATTTTTATTAACCTTTTTATCAATTTTTTTTTTCAGGGTGGCCCTCCACTTTAATGCGTTCAAAAGAGCTGTGCATGCAAGTGAAACATGCCATTGTAAGGCTTCAAAAGCAAAATAAATCCATCAGAGAGATAGCAGTAACATTAGGAGTGGCCAAATCAACAGTTTTGTACATTCTGAGGTAAGAAGAACACACTCGTGAGCTCACCAACATAAAAATGCCTGGACGTCCACGGATTGTGTGTGTATTTATGTATGTGTGTATGTTTGGTACTTTTAACTATGACCCCTATTCCTGTACTATCAGAGCTGCTTTTTAAGGGGTTGTTCATACAAGCAGCAAGGACTGCCAATCATCTGAAAAGCAATCCATGCTGAGCAATCCATGTTTAGAGGCATTTGACAGGCGGTGGAGAGGCAATATGTTGCCTCCTAACCACCTGTTTTAACAACCTACTGTAAATGTAGCATCATCACACAGCAACCACGCGCAATGCACACAGTTGCATGGTGGTTGCAGCACAGCCCCGTTCACCTGGAGGTGAAAGGCCTTAGACTGGGGGTGTCTCGAGACTGAAATTACTTTTTGAGTGAAAAAAGGTTGAGAAATAGAAATGTAAAAGAGCTAAACATACAGTGGGATTAATCAGGATCATCTGTCGCTAGTCAAATATCCATATAAGTGTAGTAAGAAGCATTTGAAAGCACCACCATACCCGTCCAGAAAAAAATAAACCATATTGCTCACTCATGTAAAACATACTGTATAACATTTATTAAATTATTTGGTTGAACACAATGGATACGTGTCTTTTTTCAATTAACTACACTATGTAAATAGGCATCCTCCAAATGTTTTTAGACTGAACTGCTTTTTTTTCTTTCTTGTAGACTTTATTGTTTCAGCTCTTTTGGATTAATAGGCGAGTGGGTTACTGGAATTATACATTTACTAGAACTTGTTAAAATCATAAAAAAATATATTTTCACTGTGTTATTGAATTCTGCCTACTGCCAGTATCAAACTATTTTCCTGGACTTCACATGAATATTTTAATGAACAACTAAAGCATACTACTTTTTCAGTTTTTTTTTTTATTACAGGATAACTACAGTCATTTCCAGAGAAAGTCTCCACAAAGAAGACAGTTAATGAAGCTATCAACTGTTCCAAAATAAGGGACTTCCCCCAACAGAGTCATTTCATGTTTCATATAATATAGAATGCTCAGAAAAGATAACAGATTTGTTAAGCATTAAACCCAGCGCTGTCTAAACAATGTGATTCCTTATACACGGGTAATGCAACACTTGAAACCTCAAATCGTATACCTACTTAAAGTATAACTAAAGGCCAAATTTTTTTTTTTTTTTTTCGTTTTGGATAGAAGGGAGAGGGATTAGAACACCTACAGTTTGTATTGCTGTCTGTGTCCCCATTAGAAAGATTAACCCTCTCTATTTGTCCTGTTTACCATTATCATTGAAAGAGAAAGTAAAAAAAAATCACACATTTTGTGTTGTCCCCAGAAAAGTCATAGAAGGGACATTTTCCAATAGGGACACTAGTTCTGGTGACCTGGGATTCCCCAAGAAATTTCCTTAACCACTTGCCGACCACTGCAGACAGATGTACATCGGCAGAATGGCCCAGGCAGGCAAATGGACATACCTGTACGTCCCTTTGAATTTGCCGCCTATCTGGTGTGCCGCGTGCCGTGGGAGTGTGCCCGCGGGTCCCGCAAACTCGATGTTCGCCGGCAGTCCGCGATTGCTAGGAGAGGCAGAACAGGGAGATGCCTATGTAAACAAGGCATTCCCCTGTTCTGCCTAGCAACATGACAGAGATCCACTGCTCCCTGTCATTGGGAGCAGTGATCTCTGTCATGTTGTAATGAGCCCATCCCCCCTACAGTTAGAACACCCCCCTAGGACACACTTAACCCCTTGATTGCCCCCTAGTGTTTAACTCTTTCCCTGCCAGTGTCATTTATACAGTAATCAGTGGCCATTTGTAGCTCTGATCGCTGTATAAATGACAATGGTCCCAAAATAGTGTTAAAAGTGTCCGATGTGTCCTCCATAATGTTGTAGTCCCAATAAAAATCGCAGATCACCACCATTACTAGTAAAAAAAAAAAAAAATAATAAAAATGTCATAAATCTTTCCCCTATTTTGTAGATGCTATAACTTTTGCACAAATCAATCAATATACACTTATTGCGATTTTTGTTTTACCAAAAATATGTACAAGAATACATATCGGACTAAACTGTGGAAGAAATTCGTTTTCTTATATATTTTTGGGGGATATTTATTATAGCAAAAAGTTAAAAATATTGCTTTTTTTTCCAAAATGTGCAGCCTTTTTATGTTTATAGCGCAAAAAATAAAAACTACAGAGGTGAGCAAATGGTACCAAAAGAAATCTCTATTTGTGGGGAAAAAAGGATGCAAATTTTAGTTTGGGTACAGCGTCGCGCGACAGCGAAATTGTCAGCTAAAGCGATGCAGTGCTGAATCGCAAAAAATGGGGCTGAAGTGGTTAATTTGCAGGGGTTTATTCTTACTTCCTGTTTGGCTATTGGACAGGAAGTGAAGGGAAATCTCTGCAAAGGGACAGAGATGGTGAAAAAAATCTGACAGGGGTTATAGCCCTCTCTTGCTCTATACAAAATGAAAATAAACGTTTTGCCCTACTTTAATTAAACTAAAAGCTAGGAGAAAATAAAATAATACAGTGCACAGTGCTTCAATTTTTCTACATTTTGTTATGTTACAGCTTTATTCCAAAAAGGATTAAATTCATTATGTTCCTCAAAATTCGACAAACAATACCCCATAATGATAATGTAAAAGAAGTTTGTTTGAAATCTTTGCAAATATAATAAAAATAAAAAATGAAAACAAATCACATGTACATAAGCACAACCTTTTCTCAATACTTTGTTGAAGCATGTTTGGCACCAATTACAGCCTCAAGTCTTTTTGCGTATGATGCTACAAGCTTGACACACCTATTTTTTGGGCAGTTTATTCGATTCTTATTTGCAGGACCACTCAGGCTCCATCAGGTTGGATGTGGAGTATTGGTACACAGCCATGTTCGGATCTCTCCAGAAATATTCAATCGGGTTCAAGTCTGGGCACTGGCTGGGCCACTCAAGGACATTCACAGAGTTGTCCCATAGCCACTCCTTTGTTATCTTGGCTGTGTGCTTAGGGTCATTGTCCTGTTGGAAGATGAACCTTCGCCCCAGTCTGAGGTCCAGAGCACTCTGGAGCAGGTTTTCATCAAGGATGTCTCTGTACTTTGCTTCATTCATCTTTCCCTTGATCCTGACTAGTCTCCCAATACCTGTCACGGAAAAAACATTCCCACAGCATGATGCTGCCACCACCATGCTTTACTGTAGGGATGGTAGTGACCAGGGGATGAGCAGTGCCTGGTTTACTCCAGACCTAATGCTCTCCATTCAGGCCAAAGAGTTCAAACTTTATTTGATCAGACCAGAGAATTTTGTTTCTCATGGTCTGAGAGTCCTTCAGGAGCCTTTTAGCAAACTCCAGGTGGGCTGTCGTGTGCATTTTACTGAGGAGTGGCCACTATACCATACAGGCCTGATTTGTGGAGCATTACAGAGATGTTGTTCCTCTGGTAGGTTCTCCACTCTCCACAGAAAAATGCTGGGGCTCTGTCAGAGTGACCATTGGGTTCTTGGCCACCTCCCTGACTAAGACCCTTCTCCCCGCTCAGTTTGGCCGAGCGGCCCGCTGTAGGAAGAGTCCTGGTGGTTCCAAACTTCTTCCATTTGTGGACGATGGAGGCTACTGTGCTCATTGGGACCTTCAATGCTTCAGAAATTTTTCTGTACCCTTTCCCAGATCTGTGCCTTCATACAATCATGTTTCGGAGGTCAACAGACAGTTCCTGGAAGAAAAAAGACACTCACTGGAGATGATGTGGTTGCTGCTCACCCCTAGGGTATAAAAAGAAAGAAAAAGGTCCCCCCAGGAGGAATTGGTGGGGTTTTTTGGCAGCGTTTGGAAAAAAGTTCTCTGGGATACAACGTGATATTCTAAATATAAATCTTTATTAGGTTAAAAATGTCGCATATGTGACATAATGGATAAAAAGAGAGAGACATGGGTCCCAAAATGAAAAATGGTAAAACAATACAGAAATTTAAAATTACACTAATAGACAAAACACTTTTACAGCAATATATTTTACACGGCCAGATATTTGAGGTAAAAGTGGATCTGACGCGTTTCGACCCGTTTTTGATGAGGGTCTTCCTCAGAGGTAGTTTGTCCAAATGTGTAGATTTCTGGTGGATTACTCCATGTATATTAGGGGGTTCTTTCTGAGTGGGTGTTCCTGTGTCCCCGGCAGCGCCCGCACCGACGCCCTCCAGTGGGCGTGCGGCAGGCCAGACAGATGCAGTCCGGCAGCGCGACTTGCGAGGGGTCACGTCCAGTGATTTGGTCTCCCACGAATCTGTACGTGGCCCGGAAGGTGGGGATGATGGAAGGGGGGGAAGGGGGAAGAAGGGATGGATAGGATCCCCCTATTTTGCGCACCTAGTAGGATTAGTAGGTCTTGTTTGGACAGCGGTGTATGTCTATTAGACCGTATTTTGCAGGCTACACTGCGCTGTATGCATTGTAAAGTCCGGGAGGCAGGGTGTGCAATTATCCCTGTATGTCGTGGCTCATGGATCCTCACATGGAGATGCCCGGGCTGCCAAGCAGGGAACCACCCCCCCCCGCCGGCGGCGCCCCGGAACGCCACCGGACCCCCCGACCACCGCGCATGTGCGCGGCAACGCGCGTGTGAGGCGGGACGTCACGCTGGCGCGATGACGACGCAGCAGGCGCGACCCCGGAAGGACCCCCCGGACGCCGGGGAGGCCACCCCAGACGGCGCCCGGCGCCGCCATGGCCTCCACGACTGACCGGGGCAAGACAGGCACGGGACCAACTGATGGGAGGGGATGCCCTCGGGGGGGTCCGGTGGCGTTCCGGGGCGCCGCCGGCGGGGGGGGTGGTTCCCTGCTTGGCAGCCCGGGCATCTCCATGTGAGGATCCATGCATCTCCATGTGAGGATCCATGAGCCACGACATACAGGGATAATTGCACACCCTGCCTCCCGGACTTTACAACGCATACAGCGCAGTGTAGCCTGCAAAATACGGGCTAATAGACATACACCGCTGTCCAAACAAGACCTACTAATCCTACTAGGTGCGCAAAATAGGGGGATCCTATCCATCCCTTCTTCCCCCTTCCTCCCCTTCCATCATCCCCACCTGCCGGCCCACGTACAGATTCGTGGGAGACCAAATCACTGGACGTGACCCCTCGCAAGTCGCGCTGAACACCCGCTCAGAAAGAACCCCCTCATATACATGGAGTAATCCAGCAGAAATCTACACATTTGGACAAATTACCTCTGAGGAAGACCCTCATCAAAAATGGGTCGAAACGCGTCAGGTCCACTTTTACCTCAAATATCTGGCCGTGTAAAATATATTGCTGTAAAAGTGTTTTGTCTATTAGTGTAATTTAAAATTTCTGTATTGTTTTACCATTTTTCATTTTGGGACCCATGTCTCTCTCTTTTTATCCATTATGTCACATATGCGACATTTTTAACCTAATAAAGATTTATATTTAGAATATCACGTTGTATCCCAGAGAACTTTTTTCCAAACGCTGCCAAAAAACCCCACCAATTCCTCCTGGGGGGACCTTTTTCTTTCTTAACAGACAGTTCCTTGGACTTCATGGCTTGTTTTGTGCTCTGACATGCACTGTTAACTGTGAGACCTTAACCACTTCCCACCCGGCCACTGCACATAAACGGTCGGGCTATCACTCCTTCTGAGTGGATGTTCAGGAACGTCCCTTAGAAGGAGCCGGATCGCGCACGCGTTCCCGTGCAGCGGCGCGATCCCACGCCGCTGCGAGATCCCGATGCGCTCGTGTCACCCGGACATGGCACATCTTAGATCGGCAGGAGGGCTCCGTGATTGGCCCTCCTGATCACATGACGGCTGTGTCCAATCACGGCCGTCATGAGATGTAAACAAACAGCCGGTTGCTAGGCGATCAGCTCTCCTCTCCTCACACGGAAGTGATCACTGAGGAGAGGAGAGCGGATCTCTGCAGCCGGCTGGTGATCAGTGAGTATTAGCTGTTTTTTACAGCTTTTTGCTCACTGATCACCAGTGTAGTGTAAACACACATGTCACTAGAAATGTAAAACACACAGTAAACACACATGTCCCCCAAACACATGTCCCCAAAACACATGTCCCCACATAGTAATGATCCCTCAAAACACATGTCCCCCACATATATAACAGTAAAATCACATGTCCCAATGATCATTTGCACACATATGTCCGTGATCACCTGCGCACATCTGTACATGATCATTTGTGTACATCTGTCCGTGATCACACAAACCAATTATTATACACATAATGGGATTTTTTTTACCAAAAACATGTAGCAGAATACATTTTGGCTTAAATTTATGAAAAAAATAGATTTTATTGGTTTTCTTTTAAAATAGAATAAAGAAAATATTGTTTTTTTTCCAAAGTCCCGCAATTTTTTCGCTTATATCGCAAAAAAAAAATGGAGTCGTGAATAAATACCACCAAAAAAAAGCTCTATTTGTGCGAACAAAATTATAAAAATTTAATTTGGGTACAGCGTAGCATGACCGCGCAATTGTCAGTGAAAGTGCAAGAGCGCTGAAAGCTGAAAATTGGTCTGGGAAGGAAGGGGGCAAAAGTGCCCAGTATTGATGTGGTTAAATAGACAGGTGTGTGCCTCTCCAAATCATGTCCAATCAACTGAATTTACCACAGGTGGACTCCAATCAAGTTGTAGAAATATCTCAAGGGTGATCAGTGGAAACAGGATGCAACTGAACTAAATGTTGAGTGTCATTGCAAAGGCTGCGAATACTTATGTACATGTGATTTTATTTTTTGTTTTTTATTTTTAATAAATAAAGATTTCAAACAAACTTCTTTCAAGTTGTCATTAGGGTTATTGTTTGCAGGATTTTGAGGAAAATAATGAATGTAATCTATTGTGGAAAAACTGAAGCGCTGTGAATACTTTCCAGATGCACTAAAAGTAAAGTTCATAAATTAAAGAGCTAATTCTTGCAGTCTTTACAGTGCTAGATCAAATTGTCATCATCTAAAGTGCAATCCGTGCTCCACATAAAGTGCAGATAAGGGCAGTCAGGTGCTGTGCCCTCACTCACCAACTCTCAATATGTATTGTGCCTGTCAATACAACGCAATCCTTGGAATCCTCAGAATCCTGTGATGGATCCCCAGCAATTCTCTGTGCATCCAGCCGAGAAAATCTCTCGTAATCCTGTTTATTTAAAATAATATTAAAGAGGAAGTAAAGCCTCTTAAAAAAAAAAAAAAAAAAAAAAAAGACACCCTGCAAGGCAAAGGCATAATGAGCTAGTATGCATAGCATACTAGCTTATTATGAATGACTTACCTGAAAACGAAGCCCCCGAAGCGGTCCTCATCCACGATCTTCTGCGCCGCCATCCAGCGCCTGAGTGACTTCCGGGTCTCACCGCTCCAGCGCTGTCATTCGCTGGAGCGGCGATGACGTCACTCCCGCGCAGGAAAGCGGCATATCGCCGTGAACCCGGCATGCGCAGTAGACAGCGATTCCTTTTCTTTTCTAAATATCTCCTAAACCATGTAGATTTAGGAGATATTTATTGGACCTACAGGTAAGCCTTATTCTAGGCTTACCTGTAGGTCAAAGTGGTTTGTAAGGGTTTACAACCACTTTAAAATACAAATTGTAAACTCACAAGTGAACTCTTGTTTAAAGCATAAAATGCTGGCTTGGAACGCAACTCTGTGGCGTGACCGGAAGTTCCCACCTCTGGAATTTGTCAAAATTCATAAGATAATGCCCCATACACACGATCAGAATTTACGCGATTGGATTTTGTTGTCGGAAAATTTGAGACTTTGTGCGTCGGACATTCCGACGGAAAAAGTCCGATGGAGCCCACACACGGTCGGATTTTCCGACAACATGGTCCGATCGCACATTTTCCATCTGAAAATCCGACCGTGTGTATGGGGCATTAGAGGTCATAAAACCTCTTTCACTGTGTTATTGATTTCTACCTGCTGACAGTATCAAACTATTTTTCTGGACTTCATTAATAATAAATAATAATAATAAAGAAGTAAAACATACTACTTTTTCAGGTTATTTTATTTCAGCATAACTACAGTCATTTGTATTTCCAGAGAAAGTCTCCACAAAGCAAACAGTTAATGAAGCTATCAACTGTTCCAAAATAAGGGACTTCCCCCAACAGAGTCATTTCATATTTCATATACTGTAATATAGAATGCATAGCAAATACAACAGATTGTTGTCCTATTCTTCCCTATGTATTCATACATCCCAGTATGCTTTCATAAAATATATTTTTTTGAGGCTAAAGACAAATAAGTAGATGTACATGAAACATTTAGTTATTATATATGAATAATTTGGAATTACAAAAAACTGACAAATTTCTGTTTACGGGAATGTGGTTCTCTACATTTTTTGGGTGATATGGTCTGGATTTTAAAAATTAAAAACATTTTTAGATAGCGGAGTTACAGGGTTAAATTAGACAATGAGAGCCTTACAGCAAGCTGCTCTACTGTGCTGTTTCCTTAACTAACCTGTTGTGCTCTGAGAATTCTTTGCCATGTAATAAATGTTTATGTGTTGTAAGAACCCCCTTCAACTGGTAGAGCTTTTACCACTTGCCTACAGGGCACTTTTACCTTTTACCGCCAATTTTCAGCTTTCAGTGCTGTCACACTTTGAATTACAATTGCGCGGTCATGCAACACTGTACCGATATGTATTTTTTATCATTTTTTTCATAGAGCTTTCTTTTGGTGGTATTTAATCACTGCGGGTTTTACATTTTTTGCAAAAAAACTAAAAAAGACCAAAAATTAAAAAAAAAAAAACGCTTTCTTAGTTTCTGTCAGAAAATTTTGTAAATGGGTATTTTTTTTCTCCTTCACTAGTTTGAGAGGATGAGGCTGCACTGATGAGGTGGCACTGAAGGGCACTGATGAGGAGGCACTAATATGCAGCACTGATGGGCAATGATAGGTGGCACGAATAGGCGGCACTGATTAGCACTGATGGATGTCACTGATGGGCAGGCACTGATGGGCACTGAAAGGCAGCACTAACTTGCATCACTGATAGACACAAATTGACATTACTGATGGGCACAGATTGGCATAACAGATGGGCACTGACTGGCATCACTGCTGGGCACTGTTGTGGCTGCACTGATAATGATGATCTGCACTGATAATGATGATCAGTGCCCTGATTATCACTACAGGTCTCCTCTGTGAGGAGAAGCCGCTGATAGTCTCTTCTCTTCTCACACTCTGTCAGTGTGAGTCGAGGAGAGACGATAAATGGCACTTCCTTGTTTACATTTGATCAGCTGTCATTGGACACAGCTGATCACATGGGTAAAGAGCCGCGTCATCAGCTCTTTACCAAGATTGGGGTTTCAGCTTGTCCCAGGGATATGTCCCCTCATATAACATCATCCCAGAACAAGGGAGCATCCCGCTCAATGTCATTTGTCTATACGGCAGGCGGGAAGCAGCCGTATAGACTTTTTTTTAGGGGCTTTTCCTTGCCCAAATTTATTAAAAGAAAAAAAAAGATTCAACACAGTTCTAGATATCAAAGTCAAAGAAGTTCCCTTGCAGAGGTTTTCAACATTATACACTCAGCCTCCTGGCTTACATCTGCAGTGCTGCTGCTCTGGCCTTACCCTTTAGATTCTTGTCTGTCTCCTACAGCCTGTTTTCACGTACCGGTTCGGTAATACAGCCTCTTGTTGTTTGGGCCCCCATCTCTCTCCTAGGTGAAAACCTCCTGACTCCGGGCAGACACCTCCTCTCTTTGCTGGGGTGGAGCCCAGAAACATGGTCGGGTCTCAGCAAAAGGCCCTGCACACACCTGCTCAATCAGTGTGCTGATTATTCACAAAACCAGGACTCAGGACTGGAGATTTCCTCCCTCCCAACTCTAGGAAATCTCTGGGTTCCAGCTTCCAAACCAGGTTTTGCCAACTGATGAAGAAACTGAAAAAAAAAACTGTTTCCTCTGACTGAGAAAAGCCCCCTGGAGCCCCCAAACTGTCTGGATGAGAATCCGGCGTCAACAATTCTTACACCCTGGCAGAATGCAGCACTGCCACATATCCTTCTCCCTTGTTTCTCCTTTGTTTTCAACGCCTCACTTTGGCACCACTGTGCCAGGTCAAATCCTGTCTCACTTTTATCAAAGGGAAACTTTACTTTCCATCTTATCGGGTAACTTTCCCTGTGTCCCCCTCCTACACTGACTTGGGCTGTATGAAGACACCCCCATGCTTTTTTACAAGTGTGCTTCCAAAAGTGGCATCTGCTTCTTTTTCTTGGGATCACACCAGTCATTTTACCATCAGGGAATTTACAAAGCACTTGTTCAGTTTTCTCAAACCCTTTTCTCTTTACCTTTAGAAGGGGTCAAATTTCTAAACACTTTTTTAGTAAGAAGTATGGGCACTTTTATTGGGGTTACACTGGTCCCTCTCTGCATTCTATGCATTCTATGTACGAGAAAAGCCCTATACACTCTGGTACAATCAGTTTACTGGTTGTTCACAAAACCCAGAGCCAGGACTGGAGGTTTCATCCTTCCCAATTCTATATGAAATCTCAGGGCTCTGGGCCCCAAACCGGGTCCTATCAAATGTTGAAGAAACTGAAAAAACTGTTTCCTCTGACTAACTAAAGCCCCCTGTAGCCCCTCAAATTTCCTGGATGATAATCCTTGGTCAACAATGCTTTCTACATCCTAGCAGGCACAGCATAGCACTACCACAGTGTTAAAAAATGTATAGAACATTCATTTTATCATGTTTAAAGGATAAGTTCACAACCAGGATCTCACAGAACTACATCCAGCAGAACTACAGAAATGTGGCCATGAAGTAAGTTCCATTCAAAAAGAGGGCTGCCATAAGACATAAAGGATAATGTAAATGATTCTGCTTCTTGGGAATCCTAATCAACAAGTAAAACCCTGAATAGGAAAGGGCCATGCTACAGTCTGAATTAAAAGTAGAATTAGATTTAAGCTCCTCAAATGTAAAACAAAAACACATTTCATAAAACGTTATCATATCCAGAATATCTACAGTATTTTCAAAAATTTCCCTGAAACAAAAGTACACTCAAAATTAACCGCAAAGACTTGAATAATTTGTATGAACTGACAATGTGAAAGTCTAGCACAATCACTTGTTCTCATTCTTTAAGAAGAAACTGCTTATCTCCAGTTGAAATTAGCACAGATGGTATGATTTAGAACAGAACTATTTAGGAATTTCTTCAGGTATTTACTGATGACTTGTGAATGCACAAGAGACCAATTCTATAGACTGCATTATCAAAGTCTGACCCTGCATCTTTAGTTAATTACTTGAAAACTGGAACTGTACCATATGCAATGCAATCAAAAACTGAAGCTGTGTGTTTGAGCCATTGACACACAAATGCGTGTCTTAAACTTAAAGCATATGTCCAGGCATTACTCAAATTAACCCTCATACCTCCCTCTATCCTACTAGAGCCTATTACTCAATGTTCAATGGTCATTATGAAGAGGGCCAACCACTGAAACAACAAATGCATCATCTTATGTTGTTGGTGCTGTCCTTAGAAATGAAGATTAATCAAGGCTGGGATTCAACTGAAGCAAGCTAGTTTTCACAATATGGTGTCCTTTTATGAAGCAGTGAAATCTATTCACTGCTTCATTCTCCGGCATTCACAGAGGAGATCTTTCTCCTCTGTGTGCCAGTTTATGAAGCATAGTAGATCGCTTCACCCATGGAGGAGGGAAGTGATCTACAAACGCTTCAAACAGTGGAGAACGGCCCCTGATACTGGAATCTCGTGAGACTTTACGAGATTACAGCACCAGAAATTCACTGAAACACTGAGATGTCCATTTATTAAGCGGTGATAAATTATCACAGCTCAATACATGGACAGACACCAAGAGTCCCCCCTACATTATATATACATGTATACACACACACACATTATATATACATGTATATACACACACACACATATATACATGTATATACACACATTATATATATATATACATATACACATTATATATATATACATGTATACACATATATATGACAGGGGGACATGGTTACAGTGTTGGGGGGTCTGAACGAGGCATAAGGAAGTTAATAATCTTCCTCTTTCCTCCTCAGATCCCCCGGGATTCTCTCTTCACTCCCCCCCTTCACCACCTCTGAGTTGGTGAATCGGGGAGTGTGAATTCTGACACAGATCGCCAGTGAAGCGCTGAGATTGCAGCTTCATACACTGGCCGTTACTGTGTCATTCTATGAGGATTCTCCATGTGCAGAGATAATCGGCGGGAGAACAAGTTCAAACACTTCTCCCCCGATTATCTCTGGTTTATAAACTGTTTATGGGCTGTGATCAGTGGTGATCCTCAGGATCTCCGCTGATCACTGCTTCATAAAAGGACACCTATATCAGCAGTCATATGGTGTATACTTAAGGAAAGACTTGACTCATTATCCTGTTGTAATTACTCATAAGGCAACCCCATAAACATGATGACAGAAGTATTATGTATAAATTGACAGCATTAGCCATCATGCCTGACGTTTCTTCATGGGAACAAGAATGAAAACAAATGCAAAAGCTTTCATTGGCTTGCTCAAGTTTTACCATTGCCAACAGAAGTTGCAGGACCTTGTTATATAACAGACCCTTATCCGAGAATGCAGCCCAGCAGGCCAAGAAAGGGAGGATAAGTGAGCACCCCCCCAGAACCATACCAGGCCACATGCCCTCAACATGGGGGGGGTGCTTTGGGGACAAGGGCAAGGTTGATTGGGACAAGGGCCTCTTCCCGACAACCCTGGGCTGTGGTTGTGGGAGTCTGCAGGTGGGGGCTTATTGGAATCTGGACCCCCTTTAACAAGGAGGCCCCCAGATCCTGGCCCCCCTATGTGAATAGGGTACATAGTATCTATATAAGAACAGCAGAGCCTGCAGTAGACGGTTAGCCTTTGTTGACAGCGGAGCATTTTTTTTTCTTTTTTTGGGGGTCGGCGATGGTGGCAGGGTCATGATTGACGATGGATCTACATCGAGGTACATTGTTTTTTTTATTTTCTAATAAAGAAATTGTTCCCCAAATTCATTCACGTGGGGGGGGGGGGGGCAGGATCCGGGGGGCCCCTTGTTGAATTTTTAATCTTTATTGTTTTATTTAAGGCCCCCACTCATTCACCAAAAATAAATAAAAACACTAGTTTTTGACAAATCCTCTATTAAAAAAATAAAAAAACAATGTCCCCTGAGGCCCTGCCCCTTACCTATTTAAGAACTGTCATTAGGGAATTCGGCAGTCAGCCTGTCACAGGCAGAGCATTTTTTTTTCAGGTTCGGCTGTGTGGCAGGCGTCATGATTGACGATGAATCTATATTGGGGGGACATTTTTTTTTTATTTATTTTTTGGTGTAGGGTTCCCCTTAAAATCTATACCAGACCCAAAGGGCCTGGTATGGACTGGGGGGACAACCCCAAGCCATTTTTTTCTTTTCTCAGCTAACAGATGATGACTCCTCCATTGTTAATGACGAGGCGGCCGGCATTTCGGCCCGCTCCTTAACAACATATTGACTGTGCGTTCGGCAGGCAAACAGCCCGCCGAACGCACAAAAAATGTGGGTGCTCAGCCCGAACTGTTTGCCTAACACTAACTTTACAAGAAGATCTCTGTAAAATAGAGGGCTGGGCAAATAAATGACATTTTAAAAAAGAGACACTTAAAGTGGTGTTCCGCCCAAAAAATAAATAAATAAAAGCCAGCAGCTACACATACTGCAGCTGCTGGCTTTTAACAATAGGACACTTACCTGTCCTGGAGTCCAGCAATGTCGGTACCATAGCTGATGTTTCCATCAGCTGTCGGGTGCTGCCACCGTCATTGCGTGTAGAGGTACCCGGCAGTGTAGCCTTACGGCTTTATAAGTGAGACCAATAAAAGATGTTGTAAAGACTTGTCTGTTGTTGCCCCCACCCCCAACCCCAAAAAATTGCAACATCGCAGGTAGAAAACCCCTTTCTTTAATGTAAACAGTTGCCTATTTGTTTATTGAAGAGCAAATGACTGTACCCGGGTCTAGCAGCCAATTGCTAGGCCTAAGCATGGTTACATGATAAGGGGGTGATGTCACCACTCTCCTTGGCATTCAACACCTGCTGACACCTGGGGTTTAATGCCAGATGAGACTAAGGCAGGAGTAGTAATGAGTAGCATGGGTTCGGGGGGCTTTACACTGTCACTTTGCCCTAAATTGTGATTTAAGTTTGTTAGTCTAATTGTCTGAGAGGGTCTTTTATTGTGGCATAAAGGACAACATTAAAAATACACAAATCTTTTTTTTATTCCAATAAATTTTTATTGAGTTTTGTCAGAAAAGGTACAAAGTATACCGTGAAAATAGTATAACACAATAACAAGATAATAAAAACATAATAAAAGCAACATCTGTTCTTATATTTTACCAAGCAATTTGTAGGCACTTATACATTGAACCTAATACACAAATCTTTTAAATAGCATGCTTCAGGGATTCCTTAAGTCTGCATGTGACATTACAGAGCAGTAATTATTGACTCTTTTAACCACTTCTGGACCAGCAGCCGCAGTTATACCTCGGCAGGTTGGCTCCCCTGCGCGAGCCGTCATAGCTGTATGATTGCTGTGCGTGATTGCTCGTTACAGAACGAGAACAGGGATGTGTGTGTGTAAACACACAAATCCCCGTTCTTTCAAGGGAGTAGAGACAGATTGTAAGATACTAAGTATGAACACCGATCTCTCTCTTCCCCTAGTCTGTCCCATCCACCCTACAGTTAGAACACACACTAGGGAAAACAGTTAACCCCATGATCGCCCCCTAGTGTTAACCCCTTCCCTGCAAGGGTCATTTATACAGGGTCATTTATACAGTAATCAGTGCATTTTTATAGCACTGATTGCTGTATAAATGTCACTAGTCCCAAAAATGTGTCAAAAGTGTCCGACTTGTCCACCGCAATATCGCAGTCCCGATAAAAATCGCTGATCGCCGCCATTACTAGTAAAAAAAAAAAATAATAATAAAAATACCATAAATCTATCCCCTATTTTGTAGACGCTTTTAACTTTTGTGCAAACCAATCAATATACGCTTATTGCAATTTTTTTTACCAAAAATAGGTAGAAGAATACATATCGGCCTAAACTGAGGAAGAAAATATTTTTTAAAAAAAAATTGGGGATATTTATTATAGCAAAAATTAAAAGATATTGTGTTTTTTTTTCCAAAATTGTCACTCTTCTTTTGTTTATAGCTCAAAAAATAAAAACCGCAGAGATGATCAAATACCACCAAAAGAAAACTTTATTTGTGGGAAAAAAAAGGACGTCAATTTTGTTTGGGTACAGCGTCGCACAACCGCACAATTCTCAGTTAAAGCGACGCAGTGCCGTATCAAAAAAAATGGCCTGGTCATTGAGCAACCAAATCTTCCGGGCTGAAGTGGTTAAAATAAGTTGTTTTGTTACAAACAGTGGCCAGGTATCTGTAACTCAGTGGCAGTAAGACTACACTAAATAACAGATCCCCACAGGTTTCTGTTTGTAAACAAACCAGCCAGGTACCTGTTATTTTGAAGCACTGGCTTTACTGAAGCTAAATGACAGATCCCTGGCTGGCTTATGTTTGTAACTTAACTGGTTGGAAATCCTGGGTGATGTGTTGATCAACACTTGTGACTGTAACTAGGATCATGTTTTGTGTAGGTTCACCCTAGAAATACAAAAGGAAATAAGTAGGACCCCACGATGCTTTCTTTTTTTTTTATGGGATTGCCCCTTAAAATCCCCCGCTAGCCTCTGGCGGCGCGCTCCCACAGATTGCCGCGTGCGCGCCCAATGAATAATGGCGGCGATTCGCGCAGGAGAGCCAACCCGCCGCTGTACAACTGCGGTGGCTGGCCAGGAACCAGTGAAGTTAAATGGAGGTCCAGTCTCCCCCAAAAAATGTTTTAAGTCAGCAGCTACAAATAGCTGCTGCTATTAATATAACGGGGGGGGGGGGGGGCTTTACACTGTCACTTTGTCCTAAATTGTGATTTAAATTTGTTATTCCAATTGTCTCAGAGGGTTTTTTTTTGAGGGACATCATTAAAAATACACAAATCTTTTAAATAGCACACTTGGGGGATGCTTTAAATCTGCATGTGACATTACAGAGCAGTAATTATTGACCCTTTTTGAAGTAACTTGTAGAACTCAGTGGCATTAAGGGCGCCCGTGTGCTGGCCCCTTTCTCCAGCCACCCCCCTCTATATATAATGGATAGATTCATGCATAGAGAACAAAAAGAAGGGGGTGGGGGGTTTTGGGACTTTAAATAAGGTGTGTGGGATCACACAGCTCCATTCCTGTCTATACGCAAAAAAAAGAAAAGAAAAACAAAGCAAGGTTTGGGACTTTAAATGAGATAGATCTAGCATGGCTAAACAATGAGTCAATGTAACAAGACATGTTTTAATAATTTAAAAACATGACATAGCAATATGAGTACATGCATAGTAAATAGGCATAATAACCAAATGTTGACCAGATATTCATAAAAACAATCATAGCAACTTGGAGATGACATATTCTAGAGGTATCAGACAATTGTCCATAGTAAAGAATCGCTTGAAAAGCAGCATGGTGGGTAGCTTGGGAGTGGATGAAATAAAGTCATCTAAAAATAATTTGGTGCATTAAAATTGGCCTGACGCACGTTTTGTGGTTTCCTACCACATTATCAGGGGTGAGTGCACTATTGTCTGTAAAAAAGCATAAATAAATGATATGGTCCAAAGTTACACCCAAACACAAGAGAGACAATATATATATAAAAAGAGGGCAGAAATAAACTCATCCCACTAAGTACTTACATGTCAAATAAGTCTAGACCATGTGAATATGAGAACTGGTGGCTGCTTAAAATGTCCATCCCGAGAGATGAGGAAGGGGCCCATAGGAGGGCCGAACGCACACAATGAACCCCGGAACAAAAGAAATCAGTAGTCAAAAGGAAATTAATATGGGCTCCAATGCTGCAAAAGTGAACAAATCAAGCAGACCATGAATATATGGAGGTGCATTATATAATTGAAAAGCATTGACCAGAAAATGGAGCCCAACAAGAAAACGCAGCCAGGTAATTACCTAAAGCTGTGACAGAGAACCATGATCCACAGATCTGTGCAGTATGCTGTGGGGGTGCTGCCAAGAGAGCTAGCAGAGTGACATGGGGATCCTTATGTGCTCAGCATGACCAACAAGGGGACCCCCAGACCCCGGCCCCCCCCCTGTGTGAAATGGTAAGGGGGTACAAAAGTACCCCTACCATTTCACCAAAAAAGGTGACAAAAATGGTAAAAATTACAGGAGACGGTCTTTGACAATTCCTTTATTAAAATCTTCTTTCTTCTGCTCTTCCTTCTTCCTTTCTTCATCCTTCGGTTTCTTCATCTTCTACTTCCGGCGTCTTCTTCCATCTTCTTCCATCTTCTTCTTCCTCCGATCCGCTTCTTCTTGCTCTGGTCTTCTCGTCCTTCTCGTCCGGCATCTTCTTCCTCTCCTCTCCTTCTTCCTCTCCTCGCAATGGGAGGCTCCCGCTGTGTGAGGCTTCGCTGCATCTGACAGGTCTTTTATAACCTCATGACGTCACCGTGCGTCAGAGGGGGCGGGGTCACCAGGTGGCCCCGCCCTCCGTTATAAAAGAACTGTCAGACGCAGCGAAGCCTCACACAGCGTGAGCCTCCCATTGCGAGGAGCGGCCCGAGAAGAGACGCCGACGCCATGGAAGAAGATGCCGGACGAGAAGGACGAGAAGACCAGAGCAAGAAGAAGCGGATCGGAGGAAGAAGAAGGTGGAAGAAGATGAAAGAAGATGCCGGAAGGAGAAGATGAAGAAAGGAAGAAGGAAGACTAGAAGAAAGAAGATTTTAATAAAGGAATTGTCAAAGACCGTCTCCTGTCATTTTTACAATTTTTGACACTTTTTTGGTGAAATGGTACCCCCTTACCATTTCACACAGGGGGGGCGGGATCTGGGGGTCCCCTTGTTAAAGGGGGCTTCCAGATTCTGATAAGCCCCCCCCCCGCAGACCCCCACAACCAATCGCCAGGGTTGTGGGGATGAGGCCCTTGTCCTCATCAACATGTGGACAAGGTGCTTTGGGGGGGACCCCAAAGCACCCTCCCAATGTTGAGGGCATGTGGCCTGGTACGGTTCAGGAGGGGGGGCGCTCTCGTCCCCCCCTCTTTTCCTGCGGCCTGCCAGGTTGCGTGCTCGGATAAAGGGTCTGGTATGGATTTTGAGGGGGACCCCACGCCATTTTTTTTTTTTTTTTTGGCCGGGGTTCCCCTTAAAATCCATCCCAGACCTGAAGGGTCTGGTATGGATATTTAGGGGGGACCCCACGCCATTTTTTTTACATGTCCCAGTGTGCAAGGCAGCAGCCCAAGTCCTCTCCCCTTGTTGCTAATTGGCTCCTAAGGCAGCTGCCAGGATGGAGGGCGGAGATGAATACAGAGCGAGCAGGGGATGAGAAGAGCCTCCACACAGACACATGCTGCCTGTCGACATTGCACTCTGTCCCTTTGTGGAGTGGCAGCAGGGGGACGAGTGGGGAGGAACAATCGCACCAGACAGTCGGCACCTAGCTACAAAACTATATAATGTATGCAAGAATCCAATGCTTTCACAAGTAATCCTAATATTATCAAAAACAGCCAGACAAAGGCAGTAGTATTATCATTCAAGAAAGAGGGAACTATATTGAGGAAGCAATACAATTACATTTGGATGCTTTCACTTATATTAGGTTAACCAATAACTCCACTGAAAATACAGTATTTGAACTTGAACTAAAGGCGCCTGTTTAAAGAGCACTTAATGATGGGATTACTAACAAAAAGTATTGTGTTTTTTTTGTTTATAGTTTTAAAGATCCCTAATTTTTTACCATCTGCTTAAAGATTCCAGTAGGCCTCTCTGGAGATCAATTGTAGCATCCATGGATAGTATCACCAATAGACTATCCCATTACAGTATATAGATTTTCTCCAATGCCTTGTGTCTTTCCCTTCTTTTATTTGAAATCCTCAGCATCTCCTGGGAACTCTTCATGGATATACTTGGGGCCCTTCATATTCCTGGCTGTCCCTAGATATCAGCTCTTTGTACACTTCCATCCCACATCTGTGTGCCCTAATTTTTTTCCATACCTCACAAGCCAATCTGCATTTTAAAGTGAAGAAAAATTAAAGTAATTGCTCAGGTTAAAATAATAATAAGTGATCAAAAGGAAGCAGCTGGCAATCACACAACAGAACATTTGAAAAAAGTACAAAAAACCAACAATCAAGCTATGTAAGTGAAATAAAAAATATATATAAAATTAATGAATAACAATGATTAGTCCATGAGAGTGTCCAAACAAATAATGTGAAAGAATCCTTTGCAGTCGTGTCTCAAGGATGACTACTATCTACTAGATGACTATACACCCAAAAATGCACCTTTCACTGTGATAAGAAAAGGTTGTGCCCTTACCGGATAGCTAGACTCCATGTTATAGGAGTCTGGTAAGACTCGGATTCATACATCACGAGCGATCCATCCACTGGATGAAAAAAGTGTGATGTTGATACCAACCATTAGCGAACATATTACAGGGCACACATTCAAGAATGACGTTTCCTGCAGGGCTAGTTAAAAACACCTGAACATATTCAAAAAATACGGGGGTTTGGTCACACTATATAGTTATATAGTGCTAAGCCCACTTACTGCGACAAAGTACCCCGAATTAGTGGGTCCTACCCTAGTAATAGAATGAAAGATCCTGCGTCTCAACCATGGGAGCCAAACTCCTCTCTGTGGGAGAACTGAAAGGATTCCTCCTATATACACTGGTGGCCACTAAATAAAAGTTAATGAAGAGGGGGAGGGGTGCTCTAACCCAAAAAAACAAGTTTTTGTATGTTGATACCAACCACACTGGTCATTCCCTCTCTCTCTCACTGACCACAGCAACTTCTCTCTTCTGGATCCACAGACAAGCAGCAAGAACAACGCGGTCACCTCCCAGCCAATGGGAATTCTAGTTACAGTGATGTCACTATGTTACAGTGATGCTGAGATTTAGCAATCACAATAGAGTAACATAAACCCAGTTTCTTTTTTGCTTGAGGATATTGCACTTTTGTTTTTTACTTTTTTTTTACTTTGACATGTTCATGCAATTTCAAAAGTTGTGTTAATTGTCTTAATCTGCAACTGTCATTAGAAAATGATCTGGTGATTTTATTTTTTAATTGTTTTATTGTGGCAAAGCTTCTCAAATACAGCAGGCCAAACCATCACAAAACATCTTCCATTCCAGGGAAAATGCAATACATCAATATATACTGAGTATGTAGAGTTAACATGAAAGGAGCAAAAAATAGAACCAAGGCTTGCAAGAAATAGAACCAGGATCCCTTGATGAGGTCAAAACTTGTCCAACAAGGTGAAACAGGTATGCTGACAAATCCAACACTCATGCTAAACGTGAATATCAAAAGAAAATGTCATATGACTCATACATTATTGAGAAGTTGATAAATTTTCATGGTTCAATAATGAAGGAGTGGGTGGAAAAGGGCAAATAAAGGGAGAGAGGAAACAAGAAAATTAAAAACAAGTATGAAAAGAACACGTGGGTCACTCTCCAGGAGGGTGTTACAACAGGGGGCCCATGAGCAGAGTCCAGACTGCTAAGTGAGTCCGCTCTGGACGACGCAGGGTGGGCAATATCCTGCAAGTAGGCCTCCCTGCAAGTGAAGTATCTCCAAGGCCTCCACTTATCTCTACACTGTTCTTCAGAGTTGTGAAGACCGTCTGTCTTTGGACTACCACAGGACTCTGTATGGTGGTCAGGGCTGCCTCCACAAAGCAGGGATGCAGGCCTTCACCATATCTTGTCGCAAAGATCCCTGTTCAGGTATCAGGTACTTCCTGGTATGGGGTGACAGTGCTCCTTGTTGCCTGTGTTGTCACTCTGTCACAGACTTCCAATGGAGATTTCAAATGGCTATGCCAATGAACATTGCGCAGGCATGTTCCACCATTGTCACTATTAGTAAGCCCCTGCAGAGCAATAATAAGTAAGTGCAATGAACAGGAAATAGTTGATAGAGGACAAGATAAGATAAAAATATCTTGAGATTTGGCAAACTACTCGCTAAAACCCATTGCTTTGGACAGTGTTGCAATCGGATGTGTAGAAATAAATATTACGGTAACTTGGAAAGCTAAATTGCCTTACATACATACTATTACGCAATAAACTTGCACATGTGTATTTAATTAAAAGCTTATTATTTTACACTAAGCATGATTTAACAAACTGCAATATAGTACATTTTATACACATTTCATTGTTTTAATGCATTTTTACAAAGACTAAAAGAACAAGTAACAGGTTGGACTCAACCTACTGTATTTAAGAATTTCTCTAGAATTGCCAAATTCATTATATACTCCTGGACTAAAAATCTAATAACATGTTATGTTATGGAATGGAATAGCCAAGCATGTCTCCAGACCTAAACCCTATTGAGCATCTGTGGGGAATCCTCAAATAAAAAGGTGGAGGAGCGCAAGGTCTCTAACATCCACCAGCTCTGTGATGTCGTCATGGAGGAGTGGAAGAGGACTCCAGTTGCAACCTTTAAAGCTCTGGTGAACTCCATGCCAAGAGGGTTAAGGCAGTGCTGGAAAATAATGGTGGCCATACAAAATAATGAAATTTTGGGCCCAATTTGGCCTTTTTCATGGGGGGTGTACTCACTTTTGTTGCTGGTTTAGACATTAATGGCTGTGAGTTGAGTTATTTTGCAGGGACAGAAAATTTACACTGTTATACAAGCTGTACACTCACTACATTACATTGTAGCAAAGTGTAATTTCTTCAGTGTTGTCACATGAAAAGATATAATAAACTATTTACAAAAATGTGAGGGGTGTACTCACTTTTGTGAGATTCTGTAGATCCTGTATAATAATAATATTAATTCATACTAATTACTTTTGATTAGTGGTGGGACCATACAGTGGTGTTCCGTTAACTATTTGATCTGCTGTTATAATATTAGCTCTGTACATTTTTTTTTTTTTTTAATTCTGTTATTATTTATGGTATTAAGGTTTGAACATGCACTACAGACACAGATTTAGCCGTTGTAATATAACGGTCTTTTTAAATATAATATATAGTCTTTATAAAAAAAAAAACATATTGCTGTTTGACAAACATAAGTGCAACTTTAAAAAATATATATATATATATATTATTTATATATAAACAAAGAATCGTAAACTCGATTGGCTGTAATGACATTGCGCATATTACCTGAATATATTACCAACATTAAATATTAAGAAAATAAATCTTTTTTCTTTCAGAAGCTTAGCTAGCTTAGTGCCCCCTAGTTATTCTTATGTGGTATTGCTGTGTTGATTGCTATGTCAAATTTCAATTTAGTTTAGTCATAGCCTTTTGACTAAAATGCCATTTTAGTTTTAGTAGTATTTTAGTCATCTAAATTATTTTAATTTTAGCCATATTTTAGTCAACTAACACAGTGTTAATTTAGTCAACGAAAATATTTTCGATGACTAAATTAACACTGGTATATAACAGCTTTCTCCAATCTTTTTAACCTAGAGGAGCCCTTGGAATAAATATAAGTCCATGGTGTGCAGGCAGTAAGGAGATGATGTGCTGTAACCTTTAGCAACCAATCAGTGAGCTGTAATAAGGTGCAGTAACCTCTAGCAACTGATAAGTGGGTGGTAAGGATGTCCAGTAACCTCTAGCAACCAATCAATGAGCAGTATTGATGTACAGTAATTTCTAGTAACCAATTAACAAGCAGATGTCATGTACTGTAACCTCTAGCAAATAATCAGTGAGCCATTATGTGTGCTGTAACCTCTAACAGCCAGTCAGTGAGCGGTAATGATATATTGTAACTTCTGGCAACCAATGGCAATTGCTGCCTGATCTGATTCAGTAAACTGATTTGTGAGTTTAGCTGCTATTTATTGTCTCAGAGCATGTGGAGAGTTAACTTCATCGAAGGGAGGGCCCAAGAAAATGTTTGCCCAGGGTCCAATCAATATTAAAGATAGCCCTGATACGAAGTGGCATTGGCCATGGAGCTATGCATTCAGCATCAATCAGCCACAGCTCAAGGAACCTCTAGCAACCTCTGGAGGAACCCTAGAGTTCCAAAAAAAAAAAACCCTGGTTGGGAATGGCTGGTCTATGGAGGTGAATAGAACCTTCTACTGAGAATCTGAGGCCTGAGTGGCACATGTATTACTTATGAGGGGGCGGGAAGAAGGCATTCCCATATTTTTTGATAAAGTCTGATAATAAATACTTCTGAAATTCCATGCAATTATTTTCACCCTCTAGGACAACGCTAAATGGCACAAAGCTCTAAAATATGGGGAGAGATAAGGCTGTTTATGTAATGTTACAAGTGGTGGCCGCTCATTAGGGGTGCATGAGCAACGCCCCTCTAATCCATGCGCCCGGCCCCTAAGCTACATGCAGGGCACCGGACGCATGGATTCCAATGGCTTTTTTTTTTTAAGCACGTGATTAGAGCCAGAGGTGCGGTGGTGGGCTCGAGCGACGGGGGGGAGGATTAGTGTGGGGTGGCAGGCTTGCATGCTGGAGCGATGGGGGGATTTTTCAGCAGGAGAAGGGACGGAGACATGGAGGAGATAGAGGGGGGAAGCTGCAGCCATGATCTACAGGGGGTAAGTGCAGGGCTGAGTGAGCGAGCCGGTGACCGGGTGTGGGTATGTTGTGCGGCGGCGGGCTGGAGCAACAGGGGGGATTAGTGTGGGGTGGCGGGCCGGAGCGATGGGGGGGATGTCTTTGGTCAGCTCTGTCTGCCATGCCACCCCCCCGACCGATGGAGCACAAGCAGCCACTGAATGTTACCCTTACTTTCTCTTCCTTTCACCGCTGGGAATTTAGATTTATCCATAGGTATGATATCTTGCATCAAAGGATAGAGATAGATCTGTGATCATCTGGCGCACATGTGTCTGTGATCATCTGGTGCACATGTGTCTGCAGACACAGACACATGTTCGCTAGATGTGCGCATATGATCATGGACACATGTGTCCGTGATCATCTGCGCACATCTGGTGAACATATGTCTGTGATCATCTGGCGCACATCTGGTGCACATCTGTCCATGATCATCTGGCGCACATGTGTCTGTGATCATCTGTAGCACATCTGGCGCACATGTGTCCATGATCATCTGGCGCACATGTGTCCATGATCATCTGGCGCACATCTGGTGCATGTGTCCGTGATCATCTGGCACATGTGTCCGTGATCATCTGCGCACATCTGGCGCACATCTGTCCATGATCATCTGCCTCATCTGTCAGTTATCATCTGCCACATCTAATTCCATTGTCCTGGTGCTCCAGGGCCTTCGGAAATGTGATAGGTACTCAGAAAATGAAATGCGTAATTTATGCCTTTAGAATGCCTGATGGTACTCCCTGCATGTTGGGCCTCTGTATGTGTCCAGGCTATGTACAAGTCTCACACATGTGGTATCGCCATACTCAGGATGAGTAGCAGAATATATTTTGAGGGTTGAGACAAACCATTTACCAATGATAGGGGTGCTTACAAAGATCAGCTTTTAGTCAATCATATAAAATCGTTATCCCAAAAGGAACAAAACTATTGCTATGACTGCTTATACATTTGGTAGTGTTTCTAAATCTGCCAGTGCATCTAACATTCCCCTCCACCCAGACTGACAATGCTGCTGTCCAAAGGTGTCTCTGTCACACCTTCATCCAGAGGGTAGGCACTCTAATACATGAGATGTGTTACTGGCCAGATCACCGGGTGAACACAGAGGGGAAAAAAGGCTAAAAAAGTAAACAAATGCAGCCACCACATCAAATGATTGGTAAGCTGCAAAATATTACACTCTTAGTTTTATGTTTAATACTGCTTTAAAATAAATATATTGTACTTACAAAAGTGGAGTAAAGGACACTATTCTTATATGATTTCTGTTTTCTAAGTAACCTCTTAGCTTTCCAGGACTTTACCTCCTCATTGGCTGAGACAGCAGCGGGTGCCATTGGCTCCCTCTGCTATCAATTAAAGTCAGTGAGTCAATGAGGAGAGAGAGGGGTGCGGCAAAGCTCCGGCTCTGTATCTGAATAGACAAACAGAGCAGCAACTCAGCTCCATTGCCCCTATAGCAAGCTGCTTGCTGTGGGGGCACTCAGCAGGAAGGAGGAGCCAGGAGCATTGGTAAGGGACCCGAGAAGAGGAGGATCCGGCTACTCTTTGCAAAACTACTACACAGAGTAGGTAGGTATAAGCCCCCGTACACATGGCCGGAAATTCCGACCACAAAATCCATCGGAATTTTTCCGACGGATTTTGTCCGACACTGGTGTTGCATACACACGGTTGGACAAAGTTGTCAGAAAATCCGATCATTCTGAACGTGGTGACGTTCGTTGCGTACGACGGAACTACGTAGAGGCTAGTAGCCAATAGCTCTGGTCTCGTAATTTGATCTGAGCATGCGTGGCACTTTGTCCGTCGGAATTCTCTACACACGATCGGAAAAAGTCAGATCGGATTTTGTTGTCGGAAAATTTGAGAGCAGGATCTCAAATTTTTTCCGTCGGAAATTCCGTCGGAAAAAGTCAGATGGAGCCCACACACGGCCGGATTTTCCTACAACATGGTCCAATCAAACATTTTCTGTCTGAATTTCTGACCGTGTGTACGGGGCATTACATTTACATTATTTTTAAACAAAAAAAAACAAGACTTTAATATCACTTTAACCACTTACCACCTGGCCACTGCACATAAATGGCCGGGTGGGCGCTTCTTAATTCTGAGTAGACATTCCTGAACGTCCTTCAGAGGGAAAGGGACCATGCGGCTGCGTGCCTGCGCAGCCACGCGATCCTGATAGACACGCCGCATCTTGGATCTGCAGGAGGGCTCTGCAATTTGCCCTTCTGTCCTGATCACATGATGGCTGTGTCCAATCACAGCCATCGTGTGATGCAAGCAGCCTGGGGCGGGACGTCTCAGGAAGCGGGATCGCATGGAACATATTTGCCGCACATCACAGAGCCCTCCTGTTGAGTGACATTGCCCCGTCTCTGGGGGACACAGACACATTGAGATTGCGCCTCTGCGCGATCACAGGGCCGTGCGATCCCGCTTCCTGCAACGTCACGCCCCAGGCTGTTTACATCACATGATGGCCGTGATTGGACACAGCCATCATGCGATCAGGACAGAAGGGCAAATTGCAGAGCCCTCCTGCCGATCCAAGATGCGGTGTGTCCATCAGGATCGTGTGGCTGCGCAGGCACGCAGCCGTGTGGTCCCTCTCCTTCTGAAGGACGTTCAGGAATGTCTAGAAGGAGGAAGTGCCCACCCAGCCGTTTATGTGCAGTGGCCAGTTGGGAAGTGGTTAAAGTGATATTAAAGTCTTGTTTTTTTTTTTTTTTTTTTCTAATAACTAACAAGTTATACCTTCCTGCTCTGTGTAGTAGTTTTGCATAGAGCAGCCGTTCGCCTCTTCTCGGGTCCCCTGCTGGTGCTCCTGGCTCCTCCTTCCTGCCGAGCGCTCCACAGCAAGCAGCTTGCTATGGGGGCACCGGAGCCAAGTTGCTGCTCTGATAGTCTATTCAGATACAGAGCCGCAGCTTTGCCGCACCCCTCTCTCTCCTCATTGACTCACTGACTTTGATTAAGTGCCATTGGCTCCCGCTGCTGTCTCAGCCAATGAGGAGGTAAAGTCCCAGGAAGCTGAGGCTCTCATGCAACATCGCTGGATCAAGATGGATCAAGATGGGGCTCAGGTAAGTATTAGGGGGGGCTGCTACACACAAGGTTTTTTAGCTTAATGCATAAAATGCATTAAGATTAAAAAAAAAAAAAAAAAAAACAAACTTCTGCCTTTAGAATCAGTGCCAGATAGACTCACGTTCTGTTAATTTGTGTGTAGGTTTTCTTTTATGACCTTTGGGAGAAATAAACCACAGACAAATCATGAGCTGCTGTTCTAAACTCACAAACAATAGCATTAACGAGTTTGAAACTGGAAGTTCAGGCTTTGCCTGTGGTTTAATTCTCCCAAAAATCATTAAATAGAATAAACATACTGAGCTGCACAAGTCAAAAGAATGTGGGCCTATCTAGCACTGTGCAAAGGTTATAACAAAAATCCTCAGACTACTGCTCTCTCCCACAGCAGGATTTCCCATGAATAATGTGGACACTGTCAAGCATAACAGAGGAATGAGAAGGAACGAGTTAGGGATAATAGAATAGAAAGGGCTAAAGCCCAGAATAGCAAGCAAGGAATTTAGTAATAGTAAAAACTACCGTATAATAGAATTATGGACAAAATATTACATTTATTATTTTAACTATTATTGGCACTTAATCTACACATTATCATCTGGCAAACCAAACTGTTGATTTTCCCAAACAGAATTATTGCTTAGAAACAGATGTATATGGGTGGGATGGAACCAGAGCTTGAACATGCTGTAATTTCCTGGATAGAAGAATCCTGGAAGATCTGAATCAACAACAGTGGCTGGCAGGATCACTGTTGTTGCAGAAGAGCACCAGGGATCAATACTCTTTTTATTTAGAAATTGGCAATTGGACTATGTTTTAGGCACTCTATGGACATTTATGCATGTATTTTGGTCTATCAACTCATAACAGCATATGGTTTTGGAGCTCGTGTGTGTGTGTGTGTGTGTGTGTATATATATATATATATATATATATATATATATATATATATATATATATATATATATGTGTACAGTATCTCACAAAAGTGTGTACACCCCTCACATGTTTGTAAATATTTTTCATGTGACAACAATGAAGAAATTACACTTTGCTACAATGTAATGTAGTGAGTGTACAGCTTGAATAACATTGTAATTTGCTGTTCCCTCAAAATAACTCAACACACAGCCATTAACCACTTCAGCCCCGGACCAATTGGCAGCCAAAGGACCAGGCCGCTTTTTGGGAATCGGCACTGCGTTGATTTAACTGACAATTGCGCGGTCGTGCGACGTGGCTCCCGAACAAAATTGGCGTCCTTTTTTTTCCCCACAAATAGAGCTTTCTTTTGGTGGTATTTGATCGCCCCTGCGGTTTTTATTTTTTGCGATATAAACAAAAATAGAGCGACAATTTAAAAAAAAATGCAACATTTTTTGCTTTTTGCTATAAGAAATATCCCCCAAAAATATATAAAAAAACATATTTTTTTCTCAGTTTAGGCCGATACGTATTCTTCTACATATTTTTGGTAAAAAAAATCGCAATTAGCGATTATTGATTGGTTTGCGCAAAAGTTATAGCGTTTACAAAATAGGGGATAGTCTTATAGCATTTTTATTAATATTTTTTTTTTTTACTAGTAATGGCGGCGATCAGCGATTTTTTTTTGTGACTGCGACATTATGGCGGACACATCGGACATTTTTGACACATTTTTGGGACCATTGTCATTTATACAGCAATCAATGCTATTTAAATGCATTGATTACTGTATAAATGACAGTTGTAGTGAAAGAGTTAACCACTAGGGGGAGGGGTTATGGGCTGTGACGTGTGTGTGTTTTTTTACATTAAGGGGCGGGGCTGACGTCTGACGTCATTGATCGGCTTTCCCGATGACCGGGAACAGCCAATCAATGACAGGCAGAGTAGGAAGCGCGGGGAGAGGTTTGTTTACACATACCTCTCCCCGTTCTTCAGCTCCGTAACCCGATCGCGGGACACCAGCGGCGATCGGGTCCGCTGGTCCCGCGGCCGGGGTCACGGAGCTCCCGACCGGGTCGCGAGCGCGCCGCTGGCGCCCGCGCGTGACCCACGGGCAGGCATTTAAAGGGGACGTACAGGTACGTGCTTTTGCCCGTGCCATTCTGCTGACGTATATATGCAGTGGGCGGTCGGGAAGCGGTTAATATCTAAACCGCTGGGAACAAAAGTGAGTACACCCCTAAGGGAAAATTTTCAAATTGGGCCCAAAGTGTCAATATTTTCTGTGGCTACCATTATTTTCCAGCACTGCCTTAACCCTCTTGAGCATGGAGTTCACCAGAGCTTCACAGGTTGCCACTGGAGTCCTCTTCTACTCCTCCATGACGACATCACGGAGCTGGTGGATGTTAGAGACCTTGCACTCCTCCACCTCCCATTTGAGAATACCCCACAGATGCTCAATAAGGTTTAGGTCTGGAGACATGCTTGACCAGTCCATTTCCTTTAACCTCAGCTTCTTTAGCAAGGCAGTGGTCGTCTTGGAGGTGTGTTAGGGGTCACATGTCACTCCTACCACCATGCTTGACTGTAGGCAAGACACACTGTCTTTGTTCTCCTCACCCGGTTGCCGCCACACACGCTTGACACCATCTAAACCAAATAAGTTTATCTTGATCAGACCACAGGACATGGTTCCAGTAATCCATGTCCTTAGTCTTCTTGTTTTCAGCAAACTGCGGGCTTTCTTGTGCATCTTCCTTCTGGGATGGCGGCCATGCAGACCAATTTGATGCAGTGTGTGGCGTATGGTCTGAGCACTGACAGACTGACCCCCCCACCCCTTCTACTTCTGCAGCAGTGCTGAGCACGTGAACTCAACTTCTTTGTTTGACCATGGTGAGGCCTGTTCTCAGTGGAACCTGTCCTGTTAAACTGCTGTATGGTCTTGGCCACCTTGCTGCAGCTTAGTTTCAGGTCTTATAGCCTAGGCCATCTTTATGTAGAGCAACATTTCTTTTTTTAGATCCTCAGAGAGGATCCTTCCAGTGACCAGTATGAGAGCGTGAGAGCGATAACTCCAAATTTACCACACCTGCTCCCCATTCACACCTGAGATCTTGTAAAACTAGCGAGTCACGTGACATCGGGGAGGGAAAATGGCTAATTGGGCTCAATTTGGACATTTTCACTTAGGAGTGTACTCACTTTTGTTGCCAGTGGTTTAAACATTGATGGCTGTGTGTTGAGTTATTTTGAGGGGACAGCAAATTTACACTGTTATACAAGCTGTACACTCACTACTTTACATTGCTAGCAAAGTGTAATTTCTTCATTCAGTGTTGTCACATGAAAAGATATAATAAAATATTTTACAAAAATGTGAGGGGTGTACTCACTTTTGTGAGATACTGTATATAAATATATTAAAAACTAGACTTCTGCAGGATAAGGGCATTAAACCCACTAGACACCAAGAAGAATAAAGGCAACAATAACACCAAACTTCAGGAAGTTTGCCACGTGCTAGGCACAAGCCAGCAAGACTGGTCTTTAATTACAAATCCAGTAAGTCACATAAAAAAAAAAAACCCTTAGGGGTGTACTCACTTTTGTGGCCAGCGGTTTAGACATTAACGGCTGTGTGTTGAGTTATTTTGAGGGGACAACAAATTTACACTGTTATACAAGCTGTACACTCACTGATTTACATTGTAGTAAAGTGTAATTTCTTCAGTGTTGTCACATGAAAAGATATAATAAAATAGGGGTGTACTCACTTTGGTGAGATACTGTATATATATATATATATATATATATACATATACTGTATATTATAAGTGATAGCCATGCTACTAATGCCAGGTCAGAAGAGATGATTATTGTCGGGTAACTGCGTTCCATGCTGGTTGGATAACTGCTGAAGGGTCACCTCATCACCGCAGATCTTGCCGCCAGGTCTGACACAAAAATCAGGCGCTGCATTATCCTCATGAGCCCCTGCAATGGAAATTTAATGCAAAATTCATCTGGAGGTATCTCTATCCTTAACTATACTGTATAAACCCAGGTATATGTGCACAATTCCACCAAGACTCCTATAGGGACCTTTGCTGAAAATACTTGTTTGTATATTGGATGTACAGTATGTACTGTTATTAATCACTTCATACATAAGGCTTGTCATATTTCTATACTGGTGTGCATATACTGTGCTATACTGGTGTGCAGTTTTATGCTGATTACAGTAGTTCCTCTGCTCCCAATTACTACTGCTCCCTGTCCTGGGTGGAGGCGCTGACAACCTTAATATCATTACCACTCTTCCAATTAGCAAAGGTTTGGCTCTTTTATTTTCCTATAGGTTTAGTGCAATATCCTGTTTGGGGAGGGTCATTTCTCCTCCCCAAAGAGGGCTACAGTAATATAGTTTGATCGTTGCCAAGCAAACCTTATTCTGGTTTATACAACATAGCATGCAATTACTGTTTGTTGCAATTGTTTGGTATCCAGTTGCTGCATAGTAACTGTGCTCAACTATATTTGAATATGTAAAAGAAAACCCTTTACTGGGTGTTGTCTATTCAGAAAATAAAGAATTAGAGAAAAATCCCCACTAGCAGAAGTTTTCAGTCTGCTGGGTGGACATCATATGCTAATGAATCATTTGGCAGGGGAGATGTTGCAAGACCATGGCGAAGTGCAAACCCATTACTACAGGCACTTTAACTGCTTCAGCCACAGAAGATTTTACCCCCTTCCTGACCAGAGCACTTTTTGCGATTCGGCACTGCGTCGCTTTAACTGACAATTGCGCGGTCGTGCGAGGCTGCACCAAAACAAAATTGACATCCTTTTTTTCCCACAAATAGAGATTTCTTTTGGTGGTATTTGTTCACCTCTGCGGTTTTTAATTTTTGCGCTATAAACAAAAAAAATGCGTCAATTTTGAAAAAAACACATTCTTTTTTTACTTTTTGCTATAATAAATATTTCCCAAAAATATATAAAAAAAAAAAAATTTTTCCTCAGTTTAGGCCGTTATGTATTCTTCTACATATTTTTGGTAAAAAAAAATAGCAATAAGCGTATATTGGGATATAAACAACCGTGTAATTAGTTATTTCCACCCCGCGCTTGGAAAATATTATATTACTACAACAAATAAAAAATAAATAATATATTTCTACAAAAGATACTTTAAATTAGTTTAGCATTAATGTGTGATAATGTAAGCTGCTCCCTTTGAAATCGTGAGATTTGTGATAGTGAGATAATGATACAATAGGGGCGCTGATTGAAAAATAAGAATTAATTGGTAATGTGTAATTCTTCTACCATTAAACTATTTACCAAGTATGTTTTATGTACCTGCAATTTTGGTGTATGTTTCCCTAATACCAAATATACCGTGTTTGCTCTAATAAAAATAATAAACTCTGGTGCGACCTTAGTGTTCCGTATGTTTGGCGTGTATCCATACAATTTCTATCTAGTGACACGTTTAGTAAGCCTACTTTATAGTATACCACTCAGAAAGCTAGGTAGCGACTCCAATGCGACTGCAACTTCAATCAGGTATTTGATGATGGTTATATAACGCTCCACTATTAGTGCAACCTTATAAATTGATCTATACAATTCTACGTGCTACCACATAAATTGCTCAATTATAACACAATTGGTAAAAATGCTTCACAACATAATCACACTGATTGGTCATTACACAGCTGCATCGCAAATTTGCACCGCATACAAAGTCCCAAGGGATACGTGACTCCCTTCAAAAAACGTATAAAAAATATTGGAAAGTGAAAATAAAAAACAAAAAAGTTCCTGACAACAATTCTTTTGATGATAAGTGATATTTCACTCCTTCCAGAGTAACGTGACACCCTTCACCATAGTAATCTTCTTTCACCCAAAGTGAAAAGACAAATTTAGCTGGCCACTTACCAGATGGAGTTGATTGTTTTAACTAAAAAACAATCAATTGCGCTTATACAGGATTATCCTGTTCACAGGTACACTAAAACTTTAACCAGGTCTTCCTCCTCACAGATAGGTTCAGGTCAGGATGGATACATAGGTAGGAGCAGAGAAAACACACCTCATAGCGTAATCTTGCTTTATTTAAAAATTGGATAAAAACATATAGCCAAATGGCCACTTACATTGCTCAGTGCCCGCCCGGCACTGGGGCTGCTCGCCTTGAATTTAGTGTATATGATGGAGGATCTTTACTTTCGAATTTCCCTCTGCTGTTCAGCGTGCGTTCCAACCACCGCTGCTGACAACCAAGCAGACAGAAAGCTCGGGGGTAGTTGCGATCAGATTGTGATCAGGTACCGCCTCCAATGCACGTTTCGTGATGACACGTCTTCAGGGGGGCGAGTGATCAGGTACGCCCGCCTGAAGACGTGTCATCGAAAGTAAAGATCCTCCATCATATGCACTAATATATAACCATCATCAAATACCTGATTGAAGTTGGAGTCGCATTGGAGTCGCTACCTAGCTTTCTGAGTGGTATACTATAAAGTAGGCTTACTAAACCTGTCACTAGATAGAAATTGTATGGATACACGCCAAACATACGGAACACTAAGGTCGCACCAGAGTTTATTATTTTTATTAGAGCAAACATGGTATATTTGGTATTAGGGAAACATACACCAAAATTGCAGGTACATAAAACATACTTGCAAAATCGTTTAATGGTAGAAGAATTACACATTACCAATTAATTCTTATTTTTCAATCAGCGCCCCTATTGTATCATTATCTCAATAAGCGTATATTGATTGGTTTGCGCAAAAGTTATAGCATCTACAAAATAGGGGATAATTTTATGGCATTTTTGTTATTCATTTTTTTTTATTAGTAATGGCGGCGATGTACGATTTTTTATCGGGACTGCGACATTATGGCGGACACGTCAGACAATTTTGACACATTTTTGGGACCATTGGCATTTATACAGCGATCAGTGCTATAAAAATGCATTAATTACTGTAAACATTTCACTGGCAGGGAAGGGGTTAACACTAGGGGGCGATCAAGGGGTTAATTGTGTTCCCTAGTGTGTGTTCTAACTGAAGGGGGGAAGGGACTGTGTAGGGGAAGAGATAGATCGCTGTTCATACTCTGTATGAGCAGACGATCTGTCACTTCTCCCCTCAAAGAATCGGAAACTGTGTGAGTCTGGGACAGGACGTGACATCGGCATGTTTCACATTCAATCATACGTCTTCAGGAAGCTTAAGGCGCCATCTTGCTTTAGGTATTTATGACCTTATAGCCAATCGGCTGACCGCGGAATAAGAAGTTCGCTTTTCACCATATTGGTTATTGGTACTGTTTTGCCCATAGTTTATTCTAATGGTTTTCTGCTCGAACCCCTACTAACATTTCCTTCAAAAACTGAACTAGAGGAACTAAAGGGCCCGATTTAGATTTGAATTAATGTTCCCTACTATTTTTTAATCATGCGCTGGAAAAAAAAAATTTAAAAATAGATTAGCTTAACTTGCCCCAATGAGATGGCTGTATTAAAATAAAGATATGAACAAAAATAAAAATAATGAAATTAGCAAAAATATAAAAAAATTAATAGTCCTCGATAAAGCAGATGACATCCAGCTCCACATTTAACCCATTAGGTTTCATCATATTAAATTTAAATATCCAGTGGGTTTTGTTACAAGACACTTCCCTTCGCAGGTTTGAATTTCTCTAGTTTTTATCTGTTTTATCTATAGCATATAGATCATTATCTCTATTATGCTTGTTCCTGAAGTGATTTGAGACACTGTGGTGTCTGAATCCCTTTTTGATGTTTTTAATGTGTTCTCCTATGCTGATAGAGTTTTTTCTCGTGGTTCTTCCTACATACTGTAGCCCACAGTCACACTCCAGTACATAGATGAAATGTGTGCTACAGAAAGTAATCAATTATTCGATCTTATATTTCTACATGTTTTTATTTAATTGGAACATTTAATTGTTGTTTTTCTTGTTCCTTTTTTAGTTGTCCTGCAAGGTTTGCATTTGCCACATTTATAGAAGCCTTTGTGGTCGAAGAAACATTTTTTTGGGTGGGTCGGGTATATTTTTTACAATACCATCTCGCCCTTCTGTATATAAACTTCGGTTTGGATGGTAGAATTTTACTTAAATGGGGATCAATGGGGATCATTACAGATAATTGACCAATTTTTCTTAACAATTTTCTCTAAGGTTCTATACTCAGAGTTGAATCCTGTTACAAAAGATACCTAATTTTTCTCTATTGTTTTCTTTGGTTATTCAGACAACAATTTTTCTCTATTCAAGTCCCCTACTTTGTCTTGAGTATGCTCCAATTCCCTCCTTTCATATCCTTTATCTACAAATCTTTTGATTAAGATGTTTGTTTGTACAAAGTAATCCCCTATAAGGTAACAATTCTGCTTAATTCTAATGAATTTGCCTTTTGGTAATGCTTTTTTCCACTGGTGGTGATGGCAGCTGCTATAGGGGATACAACCATTGCGGTCTGTATCCTTAAAGTGCGTTCTGGTTTTTAACTGCCCCCCATTTTTTAAAATTTCCAGATCCAGGAAGTTGATGGTACTTTGGTGTGCGTTTACTGTAAACCTGATACCATATACATTAGTCCCTGTATGTTTAATACATTTATCTAGTTCCTCCTGATTTCCTTTCCAGACAATTATACCGTCTATGAACCTTTTTTAGACCGATATGTGTGGCCAATATTTTCCAAAAATGTCCTCCTTCTCCCACTTGTTAAGGAATATATTGGCCAAACTTAGAGTACACTTGTTACCCATTCCCACCCCTTTTATTTGTCTATAGTATTGGTGTTTGTGCCAGAAAAAATTCTTAGACTCCAGTATGAATTTCCTCTGTTTTAACTTAAGATCAGACAGTTTTTTTTTCTCTTTATTAAATATTTTTTGTTACATATAAAAAGAGGAAAGAATTGCTGTCATACACATAATCAATAAAAGGTTAACTACTCAACAATTAACAATTCCATCACCAACTACAAATAACCTCTTACCCCCCCAACCCCCCCCCCGCTCTTGGCCTAGTTCCTAAATAGTTGTTCCCCTCTGTACCCCTTCCCTTCTCGTCTTTCTTCATCAAACTCCCATTTTTTGTGCAAACCTAATTGTATATTTCAATTCAACCCAGTCCTTCCGTTTTTCCCCACATCCAGCCTATCCCTCCTCCCCACTAAAGCTCAGATACTCCAATGTATTTATTTAATTTACTTTGTTGAACCAGCTCCTAATTGTAGGGCTCTCTTGATCCTGCCACTGCTTAGGAATTAGACTTTTCACCACGTTCAGCAATGTCGGGACCAGAGTTCTCATATATTGGTTAGCTGGAATTTTTGTCAGGTGGAACAGACACTCCCACGGATCTTCCAAAACCACCACTTTAGTTATATCTTTTATTATCTGCAGCACCTCTCTCCAATATGATCTAATTTTTGGACAGGTCCACCAGATCAGACTGTTTTTTTTAACGCCCATGCCACCGCTGAATGATGAATGAATGACTTGTATTGCGCTACCTATGCGAACTGAATCGCCTCAGGGCGCTTTTGCCACTGGTGTCCATCTGTGGTATAGCGCGGTCCTTACCCTGTGGGGTCCCGACACGCTTACAAACACATACACATACAACATACACATATTTGGCCAATTTTATCGACAGGATCTGATTAACCTACCAGCATGCCCATGCCACCGCTGCCAGTACATTGGTTTGTTTTACATTGGTGTATAGAGAATCCACGTCTATTGTCACCAACAGCGTGGAGTCATCTTCACATACCTCTTTTAATACATTGCTAACATCCTTACTATCTTTTATGAATGCCTGCCATTTACCTGCCAGAGGTTGCAAGAATACATATAGGTTTTCAAACAATCTGGAATAACTGCACCATGAACATTAAATATGACAGGACAAGAGTAGTGTAATAATAATTAATTAATTTCAACAAGAGTTGCTAAATTCTGTTGGGGGTACTTCCCAATCGGTTTCCTTGATTGTTCAACTCCCGACACTTTTGTGCATATTGGTACCATTGTCCAAGGGCCAATGCATTGTACACTAAGATATATAAACATATAACTATATTTTCCGGTCACCTGCTTTACGCAGACCCATGAGAACCACTACTAAAAAAACAGCTTACATTTCTTTTCATTAAACACTTGACATTCATTTTGACACTCACCATAAAAACTGCTGAAAAATCATGATCTCTGGTCCTCAAATTTCCATGAAATGGAATGGGAGTCCCGCGAAAATTTTTTTTTTTAAAAAAGTCAGCAGCTACAAATACTGCAGCTGCTGACTTTTAAAATAAGGACACTCACCAGTCCCAGGGTTCAGCGATATCGGCACCGAGGCCGAACCGCCCCTCGGTCCTCGGATGCTGCCATCGCCATCTTCGGTATGGGAATCAGGAAATGAAGCCTTGCGGCTTCACTTCCCAGTTCCCTACTGTGCATGCGCGAGTCGCGCAGCTCAATGAGAATGGTCCGCGCTGTCTCTGGGACCCGTGTGTGTCCCAGCAGACAGCGCGGCGGGACAGGAAGAGGCGTAGACTCCCGTGGTGTAGTTCCTAAGTGTAGTTCCAGCCAAAAAAACTAATGTGTAATGTGTGTTTTTTGCTGTTTCTGCCCCTGTTTAGCAGATTTCACCTCACTTACTGTCCCAATGACAATTTAATTTTGAAAATTTTGGGTTGTTGTGGAAACAAGCCATGGAGATAAGCATCAGTGGAGGTACCTATTTCCCATAATAACTCTTAAGCCCCATACACACGGTCGGACTTTTTCATGGATTCTGTCCGATCGGACAATGTTGTTGAAAAATCAGACCGTGTGTAGGCACCATCGGACAGTGTTCGTCGGTTTGTCCGATGGACAAAGTCTTATCTCCTGCTGGAAAGATTTGCCGTCAACCCGGTCCGATCACACCAAACCCGATTGTGTGTACGGTTGTCCGACCGGACAAAGTGCTACGCATGCTCAGATCACATTACAAGACCAAAGCTATTGGCTACTAGCCTCTACGTTGTCCCGTCGTAGGCAACAAACGTCACCACGTTCAGAATGATCGGATTTTCCGACAACTTTGTCCGACCGTGTGTACGCAAAACCAACATCGGACAAAGTACGACGGACATGATCCGACGGACCTGGTCCGCGGATTGTCCGACCGTGTGTATGGGGCTTTACAGGAGTGAATTTTCCTTCCTAGAGGTAGATTTACTCTCACTTCCTGTTGTCTCCCTCCATTTGTAAGTAGGAGCCGTTTGTGAGTCAGATGTTTGTAACTAGGGGACTGCCTGTACTGTATATACTGTATGTTTTGGTTGCCCTGAACAGACAGTGGGCACACTTTCCTAGTCCTCCCTGTGCCCGCTTTTCTCTTGGTTCTCTTTGCCACTACAAAGCATTTCAGTGTTAGGAGGGCAGGAGGGCAGAAGGAAATGTCAGCAAGAACTATAAATATAGAAAGTTACACATGGTAAATCCAGTCTGACACGGCCAAATGCCTTTGTTAATCCTGTTTCTTGGTATTGTCAAGCTATTACCAGTACAGAAATATATAATGTGATTTCTACAATGTAATATAGTTTAATCTTTTGCCAATCAAATGTTTCCATTGTATATGATTTTTCAGTGTTTTATAGAAAAAAAAGTTGGTTCATACACCACATGTAATTACTGTTTGGTGCAATTGCTTGGTATCAGAGTTCTGTACTCTGAACCCATCTTTAAATTTGAATATGTAGAAACATCTTGCTTGTGTATGGACACACAACTCTTTGCAGAAAAAAAGGAATTTTCGAAAAAAAAACACCACCAGGAATTTGTCTAGACTGCTAGACAAATTTTAGTAACTAATGGATGATTTATCAAGGGAACTGTTGGAGAAAAATCATAGATGTGTGCATAGGGTGTGAACCCTGTGCGGTGCCGATTCCCCCTGCTTCCTGTCGCCCCCTGCAGTGCTGCAAGCTTCCCTCATCTCCTCGCCCACCAGCTGCTGCAGGGGATGTTTCATGAAGAGCTGGAGAAGGGGCCGGTAAATATTTAATTTACCGGCCCCTTCCTCTTTTCAATGTGAGTACCAATCGGTCTTGTGTTCATTCTTAACTGAAGCATAGTAAACATAGTTTGTCTTCGGTTTGTGAATGAACAGGAAGCAGCTCAGCACAGAGCACTTCCCATTTGTTCACTGTTCAGTGCAGCTGAGGCTGCAGAGAAAGGGACTGGGGAATCTATCCTCAGTTCCTTTCTCTGTTTAGACCCTTAATATTTCACCAAAGCCGCCCAACGGGGCTCCTAATAACATTGTAAAAAATAATAATATTGTAAAAAAGTAATTAAAAAAATAAAATTGTAAAAAATAATAAAAGATAAAAAAGTACTGAGACTGCTCTGCTGATATACACACATGTGTCTTTGTACTCTGGGGTGCACACCCTAATGAAATAGGCTGTGCACACCAATGAGAACAATGACTACATGCAATCCTGATTACTACAGACTCTTCAAAAACCATAGCCATATAGTTTATTCATTTCTATGTTCAAATTTACAAAAATGAGAAGGGCGGAGGGGGAGAGATAGTCTAATAATAATCTGATGCTTAATTTTATATATTTAGACTTGGTCTAAAAATAAAACTTAGGAATTCCCACATGTATAGTATTTGGGAAATTACAATGGAAATCTGCCTAATTTTCTCATCCAAAGTTCATAGACTATCTGGAAAAAAACATAACAGTACACTCATTGGGTGTACAAAATATGATTACTTGAAGCTAGAAAAGGGGAAAAACGCAAGACTGGAGTTGTTTCTAAAAATAACAAGCCACACTTCCTTTTAGGAATTCTGCAAAAAAAAAAAAAAATAGCTGCCAAAGGGAATCTAAACCAAATAACAAAAACATCATATTTTGCAGTTTACTAGTCTTTCATTAAAATTTTTAGGCATTTTTACTTCATTTACACCTGGTAATCATTCTATAATTCTGATCTAGCTAGGTGCCACGTCCCATATATAGAACAGTGTACAATTGATTGAGATTAGGGACTTTGTAGGCACTTACAAGATATTATAAAAGTCCAAATTTACCTCTGTGTTTACGAAACTTCTGTTTATGAAAGGACAGGAGCCTCTGTCTCCTGTCCATTCATCTTCAGTGCAGTTAAAGAGGAAGTAAACCCTCAGCAAAAAAACGTAAAAAAAAAAACCCTGCAAGACAAAGGCATAATTAGCTAGTATGTATAGCATACTATCTAATTATGTATCACTTACGTCAGATCGAAGCCCCCGCATCGGTCCACTTCTCCCCCTCTGACCGCCGACATGTTCTCCCGGAGTGACTTCCGGGTGTCGCGGCTCTGGCGCTGTGATTTGCCAGAGCCGCGATGCCGTCACTCTGCGCATGCACACGAGAGCGGCACAGTACAACTGAAGCATCGGCATATAGCGCCATTGCTTCAGTTGTCTCAAGTGCGCATGTGCCGCATGACGTCGGCACATGCAAATACAGGTATATCTCCTAAACCGTGCAGGTTTAGGAGATATCCTTGTTAGCTACAAGTAAGCCTTATAATAGGCTTACCTGTAACATAAAGTTGTAAACAAGTGTTTACAACCACTTTAAGGCTGCAGAAAAAGGAATTTAAGAATCTGTTTCTTTAATTCCTTTCTTTGTCTCATAGGTGAGATTTCAGGGGTTTACCCTAGCCTAGTAAAGAAAAAAAATTTAAAAATAATTTTAAAAATGTAAAAAATATTTTTAAAAATGTAAAAGAAAAATGTAAAAAAATATTTAAAAAAGAATGTAAAAATATAGTGTAAATGAGCAGTTTGCTTGTGTGGCTGAAGCCATCTGTTACTCTATGAAGATGCAGTGGCTGTATGAACACAACCGCAGGTCCCAATTTGCTAGGTGTGTGGGTGAGTGGCCCCAAACGCACAATGTCAGTGTTGGGGGACTATACACCTACATCATAGGCATGCGCAGGGAGGGTTCCCCTCCCCACCCCACCAAAACCACCACCAACACCATTGATCCCATCAACTTTCCAACACTTCCACTCATTCCATCCCCCCAGCACTGCCACTGATCCCATCAATCCCCTAGCACTGCCACTGATGCCCACCCCCCACCACTGCCACTCATCCCACCCTAGTACTGCCACTCATCCCATTACCCCCCACCACAACTGCCACTGATCCCATCAACCCCCTAGCACTGCCACTGATCACCCCCCCATCCAGCACTGCCACTGATCCCATGCACTTCCACTCATTTCATCCCCCCAGCACTGCCACTGATCCCATTCCCCTCCCCCCACCACCACTGTCAACTGATCCCATCTCCCCCTCTCTCACCCACAATTTGTCCCTCTGACCAGCTCTGTCATAAGATGTAAAATCTCAAAATGTTTGTTTACATTTATTTAAAAGTGTGCATCTGTATATATCTGTATATATGTCTATGTCTATATGTCTATATGTCTATATATATATATATATATATATATATATATATACACCCACGCACGCCTATGACCTACATCCACACATCTGTCAACTCAGGACCTGTGGCTACGTTCATACAGCTGCTGTGTCCCTATAGTATAACCTAGGCTGCCTTATTCACACTGGACAGGAAACAGCAACCATGTGAATGAGCCCCAGGGCACACAGAACTTGATTTATTAACTCAATACGGTTTTATCTTTTTGATTTAGCTGAAATTTTGTAAGGCATGTTATGTTTGTAGCCACTAATAATGATTTTAGTGTATTTTTTGTAATATAGTTTTGATATTTTTGGTGGGGGGGGGGGGGGGCTGTCAAGTAGGCTGTAGGGGGCCCAGTTACAGAAGCCCTGAACCCACTGTGCATTTTGCTAGCTAGTGGGCATGGAGGATGTGGGCTGTCATTCATAATCTATATCTACACCCACATGTACTGTATGTTATATGTCATGTTACATAGCATAGCAGGTGAGGCATAAAAAAGACACAAGTCCATCAAGTCCAACCTATGTGTGTGATTATGTGTACGTATTACATTATATATCCCTGTATGTTGCGGTCGTTTAGGTGCTTATCTAATCGTTTTTGAAACTATCAATACTCCCCGCTGAAAAAAACACATCCTTGCCGCACTTACAGTAAAGAACCCTCTACGCCAGGGGTCTCCAAACTGCGGCCCGAGGGCCAGATGTGGCCCTTTGCTAGATTTTATGCGGCCCTTGGGGCAAAACTCCTTCCACTGATATGAGGCACTATTCCTCTCACTGACACCAACAATGGGGAATTAGATCTTCCACCGATACCAATGATAGAATACTATTCCTCTTACTAACATGGTGAATACTCCTCCTATTGACCACCAACCCTGAGGCCATATTTATTGTCAATGATGCTGGGCCCATGACATTTTCTACCCCCGCTGGCCACAATCCGGCCCTCCTAAAATCTGAAGGACAATAACGTGGCCCTTTGTTTGAAAAGTTTGGAGACCCCTGCTCTACGCAGTTTAAAGACTAAGGGGTAATTGGGACTTTTAGATGAAGCAATTGGATAGTGGAGATAGATTTTAAATATATAATGTTTAATTGATGACATTACCGGTAATCTAAAAACATAAAAAGTATTTAATAATTTCATATATATATACATAGCACGTGCACAAGGCATAAACATGATGAGTAAAATGGTACAAACATAGCGACACATGATCAGAGTGATAAATATATGAATAATATGGCATACAGATGCCACGGCAACATGCCCAAGGCTGGCACATGTGCCCACATGGTATGTATGTGTCTATTAGCTGGTATATGAACAATGTCATAGAATATTAGTAGTAAATGAATGAGGATCAATCCGTATATCCCATCCCCCCACCACACTGCTGCCACTGATTTCGTGCCCCTCAACACTGCCACTCATTCTATCTCCCCCCCAGCATTGCTACTGATCCCTCCTTCCACTGCCACTCATCCCCCCCAGTACTGCCACAAATCCCCCCCACCACCGCCACTAATCCCATCAATCCCCAGCACTGCCAATGACCCCCCCCAACCTTGCCACTCATCCCATACCCCCAGTACTGCCACTGATCCCATCAATCCCCTAGCACTCCCCTAGCACTATATCCACTTGTAGCTGTGACATCAAGTATAGCTTGACGCGTTTCGTGGATTTTTTCCACTCATCAGGAGCAGATGCACCAGAGATTCCAACCCAAACAGCAGATGCAGCACATGGTGACCGACACAAGGTAGGTTGCGGGTGCAGACCCCCACCACGGGACCCCACTATGCAGTTTAAGGTCAAACCTCTTTTCTTCTAAGTTTAATGAGTGGCTACGTGTCTTATTAAACTCCCTTCCACAAAAAAGTTTTATCCCTATTGTGAGGTCACCAGTACGGTATTTGTAAATTGAAATCATATCCCCTCCCAAGCATCTCTTCTCCAGAGAGAATAAGTTCAGTGCTCGCAACCTCTCTTCATAACTAATATCCTCCAGACCCTTTATTAGCTTAGTTGCCCTTCTTTGTACTCGCTCCATTTCCAGTATATCCTTCCTGAGGACTGGTGCCCAGATCTGGACAGCATACTCCAGGAGCGGCCGGACCAGAGTCTTGTAGAGCGGGAGAATTATCGTTTTATCTCTTGAGTTAATTTAAAGCATGCCAATGTTTGCTTTGTTAGAAGCAGCTGCATGCCATTGCTGAGCCTATCATATACTAAGACCCCCAGGTCCTTTTCCATCCTTGATTCCCCCAGGGGTTCTCCCCCCAGTGAGTAGATTGCACTCATATTTTTGCCACCCAAATGCATTATTTTCAATTTTTCTACATTAAACCTCATTTGCCATGTAGTTGCCCACCCCATTCATTTAATCAGATCTTTTTGCAAGGTTTCCACATTCGGCAGAGAAGTTATTGCCCTGCTTAGATTAGTGTCATCCGCAAATACAGAGATTGAACTGTTTACTCCATCCTCCAGGTCATTTATGAACAAATTAAACAGGATTGGTCCCAGCACAGAACCCTGGGGGACCCCACTACCCACCGCTGACCATTCCGTGTATTCCCCATGTGACCTGCACAACCCTGATCAGAGGAAATGCCCTGTATTGAAACACAGATAAAACAGAGCATGTGCATTGCTTGCCAAAGCTGCTCTGTAGAATTGGCAGCTGAATTGGGGACAGTGAAAGAAGGGAGGATCAGAGGCAGGCAGGATCAACCAGGTTCTTTATACAAGGCTGAGGTGCCAGAGTGAGGATGCATTACTGCATATACAGACTGATTTTATTCCTGTGGGTTTAATAACACTTTAAACCGCCTGGGGGGTCCAATTTTTATTTTTATTTTTACTTTACTACCGCCTTAAAAAAAAAAAAAAAAAAAACATAATTTAAAATCAGCAGCTGATTAACCCCAGAGGTTTTTCTACGGGGAGACTATCCTCACATCTACAGGTAACAACTAGACATGTACGATTAGTTTCGAATTTTTCGAAATTCGTAAGAATTTACGAATCCGTAGTACGAATTTTTTCGAATACAAATTCCGTACGGAATACGAAATTTCTCTTACGAATTTCGTCGCCAAATTATTTGAATCCGACTACCAAATATCGAATTTCAACTAATATGAAAGAAATTATTATAGCGGATATAACAAATGATTCGTAAAACAAAGTGTCATTTTTGCAGGAAAAATTCCATTGACGAATTTCAGCTACAAATTATTCGAATCAAACTACCAATATCGAATTTCAACTAATTCGAAAGAAATTATTATAGCGGATATAACGAATGGTTCGAATGATTCGTAAAACAAAGTGTAATTTTTGCAGGAAAAAAAGCTATTTAAAATCACTCGCGGCTATTGCCGGCTAATGAATTGTCAGCTCCGTAACACAGAGAACAGTCATTCATTGATAAAGAAAAAAAAAAGCGTGGGGGTCCCCCCAAATTCAATAACCAGGCCCTTCAGGTCTGCTATGGATATTAAGGGGAACCCCACTTCAAATTTTTTTTAAAAAATTACGTGGGTCCCCCCTAAATATCCATACCAGACCCTTCAGGTCTGGGATGGATTTCAAGGGGAACCCCGGCCAAAAAAAAAAAAATGGCGTGGGGCCCCCCTCAAAATCCATACCAGACCCTTTATCCGAGCATGCAACCTGGCAGGCCGCAGGAAAAGAGGGCGCCCCCCCCCTCCTGAACTGTACCAGGCCACATGCCCTCAACATTGGGAGGGGGCTTTGGGGTCCCCCCCAAAGCACCTTGTCCCCATGTTGATGAGGACAAGGGCCTCATCCCCACAACCCTGGCCATTGGTTGTGGGGGTCTGCGGGCGGGGGGCTTATCGGAATCTGGAAGCCCCCTTTAACAAGGGGACCCCCAGATCCCGGCCCCCCTCCCTGTGTGAAATGGTAAGGGGGTACAAAAGTATTAATCACTGTATTAGTGTCATTGGTGATGTCAGGGTCAGTTAATGTCAGATTGCTCTCCACACTATTACATTCCCACTATAAGTCGCTGCTTATACTAGTAAAAAAAAATGAAAAATCCAGTATATATACCATAGTTTGTAGATGCTATAATTTTACCAAAAAAACGAATCAACATACTGTACGCTTATTGGGATTTATTTTTTATTTTTTACCGAAGACATGTAGCAGAATACATTTTGACCTAAACTTATGAAGAAATTAGATTTTTTTTAATTGAATATATTTTATAGCAGAAAATAAAAAATATTGTTTGTTTTTCAACATTTTGCGTTTTTATTTTCATTAACATAATTAAAAAAAAAAAAATCCCAGTGGTGATCAAATGCCACCGAACGAAAGCTGTATTTGTGTGAAAAAAATGACATAATTTTAATTTGGGTACAGTGTTGCATGACCACACAATTTCCAGTTAAAATAGCAAAGTGCTAAATAGTAAAAATCAGCCTGTTCATGAAGGGGGTAAAACCTTCCAGAGCTCAATTGGTTATTTTGATATCCTGCTCTTCAGATCTTTACACTCTTTAAATGAGTGAAAGGAAGGACCCTCCCTGTATTACTAGCTCATACAACCACATATGAACAGGGCCGGTACAAGGCAGGGGCGGACGGGGCACGTGCCCTGGGCGCTACCATTTTCTAAAGGCGGGGGGGCGCGCCGCAGCCTGCAGTTTAAATTGTGTAATGGGCCGGCCGCCGCCCGCCAGTACATTTAATTGCTGTGCCAGTGTGTGCCGCCGGCGCCGAGTGCGCTCCGCTTCTGCTGTATCCTCCCTTGTCCCTTCTTTCTGCTTGAGTTCCCCCCCCCCCCGCGGAGGAGTCACTTAGTACATGCCAGCGCGGCAGCGCCAGCGGCGTGACGTCACTCACCAGGTGGGAGGACTCAGAGGAGAGGAGCGCAGGGAGCTCTGTAGCCTTGGCGCGCTGTGAGCCTGTGACCCGGAGCAAGGAGCTGCTGCCACCTGCCTGCCTGGCTAGTTAGAACGAAACTGCTAGAAGAATAGAGATAAGAAGAAGAGGAGAGATAAGAGGAGAGATAAGAAGAAGAGAGAAGAGAAGAAGAGAGAAGAGAAGAAGAGAGAAGAGAGAAGACAAGAAGAGAAGACTTGAATTTACAGCCAATGTGTCCATAGGTACTTTTTTTATTTTTTTTTACGAGACAGACAAGACAGACAGACAAGAGACATGACACACACTTGCTTAGGCCCCTTTCACACTGGGGCGGGAGCCGCAGTGACGGTAAAGCAGCGCTATATTTAGCGCTGCTTTACCGTTGTTTTGCCCGCGGGTTTCGGCCGCTCGCGGTGCGGTTTTACCCCCTGCGAGCGGCCGAAAAAGGGTTAATATCCCCCGCAGAGCTCCGCCGTGGCGGCGCTTTGCGGCGGTATTGCCGCGGTTTTACCGCGGTGTCCCATTTAAATGAATGGGAAGGAGCGGTATAGGAGCGGTGAACACACCGCTCCTATACCGCTCCAAAGATGCTGCTAGCAGGACTTTTTTTGCCGTCCTGCTAGCGCACCGCTCCAGTGTGAAAGCCGCCGGCTTTCACACTGGAGTGAATGGGGCCGTTTTTTTCAGGCGGTGTACAGGCGCTATTTTTAGCGCTGTACCGCCTGAAAACCGCCCCAGTGTGAAAGGGGCCTTAATATGCCTCTCCACTTTTTTAATTTATGTAAATTGTAAAATGTTAATTTCTGAAAATATATGTGCAAAGTGTTCAGTGGTTGTGGCGGAATGTACAGTACAGGACTAAGAAATCTTAACTGGTTGCTGACCGCTGGCTGTCAATTGACGGCCAGGCGGTGCAGCTCTCGTGGCGGGAGGGCGTCATATGACGTCCTCCCCTTCCTGGCCCACCAGGGGGCGCGCGCGTGCCCGCCGTGTTACTGGGGACTCAATGCGCATGCCCGGCGGCTGCAATGTCCGCTGGGCACTCGCGATTGCCCGGTAACACAGCAGGACCGTGGATCTGTGTATGTAAACACACAGATCCACGTCCTGTCAGAGAAGAGGAGACCGATGGTGTGTTCCCAGTACAGAGGAACACCGATTGGTCTCCTCCCCTTGTGAGTCCCCTCCCCCTACAGTTAGAATCACTCCCAGGGAACATATTAACCCCTTCAGTGACCCCTAGTGTTAACCCCTTCCCTGCCAGTCACATTTATACAGTAATCAATGCTTTTTCATAGCACGGATCGCTATATAAATGTGAATGGTCCCAAAAATGTGTCAAAAGTGTCCGATATGTCCGCCGCAATATCGCAGTCAGGATAAAAATTGCAGATCACCGCCATTGCTAGTAAAAAACAAAATTTGAAACGACATTGATTCTTTATTAAAAACGGGGGGGGGGGGGGGGGGGGCGCACTTTGTCATCTTCGCCCTGGGCACCAAATGGCCTTGTCCCAGCACTGCATATGAATATTCCGTTATCCAGTCAAGTGATTAGGCAGTGCTTGGATTTCTCATCAGAAAGCACATTAAAACATGAAAGTATCATGTATTAATTATTTTATTATAAAATAAAAAAAATACATTTAAATATAATGAAAATTGCAGTATGAATATATGTAAAAGTTACAAACCAGGGATATAATACTAGTAAAAAAATATATAGTTTCCATTTAATGCAAGCATATATTATGTTTTGGGCAAAGCGCCACCTAATTATAACCACAGATTTACTTTAAAGTGATGGAACTGACCACAGATTTGCACAATAATGCATTCATTACTGTACAATTTGCACAATATTTTTAAATCATTCCCTAATTATTGTGCAAACTGCTTTATAGCTTTTACATTTTAGTGCTTAAAATGTAAGACTGTTGTTGGCTTTTCAATCATCTTTTTAACTGATTTAAAACTGCCCTATATTAAAAAAAAAAAAAACCTTGCCTGCCTAAGGCCGCGTACACACGAGCGGACTTTCCCGTGGGATTGTCCGCCGGACAATCCGCTCGTGTGTGGGCGGCGGCGGACTTTTTCCTCCCAAAAGTCCGGCGGACTAAGTTTTAAGTTCAGACTTAAAATTGTCCGCTTGACTCGGCAGTCCGGCAGATAATCCTGCGGTCTGTGTGCTAGTCCGCGGGACTTTTGAAATGAACGGACTTGCCTCGCACACGGAGGAAAGTCTGTTCATTTAGAACGTGATTCCAGGTAGACGGGACTAGCGAAGGCAGTGAATGCCGCCGTGCTAGCCCCGTCACCTGGTATGGAATTCAAGGGGAATCCCTACGCCGAAAAAACGGCGTGGAGGTCCCCCCCAAATCCATCTCAGACCCTTATCCGAGCACACAGCCCGGCCGGTCAGGAAAGGGGGTGGGGATGAGCGAGCGCCCCCCCCCTCCTGAGCCGTACCAGGCCGCGTGCCCTCAACATGGGGGGTGCCCTGGGGAAAGGGCCCCCCACCCCAAAGCGCCTTGTCACCATGTTGATGAGGACAAGGGCCTCTTCCCGACAACACTGGCCATTGGTTGTCAGGGTCTGCGGGCAGGGGGCTTATCGAAATCCGGGAGCCCCCTTTAACAAGGGGGCCCTCAGATACCGGCCCCCCACCCTATGTGAATGAGTATGGGGTACGATGTACCCCTACCCATTCACCTAAGGTGTAAAAGTGTAAATTAAAAAAAACACACAATTTTTTTAAATATTTTATTGCACAGCTCCGGGGGTCTTCTTCCATCTTGGGGGGTCTTCTCGCCAGACTCCTCCGCTCTCTTCTGCTCTTTTACCTAGCTCTTTCACGAGCGGAGTAGCCCGGCTTTCTTCTTCGTCGCCGCCGTCGTCGTCTGGGGGTCTCGTTCCGCCTTCTGAGTCATCTTCTTCTTCTTCCGATGTTGACTCGTCGCTCTCTCTGGCCGGAATGGCAGAGACACGCGGTGTTGTGACTTATATAGGGACAAGGGGCGGGGCCACTGGCTCATGTCACATGGTGACCCTGCCCCCATATGATGTCACAGTCCCGGAGGTCCAACATTGGAAGAAGAAGAAGAGACCCCCGGGGCGGTGACAAAGAAGAAAGCCGGCCAGAGAGAGCGACGAGTCAACATCGGAAGAAGAAGAAGATGACGCAGAAGGCGGCGGCGACAGCAGAAGAGACCCCCGAAGACGGAACAAGACCCCCAGACGACGACTGCGGCGACGAAGAAGAAAGCCGGGCTCCTCCGCTCGTGAAAGAGCTAGGTAAAAGAGCAGAAGAGAGCAGAGGAGTCTGACGAGAAGACCCCCCAAGACGGAAGAAGACCCCCGGAGCTAAGCAATAAAATATTTTAAAAAATTGTGTACTTTTTTTATTTATTTAAACTTTTACACCTTAGGTGAATGAGTAGGGGTACATCGTAAAAAAAAGGTCAAGTTGGTCAACTGCAGGTCAAATTTACCTGTGAAGGAATTCAGATGGAACTCACAAGCACCTCAAACTTGTAAAAATGTGCAATTAAACGCATTGGAATTACAGATTTACATACTTTTTCATGGTCGGAGACTCAGAAAGCACTATAGCCAGGTAATCAGCAAGACGGCTAAACAACCTGTATTTTCAGCAGGATAGGTCAGCAGGGATAACCTTCTTATTTCTAATCTAACAGGTTGGCGTCTTGGCAGATTGTGAGTCTTTGTATTCCTGTCTATTAGGGTTACACCAATACCACTTTTTTAAGACCAAGTACAAGTACCGATACTTTTTTCAAGTACTCGCCGAAAACGATACTTTTTTAATGTCATGTGACAGCCATCTTGGTACACCCCGCACTCATCCGCAGTAAGCCTGCAGTCAGAAGGCAGCAGGCTCTAGTTACACCCAGACAATTCTTGAAATTCAGACTTTTTTTAGCAGTAAACTCAGCTTATATAGTGAAATACAGCATTTTAAAATCTGTGAGACTGTTTTTATATTGAATTTTAAAAGCAGTAGTGTTTTGTCAGATTAGCAAACTGTGAGATCAGCAGTCTCATGGATTTTAAAATACTGTATTTCACTATATGGGCTGAATATAACAGGATGTCCCCTGCTGCCTCCTGACTGCAGGCTTACTGCGGCCAAGTGCGGGGTGTACCAAGATGGGCATTGCGGTGTACTGACGAAATGTCACTTCCGTTACCGAATCTGACAGGTCGCTCATTCTGCCGGAATACCGCTGTATTTGTCTTGTATTTGTCCCTGCCTCGGAGTTCTATCAGATTCCGGACAAAAATACTTACTGCGCATGCGCTATGCATTCCAACATTTGTTCCACGGCACACTATGCGCTCCACACACTTCTCCACTTCACTACAAACAGAGCCATTCAGATTGTTAGGCAGCAGAGCCCAACAGATTGTTCAACAAATGCGGCAGCAAAAAAATAAAAATAAAAAATGGACCCTTCTTTGCATATGTACACACGTGTTTGAATTCAAAGATACATTTAAAAAGACTAGAGACAACAGGCAGGGACATTTTACTACACCCAGCTACGTCTTGAATTGCAGAGTAATTTTAGCAATAAAATGAGCGTATATAAATATAGTATATTGACATCTGTGATGCTGTTTGGATGTTACATTTTGAAAGCCTAAAGGTTTAGCGTTGAGCAGTGTGGGGTTTACCAACATGGCCTCTGCCACCTTCCTACTGCTGGCGTCCAGCTCGTTACAAAATGTAACATCAAAACAGCATCACAGATGTCAATATATTATATTTATTTATATATGCTCACTTTATTGCTAAAATTACTCCAAGATGTAGCTAGGTGTAATAAGATGTCTGCTGCCACTGTTCTATCAGATCACCTATGTCTATGTCACTGCACCACTCTTTCTGTACATGGCAGCTTCAGCTAAGGAGGGAGAAAAAAACAGGACCTTGTATCACATTTTAATGCATTGGGGTAGATTTACTAAAGGTAAATAGGATATTCACTTTGCAAATGGAATTTTCTCTTAGCTTAATGAAGTAATAGTAAACTCCACTTTTTTAGTTGTACCTACAGGTAAGTCAATAATAAGGCTTACTTGTAGATACAGTGAATATCTCCTAAACGTGCACTGTTTAGGAGATATTCACTGTTGCTGCAGCTGGTGATGTCACTGGCGCAGTGAATTTCACTGGTATAAGCAGCCATTTTTATTGAATGAAATTGATTCATTCAGTGTGTATTGTTGTGATTAGCTGTGATTGGCCACAGTTAATCACATGGTACAAATGAACTGTGATATGCCCTGTCTGTACCATTTGATCACTGTGATCAATTACACCTAGAATTACAATTGTGCACAATTAATGGCATGAATCAAAGCCATTCATTGTTTACAATTGTCATGTGATCTGCTGTGATTGTCCGGTGGACACAGCCAGTGACAGATCGTGCCGCAGAATTGCCCGTGGGGCGTGAGCAAGGTGCGTTTCCGGAGAGGATGTCATATGACGTCCACCCGAAGCGACAAAGGTCCCTCCCAGCCATCATTTGACAATAGGCTGGGCAGGAATTGGTTAAGGCAACAGATGAAAGACACATCATGCTCCAGCAGTCCAATCAGCACAGAACTGATGGAAACCATTGACTCAGGTACACCCATCTACTGTTTGGAGAAGTCTTCAGGCCACAAGTGGTCTTCATGGAAGAAATGTGGCCAAAAAGCCATACCCCTCATGTGGAAATAAGACTAATGCCACATGGTCGGAATTCTCGTCGGAAAAAGCTCTGATGGTTTTCCCGTCGGAATTCCGACAGAATTTCGCTCAAACTGTCTTGCCTACACACGGTCACACCAAATTCCGACGGTCAGTAACACAGTGGCATAAAACACGTTCAACTGCACTATAAAAGGGAAGTTAAATGCTTCCGAGCATGCGTCGAATTGTTTCGGAATTTTGCGTGTTGGAATTGCATACACACGATCGGAAAATCCGATAGAAAGGTTTTCCGTCGGAAAAGTTGAGAACAGGTTCTCAATCCAAAGTCCGTTGGAAATTCCGACAGAAAAAGACTGATGGGCATACACACGGTCAGAAAATCCGTTGAAAAGCTCCCATCGGACTGTTTCCATCAGAAATTCCGACCGTGTGTACGCGGCATTAGTGATTCATCTATGAACAGAAACATAGGAACTGGGGCACAGAAAAATGGCAGCAGGTGCTGAATAAAATGTTTAAATATTTGGTTGTAGCTGGGGGCAGCTTGTTCAGCAAAAGGCTGGAGAATGAGGTACAATGAGTGTCTGCAGACAACAGTGAAACATGGTGGAGATTTCTTGCAAATTTTGAGGCTGCATTTCTGCAAGTGGAGTTGGAGATTTGGTTAAGATCAATGGTGTCCTCAATGCTAAGAAATATAGGCAGTCACTTATCCAACTTTGCCATACCATAAGGAAGGCATGTGATTGGCCCCAAATTTATTCTGCAGCAGGACAACAACCCCAAACATACAGCCAATATTATTAAAACTATATTCAGTGTAAAGAAGAACAAGGAGTCCTGGGAGTGATAGTTTGGTCCCCACGGAGCCCTGAACTCAACATCATCTGTCTCTATGGGATTACATTAAAAGACAGAAGGATTTGCGGCAGCCTACATCCACGGAAAATCTGTGGTTAGTTCTTTAAAATGTTTGGCATAACCTCTGCCAAGTTCCTTCAAAAACTGTTTTGCAAGTGTAGCTAGAAGAATTTATGCTGTTGTTAATGCAAACAGTGATCGTACCAAATACCTATTTGATTGGGATTTCTCTTCTGTTTATTTACTTTATATTTTGTTAATTGATAAAATATAAACTATTAACACTTTTATTTCTGAGAGCATTCTTAATTTACAGAATTTTTTCACACCTGTCCAAAACGTTTGCACAGTAGTGTGTGTGTATACAGGGGGTCCCCTACTTACAAACATCTGACTTACAAACGACTCCTACTTACAAACGGAGGGAGACAACAGGAAGTGGGAGGAAATCTACCTCTAGGAAGGGAAATTCACTCCTGCAAGAGTTAATATGGGAAAAAGGTGTCTCCACTGATGCTTTATCACCAGTCCACGTTTCCCTAACAACTCAAAATTTTCAAAATCCAATTGTCATTGGGATAGAAAGTGAGGTGAAATCTTCTGAACAGGGGCACAGACAGCAAAACAAATGTTGCAGGGGTGATAACCCTTCCCTATGCTATCCAAAAAGCTTAAAAATAGATTTTTTGGCTGGAGCTACACTTAAAAAATGTACCTGTTCTGACTTACAAACACTTGCCGACCGCCGCATCTACATCTATGTCGGCAGAATGGCACGGCTGGGCAAATAGGCGTACAGGTACGTCCCTTTGAATTTTCCGCTGTGTGGTCACGTGCACGCCGCCGGCGGTGCGCGTGACCCTGCCACGAGCTCCGTGAGTAGGATTGCAGGTCCCGCAGACCCGATGTCCGTGGGGATACCCGCGATTGTCTCACGGAGAGGAAGAACGGGGAGATGCTAATGTAAACAAGCATCTTCCCGTTCTGCCTAGTGACACTGTCACTGATCATAGCTCCCTGTGATCGGGAGCTATGATCAGTGATATGTCACACATAGCCACGCCCCCTAACAGTTAGAATCACTCCTTAGGACACACTTAACCCCTTGCTAGCCAGCTAGTGGTTAACCCCTTCACTGCCAGTGTAATTTTTACAGTAATCAGTGCAATTTTATAGCACTGATCGCTGTAAAAATGACAATGGTCCCAACAATGTGTCAAAATTGTCCGATGTGTCTGCCATAATGTCACAGTCACAATAAAAATCACAGATCGCCGCCATTACTAGTAAAAAAAAAAAAATATTAATAAAAAAATGCCATAAAACAAACCCCTACTTTGTAGACGCTATAACTTTTGCGCAAACCAATCAATAAACGCTTATTGCGATTTTTTTTTTTACCAAAAATATGTAGAAGAATACATATCGGCCTAAACTGAGGAAAACATTTTTTTTATATATTTTTTGGGGGATATTTATTTTATCAAAAAGTAAAAAATATTGCGTTTTTTTTTTAAATTGTCACTCTATTTTTGTTTATAGCGCAAAAAATGAAAACCACCAAATCAAATACCACCAAAGAAAGCTCTATTTGTGGGAAAAAAAAGGATGTCAATTTCTTTGGGAGCCATGTCGCACGATCGCGCAATTGTCAGTTAAAGCGACGCAGTGCCGAATCGCAAAATGTGCTCTGGTCTTTGGCCAGCCAAATGGTCCGGGGCTTAAGTGGTTAAAGGTAACAATCCTCACCAGTGATCTGTTTGCTTGTAATTAGTGTGTGTGTATAAAAGGTCAATGAGTTTCTGGACTCCTGGTAGACCCTTGCATCTTTCATCCAGTGCTGCACTGACGTTTCTGGATTCTGAGTCATGGGGAAAGCAAAAGAATTGTCAAAAGATCTGCGGGAAAAGGTAGTTGAACTGTATAAAACAGGAAAGGGATATAAAAAGATATCCAAGGAATTGAAAATGCCATTCAACAGTGTTCAAACTCTAATCAAGAAGTGGAAAATGAGGGGTTCTGTTTAAACCAAACCACGGTCAGGAGGAACAACTAAAATTTCAGCCACAACTGCCAGGAAAATTGTTCGGGATGCAAAAAACCCACAAATAACTTCAGGTAAAATACAGGACTCTCTGAAAACGGTGGTGTGGCTGTTCCAGGATGCACAATAAGGAGGCACTTGAAGAAAGATGGACTGCATGGTTGAGTCGCCAGAAGAAAGCCATTACTACGCAAATGCCACAAAGTATCCTACTTACAATATGCCAAATAGCACAGAGACAAACCTCAAATATTCTGCCACAAAGTCATTTGGAGCGATGAGACCAAATTTGAGCTTTTTGCCCACAACCATAAATCCTTTATTTGGAGAGGAGTCAACAAGGCCTATGATAAAAGGTACACCATTCCTACTGTGAAACACGGAGGCGGATCGCTGATGTTTTGGGGATGTGTGAGCTACAGTGTCACAGGAAATTTGGTCAAAATTGATAGCAAGATGAATGCAGTATGTTATCAAAAAATACTGGAGGAACATTTGCATTCATCAGCCAGGAAGCTGCACATGGGACGTACTTGGACATTCCAACATGACAACACACAAGGCCAAGTTGACCTGTCACTGGCTACAGCAGAATAAAGTGAAGGCTCTGGAGTGTCCATCTCAGTCTCCTGACCTCAATATCATTGAGCCACTCTGGCCCAAAATTTAAAGGAACTGGAGGTTTTTGCCAAGAGGAATGGGCAGCTTTACCATCTGAGAAGATAAAGAGCCTCATCCACAAATACCACAAAAGACTTCAAGCTGTCATTGATGTTAAAGGGGGCAATACACGGTATTAAGAACTGGGGTATGTAAACTTTTGATCAGTGTCATTTGTGTAGTTTATGTTACCATTATGATTTAAAAAGAGTAAACACAGTTGATTGATAATAAATGGCTTCAGCCAAACACTAACCATGAGTGAAAGAAATGTATTGGTGTTATTCATATTCTGTGAAAAATGGCCAAGAAATCATAAATTCTGCCAGGGTATGTAAACTTATGAGTACAACTGTATACAGTGCCTTGAAAAAGTATTCATACCCCTTGAAATTTTCCATATTTTGTCATGTTACAACCAAAAACATAAATGTGTTTTATTGGGATTTTATGTGATAGACCAACACAAAGTGGCACATGATTGGAGTGGATGGAAAATGGTTTTCAAATTTTTTGCACAAATAAATATCTGAAAAAAGTGTTGTGCATTTGTATTCACCCCCCCCCCCCCCCCCCCCCCCCACCCCCGAGTCAATACTTTGTAGAACCACCTCTCACTGCAATTACAGCTGCAAGTCTATTTGGGTATGTCGCTACCAGCTTTGCACATCTTGAGAGTGACATTTTTGCCCATTCTTCTGTGCAAAATAGCTCAAGCTCTGTCAGATTGGATGGAGAATGTCTGTGAACAGCAATTTTCAAGTCTTGCCACAGATTTTCAATTGGATTTAGTTCTGCACTTTGACTGGGCCATTCTAACACATGAATGTGCTTTGTTCTAAACCATTCCATTGTAGCTCTGATTGTATGTTTAGGGTCGTTGTCCTGCTGGAAGGTGAACCTCTGCCCCAGTCTCAAGTCCTCTGCAGACTCTAATGCCGCGTACACACGACCAAACTTTCCGGCAGACTAGGTCTGAAGGGATTAGTCCGTCGGACAATCCGATCATGTGTGGGCTAATCCGATAGTTTACCAGGAAAAAAATCAGACGGACCTAGAAATAAAACATGTTTCAAATCTATCCGACAGACTCAATTCCGACGGACTAAAATCGGGAAAACCGTTCGTCTGTGTGCTGGTACGACGGACCAAATACGACGCAAGGGAAGCTATTGGCTACTGGCTATTGAACTTAATTTTTTAGTCCCGTTTATGTCATCACGTTCAAAACAAACGGACTTTCGAACTGACTTAGTCCGTTTGTGTGTGGCCAAGTCCGTTCGTTCTAACTCCGCCGAAAGTCCATCGGGAAAACCGTCGGACCTAGTTTGCCGGAAAGTCTGGTCGTGTGTACGCAGCAGGTTTTCTTCAAGGATTGCCCTGTATTTGGCTCCATTCATCTTCCCATCAACTCTGACCAACTTCCCTGTTCCTGCTGAAGAAAAGCATCCACACAACATGATGCTGCCACCAGAATGTTTTCTGGTGGGGATGGTGTGTTCAGGGTGATGTGCAGTGTTAGTTTCCTGCCACACATAGCGTTTTGCTTTTAGGCCAAAAAGTTAAATTTTGGTCTCATCTGACCAGAGCACCATCTTCCACATGTTTGCTGTGTCCCTCACAAGGCTTCTCGCAAACTGCAAATGGGACTTCTTATCGCTTTCTTTCAACAATGGCATTCTTCTTGCTACTCTTCCATAAAGGCCAGATTCGTGGAGTGCATGACTAATCGTTGTCCTGTGGACAGATTCTCCCACCTGAACTGTGGATCTCTGCAGCTCCTCCAGAGTTACCATGGGCCTCTTGGCTGCTTCTCTGATTAATGCTCTCATTTCCCAGCCTGTCAGTTTAGGTGGACGGCCATGTCTTGGTAGGTTTGCAGTTTTGCCATACGCTTTCCATTTTCAGATGATGGATTGAACAATGCTCCATGAGATGTTCAAAGCTTGGGTTATGTTTTTGTAACCCAACCCTGCTTTAAACTTCTCCACAACTTTATCCCTGAATGAATGAATGAAAGACTTGTATAACGCTGCAACTGCGAACTGAATCACCTTGAGGCGCTTGATCCATCCTGTGCTTCCAGCTTGTTAGAAGAGGTAGGTCTTGAGTTTTTTCCTGAAGGCCCGATGGTTTTCTTCCAAGCGGATGTCAGTGGGTAGAGCGTTCATAGTCAAGGTCCTTGGACTGCGACTCTTCGTTCTCCCTTAGATTTGTAGCGGGATTTAGGGATGAGGAGGAGGTTTTGGCTAGTTGATCGAAGTCTGCGGATGGGTGTGTAGTGTTTTATTTTCTCACACAGGTATTGAGGAGCGTTTCCTTGTGTGCATTTGTGGGTGAGGCAGAGGGTCTTGAAAATGATCCGATCCTTAACGGTTAGCCAATGAAGGGTCCTTAGGGCTGGGGAGATGGATTCCCAGTTTTTTTTTCCAGTGACTAGTCTTGCTGCCGTGTTTTGGACGACTTGTAGGCATGCAATCTGGTATTTGGGTAGTCCTATGTAGAGTTAGCATTGTCAAGTTTGGAATTGATGGTTGGTCCAACTACTACTGCTTTCTCTATTTCTGGAATAAGGGGATGAGTCTACGTAGCAGAAGGAGAAGATGGTGCGAGCCGCTGACTACTGATCCTATTTGAGCATCCATAGACATCTCTGAGTCGAAGATGACTAGGGGATATGGTCTGTCCAAGGATGGTGGGTGGTGTCCAAGGGGTCTTTGTTTTAATATTTCTGTTTGCGTTGAGGAGAAGAAGCTCTGTTTTGGATCCATTGAGTTTGAGGGAGCTCGTGGTCATCCAGTCCTCTATCAATGTGAGGCATTTTTCTAGTTCTTGGTATTGATCATTTTGTCCGGTGATTCAAAAGTAGAGTTGAGTATCATCTGCATATGATCCCTGACCTGTCTGGTGTGTTCTTTGGCCTTTATGATGCTCTTTGTGAACTAAGGTCCTCTAAAAAACCTTGGAGGGCTTCACAAAACAGCTGTATTTATACTGAGATTAAATTGCACACAGGTGGCCTCTATTTACTAATTAGGTGGCTTCTGAAGGCAATTGGTTCCAGTAGATTCTAGAGGGGTATTAGAGTAAAGGGGGCTGAATACAAATGCACACCACACTTTTCAGTCCGACCATGACCACAGCAGGACTTCAGAGGTCTAGTAAAGTCCATGCCTCAACGGGTTATGATCAGTGGTCATAATGTTAAGGCTGATGGTGTGTGTATATATATATATATATATATATATATATATATATATATATATATATATATATATATATATATATACACACACAGTGCCTTGAAAAAGTATTCATACCCCTTGACATTTTCTAAATTTTGTGTTTTATTGGAATTTTATGTGATAGGCCAACACAAAGTGGCACATAATTGTGAAGTGGATGGGAAATTATGAATGTTTTTTATTTTTTTTTACATACATTTTTGTAAAAAAAAAAAAAAAACATTCATAATTTTCCATCCACTTCACAATTATGTGCCACTTTGTGTTGGTCTATCACATAAAATTCCAATAAAACACATTTACATCTTTGGCTGTAACATGACAAAATGTGGAAAATGTTAAGGGGTATGAATACTTTTTCAAGGCTGTGTGTGTGTGTGTGTGTGTGTGTGTGTGTGTGTGTGTATGTGTGTGTGTGTGTGTGTGTGTGTGTATATATATATATATATATATATATATATATATATATATACACACACCATCAGCCTTAACATTATGACCACTGATCATAACCCATTGAGGCATGGACTTTACTAGACCTCTGAAGTCCTGCACTGACCGGTCGGTCCATTCGCCTGTGGTCCGAGGGCCCGGCCGAAAAGAGGGCCAGCCGGCACTGCCTGCTTGGACTTTTTTTTGTCCTGGACAAAATACTTGTGGCCACGGGCCTGCAGCTTTTTTTGTTCTAGCCTGACAGGTGAGGCTGCGCTAATGGGCACTGGTGAGGCTGCACTGATGGACACAGGTGAGGCTGTGCTGATGGACACAGCCGAGGCCGCGCTGATAGGCACTGGTGAGGCTGCACTGATAGACACCGGTAGGCTGCGCTGATAGACACTGGTAGGCTGCGCTGATTAGCACTGGTGAGGCTGCATTGATCAGGCTGCACTGATGGGCACTGGTGAGGCTGCATTTATGGGCACTGATCAGGCTGCATTGATGGACACCGGTGAGGCTGCATTGATCAGGCTGCACTGATGGGCACTGGTGAGGCTGCACTGATAGACACCGGTAGGCTGCGCTGATAGGCACTGGTGAGGCTGCATTGATGGTCACTGGTGAATCTGCATTCATGGGCACTGGTGAGGCTGCATTCATGTGCACTGGTGAGGTTGCATTTATGGGCACTTATCAGGCTGCATTGATGGGCATTGATCAGGCAGCACTCATGGGCACTGGTGAGGTTGCATTAAAGGGCAATGATCAGACTGCGCTGATGGGCACTGGTGAGACTGCATTGATGGGCACTCCATGCACTGGGCCTGCTGCAAACCTTCTAGTTCTACCGTCCCGGATAGGGCAAAGGCCGCCACCTCCGAGTCCCTCCCTTGCCTCAGCAAACAGTGCCCAGAACAGCGGAAGAGGAGAGGAAACACCAGCCAGCCACAGCAGGGCCAGGGTTCCAGTCAGCCAGCCCCCCATGCCGGTGACCCACCCATAGCAGGGCCAGGGTGCCAGCCAGCCACCCATGCTGGTGACCCACCCATAGCAGGGCCAGAGTGCCAGTCAGCCACCCATGCTGGTGACCCACCCATAGCAGGGCCAGAGTGGCAGCCAGCCACCCATGGTGACCCATCCCCAGCAGGGCCAGGGTGCCATCCAGCCACCCACACACGGTGACCCACCCACATCAGGGCCAGGGTGTCAGGCACCCACAGTGACACCAATGATGGTTCCACAGAACATTCATGAAATGAATGTTCTGCGATAGTAGAAGATAATCACACCACACCAAGTTGTGGTGAGCTCTGAAGTAGCAGCAAGGACAGACACAAAACACATGTATGTAATACAAAACATCAAAACATACAAGTAGTGTGTAATATATATACATACATACATACATATATATATATATATATATATATATATATATATATATATATATACTATATATATATATATATATATATATATATACACATAGTATATAAGCACATACGAAATTCTTCCTGCTGGGTGAACAGTATGATTCAAGCCCATCAGTATGCTAAAACTAAAGCAAACTCCATCTGCTTATTACAGTTTTGACAAGAGCCAAATTGTAATGGCTAGATGAGTGGGTCAGAACAATTTTAGAACTGAAGCTTCTGTGGGATGTTCCTAGCTTGTAGTGGTCTGGACCTTCCATAATGGGCCAAAGAAGGATAAATGGAAAAAAATCTAGGACTAGGAATGTCTCTAAATGTAGAAATACACCCACCACATATTAAAACTACTATAAACACATAGCAGAGTTTTGTATTCACATCAATAATTCATTGCAATAAATGCTGACTCGTTTACAGTATGCTAAAAAAGCTACATTTTCGAAAACAAAGTTATATTATGAACATAACAGTAGTGTGTGGAAACATTTAATAACATTGCAGAATTGTAATTTTGCAATGATGTATGTTTGCGTTAATGAATATTACAAAATCAATAATAAATATTATAAACTGGCGCTGTTTGTCGTATGTCAATTGTTTACACGTAATTTCAGTAAATAGAATCCTTGAAGGATTTTTTTTCATCCAAATTCAAACAAAGGTCAATACATGAATATATACGAACAATCAGATCCTTGAAAAGCTGTTTAACCACTTAAGCCCCGGACCATTTGGCTGGCCAAAGACCAGAGCACGTTTTGCGATTCGGCACTGACAATTGTGCGGTCATACGACGTGGCTCCCAAACAAAATTTACTTTTTTTTCCCCACAAATAGAGCTTTTATTTGGTGGTATTTGATCACCTCTGTGGGTTTTATTTTTTGCGCTATAAACAAAAAAAGAGCGACAATTTTGAAAAAAACACAATATTTTTATCTTTTTGCTATAATAAATATTTCCCAAAAATATATAAAAAAAACTTTTTTTTTTCCCTCAGTTTAGGCCGATACGCATTCCTCTACATATTTTAGGTAAAAAAAATCACAATAAGTGTTTATTGATTGGTTTGCGCAAAAGTTATAGCGTCTACAAAATAGGGGATAGTTTTATCGCATTTTTATTAATATTTTTTTGTTACTAGTAATGGCGGCGATCAGTGATTTTTATTGTGACTGCGACATTATGGCGGACACGTTGGACATTTTTGGGACCATTGGTGCTACACCACAGTGAACTGTACATATACGTCGGCAAATGGGCGTATGTCCCTTTGAATTTGCACCCGCGACCCTGCCGGGAGCTCGTGAGTAGGATCGCAGGTCTGCGGACTCGATCGCCGTGGGGATACCTGCGATCGTCTCACGGAGCTGAAGAACGGGGAGATACTAATGTAAACAAGCATCTCCCCGTTCTGCCTAGTGACAGTGTCACTGATCATAGCTCCCTGTAATCGGGAGCTATGATCAGTGATGTGTCATTCGTAGCCACGCCCCCTAACAGTTAGAATCACTTCCCAGGACACACTTAACCCCTCCCTAGCCCCCTAGTGGTTACCCCTTCACTGCCGGTGTAATTTTTACAGTGATCAGTGCAATTTTATAGCACTGATCGCTGTAAAAATAACAATGGTCCCAAAAACGTGTCAAAATTGTGTGATGTGTCCGCCATAATGTTGCGGTCACGATAAAAATCGCAGATCGCCGCCATTACTAGTAAAAAAAATTATTAATAAAAATGCCATAAAACTAATGCCTATTTTGTAGACGCTATAACTTTTCCGCAAACCAATCAATAAACACTTATTGTGATTTTTTTTAAGTAGTTAAGTATACGTATCGGCCTAAACTGAGGAAAATAATTATTTTTTATATATTTTTTGGGGATATTTATTGTAGCAAAAAGTAAAAAATAATGTGTTTTTTTTTTAAATTGTCGCTCTATTTTTGTTTATAGTGCAAAAAATAAAAACCGCAAAGTTGATTAAATACCACCAAAAGAAAGCTCTATTTGTGGGGAAAAATGGACATCAATTTTGTTTGGGAGCCACATCGCACGACCGCGCAATTGTCAGTTAAAGCGATGCAATGCCGAATCCCGCAGAAAAATATGAACTAAAGTAGTGAAGGAAGAAATGCCCCAGTATTGGTGATGTTACTGGAAAGAAAAAATGTCCATGTGTTGGTGGAGTCACTGGAAGGGAAAAAAATGGCCCCGGATCAGTGTTGTGAAAAAATGACCCTGCGTTGAGGTTTTGCTAAAAGGAAAAAATATGTCCTTGCATTGAGATGTTACTGTGTCAGTGAAGCCACTGGAAGGAAAGAATGCACACAGCACAGTGCATTGCTCTGCTGTCCGATAATGTGGTGCCATTCAGCTCACCACACACCCACATTGTACCAGCGGAAACATGAAGAATGATTGTGTGAATGAGTCTTGTCTGTGAGTGCAACCAAATGCCTACATCGCTTCCCTACATTATTTATCAAATGCACTCTGCTACTGGGAATGTTTAACTGGTTGGCTGCCTCTTGGCCTTACTTGGAGGCATAGCAGTCTTCTCTCCCAGCCAGGTTTAAATAGTGCATCAGTAGAGACAGGGCAGTGAAAGAGGCGGACTGCTACAGTGTGGCATGGCTGTTTAGGTGGCAGGGTAGCTGTATCATCAGGAGAGGCGCCCATACTGAGAAGGAGGCGTATTCTCTGTGTGCTCCCTCCTCTCCGCCCACAGTAGGCTGCTATTGGAGGGAGGAGTGAGCAGAATCCTCCCTCCACCAGCTATCAAGGCCCCTGCTCTACCTGATGGCCACCAGCTGCCAACGAGCCCTCCACTCTACTTAATATAGCGCTCAAGGCACATGGCCCTTCTGCCCCCACCTTGTCCCATCCCTGGTGGGAGGCAATCCAACCAATCCTGCAGTCCCTTGATTCTTCTATACACTTCAGACCTTCACATTTTAAAAGATGAGAAATAGGGACACTTATTATATCCAAACACGAAGGCAAAACACATGTCACACCCCCAGTTACACAAACCATAAATAGAGGAAAAGAGAGCCACCGCTCCAGGCCGATCCACCAAGATAATCACTTCTCTTCCAGACTAGGAGCCCCAGGTGTTGGTTAATGCATGCATAGATAGGGGAGGATGAGAAAAAAACTGCTGCACTCCGAAAATAATCTGTTTTCTTGCTTCTTTTATTGTAAAATAAAGATTACATGACACGATCCACAGCAAAAGTGATACAGAACAAAATGCTAACATTGCTAAAATGCTAACACAATCGTGTCATGTAATCTTTATTTTACAATAAAAGAAGCAAGAAAACAGATTATTTTCGGAGTGCGGCTTTCCAGAGTTTTTTCTCATCCTCACAAACCATAAATAGTTAATATTCGAAAAACAAATTGGTTAAACCCAATGTTCTTATTTTCACCACTATGTTTCTATTATAGTGGCTTTTTAAAATAACAAATGCAATAATTTAGAAGTTGGATGAAAGATTTAGTGCTGTATAACAGTTTTGATAGCTAGGTAGTATCTTTTTTTTAGATGTCTATACACCAGACCAAAGAGAGGGACAGTTTAGAGAGAAAGAGAGACATGGGGGTTTGGTTCCAAAAAGGAACAGCCCCTCTAAATCAGGGACAGTTGGGAGCGAGGATAGTTGTTGTTGGCTCTAAAAGGAGCTTGTATGATCAGACTGATAAAACTTTCATCTTTTCCTTTTTGCTCCCAAAATTACCAGTAATCTTCAGGTGTGGATTTATAACTACAAAAGTGTGCACTGAAATTATTCTTTATCAGAGTAGTCTGTATATAATAGTATGCATAGGTGTGCGCAGCCTATTGCATTAGAGTGTGCACCCCAGAGCTCAAACATACTAAAGCATAGTAAACTGTGTTTACTATGCTTCAGTTTGTGAATAAACACAGTGACTGAGTGTGTTCACTGCATTCAATTAGCAAAGGAAGGGTCTGGTAAATGACATATTGACTACCCCCTTCCCCTGCTCTCCATCCTGAAACATCCCCCGCAGCAGGCATATAATAGTATGGTAGATTATGGAGCTGGTACAGCTATTCTCAGTGCCAAACACATCAACCCTCTGTTCACCAGGATGGTAAAGATAAATACCCAAATGGAGCATGTGAATCTCCTATTATAACCAAATGATAGAACTGAGTGATTCTTTATTATTATTATTCTGAAATGGTCTTATTGCATTGATTTGGAATCTTCCCCTTACAGAATCATTGGTGTTAGTGGTTACTTACATGAGAAACAAGAGAAAAGGCTCCACTGGTCTCATGCTGGTGGTTCTGCTGAGTAGTGTTAGTGCCAGAACTTTGCCATGTGAGCTCTTCATCATTGTGCAGGAAATCAACCCCTGGGGAATCCTAGGATTCCACAGAACCCTGGTTGGGAAACTGTACTTGACAGCAATTGGGAGATCATCCAATATGCAAACAGAAGTGCAATGGCAGATGTTAAAATCAGAAAGACTGGAAATATCCACATCCAGCTGCCAGCAAGGCAAAGGGAAAGTACATAGAAAAATTATTTATACAACATTATATCATCAGCTTCTCTTGTCTGCAGCTCTGATAGTGTCATATTACAGGCACTGTTGGTAATTATTGAAGGCTTGCTTTGGGTTTAGACCACACACAGAGTTCAAAAAGAGCTCAGACTGACGTCAGGAGGTTGGATTTGAGACTGCTAAAGAAATATTTGAAGATCAGAAAATAATGTAAAAAGTAAATTATTTGGACAGGACAGAAATTAAAATATCTGACATGTAGGAAAGCTTTATATGAAGTGATAAGACTAAATTCACAGTGCTAACATAGGAATAAAGATCTTTATTTAGGCCATAGGACTGTACATTTTAAATATCATTCAAAATAACTGTCACTTAAAAAAAAAAAAAAAAAAAATTGCCATGTGATGTGAGATCTCTATACTGAGTCTAGAGGCTGAATTCACAAAGCTAACACACCAGGTGAAAGGTTCCTTTAAAAAAAAAAAAAAGCATGTCAGTTATTCTTGGCTGAGTGCCAGAGTCTAAAAATAGAACGTCAGTTAGTCTTGGCTGAGTGCCAGTAACCTGTCACCTGACCATGCACTGTGATGTCATCAGTGATGTAAGTAACTGAGTTAAAATAAACTGAGTTACGTAACTCAGTTACTTTAGAGGGTAACGAGTAATCTAACTAATTACTTTTCCCCTCATGGTAACTCAGTTACCATTACTTTGGCTTAGTTACCCCAATTACATCTACCGCCACTAGATGGCAGTAGTGTAATTCCGGTGTCCTGCCAAAAAAGTTCCCCCGCCGTATAAGGACCCCCTGTACTGCGCAGGCGCAGGGCTTGCGCAGTACGAAGGACTACGGAGCTTCCCGAAAATTGCCGAACCTAAACAGCTCTGAGTGAACTCTACACCGCGCAGGCGCAGTTAACATGTAATTGTACGAGGCGATGCCGCACGCTCCCGATGCTCGTGCTACTCTGCAAGGGGCGTCTATCGTGTAACTAAGGGGCGGGTCTAGTATTACTGTAACCAAGGGGCGCATTTATTATTATTGTTATATATCGAGCTCTGCCCATTAATTTAACATTCGCCCTCTTCTGTAGCCATCCGCCCCTTACACGATATAATAATAATAGACCCGCCCCTTGCTTACACGCTATAACAGATCTGCCCCTTGGTTAGAGTAATAATAGAGCAGCCCCTTGGTTACACGATATATAACAATAATAATAAATGCGCCCCTTGGTTACAGTAATACTAGACCCGCCCCTTAGTTACACGTATAGAATATTTAAAAAAAAAAGTCACAGTTACTTTGCTGAGTAACTAATTACTTTTCCAATGTAGTAACTGAGTTACTAACTCAATTACTTTTTGGGAGAAGTAATTTGTAACTTAACTAATTACTTTTTTAAAGTAAGATGACCAACACTGGATGTCATCAGCTGCCCCTATATTAGAAAGCTCTCAGTAGGATTCTGTCAGTCCCAGAGTGTTTACTGAACAGTGCAGACGTGTTGTTTTTCTCTGGCGATATTTTGATTGCGATTTCACTCTAGTGATTTCATTTGATTCAATTGTATTGTAATTTCATTCTCCTGCGCTTAAAGCGTGATTGGATTCTTTTTCAAAATGAGATTTTTTCAGTGTAGAAAGGCTGTTTATCACATTAACACCAAAGATACACAGACCACTGGAAGACCACCTATGGAAGGAGGTATCATTGAACAGCCTGCAGATACCCCAACAAAGAAGCCCACAAAAATAAAGAGGGCTAGAGCTTTCCTGCGTGGCTGCTTTAGAGCGGCCGCTGGATGCTTTGGTGTCGGCTGTAAAGTTTATGGCCCACCCCAGAAGACAGAAGATTTGAATGGTGAGTACTGTGAATATTGATAGATTCATGTTCTATGTACATATGTATAGGGATGGCCATGGGCAGGGCACAGTGACTGGCACACATGCTCCTAGATAGACAGACATGCATTGGAACAAGCAGTGTGGGGAGTAAATCACATAGTGGATGGGTTGTGTCTTGTAAACATCAATCTGCAGTTCCTTTTTTTTTTTTAATTAAGGGAAGCAAATAGTAAATGTTTCAAAACACAACCCTGCAGTCTGATCCCTACAAATCCCTTTTCATTTGGAGAGGTTTAGAACTGTTAGCAGCTCTCCTTGGACTGTAGGATGATATCTCTGTTCATTTCTAACAATGAAATCTACAGATCATCAACTGTCACTGTCAGTGGGGGAGGGGGAGTGTCAGTTAGGAGGCTCAGTAACTGGAATCTCATTGGTGGAAATTTGTCTCCTTCAAAATTTCTATATCCTCACTGATGACAGTCTGTGTGTGATATGGCGCTGAGAATTACGCTCAATTCCTAATGTTGGTTTATTAGAGTCCCGGGTATCATCGATCAGAGCTGTATACAGTGAGCCAATTCTCATCCCTCCACTCACCCCCCCCCTCTCTGCCAACCGACTTTTTAACAAGCTTTTACTACAGGCTGGGCTGAAGACCTGTGCCAACCAACAATATGGCGGTGCCAACCAGCCCCCAGAAATATACAACATGGACATACATACCACATATACAATGCAATGTTTAAAAATATTTAAAGTGATATTAAACCAAAATGGAATATAATGCAGCTTGCCAATCATTAGATGGCAAGCTTGTAGAAAGCTTGTAGAAAGCATTACAGCCAGTGGGTCGGGATAAGTGTCAGGCAACCAGCATTTTTATATATAGGCCAACAATGGCTGTCCCTGTGTCCCTGATATAGCGGGTTTATTTGTTGTCCCTGGCACTGGAGTTTTGAATTTTTCGCTGTATAATTTGATGTTTAAAAAAATGTATCAAATGTAGATGAAGGTGCTAAATCTGATTCTTTTTTTATTGCAGATGTATACGGTATTTACCGTAGACACAGCTCACGCGGCAGGCCTGCCCCAGTGAGCGAGACCGAATGTGAAACCCACATCGGGACTCCACCAACATGTGACCGTCGGTCCCCCAGCACTAAGGAGACCATTCCAATGACATTGGATGGCTTCAGATTACATCAATTTCTCGGAGAGGGGAGTTTTGGTAAGGTAAGTGGTCAGATCTTTTCTCTGATTTAAAATGTTCAGGTAGAGTGTAGGGGGGGGGGGGGGGATTTGAACCTTTGTCTGGCTTTATCACTATCCAGAGCTACATTAGAGAGATTTCCCCTCATTTCCTGTTCAGACAGGAAGTTATGGAAAATCTGCAACAAGGACACAGACAGCAATGCCCTCACTCTACTCTTCTAAAGAAAAGTATTTTTATTTCTGTCTGTGTGGCTGTTGCAGAGCTGGACATACACTTTGAGGCCTGGGTTAAAATATATGCGCATTGGATGCGCTTTAAACCGCATCCAATTAGCATGACATGTGAATGTGACTGGCTCTCAATGGAGCCGGTTTACACATGTGCGTGGTGGCCGCGGCGAGGCTTCAAAAAGGGTCTTGTGCGTTTTTAGGTCCGGTTCAAGTGCAAATTCTGGCAAAATTTTGCACATGAATCGCACCTGAACCAGTGAACAGAAACGCAGCAGACCCCATACTGCAAACCACAGCCGCATATATGTGATCACGGCCTGAAGCCCAAATCTTTCCATTTCATTCAGATAAATCAGTTTAGGTTGCATTAACACAAATGGTGATCATAATTAATGTTTTCTTAGCAGCTAATACCAAAGTAGGAAAGCCTGTCCCTTGCCAACATGTTATAGAGAGGGGCGGTTGCTCTCTGTTGGGAAGCAGTGGTCTCTCTACAGTGGTTTGACATGACCGCTGACGAGTCAGAGCTACAGCTCTCCAATCAGCAAAGCTCATGTTCCATGCTGATTGGAGAGCTCTGGACTCTGATTCAGAATGGGAAGTGTCAAACCTCATGAATCCATAAATAAAGTATTAAATGTGAATGAACTTCTCTGATTGGCATTTATAATTTTCTCTCCCTCTGTTCCCTCCAGGTGGTGTTGGCATCACACCCCTTCACTGATGAACCGCTGGCTCTCAAAATTATGATCAAGAACAAGGAAAACTACAAAGAAACCCTCATCGAGAGCCACATACTGAAAGAAGTTCATACCAGTCAATTCTGCACTCATGCATATGGTACCTTCCAGACAAAGGTAAGTGACTCTACCTTCTACTTTTGTGGGAGAGGTCGGTGTTAATTGGTTATCCACTCAGAATACCGCTGTGACGCCTACTTTTCTCACAACATACCCAAAAGCTGCATAGGGATTCACATAGCGAATCATTTCTATAACCTTTATCTTTCTTTTCTCTGCATAGAAACTCCTATTCTTCGTCATGGAATACCTGAGTGGTAGAGACCTGCGGGACTTCTTACACGAAAGGGCACCAGTAGATATTGTGACGACAAGGTAAGGCAATGGGGTACCATGATAATAGGGATGGGGTAGAATATAGTACTGTACATAGATCACATCAACGCATAGGCTTTTCGTAGATATAAGATAGGTGATACAATAGGGTACCGTGAGAATTGGGATGGAGGTAGAACATAGTACTGTACATAGATCATATCAAAATGTAGGCTTGTCCTAGACATATGATTCCAACAGGAAGGTCTCACTTTCAGTACATCTGTCCTACCAAGGCTCTACCTATACATTTACAATCACACACTGGACAGACATGTTAGGCACTAGACATATCAACACATTTCTACTGAGACTGATTCCAACTAATCTATTTTACCACGAGAATAATCCATCACGATGCGTCTACAGATGTTGCAGTGAGGGAGATTTAGTAAAACCGGTGCAAATCTGGTGCGAATGTGCAAAGTAGCTTCAGCAAGCTTTGGCAATAAAACCTAGAAGCTGATTGGTTACTGTGCACAGCTGCACCAGATTCTGTGTATACCAGTTTTAATAAATCCCAGTATTTCCATATACATACTGTTATAATCCAATCCAACCATTATTGACCAGTTCATCATCCAATGGAAGCTTCCAACCCTTCATCTGATTGGGCAAACTCTAACCTATCTCCTTTCAAATGTATAAGTAATTATATCATACAGGGTCTGCCAATGAATCAATTTTATTTATATCTAATGGGTCCTTGTAATTTTTGCTAACATTTGTCTATAAATGTAAAACTTTTTTTGTAGTATTGGAAGGAGAGGGGAAGCTTTTTTGCTGCTTTTGAGTTTTGGCCTCAGATACACTTTAGGAGAGACTGTAATATCACATTCAATCATATTTGGACACCTTTACTATCACAAAAAACAATTTGTAAGAATATTTACTACAGATTAATCAACAATTTAAAATATCCATATAAAACACTTCTATGTATATATTGTGCTATGCTCTACCATTACTGGTAATATTTTATTTCAACCTGATTTGGTTATTACAATCATACAATACCTGATAATTGAAGCGTTGGGATAAATGATTTATTATTTTGTGGCTTAGATTACCATACAAAATTTTTATTTAATATAATAATCTTATATATAATCTTTTCTATCTCTCCATCAGATTTCTCACTGCCGAGATCCTTTGTGGCCTGCAGTTCCTTCATAACCGGGGGATTGTACACCGGGATCTCAAACCAGAAAACATTCTGCTGGATAGCGTCGGAAATGTGAGAATCGCTGACTTTGGCTTGTCAGCAACAGAAGTGCATGGATCCCGAACCCTGACTTCCTTCCTTGGCACTCTACAATACATGGCACCAGAAGTGAGTATTGGATCATTTTGGTATTCCTGTCTTCTTGTAAGTAAAACAAATCAGTACTGACTATTCTACTCTTTGATATTTCCACAGATCTATTTCAATCAGCCTTATGGATTTGCTGTTGACTATTTCTCCCTGGGAGTTATAGTCTATGAGTTGGCCATTGGCACTTATCCATTCAACGGCTCGGACATGGACTCAGGCACTAATTCAGATGCCGATCCTGACAATGACTCAGATTGCGATCTAGGCAATGATTCAGAGGACGATCCAGGCAATGATTCAGAGGACGATCCAGGCAATGATTCGGAGGACGATCCAGGCAATGATTCAGAGGACGATCCAGGCAATGATTCAGAGGACGATCCAGGCAATGATTCAGAGGACGATCCAGGCAATGATTCAGACGACGATCCAGGCAATGATTCAGGCAACGATCCAGGCAGTGATTCAGACAACGATCCAGACAATGATTTCGATGACGATCCAGGCAATAATTCAGACGACGATCCTGGCAATAATTCAGACGACGATCCAGACAATGATTCAGATACTGATTCAGATGAGTATGAGGTGTACGCATACTTCATCTGCTACTATTGTCTAACTTTCCCAGAGGATTTCAATATGGATCTCAAGGACCTCATAGGAAACATAGTAAGTAAACACCATTTGTAGCCAGCAAAAAAGAATGGCTATTTTTTTCAGAGTTCTAAAAGTAGAATTGCATAGTTCTTGCCTCTGTACCATGATTAACCAATTTTTTTGTATGTTTTTACAGCTCCTACGCAAATGTCCAAAAATGAGAGAGATTCTTGTTAAAGATCTGCGAAGCCACACATTTTTTAGGAGCGTAGACTGGGTGGAACTGGAGGCTGGAGAAGTAAGCCCGCCATTTACCATGAGCACAGTAAGTATATGAATCACACATATGTTATGCACCTGAGTGTGCATAACAATTTATAATAGAAAGGCCATCATTGTACATAGTCTTCACTAATAATGTTTCTTCTCTTCACAGTGCCCCCCAGACCTGACGACAGTGATGCCAATGAAGGACATCATAGATCCTGCCAAACTAAAACAGAAGCCTAAATTAAAAGCAAAGGAACAAAAGCTTTTTTGTGGGTTCTCGTTCACCAGCAGCAGATGGGGAGAAATGAAAAGGCCACAGGTGTCATCAGCTCCCCCTGCAAATGTTGCAGGACTATGGTTTGTTTTCCCCCACCCCACTCCTCACTTATCTACACCAGTGGTGTGTTGGAACAGATACATGGCTGACATTTTTATTTAGGCAAACAGGGTGATTTACCCAGCCCGCGGATTGCCCCTTCCATAAGATCGTGTTACCGGCCTCAAAATGTGACTTAAGAGAGCCGATGGTTATAGACGTAATGAGATAAGGTGATCAGCTTGGCGTGCACTGCAAAGAATCACACAAACAGCATGTAACAAGTCCACTTGACTTTATGGCTGGAATCATTTCATTGCAGTCACATGGTGTGTGTGGCCTTATATAGACACTGTTTGTGTACCTTCTCTGCCATCTACTGGTTATTGCTAGAATAGCAGGAAGGTATTTTTTTGCTTAGAAATAAAATAAAAAATTAATATGTACTTTGCTTTGGGGTGTCTGTTTTGTGACCATATAGACCCCAGTCCGTCACACTCTCCCCTCCTTCAGTTAATGGCTCCCGACATTAAACTCAATTGGTATCTGAACACTATTTAAGCCCCATACACACGGTCGGACAATCCGCGGACCAGGTCCGTCGGACCATGTCCGTCATACTTTGTCCGATGTTGGTTTTGCGTACACACGGTCGGACAAAGTTGTCGGAAAATCCGATCATTCTGAACGTGGTGACGTTTGTTGCCTACGACGGGACTACGTAGAGGCTAGTAGCCAATAGCTTTGGTCTTGTAATGTGATCTGAGCATGCGTAGCACTTTGTCCGGTCGGACAACCGTACACACGATCGGATTTGGTGTGATCGGACCGGGTTGACGGCAAATCTTTCCAGCAGGAGATAAGACTTTGTCCGACGGACAAACCGACGAACACTGTCCGATGGTGCATACACACGGTCTGATTTTTCAACAACCTTGTCCGATCGGACCAAATTGATGAAAAAGTCCGACCGTGTGTATGGGGCTTTAGTGATTTAAGTAACCCAGATAGGTACTTATTGCCACCAAGGAGCTATGTTAACTACCTGGCATGTCATGGGAGTAGCTAGCATTGTAGGAGTTTGTACGGTGTGAATCTGACTTGGTATGTATCTTGGCTGACCTAGTGTGTCATATGTAAAGATCTCTTTAGGCTTAGCTTGTCTGGTAGATCTTCTGACAGGAGTTGAGTCTTCTCCATCAACATCATTCTCCATTTGCACATCTTGGTTCACAGGTAAGTCTTGACTTGATGAGGGTAATTCAGCAGTGTCTAGTCCCACCATGTCTGTAGCCCAGATTTGGTCGCCAACTACTGTTCCATCATTTTGTTCTTGTTCAAGATTGGGTGTGGTAGTTGTAGGATAGAACTCTTCAGCAGAAACTCTTAATGGGATTTTCTGTACGTTTTGAGAGTTTTGTTGAGACACAACACGATCATGACTTTCTGTAGTCTCTGGTATATAAGGATAATACCATCTTTCTTCATCTGAATATTCTTCTTCTTGGTCCAGATCCATTCTGGTCTCCTTTCTGTTACTTGATTGTCTTTGTTTCATCGGTACTTTTGGAATGTGTCCTTCAATTGGTAGGTCATTTACTGGTAGTAAAAGATTTCTGTGCAGTACTCGAATAGTCTTTTTACCACTTTCAGGCTGAATTTTGTACACAGGCCCATCTTTGATTCTTTCTACCACTTTGTGTACTGATTCTTCCCAGTAAGAACGAAGTTTACCAGGTCCTCCTCTTTCAGACAGATTTCGTACTAAGACCCGATCACCCGGTTGAAGAGGTGCTCCTTTTATCTTCTTGTCATAGTACTTCTTCCCTTTAGCAGATGATTTTTGGCTATTCTCGGATGCGATTTTGTAAGCTTCTTGCATTCTGGATGCCCATTTTTTAGTAAATGTTGGTTGACTTTCTGATTCCTTTTCCAAATTTAGGTTTAGCATTAGGTCAATTGGCAAACGAGGAGATCTTCCGTACAATAGAAAGAATGGCGAGTATCCTGTGGCTTCATGCCTGGTGCAATTGTATGCATGAACCATATGTGGAAGATGTTCTTTCCAATCTGACTTTTTCTCTTCCTCTAAGGTGCGAAGCATCTGTAACAAAGTACGGTTCAGTCTCTCCACTGGGTTACCCTGTGGATGGTATGGAGTAGTTCTTGAATGAGAAATCCCTGCCAATCGTTGCAATGTCTGAAATAAGTTGTTTTCAAATTCTCTTCCTTGGTCATGGTGGAGCTTCTCTGGATAGCCAAAACGTGGTATGAAATCTTGAAAGATCTTTTCTGCCGCCGTTTTTCCAGATTTGTTCTTAGTTGGATACGCTTGTGCAAAGCGTGTAAAATGGTCAACTATTACAAGTATATACTCATATCCTCCTTTGCTTTTCTCCAAGTGAAGATAATCAATGGATACTAACTCCAAGGGTGAACTGGTAGTAATCGAACCCATAGGTGCTCTTTCGGTGATATTTGGACGCTTTTGTTTGATGCAGCTGCACTTCTTCAGCACATATTCATCAATGTCTCTTTGCATAAATGGCCAGTAAAATCGTTCACGTGCTAGGTGGATTACCTTGTCAGTACCAATGTGACCCATGTCATCATGAAGATTTTTTAAGACCAATGGTTTTAACTTTTCTGGTAGAACTAGCTGTTTTCGGGTTCCAGAGTGTCGGTAGAGGATTCCTTCATCAACTCTGAGTTTGTTCCATTCATGTATCAAACGTCTTGTTTTGCTGGTCATACTCTCCTTTTCTTTGTGGTTTGGAATCCAGTCATTCTCCTTAAGCCAGACCACTTCTCTAATGTTGGTATCGTCTTGTTGTAATGCTCTGATATTCTCCTGAGTCATTGGGCAGATTGTCTGTCCTTTCAGCAATTCTTCGGCCACATCACTTTCTGAGTGGATAGTCAATGAAGCCACCCATAGTGCCTCTTCTTCGTCGACAGCTTTGCTCCCTTGCCACATAGCTGACACAACCTCAGATGGTACAAGCTCTGTGTACTCACTCAGATTCTTTGTGAGTTCCACCGGAAATCGCGACAGTGTATCCGCGTCTGCATTCTGTTTACCTGGTCTGTACTTGATATCGAAGTGGAAATCGGCCAACTCGCCAACCCAGCGATGACCCACAGCATTCAGTCTGGCAGTACTCAATACATATGTCAATGGGTTGTTGTCTGTGTAGACTGTGAATGTTGGAGCGTAGTACAAGTAATCTCTGAATTTGTCACAGACTGCCCACTTGAGAGCTAAAAACTCAAGTTTACCAGAGTGAAGATGGTAATTGCGCTCTGCTGGAGTCAATGTTCTGGAGCCAAACCCAATAACACGAAGTTTTTCTCCTTGTCGCTGGTACAGTACAGCACCTAGGCCTTCATTGGAAGCATCAGTGTGTAAGACGAAGGGTAAGTCAAAATCAGGGTATGCTAGTATTGGTGGATTGGTTAGCATGTCAACCAGTCTGGATACTACAGCTTGATGTTTGGGTGTCCATTGAATCGGTGTTTTAGACGGCACTTGGGCTTTGTTCCCGTTTTTCTTTGTAGGTTCCCCTTGACTGTTTTTGGTGATGGATGTAGCAGATTCTTTCTCAGTGTTCTGCAAAAGTTCATACAGTGGTTTAGCAAGTCGAGAGAAATCTTGAATGAAGGACCTGTAGTAACTCAGGAATCCTAACAAAGATCTGACTCCTCCCACAGTTTTTGGTTCTCTCTTTTTCAAATGTAATACCGCTTCAAGATCTTTTGGGTCAATTTTTATGCCTTCTTCTGACACCATTCGTCCAAGGTATCGAATCTGTCGTTTAAAGAGTTCACACTTCTTCGGTCTAAGTTTGATACCATGCTCGCGCATTCGACTAAGCACTTGCCTAATATCATTGACATGCTCCGGAAAAGTTTTGGAGTAGCAAAGTACATCATCCAGGTATGGAGAACAACATTTGTCACTGAGGCCCTCCAGTACATTCTCCATGCATCTTTGAAAAGCTGCTGGGGCATTAGTTAATCCAAACGGAATACGATTCCACTCTAGGAGTCCCCAGGGGGTGCTGAAAGCCGTCAGATGTCTGGAGTCTTCATGCACAAAGCCTTGATGATATGCACTACCCTGGTCCAGGATTGAGAACCATGTAAATCCTCCTAAGCTATCCAGCAGATCTTGTATCCTGGGTAGTGGATGTCTATCTGGGATAGTCTTTCGGTTTAACTCCCTAAAGTCAACACATAGTCGTAGGCTACTGTCCTTCTTTCGAACACAGACAACTGGTGATGAGTATGCGGAAGAAGATTTCGTTACCCAACCTCGATCAAGAAGGTTTTGGATATATTCTTTCACTTCCTTGTATAAGGGTTTCGGTATAGAATTGTAGCGTTTCTGGACAGGAGTTTCATCTTTCAGATTTATCCTCAGTTTCAGGTTAGGAATGCATCCTATGTCTCCCTCATCTCGAGCAAAGACATCTGATTCGTCATATAACATTTGTCTCGCTATCTCCTGTTCTTCTTCTTCTGAGAGATCTTCCAAATTGACAGGTGGGTGCCACTTAACAGATTTGTTAGTGGGTAGCTGATTTCCAGTGTCCACTTGATTCAACTGGTTTACATGAAACACCCTTTTCTTCTGGTCAATTCCTTTACCATCGTCTTTGTTTGGAGACAACGGTAGAATCTCGGCTGCTGGAGAAATGGTACCCAATGCTGTTCTGGGCGGAAGGTAGATATCATGTTGAGCACGGTTCAGTATAGGTATCTTCACCAGTTTAGAGAACCCATTTGGCACCTCTACCACTGAAGGAAATAGTTCAAGTCCTTCCTCAACTGGATATTCTGGAAGTGGTTCAAATGGCATGATTCCTCCTTTTGGCCACGCTCTAATTCTGCATTTGACTTCACAGATCTCGCCTCCTTTAATCTGGAGTCCCTTCTTCCCCACTTTGACCATACGACTATCGGACATTTCCCCTGGGTCAGTTGCTTGACTGACAGCATTGACAATGTTATTCGCTACACTCTGTCTTACTTTCATAGCTTCACTCAGCAAGATAGTCAGGTTTTGGGTGCTGTTTGGTCGGTCACGGTTTTCTCTGATCAATTCTTCGATCACATTAAACCCAAGAATTGGAGTGTCATTACAGCAGTCACTCACCAGCATTGGCACATAGATGGTGGAGTTTCCATGTCCACTACTTTCGAATTCCAGGCAGACTTCAATCCATCCGATGAATGGAATGATAGAACCACCAGCTGTAATGGATAAGTTGTCATCACAAAGTAAATCTTGTATGTGCCTAATGGAGATGCTGGGTAGAAACTTTTCTAACCATGCCTTCCCGACAATGCTGACCTGAGCTCCTGTGTCCATCAACATGTCCACTGGAACACCATTCATCTGACATGACAGTAGGCATTTTCCTCCAATTAATTGTGCTATGCGTTGTTTGGAGAATCCCTTCTCTTTTGGGGGTGTTCTAGTTGACCGGTGGGTGAATGCCCTGTTTACCTTTGCACGGGACAGATCATTTGAGGTGGTCACTGGTTGTCCCTTCCCAGTGACCGTCTGTCGTTTCCCGACTGCCTTCTTTTCTTCAAGCAATTAACCGCTCTGTGTCCTGTCCAACCACAGTAGAAACAATGGTAGCAGTTCGGACTTTCTCGTTTAATGCAATCATCACACCTGGGCTTGCAGTGAGCTGTATCTGGAACTTGAACATTGGTTAGTGGCTTTGTCATTTGGTTTCCAACAAAAGGAGTTTGCTTCATCATCTTTTCCAGGTTCTTTGTGAGAGCAGAGACCTGTGTTGTTAGTTCCGTTAATGCAGTGTGATTTGCTCTAGCATCTCCCTCAACTCTCTTTTTCAAAGTGTCTTTTTCACTATTCCCTGGTGTTTGTGATGAATGAACAGTAAGAGGTTTATGTTTAGGTGCACTGTTTAATCGTCTCTGCCTTTCTGTTTCCTCATCAACTGATCTGGTGACCTGCTCTATGATAAAGTCATCCGTTACTGTCAAATCAGACACGTACGGCTTGATATCTCGTCTAACATTAGAATTTTTCTCATTTAGTCCCTGATACAGTGTATGAAGGAATATGCCTTGCACCAGTTTTTTGTCATAGTTAAGCTCTCGCCTATCATGTTGTGATGTAGACAGAACTTTTTGTTTTAACCCCACTAGCCTGTAAACAAATTGTTGTGCTGTTTCTCTTTCTTGTTGGGTAGCATTGCTAAGGTCCTGAAATAACTCATTACCACTACGTTCTCTCATATGTGACTTCAAAAACCTTTTCAATTCAGCAACAGTAAGATCATCTTTGTCAGTCAACATATCTTTAAAATGACCAGGTTTGATTATTCTCAACACGGTGCGTATAATTTCAGATTCAGGGAATTTCTCTGTTAGACCCTCGTCAATTTGTCTGCACACGCTACTGTAACTCATGTCCGAACCATGATCTGAAATTACACCACCATGCATTTTGAATTCTCTACTTGGCAATAAAGCAACAACATCAGTTAATCTCACCACCTCTGATACCTGTTCAGTCCTTGCAGTCCCACTACTTATTTTTTTTGCAGCGGTTGCAATGTCCACAGTTGGTGTACTTTCCTTGTTAAGTTTTAGTTCATTGATCTGGTGTTGGATGATGAGTAGGCAAGACATACCTTGATCTTCTAACTTTTCCAGCTGATCACTTCTCAAGTAGTCTGCAATAAATTCAACGAGTTCCATTTCATTGGTACCAGTCACTGATGGAACGTCCACGTCTCTTTCATCTTCCAGCGTAATAGCGAGGCTATGCAGCTGTTCTTCACTAAGCAGATGAATTTGTTTCCGGATATCCCACATCAGCGCACGACGAGGAGACGCCATCTCTGTTGCACTCTGAAGACTTGCACTCACGAGGCAGACGACACTCACGACTCTCCTTGTAGCTCGGCAGTAGGCTCACGCTTGTCTCGCGCTTCCCTCTCACTGGTAACACAACGAATCCCGGCACACGAGCCCCCAAAATGTTACCGCCTCAAAATGTGACTTAAGAGAGCCGATGGTTATAGACGTAATGAGATAAGGTGATCAGCTTGGCGTGCACTGCAAAGAATCACACAAACAGCATGTAACAAGTCCACTTGACTTTATGGCTGGAATCATTTCATTGCAGTCACATGGTGTGTGTGGCCTTATATAGACACTGTTTGTGTACCTTCTCTGCCATCTACTGGTTATTGCTAGAATAGCAGGAAGGTATTTTTTTGCTTAGAAATAAAATAAAAAATTAATATGTACTTTGCTTTGGGGTGTCTGTTTTGTGACCATATAGACCCCAGTCCGTCACAATCGCAGCACTTGCACTCCCCTCCCCCTGCCGCCTTATTCACGCAAAACAGGAAATGTGACAGGTCCGTACAAAGGGCTGGACTTTTCATGTTTAGAAGCGAGTGATTGGTTACTAGCCAGCGGGGAGGTCTCAGCAATCAATCACCTGCCTCTAACATGAAAAGTCCCGCCCTTTGCCTGGACCTGTCATGTTTCCTGTCTTGCGTGAATAAGGTAGCAGAGGGGAGGGAAGTGCTGATACTTTTTTTCAGTTGTGTGTTAGACTGACTATAGAGGGAGGTTGGAGGCCAATAATTTGCTTTTAGGCATGTGTTGGATCAGCCATAGGGTAGGTTGGAGGATGGTATTTTTTTTAGGCGCGTGTTGGACTGGCTATAAGGGAAGTTTGGAGGCCAGTAATTGGTTTTAAAAGTATGTGTTTGATTAGCTATAGGGTAGGTTGAAGGATGGTATTTTTTTCAGGCGTGTGTTGGACTGGCTATAGGGGGAGATTAAAGGCCAGTATTTTTATTCAGATGTGTATTGGACCAGCTAAAAGGGGAGGTTGGAGGATGGCATTTTTTAAGCATATTATGGACTGACTATAGCAGGGCTCCTCAAACTACAGCCCACCAGGGTGATTTACCCGGCCCTCGGATTGCCCCTTCCATAAGATTACAGCACTTGCACTCCCCTCCCCCCTGCCACCTTATTCACGCAAAACAGGAAATGTGACAGGTCCGTACAAAGGGCTGGACTTTTCATGTTTAGAAGCGGGTGATTGGTTACTAGCCAGCGGGGAGGTCTCAGCAATCAATCACCTGCCTCTAACATGAAAAGTCCCGTCCTTTGCCTGGACCTGTCATGTTTCCTGTGTTGCATAAATAAGGTAGCAGATGGGGAGGGGAGTGCTGATACTTTTTTTCAGCTGTGTGTTAGACTGACTATAGAGGGAGGTTTGAGGATGGTACTTATTTTCAGTCATGTGTTGGGCCAGCTATAGGGGGATGTCAAGGGCTGGTATATTTTTTAGGCATGTATAAGACTGGCTATAGGGGGAGGTCAGGGGCCAGTATTTCTTTTAGGTGTGCGTTGGATAAGCTATGATTGGAGGCTGGCACCTTTATCTAGGCATGTGTTGGACTGGCTATAAGGGTAGGTTGGAGGCCAGTATTTTTTTTTTAGGCATGTGTTGGATCAGCTATAGGGTAGGTTAGAGGATGGTATTTTTTTTTTAGGCGCGTGTTGGATCAGCTATGGTTGGAGGCTGCTTCCTTTATCTAGGTGCATGTTGGACTGGCTATAAGGGAAGGTTGGAGGTCAGTATTTTTTTAAGGTGTGTCTTGGATCAGCTATAGGGGGAGGTTGGAGGCTGGTACTTTTATTTAGGTGTGTGTTGGACTGGCTATTAGGGGAGGTTGGAGGCCAGTATTTTTTTTTATTCATTCCAGAACCGATTAATCTTCAAGTCCAGGCCAATGATTTCTGGCCTGGTTCTGCTGATCGGTTCTGGCGAATGAAATGCTTCTCCTGCCTGTAAGTGTAAACACAAGCAGGGGAAGTGATGTTATCTCCTCTCCTGGAATTATTTTCAGTTCCAGAGAGAAGAGAAAGGACATCTGATTCTGAGTTGCACTAACACTACACTAACACCAGTACACGTAGGCATACTTTTCAACCCCCAATCGCCCCCCCCCCCCCCCCCAGTTAACCCCTTCACTCCCTGTCAGTGTCACCAAGGGCAGTTTTCAGATTTTTCACTGATAACTGCATTGGTGTCACCTGCGTTTAGCCCCTCCATCCAGCCCAGCCCAGCCCACCCAAGGGCAGTATCAATCGATTACTGTTACTTACAAAACTCAACACACATAACTACAGCATTCGCAGAGTCAGGCCTGATCCCTGAGAATGCTGACAGTTTTTTGGTAGCGATTGAAACAGGCTCTGACAAACAGATGCTCTTTTTGCCTGTGAGTCGCACTAGTTGTACCAGTAAATTTAGAGGCCAAAATTTCCAATCGGAGGTACACTAGTGAAGAGGCCTACACGTTTCTGAGCATGACAGATTAGAGTGAAGAGGAAGTCACCCATCTGTCAGATTCAGGCTCAGAATATGAACCAGTAGACAGCAGTGGCACCCTGACAGGTAGCTCTGATGACAGAGTAGTGATCCCTGCTAAGGTCAGACATACCCGACCCCATTCTTCTTTTGTTGAGGTGCAAGAACCGCAGGGATCTCGTTTGGAGCAGGAAGCCAGTAAGTGCCGCTAATCCTTCTGGTGAACTGGCAAGTTCACAAGAGAGGTTGGAGACCAGTATTTTTTTACGTGTGTCTTGGATCAGCTGTAGGGGAATGTTGGAGACTGGTACTTTTATTTAGTATAGCAAGGTGTTACTGTGACCAAGCATAAGCCATAAGGCTCTGCTTTCACCATTGTATGATAGCAGCATGTCCCATTCTGGGAGCTCTTTGGGCCTTCACATATGAGTGCAAATATATGCAACAAAAACCTCTGTCTTAACAACATTCTTGAACTAGTTTAGACGCTCAGTTTAATTATTGCTATACATGTCTCAATTTGAAAATTACGTTAGAGTAGAGTTAGGGACCGCACTTTGCAGAGGGGCCTTGACGTGGCAGTGCGGCTTCACATATATTTGCAAAAACTGTTTATATATAATGTAAACCGAACACAAATTGTTAAAACAGTTTAGACTTTTTATTTTGCTGGCTAACTGGTAAGTGTGCTGGGGAATTTTGTATTGTATTGTTCTGTGAACTGTCATGCTTAACCCTTTTGCTGCCAGCAGGGCCACCATCAGAAATTTTGGGGCCCCTTACCAGTGTTGGTCATCCTACTTTAAAAAAGTAATTAGTTAAGTTACAAATTACTTCTCCCAAAAAGTAATTGCGTTAGTAACTCAGTTACTACATTGGAAAAGTAATTAGTTACACAGCAAAGTAACTGACTTTTTTTTTTTAAATATTCTATACGTGTAACTAAGGGGTGGGTCTAGTATTACTGTAAGCAAGGGGCGCATTTATTATTATTGTTATATATCGTGTAACCAAGGGGCTGCTCTATTATTACTCTAACCAAGGGGCAGATCTGTTATAGCGTGTAACCAAGGGGCGGGTCTATTATTATTATATCGTGTAAGGGGCGGATGGCTACAGAAGAGGGCGAATGTTAAATTAATGGGCAGCGCTCGATATATAACAATATTAATAAATGCGCCCCTTGGTTACAGTAATACTAGACCCGCCCCTTACTTACACGATAGACCCCCCCTGCAGAGTAGCACGAGCATCAGGAGCGTGCGGCATCGCCTCGTACAATTACATGTTAACTGCGCCTGAGCGGTGTAGAGTTCACTCAGAGCTGTTTAGGTTCGGCAATTTTCGGAAGCTCCCTAGTCCTTCGTACTGCTCAAGCCCTGCGCCTGCGCAGTACAGGGGGTCCTTATCAGGCGGGGGAACTTTTTCGGCAGGACACCGGAATTACACTACTGCCATCTAGTGGCAGTAGATGTAATTGGGGTAACTAAGCCAAAGTAATGGTAACTGAGTTACCATGAGGGGAAAAGTAATTAGTTAGATTACTAGTTACCCTCTAAAGTAACTGAGTAACTCAGTTTATTTTAACTCAGTTACTTACATCACTGCCCCTTACACAGTTTTAGACCTGGGCCCCCCCCCCATGCCCGGACCTGACCTTCAACATTCCCCAGGGCCTGCCCACTGGCAGTCCCACCGAGTCCCATCCCATGTCCTCCTCTTTCAGTCTCATCTCCCTGATCGATAGATAGAGATATATATATATATATATATTAACAATTGCTAGCTATATCCCCACAGGGAGATTCCCTCACATCCTGTTCTGATGACACTAAGGAAGTGAGGGGAAATCTCCTGCAAGGACATAACCCTGTTAGATGTTCTAGTTATGTATTAAAAGTATATATAAAACAAGCACTTTTTTTCCCCATTTTGGCCAAATTATGATTTTTTTTTCCCCATCTGTGTCCCACGGGTTGCAGGAAAAAAATAGCTTGATTCTCCCATTAATACAGTGTTGATGGGGGAATCCCTGCTGCGGAGCCATTGTATTCTCCCAGTGGGGGGTGTGAAAACTTCCCCTGCCAGGAGAGCACAGTAATTATTGCTAGTGGCTACAAGAGCTGTTAGCGATAATTGTATGTAAAATCGGACAGGCTGGTTGTACTCAAGCTGATTGATCGATTAACTTGGGTACATTCAGCCTGCCCATACATAGTTTGAATCTCGATCAGTCTCTGCTAAACAGACCGAGATTCACACCATCTATGGCCGGCCTTATCTGCACTCTAGCTGCAATCTTCACACAGGCCGATCCAGTTTTTCTCAGCAGGGGATCTGTCCGTGGATCCCTTGCTGAGCAGAGCGGGCAACTGACAGGTCTGTATACACTAATGCTGTCCGTTTACACCCAACCGCCCCCTGATCCGGCCAGACGGAGGGGAATGGAGGCCCTTCCATCTTTTCTTTTTGCCAGATCAGATCAGATTGGAGGTAGGTGGGTGTATACGGACAAATTTCCATTTAAGCCGATCCAACCAATCATGTGAAAGGGACCTGAAAAACAATCCACATGGATTGCTTTTCACAGCATTGGCTAGTTTAGTGAACCAGGACTAACAACAATCACTGTATTTGTCCGTCACAGTATTGCTACCCATATTGCTGTCCTTTTAACACAGTGACATAAGCTGACATCTATTCTGCACATGTGTAAAAGGACAGCAATAGGTCTGGTAATACAGTGATAGATATTAAGGGAGCACAGGCTGTGCACTGTACAATGTCTTCTAGCAGCTTCAGGGAAACACTTTCTGCAACTGGATACAGACAAACAGAAGTCTCCCACTAGTGTCAGCCTACGAGCCCCAATAAGATATAACAAACTTCTAAACTTCTTAGTCTAACCTCCTCATTTGACATGAAGCAATGGGTACAGGCTTCTACTCCCTCTGATGGCAACACCCTTGACCTTGTATTCTCCTACCTATGCACTCCCTGCAACTTCTCCAACAATCCTATTCCTCTCTCCGACCACCACCTTATTAGTTTCTCTCTCCCCCTGTCTTCCACCACCTTTCCCTCCAATCGCCTAACCATCACCCGTAGATACTTTCGCAACTTCAACTCTTCTCTCCTCCAGTGGCATACTAAGTGGGGGGTGGGCCGCCCCGGGTGCCACACACTGGGGGGGCGTCAGGCCAGCGCCCTCCCCCTCCGACTGAAGAAGAGACAGCGCCGCGTGTTAGGCAGCGGCACCGCTCGTCTGAGGCAGTGGCATTGCGGGGGTGTGCGAGTGGCAGTGACCCGGGACCCGGCGCAACTATCCCCTTCTCTCTGTGGTCGCACCGTCGCGGACGGTTCTGATCAGTCTCGGCAGCGCCGCGGCTGTCATAGCCGAGCAGAGTGAAGCCGCCTCCCCCTCCTCCTGCATGCACAGCACTGTGACTGTGTACACATAGAGGAGGGGGAGGCGGCTTCACTCTGCTCGGCTATGACAGCCGCGGCGCTGCCGAGACTGATCAGGAGGAGAACGTCGGGCACGGACCGTGCGCCCCCCCCCAGTGATGTCACTGCGCTGCGGCTGGTCACAGACACCGCTGTCCTCCTCTGACAGAAGGAGGGAGGGGGGATGCCCCGGGATCCGATGGGCTTCATAGTGACGGCGGCGCCGCGGCGGTGACCAGGGAGAGAGCCGCCTACCTACGGACGAGGAGGAGGGAGAAGGAGGGGAGCACTCTGGCGCTTCAGCGCCCCCATCTCTGTGGCGCCCGGGTGCACTGCACCCCGAGCACCCGCCTGGGATCGGCCTTGCTGCCGACAGTGACAGGTGTCACTCGGATGCGGCTGGCACCTCCCCCCGCAATGCCACTGCCTCTGCCTCTCTTTTCTGAGGTACATTATAGGTGGGGTCTTTACTCTGGGGGGGGGTCTGTGCACTGTAGGGGGGTTCTGCACTGTAGGGGGGTTCTGCACTGTAGGGGGCTTCTGCACTGTAGGGGGGTCCTGCGCACTGTAGGGGGGTCCTGTACTTTAGGGGGGGTCTGCACTGTAGGGGGTCCAGAGCTGTGGGGGGGCTGTGCAATGTAAACGGTGCCGAGGTACAAGGGCTGTGTAATGTAAAGAGGTTCAGGGTGCCGTGTTATGTAAAGGGGTCCAAAGGTTCAGGGTGCTGTGTAATGTAAAGGGGTCCAGAGGTTCAGGGTACTGTGTTATGTAAAGGGGTCCAGAGGTTCAGGGTGCTGTGTAATGTAAAAGGGTCCAGAGGTTCAGGGTGCTGTGTAATGTAAAGGGGTCCAGAGGTTCAGGGTGCCGTGTAATGTAAAGGGGTCCAGAGGTTCAGGGTGCTGTGTTATGTAAAGGGATCCAGAGGTTCAGGGTGCTGTGTAATGTAAAGGGATCCAGAGGTTCAGGGTGCTGTGTTATGTAAAGGGGTCCAGAGGTTCAGGGTGCTGTGTTATGTAAAGGGGTCCTTAGGTGCAGGGTGCTGCGTAATATAAAGGGGTCCAGAGATGCAGGGTGCTGTGTAATGTAAAGGGGTCCAGAGGTTCAGGGTGCTGTGTTATGTAAAGGGGTCCAGAGGTTCAGGGTGCTGTGTAATGTAAAGGGGTCCAGAGGTTCAGGGTGCTGTGTAATGTAAAGGGATCCAGAGGTTCAGGGTGCTCTGTTATGTAAAGGGGTCCAGAGGTTCAGGGTGCTGTGTTATGTAAAGGGGTCCTTAGGTGCAGGGTGCTGCGTAATATAAAGGGGTCCAGAGATGCAGGGTGCTGTGTAATGTAAAGGGGTCCAGAGGGACAGTAGTGACAAAAAGATATTGAAGGATGCAGGGGGCACAGTGGGGTGTTTTTACATTTTAAGGTGGGGTGGGGGGGGTGTCATATATAGGATCAGCCCCGGGTGCCAAACGCTCTAGGTACGCCCCTGCTCTCCTCTATTCTGCTACTGACCGCCTCTATGACAAAATCTCTCCCCTGTCCTGCCCCAACCAAGCCACATCCATCTACAATAAATCCCTGTCCTCCACCCTGGACAAGCTCGCTCCCCTCACTACATGCAGAATCAGGCCTCGACCCCTACAACCCTGGCAAACAGATGACACTAGAGTTCTGAAAAAACGTAGTCACGCTCTTGAGCGTCTGTGGCACAAGACTAAGTCTCTCAAAGACTTCAACCAATACAAATCTGCCCTCCAAAAATACTATCCTTTCCTCCACACTGCCAAGCAGACCTATTTTACAACTCTTATTAACACCTTCTCATCCAGTCCCCGTAAACTCTTCTCCACCTTCAACTCTCTACTTTGTCCTCCACCACCTCCACCCACTGACTCACTCACTGCCCAGGAGATTGCTAATCACTTCAAAAACAAGATTGATACAATCCGTGATGAAATCTCCACTCTACAGGTATCCCCCCCAGTTAAAGTGGTTGTATACCCTAAAAATTAACTTGCACCTACAGGTAAGCCTAGATTAAGGCTTACCTGTAGGTACAAGAAATATCTCCTAAACCTGCACGGTTTAGGAGATATTTTAAAAGAACGTTTTACAACGTTGTCTACGGCGCATGCGCGCCATAGACAACGGTGCATTTACAGGGTTAATCCCCATCTTCAACTGCGGTGAGCCGCAGTTGAAGTGTCCCGCGCGCATGCGCGGAGCGACGTCCTCGCCGCTCTGGCCAATCACAGCGCCGCAGCGGCGCTGTGATTGGCCGGAGCGGCGATACCCGGAAGGGTATCTGTGTAGCTATGGATGCGGCCGGAGGGGGGAGAAGAACACGGCGTCGGGGGCCCCGATCTAAGGTAAGTGATGCATAATGAGCTAGTATGCTAGTCATACTAGCTCATTATGACTTTGTCTTGCAGGTAGATAACCCCAAATTTTTTTTTCAAATGGGTATACAACCACTTTAAGACCCCATGTCAGCAGGTACAATTGACACTCCCCTTATTCAAATCTGCTACTATAGACGAAGTTGCTAAACTCCTTTCTAACGCCCACCTAACCACCTGTCCCCTGGACCCTATTCCCTCTCAAATACTACGATCGCCCTCTGACTATCCTACACTCTTTGACCCACATCTTTAATCTCTCCCTCACTTCTGGCATCTCCCCCAATGCTTTAAAACATGCATTGGTCACCCCCCATACTTAAAAAGCCGTCCTTGGACCCTACCAATCTTAACAACCTATGCCCTATCTCCTTGCTCCCCTTTTTCTCTAAACTCCTTGATCGCCTGGTTTACAACCAACTGAGTGACCACCTCATTACGAATAACCTTCTTGATCCCCTTCAATCTGGATTTCGCCCTCAACACTCCACAGAAACTGCTCTTTTAAAACTCACAAATGACCTACTAACTGCAAAAACCAACGGACACTATTCTGTACTCCTACTTCTGGACCTTTCAGCTGCCTTTGACACGGTTGACCCCCCCTCCTCCTCAAAAAACGTTACTCCTTTGGTCTCCGTGACTGCGCTCTTCAGTGGCTCTCATCCTACCTATCCCAACGCACCTTCAGTGTCACTTACAATTCTACTTCCTTCACTCCTCTTCCTTTCTCTGTCGGGGTCCCCCAAGGTTCTGTTCTTGGACCTCTTCCCTGGGTCAGCTGGTAGCCTCTCATGGCTTTCAATATCATGTCTGCGCTGACGACACACAAATCTATCTCTCCACCCCTCAACTCACTCTATCTGTCTCCTCACACATCACTAACTTACTAACAGACATATCTGTATGGATGTCACACCACTTCCTCAAACTCAACTTGTCCAAAACCGAGCTTATAATATTTCCTCCCCCACGTGCCTCACGTGCCTCTTCAACCGACTTATCTGTCAAGAGCAATGGGATAACCATCCACCCATCCCCACATGTCAGCTTGCTAGGTGTTATCCTGGACTCTGAACTCTCCTTTAAGTCCCACATCCAATCACTTTCCAAAGCTTGCCGCCTCAACCTCCGCAACATCTCTAAACTACGTCCCTTTCTAACCAATGAAACCACAAAGCTCCGGATTCACTCCCTGGTTATCTCTCGCCTTGACTACTGCAACTCCCTCCTCATTGGTTTACCTTTAAATAGAATATCCCCCCTTCAGTCCATCATGAATGCTGCTGCCAGACTCATCCACCTTACCAACCGCTCAGTGTCTGCTACCCCTCTCTGCCAATCCCTTCATTGGCTGCCACTCGCTCAACGAATGAAATTCAAAATACTAAAAATAAGTTACAAAGCCAACCACAACTCTGCCCCCATCACTAGCCTAGTCTCAAAATACCACCCTAATCGCCCTCTTCGTTCCTCCCAAGACCTCCTGCTCTCTAGCTCCCTCATCACCTCCTCCCATATTCACCTCCAGGACTTCTTCCGAGCCTCACCCATCCTCTGAAATTCCCTACCCCAATCTGTCAGACTGTCTCCAAATTTATCCACTTTTAGGCGATCCCTGAAAACTTTCCTCTTCAGAGAAGCCTATCCTGCCTCCATCTAACAACTGTACTATTTTCTCCATTAGCTCCTGACCCTCCCTCCTAGATTGTAAGCTCTAACGAGCAGGGCTCTCTGATTCCCCCATGTTTTGAATTGTATTGTAATTGTACTGTCTGCCCCAATGTTGTAAAGCGATGCGTAAACTGTCGGCGCTATATAAATCCTGTATAATAATAATAATAATAACAAGAGGAGACAGGCCAATACGTGGGTTAAAGTGGTTCTAAAGGCTGAAGGTTTTATTACCTTCATGCATTCTATTAGGGGGCTGTGCTGCTCTCCCCACAGCTCCTCCCTTATACTCACCTGAGCCCCCTCTTGATCCAGCGATGTGCACGGGAGCCTCAGCTGTCCCGGGTCTTTCTCTCCTCATTGGCTAATAGACAGCAGTGGGAGCCATTGGCTCCCACTGCTGTCTATCACAGCCAATGAGCCAACAAGGAGACAGCAGGGGTCCGGCCAAGCTGTGGCTTTGTGTGTCTTATGGACTCATGAAGCAGGGCTCGGGAGTGAGCACTCACCAGTGCCCCCATAGCATGTGGCTTGGTCAAGGGGCCACTGGTAAAGGGGGAGGAGCCAGGAGCGCCAGCAGGGGACCCGAGAAGAAGAGGATCAGGGCTGCTCTGTGCAAAACCACTGCACAAAGCAGGTAAGCAATGTTTGTTGTTTAAAAAAAAGGAACCTTTACAATCACTTTAATTATCTATAATGTAATCATTAAAGCATATCTAAAACCTAAAAACAAAAATGTTACATACCGACCGGCCACTTTATTAGGTACACTGGTTCAATTGCTTGGTAACACAAATTGCTAATCAACCAATCTAATGACAGCAACTAAATGCATTTAGGCATCTAGACATTGTGAAGACGACTTGCTGAAGTTCAAACCGAGCATCCGAATGGGGAAGAAAGGCGACTTAAAGTGATTGTAAATGATCACGTTGTAAAACAACCCATTCAGTTTAAAATAGAAATTAAATGCCAACACATTTTTGAAGGTGGCATGGTTGTTAGTGCCAGAGGGGCTGTTCTGAGTATTTCAAAAGCTGCTGATCTACTGAGATTTTCATGCACATCCATCTCTGGGGTTTACAGAGAATGGTCCGAAAAGGAGAAAATATTCAGTGAGTGGCAGTTGTGTGGACAGAAATGCCTTGTTGATATCAGAGGTCAGAGGAGAATGGGCAGACTGGTTTGAGATGATAGAAAGGCAACAGTAACTCAAATCACCACTTGTTACAACCAAGGTATGCAGAATACCATCTCTGAATGCAAAACACATTAAACCTTGAAGCAGATGGGCTACAGCAGCAGAAGACCACCGGGTGCCACTCCTGTTAGCTAAGAACAGAAAACTGAGGCTACAATTCACACAGGCTCACCAAAATCGGACAATAGAAGATTGGAAAAACATTGCCTCATCTGATGAGTCTTGATTTCAGCTGTGACATTAAGATGGTAGGGTCAGAATTTGGTGTAAACGACATGAAAGCATGGATCCATCCTGCCTTGTATCAATGGTTCAGGCTGGTGGTGTAATGGTGTGGGGGATAGTTTCTTGGAAAGCTTTGGACCCCTTAGTACCAATTGAGCATCTTTTAAATGCCACGGCCTACCTGAGTATTATTGCTGACTATGTCCATCCCTTTATGCCTACATTGTACCCATCTTCTGATGGCTCCTTCCATCAGCATAATGCACCATGTCACAAAGCTCAAATCATCTCACCACTGTTTTTTTGAACATGACAATGAGGTCACTGTACTCCAATGGCCGCCACAGTCACCAGATCTCAATCCAATAGAGCACCTTTGGGATGTGGTGGAACGGGAGATTCCCATCATGGATGTGCAGCCGACAAATATGCAGCAACTGCGTGATGCTATCGTGTTGCATAGTTGCCAACATTGTAAAAAAAATTATAGGGACACTTTTTTGTTGTCTGTGAACGGAGTCTTATTATAATTAGGGGGCGCTAAATATTGTGACCTGATAAAGAAAACATATATACATGTAATAATGTAAATATCAAAAACGAAGGCGGATACCAAAGGTTTAGTGCTTGTGAAAATATACATGTGAAAATATCAATACATGATAATAAAATCAAATAAATCTGTGAAAATGATTAAGAATGTACCGAGTACAACACAATGGTGTGTTGGATCCCAGTCCAAAGAAGCCAAGTCCATAAGAAGTGGAGAGAGATGTTATTCCCCCATTCCTTAATGGGCTGGGATGTGTACTCCCGATAAAACGGATGGTATGCCTATGAATACTTGTGCAAGTTCACATAGAAAAGGTGAGGTACCCTTACCGGAAATGGTGGACCCAAAGACCCAAAGACCAAGGTCGAAAATCCTCCGTTCTGGGAGATGTCACGTTGGATGCAATGAAGGATGTACAGCTCCAAATTGTATAAACGACAGCCAATAGGCACCCCGAAGCCAGATGGGTTCAGGACAATCCAGGAAGTAGAGGTGGGTAAGTGATCAGCAGAACCCAAAAATGGAAGGAAAAATAGAAGAGGGCTCCATATGGTGCAGGTCAACCAGGGATGGTTTATTCAAATATAAAAAATCTTACAATGATATGCAAGATACAGAGTATAAAAGTGATCACAAAAATCGATAAAAAAAAAATCGAAAAGCAATGTGGACATAGAAATGCTAGCCCGATGCGTTTCGACAACAAAGGGTCTTCAACTGATGCCCCAGTTGAAGACCTTTTGTTGTCGAAACGTGTCGGGCTAGCATTCAAAAATCTAAAAAAAGGGATTTCCCGGGACATTTCCCGGGAAACACTAAAATCGGGAAAAGGGTCTAAATCCCGGGAATGTCCCAGGAAATTTGGGACTATTGGCAACTATGGTGTTAATATGAGCCAAAATCTCTGAGGAATGTTTCCAACACCTTGTTGAATCTATGCCGTGAAGAATTAAGGCAGTTCTGAAGGCAAAAGGGGGTCCAACCCGGCACTAGCAAGGTGTACCTAATAAAGTGTCCGGTGAGTGTATATTGCAGCTAATGAGTCCTTCAATGTGGGGATCGCATGTACTTTCTGCCAGTAACACACTTCCTGTCCTAGTATGACGTTACTTTTTTACTTAACTGAATCAGAACAAGAGAAACTGTACAGAACTATTGGAAATGCCCTGTCATCTTGCCCACTGTAAATCGGTATTAAACCCAAAATTAAAATGTAATACAGTATATTGCAGCATACCAATTCTTAGATATGGTTTCTGCATTTGTTTTCTTTTTCAGGCTTTTTTCCCCTCTGTTTTCACCTGCTGATCTGGCCAGTAACACACCTCCTGCATTAGAGTGCCCCCACTCTGGAGTAAGGAGAACAGGGGCACAGCGCACGACAGCATTGTTCATCTGGATGGAGGGCAGTGTTAAGCCCCATACACACGGTCGGACTTTTTCATCAATTTGGTCCGATCGGACAAGGTTGTTGAAAAATCAGACCGTGTGTATGCACCATCGGACAGTGTTCGTCGGTTTGTCCGTCGGACAAAGTCTTATCTCCTGCTGGAAAGATTTCCCGTCAACCCGGTCCGATCACACCAAATCCGAGCGTGTGTACGCTTGTCCGACCGGACAAAGTGCTACGCATGCTCAGATCACATTACAAGACCAAAGCTATTGGCTACTAGCCTCTACGTAGTCCCGTCGTAGGCAACAAACGTCACCACGTTCAGAATGATCGGATTTTCCGACAACTTTGTCCGATCGTGTGTACGCAAAACCAACATCAGACAAAGTATGACGGACATTGTCCGACGGACCTGGTCCACGGATTGTCCGCACGTGTGTATGGGGCTTTAGATGTACTATCAGATTTAGATACACCAACAAATTAAAGCCAAACTCCAGCTCACACTGCAGTTCCACAAGTAGTTTTAGCAACAGTTTTAATTTCTTTTGGGATAAAGGTTTTACATGAATAAATAAGAGCAGATCAGTGTAAGCAACCCTGCCAGTGGTAAAAGGATTGTCTCAGCTCTGTAAGGCCCCTTTCACACTGGGGCGGGGAGCCGCGGTGACGGTAAAGCAGCGCTATATTTAGCGCTGCTTTACCGTCGTTTTAACCGCGGTATTCGGCCGCTCGCGGTGTGGTTTTACCCCCCCGCGAGCGGCCGAAAAAGGGTTAAACACCCCCCCGCAGAGCACCGCCGTAGCGGCGCTTTGCGGCGGTATTGCCGCGGTTTTACCGCGGTTTCCCATTCAAATCAATGGGAAGGAGCGGTATAGGAGCGGTGAACAGTGAGGCGGATGGGGGGAGTGGGGTAGATTGGGGGGGGAGTGGGGTGGATTGGGGAGCAGTGGGGTAGATTGGGGGGGGGGGAGTGGGTGGATTGGGGAGCAGTGGGGTAGATTGGGGGGCAGTGGGGTGCACAGAGGTTAGTGGTGATCAGTGAGGGATGAATGTCTCTTATGTTGGGTGATGTGTGGCTCTCCCTCTGCTGAGACCTCCATGTCTGGGCTTCACTCAGATATCCATGTTTGGTTGCACCCGTTGCCATGACACACACAAACATGTAAGGGAGATTAGGGGTCCTTCAGCTGCTGGCAGTCTGTCCAGAGAGGTGCCTGCTGTTTTGGGCACTAACATTCATGAAAAGTAAAGTCTTGGGGCACTATTCCTTCCACTGACACTAATGTGCCCCCACCTTACACAACAAGGCAAGAACTGGGGGCAGAGCAAGTCTGAATGAGGGAAGTTCTGTCCTTTTCTGAAAGCTGGGGCTGGGGTGAGCACACAATGTCAACGGTTGTCCTAGCAACCAACGCCTGTCTTGGTTATTTTTTGTCTATTTTTTACTCCTGCTCTGTAATAAACCCTTCCTCACAACGTGTCCAGCCTGCACTTAGTAAACTCCACCAAATATTAAAAATGATTATAAAGTGTGGCTCTGTAATGCTAATACACCCCTAATAGTAACATATACTGTATATCAATAATCAATGTACAGTGCAGTGGCGTATCATCATTGAGTGCAGGGTGTTCACTGAAAGGGGGGGAAGACGAACTTACACCTCTTGAACCATACCAGGCTGCATTACCGCAACATTGAGGCTACCTTGGCAAAGCACCTTGTCCCCATGTTGATGAGGACAAGGACCTCTTCCCCATAACCCTGGCCCAGTGGTTGTGGGGGTCTGCAGTTTGGGGGGAGAGTCAAGATCTGGAACTTCTCTATAACAAAAAGGGTCTCCCAGATACAGATACAACCCCCCCACCCAGTTCCCTTCCTCATTCACAAAGAAATGTATAGTGTTAAGTAAAACACACACAGTTTTTGATAAGTCATTTAATAATTTAACCACTTCAGCCCTGGAAAGATTTACCCACTTCCTGACCAGGCCATTTTTTGCGATACGGCACTGCGTTGCTTTAACTGACAATTGCGCCGTCGTGCGACGCTGTACCCAAATAAAATAGATTTCCTTTTTTTCTCACAAATAGAGCTTCCTTTTGGTAGTATGTGATCACCTTTCCGGTTTTTATTTTTTGTGCTATAAACAAAAAAAGACCGACAATTTTGAATAAAAAAAAAAAAATATTTTTTACTTTCTGTTATAAAACATTCCCAATAAAAAAAATGTAAAAAATCGAATTTCTTCATCAATTTAGGCCAATATGTATTCTGCTACATATTTTTGGTAAAAAAAATCCCAATAATCATATATTGATTTGTTTGTTTAAAAGTTATAGCGACTACAAACTATGGGATATATTTAGGGACTTTTTTTGATTGTTTTTTACTAGTAATGGCGGCGATCAGTGATTTTTAGCGGGACTGCGACATTGCGGCAGACAAATTGGACACTAAGTGACACTTTTTGGGGACCAGTGAGACCAATACAGTGATCAGTGCTAAAAATGTTTTACACATTACGGCATAAATGACACGGAAGGGATTAACGCCATGGGCGATTAAAGGGTCAAATGTGTTCCCTGGGAGGTGCTTTCTAACTGTGTGGGGGACCGATACACTGGAGGCAAATAGAGATTGTGATTCAGCTTAGCTCAAACACAAGATCTCTCTTTTGCTCCCTGACAGATCAGCGGTTTGCCTTGCTTACATAGGCACAACACTGCTCCATCTCTCCACAGAATGATCACCAGGTCATGGTGGCCATCGAGGCCGCCGGACCCGCTGATTGGCTCCTGATGTGTCCAATCACAGCGGGAGTGGCACCCCCTACACCGTGTGCACAAAATCACGTACAGGTACGTGATTTTGTGCAGCCGGGCTGCCCTGCCGCAGTATATGTACGGTGGGCGATCCGGAAGCGATTAAAAAAAGTCCCAAGATGTACATTCCCTTTTTAATCACATCAGCCATCGAAGTAGATCCACATCCATCATGATGCTCACTGACCCGCTGAAAAACACTGCCCACTGACACATAACAAAGGTGTAGGGTCTCACGGGTGACATCATTGACCATATATGAACATAGCTATACATACGGTCAAAAATATCACTGAGATCTTATGACATCAATCATTGGAAGTTTTTAGACTGATGCCCTATATCTTTTTTTAACACAAGGTGCATTCCCATGTCACTGACATCACAGAGCACTTTCTTCGCATCAGTTTTCTAAAGAGAGAGCACAGCTTTCAGGGTACCTCGCTCTAATTGAAAATCCAGACACTATGGTATGAACTGAGCAGGAAGGCAAAAGGAGGAAGAAAGGATAGGCTATCCTTCCCAGATAGCAAGGATCACTTGCCACAAATTTGTGGCAGTGTTGAAATGTAAGTCTTGTTAATTTGCTGCACATTTTCACTGGCAAGTTGTACACTTGTAGAGCAATTGAAGCACAAGTTCTAGTTGACACTTTTCTAATTTGCAGCAATTTTTCGAGGCAGGTCTCTATCTACAGCAAAGTGGCAGTGGTGAGTCTACAGCAAGAGCTCTACAAGTCACAGCATGAGAATTCAGCCACGGTGACCCCCTGTGGTGGGATGACTATTGCACAACATAACTGAACCAGAACTTGAAGCAGACTTGCAGAATGTTTGCAAAGAAAGTTGATCTGTAGTCATGCAATGTAGACTTGCTGCAATTGTGCAACGAACTTGTGGAGCCTGGCAAGTCTAGCAATAGTTTAGCAAGTCATTTTCCAAACTTGCAGCACATTTGATTGCTATATGGGATAGGGATAATCACAAGTGAATCCGGCAGGCTGGTTGTACCTAAGTTGATCGATCGATTAACTTGGTACATTCAGCCTGCCCATCAACTTGGTACATTCAGCCTGCCCACACACGATTCGAATCTCAGCCGGTCTCAGCTGAACTGGCCAAGATTTGACCTGTCTATAGCTGACCTTAGGAAAAAGGTCTAACCAATTTTCTTTGTGTGGCATTCACTGTTTTTATCTGTAGACAGTTAGAATGTTTAAATAATGCACTCATATACAATATTGCATCAGTATTACATGTTTTACTGTAATATAGGCTATCAAAACCAGGTCCAAGCATGAGGTCACCCTACTTCAATAACCCTTTTTATGCGTTTTCTCAGTATGTTTGTTTCCTAGGTGCTTTACCCACCTACAATAAAACATTTTGAACTCGTATTACAGTTTGCATGTATGTAAAAGTTCCCTTTAGATGATATCTATTATTTTCTCTTTAGTTTACATATGAATGAGACTTGAAGCCAAACTTGATAAGATTTATGGCATAAGTTACCATTAATTAGGTTTCTGCTACATCCATATCATGCCATCAGTATTTAGGTTTATAATGCCTAGAACAGAAGACAATGGGAAAGTTTCATAAGTGTAAAAGATTAATAAATGTGCTAACAAGCATAACAGAAATGTACCTAATCCACTAATAATCTAACAAGAAACAAACATACTGTGCATACTCCTTTTACTGATAAAATTGGGTATAGACACAAGACAGATGTACAGTATCTCACAAAAGTCAAATTTTTGTAAATATTTTATTATATCTTTTCATGTGACAACACTGACCAAATTGCTACAATGTAAAGCAGTGAGTGTACAGCTTGTATATTAGCTGTCCCCTCAAAATAACGCAACACACAGCCATTAATGTCTAAACCGCTGGCAACAAAAGTGAGTACACCCCTAAGTGAAAATGTCCAAATTGGGCCCAAAGTGTCAATATTTTTTGTGGCCACCATTATTTTCCAGCACTGCATTAACCCTCTGGGGCATGGAGTTCACCAGAGCTTCACAGGTTGCCACTGGAGTCCTCTTCCACTCCTCCGTGACAACATCACAGAGCTGGTGCATGTTAGAGACCTTGTGCTACTCCACCTTCCGTTGGAGGAGGCCCCACAGATGCCCAATTGGGTTTAGGGCTGGAAACATGCTTGGCCAGTCCATCACCTTTACCCTCATGTTCTTTAGCAAGGCAGTGGTCATCTTGGAGGGGGATCATGTTCTGCTTCAGTATGTCACAGTATATGTTGGCATTCATGGTTTCCTCAATGAACTGTAGCTCCCCAGTTCCGGCAGTACTCATGCAGCCCCAGACCATGACACTCCCACCACGATGCTTGACTGTAGGCAAGACACAATTTTCTTTGTACTCCTCACCTGGTTGCTGCCACACACGCTTGACCCCATCTGAACCAAATACGTTTTTCTTGGTCTCATCAGACCACAGAACATGGTTCCAGTAATCCATGTTCTTAGTCTGCTTGTCTTCAGCAAACTGTTTGCGGGCTTTCTTGTGCATCATCTTTAGAAGAGGCTTCCTTCTGGGACAACAGCCATGCAGACAAATTTGATGCAGTGTGCATTGTATGGTCTGAGCACTGACAGGCTGAACCCCCAACCTTCAACCTCTGCAGCAATGCTGGCAGCACTCATAAGACAACCTCTGGATATGACTCTGAGCACATGCACTCAGCTTCTTTGGTTGACCATGGAGAGGCCTGTTCTGAGTGGAACCTGTCCTGTTAAACCGCTGTATGGTCTTGGCCACTGGGCTGCAGCTCAGTTTCAGGGTCTTGGCAATCTTCTTATAGCCTAGGCCATCTTTATGTAGAACAACAATTTTTTTTTTCAGATCCTCGGAGAGAGTTCTTTGCCATGAGGTGCCAGGTTGAACTTCCAGTGAGAGCGATAACACCAAATTTAACACACCTGCTCCCCATTCACATCTGAGGCCTTGTAACACTAACTGGTCACATGACTCTGAAAATTGCTAATTGGGCCCAATTTGGAAATTTTCACTTGGCGTGTACTCACTTTTGTTGCCAGCGGTTTGGACATTAATGGCTGTGTGTTGAGTTATTTTGAGGGGACAGCAAATTTACACTGTTATACAAGCTGTACACTCACTACTTTACATTGTAGCAAAGTGTAATTTCTTCAGTGTTGTCACATGTAAAGATATAATAAAATATTTACAAAAATGTGAGGGGTGTACTCACTTTTGTGAGATACTGTACATGTTATATAAGTTAAAAGGAGAGGTCCAACCTTATCAGGTGGGTGCAAGCCCTTAGCTGGCCAATATAACCATCTGGGAAACAGGACACATAATTCCCAGAATTCATCCAGATTTTATTAAGCAGGAAAGTTATTTCAATTAGTGGCCCATTGGAGTGGATTTACTAAAACTGGAGAGTGCAAAATCTGCTTCAGTTCCACATAAAAAGCAATCAGCTTCCATGTTTTATTATCAAAGCTTAATTGAACAAGCTGAAGTTGTACCCCTTTTTTCCAGAAATAGTTAAGATGCACCAACACCTTAGACTTAGTGATTTAATAAAAGACTCCACCTTTCAAAAATATCAAACAATGTCCCACAATGTAAATCCAAACTCAAAATGCATTGTCTAGTGAGTTAAATCCTCAGTAAACATGATGATCCACCACCACAAGAGCCTGCTGCCCAACAATGTTGCCCCACCACCACAATGGTCTGCTACCCAACTAAGTCACAAACCTACACTACTATTGCAAAATGATAGATTACCGGCTAGCTGGTGTTTGTAAGCAAATAGGCCAGGAATCTTAGGTAATGTCATTGATCGTGTTTGGTTGATGGTGTCACCCAGGATCTCCAGCTGGTTTATTCACATACATCATCCTCTTGGGGATTTGTCATTTTGCAGTGGTAGTGTGACAAGTCAAAAACAATGGGTGGCACGCAGGGGCGGACTGACAACTCATGGGGCCCCCGGCAATAGGAGATTATGGGGCCCCCAGGCAATCAGAGATTATGGGGCCACACAGTATACACACACAGTATACAATCACACATGATACACATACATGTACACACAGTATACACAGACATGTTTCTATTGGCTGAGAAGATACTGGAGAGGTGGGGCAGATATAATCTCGGGATTTTTAGACCAAAAGGATGTCGGTAAGGGACATTTCAGAAACAGATGTAAAAAAAACACAGATTTTGACATACTGTCCCTGGTTTTACTGAGGCTGGCAACCCTGATGGGGCCTCCTAGTGGCCCGGGGCCCTCGGGAAGTGCCCGAGTGGCCGAATGGTCAGTCCGCCCCTGGTGGCAGGTCATCCTTGTGGTTAGGAAACATTACTGCTCGAAGACATAATTGATGTTGAAGTTAATTTTGGAAACTTTGTTTACTATTTCAAATAAACAACTTTGTGTTTTGTAGCGTTTTTGAGGTAATAAGTAATAATGGGTACTAAGGGGTACAACTACTACTCGGTAAGGCACTTTACAAAGCCTTCCCCCCTTGCAAGGTGCCCCAACAAAAAAAAGCTCTATTTGTGGGAAGAAACTGATAACAATTTCATTTGGGTACAGAGTTGCATGACCACGCAATTGTCATTCAAAGTGTGACAGTGCTGAAAGCTGAAAATTGGCCTGGGCAGGAAGAGGGGAAAGTGACCAGTATTGAAGTGGTTAAAGAAAGATTTTTGGGGGATTTTGCACTATGCCAGTGCACTCTGTTTCATTTACAGTGGAGTGGGCTCTGATGAAGAGGTGCTGCATCAAAACGTGTTAACCAGTACAGTAGAAGTTAGTTAGGTTGTGCTACAATTAGAATAAGAATGGTGGTTGGATGGATTAACAGTATCTCATAAAACAATTTGCTATAGCTGATCTTTTGCTATATCCCTTGCAGTTCTAGTTTTAAAGCGGAGTTCCACCCAAAAATGGAACTTCCGCTTTAAGTGTAGGTGACCCCCTGACATGCCACATTTGGCATGTCATTTTTTTGGGAGAGGAGTGGGTACCCTGTTTTTACAGGCACCCAGCTTCCACTTCCTCCCTAGTGCCGCGGCGCCAGAAGGAAGATCACCCCTCCCTCCCTGCAATCTTCTGGGACATGTCACAGGTCCCAGAAGATTGCCCGGCCAATAACAGCACGCAACGCGGCTTGTGCATGCCCAGCCAGGCACCTGCAGTAACGATGCCGGCGCCACAGAGAGGAGGGGGAGAGGAGCGAGGCTTTGTGCGCCGGCATCGCTGAACCGTGGGACAGGTGAGTGTCTGATTATTAAAAGTCAGCAGCTACACTTTGTGTAGCTGCTGACTTTTAAATGGGTGGAACTCTGCTTTAAAGATTGTACATTGTATTAATAAAATGTTTAAAAATCTGTTTATCATATTGTAAAACCCCCACATCTACAAAAACTAGACACAATTTTTCCAAACCATTTAACCTATAAATGTAGCCTAAATATATAAACTTTCCGACAACTCATAACCAAAACTACCTCCTATCCAGGTAATGTACTACAGAACTCTTGAAAGTTTAGAGCAAATTAATGAGTTATGAAACCAATAAGCACCCTGTGCACTGAAGCACGAGGGGGTAAAAATAGACTAAAACCTCAGCAAATAACAGCCCTGACCTGGCGGTATGATTATGTCAGATCTTTGATGCTCAAAGCGGTACATTGTTTTGCATGGAAATTTGGTGTTTTATATTGTAGGCCTGTAATTCTTAGGAATAACACACTTAAATCTGTCCAAACAAAAGTCTAGTAGACAGCCCGGGCATGATAACGTTTGAAACACAAAATCATAAATTATAATATAATAAATAACTATAAATTAGGATAACAAATAATAATATAATAATAATAATAAAAATTATTCAATAATGTAATCAAATTAAAAACACTGAAATTTGCTCAGTTGCAGAATTGTCACTGTCATTACTTTCAGTGTTTGATGACGAATTTCCCAACAAATCACTATCGCTCAATTCTGCAAGTGATTCTAATTTATTATCGCTGTTTTCTAGCTGGTCTAAAACCACTTTTGATATAAAGGGACACTTTTTGGTTGCTATGGACAATCTCCAGTTTCCAGGCAGAAAGAACAGTATATATAATATAACTGCATGCAGGGCACTGGACAAACCACTAGGGACAAAAGGGAGGTGAAATAATGTGATACAGTAATGTAATCTGTAAGATTACAGTGTACTGTATGTATTATGTGTTTTTAACTTTTTGAATTTGGTGCCGTGCTCAGTCCCCGTGCGTCACAACGCTCGCAAGGAACGGAGCTCGACACTGTGATAGATCTGGCGGAGACACGGCTCGCACACACAGCGGGGAGACAACACAGGACCTGGGGACAAGGTAAGTAACTTTGCCTGGATCCTGCGATGTGATCCCGAGTGTGGCTCGGGGTTACTGCTTTTGGTACTGAAAATTCACCCCAAGCCGCACTCGGGAATACCGCTAAGGAGGTTAAAAATCTCAAAAAAGGAAGAAACGCAGGCTGATCATAACCAACAGAACCATTTAAATCTTTGAATATAATCTGTAAAATACTTTCAGTTTCTCAAAAAAGTCAGGTCTACTAATATGAAATTCAGGGGATTTTCTAAAGTATAATCCCAGGTTAACAAACTGACCCGAACAAATTTTTTAATGCCAGAATGGTCTGACCACTGAGGTTGCTGCAGTAAACTGTAGTGGCATTGGTTACATACAGCAAACAGCATTGTGTTCCAGCATCAGTCATAAACTATTTAAAGTGATAGTAAATCTGAAATTATACAACTGAAAAAAACACATTCAGTCGGTTCCCAGGTTACAAACAAGGTTCTGTAGGTTTGTTTTTAAGTTGAATCTGTATGCAAGTCGGAACAGGTAAATTTTTTAAGTGTAGCTCCAGTCATAAAAACTATTTTTAAGCTTTTTGGATAGCATAGGGAAGGGTTAGCACCCCTGTAACGTTTGTTTTGTTGTCTGTGCCCCTGTTCAGAAGATTTCACCTCACCTCACACCTCACATTTCACCTGTCCCAATGACAATTGGATTTTAAAAATGTTGGGTTGTTATGGAAACAAGCTATGGAGATAAGCATCAGTGGAGGTACCCTTTTCCCGTAATAACTCTTAAGCCCCATACACACGGTAGGATTTTCCGATGGATTCTGTCCTATCGCACAATGTTGTCGGAAAATCAGACCGTGTGTAGGCACCATCGGACAGTTTCCATCAGATTGTCTGACGGACAAAGTCCTATCTCCTGCTGGTTCGATTTTTGGACAACAAGGTCCGATCACACCAAATCCGATCGTGTGTATGGTAGTCCGACGGACAAAGTGCTACGCATGCTCAGATCACATTACAAGACCAAAGCTATTGGCTACTAGCCTCTACGTAGTCCCGTCGTAGGCAACAAACGTCACCACGTTCAGAATGATCGGATTTTCCGACAACTTTGTCCGACCGTGTGTACGCAAAACCAACATCAGACAAAGTATGACGGACATATTCTGACGGACCTGGTCCTCGGATAATCCGCGCGTGTGTATGGGGCTTTACAGGAGTGAATTTCCCTTCCTAGAGGTAGATTGCCTCTCACTTCCTGTTGTCTCCCTCCGTTTGTAAGTAGGAGTCTTTTATAATCGGATGTTTGTAAATAGGGGACCACCTGTATATTGTTGAACAGATAGCAAGCTAAAAAGTGATAGTGTTCCCAACACCAAAAAATGTTTTTAAATGAAGCTTCTAGTTCTTTGACCACAGGTGCTCAATGGAAAGGTGGCAACTCACCACTTTTTAAGGTAGGTCAAATTGCGCATTTGGAATAACAAATTGATTCCCACTGCCAACACTCCAAAGGACCCTCCAGATGAAGCTAGGGCATAAAAATTTACTCCACGGGAGAAGAGAGAGAAAGTCTCATAGTTTAGTATATTTAATAAAATGTAAACGCAATCACAAACTAGTAGGTTGCACTCACATGTAAAAGTGCCTGCCTGGCACTAGGGAAAACAGCGTGTGCAGATCTGGCTGGCTAATAATGCAGTAGCGTGCATTCTGCATCCCGCTCATAGGGGTAAAACCTGATGTGGGGTGACAAATCAGGACCCGGAAGTGACGAATCCTCCGCTCCGACGGACATTTCTCTGTAAATGGTGTCTTCAGGAAGTGACCTCATGCTGCTTCCAGCTTGCTTATATACGTATGGGATGGTTGCTATTGGTGAGACTCCTCCAAAATGGAGGCGAGGACAAATCTATAGCCGCAATTTTTTCCTCTAGGGGTGCCAATCCGCACACTCTGTCAACACCATTATAAAATAGCCAACCATTTAGAATTTACACAAATGTTAACAAACATAATTCCGATTTTAATGGAACAATGATCCTGTCACATATATATGTGAATAAACTAAATTGAATAAACTAATTTGACATACCACAGAGGGGAATTTCTCTGATCAGTGCCATCTTGTGGATGCTAATCTAATAGTATTGGAAATATCCTCATGTGGATATGAAGTTATATTTGTGGACAAATAAGTATGCAAAATATTATTAAAATGATTATATAAAAAATGTAAGAAGCCGATTATATGGTAAAAATACCCCTGTAGCTAGTATATAAAAAAAGGGCGAAAACGAGTAATAAATTAGGTATTCCCAATATGTAGTGAAGCCAATAACACAGAATATATGCAGTGATATATGTTCATGATTTTGGTTCATGATATATACTGTATAGTCACTTGGATATTCTTAGCACCGCCTTTTATATATTTTTCCAACTTTTTTGTGACGTGTTCACCTTCAAGGGGCAGCTTCATTTGCATATTCCTCATTCATAGGGTGCCAATGCTAGGTATCCAATCACTTTAAACCTGAAATTATACTGTCAGTGGGAACCTTGTTGAATGTGCATGTTTTCAACACTGACAGCTATGGAATGCTGGGGAGAGGTGTGACATTTTTAGGAATGTTCAACATACTTTTTCATAAAAAGAGCTGTATTTTTAGTATTTACTATATTTATTGGCATATAACACTCACCTTTTCACCATGAAAATCAGGTGCAAATAGCGTGTGCGTGTTATATGCCAATACTTCAACTTTAGCTGCCTCGGAGGGGACAGGGAGGGAGGCGGGACGAGCGCCGTCAAATCACATACAGTGAGAATCTCCTGTTTACTTGGCGGCCACTGTAATAGGCTGTCTCCTGGGCCGCCATTGGACCACTGTTCTGTCTATCATAGGAGATTCTCACTGTATTTAATCTGTCGGCGCATGTCCCACGCCCCTCCCTGTCCCATTGATGGCAATGGTGAGGCTGCTGCATTGATGGCAATGGTGAGGCTGCATTGATGTGGACTGATGAAGCTGCATTGATGGCACTTGTGAGGCTGCAGGTGAGCATTGATCAGGCTGCATTGATGGCAATGGTGAGGCTGCAGATGGGCACTGATCCTTATTTTGCTTCAAAGTTCCTTATTTAAAATTTTAGTTTTTTTCCTGAAACTTCACTCTTAAAATGAATGTGCGTGTTATACGCCAATAAATACGGTAAGTAAATTTGTTTTAACCACTTGCCTACCGGGCCAATTCTGACACTCATTTTTCTGGAAAATTACTTAGAACATTATATATATATTTTTAGCAGAGACTGTTATGCGGTACTTGCACAGTGGTTTTTCAAACACAATTTTTTGGGAAAAAATACAATTTATTGAATTAAAAAAAAACAAAAAAGCAATTTGTAACCCAATTTTTTTGTAAAATATGAAAGATGATGTTACTCCGAGTAAACAGATACCCAATATGTCATGCTTTAAAATTGCGCACGCTCGTGGAATGGCGGCAAACTAAGGTACTTGAAAATCTCCATAGACGACACATAGTTACAAAGGAGGTCTAGTGCTAGAATGATTTCTCCCACTCTAACATTTGCAGCAATACCTCACATGTGTGGTTTGAACACAGTTTGCATTATGTGGGCATGACCTACATATGTGTTCACCACTGCAGGTGAGCAGAGGGGGCGGGGGCAATTTAAAAAAATGTTTTATTATTTATTTTATAAAAAAAATTATTGTTACACTGTCCTTTAAAAAAAAAAAAGATCACTTTTAATCCGATCATCCAGGTATGCCCAAGAACCACCAGGATGCAGGGGGGGGGGGGCAACAACCCCTCCCGCCCCTTCTAAAAATGATCCAGCGGTGAATCCGCCTCTTGGACCACTTTTATTGGTTTGAGAGTCGCCGGCTGAAAAAAACAATACCGGGGTTATGGCATAATGCTGCAGCCATAACCCCTGTATTCCACTTTCAACCAAGGATGTCATTTGTCTATAGCCAGGTCTGCATGTGGTTTTAAAGTGTTGGTGCTATTTTATATCCAGGAGGGTTGCTAGGGTCATTAAGTAGGGTGAAGGCTGTGGAGTGCCACAGAGAACAACAATCATGTCCTTTCTGTTCCCTATCTGTTCTCCTACCCTCTCTTCTTCCCTTTCTTCTTTCTACTAATGTCCTTTCCCTCCACTAGTACCTTGATAATCGCTCAACCCTAGGTGAGGAAACTAAGGAAGCTTCTAATGTACTGTTTTCCACAAATCATAGGTTAAACAGCTCATAATGATTTATATTTCTTTTATAAAATAAGGGCTGAGTTCCCCTTTTGCAACTTTGCTCCTCTAGACACACTCTGGTTTTCTCTAGATGTTAGTAGATGCATGCCTAAAACCCAGGGTATTTGGATGGGGACTAAATGACTTAAGGGCCAGGACCTGGCAATTCCCCAGGTCATATCTCATTTACATGGTTGATCATACATATAGAAAGGTCAAATCAGTTGTCTTTCCAATGCAGTTATTAATTTGTCAATGTGGTTAGCTTAGTAACATAACCAAGTGATGTGTTAAGCTTTAAAACACTTTTTCCCTATGTTTTTTTTTAAAGGCTACACCTAACAAAAATGAATGGATTTTGCTGTGCTGAACTGCCTATCTCTTATTTTTAATGTAATACTCCATAGGCAAAATACGCTTACCTGGGTCTGTCCAGGAAATACATTTTTCCAAACTAGAACTCACAGCAAAAAAAGTGTGAATATATAGCAATTGAATGTTCATCACTGATCACTGGCATATTGACAGCACTCTTAACATCTCGCAATTTTCACATAGTTAAATTGGTCCAGCTTGGACCAATGTAAGTATTCATGTGCCATATCTGTAGGATCCAAGTGAAAGCTGGAAATCGCTGTGGTAAGTGTCGCTACTCCAGTGATCTCTATTAGATTCTGGGTCCTGTTGTGAGCAGCCGCTTACCTAACACAGTAAGTCACCCACTCACTCTCCATTCAGGGAACACTTTCCATTTTCTCAATAATTGCAAAATCTTCTCCGATTGGAGATTGTGATTTCACTTCCTGGCCTCTTCACCTCATCAAAACTGAGAATGCTCTGTTTTCATTAAAAAAATTTAAAATGTTCCATGAGTGGCACCTGTGCTGAACAAGTGACCTCCTCTGTTCAGTAAGCAGCAATGCAACCACTCAGCTTGGGATCTAGAAGTTAGCGGTAATCACTGTAGTAACAATGCCTACGACAGAGATTTCCAAATTCCAGAGGGATCCCAAATGGAAGTCACATACGTATTTACATTGGTCCAAGCTGGACCAATGTAACTATGCAAAATTGTCATACCTAAAGTTCATCTTTTTAAATTCAATTTGTTGAAACCTGATATTGAATTTTTGGGTGCTTGCTAGCTTCAAATAGAAGTTGGCTTTAATTATCTTATTTGTAAAGTTGTTAGTTCTTTGTAAAACAGAAATGGTTACACACTTGATCTCCATAATCACACAAATCTCCATAATCTTAAATAAGAAAATGACTATAGGATGAAGCACAGACTATTCGGCTGAAACCAGACATTTAACAATCAAGCAAGTATTCAACATATTCAACTCGAGTCCATGCCAAAAATTAAAGATAGACATTGCATGCTCAGAGACTATAGAATTCTCTTTCTAGTACTGGGAACAAGGCCAGAATCTAAACTATTAGAAATACACACCCATCAGTGATACATTTAGAACAGTGTTTGCCAGGTAGTAATCTTGCTTTTGGAAACAATGGAGGGGGGAGTTATCAAAACTGGAGGGGACAGAATCTGGAACAGCTGTGCATGACAACCAATCAGATTTTATCTTCTTTTTCCCTTTGTTTTTATTGAAAAAATTAGGAATAGTAGTACTCATACTATTCAAGGAAATTGTCGTACAGGTATTCAAACATAGTACATATATGAATAAAGAACAAAGAGTGTAGCAATAGGTGAATACTCTGTCCAGGATGTGCTATGCTTAAAACATTAACAACGTGTGATGAGAAGTGAACAAAACATTGATACAATATATGCAAACATTGCTAAACCCTAAACTAAACAGAAAAGTGTGTATGCAAAACAATGTTACAAGAAGGCCCATTAGGAATGAAACATGTCTTTAGAGAGGGCAACCTTTCAAAGATTGAGATCTACCTGGACGACATGGAGGAAATCAATCCCTGGGGGGGCAGCGCCCTTTAAACAAAAATATATAATAATAATTATCAAGCTACCAACAAAAAGACGGCATGAAGAAAACATGGTATGTCAAAGTAGTGTCTTCTGCCCCCTTCACATCACTACCCCCCCCCCCCCCCACAGTAGTATCCTCTGCCCCCTTTCATATCACTCCCACAGTAATGTACTCTGCTTCCCCCCCACTATAGTGTTCTCTGCCCCCCCCCACACAGTAGTGTCCTTTGGTCCCCCCACAGAAGTGTCCCCCCCCCCCCCCCATACAGTGAAGATGAGAGCGGTGGAGACTGGGGGGAAAGACCGAAAAAGAAAAAAGGCCATGTTTGTTATCTACTCGTCGGCTGCCTGCGGTCAACGGTTGGTAGATCACAATTGACAGCTTGCTGACCCTGCTTTACAGAATATATTTTGATCTTCAAAGATTATTGGGCAGGCAGGGGGTAGAAAAGATTCCCCCACCCATGTGGCATTAGAAACAAAGGGCCACTGCTAGCAGGAGAGAGTCAGAAGGAAATAAGGAAAGGAAAGAGAGGGTGCAAAAAAGTAAAGAAAAAGAGAGAAAAGGAGAGTGAAAGAAGAAGATAAAAGCAGAGAAGAAAGGGATACCCCAGAGTTTTGTGATATTAGTGGTTAAGCTTTGTAAAATACAAACTACAGGTCCAATAGGCACGTAGTTAGTTGTGAAGATGGAAGCCAAGGTTGCCAAATGTGCAAAATGTCATGGGTATCAATAAGGACTGCCGTGAGTTTCTCAATAATAAGCATGTCCTGTACGTGGCTTTGTACTTAAGCAAATTAAGTGAGTCAGTGATTTTCATGCCCTCTCTATTGTCTGTTTCGTGGCCATAAATATATGGATGATAAATGTGTGTTTCCGGTCTTTCAGCAGACTAATGTGGAGAACAATATTAATCATGTTATTTACGCGAATCCATAGGCATTTTTCATTAAGATATGTCCACCAAATGTGCTTCATATTCCCCAGGTCTAAACATCCTCTGAAGCAAGAAAGGGAGTAAGAGGGAAGGATGTAACACCACTGTGACATAGCTTTGAAGAATTTTCTAGGACTAGCACATTGTGCGATGATTTTAACAAGGCCCCCCCACATTGTGTTCCAGTCTTCAGGAGGAAGAGTAAAATCAAAATCACGTTCCCATTTCAAACAGTATTTTGGAACTTGGGTGTTTGAGTTGCTTAGTAAATAGAACTGAGGTAAGGAAATTAGGCCTCAGGTCATTGGGCTTGAGGTACATCTAGATTCAAATGCTGTTGTGGTCATAGACACATTGTGATTCTTAGTCAGGGATTCCACTAGGTGGCGAATTTGGAGGTAATGAAGTATTTCAGAATCCAGAATATTATGGGATTCCCTGAGTTGCTGAAAAGAACAGATCCCCCATGGGTTCAAGAAGGAGATGATTGTAGTAAAGCTGCAGATGTGCCACCATTGATTACTTTGAGCGCTTTCCAACCCAAGAGGGAAAAGAGGGCAATTAAATATCTGTAGGAGTGGAAGGTGTGGGGACAGCAAGCTAGCCGAAGTCCCAAACAGCAAGTGAATGGTTTAGTATCCGGTTAAGGGGTTTAGGGTGAAGTGAAGGGGGAAACCATAGCAGGGAAAACAGGGGAATGGGATGAGTGTCAAGCACATCTATAAGTGTCTAAAAAGGTGCCACACAGTGTATGACTGGGCCAAGAGGGCTATCTTGGCTGCTTTAAAGTAATAGGAAATGTTGGGAACCCCAAGTCTCCCTTTGCTTTTGGGCTTATATAGCAGATTTTTATTCGATCTGGGCCTAGCAGAGCCCCAGATAAATGTAAGAATAAAGTGTTGCAGGGAGCAAAGAACATAAGGAGGAACAGGAACAGGAAGGACCCTGAAGGGATATAGGGGCTTAGAGAGGAGAGACATCTTAACTGCATTTATGCAGCCAATCCATGAGATGTGAGATGCATCTTAGGTATCAAGCAGATGTGAAAAGTATTTGGCTAGAGGAGGATAATTAGCTTTATATAGGAATTGACAAGAGGGGAGAGTGTTATGCCTAGGTAGGGGATGGAGTGTGACTAATAAAACGTAAATTGAGCCCGAATGTCGTTATACATGGATTTCAATAAAGATACATTTAATGCACTTAGCTGACTTAGCTGGACATTGAGACCCGAAAGGAGAACAGGTTGAGTAAAGAAATGTGGGAGAATGTGACATATAGCAAGATGTCATTCTTGAACAGGGCCATGGGAGATGCCTGCTTTACTAAAATTCCATCCCTTTTACTTTTAAATTGGACCTGATATGCTTCGCTAGGGGTTCTATTGGGATTATAAGCAAAGGGCACCCCTGCCATGTCAGCTTTCTATTTTTCATTGAACAAGCTCAGGATTGAAGCTGATTGCTTGCCATACACAGCTGCTCCAGATATGGTCTGCTCCAGCCTAAAGTGATTGCAAAGTAAGTTTTTTTTTTTTTTAAATAACAAACATGTTTTCCTTACCTGTTCCATGCAATAGTTTTGCACAGAGCGGCCCCAGACCTCCTCCTCTGGGGTCCCCCGCCCACACTGTCCTCTCCTCCTCTTCTGTGTCTGCCCCCATAGTGGCTTGCTAGAGAGGCAGACATGTGGGCTCAATCCTGAACAGGGCTGTGTGCATCTATTGAAACATACAGTGTGGCTGGACCCCCACCCCCAGCTTCCTCCTCACAGGATTTCATTGACAACAGCAGCATGTCTAGTGAGGAGAGAGCGAGAGCAGCGCGCTGCTCTTGGGCACAGTGCATCAAGATCGGGCTCAGGTAAGTATTTAAGGGGGGCTGGTGGAAGCTGATCACAGAAGTTTTTTTTATTTAATGCAGAGAATGCATTAAGGTAAAAGACCTTAACCCTTTACAACCACTTTAGGCCCCTTTCACATGTGCGGACCGTTCAGATCCGCCTGTCAGTTTTTTCAGGCGGATCAGAATTTGGAGAACAATAAACCCAGAATTGGTGTCAGTGTTAGTAATAATAACCACCAGCATTGCTGTCAGTGAAAATGACCGGTATTGGTGTAAGTGGCAGTAATAATAACCCCCAGCATTAATGTCAGTGAGTACAATAACAATCCCCAATACTGATGTTAGTGAGTGCAATAATAACTCCCAAAATTGTTGTTAGTGGAGACAATTATAACCCCCAGCTTTGGAGTCAGTGGATGAAATAAAAACTCCCAACATTGGTGTCAGTGGCCACAATAATATCCCCCCAGCACTGGTGTCAGTACTATTTACACCCCCCTCTCACATTGGTGGTCACTGGCAGTAAAATTGAATCCCCCACCCCGCCCTGCATTGGTGGATAGCGGCTGCACTGGTGGTCAGTAGAAGTACAATTTAACTCCCCCACCCCCATCTTGATGGTCATGGCAGCAAAAGTTAACTCCCCATATTGGGGGTCATGGCAGTGAAGGCTAACCCCCCCCCCCCCCTCCACCTGCATTGCTAGTCATGGCATTGAAAGCTAACCCCTCTCCTACCATGGTGGTCATGGCAATGAATGCCCTTCCCTCCCTCATATTGGTGGCCATGGCAATGAAAGTTATCCCCCCCACATTGGTGGTCACTTACCTGATCACAATCTCCCACTTCACTCTCTCTCTCCAGGTTTGGAATGTATTTGTACTGTGGGTGGATATAATTTCGCCTCACACTATAGTCTTTCTTTCAGTGCTGGGTACTAGAACACAGAGAGCGATCCAGCTCACAGCACTTCCCTGCCACTCTGCTGCCTGAGCCGGAGGGCTGTCTGTGGCCTGTGAGCCATGTTTTGGTCACTAATGAGTATCTCTGGTTAGATAAGGACTGGAGAAGACAGAATTTGGAGCAGTTGTGCATGGCAAGCAAACTGTTTCTAGCATTTATTTTCGAAGCTTAGGGCCCTTTCACATGAGCATTCAGTCTGGATCCATCTGTCAGTTTTTCAGACGGATCCAGACTGAACCACAATCTAATGCCGCGTGCACACGGTCGGAATTCCGACGGAATTTCGCTCAAACTGTCTTGCCTACACACGGTCACACCAAATTCCGATGGTCAGTAACACAGCGGCATAAAACACGTTCGACAGCACTATAAAAGGGAAGTTTAATGCTTCCGAGCATGCGTCGAATTGTTTCCGAGCATGCGTCGGAATTTTGCGTGTCGGAATTGCATACAAACGATCGGAAAATCCGATAGAAAGGTTTTCCGTCGGAAAAATTGAGAACAGGTTCTCAATCCAAAGTCCGTCGGAAATTCCGACAGAAAAAGTCTGATGGGCATACACAGGGTCGAAAAATTCGTTGAAAAGCAGTTTCCATCGGAAATTCCGACCGTGTGTACGCGGCATAAGTCTATGGGCAGGAGGTTGTAAACAAATGATCATCAGTCTACATCCACCCACATCCATGTCCATTTAGGTCCACCTTTTTAAATGGAACAAAGCTGCGTCTGTTTACGTCAATTCCTTTTATGTCTGTTTTTAGGTAAGAAACATTTTTTGTTTATACTTTTGTCATCTATCATTGGTTTCTGCAACAACTAAAAAAACAGATCTATCTTAGCGCTACACACCTTTGTCGCTGGGAATCTTTTCCCTCCACATTCTGTCCTAAATGACACATGGCCAATATTTTTCCATTTTACTAATACTTACAATTACGCGTGTACTGAAGTGCAGCGAAGAGGTATTCTGGTAAGCCTAATGGACAGAAGTCATTCAGCCAGCGAGTTGTAGCCTGCATAAATAAGCAATTCCTGCCACCCCACTGCTGTCTGTACCTGAACAATGTGGCTAGATCTGTTGGTGGACTAGTCTGTCACAGTCCCCATCAACCCCAAAACAAAAACTGTCCGCCAAGGTGCCTGTCTATGTGACTGGCCATGCAGGGAGCTCAGTAATGCTGAGCCCCAGTGCGGGCCTCCTCATATTCCCAATAGAAACATGAATCTATTACAAGCATCAACAATTGTGGTATGGAGGCATGATGGAATTCTAAAGACACTTTTTATGGATTCCAAGGACTGTCTTGCAGGAAAAGAATATATTCCCATTGGCTGTATGTGCATATTTATGGATGCTAATACCATACCTCCCAACTGTCCCTGATTTGGAGGGACTGTCCCTGATTTGGAGCCATGTCCCTCTCTCCCTCATTCCTCTTCATTTGTCCCTCATTTTGGTCTGATCTATATAGATGTATATAAAATGCACTTTTTACCTATCTTAACCGCTTCCCGACTGCCTCACGCCGATATACGTCGGCAGAATGGCACGGCTAGGCAAAACCACGTATAGGTACGTGGTCCTTTAAGAGGCGGGAGCTCCGTGACCACGGCCGCGGGACCAGCGGACCCGATCGCCGCTGGTGTCCCGCGATCGGGTCACAGAGCTGAAGAACGGGGAGAGGTCTGTGTAAACAAACCTTTCTCCGCGCTTCCTACACTGCCTGTCATTGATCGGCTGTTCCCTGTCATCGGGAAAGCCGATCAATGATGTCAGACGTCAGCCCCGCCCCCTAATGTAAAAAAAAAGCACACGTCACACACCATAACCCCTCCCCGCCCCCTAGTGGTTAACTCTTTCACTGCCAGTGTCATTTATACAGGAATCAATGCATTTAAATAGCATTGATTGCTGTATAAATGACAATGGTCCCAAAAATGTGTCAAAAATGTCCGATGTGTCCTCCATAATGTCGCAGTCACAATAAAAATCGCTGATCGCCGCCATTACTAGTAAAAAAAAAATATTAATAAAAATACTATAAAACTATCCCCTATTTTGTAAACGCTATAACTTTTGCGCAAACCAATCAATAATCACTAATTGCGATTTTTTCTTACCAAAAATATGTAGAAAAATACATATCGGCCTAAACTGAGGAAAAAAAATGTTTTTTTTTATATATTTTTTGGGGATATTTATTATAGCAAAAAGTAAAAAATATTGAATTTTTTTCAAAATTGTCGCTCTATTTTTATTTATAACACAAAAAATAAAAACCACAGGGGCGATCAAATACCACCAAAAGAAAGCTCTATTTGTGGGAAAAAGGACGCCAATTTTGTTTGGGAGCCACGTCGCACCACCACACAATTGTCAGTTAAAGCGACGCAGTGCCGAATCGCAAAAAGGGGCCTGGTCCTTTGGCTGCCAATTGGTCCGGGGCTGAAGTGGTTAAAGTGTTTCCCAGTGCTAAACCTTTCATCTGACTTCTAAATTGCTGCATTTGTAAATCCCAAAAGCCAATATGAAGGAATAGCAGTGGTAAAAAAAGCACTGTTATGAGTTTAACCAATCTTGTTTTTTTGTACACTTTTCCTTTAAGGGGCGTGGCAAGGGGTGTGTTCTATGCCTGCATACTTTTGCTGATAGGTGTCCCTCATCCCCATCTCAAAAAGTTGGGAGGTATGCTAATACATTTTTTCTGCTTTTTTGCTTCTAAAGATTTAAAAGAGATCTATGGTCATAGCATACACTTTCATTTTATACCATCAGCATTGCTATAGCAATACAAACAATTGTTAATTTTACAATCTAATATAAGCTTACTTGACAAATCTCCTTTTGTGTTGTTAGTTTTCCTGTCTGCTGGCCATCGCTTTCCACAACTTCCTAGAATCCCATCATACTTTGCAGCTCCTCTGGTGTTTCCTTTCAATTTTGAAAGACTACATATTCCATGGTACCTTGGAACCTGCAAACAGTGATTCCTGTACTGACTCTGCCCCCTGAAACTCCTCTCAACTCCTCTGTAGTTCTGAAATCAGGCTCTGTGCAATGTGTGACACAGCAGTGCCTAATCACAGGGCATAGTAAATACGCGTCACAGAATTAAAGAAAATAAATATGTGGGATGGTTCACAAATGTCAAGATCATTCAGATGAATAGGAGTAGCCTAGAAATAACTGAAAAGTAACATAGAAATGAGCTGCCACATTCCCTCCAGACTCCCTTTTGGCGCACATCACAGTGTTGCCAAAGGAGGGGAAGGATCCCTCGGAATGTGGCAGCTATAGACCTATTTCACTTTTAAATGTGGACCTGAAGTTATATACCAAACTTCTGGCAACTCGGATTCAGCCTTTGATGTGCCGGTTGATAGACCGAGATCAGGTAGGTTTTATTCCCTCGCGGGAAGCAAGGGATAACACCATTAAAATTTTAAATTTGGTCTATTACGCTAACAAGTCAGTAATCCCTAGTGTCTTTTTAAGTACCGATGCCGAGAAGGCTTTTGACCGGGTGAGGTGGTCCTTCCTGTTTGATGTATTGAGATCTGTGGGCATGGGAGACCGGATGATTTCGTGGATCAAAAACGCATACAGCTGCCCGAGGGCAGAGGTGAAAGTAAACGGAGTATTTTCTAGCCCCTTTAAAATGGCGAACGGTACTAGACAGGGATGCCCCCTCTCCCCTTTGTTATTCTCCTTATCAATAGAACCTCTGTTAAATAAAATTAGGCAAAATAGAGACATCCGGGGTATAGAGATCGGAAATCGAATCTATAAAATCTCTGCTTATGCGGACGACCTGCTGTTCTCCATGTCTGCACCACACATCTCGATCCCCAATCTCATGAAAGAATTTGAACTGTATGGTAAACTGTCGAATCTAAAAATAAATTACTCAAAATCTGAAGCAATGGGAGTCGCTCTAAGAAAGGGAGACTGTGAGGTATTCCAACAAAACTTTAATTTTAGGTGGGTAAGAGAAAAAATGAAATATTTGGGAACGTTTATCCCACCAAATATAGGTAAGGCATATGAGGTAAATTTTCCGGGGTTACTGGAATCAGTTAGGAGGCAATTGGACAAATGGCACCAGGATACTCATTCCTGGTTTGGCCGATGCAATATCATTAAAATGAACATTCTGCCCAAATTTCTATACTTATTTCAAGCTTTACCAATTTCGATACCAGGAGCCTTTCTTCGCCAAATAGGTTCTTTATTTATAAAATTTATATGGGCAAAGAAACGCCCCAGGATAGCAAGAAGTACCATGATGCTACCTAGGAGTATTGGTGGAGTAGCGGTCCCAAACATAGTGAGATATTACCATGCAGTTCACCTGGGGAGGGTGGTGGACTGGTGCAGACATGGAGAGCTCAAGGCATGGGTGGAATTAGAACAGCAAGTTAGCGAGATACCTCTGCAGAGAGCACCCTGGTGTATTGATAAAATACCAAGGGAAATCATGAAACACCCTACCATAGGGACTACATTACGTATTAGTTCATCTTTACTCCGAGATTCTAGGATCTCCTCGGAGGACTCACCGCTATTCCCAGTATTGGGAAACCCGGGGTTCCCTCCAGGGACAGAGGTAGGAGCTTTCAAAAATCTAGAAGACAAAGGCTTATTCCAGGTCTCACACTTTTTGCAAAGGGGGGCCTGGCCTACTATTGCGGTTCTTTCACAAAGAGGGGGTCCCTTTGAGTTAAATCGGTGGAGGGCAAGACAGATTAGGAACTTCTTACAGTCCCTGGGAGGAGCGGGAAAATATGATCGCCATCTAACGATATTTGAAAAATACTGCGATGGGCATGAACCGATCCCTCGGTTGATTTCCAAAATGTTTGGAATCTTAAATACCCCTCGGGAAGACTATGTACCACCCAGTAAGGCCAAGTGGGAGAAGGATCTCAATAGAACCTTTACCAAGGCCCAATGGGGGGATATTATTCACATGTCCCAGAATACGTCAATTTGTACACGATTCCAGGAATTAAATTATAAGATAATGACGCAGTGGTATTACACCCCATCCAAACTGCAGAGATTCTATCCTGAAACCTCCGGTCAGTGCTGGAGATGTGGAGGAGAACTGGGAACCCTCTACCACATATTTTGGACATGTCCTAAAATCAAGCAGTACTGGGTAGATATACGTAGGATAACTCAAAAATGTACGGAAATAGAAATCCCAGAGGACCCGGCCTTCTTTTTGTTACACTCCTCCCAAATACCAAAACGGACCTATAAAAAATCTATTATATGCCATTTGCTCAATGCTGCCAAGGCAAACATCACTATAAGTTGGAAGGAATCTGATCCACCCTCTATAGTAAGGTGGTTAAACAAAGTCCGGGAGATCAGGGCTATGGAGGACCTAGTTTCATTTGGTCAAAACAAAATAGGGAGGTACAATAAAACCTGGGGAGGGTGGAATAAATGTATGGACTCTGAGGAAGGTAGGAGACTAAGGGAACAAGACACCGGAGAGGAGAGCTAGACGGAGGGGAGGAGGCAGGGGAGGCACTCCCAGACAGGAGGGATGAGGTGGGGGGGAGAGGAGGTGGGGGAAGACCTGCCCTTTTTTTTTCCTTTTTTTTTTTTTTTGGTGTTATGGGGTGGGAGATAAGAGGGAGGGTACACAGGAAATGAAGACGGGGGGAGGAGAGACCCAAAAAAGGGGAATGAAAGATGTCGAGGGAAACCATTGGAGGGCCTTTAAATAAGACCAAAAGGCCTGGGAAATAAAAGATAAGGGCTTCAAAACAAGGAGGCTGATGAGAAAAGACAAATTATGTTTGAATTTAAGTTAGAAATGACGATAGTCTAATAATATATGTTAATTGTACCTTATTGGCCTAGAATGGCCGGTTAACCTCGTGTACGTGTTTTCATGATTTGTTGTTTTTTTTGTTTTCTCTCTCCTGCCCAACTGTATTTACTTTTAATGTTGGAATGAAAAAACGAATAAAAATCTAAATATGAAATAAAAAAAGAAATGAATACATGATTTTACATTTTTACCAACTATCATGTTTGGAGCTGTTCTATCACCCCTATGAAGACAACATGTGGACAAACATATTCCAAATAAAAGCAACACAACTATTGGGGCTCTTTCACAGGGATCAGGGTCTCGGAGCTGAACAGGATGGATGTACAGTTCAGCCCCATACACACGGTCGGAAAATCCGACCACCAAATCCATCGGATTTGGTCCGACGGATTTAGTCCGACACTGGTGTTGCATACACACGGTCGGACAAAGTTGTCGGAAAATCTGATCATTCTGAACGCGGTGACGTTTGTTGCCTACGACGGGACTATGTAGAGGCTAGTAGCCAATAGCTTTGGTCTTGTAATGTGATCTGAGCATGCGTGCCACTTTGTCCGTCGGAATTCGCTACACACAATCGGAATTGGTGTGATCGGACTTTGTTGTCGGAATATTTATAGAGCAGGAGATAGAACTTTGTCCCTCGGACAATCGATGGAAACTGTCCGATGGTGCCTACACACGGTCGGAATTTCCGACAACATTGTCCGATAGGACAGAATCCATCGGAAAATCCGACCGTGTGTATGGGGCTTAAGTCTTTTTACAAGTGTGACCATTCAGTCTGTGCGCGGCGGACACAGGCGGATGTGTGCTAGCTCTATGGGTGGCTGGAAGCAAACAGAATCTGGTTTCCATTTACATCAGCCTACCTATGATCCAAGCTGTTTAGGAACAGAAAAGGACACAGTCATTTTACTTTTTTTTTTCGGACCTGTACAGACTCGAACGTAGGCAGGTGTAAGTAGGCCCAAGTAAATATACATCCACCTGTCCATAGAGCTGCATAGAGTTTTGGATCAGGTCCACCTGAAAAACTGACAGGTGAGCTGATCAGAAAGCTCATATGAAAGGAGTCTTATCCCGCGTACACACGACCGTTTTTTCCTTCTGAATAATCTCTGACGGTTTTTCCGACGGAGTTACGGCGGAATTCCGCTCAAGCGGTCTTGCCTACACAGAATCACACCAAAGTCCGACTGTCTAGAACGCGGTGACGTACAACAAGTACAACGGGACTAGAAAAAGGAAGTTCAATAGCCAATAGCTGCCGTCTGGTACTTGCTTCAGAGCATGCGTCGTTTTTGGTCTGTCGGAACAGCATACAGACGAGCGGTTTTCCCGATAGGAGTTGATCCCGTCGGAAAGATTTAAAACATGTTCTATTTCTAGGTCCGTCAGAATTTTCGAAAAAAAAAGTACGATGAGGCCCACACACGATCGGAATATCCGATGAAAAGATTCCGTCTTTTCTGCCGGAAAGTCCGACTGTGTGTACGCGGCATTACAGTTCAATAGAGATAACCTTATGCCTGAAAGAAAAATGTGACTAGTTAGTATTAGAAATGTGGTGTACCTCTATTTGATAAGAACATTGATAGTATACGGAAAACTATTCAGAACCCAGAATTTTATATACTTTTTTCCTGAAATTTTTTTTTTATTTTTTATGTACATACGATTATATATTAGGTTAGAATATAAGAATAATATTCCTGCCTGAAGGTTTGCTTTTAACATCTAAGATTTCTTAATTTACTGATTCATAAACCTGGCAGCTAAATATGATCCTAGATTAGATCAGGTCTCATTTATATGTTAATAAATAAAATAAAATTGAATCATCAGCTATCTCCAAACTATCTGCTGCTGGTACTATCCCAATGCAGAACAAACCCCATAAAATATTTATAATAAAAAACAAGGGGAAATTTGCTAATTTCTTTTCAGTGTAAGGCAAGCTGAGGGTCAAAACCAGTGAATTGTCAGAGGATGTTCGGGCTCCTGTTCATCTCTACAAATGCTATGACTGCACTTGTTCAGTATAATGACTAATGTAATGAATCATTTTGTTGCTGGCAGTGGTAAGTGTATGCCTAATTACTTACCTCACTTTCTTGTTTTTGGTGTGTTTGATATTTACAGTATGAGTTTGCGTGTTAACTAATGACATATCATTAGTGGATAACTATATATTATGTAATATGGTACATACAGGGGCGGACTGACCATTCGGGCACTCTGGCACTGCCCGAGGGCCCCATGCCACTAAGGGGCCCCATCAGGGTTGCCAGCCTCAATAAAACCAGGGACAGTATGTAAAAATCAGTGTTTTTTTTTAAATCCCAAGATTATAGCTGCCCCGCCTCTCCAGTACCTTTTCAGTGTCTGTATGTGTAGTCTGTGTGTGTATACTGTATGTGTATATTGTGTGTCTGTGTGTGTATACTGTATGTGTGTGTGTATACTGTGTGGTCCCATAATCTATTGCCTGGGGCCCCATAATCTCCTATTGCCTGGGGGCCCCATAATCTCCTATTGCCCGGGGGCCCCATAATCTTCTCCTATTGCCCGGGGGCCCCATAATCTGCTATTGCCCGGGGGCTCCATGAGTTGTCAGTCCGCCCCTGGGTACATATTATTTTACTATAGGAATTAAAGAAAAGAGATCTTGGAGCACAGTGCATAAATACAATAAAATCTAACTTTAAACTTCAATACATATTTATTTGTTTTTCAATAGACACATTTTGACCCAAAGAGGTATTTGGATAAACGCAATGCACTATTAAAGGGGTTGTAAAGGCAGAAGGTTTTTTATCATAATGCATTCTATGCATTAAGATTACAAACCTTCTGAGTGTAGCAGCCCCGTCCCCTAATACTTACCTGAGCCCCCTCTCTATCTAGCGATGTCCACGAGTCCCTCAGCCATCTGGGACTCTCTCTCCTGATTGGCTGAAACACAGCAGCAGCGCCATTGGCTTCTGTTGCTGTCAATAAAACTCAGTTAGCCAATCAGGAGAGGGGGTGGGGCCAGGCCACAGCTCCATGTCTGAATGGATACAAAGAAGCTGCAGCTTGGCTTGGGTGCCCCCATGGTAAGCTGCTTGCTGTGGGGGCACTAAACAGGAGGGAAGGGCCAGGAGCTCCAGCCATGAGCCGAGAAGGGGAGGGACTTTCAATTCGTAAGCTAAAAAAGCTATCTAAATATTGCAAAAACAAAGCTGTACATAAAAGAAATATCATGTGTAGCTTTCATCCCTGAAAGGGCTGCTGGACTCCACAGGTTACTCTCCCAAGTTAGTATAGAGGCAGCCAGACACACAGCAACATTTCTCAATAATCAGTCTAGGGGATGTCTTTTTTTTTTATTGCTGAAAACTTATTACTGGGAGGACAACTGGGGATGGGATACACAAAAATGTCAAAGCACAAATTTGCAGATGACACTTTTTTCTTTTCTAAGTGATAGCAACACAGGCTTTCACTCCCAGCTATAGACCAGGAGAATATTAGAGCACGAGTAGGACACAGTAATATCAGGATGTCATAGTATCCAGTGTATTGGTACATTGTCCATTAAAGTGATTTGTTAGTCATTTGTAACCAAATTGGTTTGCTGGAATAATTCTAGTGCCTTGAACAGGAAAAATTGTAAACATATATACTGAAAACCCTTCTCTTCAGAGAAGCCTATCCTACCCCAACCTAACAACTGTATTTTCATTTTTTCCATCTGCTCATCCCCACAGTTATTACCTTTTGTTTCCACTTGACCCTCCCTTCTAGATTGTAAGCTCCAACGAGCAGGGCCCTCTGATCCTTCTTGTATTTATTTGTATTGTAAGTGAAACTGCCCTCATGTTGTAAAGCGCTGCGCAAACTGTTGGCACTATATAAATCCTGTATAATAATAATAATAATAAATAGATGTACTAAAAATCACAGTTATATAGTAATTTCAAAGTGCCTGGAAGAGTCTATGCTTTGTAATAAGAATTGGGTTTGGACTGCACGCTGAAGGAGGCTGTCACTCCTGCCTATTGCCACCCAATCAACTGCTACCCCACAGTTGTACATGCATAATGGGGGGAGAATGCTTGTAACATCGTTTACCTAACATGGCCATATTAAGTCAATGATATTGTGGCCATGTAGCCATATTAGGTAAATGATATAGCTATTTTTTTTTCTTTAGCTATGAATAAACGCCATGATGGGGCATGAAACGCATTAGCTATCTGTCCTGTTTTCTATATTTTGATGATGTGACTGTATTTGGATTTTAATAATAATAAAGAATAAAGATGCCTATTTTTGACGTGCGGCCATCCAGGAACTTCTTTTCACCTCTATTTTTTCTCTAAATGTTTGATGACGCCTCAGTAATTTGTCTGTCTTGTCAAATGTCAAGTTTGCTCTTGCAATCCTTAGATAGCTATTATAGATTGGTAATTGGAATTTTGAGTGGGTACAAAGTTTCCCAAGTTCTATAGAGGGTGTTTTGTGCAATGCATATTGTACATGTTCTGTTCTTTTATTCAGAAAGTTAAGATGTCTGGAATGGTGGTGTTCGGGAAGATATTCCCTTCTGATAAGGTGTATATGTAGCATGGCCCCCTTGAGGACTGCTTGGATTTACATGTTCTTCTGCATCGCTGTGACCCTGTGAACATTCCAACCCACCTGACACTCTAGGTTCAGACATCTTCCACAACACCTTTAAATGACACATTACACAAGTCAAATATGTTTGTATTATATAAGCTTTACTGGAGTAAATAATGTGGTATTGATACACAGAAGAGGGGAATTGGTCAGCCGAGTGCTGGATAACAGCCCAGACTCAGAAGAATAATTTCCCTAAAGGGCAGCTTAAAACAGTTCAACAGCACAAAAGCATTGTACAATGTACAATGTATTATCACTGGAAGTTTAACCTGTAAAGGCAGTAAGGTTAGCTATCTAAGACAGGCAGTCACACACTAAAGGGGAACCCCAGGTCAGCCTATTAAACCTTTATATCCTAATGAGAGATCAGACAGAATAGGGGATAGAATATAGCCCTTTTTGGTAATAACAGCAGTGTCCAAGATGCAGGCCTGATAGTCTTCAATGGCAGTTGGAGCTTATAGATTGTATCCGATAAGGCACAATGATGTGGTAATAGCCAAAGGGCTTAAACAGGCTAATGATTTAAATAAAGGTGTCTGTACACAGTGTTCAGATAAAGTAACAAGGAAGGGTTGCAAAGGATGGGCAATTGCCATCTCACCAATGAGCAGACCGGTTTACACCTTGCAGACAGCGATCCTGGCAGAGACGTCCTTCATCGAACAAACAGTGATGACCCACAGCTGCTTGATGCGGGTGATCGTAGTTTAGATCTGCTGGGTGGGTGCCGCATGGGTGTCCGACAAACAGCAGGCAGGCTTAGGCCCTCCTTGGCCGGGTTGGAATCACTTTGATCACCACGTGGTAGGCCACAGCCTCTCTCCCCGCACAGGGAGATGTGTGCACAGCAAGCCCAAGAAGAACAGATTGCTGCACGGATTTCCGGACCCTTTTATAGTTCCTCCCAGGAGTCTCTTCGGGTTGTAGCAAGGATCCCTGGGATGTGTAGTCCAAATGTCATGTCACACCAAAGAAACGCTGGTCTGCCAGACTATCAATCCCACAATCCTTTCTGGTCGGCTCACAGATGTGATGACAGTTACTGAGCGCCCAGCACTAGAAGGATATATCTATAGGTGAAGAATGACAGTGAATTGCATCATATTATAACTGAAGTCCATATCGCTACATCTATATACATACATATATATATATAAAAAATAATTAATCTGTTACTATGGGTTCTATTTATAAGATAAAAAATAATTTGCCCAGACTTGATGAATTCTGTGACTGTATTCTGCCTAATACATTAATTACAAATGATCAACGGCTTCATCCAATAGCCATAACGTGGTATTTTTTATGAAATACCTCAATCAGAATAAATACCACATTGTGGCCACTAGATGAAGCTTATTATCATAGTAAATCAATGTATTAAAAGAGAAGTATGGTGAGTACCTATTCAATGTAACTGTACTTCTTTACTCTCACTGCCGTTGATGTACCTTATTACCTTGTATTATTGCTAATTTATATCAATGTATCTTTTCTGTAGGCGTCGTTCTCTTAACAGTGCCTTATACTACTTTCAAATGACATAGGTATTTACTTCTTTGTCATTCAACTGTTATTTCCAATGTCTCATTCCTCTGTCATATGTTATCCCCTTGCTCATGTTTCAATTCCCTTTCTACGGCTGTGTCCATGACCTATCTATGCCTGTTCATATTGTTTAAAACAATAAAAATATTGATATAAAAAAAAAGAGAAGTATGGGATTTTTTTAAAATCATACTTACTTAGGTGGATGCAGCATCTGGGCCCGCCGGCTGTATGGCTGAGAATCAAGCAATCAGACACCACTGATCACTCTGTTCTCAGAGCTCCGTGAGTAGAGAGACTGTAACTGTCAGTCACCGGCTCTCTGCTCTACCCCCGCCTTGACTGGAGCACTGTGCTGTGGAGCAGGCGGGAGGCTGAGCGGCTGAGCTGGGTGCCCGTCTAGGCATGTGGGCAGATCCCGACCATATCGTCTCGATCTTTTCCGAGCTGTCTGCTGAAAATGGGTCACAGGAGTGCAGAACGATCTGCACTCCTGTGATCAACAGGAGAAGTACAGCCAAACGAGCTTTGGCTGTACTTCTCCTTTAAGCAAGAATTCACCAAGGGTTGGTAAATGTTTTTCACATTCGTACAACAAATTATTTATAAATAGTCCCCAAAGTGTCTTTTCTGACATGTAATGCAGTGTGCTTGCTTTGTTATATTCAAATATGGCCACTGTGCCCTCTGCTATTTGTGATGAGGCCATGAAGTGTGACCTGCCTATTGCAAGGGATTATTGGGTAATCCCTTGAGGAAAGCACATGTACAGAAAAACAGGAGAGAATGGATCTCTAGTCGCAGGGCACAGACTGCAAGTAAAGCATCCCATCAGGTAGACGCACAATGAGGAATGAACTATGTATTAATGTTCCTATTTGGAGTATATATAAATATTCAAAGGTTCACTTTATAGTTACGGTATTTGTTTCTACTATTTAATATATGGCCTTTCAAATACAATACCATATGGATTATTGTATATTGTAACTGACAATTTTTTTCAGTTAGGACTGTGCTTGTTATCCACAAGACCCAAATGAGTTCTCCCAAATATAGGCTCTGCTCCTGTATACCCTACAGGTGGCACCACAACACACCTATAGCCTGAAAAAGGTATAAAATAGGGCCACATACTGTATATAACATACCGTATTTATTGGCGTATAACATGCACTTTTTTCCCCTCGCGGGTGCACGTTATACACCGGTCTCTGCTGTCTCTGAGGGAAGAGGAGCAAGCGCCGCTGAATTACATAGAGCCACGATCACCTGTGTAACCGGCGCTCCATCACTCACAGCCACACCTCCTGGCCCCACATTGGGCCACTGTTCTGTCTATCATATGAGCAGGGCCAGGAGGCGTGGCTGTGAGTGACGGAGCGCAGAGTACACAGGAGATCGCGGCTCTGTGTAATTCAGAGGCGCTCACTCCTCCTCTTCCCTCAGAGACAGCAGGAATAATCCAACACTGGCGTGGGAAAGGTGAGGCTGCAGATGGGCACTGAACAGGCTGCTTTGTTGGTCAATTTATAGGCTGCAGATGGGCCCTGAACAGGGTTCATTGTTGGGCAATTTAATGTCTGCAGATGGGCACTGAGCTGAGAAATTTGTAGGCTAAGCCAATGACATTATAGGCATCAGTTAACAAATGATAGCGCTGCAGCATCTTATAGCACAGTTCTTACATGCCTTGCAAGACTTATAGTTGAGAGTATGGTTTGGAGGTCAATTAGCCTGTTATTTATTCAAGTTCATGTACCAACATCCCTTTTTAGTTAAATGTTAAAAAAGATAGAGATATGGGATTTTGTAGGTACGTTGTAAAAATATACTCATCTAGTTAAATATTCTAATACACAGATTGAGTTATTAAAGCATATTTTATTAACAAAAAAGATAAAAAAACAAACAAAAATGCACATATCCACAGTCCTAGGTATATACACCTGTTCCTATAATAGACATAGACAATGCAATACTTCTACATGTTTCGCCTGTAAAGGCTTCATTAGGAAGATTGGCATGATCGCAAACGTTAAAACATCAAGAATAAAGATTTGTTCGTATATTGGACCTTAGGTGTATAGAAAAAGAAACATAAAAGAAAACAAAATTAGTTTAACGTATATGGAAAGGCAGTATGTAACATTGTATTCACAATATATGAGGGCATAGAAATATGACAAGAAAAAAAAAAAATATATATAGGGTATATATATTTTATATATACCCTATATCTCTTATATGAACTTGTTCCCTCTTTGCTTAAATTCAATCAAGCACAGTTCTTTGGGGTTGATTTTGTGCCCCCTTATTTCTTTCATTGTTTCCCTGATTTACACCAGGTGATTGACTGGCAAGCCCCAGAATTTTATCTCTGATTTTTCCATTCGTTTGGATTACCGTCTTGATCTTTCATTGAATGGGCTTTCCCTGATATTGATAGACTAATAAAGGTAAGCTGCTTTTAAATATCAGGATATGGTATGTTGAATGCAGCCTATTATCCTTGTCATTAATAGAGTTCTAATTCAGGCTTTAATATCTTGTCTTGGCCATTAATAGATATCGGGTACTTCTTTCTTGATTTATTTATACGAGCTCCCAACCAATACCCAAATTATACCATCAAGGATTCTCTTTGTGGTAAGCAGTAGATCTATAATAGAGCCATTCATTTGCTTATTAGCTCCTGATTATCGCCTCATTATGTTATAACATACCCCAATATACTTTTTTCAGTTTTTTCCTTATTTACTTCTTTCAGGCATCTATACTATACATGAGACCGTGACGGTCCATATTTGTCACCGAGCTTCGTTTATCCCTCCCTACGAGATACCAATCATCCCGGTGATAGTCGTTTCCTGGGTACTGTGTGTTTTTCATTATGGGTTAGAATCCCATGAGACTCTCCTGAGACTTGGCTTTGGACCCGTTTTGAGAGGTAGGGTCCTACCAATTACTCTCAGGTGTTAACCCACTCTAACAATGTGGGGGTTGAATGGGTTAGACCCCCCTTCTTTGCATTTTAGCAGGGTCTTTATTTTATTTTATTTATTTTTATTTAATAACATTATCTTTTAAGGGGTGGGATGGATTAGATCCCCCTTTTTTTTCTTTTTTTTTCTTGTCATATATCTATGCCCTCATATATTGTGAACACAATGTTACATCCTGCCTTTCCATATACGTTAGACTAATTTTGTTTTCTTTTATGTTTCTTTTTCTATACACCTAAGGTCCAATATACGAACAAATCTTTATTCTTGACGCCTTGCAAGACTTGTTCACTAGTACTGATTCTGTTAATTTGCTTTCCTGGTTTTCCATAGATACAGTACATCTTCTATAATATGATATTCTTCAAGGGGTGATGTTTTTAGCCTGTCCCACTGCATTGCAAAATTTGCCAGTTGGGATCACAAATTTTCTGATGTTGCTCCCTCATCAAATCTAACTAATCATTTGCTGAGTTTGTTCATTGCTGGTGCTCGAAGTCCAGATTTTTTTTAATATCAGAAAAGCTGTTTGGCTCCCAGCAAGCTAAGTCAGCATAGAGAGTCCCACAGGAGAGAAAGTGGTGATTCATGTTCTGTGACCGTATCCAAGATTTCATTGTGCACATGTATTTTATAAGCTGAAATAGCATCAGAAACTGCTACATCCTCGTCAGTCTCATCTGGCATTTGCTTTCTTTTTCTTATTCTTATTGAGGCAGAGCGACCTACAGTGGTGTGAAAAAGTGTTTGCCCCCATTCCTCATTTCCTGTTCCTTTGCATGTTTGTCACACTTAAGTGTTTCGGAACATCAAACCAATTTAAACAATAGTCAAGGACAACACAAGTAAACACAAAATGCAATTTGTAAATGAAGGTGTTTATTATTAAAGGTGAAAAAAAATCCAAACCATCATGGCCCTGTGTGAAAAAGGGATTGCCCCCCTTGTTAAAACATACTATAACTGTGGTTGTCCACACCTGAGTTCAATTTCTCTAGCCACAGCCAGGCCTGATTATTGCCACACCTGTTCACAATCAAGGCATCACTTAAATAGGAGCTGCTTGACACAGTAAGGTCCACCAGAAGATCCTTAAAAGCTACACATCATGCCGAGACCCAAAGAAATTCAGGAACAATTGAGAAAGAAAGTAATTGAGATCTATCAGTCTGGAAAGGGTTATAAAGCCATTTCCAAAGCTTTGGGAATCCAGCGAACCACAGTGAGAGCCATTATCCACAAATGGCGAAGACATGGAACAGTGGTGAACCTTCCCAGGAGTGGCCGGCCGCCCAAAATTACCCCAAGAGCGCAGCGACGACTCATCCAAGAGGTCACAAAAGACCCCACAACAACGTCCAAGGAACTGCAGGCCTCACTTGCCTCAGTTAAGGTCAGCGTTCATGCCTCCACCATCAGGAAAAGACTGGGCAAAAATGGCCTGCATGGCAGAGTTCCAAGGAGAAAACCACTGCTGAGCAAAAAGAACATCAAAGCTCGTCTCAATTTCTCCACAACACATCTTGATGATCCCCAAGACTTTTGGGACAACATTCTGTGGACCGATGAGACAAAAGTGGAACTCTTTGGAAGGTGTGTGTCCAAGTATATCTGGCGTAGAAGGAACACTGCATTTCAGAAAAAGAACATTATACCAACAGTAAAATATGGTGGTGGTAGTGTGATGGTCTGGGGCTGTTTTGCTGCTTCAGGACCTGGAAGACTTGCCGTGATAAAAGGAACTATGAATTCTGCTGTCTACCAAGAGATCCTGAAGGAGAATGTCCGACCATCTGTTCGTGTACTCAAGCTGAAACGAACTTGGGTTCTGCAGCAGGACAATGATCCTAAACACACCAGCAAGTCCACCACCGAATGGCTGAAGAAAAACAAAATGAAGACTTTGGAGTGGCCTAGCCAAAGTCCTGACCTGAATCCTATTGAGATGTTGTGGTATGACCTTAAAAAGGCCGTTCATGCTCGAAAACCCTCTAATGTAACTGAATTAGGACAATTCTGCAAAGATGAGTGGGCCAAAATTCCTCCAGGACGCTGTAAAAGCCTCATTGCACGTTATCGCAAACGCTTGGTTGCAGTTGTTGCTGCTAAGGGTGGCCCAACCAGTTATTAGGTTTAGGGGGCAATCACTTTTTCACACAGGGCCATGATGGTTTGGATTTTTTTTTTCACCTTAAATAATAAACACCTTCATTTACAAATTGCATTTTGTGTTTACTTGTGTTGTCCTTGACTATTGTTTAAATTGGTTTGATGTTCCGAAACACTTAAGTGTGACAAACATGCAAAGGAACAGGAAATGAGGAAGGGGGCAAACACTTTTTCACACCACTGTATAATTCTAGGTGGTGATTTTCGTCTTCCTGAATTTTGTAATTTTACATAGTTATATAGTTAGCTAGGCTGAAAAAATACATCCAGTTCAACCCTAAAAAAAATAATAAATAAAAATAAAAAATATCGTACAATCCAATATACCCAATTCTATACCCACAGTTGATCCAGAGGAAGGCAAAAAAAAAAAAAAAAAAACAGCAGAGCATGCTCCAATCTGCTACAGCAGGGGAAAAAAATCCCTTCCTGATCCCCCAATCGGATTTTCCCTGGATCAACTTTACCTATAAATGTTAGTACTCAGTTATATTATGTACATTTAGGAAAGTATCCAGGCCTTTCTTAAAGCAATCTACTGAGCTAGCCAGAACCACCTCTGGAGGGAGTCTATTCCACATTTTCACAGCTCTTACTGTGAAGAAACCTTTCCGTATTTGGAGAAGAAATCTCTTTTCCTCTAGACATAAAGAGTGCCCCCTTGTCCTCTGTGTTGACCGTAAAGTGAATAACTCAACACCAAGTTCACTATATGGACCCCTTATATATTTTAACATGTTGATCATATCCCCCTTAATCTCCTCTTCACAAGAGTGAATAAATTCAGTTCCTCTAATCTTTCCTCATAGCTGAGCTCCTCCATGCCTCTTATCAGTTTGGTTGCCCTTCTCTGCACTTTCTCCAGTTCCCCGATATCCATTTTGAGAACTGGTGCCCAAAACCGAACTGCATATTCCAGATGAGGTCTTACTAATGATTTGAACAGGGGCAAAATGATATCTCTCTCTCTGGAGTCCATACCTCTCTTAATACAAGAAAGGACTTTGCTCGCTTTGGAAACCGCAACTTGGCATTGCATGCTATTATTGAGCTTATGACCTACCAAAACCCCCAGATCCTTCTCCACTATGGATCCCCCCAGTACTCCCCCTAGTATGTATGATGCATGAATATTCTTAGCCCCCAAGTGCATAACTTTACATTTATCAACATTAAACCTCATCTGCCACATAGTCGCCCAATTAGACAGAGCATTGATGTCGGCTTGTAAATTGGAGACCTCCTGTAAGGACGTTATTCCACTGCATTTGCCCACTTAACAAACTTATTAGCAGTCATTTGTATGGAATTAAAATCTCTTGTAATTGTTTTAAGTTTTTCATAAGTTCCCTGTACCATTTGAATAGCTTTTGAGATATCCATCTAGTTGTTTGCAGATATTTGGACATGGGTGTTGTCATCTCAAATATTCCCAGAAAAATTTCAGTTGTGAGAATGGTTTCTGCATAAGATTTTGTCCTAACACGCACCTTCGGTTTCAATGACATGGTGTCTTCAATTCTGCAAAAGTGTACAGTAGACTAAAAAACAAAGCAGAATCAGGATTTGAAAATTCCCCAAACACTTTTTTCTTAAAGCAGCATCAGCGTGTTTCCCCAATTACTGGTTAACTTGTTCCCAGGTATGCATGCGCTGATATGAACAGGGCCGTCTTTAATACTGACTGGACCCTGGGCAAACATTTTCTTGGGCCCCCCCCCCCAGGCTTTCTTTCCGTCAACCCTCCCCGAATCCTGCCCAATCACTACGACCCTCGCAGAAGGCTCTGTCTCAGGGATGATCAGTACTCCAGTGGGAGCTACCTGATCACTTCGGGGTGGGGGGATCTGTCCCTGGCATGTTCTTCAGTGGGCCCCTTTTCTGCCATCTGGAGCACCCCACAGTGGTGGAACGCCAGGGCCCAGTCGCAATGCGACCTTTGCGATCCTGGGAGTTCTGCTACTGGTACCACAGCTATAAGGTAGATGGTTAGGTAGTTCCTAATGGCTCATTCTCTAGTGGTGGTAGCAAGTAACCTGCAAAGCACTCTTACCAGATCCAGTGTCACAGCAGCAGTGGTCACTTCAATCAGGATTCTGGGGTTGCCCATGACAACTACAGTAAGCAGTGCAGCAAGGTTTGTAGCCTGGCAGTGGCTCAGCAACATAGTCCTCTTGCAGTTTCCCCCACATGGTACTTGCTTGCTTGTTTTTCAGCAGATCAGTCTCTCTCTGGGGATCTGCACAAGACGTTCTTCTCACTAACTCCCCAGAACACTGCACTGTCCTGGTGAATTTTTGCCCGGGCAAATCTTGCTCCCTCTTTGAAAAGCAAGGTATATTCAGTCACTATGGACTTCAGTGAATAGTTCATTTATTGGGAACTACATGTCCCATCATGCCCCCCAAGTCTCTTCTGATTGGCTGCTTGTTCTGCTTAGACAGAGGGAGGGGGAAGAACAAGCAGCGATTAGACAGAGTCGGCTGCTGACAGGAGAAGGTGGGGGTGGCAAACTGATTGTGAGTACACAGAGATCCCTCAACTGCACTTCTCCCCTGTCATAGAACAGCCGTTCAGAGACCACAGTGGCCCATGTAGCGATGGGAGGGGAGATCGCTCAGCTACACTGATAGGACAGGAGGGCCACACAGGCCTTGTAGCTAGGAGCAACCCAGGGAGGGGGAAGAACAAGCAATGATAAGACAGAGCCCGCTGCTGACAGAGCCCTGGGTGTGACTGTACACAATACAGGCATATGATGGGTGGTGACAGATGCAGGCTGGGTGTACACAGGGTGTGATGGGGGTTGGGTGACACTCACCAGCTCCTCCGGAGTGCGGCTCTCTCTCTCTCTCTGAACAGCCACAATAGCACACGTCTCACCTGCAGGCCACCATCTTCCAGTAACACCTCAAACAGCCACCTGTAATGCGATTCCAGCAGCCTTCTCCCTGCGAGTCCCGTCCATGTGTACATCTGAGTCCAGCCCACCGCTGGTCACAAGACTAAAGCCTGCCATAATGCACGCAGGCAGGGACCGTGGGAGCGAGTCTGGGCTGGGCAACCCAATACAGAAACCAAGAGCCTCTTATGGGGCCCCCTGCTGGCCGCAAACAGTGTTCAAATGGTGATTCCACACCTGAAATCGGCTGCTCGTCTACTCTGGGAAAACTATTTGCGGGCTCAGCGAGCAGCTGCTTTGGACCCCACAATAATGACAGGGCCCAGGGCAGTTGCCCCTTTTGCCCTGCGGTAAAGACGGCCCTGGATATGAATCACGGATAAACAGAGCAATGTCATTCAACAAACTGAACAGTGATACACTTTCAACTACCACCTCTGTTGTATCTACAAGAACTAAATTCAGAATGTGTACATAGCACCAGACGTGAATTTGCCCTGGTGATTCAGTTGACAGCCAGGAGAAGAAACCATTGTATTGGCCTTGCATAATTGCTGCTCTATCCGTTATATTGCCACTGTAATTTGTAATATTAAGTTTGCATGACTTTAAGACTTCCATTAGAAATGTAAAAAGGTTTTGTCCTGTTAAAGGTTCACAGTCAACAACTGCAAAAAGCTTTTCTTTGATGAAATCAGTCACATAGCAAACAATTATGAAGCATTGATCTTTGGAAGTGATGTCTTGAGATGTATCAATCTGAATTGAAAACATCCTGGCTTCCCTTAATTCTCTGGAGATATTTTCCTGGATAAGCATCCGAATAGCTTGGATCACTTTGTTAAAGCGGATTTCCACCCAAAAATGGAACTTCCGCTTTTACGGTCCCCCCCCCCCCCTCTGGTGTCACATTTGGCACCTTTCAGGGGAGGGGGGAGCAGATACCTGTCTAATACAGGTATTTTTCTCCCACTTCCGGGTATAGATACCTGAGCCACCCACGGGTATCTACGCCACTTCCCGTTCTCCTGCTGTATTCTGGGAGTCACATGGGTCCCAGAAAACAGCAGAGACCAGTGAGATAGCACCGCGCAAGTCGCGCATGCGCAGTAGGGAACCAGGAATTGAAGCCGCAAGGCTTCCCTTCCTGATTTGCTTACCGAGGATGGCGGCGGCAGCACCTGAGAGCCGAGGCACAGATCGTCTTCGGGTACCGACATTGCGGTAGCCCTGGACAGGTAAGTGTCCTTATTTTAAAAGTCAGCAGCTGCAGTATTTGTAGCTGCTGACTTTTAAAAAGAAAATAATACGGCGGAACTCTGCTTTAACAAAGGTTAACAAGGTTAGCAAGGTTATCAAAGATCCTCTTCCTTTCCTTCCAGAACACTGACATTTCTTTCTGTTTTTAATACATTTGTTTATATGATCTTTCGGACAAATGTCATACATGCTGTAATGGCAAGGGGTGCTGGGGTCTACTTTTGCTGGCTGCTGGGGGATCTATTGTTGCTTGAGGGGATCTAGTTTTGTGTGGTGGCCTATTGTTGCTGATGGAGGATCTATTGTTGCTGGGGGAGCTTATGTTACTGGAGGGGTCAATTGTTGTTGGAAGGGATCTACTGTTGAGGTAGGGGTCTATTGTTCCTGGCTGCTGGAGAGTCTATTGATGCTGGCTGCTGGGAGATCTGTTCTTGCTGCTGGCGGTCAATTGTTGCTGGGGTTATATTTTGTTGCTGGGGGGCTCCATTGTTGCTGGCTGCAGGGGATCTATTTTACAGCTTTTCTTGTTATCATTTCCAAATTCCATACAAATTACTTAGCACTTAGCAGTTAATATGACATAATGATACTTGACTCTGTACTCTCTAAATGAGGAGGTGCTAGGAGGTGGGTAGGGGGTTGAACCAAGGGTTGGTGCTCGGAGGTGGGTATGGGGTGGAGACAAGAAGTGACTCAGAAGGGGTGAGTTCCTGCACCTATTCTCTGAGAAAAAAAGCCCTGCTTTTACTGCATCTGCAGCACGCTGCAGTACTGTTTCTTACCTGTTCTCGGCCTACAGAAATTTGCTTATACAAAAGTAGATCATCAATACCAGCACTGCTGGATTTCAGAAAAAAGACAGCAAGTTTATTTTTTTGGGACGAGCAAAATAATTAAATGGTATATCTATGTCTTCAGTTTGGCACTCTGAAACATCCATAATAACTTGTTTCCTTGTTAATCCAGTGTAACCCGATTCTTTATGTTCGTCAGTGGATAGTTCTAATGTTTCATCAACACATCCCACTAAATCATTTTCTATTGTTATTTGTTCTATTGTATGTTTGTTGCATCTCTACTACTCTGCCATGGAATCACTGGAACTCTATGCATTAGTATTGAACATATCCAACATTTTAGCACATTTCTAAGCATCAAGTTCCAAAGACTTCTTATATTTCTCTCAGATTTTTTTCTGCTCCTCACTTTTGTTTTTTAGAGACATCTAAGTAAAAAAAAAAAAAATTCTGGGCAGTGGGCAGGAAAGATGATTCTCACAAACTTACTGTGAGAGGTGGACCAAGACCCCTGCAGGCTTATTGGAGGATGGCAGGCCAGCAGAGCACCAGAGAAGGAGAATAAAGACAGTATCTGGCTATGCCCATAGTGTGTCCTAAGAATTTTGTGTATCCTACAAGATGTGTGTAGCCTAATCAATTGTTGAATTATCGGGGGGTCTAAAAAGGGGGGAATCTGCATCACACAGGGGGATTAGGGTGTGCCCAGGCACACCTGGCACACCCTATGTGCACGCCTATGAGCCTGATACATCTTTATTCCTCCTCCGACGGGTTGCCTAGGCTACCAAGGGGGTATGTTTGGAGCGCTAGATTGACAACAGGGGGAGCACCATCTGATTAGGGTACACTGGATGTATTGTGATAAAAAGTCATTGACAGGGGCCACGTGGGGGGGGGGGGGGGTAAACAATGATAAAAATATTGTCCAATAAAAATATTGTCCAATAAAAAAGTCCAAAGAGGTACTGATAGGTCCGAGCACTGTCAATACTAGCAGCCAGCCCAGAGAGAAAGGAGACTCTGTGGGCAGTGAGATGAGAAGGGAGAAAGGCAGCGCCGATCTAAGTGCAGTATAGAATTAAAACAATTTTTTTTGTAAGTAAACAACTCACATGTGTGAAGAAGTAAAAGGAATGTAGTGAACTGAGTGCACAAATGTCTCCTCTGTCCATGTTGGAAGGCGTTGGCTATAGCCAATCCCGGGCGCTCCGGTGGCTTCCGAGGCTGGGAGATCAGCTGGGCGGGAGATACAGCATCATCCAGGCAACGGTGGTGTCAGATGAGAGGTGTGGCTGGACTCACATTGGGAGCATGCATGCTCCTTTGTCAGGCATCATGCCCAGCCACACATCCCGTCAGAGCACAAACCAATCCATAAAGTCCAAGGAATTGTCTGTAGACCTCTGAGACAGGATTTTATCAAACGCACAGATCTGGGGAAGGGTACAGAAAAATTTCTGCAGCATTGAAGGTCCCAATGAGCACAGTGGCCTCCATCATCTGTAAAGGGAAGAAGTTTGGAACCACCAGGACTCTTCCTAGGGTGGGCCGCCTGGCCAAACTGAGCAATGGGGGGAAAAGGGCCTTAATTATGGAGATGACCAAGAACCAAATGGTCACCCAGGCAGAGCTCGAGCATTTCTCTGTGGAGACAGGAGAACCTTCCAGAAGAACAACCATCTCTGCAGCACTCCACCAATCAGGCCTGTATGGTAGAGTGGCCAGACAGAAGCTACTCCTCAGTAAAAGGCACATGACAAGAGTTTGCCAAAAGGCACCTGAAGGATTCTCAAACCATGAGAAACAAAATTCTCTGGTCTGATGAAACAAAGATTGAACTCTTTGGTCTGAATGGCAAGCATCATGTCTGGAGGAAACCAGGCACTGCTTATCAGCTGGCCAATACCTTACCTACAGTGAAGCATGGTGGTGGCAGCATTATGCTGTGTGGATGCTTTTCAACAGCAGGAACTGGGAGACTAGTCAGGATCAAGGGAAGGATAAATGCAACAATGTACCAATGTACAGAGACATCCTTGATGAAATCCTGCTCCAGAGCGCTCTGGACCTCAGACTGGGGCAAAGGTTCATCTTCCAACAGGACAATGACCCTAAGCACACAGCCAAGATAAAAAAGGAGTGGCTATGGGACAACTCTGTGAATGTCCTTGAGTGGCCCAGCCAGAGCCCAGACTTGAACCCAGTTGAACATCTCTGGAGAAATCTGAAAATGGCTGTGCACCGATGTTCCCCATCCAACCTGATGGAGCTTGAGAGGTCCTGCAAAGAATAATATGAGAAACAGTATTGCGCAACACAGTATTGAGCAAAGACTGTGAATACTTATGTACATGCGATTTTTTATTTTATTTTTTTTTTTATTTTAAGTAAATTTGCAAAGATTTCAAACTTTTTTCATATTGTCATGATGGGGTATTGTTTGTAGAATTTTGAGGAAAATAATGAATTTAATCCATTTTGGGATAAGGCTGTAACATAACAAAATGTTGAAAAAGTGAAGCGCTATAAATACTTTCTGGATGCACTGTATCTCACAGGATATGACGAGAGAAGCAATAGAAAAGGCAAACTAGTGTATAAAAACAGTTTTATTAAAAGCAAAAAATGCACTTACATCAAAGTAGTTTGAACATACCTTAATCATGCATGGCCGCCTGCAGAACGGTCCTCAAGTGTTGACGTCACGCTGCTAACTTCGACCCAACGCTTTTCCTAACAGAAGGCTTAGACTGGGAATGGAGGCTAGCGCATGATGTCTCCCTCTTACATCTTATAGCAAAAGAGCCGGAAGTGTGACACCATGCATAGGAACCACCACGGAAGAAAATAAACTGCTTCCGTGCATCTGAACTAAAACTACTGGTGCTTAATTAATGCTAACTGTTGAATAGCCAGCTATGTGTCACTGCTTGAAGTGTATGCAACATCCACAGCATAAAAAAAATGAGTATATATATATATATATTTTTGATAGCAATTCTAGTGGTTGAAACTAAAATCCAGTTAAACACATTGCTGATTGGCTTATACAAAAATATTAAATTGTTTAAAATCTGAAACTAAACTATCCAAAAAAAAAGGTACTTATAATGTTACTTGCAAAGGATATAAACCACAACAAAAAATTGAAAGGAATGAAAAATGTTTGAGTAATAAAAATAAAATTGAAAATATGAATGAAAATAGAAGTAACAATGATAATAAAAATAAAAAGATGAAAAAAATAAATAAGTGTAAATAACGCCAATGGGAAAAGTCAAAGCTACAACAAGCATGCCACATTCTCACTTTGTATATACATATATATTATCTAAAAATATCTACAACACATGTGAGTAAGATTCCTGATATAAAAGTGTCCCAGGTTCCTTGCATGCTTTTTCTTCCCACTCTTTTACAAGCAAAGTTAAAAAAAGAAAAAGAAAAAAGAAAACTAAAACACCCCTCACCAGAAGAATATTACAACTGTCCCTATCCCTGTACATTGCACACTCACATCGGTCCCTACCCTTAAGGAGCCCACAATCCAAGGTCCCCATATACTAGGGCCAATTTTTTATTTTTTTTTTTGGACAGAAGCCAATTAACCTACCTGCATGTCTTTGGATTGTGGGAGGAAACCGGAGTACCCGGAGGAAACCCACGCAGGCACAGGGAGAACATGCAAACTCCAGGCAGGTAGTGTCGTGGTTGGGATTCAAACCCTTCTTACTGCTAGGTGAGAGTGCTAACCACTACACCATTGTGCCGCTATTGATGAAGGAGTTGATGTCCCATTCAACATTGAGACCCCAGGGCCGATAACATCTCATGGGTCTTCGACCAATGGTCTTACGCCCTAGAAAACTGTCTCTTCATATTGCTTCCTCGCCAGTGAGGAGTGTATGTCTCTATCCCTATTACTTCCAGCGTTAAGGGATTTCTGTGGTGGCATCATGAAAAGTTCTTGGATATACTATGTCCATCAAAACCCTTAATATTAGTCAAATGCTCACCTATTCTGATAGCCATAGCACGTGTGGTTGTCCCCATGTATTTTTTAACCACATTTGCAACAAAGGAGGTATACCACTCCCTATCGTTTGGCAGCTGATAAAGTCTTTAATGTAGAAGAAAACAAATAGCAGGGCGCTGAGGTCAGTATCACATTAAAAACACTTTATTAAAATAAGCAGCAACTTAAATTGAAGTTAGCACGAAACAGCATGGATAGGGAACACCTGAGACCAAGCAGCTGTAATCAGTGTGAGGCTGTAGGCAGTAAACAGAGACGGAGGATGACAGGGAGCCAGCCAGCTCAAAGTATGGATATTAGCGGTGGCATTCTAGGCTGCACACAAGGATGACAGATGTCAAAATGCCTGGTGGATGTCGGAAGAGGGGGTGTGCATGACGAGTTTCCAGGGACTTGCCCTCTTCTTCAAATGCAACTTGATGCATCTTCTTCAAATGCAACTTGATGCATTTGAAGAAGAGGGCAAGTCCCTGGAAATGCGTCATGCACACCCCATCTCCCGACATCCATGATAGGTCCTCTTTATGGAGAGATCTGGGGTCTATTAGAGCCCAAATATCTCTTCTGGCCTCCAATGCAGCCAATCAGTCTCATGGCCAGTGGGAGCCATTGGCTCCTGCTCCTGTCAATCAAATACAGTGAGGAGGAAGCAGGGGATGGGGCCGAGTCCCGCTGTCTGTGTCAATGTACGCAGCAGTGGGGTTTGGGAACGAGCACACATGAGTGTCCCTATGGCAATTGGCTTCCTATTGGGGGCACCAACAACAGAAGAGCCCTAGCGGGGGGGACCTGAAAAGAGGAAGATCGGGGGCCGCTCTGTGCTCAACCATTACACAGAGCAGGTAAGTATGACATGTTTGTTATTTAAAAAAAATAAAAAACTTTACAAACACCAAATGCAGGCGAGGAGTGCAGTACTTATGCAGTATTACTTAGTGCAGTATTATATACAGAAGTAAGAGACATTTTTCTGACACAATTTTGGACTATTTAGTTTGTTTTACAGATTACCAGATTTTATATATATATATATATATATATATATATATATATATATATATTCCAGACACCGCACAGGACATGGAAACTAGGGTTCAAAAAAAGTTTAGCATGCCTTACTGACGTACATCAAAGAAGTCAGTTTTGTCTTCATGCATATAGGAAGACATGTACAGACAGATTTCTCATCTTCTTTTACAACAGCAAGAAGGTACCAGAAAACCACCTGTGATTTGTGAGCAGCTGAGTGGGTACCTGAGTACTTCTATTACACCACTACAGTACTGGCACACTAGTACTATTACCAAAGTGCAACAATTAAAGAAGAAGGCTTTCAAAACAGAAAAATTTTACCATTTCTAATTACAGAACTCTTTAGCTCACTTAGGCCCCTTTCACACTGGGGCGGTTTTCATGCGGTGCGGCGCTAAAAATAGCGCCTGTTCACCGCATGAAAAAATCCGGCCCCTTTAACTCCAGTGTGAAAGCCGGCGGGCTTTCACACTGGAGCGGTGCGCTAGCAGGACGGTAAAAAAAGTCCTGCTAGCAGCATCTTTGGAGCGGGATAGGAGCGGTGTGTTCACCGCTCCTATACCGCTCCTTCCCATTGATTACAATGGGAGACCGCCGTAAAACCGCGGCAATACCGCGGTTACCGCGGTAATACCGCGGCTACGGCGGCGCTCTGCGGGGGTGTTTTAACCCTTTTTCGGCCGCTCGCGGGGGGTAAAACCGCACCGCGAGCGGCCGAAAACCGCGGTGAAAACGACGGTAAAGCAGCGCTAAATATAGCGCTGCTTTACCGTCACCGCGGCTCACCGCCCCAGTGTGAAAGGGGCCTTAGACCCCTTTCACACTAGGGCGTTTTTCAGGCACTTTAGCGTTAAAAAAAGCGCCTGAAAGAAGCCTCATCTGCAATCCCAATGTGAAAGCCCGAGTGCTTTCACACTGAGGCGCTGCGCTGGCAGGGCGGGAGAAAAGTCCTGCAAGCAGCTTCTTTGCAGCGCTTTTGGAGCGGTGAATACACCGCTCCTAAAGCGCCCCTTCCCATTGAAATCAATGGGAAGCGCCTGCAAAACGCCTAAAAAACGCCCCAGTGTGAAAGAGGTCTAAGAAGTATGCAAATTAAAAACCTTCAGTAATTTTTTCAACTTTCCATTTATTAAATCTTCTGCCCTTGTTGATTTAACTTTGGATAGTAAAAAGAAAAATTCTGCCAGTAAATACCTTATACAGCCCACTTCCTGTGTCTTGTCTGGTAAAAAAGCGTAGGGTTTTGACATCATGCACAGCTCTCTCTCTCACCCTTGTGAGAGTTTGCCAGGAAGGGAGGGGGGTGACTCAAAGGAGGGCCAATGAGAGCTGCAGAGCTGGGGGTGTGCCTCTGTGTAAATCCAGGGAGTGAACAGGCAGCTACTTCAGCTGCCCACAGATAAAATGGTTGAAGAGTGTAAGGAGATTTCTGCAGCATATTTGGCAAGTACAGAATCACAGTATATAGAAAATAATATTCAAAGTGGTTGGAGGGAAGCTTCAGAATGGCAAAGATGTTTTTATTACAAATTATGTGAGCAGATTGCAGTCATACGGCGGCAGGTTGGCACAGCTGCGCAAATCGCCGTAGCTGCTTTAAGAGCAGTAGCAGGCGCTCCTAGTGATCAGGAACAGCGATCTCTCTCTACACCCTTTCAGTACACTCCCCCCACAATTAGAAACACCTCCCTAGGGAACACTTAACCCCTTGATTGCCCCCTAGTGTTAACACCTTGCCTGCCAGTGACATTTATACAGTGATCAGTGTCTATTTTAAGCTCTGATCGCTGTATAAATGTCATTGGTCCCAAAAAAGTGTCAAAGGTGTCCGATCTGTCTGCCGCAATGTCGCAGTCCTGATAAAAATCGCTGATCACCGCATTACTAGTAAAAAAAAAAATGTTTATAATAAAAAGGCCATAAATCGATCCCCTATTTTGTAGACGCTATAACTTTTGCACAAACCAATCAATATATGCTTATTGCAATTTTTTTTTTACCAAAAATATGTAGAATACCTATTGGCTTAAACTGAGGAAGATTTTTTTTTTTTATTGGGGTATTTATTATAGCATAGTTTTTTTTTCAAAATTGTCGGTCTTTTCTTGTTTATAGCGCAAAAAAAAACCGCAGAGGTGATCAAATACCACCAAAAGAAAGCTCTATGTGTGGGGAAAAAAGGACATCAATTTTGTTTGTGTACAACGTCGCATCACCGCGCAATTGTCAGTTAAAATGACGCAGTTCTGTAGGGGGTAAATCCTTCCGGGGCTGAAGAGGTTAACTTATATTCTAAACCTTAACAGTAACTATTTGTAGTATGCATTTATACTGCTGCAAAAATATATCTAAAATATTTTTTATATAGATAGGTGTGTGGTTAACACCCCGGTTATTTTTTTTTTCCCTTTACCCCATGTTTTGTCTTATCTGTCCCATTAGGAAGATTTCCCTTCCTTATCTGGCTAATAGACACAAACCTCTCTGAAGTGAAAGAAATTCCCTGTTAGACAGTCGCCAATGGAACAAGTGGTCCCACTGAAAAATCTCTCTTATTTTGGTGGCAACTCAAAATATTCGATTTTCCCATAACGTTTAGTTCCTGTGATAATGGTCACCAGGACAAACAGGGACTATGAATCTCACTATAAAGGACACAGACAGCAATAAAATCCTGACAGGGGTTCTCATCCTATAACAATCTATGAAAAACTTAAAATACATTTTTTTACTTTAGATACACAATTGCTGAGAGAATCGTTGATGCTGATTTACTAAAGAAGTTGAGAATCCTTCCACACGTGAGACAAGACAAAAAAATGTGCACACCCCAATGCACCTCCTGGGGTGAACATTGCCTAAATTATGTGAATTTTCACTTCAATTATCTAATCAGTGCCTACAAGGTTCTGTACTATCAGGAGATAGATTGGGGACTGTGGAAGGATGGGAAGGATCATAGAAGACAGGATCAAACAGCCTTTTCACACAATGTCGAGGATTAACCTACTAAAATTAGTAATACTTTCTGCATGATCTGCTGAGGTCTGAATTCGGAAATCTCTAACTGATGTTATGACATTATACAAATTGAAATACTAGACATTTTTAGATATTAGACATGTGGAGCAAAATAATGAGGTCTCCTGTGCCGCTACTGATTCACCATGTTGCACAAAGGCAGATCTGAATCAGTAGCAAATGAGAAAAAAACAACAAAAAAAACTCCCCTTCCGTGAACTTATTTCACCTTTAGGCTGGGTTTACACTATACTACACGACAGTAGTATGACTTTCATCCTAGTTTGCTCTGCGACATCAGTCCTACATTGGTCCTGCATTGTTCCTACATTGGTCCTACATCCATCCGACTTCAATGAACTTCAATGAACAGGGATCCGACTTGGATCCCCGCAAATACCAGGCACTGTGTTTGGTATAAATCTTGAGGGAAACTACATGCCAAATTTTAAATAAAAAAACGGCATGGGTTCCCCCTTCCAAGAGCATACCAGGCCCTTGGGTCTGATATGGATCTTAAGGGGAACCCCCTACGCTGAAAAAACGGCGTGGGGTCCCCCAAAATCCATACCAGACCCTTATCCGAGCACGCAGCCCAGCGGTCAGGAAAGGGGGTGGGGACGAGCGAGCGCCCCTCCCCCTCCTGAACCGTACCAGGCCACATCTCTAATTTCATTTGTGTTGTTTTTTTTCTGCACAATAAAAAAAAAATTCTTTCTTCAAATGACAGTTTGGGAGTAGGCAGTTACATTAAAAACAACACAATGGAAAATTAACAAGGGACACCAACATAGTTGTATCTTTGATCTTAAAAAGGGATAATGGTGTTGTGGTAACTTCCCCAAAAAATCTAATAACAACCATAATATTAATATTATTTATATCACTACAAAACAAATGCCTTTTATAATAAGTTTGCCATAACTACATCAGTATCCCCAGCAAAGCAGCTTCATTATTATCCCATTAAAGAAGATGAGAATGTGCGCTGCATTTTGACATTTCATCAATTGTCGCGTCACGAATGTTAGTTCTAGCTTACGGTAGTTTACAAGACCAAACTCTTCCGGCTCGTTCCTTGATTCCGAGCATGTGTGGATGTACTTTTGACTTTTGTGTGACTGACTTCTGTACTGACCATCCGAAACTCAGACGTTGAGTTCACATCAGACAAAAGTTTCATAGCCTGCACATCCAGCTTTTGTCTGATGTACCGTATTTATCGGCGTATAACACGCGCCGGCGTATAACACGCACCCCAAGTTTAGGAGGGAATTTTAAGGAAAAAAATTTTTAGGATGTAAGTTTAAGGAAAAAAAAAAAATTACATTTAAGTGTCCATTGCAGCCTTGTCAGTGCAGCCTTGTCCCCATTGCAGCCTTGTCCCCATTGCAGCCTTGTCCACATTGCAGCCTTGTCCACATTGCAGCCTTGTCCACATTGCAGCCTTGTCCCCATTGCAGCCTTGTCCCCATTGCAGCCTTGTCCCCATTGCAGCCTTGTCCCCATTGCAGCCTTGTCCCCATTGCAGCCTTGTCCACATTGCAGCCTTGTCCACATTGCAGCCTTGTCCACATTGCAGCCTTGTCCCCATTGCAGCCTTGTCCCCATTGCAGTCTTGTCCACATTGCAGCCTTGTCCACATTGCAGCCTTGTCCACATTGCAGCCTTGTCCCCATTGCAGCCTTGTCCCCATTGCAGCCTTGTCCCCATTGCAGCCTTGTCCACATTGCAGCCTTGTCCCCATTGCAGCCTTGTCCACATTGCAGCCTTGTCCCCATTGCAGCCTTGTCCACATTGCAGCCTTGTCCCGATTGCAGCCTTGTCCCCATTGCAGTCTTGTCCACATTGCAGCCTTGTCCACATTGCAGCCTTGTCCACATTGCAGCCTTGTCCCCATTGCAGCCTTGTCCACATTGCAGCCTTGTCCCCATTGCAGCCTTGTCCACATTGCAGCCTTGTCCACATTGCAGCCTTGTCCCCAGTGTCCATCGCCATTTAAAATTAGCGCAGACAGGACACCGGAGTGAACGCCACCGAGATAGCAGGGACTGGGCGGAGCCGAGATACACATGTACTCGGCTCTTGTCGGCTCTTCTCGCCTCCGCTCACGTGACTGTGAGCGGAGCAAAGAAGAGCCGAAAGAGCCGAGTACACTCGCTATGTGTAGCTCGGCGGAGATCGCAGCTAGCGGAGATCGGCAGGGGATCGCTGGGGATCGGCGTATAACACGCACCCACAATTTCCCCCTGATTTTAAGGGGGAAAAGGTGCGTGTTATACGCCGATAAATACGGTAAATGTAAATTTGTCAAATGCACCGTACTAACGATCCGAAAATCTGCAGACAGCTCAAAGGCAAATTCACTTTGCACTACAAGTGCAATGTAAGTGCACTTGAAAGTGCACTTAAAGTGCACTTGGAAGTGCAGTCGCTATAAATCTGAGGGGTAGATCTGAAATAAGGGAAAGCTCTGCTGATTTTATCATCCAATCATGTGCAAGCTAAAATGCTGTTTTTATTTTCCTTGCATGTCCCCCTCGGATCTACAGCGACGGCACTACCAAGTGCACCTTCAAGTGCACTTATAGTGCAAAGTGGATTTGCCTTTACTAAATAACCCCCCGTGTGTACGAGCCTTTAGTCTCTTCAACATCTGAAACACTTCTAGGTGTGAAACAGAGTTACTATTATTTTAAACTGAAGAACAAAATTGTAATATATTGCAACCTTTTACTCCTTAAATGTGATGGCTGCATTCGTTTCCATTTTTCATGCTAAACATTTTCAGCGAGCATGGAATATATCCATTGACCTTGCCAGAATTTCAGTGTCCTTGTTACTTCCTGTGAGCTGAAATATAAGCAAAAACAACGTTATCTTCCTTCATGAAACGACTCTCCCCATCCCCCATGTAGGATGAAGAATGAAAGACATGTTTGAAGTCCAGCCTGGATGACAACCATGGGTACAGTGGATTGAGCCTGACCATTGTCATATGGGGTGATTAAACTCAGTGGTATTACATTTTTAATGAGCTCATGTCAGTCCAAACTGTGGTGAATGGCTTGGCAGCCCACTTTTCTTGAAAAACTAAGAGAAAAGTTCAACCAAAGTTGCCCGCAGCAAACATAACCAAAAAATACTGAGCCCCCTGGCACTCGTCAGCAGCATCAATGCTATTGGCACTGGTCCCTCAGACCCACATCTCTGGCTCTCCTGGCTCACTAAACCTTATAGTTTGTATCCCCTTGCTGCACAGGCCCACTCCTGGCCGCTAGATAGGCGTTCTCCTAACATCCCAGTCTCTCTCACTCTCTCACTCTTCCCAGACAGAATTCATCCAGTCCCCTGGACTCTCTAGCTGCCTCAGTTCTCTCAGTCCTGCAGACTTGCTCAGGTGTCCCAACTCTCCCAGTCCTGCAGGTAGGGAATCTCTCAAAAAAAGGAGTTCAGTCTCCAGAGCTGATCACCTTTCCTGGCTGGAGCATATACCGATCTCCAAACAAGGCCCCTGAGCTATAGCAGCTCCTGGCTTATAATGAATATGCACATGTGTGCACTCACATGGCCTACAGGTATACAGTAAAACCTGGACACAGGATTGAGGGCATCGTCCCACCCAAGACACTGTGGGGGTTATTTACTAATCCTGGAGAATGCAAAATCTGGTGCAGCTTCCAGGTTTTATTGCCAAAGCTTAATTGAAGAAGGTGAGGTTAGAAGCTGATTGGCTACCATGCACAGCTGCACCAGATTCTGAGTGCATGCATTTTAGTAAATCAACCCCTTTGAAGTCTTCACACTCCAGGCCCCGTTCTAGGATTACAAAAGTTGGAGAAAGCTGTAAACACAATTTTCCCTGCTCTGGAGTCCTGCACTTTGCATTAGTTTGAACCATTGTGTCATTCCTATATCCATTCTCACAGTGGCAGGGTCTCAAATTCTAACACCGCCCAAGGACAGATTGTGTTATACACAAGTTTACCATGTTAAAAATAAAGGAAAAAGCATACAGAAAAGACAACTAATGCAGCCACCACATCTAAGAACTTGTAAGCTGCAATGTATTAACTTGTGTTTTTTGGCTGAAATACACTTTAAGTACAAAAATGTTCAATAGAAGTTCAAAGGGGAAATCAAAGTAATCCAGGTATGTTTTCATCCAAAAAAAAAAAAAGCATGAACTATATTTAATTCTGCAATTATAAATACCTAAATCTAAAATCTGGTTATATTCATTTACAATAACTTACCTAATAATCCCTCCTAATAAGGAGCTCCATTACTGTGAGCAAATCATTTTATTTCAGAGTACTGTAGAACAGCATAGTACTTACTGGGCGTCTGCAGCCCTGGGGTCCAGTTTGAGTTCTGGTACATTACCTGCACGGAGCGTGCATGTTCTCCCTGTGTTTGTGTGGGTTTCCTCTCCCACTCTAATAACATGCTGGTAAGTTAATTGGTGTCCGTGCAAAATTGACCCATGTATGATATTCTACTGAGTGTGCCCAAGATGGCTGACTCACCATCTGCCCCAACAGCAGATAAAGTGCTTTGAGTCCCAATGGCGAAATATGCTATAGAAAGAATAATGAATCAAATTCTAGCACATTTGAGGCACTGGATACTGGAAATATAGCTTTATAAAATGCTTAAAGCTAAAGTTTAGTTTAAAAAATCCCCACAGCTTTAGTCACATCACTTACCTGTAAAGATCCAGGCAACTGAATATCTTGACTGTAGGGATGTCTGTCCTCTTACTGTCTCTAAACTTGCGGGGCAGCACTGGTCCACATTTTCCGGGCTTCAGGTAGGACAGCAGCACAGATGGCCAAACATGGCCTAAGAGGACACGCCCCCTCCTTTTTGATTACGCAGCCTATAACACAATCTGTGAATGAATGAGATAATCCTGTGAACAATCAGATTATTCCCCAATCATAGAACTTTTCCCTTTTGCCTGGAGACCCAAAAATGTTGATCATTGCCAGAAGTTTAAAAACAGGAAGAGGACAGGCATCCCTGCAGCTTATTTTTCTGTGGCTAGGTTGGGTTGGCTGGGTTCACACTCTTCACATGCGGCTCACAGCAGGGGTCCAGTGCATCCCTGTTTCAGGTCTGATTTCAGCCTGAATTTTTAGCTGAATTGGAACCTGAAATGGACCAAAAGATGTGCATGGCTCCTTTGCTAATTCGCACTGGAGGCACAGCGGAGATATGTGAATCGGCTCCATAGAGAGCGGGTCAAAATCATCTGCTATTGCGAATTCCCGCATCCATTTCACAATAGTGTGAACCCAGCTTTAAAGTGGTTGTATACCCTAATTTTGTCATTTTTACCTACAGGTAAGCCTATAATAGGCCTTACCTGTAGGTAAAATTAATATCTCCTAAAACTGTAAGGTTTAGGAGCTATCCCCTTTGCATGTAGCCGCTGACGTCAGCGGCACATGCGTTCTGAATGCCAGGCTGAAGGTCCGAAAGACGCTGCCGGACCTTGCCGGGAAGATGATTCCTGCGTGAAATCGTGGGAGTGACGACATTGCGGCTCCGGCCACTCACAGCGCCGGAGCCGCGAGCCCGGAAGAAATGCAGAGAGCAAGATGTCAGCTCCCTCGGCGTGGACCGGGCTGCTAATACGGGGGCTTTAATCTAAGGTAAGCGTTTCATAATGAGCTAATGTGCGGTGCATACTAGCTCGTTATGCCTTTGCCTTGCAGGGTATTTCTTTTCTTTTGTGCGGTGTGAGATTGAGGAATTAAACTCAAGTAGCAGGTGCATTTACAATGAGCTGCGCCAGTCAAAACTGCAGTTTTAGGGCGTGGCAGCCCACTTGTATTGAATAAAGGAAAGTTCACTTATACATTTATACATCAGTTGCCCATGCAGGGGTTTCTTCCACATAACATGAATTAATGAAAATACCAAGCCACCTGGCTTACGTGTTGGCAGCACAGCTGCTCCTCTTACCAGTCCTTTGACTGTGTCATTCAGCTCTCTCAGAACACTTGGCTCTCTAGCCTTCAGTCACAGTTCCCTGCTGCGTTGCCCACCTCTGGCCTAAGGATTGGGGTTCTCCTGACACCCCTGATAGGAACTGACTTAAATCGTGGAGACCTGCTGGCTTGTGGCTGGGTCCTCTGACCCCTTAATAAGACCTCTGTCCCGTGGCTTCTGGCTTGGTCCTCTGACCCCTCGATGAGACCTCTGTCTCGTGGCTTCTCGCTGGGGCCCCCTGAACCCCGACTTCCATCTCCCACACTGGGAGCGTTCTCCATACTGCAAGCTGTCACCAAAAATGAGAGCCTTGAGCAATTCTCAGACCTGACAATATAATGACCCTGCACACCTGTGTAGTGAGCCAGGTTGCAAGCCTCTAGCAATACCTGGACCCAGGATTGAATGTTCTGATTCAGAACTACAGAATCTGGAGAGATGCTAGTTCTGAACCTTGCATTAACCCTTAATGAGACTCCTGGGTCACCTTTTCCTATAAACTTATAGACACAGAGCCTCTCTCTGTCACAGCAGGTATACAAGCGCATTAAAGTAAAGAAAAAGCAAAGGAATTAGGGCATAACCAGTGGGGAAATCCTCCTATAGTAAAATGGGCTGACTGGAAGCAAGGAGCAAATGCATGGAAGCAGCAAAGCTGCAGTCTCTGAATAATTCTGTCATGCTGTGGCTGGATTAAGTAAGAAATATTTTTGCATATTTCATCATTGCATTTAGGTGTTTGGCTGGAGTTTCACTAAACATTATGTTGTATTATTTTCTGTCATTTTTAATAAATGTTGTACCCTTTCCAGTACATATTGCGATGGTGTTGCATTTTTTACCGTGAAGAAAGTACAGCTTTTGCTTGTTGAGAATCTTGACTCATTTCCTGAATGATAAACAAATTAGTATGACCTATTTCCATGTATTTCTTCACACAACATACAATGCAAATATGACACAGGGTTATTTGTAGTGCTATCGGACTATGTGCCTGGTTTCCAATCAGAATCATAAATCAGTACTACTTATTCCAGGAAAGGTAATTTTGTTAAAAATGTTATGTTGTTCCTCATACCAGGTTGATTGAGTTCAGAAGCCCTAATCATAGACATCAGACCAAATCACTGAGAGACTTTCTAGGGAAATTAGAGAGCTGGGCCAGCGCACTTCTGATCTGGAACTGACGAACTTGAGACCCACCTCAGCAACCATTTAGACGAGCTGGAAGCCCTCTGCGAGGAGAATCAAACCCTGGAAGCACAACTGGAAGACTACAAGAATATGGCCCAGCGCTCTAACATCGGAATCAGGGGATCCCCGAAACAGTCATCGATCTCCAATCCACAATAACTGCCCTATTCCAAGAACTCGCTCCATCCATCCCGATCAAACGCCTTTAGATGGAATGGATCCACAGAGCTCTCGCTCCATGCAATCCTGACGGCCCTCCCTCCGACATAGTGGCCAAATTTCATTACTATCGCAACAAAGAGCAATATCTTCAAGCAGCCCCTCAACGCCAGAACCTCTCATTCCAGCGTCACGACTATCAACTTTTTGCAGACCTCTCGCAATCCACCCAAGAAGAGGAGGATCCAGGCTGCTCTGTGCAAAAACATTACACAGAGCAAGTAGGGATGGGCGAAAGGTTCAGACCGAGCATGAGTTCGGGCTGAACATTGGCTGTTCGCCTGTTTGACAAACAACCAAATTATTGGGGCGTTCGACCTTCCGTTCAGCCCGCCAAATGTCTAAAATGCACTGCGCCGCTGCATAGTGCATTGGAAGCATAGGGCATCAGAGCACTGTCAGAGCCATGATTAGACACTGTCATGATGACTCTATACAATCAGGGCTTATTGCTCTTAGTCCCACCTCACACTATAAAAGTATTCTTTCAATAGCGAACATTTTTAGTGTGATATCGGCATGGAGAGGGATAGAACAGGGCTCTGTTTAGTGCTACTAGACAGTTAGGGTGCTATAGTGTACTATTCTAATTCTATTGTCAGTGTAGTTCAGTCAGTGTGAGTATAGTGACCACCATTCATCTTTATATTAGTTTGAATCTAGTGATAATTCAGTCAGTGTGAGTGTAGTGAGTGACCATTCATTTTTACTTTAGTGTAATTTTAGTGTGAATCTAGTGATAGTTCAGTCAGTGTGAGTGTAGTGTGAGTGTAGTGAGTGTAGTGAGTGTAGTGAACTTTTAACACAGTATATTTCATTGCGTTACTGCAAGTTTAATGCTGTATATTTCAGTGCGTTACTCCAAGTTTAACGCTGTATATTTCAGTGCGTTACATGCAATTTAACGCAGTATATTTCTGTGCGTTAGTGTTTGTTTAATGCAGTATATTTCAGTGCGTTACTGCAACTTAAACGCCGTATATTTCAGTGTGTTACGTGCCATTTAACGCAGTAAATTTTAGTGCGTTAGTGCACGTTTAATGCAGTAAATTTTAGTGCGTTACTGCAAGTTTAACTCAGTATATTTCAGTGCATTACGTGCAGTTTAATGCAGTATATTTCTGTGCGTTAGTGCACATTTAACACAGTATATTTCAGTGCATTACTGCAAGTTTAACGCCATATATTTCAGTGTGTTATCTTCCGTTTAACGCTGTATAGTTCAGTGCATTACTGCAAGTTTAATGCAGTATATTTCAGTATGTTACATGCTGTTTAATGCAGTATATTTCAGCAGGAAAGGAATCTGCGTTAAAATCCTTGTAACGTACATTGATCATCCAGAGGGGATTTTGTTTTCTCAACATGAACATAAGTGAAGTTATTCTTTCATGAAGTAAGACTGATACAAACATAAAAGTGAAACAACCTATATTTAGGCCCAAAAATTGAAGTGAAAAAGTGAGAGTTGTACGAGTAATAGGAATCATGCCAGAAATAACAGCAGTATATCTTACTCATCACTAGATAAAACTAGTCATTACAACTAACTTTTATCAGAAAGAGAAAGCAAGTTTTTTACAGTACATGCGTTTCTGTACTAGACCTAAAACCCTGAGTGGACTGTTGTAATATATTTCACGGTCCAAAATTTATTTTATCTAGACTGAGTACTTTATACTGCTTCATTATTTAAATTTTCTTGTTTTCAAGACTCCAATGCTATCTTTTGAACCCCACTTAACTGAAGTGCTGTTTTCCAGATAAATTATAGTAATCATAGCGCTGCATGGAAGTACACCCAATGACTTGGCTATGATCAGCAGCTTACATACACTATATTACCAAAAGTATTGGAATGCCAGTCTTAGTCCATAGGGTTCAATATTGAGTTGTCCCACTCTTTGCAGCTATAACAGCTTCAACTCTTCTGGAAGGCTGTCCACAAGGTTTAGGAGTGTAATACATTTGACAATATAGTGTATGTCACAGTGTAAATTTTAAAATGATTATAATTGCTTTGAAATTTATACCATGTGAACCAGAACATGAAAATCTCATGTTAATGGAGTTCCAAAAGTCATTTTTTTTATATTTCTAAATCTGTTGTTGTCATTAAAATAATACCTGGTGATCGTGCCATGAAGGACATTGGCACTTCCTGTGACAACACTCTGCGCTCCTTTCCCAATTGTTCTGCATTGTCACCCTGTCAAACACTTTTCTACTGAAGACTATAAGCAGCTGTGTTGACACAGAGACATTGGGGCTGATTTACTAAAACTGGAGCGTGCAAAATCTGATGCAGCTGTGCATAGAAGCCAATCAGCTTCCAAGTTTCATTGTCAAAGGTTAATTGAGTAAGCTGAAGTTAGAAGCTGCAGCAGACAGCAGCGGACATTCAGTCTACGGGAAAAAAAACGGTGTGAGAAGGTCCTCGCAAGCTTGCCAACTTCTTCCAGCCAACCGGCTCTTCTCCTGCTCGAAATGGCGCTGCCTCAGGAAAATCACCCTCCTCCTCAACCAGCACTTATCCCCACAAGAATTGGCACCACAGTGCTCAGCAGGGCTCACACTCCTCCAACTACAGCTGCTTTCAGGATACAGAAACTCCTTTCACTAGCCCTCAGAAGTTTTGGCTAAGGCACACACCGACACATTCTGATGCAGATGAGCACAGCATGCAATGCAGTCACTGGACGATACCAAGGAATGAAAGCAGAGGGGGACTGTTTTAAGGCCACCCAGCGCATGGGACTGTGCCAGAATGAGAGTTTCAAGTTCCCCCCACCAGGTGAAGGTTAAGTAACCAATTAAGGTTTTAGCATATCTGGGGTCTCAGGTCAGCTGACCGCTGTAGGTCTCTTTACCTCTCTCTCTGGATCCATTGCCTCTCAGCAGCCACGTCGGAGCCAGCATCAGCCATGTCAGCCGCCCCCATCTCCGCCTCCGCTTCAGCCGCCGCCTCCGCGTTTTCCTCCGCCTCCTTTGCAGCCTCTCAGGACACAGACACACAGCTATCTCCTCCTTGGTGTGAGGTAAGGGGTATGGCCACCCCCCCCCCCCCCCCCCCCCCCCCCCCCCCCCCCCCCCCCCCCCCCCCCCCCCCCCCCCCCCCCCCCCCCCCCCCCCCCCCCCCCCCCCCCCCCCCCCACCCCCCCCCCCCCCCCCCCCCCCCCCCCCCCCCCCCCCCCCCCCCCCCCCCCCCCCCCCCCCCCCCCCCCCCCCCCCCCCCCCCCCCCCCCCCCCCCCCCCCCCCCCCCCCCCCCCCCCCCCCCCCACCCCCCCCACCCCCCCCCCCCCCCCCCCCCCCCCCCCCCCCCCCCCCCCCCCCCCCCCCCCCCCCCCCCCCCCCCACCCCCCCCCCCCCCCCCCCCCCCCCCCCCCCCCCCCCCCCACCCCCCCCCCCCCCCCCCCCCCCCCCCCCCCCCCCCCCCCACCCCCCCCCCCCCCCCCCCCCCCCCCCCCCCCCCCCCCCCCCCCCCCCCCCCCCCCCCCCCCCCCCCCCCCCCCCCCCCCCCCCCCCCCCCCCCCCCCCCCCCCCCCCCCCCCCCCCCCCCCCCCCCCCCCCCCCCCCCCCCCCCCCCCCCCCCCCCCCCCCCCCCCCCCCCCCCCCCCCCCCCCCCACCCCCCCCCCCCCCCCCCCCCCCCCCCCCCCCCCCCCCCCCCCCCCCCCCCCCCCCCCCCCCCCCCCCCCCCCCCCCCCCCCCCCCCCCCCCCCCCCCCCCCCCCCCCCCCCCCCCCCCCCCCCCCCCCCCCCCCCCCCCCCCCCCCCCCCCCCCCCCCCCCCCCCCCCCCCCCCCCCCCCCCCCCCCCCCCCCACCCCCCCCCCCCCCCCCCCCCCCCCCCCCCCCCCCCCCCCCCCCCCCCCCCCCCCCCCCCCCCCCCCCCCCCCCCCCCCCCCCCCCCCCCCCCCCCCCCCCCCCCCCCCCCCCCCCCCCCCCCCCCCCCCCCCCCCCCCCCCCCCCCCCCCCCCCCCCCCCCCCCCCCCCCCCCCCCCCCACCCCCCCCCCCCCCCCCCCCCCCCCCCCCCCCCCCCCCCCCCCCCCCCCCCCCCCCCCCCCCCCCCCCCCCCCCCCCCCCCCCCCCCCCCCCCCCCCCCCCCCCCCCCCCCCCCCCCCCCCCCCCCCCCCCCCCCCCCCCCCCCCCCCCCCCCCCCCCCCCCCCCCCCCCCCGCACGAGAGCGGGTTACATCAGCGGTGGGTGGGAGGAGGAGGCGGCCATTGATGGTAGTGTTACAGGCACAGTGGTGGGAGGTTCCCCAGCCAAAAGAAGGAGGTCTTTCAGGAGAAGGTTTTATCCTTCTCACAGAAATGACACAGCGCAGCATAGGAGCCGGGTACCTGCCAGCAGCAAGAAGGAAGGAAGGGCTACAGTCCGGAATGGAGGTTCAGGGCACAGCAGGAGCAAAAGGGACACCCACAGTGATCCCGCCTCACACTACAGACAGGCCAGTCAGCTTAACCTGGGGGCACCAACATCTGTCACACCGGCCGGCACCCCCCCCAAGTCTGGGCATCCCTGCCAGGGACTGCAGCGGTCAAGGACAGCAAAGCACCAGGGAGAGTTTGCATGCAAGCTCTTCTGGACCCAGCATTCAGGCTCAGCTAGACTCACAGCACATCCCTGCAGTGTGCTCTCAGCCAGCTGCGATTACTTCTCCAGGTAATGTTGCATTGTCTCAATTACAACTGCTGACATCTTTAACTACTTCTTTGTCATCTCTTATAGATAGTTTTAAAACTGTCCCACCTGTGGTTACTGACAATGTTGCTAGTTCTGCTGCTGCAGTTTGGGCTACCCCAGCTGCAGCGATTAGTAGTGTTAATGCTGACTCTAGTAATGCAGTTTCTGGGCAGATTCTGACTGCTCCATTGCCAGCTGTCAGCATTAATACTGTTCAAACAAATGATTTTGCACAAGCTCAAACTAATGTCCCTGAAATTTTGGAAAAGAGGCACTTCCTTGTACTCTGTCCCCGCTAGGCTACCATTTGCCTTCCAGTTTTAAAGGTAAGATTATCCGGGGGGATTTTGTAGATCTGCTTTCTCTCCTTCCGTCCTCAAAAGAATTTTTATTTAAAAGTGACAAAAAGGAAGAGAGAACAGTAGATGGTAGACGCAGGCCAGTGCCTAGGAATTTTAATAATTGGCTACAGGCATTCTGTATATATGCTAGCATTATCTGTGAAAATGATCCAGGGAAGAGTGTGGGTTTATTTCAGCATCTGGACATTGTCTTGGAGGCTTATAAAAATTTTGGTGGGATATCCTGGTTTGTTTACGATGAGTCCTTCAAAAAAAAAAAACTCTCAGTTCAACCCAGTCTGAAATGGGGTTGTAAGGATATCGGTCTTTGGCTTAATCTTTTTCTTCCACAGCGATCATTCACTAACAAACCATTACTTCCAGCACCAGCGGCAGTTAGCAATTACAAGAAGGTATGTTTTTCTTTCAATGATACACAATGCAAGTGGCCTGGTTCCTGTAGGTATAGACACAAATGTGCATTTTGTGCAGGGGCACATCCCGTGGCGAAATGCTTCAAAAAAATGGCAGTTACCAGCCAATCACAAGGTAGAGACCTTTTTCAAAGGCTCCAACGCCAGTGAGGCTGCCAAGAATGGCCCCCTGGCTGCAATGGTACACAGACAGACAGATGGCCCTTCTACTGTTTGAGGTGTTCAATGGGGGTTTTTTACCCCCCCCCTTTTCAGGGCCAAGGTTGTGAGTTTAAAAGGAATTTGAAATCCACCTTGGATCTGCCAGAGGTGGTGAGGGAGAAAATTTTCAAGGAACTTCAGGCAGGTAGGGTTGCTGGACCTTTTTCATGTCCGCCTTTTCTAAACTTCAGGATCTCCCCACTGGGGGTTGTGCCCAAAAAAAGAAATGGGTTCTTACAGGCTGATTCACCACTTGTCATTTCCTAAAGGGGATTCCTTGAATGATCAGATAAGTGTTGAATCAGCCTCAGTGCACTATTCCACATTTGAGGATGCATTGTCTTTAATACGTAAATTAGGCCCTGGAACTTTTCTGGCTAAAGCAGATGTCCAGTCTGCCTTCCGTTTACTGCCCATCAATCCTCTATCTTTAAATTCCCTAGGTTTTTGTTTTGACGATTGTTTTTTCTTTGATCGCTGTCTCCCCATGGGATGCTCACTCTCCTGTACTTATTTTGAGGCTTTTGCTACATTTATTGAGTGGGTGGTAAAAGTCGTCTCAGGTTCATGTTACTTACTACATTACCTGGATGACTTCTTTTTCTTGGTCACTCATTTCAGGACTGTAATAATGTGCTGAATTCCTTTTTGAAGGTTTGCAAGGACTTTAACATTCCATTAGCTGGGGAAAAGACTATACCTTCCACCTCGCGCATGGTTTTCTTGGGTATTATCATTGACACTGGCGCTGGGGTTTTTGAACTCCCAGCAGATAAGATAGTCACTTTGCGCTATATGATTAATTTCATCCTGCGAAAAAAGAAGACCACGTTGAAAGAGATGCAAAAACCGCTGGGTCTATTGGCCTTTGCCTCTAGAGTTTTGCCGGTTGGCAGAATATTCTCTAGACGCTTATAGTTGGCTATTTCAGGGCTCAAGTCCCCAACATCCCATGTTAGAATCACGGTTGAGATTCAAGGGGACCTTTTGGTATGGGCTCAGTTTTTAGAAGATTTCAACGGTAGAGCTATTTTTCAATCAGAATTTATAGAAGACAAAGATTTCTGTTTATTCACAGATACAGCAGGTTCAGTGGGTTTTCTCAGCATTATGGAACACTCACTGGTGCGCCTCTGGGTGGCATTCAGATTGGCGTACCAAAGGTTATTTAAAGAATATAGTAGTTTTGGAGTTATTTCCAATTATAGTAGCATTAGAGATTTGGGGAGAGCAGTTTGTGAATAAAAGGATCCTGTTTAGTACAGACAACAAGGGGGTCCTTTTTGCCATTAACTACTTGTCCTCAACATCCCCTCCAGTCATTGTTCTGATTCGGTACTTGGTTTTCAAGTGCTTGAGTCTCAACATCTGGATAAAAGCCCGCTACCTGCCTGGTAAGTTTAATGACGTTGCGGATTCTCTTTCACGTTTGCAGATGGTGAGATTCAAGTCTCTGTTTCCACCTGCGGACGATTTAGGAATCCAATGCCCTTCACACCTGTGGAACTTGATCTGAAATGTGTTTGGGGGAATATTGAGAGATCCATCGCCCCATCTACCTTTTCGGCTTATTCATCAGCATGGCTGCTGTGGCTGTCTCATCTAAGATTATCGGGCAACCCGCAGCCCCCATTCTCTGAGAGTTTAGTGTTGTAATTTTTGGACAGTTTAATGGCTAAGTCACTATCCTGGTCTCACATTAACAAAACTTTGGCGGGTGTTTCCTTTTTTCTCCAACTACAGAATTACCCTGCCTGTTCTTCCCTGTTTTCAGTTCGGCAGGCCCTGAAGGGCTATAAGAAGGCGACGTTTCGGCGGGACTCCAGAATGGCGATTACGCCTGACATTCTTTCCCGGTTGTGTTCAGCGGTTGACACAGTTTGTTTTTCGTCTATGAAGCAGTTCTTTTTCGGGCCGTTTTTTCATTATTTTTTTTCAGGGCGTTGAGGATTTCGGAGGTGTTACCCCCTAATAAGAATTCAGCGTCAGGGCTCCTATTATTGCACGTTTTATTGGATGTAGATAACGTCAAGTTATTTATTCCAAGATCTAAAACTGACCAGTATGGGAAGGGTGTTTGGGTTCAACTTCTCCTATTTCTTGGGTCACCTATTTGCCCGATCATTCTACTCCGGAAGCTTCTTAAAATTACGTATGAGCACAGCAATATTCTGTTCGTTCATTGCAATGGCCTCCCACTGACCAAGTACCAATTCAATGCTGTTTTCTCAAAATGTTTGGCCTTGCTGAACTTGGGCAAACTGTCGCTGTTTTCCCATTCATTTCGTATTGGGGCAGCCACCGAGGCCGCCCGGTTGGGTTTACAAATCGGTGTTATTAAACGGATTGGTAGGTGGCAGTCCGATGCTTATAAGTTATACATTCGTCCTAATTGTCTATTTTAATCCACAGGTCAGTCTCTGTCCGTTTGGATCATAGGGCATTCATACATATTCTGGGCCGAAAGGTGAGCTTTGCAAAGGATTTATACCGAAAGCTTGAATTTTGATCCCTCATTGGTAAATATAAGTTGGCACGGTAGGAGAGGTATGAGATGGTCGGACCTATTTGATAACTTAGGTTTGCTATTTCAATCCTTACCGGTCCCTGACATTTTGATTTTGCATCTTGGGGGTAACGATATCGGTACTGTTAAGACTTTGGACTTACTCTTTCAAATCAAGATCGATGTGTCTCTGTTTCAGCTATCATTCCCCAATATACGTTTAGTTTTTTTTTTTTCAGAAATTATCCCAAGATTAGTTTGGTTAAATTCCCCTTTGAACAAGGTCAGGAAACGTATCAATCGGGCATTGGTCAAATTTTTTAATACGATTGGTGGTTTTTCGTTTAGGCATATAGACTTGGAAGGTGGTTTAGTCGGCCTGTTCAGAGATGACGGTGTTCACATCTCTGATATCGGGTTGGACATATTTAATAATAATTTGCAGGCTATGGTGGAGTTGGCCGCGCCACGGGGGTCATGAGGCCAGGCTTGTGTTTTGTATATAGATAAAAACACAACCCTGGCTTGTGGGAGTGGTTATTTAAAAGTTGGTTATAAGTTCATCAACCTGAGTCGTAGTGGCTGGGTTGTTATTGGAAGTTGGTTGATTAACAGTTTGTTGGTGATTTCATTTATCTATCTATGAATACTTTCATGTTTATTTATACCAATAATAAAGACCGCGGCCTAGTTTACTCCACCATGTTGTCTGTTGTTGTTTATTACAGTTAATCAGTTCTGGCTACATTCCCATGAAAGCAGAGGGGGACTGTTTTAAGGCCACCCAGCGCATGGGACTGTGCCAGAATGAGAGTTTCAAGTTCCCCCCACCAGGTGAAGGTTAAGTAACCAATTAAGGTTTTAGCATATCTGGGGTCTCAGGTCAGCTGACCGCTGTAGGTCAGCTGACCTTTAGGAATCTTACAGAAGGTAGAGTCACCTGACCCCTGGAAGCTTCTAGATTGGGCAAAAGGCTATATAAGGCAGTGCATCAGGCATAGTGGCTGCCAGTTTCCTCAGCAATCCACCTGAGGAGCTATCTCCCCTCCCCCCCCCCTCCCTTGTCGCGGCCTATAATATTATGTGGTTTTATTACCATCCTTTGCTCTAAAGGAGTGGTTATTTAAAAGTTGGTTATAAGTTCATCAACCTGAGTCGTAGTGGCTGGGTTGTTATTGGAAGTTGGTTGATTAACAGTTTGTTGGTGATTTCATTTATCTATCTATGAATACTTTCATGTTTATTTATACCAATAATAAAGACCGCGGCCTAGTTTACTTCACCATGTTGTCTGTTGTTGTTTATTACAGTTAATCAGTTCTGGCTACATTCCCATGTGTGGTTCCTATTAAAAAATGTTCTACCTCAGGGCAACCCATCCTTGACACCACTCTCAAAGACATGCTTGTGTTTCTGGGGGTACCCTGCATAGAGATATGATCTCATTTATAGCACAAATTAAATCTGATGTCTCTGATATTGGTGAAAGGGTTTTACTACAGTATGTGGAAAACAAAATGTGGGAGTTCGCCATAGACCATAATGAACTTATGGATGCACACAAAGACACTGAGAAGATACACAAATTGAAGCTCAAACTGGCAGACCTACAAGACAGGTCATGCAGGAATAATATTAGAGGAGTTGCCAAAACAGGAGATATATACAACAATTCTTCTCTACTTTACTGCCTTCAGTCCCAGAAGGTGAAACTGTGGTGTATAGAGCCCATGGGCTCCTAACCCCCCCCCCCCCCCTCATTTGCCAGACAAACTTCCTAGAAATGTTATTGATAGAATCTACTTTTTCATGTGAAGGAACACCAAGTCTCCCCACTGCCCGATCCTTAAACCTTAAAAACAATCCCTTTTGCGAGAATCATGATTTATGCTGATCTAGCACAACAAACTATCTTGGCTCTGAAACAGCTAGTGTCATGACTAGAATCTTACACAATGACAAGGTGGCCTACTAGTGGGGATACCCTACCAAGCTGATGATAACCAGAGAGGGCACCAGCCATGTTGTGTCTTGGCTGTTGGCCTCGGCCTAGCTCGAAGCTGGGGGTTTATTCCCCCCCAATCTGAAATTACATCATTGAGAGCCTCCCTGAATAGAACCTCCCCATCATGGGACACCAAAATAAGATGACTTGTGGAAGGTTGATGTGATTTAGAGTTGAAGTGCCTATCCTGGACAGATTTTCTCAATGTATCTTTAACCCCTACTTGCCCACAGTAGCTTGATGCTAGCCTGTAAAAAATTTACTTTTTTTTTTCAACGGTTTGTTGTTTGTTGACTGTTCTAATTTCACTTTTCTAAGGTAGCCTGTGCATTGCTTGTTATTGGTATAGCAGGAACTTACCTTGAAAACGATGACTATCCATTTATGTCTCTTAACACGCATAGGCTTCACAGTCCATTTATATGTAAAGCTTTATGGGCCCAAGCTAAGAAACTAAAAAAATACGTTATCTGTATTTAAGAAATGCACATCCATGCCTCCAATCAACCAAGGTGTTTCAGTAAATCATACCCACGTGTATTTGTTTGTCAATGCAGAGGCTAAAAGGAAAGGTGTTCTCGTCGTCATGAGGAAAACAGTGGGGTTGATTTACTACAGGCAAAGAGACTGTGCACTTTGCAAAGTGCAGTTGCTCCAGAGCTTGGCAAATGAGCAAGGTTTCTGCTGACTTCCATAATCCAAACATGTGCAAGCAAAATGTTTTTTTATTTATTTATTTTCCTTGCACATGATTGGGTATCCTTTGTAAAGTGAAGCTTTACCTCATTTACTAAGTTCTGGAGCAACTGCATTTGCAGAATGCAACTACACTATGCAAAGCACACAGTCTATTTGCTTTTAGTAAATCAACCCCAGTATCTTTAACTCTGCATGACAGTGTACTAGATTCTAATGGTAGATATGCTATATTGGTGTGTGATTTAAATAATATTACATACACCAGTGTTAACATATACTGTATGCTCGTAATATGGGTCAAGTTTCATTCATATGTAATCTATTGAAGAAAGTTAAACTTAAACTACTATGCAAAGGTAATCTTATCTTATTGGAAGACTTTATTTTGGTGATCAACAAATCTTTAGATATGTAACCATGTTTGTGCAAGTCCCGGAAGGATGTGCTGCTACATTGAGCCAACCAGATTATCTTTTTATGCCTATTTACATTCCTTCGATGTAAGTGCAATCAATTTTTTAACATTAAAAGCCTTAAGATTTTACACTATGGAGGTCTTATCTCTTTTTGGGGTTCATGTGTGATCGGGCCCTTTCGGACGGTGGAGGCTTGACAGCGTGATTTCCTTGGATGACCAAAGGCCCTGGCTGGGTATATAGCCACAACCGGTAAAGACCTCCCATAATAGGCGGTCACAAGGAGTTGGTTCTCCTGAGGTGGAAGCTTTCTTTGAAATTCACATACTACTTTGGTGCAAGTATTAAAGCACCGAGGGATTCATTGGACATCACGTCACTATATGTAGTTCCTTTCAATGTGTTTATCACTGTTTATAGATTTTTTATTTTAGCGCAATTTATTTTTGGATTAATTTGATTTATGCTGTGTGTATCTCACAGGAAATTGCTACTTTTTATACCTTCTCACTGTTTGATTTGTGACAGCGCAGTAATAGTAATTTTTTCTAAATCTTTAGATACCTCTACTACTTTCTCACATTCGAGAAATACTCTCCAATCCTTATTACATAAGAAACATCTTTATGATCTGTGGCGTTGACTTCACCCTTCAGAGAAAGACTACACCTTTTCCCCTCATTCTCACAAATATTCTAGAATAGATTTAGTCCTTACTGATCTACACGGGCAACTATACACAACATAACATGGTGGGATCATGCACCTTTTCTGTGCAAGTTTTACAGTGACACTGTCTCATCCAATGAAGCAAGTGCAAGGTGAGTATTTAACAATAGTATTCCACCAGTGGAAGAATTAAAATCCCATTGAGGTACCCATATTTTTCTATGAATGTGCATTCAAATTTTCAAACATTTTGGCAACCTAAGCAGGATTCCCTGCAAACCCCTAAAAAAAACAGACACGCATGCAGGAAAATGTAAAGATCATGCAGCACTAAGAAATGCTATAACATGTCCACAGAAAGAGCTGCAACATGCAACATGACGTGAAAAAGTACGTAATGTCCGCAAGAAGGCAAGCAACCACTTTACAGTTGGTGGTGGTGGAGATTGATTAGGGTCACAAAGGAAGGGTGGAAGGTTGTGTTTTTCTGGTGACTCTTTTCAAACCTGGGGATTTTAGAAAAAAATTTGTTTTTTTCTGAACGTTGTTCTGAACGTTGATCAAAAGCAGCATGACTAAAGAAAACCTAATTACTGTATAAAAAAGCCATTTGATGAAACCCCAGGCACAAAGCACTCATGCTTTATGCACCCAACTATGAAACTAGATTGGCAGTGGCATTACTCATGATATGAGTTTTCAGACAACATTAAAAACTTTTCTGAATAAAAGGAAGCCATAGAAAGAATTATTGATACTATATGCAAATATGTTCTGAAACTATGTTTTATGTAATTTTTAAGTATTAGTGACATAAGGGCTAAATTTCAAACCTATGCGTTTTCTCCTGATACATTTTCCTTAGAAATCAATAGAAGAATATCAAAAACCATATCAAGGAGCGTTAACATGCATTGCTGCACATTTTCAATGTGCTTTGCAGTACATTGCTTTGGGTGTCATTTAGGTGTATTATCATGCCTCGACATATGTGATGATCCGCATTGAAACCCATCTTTAAACACATATGTTGGGATGCATTTTACCATGTTTCCATTCAGTTCAACAAAAGTACATAAAGCAAAAGTACAAAGATGTGATGGGAAATCTAGATGTTGCAATAAAATGTTTTTATCTTTAGCATCTCAGCACATCTAATCTCTTCCAGACACTTTTCACCCAGTTCCAGCTGGCAGTGATCAGGGTGGGCTGCCGGAATACAATAGGTGCTTAAAAAGCTTCACAGCAGGACTGCCAAATATTATTATGAAAGTTAAAAACTTAAAAAGATTGAAAACAACTTTTGAAATTACATTTATTGTTTAAAATGTACCATACATACTCGAGTATAAGCCGACCCGAATATAAGCCGAGCCACCTAATTTTACCACAAACAACTGCGAAAACTTATTGACTCAAGTATAAGCCTAGGGTGAGAAATGCGCAGCTACTGTAAGTGGAAAAGAGGGTCAACAATACCCATTTGCAGCCTCACTGTGCCCATTTGCATGCCTCACTGTGCCCATTTGCAGCCATAGGTCCCCCAAACTTCAAACCTGGTAGTTAAGGGTTCCTAAATGCCCCCTAGCTGCAGCCAAGGGTCCCGAAATTACATTGCTGCAGATGGACACAGTTGACTGACTTTGGGGCCCTGTATCTCGGGGTCACTTAATGCTAGAAACCCCATCTTTGGATATGTTGTAGTGCTAGTTCCACTGGTTTTAAATACCAAATTGGGTTCTTAGCACTAAGTGGCCCCGAGATACAGGGCCCCAAAGTCGGTTCAGAAAAAGTCAATCACTTTTCTGCAGCAGAGAATGAAATTTTCTGACCCGACTTTGGGGCCCCATATCTCGGGGCCACTTAGTGCTGGGAACCCCATTTGGTATTTAAAACCAGTGGAACTAGCACTACAACATATACAAAGATGGGGTTTCTAGCATTAAGTGACCCCGAGATACAGGGCCCCAAAGTCAGTCAACTGTGTCCATCTGCAGCAATTGGATACTTTATAGTGTTAGGTCCATTGGGTTAGCATACCAAAATTGGGGTTCCTAGCATAAAGTGGCCCCGAGATACGGGGCCCCAAAGTCGGGTCGGAAAATGTCATTTTCTGTTGCAGAAAAGTGCTTGACTCGAGTATAAGCCGAGGGGGGGAACTCGGCTTATACTCGAGTATATACAGTATATGGGTTTGTAGTGGTTGGGTTTAGGTTTACTTTAACTCATATCTCTGCTGCTCTACAAAGCTGAGTAACCATTTTTTTTTTTTTTAAAGAGGAGGGTAGCATCTTTAACCACTTCCCACCCAGCCAATGTACATATACGGCCGGGTGGGAGCTGTCTACTTCTGAATGGACGTTCCGGAACGTCCTTCAGAAGTAGAGGGATCGCGCGCGCGCGTGCCCGCGCAGCGGCGCGATCCCGATGCGGCCGTGTCACCCTGGACACGGCGCATCTCGGATCAGCAGGAGGGCTCGGTGATTGGCCCTCCTGATCACATGACAGCTGTGACGAATCACAGCTGTCATGTGATGTAAACAAACAGCCGGTTGCTAGGCAATCGGCGCTCCTCTCCTCACACGGAAGTCGTCGGTGAGGAGAGGAGAGCGGATCGCTGCAGCCGGCTGGTGATCAGTGAGTATTAGCTGTTTTTTTTTACAGCTTTTTATTCACTGATCACCAGTGTAGTGTCCCCATAGTAAAACACACATGTCCCCACAGTAAAACACACATGTCCCCACAGTAAAACACACATGTCCCAAAATAATAAAAACACATGTCCCTCACATATGTCCCAGTAAAAAAACATGTGCCAATGATTATCTGCACACATATGTCCGTGATCACCTGCACACCCCTTTTACATGATCATTTGCGTACATATGTCCGTGATCACGCGAACCAATTATCATACACTTAACGGACTTTTTTTTACAAAAAACATGTAGCAGAATACATTTTGGCTTAAATTTATGACAAAATTTGATTTTATTGGATTTCTTTTAAAAAAGAAAGGAGAAAATATAGTTTTTTTTCAAAATTTCCGCTATTTTTTTGCGTATATATCGCAAAAAATAAAAAACGGAGTCGCGAATAAATACCACCAAACTAAAGCTCTATTTGTGCGAACAAAATGATAAAAAATTCATTTGGTTACAGCATTGCATGACTGCGCAATTGTCACTGAAAGTGCGAGAGCACTGAAAGCTGAAAATTGGTCTGGGCAGGAAGGGTGTTTAAGTGCACAGTAAGCAAGTGGTTAAAAGCACAAAAAGTTATTAAAATGGAGCCCCTTGAAACATATCCACATGCAGTTAATAACACTTACTAACTCGAATTAAGGTGGTTACAACATTTTTGGTGGTACAGTGGGCTTTATACAGCTCTTGAGGTTTGTGGGTTTCAGGTATCATTTACCTGTTATTGTGCCCCTCACTAGAAAGAAAACATGGAACAATAAAGAAAAACGGACAAAAAAGAAAAAAGGGAAATACATTTTTTTTAAAGCTAATGTACACAACAAAAAGGTAAAATAACACAAATGTAAAGAACACTAAAATTGACTAACTAAACTTAATACACCCTACCCTCCACAAACAAATATAATATTGTTCAATATATAGCTCAAAATATGTAATTTTGCAACAATATCAGATTTACTGAAATTGCTCATCCCTACTTATTACCAACATATAAAAATGTAATTTTAATTTACATTTTTGATCTGAAGCCCCACTTTCACAAAAAAAGTATAGCCTGATCATTTTGGTATGCAATAAACCCCTGTTAAACAAAAATGACAGGGCTATTAAATGCTATATTTGTACTGCTCCTAATCATATCTTTAATTGGCCTAAAGTAGACTGACATATTAAAGTGGTTGTAAAGACAGGAGGTTTTTTACCCTAATGCATATTGCATTAGGGTAAAAAACCTTTCAGGTTCAGCCCCCCCCCCCCCCCCCTCAAAAAAAATATTACCTGAGCCCGATCACAATTCAGCGCTGTGCCTGAGAGCAGTAGCGCTGCTCTCTCTCTCTCTCTCTTCCCATAGGCTCAAACACCATAGCAAACAGGGTCATTAGCTCTTTCAATCAAACTCTGTGAGGATGGAGTAAACATAAACTACCATATAAGAACAGTATAAAGGTACTTGTATACCTATAGGAATAATTTAACCCAAAGATGATATTTCAGTGTTGAATAAACTCTTACCCTTCTTTGTGTCAAGTGTAGAGTGACAGTGGTGGCTGCAGCACCAGTTGATCAATGGCCTTCAGTTGCAGTCTATGCAGTCATACATATCTTACACACTTTCCTATTTGACCTTAATTACTCTAAGTAGCGCGAGGGACCCACATTGCACAGTCTATGCAGTCAGTTGTGTTCTGCATCTGGAGCTAGAATGCACCTTGTTTTAGCAGCTGACATCAAATTTTTGAAACATCTGTGATTACACATTCTTAGTAAAGATTAAATGAACTTTAAGTAATCTTTCACTGAAGTCTGTAACTGCAGGTACTGTGGAGCAATTCATCCTTACATTTTATTGCAAAAGTACTCTCATTGAAGTCATTCTTTTAGCAGTTCAGTTCACCCTGCCCCACCCTCACCCCCACGTCCAGCTATCCAACCTTCTGATTTTATGTAAATATAGAGACATTGCTCAAAGAGAATCTTACAACCCCCCCACTCCGCTCTAAATAGTGAGAAAAGCCCAAAGTCAAATATTATATATAGCATGAAAGTTGCTGTAATAAAAACCTCTCAACAGATGTCATATATAAGGCTATCAATTATTCTTACAGTGCTAAATCACTTGCATAAAACCAAAAACAAGTGTATAAAGAAATATGCATGCAAATTGCTAAAATACCACCCAAACCCAAACATAAACAACTACTAGACGTCCCTCAGTGCATGAATCTACACCATGTAGTGCATTGATATCCCAGTTATAGGATAAAATAATATTATAATATATTAGAACCCTAGTACACTTTCAGATATCTACCCATTAAAGGCTTAAAGCAGTTCTTCCTCCTGTTTAAAAACAATTAAGTCAGCAGCTACAAATACTACAATTACTATTTTGTCAGTTTTTAAGTCCCCAGCCCCAGCATGTTTACTGTGGGCCGCTGGCTGTGATTCCTGGTGGCTTCATAGCCAGTTGCCCACAGCACATGCGCAAGTCGTGCTGCGCTTTGTGAATGGTCCTGTAGCCTTCTGGGACCTGTGGTATGTCCCAGAAGGTTGCGAGGGGGAGGAAGAAAACTTCTGGTGAATCGCTGCTGCTATCTGACTGGAAGTGAGAGCAGGTATCTGTCAAAACCAAGTACCTGCCCCCCTCCCCAAAGAAGGGCCAAAAATAGTACTATAATACTTCCCCTTTCTGCTTTAAAGCAGTATTAAACCCAGTGGGCAGTGCATCTATTAAGGGCACACAGTCGCCGCCCCCTCTCTCCTCTGACTGATGGATAGATTCATGCATAGCATGAATCTATCCATGGCTGCCATTGCCACTCCCTATTTAGGCATCCAGCCCCTTTTAGAACACCGGGCGCCAGAATTCCAGCGGCAGGGGTGTATTTTTGTAGCACTTGATTAGAGCCATAGGCTCTAGTAGGTTTAAAAAAAGGTGAACTTGGAGTGCAAAGCATTGGGCTCGGAGTCCACCCAGGTGTGTTAGAAAAGCTTTTCTAACACTGAACCGCCTCTCTACCAATCAGGTCTGATACCCGTCACCTGATTGGCTGAAAGGACAGGAGCTGCGATTGGACGTCTATCAGGAGGAGGGGAGGAGACGCATGGAGGACACAGGAGCCGCTGTCTGACCCGCTGCAAGGTTCCACAGCTCGCCGCCATCACCCGCTGCCTGACCCGCCACTGAGATAGGGTAAGTGCCAGGCAAGTGGTGAGCGAGCGGGAGGGGGGCACATTGGCAACTTTTGCATTTGATGGGCACAGTGGCATCATTTGATGCGGCCCAGTGGAAGCATTTGATGGGCACATTGGCAGCATTTGATGAGACACAGTGGCAGGATTTGATGGGCACATTGGCAGCATTTGATGGGCACAATGGCTGCATTTGATGGGCACAATGGCTGCATTTGATGGGCACAATGGCTGCATTTGATGGGCACAGTGGCTGCATTTGATGGGCACAGTGGCTGCATTTGATGGCACAGTAACTGCGTTTGATGGCACAGTGGCTGCATTTGATGGGCACAGAGGCTGTGTTTGATGGGCACAGTGGCTGCGTTTGATGGCACAGTGGCTGCATTTGATGGGCACAGAGGCTGTGTTTGATGGGCACAGTGGCTGCATTTGATGGGCACAGTGAGGCTGCAATTGATGGGTTTTTTTCCTCCTATGCTCATTTCTCCAGAGTTATGTCTCATTAATACAGGAGGTGTGTTACTGGGCAGATCATCAGGTGAACACAGAGGGGAAAAAAGACAAAGAAAGAAAACTCATGCAGCCAGATCTAATGATAAGTAAGCTGCAATATATTACATTTTTCGTTTTGGATCTAATACCCCTTTAAATGTGGTAGCTTATATTTCCCCTCCTCTCCACAATTCAAGAATAAATGTATTAGATGTGGCAACATTTGAGCGAGAATGAATTAGTTCTCCTTGTGGTTCATATACTTATACTCAATTCAAGAATAAAGGGATTGATCTCTTGCACCTGTGATTCATATTTGTTATCTACACCATGAAAAAAAACAATGGAGTAATACATTTATGACATTTGAATTGGTTTCTCTATCGAACCTAAAGGTTATCTTAAATTCTGAGATTTAAGATTCTAAGAATTCTTAGTCCTTCTGCTATTGGACTACTAAGAATATTTCACCAGCATGTTATTCAAATGACCAGTAAACGTGCAAAACTGAAATGTCACCTTTGAGGTGAGGAAACTAAAGACAAAACTTTCTTTCATTTTCATTTTTGTCATCTGTGTCCCATTGGAAAGATTTTCATTCATGCCCTGTGTCATAGTCACAATAGGAAGTAAGAGGAAATATCTCAAAAGTAATGGAAATCCCTAGAAGTCATCAGGGTTACCAGAATTAGTGCCCCATTGGAAGATTTGCCCTCTATTCCTGTTCTGATGACCACTGAAAACTTGGGGGTTTTCTTTCACTTTAACATTCGGTGATAATGCCCATCAGGACATACTGTATACAGAAGATGAATCTCCCTAACAGGAAAACAGGCATTAGTAAAAACCTGACAGGTGTTCTAATCAGTGGCAACTGGTGCTCAATATTTTGGAGGGGGGGTGGCGGCAAACTAAACCCCCCCCCCCCTCCGCGGGAGACAGACGGTGGTGTTCGAGCGCTATCCCGGCGAGCAATCACCACCCCCCCCCCCCCCACATTGGGGACCACATAGGCATGTTTACAAGGTGCTCTGCAAATTACTCCAGCCTAAAAGTTAGGTTTTAAGGCCCTTTTGAGCTTTTATCAACTCATAGGAAGAGGATTACAGCAAAAAAGCACTGACACTTTATTTGACACACAACTCAGCGGTGGCAAGTCCCATGAAAAGACCATGCCAAGTCAAATATCAGAACAAATAATATACACACATATAAAAATAAGTTTACCGTATAATGCAAATTTTATTATTTCTTTGTATAATGGGATTTTACCTATTTTTTACCAAGCTTATTTGTAATATCTAAAAGATCATGTGCCTTGTCCCAGTTTCCTTTTTATGCTGCCAACAGCTGAATGACCCATTTATCTTAACCAACTAGTTAAAGGTAGCTCTCTGTAGTAGGCTAGAAGATGAAAATGTCCTACTTTGAATACAAACAAAAATGGTGCAGTAAAATGTTTACAGTTCTAATTTTCAATTGTGATGCAACAGAAGTACAGGAGAAGAATGGCCAAAGCTTTTTTGGCTCTACTTCTCCTATGGATCAAAGAAGTGCAGTTTGTTCTGCAATCCTGTGACTCTGACATTCATCAGTTGGTCCAGGCACCTGGGTGGATCACGAATGTAAAGCTGTGCTGCTGGGAAACTGAGCCAGTCGCTCCATCTCCTCCACAACCAAGCGCTCCAGTGAGTCCTGGAAAGGCAGAGCAGAGTGCCAATGACTGACAGTCATGGCTCTCTGCTAAGAGTGCACGTGAGAACTGAGCGATTAGCGGTGTTTGATCACTCAGTTCTCGGTGTAGAGGCGGCGGGGGACAGATGCAGAATCAGATCGATCGATGCTGTATCCACCTAGGTGGGTATACATTTTTTTTTGTAAATCCCAAACTTCTCTCTTAATGCTTTTTTGATGGATCATGTGACTTTATGTCTTATATATGAAAGGGAATTCTAAAAACAATGTACCTGTATTGACCATACCAATGAAACTCCAGGTTAGATTTTGTAACAAATGCTACAAAATAATTTGTTAATGCCAAGGGTCTCTCTACAAGTCATTTTATTCCCTAACAAAAATTGTGATCCCCCCCCCCCCCACCGTGATCTCTTTCTGTTGCATCTGCCAGTGTCAACTGTGACAATGTTAACCTTGATCTTAACATAAAATATACCTAAATCAAGGACGGTTGCAGGAGAGTAAGTTCACTACTAGGCACCAGTGCACTGGATATAAGACCTTGTTCACACTGGGCGTACAATACCGTATGCCTGTGTAGAGCCATGTTTACCCACACAGGGATGCACAGGTGTTCCATGCAACTCTGTGCCGGCAGTGTCATTGATGCCCTAATATGGCATCTGTGTGGGTGCAGGTCCCCAAACACAGTGTCCCTATAGATAGCAATGGGATTGCCTGCACGTGGATGAATAAAACACCCATATACAATATTGTACGTCCAATGTGAAGGAGGCCTAAGTTGTCAGGGAAGATAGGGAAAGCAGTGCAGGTAATTCATTTTTAACTTTCACTTTTCCCATAACCCATAACCCGTCCTAGCTTACTAGTCATTTTCAGTATTTCCGATCTCCGGGATTTAGTCTAAATTCTAAACCCCCAATCCTTCCACCTCTACAAGTGCTGAAAAGGTGGTATAGTAAAAAAAAAAAATATTATTGTGTTCTTGTATTGTAGTAGCAATAAAATGAACCATCAGGATCAGGAATATGGAGAGTCTGAGGGGAAGCCAACTGTAGCGACCAAGAGAGGACCTTCTCTTTGTGGATCTGCAGGCTAGCTTACAGAGACTATGATTCTTTCTGGGCCTTGACTTGTCTGAAGCTACTCATGCCTTCTCTGTAGAATCTGAACTATACCCTCCATCCATTCCTCATCTTCTCTAGGACACCCTAAGGACCCTGGCTTCACCATCAATGCTTGATCTGGGATAACACTCCCTTACAGCCCTACTCGGGTATATTTTACCATAATATCTGTCATAACTCCCCCCCCCCCCCCCCCCCATTTTGACCATTGCCTTGTTTATGCTCTCTTTCCTACATACATGCCACCTCACCCCCACCCTCCTCCATCCTTTACTGACTTTTCCTTAATATATTTCTTTTTATATCTTGTTACTTTTTAATACATAATACAATGTTCTATACTAAATCTGTAAACTGTAAGACTGAATAAAGACATATTTGAAATATTAACCTCCTGGAATATTTTATATAAACTGGTAATGCTACTGAACACAATTAGTTCATAACACAAATTCTGGCTGTCTGATCAGTCTTGAGCTGAGGAGATAAACTTACAAGATTGTAGAAAGCAATATTAGACATTGGGTTAATTTTCAGATCTACATAAGAAGCTCTAATAAATATACACTGCCACGACCGCTAAACAAATGCTGCTTACAATACAGAATAATACAATTTAATCTATGACTATTAACAATAATCTATAATGCTTGCTCTGTGCATTTGCTCTTCTAGACTTGAGACTAAACAAGGGTACAGGGTTAGTGTCAGTAGCAGCGTATTCAGCCCTTAAAGGAGTTGTAAAGGCAGAATGTTTTTTATCTGAATGCATTCTATGGAGGCCGTCGGTTGCCCTGATGGGGAGGGGGTGTCCTGCCTTGGGCCGTGGCTTGGGTGCTGAGGAATCCTGCAAAAGACACAAGTGAGGAAGCTCTCCTGGAGGCATAACATCAAAGAGAGAACAGAGTGAGTAGTGCAACACTGGTGGGAACTAACAAAGGGGGGGGGGCTGCCGCATGTAGCCAGTCCCCCTGGAAGACAGGGGTGGGCTTAAGTCTTCTATCTTTTCCCTGAGAAATCTCCAGAGAGAGTCAGCCGGGTGGGCTGGTGAAGAGTCACTCGAGCAGACTGGAGTAGAGAGGCAGATGCAGCCAGGTGGGTTTGCATTGCCTGAAGAAGTTGAACTAAGACCAGTGGCCACAAGGGGAGGCAGAAGGAAAGATCACATGCTGTTTACCCCCATATGTGCTGTTGTTAAAGGACTGTGAGTTCCTTTTTTAAATGGGCCATTACTGAACTGAAAATTAGTCTGTCAAATTGCCTTAAAGAGGGAACCAGCAGAAGCTTTGTAAAGTAAAGCCCCTGAAGTTCTCATTATAGTCAAGTGGGCATTCCATAACCCCCCTATCCCCATCCAAGTTGTTAACCCCCTAATAAAACAATAAAAGCAAAGCTACGGACTGTTTTCTGACTATAGTGTGCCTGTGAAGATTCAATGTGCCTGGCTGCGCAGGAGTGGGAGATCCTTGTTCATTTGCAGCTTTTATGTGGGGTGTGCTACATAATATATTATTAATATAATCATATTATAGTATATTTTATTATATTGACCACTGTATGTATGTTATGTTATAATATATATATTATATATACCAATTTACTTATACTAGCACCATAAGGATTAAAAATGGTTAACCTTACTTGAGAGAGTTTAGTTCCGCTTTTATTAATCTGAAGCATTTTTGTTTTACACTTTTCTTGACACCTTTTTTTAAATGTTGCTATGAGTCACTTTGTGTCCTCCGCCTGTCTCCCCTAGAAAGGCAGATCGGCTGAATGAGGATAGGAAATTTGAATCAGCATCTCATTTGGTGAATAAATGAAACTAACACTTTAGGACAATATTTTGGTACACACATTAGGGCTTAACTGCTGCTTATTTTATTTCCTGTACAGTTAATATCTATATATAAGTCACACAATTATTTTGTATGACCAGTGTAAAGAGATTTACTGGGCAAAAAAAAAAAAAAGTACTAATTTTTCCGACCTTCATTTAATAATTTTCCAATTTCCAACTAAACTGACAGTTGGCAGCTATTAGTGTGCAGAAGAACTCATGGTTGAGTGCTGAATTATAACAAAAGGAAATCTGTTGCGAAGCCTGGTGCTTGCAATTATAAATGGGTCTAGTTCTGATGATGACATTGACAAATTAGTACACCCTTTAGCACAAAGTATGTAGGAAAACCCATGCCATGTCCCCAATTATGTGAACCATAAATAAATAAAAACAAAAAATAATTGGTTATTAGGAATGAGCTTGATGTTGGACTCGAACATTTGGGTGTTTGTCCGTTCGCCGAATTAAAATTATGGGCCATTCGCGGCAAATTCGAGCGCTGCGGAAATGCCTCATAATGCACTGTGAGATCGCAGTGCATTGCTGTATGATGATTGGCCAAAGCATGCACCTGACCTGCATGCTTTGGCCAATCCCAGAGCTCTTTGCTAAGAGAGCCATAATTGGCCAAAGGCAGGGTGCCTTTGGCCAACCATAGCTCAGGGGGGACTAAGTCCACGCCCCACACTATATAAGGCTGCCTACACGGCGGCCCTGTGTAGTGTTGTTGGTGTGGACGGAGAGAGAGCTTGATTAAGATTAAGCAGGCAGGTTATTCAGTTAGTGGCAGTGTATTTGATATATACACATATATATACAGTGGTGTGAAAAAGTGTTTGCCCCCTTCCTCATTTCCTGTTCCTTTGCATGTTTGTCACACTTAAGTGTTTCGGAACATCAAACCAATTTAAACAATAGTCAAGGACAACACAAGTAAACACAAAATGCAATTTGTAAATGAAGGTGTTTATTATTAAAGGTGAAAAAAAATCCAAACCATCATGGCCCTGTGTGAAAAAGTGATTGCCCCCCTTGTTAAAACATACTATAACTGTGGTTGTCCACACCTGAGTTCAATTTCTCTAGCCACACCCAGGCCTGATTATTGCCACACCTGTTCACAATCAAGGCATCACTTAAATAGGAGCTGCTTGACACAGTAAGGTCCACCAGAAGATCCTTAAAAGCTACACATCATGCCGAGACCCAAAGAAATTCAGGAACAATTGAGAAAGAAAGTAATTGAGATCTATCAGTCTGGAAAGGGTTATAAAGCCATTTCCAAAGCTTTGGGAATCCAGCGAACCACAGTGAGAGCCATTATCCACAAATGGCGAAGACATGGAACAGTGGTGAACCTTCCCAGGAGTGGCCGGCCGCCCAAAATTACCCCAAGAGCGCAGCGACGACTCATCCAAGAGGTCACAAAAGACCCCACAACAACGTCCAAGGAACTGCAGGCCTCACTTGCCTCAGTTAAGGTCAGCGTTCATGCCTCCACCATCAGGATAAGACTGGGCAAAAATGGCCTGCATGGCAGAGTTCCAAGGAGAAAACCACTGCTGAGCAAAAAGAACATCAAAGCTCGTCTCAATTTCTCCACAACACATCTTGATGATCCCCAAGACTTTTGGGACAACATTCTGTGGACCGATGAGACAAAAGTGGAACTCTTTGGAAGGGGTGTGTCCAAGTATATCTGGCGTAGAAGGAACACTGCATTTCAGAAAAAGAACATTATACCAACAGTAAAATATGGTGGTGGTAGTGTGATGGTCTGGGGCTGTTTTGCTGCTTCAGGACCTGGAAGACTTGCCGTGATAAAAGGAACTATGAATTCTGCTGTCTACCAAGAGATCCTGAAGGAGAATGTCCGACCATCTGTTCGTGTACTCAAGCTGAAACGAACTTGGGTTCTGCAGCAGGACAATGATCCTAAACACACCAGCAAGTCCACCACCGAATGGCTGAAGAAAAACAAAATGAAGACTTTGGAGTGGCCTAGCCAAAGTCCTGACCTGAATCCTATTGAGATGTTGTGGTATGACCTTAAAAAGGCCGTTCATGCTCGAAAACCCTCTAATGTAACTGAATTAGGACAATTCTGCAAAGATGAGTGGGCCAAAATTCCTCCAGGATGCTGTAAAAGCCTCATTGCACGTTATCGCAAACGCTTGGTTGCAGTTGTTGCTGCTAAGGGTGGCCCAACCAGTTATTAGGTTTAGGGGGCAATCACTTTTTCACACAGGGCCATGATGGTTTGGATTTTTTTTCACCTTTAATAATAAACACCTTCATTTACAAATTGCATTTTGTGTTTACTTGTGTTGTCTTTGACTATTGTTTAAATTGGTTTGATGTTCCGAAACACTTAAGTGTGACAAACATGCAAAGGAACAGGAAATGAGGAAGGGGGGAAACACTTTTTCACACCACTGTATATATATATATATATATATATATATATATACACACACACACACACACACAGTCAGTCTAATATATATCTGCATTTAGCATAGACTATAAATTCAGTGTTTACTCTATATTCAGTCAGTGCAGGCAGTGTATTAATTTATATATATATATATACATATATATACACACAGTTTTGTGTATACAGTGCCTTGCAAAAGTATTCACCCCCCTTGGCATTTTTTGTGTTTTGTTGCCTCACAACCTGGAATTAACAAAGATTGTTTGAGGATTTGCATCATTTAATTTACAGAACATGCCCACAACTTTGAAGATGTTTTTTTTTTTTTTATTGTGAAGCAAATAACAAATAGGACAAAATAACAGAAAAAGTCAATGTGCATAACTATCCACCCCTCTAAAGTCAATACTTTGTAGAGAGACCTTTTGCGGCTATCACAGCTCCAAGTGGCTTTGGATAAGTCTCTATGAGCTTGCCACATCTTACCACTGGGATTTTTGCCCATTCCTCCTTGCAAAACTGCTCCAGCTCCTTCAAGTTGGATGGTTTGCGCTTGTGAACAGCAGTCTTTAATTCTGACCACAGATTTTCTATTGGATTGAGGTCTGGGCTTTGACTAGGCCATTCCAACACATTTACATGTTTTCCCTTAAACCACTCAAGTGTTGCTTTAGCAGTGTGTTTGGGGTCATTGTACTGCTGGAAGGTGAACCTCCGTCCTAGCCTCAAATCACACGCTGAGTGGTACAGGTTTTGCTCAAGAATATCCCTGTATTTAGCACCATCCACCTTTCCCTCAACTCTGACAAGTTTCCCAGTCCCGACTGCTGAAAAACATCCCCACAGCATAATGCTGCCACCATCATGTTTCACTGTGGGGATGGTGTTCTTTGAGTGATGTGATGTTTTGGGTTTGCGCCAGACATAGCGTTTTCTTTGATGGCCAAAAAGTTCAATTTTAGTCTCGTCAGACCAGAGCACCTTCCTCCATACATTTTGGGAGTCTCCCACATGCCTTTTCGCAAACTCAAGACGTGCCATTTTGTTTTTTCCTGAAAGTAATGGCTTTCTTCTGGCCACTCTGCCATAAAGCCCAACTCTATGGAGCGTACGGCTTATTGTCGTCCTATGTACAGATACTTCAGTATACTCCCGGTCCATGAGTTTTGGTGTGCGGCCATCTCTTGGCAGGTTTGCTGTTGTGCCATGTTCTTTCCATTTGGTTATGATAGATTTGATGGTGCTCCTAGGGATCATCAAAGATTTGGATATTTTTTTAGAACCTAACCCTGACTTGTACTTCTCAACAACATTATTCCTTGTTTGGAGAGTTCTTTGGTCTTCATGGCAGTGTTTGGTTAGTGGTGCCTCTTGCTTAGGTGTTGCAGCCTCTGGGGCCTTTCAAAAAGATGTGTATATGTAATGACAGATCATGTGACACTTAGATTGCACACAGGTGAACATGATTATGGGACTTCTGAAGGTAATTGGTTGCATCAGAGCTTTTTATGGGCTTCATAGGGGGTGAAAACATACGCACATGACAATTATTTAGGTTTTTTATTTCTGAAAAATAGTTTTATGTATATATTTTTCTAATTTTACTTCACCAACTTAGACTATTGTGTTATGATACATCACATATAATTTAGATTAAAAAAACAGTGAACTAAAGGCTGTAATGTAACAAAATAGGTAAAAAGCCAAGGGGGTGAATACTTTTGCAAGGCACTGTGTATATATATATATATATATATATATATATATATATATATATATACTCTGCATCCAGTGTAGCCTATATCTACAGTGCATTCCGTGGGGAACTGTTTCTAATACACTTCAGGTGGTGTACACAGTATCTAATACAGTGTCTACTACACTTCTGGTGATGTACACAGTATAAAATACAATGCAGGCAGCCGTAGTACAGTTGAATATACAGTGCAGGTGATGTACACAGTATCTACTACAGTATCTAATACAGTGTGTGCAGTTTCTACTACACTTCCGATGGTGTACACAGTACACAATACAGTGTGCACGGTTTCTTCTACACTTCTGGTGGTGTACAAAGTATCTAATACAGTGTGCACGGTTTCTACTACACTTCTGGTGGTGTACACATAAAAAACAGTGCATCCATAGTACAGTTGCTAAGGCGGTGTACACAGTATCTACTAGTGTGTACCGTGTCTACTACACTTCTAGTGGTGTACACAGTATAAAATACAGTGCATCCGTGGTACAGTTGCTAATACAGTGCAGGCGGCGTACACATTATCTAATACAGTGTGTATAGTTTCTACTACACTTCCGGTGGTGTTCACAGTACAAAATACAGTGCAGCCTTAGTACAGTTGCTAATACAGTGCAGGTGGTGTACACAGTATCTAATACAGTCTTACTGTACTACGGCTGCACTGTTTTGTGTGTTACAGTACACAATACAGTGCAGCCATAGTACAGTTGTTAATACAGTGCAGGCGGTGTACACAGTATCTAATACAGTGTGTACAGTGTCTACTACACTTCTGGTGGTGTACACAAAACAGTGCAGTCGTAGTACAGTTTCTACTGCTTTTCTGGTGGTGTACACAGTATCTAGTACAGTGTGCACAGTTTCTACTACACTTCTTGTGGTGTACACAGTACACAATATAGTGCAGCCGTAGTACAGTTGTTAATACAGTGCAGGCGGTGTACACAGTATCTAATACAGTATGTACAGTGTCTACTACACTTCTGGTGGTGTACACAGTATAAAATACAGTGCATCCAGAGTACAGTTGCTAATAAAGTGCAGGGGGTGTACACAGTATCTAATACCATTTCTACTACACTTCTGGTGGTGTACACAATACAGTGCAGCCGTCCCTTGAATCCCTTGATAAAGTCACATGACCTGTGATGCAACGCGTCAGGAGGAGGAGCCAGTGATGTCACCGTGAGAGATCGGAACGTCACGAGAGGTGAAGTGAGGAGGAGCAGGGTTGACAGCCCGCAAGCCTGACTGTTTCAGCACTCGCTAAGTTTAACACTGTGTACACGTGAGTGAATCTGCTTAAAAATCAAACATTTAAAAGCTGGTTACACAGTGTTGCGCGATGATGTTCTTTTTGTTTGTGCTTTATTTTTTATGATTATTGAGGATAAAGATGGCAAAGAGCGTTTTATTGTTAGAGGAAAAAGAAGCGCTGTAGGAGAAAAAATCATAAAAAGAGGAAGCTACTGATATCTTCTCACTAGCAATCCCCACAAAAACTGAAATGACTATAATATAAGGACTATAATATAAGGATTAATTACCAGGATTTGCTTACCAGTGTCCTCATCTTTTTTGGCACTGACCCATTTCCACTGGTACCAATGTGACAGGTGCTCATTAGTGGATTAATTGGATTGTCAGTTGATTGATTGGTATTCACTCTTATCTGCAAGTGTGCGCACTTTGGGAGAAAGATTGATTCAACAGTTAAAGGAATCTGAATCAGTGGCAGGATTGCACAGTATTTCACATATAGTACTGCACATTAACACATATTGCATTGTTGGTCACCAACATTTGTTTAGCACATGCTTTTTTTTCACATTATTTATTTGCATATTTGCACAACACAAGCCTACATAATTATCGCATTTTTTGCACTATATTTTTGTCAGTGTACTTACAGCAACTGCACTGTATTTATTTCTGAAGGTTTACTAGATTATTTATTTATTTATTAATTAAGGTTGATAAGAGCGCACTAATTGTTCACTACATTGTGTACTTTATTTCAATATTTGTCCAAGTGTGAGAGCACTTTTTATTGGTTGCAGCTTTATCATTTGGTTATCTTAATTTTCTTGGAGTTTAAATTATTATCAGCGCTTTAGTAACTCACATTCACTTTGCTATTATTCTGTTAAACCATTTTATGTTTGATTGATAATAAGGCAAGGCTGGTTAATCTTTCTTGGCTCATCGTAGAACGTAGATAATTCTTTATTAACTTGAGTTTGCTAAAGCTGCGTTCACAAGACGCCACGGTCACTGGTAAGGTTAAATAAATTAGAAGTGCTGTTTTGATGTTTGGATAGATATCACCCAGAGAGTACTCTTGTATACACTTAAATAAATCCATGGGAGTTGCTGACTCCAATTCCTTGACCAGCTCCTGCACTTGTTCTTTAAACACTTCTAATTCAGAAACAAGCTCCACGATGTCTATGTCTGATGAGTAGTGAAGTCAAAAGTCAGTGGCATGTTTTTTCAGCTCACTGAAACTCAGATTCTTCAAGTTATTACCACACAAAAAGGAAAATTCTGAAGATATAGCTGACATGGCCTCATATCGTGACTTCATTTTGGTTAAAATTCTGTCATAAACTGTATTTATTTCTCTTCTAAAGCTTTGTTAAGTGGAAAGATAGGGGTCTTTGTCAGAAGCACAAACAATTTCACTTTCTTCACTCTCACCTTAGAAAAGTCACCTTCTAATTCCATTTCTGAGTGTAGTGATCTAATATAATCGTCGTTCCTCGTAGATGGAATATAGTTATTAAAAGTATTGTCTTCCCGCAGCAAAACCCGATTCTCCCAGAGAGAAGCAATTTATTGACTTCCAAAACAGAACATTCTTACAGACGACAAAATCCAACAGGGTTCATGACAACGAATATTTCCTCTTGTACCTATGCCTTCATGGATACAGAACCTTCTCTCATAGGCATCTTTCTCTAGACTAGCTGACAACCTGCCTGTCTTCTCATATACTGATCTGACACTGGGGGGGGGGGGGGGTCAACCAAATGTTTTCCATGAATACCCCCCCCCCCCCCCCCGGGTTAGGCCTCAAGGTCTAATTACCATCAATAAATACTAGGTTAAAAGGCTATTCCTCACACACACACAACTTGCATAAGATTTACACATCAAAGGGTAACAGATAACATTGTCAACTTATATCTGGCCTGTTCACTAATACTGTGTGTGGAATACATATATCCAATACATATATATAATACATAAAGTCCCACATAAATCGGCCAACACATTACAACATATACCCCCACTTGGGTCGTTCTAACTACTAGAACTGACCCATAAATCAAGCAACAAACATAGCATTACCGACTTGAGGTATTGGATGCTTCACAATGGCTCATATGAAATATAAAGTTGAAACTGGTTACATCTCTCTTCACCAGCCTCTAAAATATCCCCATGAAAAAGTCATTAGATAATATAGCTTTAGACCATGACTTGAAAAGGGTTTGGTAAACATTCTTGGCCCATATAGCTGTTAGGCCTTATTATATCACATCAAGATCTTGAATATTGCACAAAAACGAGCTGATGTCACAGTTCATTCTTCAATTTTCAACTTCAACTTCATCACATCTCTCATTGAAAGTAGACTTGGTGTGCTTGGTGTGCTGGGAGCTGGGAGCTCCAGGATGCTCCTCTCCAGGCTCAAGGTTTTCATTTTTTTTTAAAGATGCTTTTGCACAAACACCAGCAAATCCCGAAATTCTACATCCATCTTTATAGTAAGAAGAACCATCCATGTACCAGCTCTCACTTTCAAGTTCAAAAGGTTTGGATACGGCAGAAAAAAAACTGCTATTGCTGTACCTTGTAATTTGCTGTAGGCCGACTCCTCATTGCCTCCATAATAGAGCAGTTACTTGAATCATTCAGTCCATAATTCCACCTGAATGGTATACCAATCTATATACCAATCTATAATCCATATATCCATATAATCCATATATAATCCCCCACTTTCAGATAGAATCAGCTTGACATCAGCGTTTATCAGATCTTCTATCCAGACAAAGCAGCAGTGGAAAATCTTGCCAGTAAAGTTAGGTCTTTTTTCATTCATATGTCAATATTATTAATGACTGATTCAACAAAGTTTTAAATCATGACTGGAGTGATGAATTTCACTCACCCCTCTTATAAATTTAGGAAATCCACCCAACATACTATAATTTATGCTATGCCAAGCCATTGTGCAGCATCTCACCTTAGATGTCAAATATATTGATCAATATGCAATATGTAATATGCAACATGTAACATGTTATGTAACACGAAAATTATTTTAGGTTTAAATGTTTCGCTCTGGTTTTAAGATAAAGTTCAAGAAATAAAACATAATAAAATAAAAAAATAAATGAAAATGGAAGAGGGTGAAAAATAAAAAATAGAATATAGGGAAAAGTCCATTGTCCAAGTCCAAAAAGTCAAAAAAATAAGTCAATTGCTTGATGAATATTGAGAGAGTCCATGATATTGTTTATTCAGCGTTTCTCCCCCACTAGCCAGAAATTTCAGCTTGCAGTTCACATGCAGTATCTCCAATATATCTGAAAGACAAAAAACTCTCCAACAAAACTAATTAGCAAGGTCCTTAAACATTCTTTGAAGTTAAAACAAAGGACTATTTACACATCCCCAGGTTGAAACTAAACCACCCCCACTGTTAGAGAAATGTCACTTGTATTCAAAAACAGATCTGGATAATGTAATCTGTTTAGCTGTCCCAGCAATGTGTAATGTTCTATTTTCATTTTATCGTACTCAATCTTTAGGTGGTCATATTTCTGTTTTAACTGAGAAAACAGTATCCAAGCCTTAGATACCTTTTTATTATTATTTTGGTAAGCTCTGTTTTTCATATCAATGTCACCTATATTTGACCTGGTGTCTCCTCTTTGATTGTTATCATAAGACATTATCTTTTGATCTTTATGTTCAGTATTTGTCCTAAACAATGTGGCTAAATCAATCTTGACAGCTTGCTCATTTGACTTTCTCCATAAATTGTCTGCTTTCAACAATACGTCTTTTAAATCATGAGGATTTGGGGTAACTAGTAAAATATTTTGTCTAATATCTTCATGCAAAGCATGTAGAAATATACTCATATGTAACAAGCCACCATGCTCAAATGCAAGATTATTACTGACCAATATTTCCATAATAGATTTTATCCTTTCTGACAGTTCGTAGGGAGATTCACTTTGCATTTGTTTGATCTTCCCATGAACAGTAACATCAGAACGTACACCATACAAAACACATAATAATTCCATCAATATGTCCCTTGTTCTCATTGGCTGAGTACAGATCTGCTTAATTCTCACCCAAAGACTATTTCCTATAGAATGTTGCATAACTCGTTCTAAATCAGATGGGTTGAGATTGTACATATCTCTGACATTCTGCAAGTCACAAAACCATTTTAAAAATCTGTTTAAATCATGGCAGGGAATCATTCCTATTTCTTTAAGAATTGCATCTAATTCTTTTGGTTTCAAAGGCTTCATTACAAGCTGAACTTCACCTGTATTATTATTATTGTTATAAACTGTGGTGGTCACAGTGGGTGCGGCTGGCAATGAATTATCAGATTTAATATGAGGTTCTGTTTCATTTGATAGAATGTTTGTATTTGCATTTTGCTGCAGATTCGATGCATATCTGCATTCCTGAGATCTCTTCTCTAATTCCATAATTCTTAGTTTCAATCTTTCATTTTCCTCTGATAATTCATTACAACGTTTAGACTTCTCAATCAGAGCTTCCCCAATGGTGACTGCATGCAATTTTAAATTTACAGTCTCAGATTCTGATTGGTTTTGTAACCTCTGACAAACCTTGTTGCTATTATCAACTGCACTCTGTAACTGGGTAATTTCCTCAACCTTATCCTTCAACGAACTTTCCATTGTTAAACAGCAAGATAACAAGCCCTGTACAATACAACCTTTTCTTTTACTTTCTGAAATTTTGCTCTCAAAAACAGTTTTTTCTAAAAATTCATTCATCATAGTCCATGTCTGCTTATATTTTTCTGGCACTTCATAAGGACCTCCATGACGCTTAATACATTTTAACACCCATCTGTTAACTTTATCAGAACTGACACTAGCTTTACACTGAGTAAGCATTTTTACTATATTATTAATAATTTAAAAAGAGAAATATTTTACTCACCGCATTAATTACTCCTTCAGCTTCCAGCTCACGTCTTCTGGTACACGATGCAGTCCTTTTCTTCGTTTCCAGTCTCCAGAGAATAATTCTGGGGTTCCAAACTTGTTTGATTTTGTAGATCAGACTCTCTTATGTCACAACCAGACGTTAGAGTCACAGCACAGGTCTTGGGTCTCCATCAGACTTCTGTCCAACTCACGGATTGTTATCACTGACTTCTGTTACAAAGTCCTGAAAATGCTCTTCTGGTCTCTTGAACGGCACCAATGTAGTGATCTAATATAATCGTCGTTCCTCGTAGATGAAATATAGTTATTAAAAGTATTGTCTTCCCGCAGCAAAACCCGATTCTCCCAGAGAGAAGCAATTTATTGACTTCCAAAACAGAACATTCTTACAGACGACAAAATCCAACAGGGTTCATGACAACGAATATTTCCTCTTGTACCTATGCCTTCATGGATACAGAACCTTCTCTCATAGGCATCTTTCTCTAGACTAGCTGACAACCTGCCTGTCTTCTCATATACTGATCTGACACTGGGGGGGGGGGGGGGGTCAACCAAATTTTTTCCATTAATACCCCCCCCCCCCCGGGTTAGGCCTCAAGGTCTAATTACCATCAATAAATACTAGGTTAAAAGGCTATTCCTCACACACACACAACTTGCATAAGATTTACACATCAAAGGGTAACAGATAACATTGTCAACTTATATCTGGCCTGTTCACTAATACTGTGTGTGGAATACATATATCCAATACATATATATAATACATAAAGTCCCACATAAATCGGCCAACACATTACAACACTGAGGATTTCTCTTTGGCAAACGTTATAGCTGGTTCTGTTCCATCATCTCGCATTTTCTGCAATGATTCTGTGAGACCCTTTAACATTTTGTTTGCTACATCAAGAGAAATAGCCTTGCTTTGAAGAGACTGGTTAGCCTTGTCAATGCAACACAGTATTCTTTCCCATATGTGAAGAAGGCAGAGAAATCTGAAGTCTATTTGTCTCATCAAAGTTTGTGCTCCAAAAGCTGTTTCCTCATTATAATTTGAGCGATCTGTCATGTCATTCAGTATGTAAAAAAAAATATTTTACAGGCTTTTTTAGGGCGCTAATTGCTCTCTGTTTGGATGACCACCTCGTATCACTGTGACCTTTTAAACTAACTTCAAGTTTTGCCATCTTCCTGTGGAACCACTGAAAAATTTGAAGATTTGCTGTACAGTTCCAAAGAATGTTAACATCATCGGTGAAACACTTGCAGCATGGGAGCCAACAAGATTTAAACTGTGGGCAGCACAGGGTATATATCTTGCCAATTCATTAACCTGAGATAATCTTCCTTGTACTCCACTATATTTTCCAGTCATGTTGCTTCCGTTATCGTATGCTTGACCACGGCAGTCATCAATTTTCAGACCGTCTGCCTGCAGTTTTAATAAAATAGTATTTGAAAGGCCCTTTCCTGTTTTTTCATCTGTATTATAAAATCAAAGAAACTTTCCTCAATTTGGCAAAGGACATCCGAGAGGTCTACAAACAAAAATTGACTCATCTGCTCCATCCGAGCACTATCTGGGGTGCAGTCAAACATGATAGAAAAATATTTTGCTGCTTACATTTTTTTCAGTATCTCCTCTTTTACTTTTCTGGCTATTAACACAATTAACTTTTGAATTTTTGGTGAAAAATAACTCACAGCGTGTTTACTTTCTTTCACGTAGGTGATGTGAGCTGCTAGCTGAGGGTGATAATGGCTCAACAATTCCAAGTTACTGAGGAATATACGGCATTCAGGCTCCCCTGCGATTCCCTTTGAGTTGCTTCCACGAAATGCCAAATCGTTTTTGGCACAAAACAAAAGAACGTCAACAACAACTTTTAACATATTGCACCATTTCTCCTTTTATTTTTAAAGTCTGCTTTGTATTGCAGCATCCCCAGATTGACCAATTTTGAATCTCCTTTCAAAGTCTTTTTTTCAATCTCTGTGATGGGATGAGTTTTAAGTGTTTCCAATCTTGAAAACCTTTGTCAAAGTCAGAAAAAACTGTGAGTTTTGGGCTCTTGGGAAAAAGTAGACATGGAAAACAAAAAAGAGCATCTTTAGCTGTAAATCATCCATTGTCTTCTGACACGTTCCCCATTTTTAAGAATCTTATAAAAACATTTGGCGTCAAGATGTCTTCCATTATCTGAGGTTGTAAATTTAAATTTGGATATATCGACTGTTTCAGGGCCATGGTCAACAACAAGCTGTGTACGAACACTATCAGAGATCTCTTCATAAGCAATCACTTTTAGTTGTACTTGGTTACAGTTGTCATTTGAATTGTGTTCTTTGTCATTCACATCTGTTACAGGCTCACTGCTCTTTGTCTTTGTAGATGTGCATAAAGAAGAAGCCACAGCGAAGTCTTCGACCTGTGGGATCACGGAATCATATTCATTTCCTATAGGTTCTGTGAAAAAAAAATCAGCTTCATGGCTCTGACAGTTGCTTGCTTCTTTTTCTGTTAAAGGATGTTGATCACCCCGGTCTGCATCTGTATTACAACCACTAGCATATCCCTCGTTGTTTGGGTGCAGCCAGTTATTTAGACCCCCAGATAAAGAAGCAATATTTTTTTCTCTTTCTCTTATCTGCTTTCTAAATGCACTACCAGGTGGCTTTTTAGGTCCCATGTTGCAGGCGCTGTTTTGCCCCTCAATTTCAAAAAAGTACAGGAAACACCTCTTCAGACAGTCAGATTACCAATCTATGTTAAATGGGCACAAAAAAAATAATAACAAGTGTATTATTTCATTAAATGATTGCTATTAAAATTGCTTAAACTTAATGCAATCTTTCCATTAAAATTACCATTCAACAGCACTCACCTGTCTACTTCATACAAGGTATTGGGCACCCCTAAATGACCTGGGTCATTAAACAATTCCCCTATCACTTCGTAAAAAGTACAGGAAACACTTCTGCAGGCTTCACTTGCAGCACAAAAATCCTAGGTAAGGCAAAAGGCTTTTTTGAATGTATAGATAACACACAAAACCATCATTAACCACTTTACAACCGGCCCATAGCCGAATGACGGCTACGGGGCGGTTGCTTAACTCTGGGAGGGCGTCATATGACGTCCTCCCGGAATTCCCCTCTTGCGCGCCCCCTGGGGCGCGCACTCGAGAACTTCCGTGATCGCCGGGTCCAGAGGACCCGGCGGATCACGGATCACGGTAAACGGCCGCTCATCGCGGCCGTTTACCACGTGATCGCTCCGTCAAATGACGGAGCGATCACATGTAAGCAAACCGGCGTCATTTGATGACGCCGGTTCCTATCCCCTCCTCTCTCTGTACCGATCGGTACAGTGTGAGAGGAGAGGGGGAGGGATCGGTGGCAGCAGTGCTGTGGGCGGGATCTGTAGTGCCCACAGCCTGCTCTGCCACCACCGATCCATCCATCCATGCTCAGCCATCCCTCCATACCCTGCAATACACAGCGATAGCCTGCAGTGTATTGCTGGGTATTGCAGGGTATGGAGGGATGGCTGAGCATGGATGGATGGATACCCAGCAGTAATCTGCCATTACCCTGCCATACTCTGCCATTACCCTGCCATACTCTGCCATTACCCTGCCATACTCTGCCATTACCCTGCCATACTCTGCCATTACCTGCGATACTCTGCCATACCCTGCGATACTCTGCGATACCCTGCCATTACCCTGCGATACTCTGCCATTACCCTGCGATACTCTGCCATACCCTGCGATACTCTGCCATACCCTGCGATACTCTGCCATACCCTGCGATACTCTGCCATACCCTGCGATACTCTGCGATACCCTGCCATTACCCTGCGATACCCTGCCATTACCCTGCGATACTCTGCCATTACCCTGCGATACTCTGCCATACCCTGCGATACTCTGCCATACCCTGCGATACTCTGCCATACCCTGCGATACTCTGCCATTACCCTGCGATACTCTGCCATACCCTGCGATACTCTGCCATACCCTGCGATACTCTGCCATACCCTGCGATACTCTGCGATACCCTGCCATTACCCTGCGATACTCTGCCATTACCCTGCGATACTCTGCCATACCCTGCGATACTCTGCCATTACCCTGCGATACTCTGCCATTGCCCTGCGATACTCTGCCATTACCCTGCGATACTCTGCCATTACCCTACGATACTCTGCCATACCCTGCCATACTCTGCCATACCCTGCGATACTCTGCGATACCCTGCGATACTCTGCGATACCCTGCCATTACCCTGCGATACTCTGCCATTACCCTGCGATACTCTGCCATTACCCTGCGATACTCTGCCATACCCTGCGATACTCTGCCATACCCTGCGATACTCTGCCATACCCTGCGATACTCTGCCATTACCCTGCCATTACCCTGCGATACTCTGCCATACCCTGCGATACCCTGCGATACTCTGCCATACCCTGCCATACTCTGCCATTACCTGCGATACCCTGCGATACTCTGACATACCCTGCCATACCCTGCCATTCCCTACCATTACCCTGCCATTACCCTGCCATTACCCTGCCATTACCCTGCGATACTCTGTCATTACCCTGGGATACTCTGCCATTACCCTGCCATACTCTGCCATACTCTGCCATACCCTGCCATGCCATACCCTGCCATTACCTGCAATACTCTTCCATACCCTGCCATACCCAGCCATACCCTGCGATATTCTGCGATACCCTGCAATGCTCGCTACGATCAAAGCCAGGATCGTTTTTTTTTTTTTTTCAGGCTTTCCACCCTAGAGGTGAGATGTGGGGTCTTATTGACCCCATATCTCACTGTAAAGAGGACCTGTCATGCCATATTCCTATTACAAGGGATGTTTACATTCCTTGTAATAGGAATAAAAGTGATCAAAAAAATTTTTGGGGGGAAAAAAGTGTCAAACTAAAATAAATAAAGTAAAATGAACAATAAAAAAAAAAAAAAAAATTGTAAAGCGCCCCTGTCCCTGTGCGCTCGCATGCAGAAGCGAACGCATACGTAAGTCCCGCCGACATATGAAAACGGTGTTCAAACCACACATGTGAGGTATCGCTGCGAACGTTGGAGCGAGAACAATAATTTTGGCCCTAGACCTCCTCTGTAACTCAAAACATGTAACCAGTAAAAAGTTTTAAAGCACCGCCTATGGGGATTTTTAAGTAGCGAAGTTTGGCGCCATTCCACGAGCGCGTGCAATTTTGAAGGGTGACATGTTAGGTATCTATTTACTCGGCGTAACTTCATCTTTCACATTATGCAAAAACATTGGGCTAAATTTACAGTTTTGTTTTTTGTAAAGCACAAAACTTTTTTTTCCCAAAAAAAATGCGTTCGAAAAATTGCTGCGCAAGTACCGTGCTAGATAAAAATTGCAACGACCGCCATTGTATTCTCTAGGGTCTTTGCTAAAAAAACATATATAATATTTTGGGGTTCTATGTAATTTTCTAGCAAATAAATGATGATTTTTACATGTAGGAGAGAAATGTCAGAATTGGCCTTGGTGCTCCAGAACGCCTGATAGCGCTCCCTGCATGTTGGGCCTCTGTATGTGGCCACGCTGTGTAAAAGTCTCACACATGTGGTATCGCCGTACTCGGGAGTAATAGCAGAATGTGTTTTGGGGTGTAATATGTGGTATGCATATGCTGTGTGTGAGAAATAACCTGCTAATATGACAATTTTGTGAAAAAAAAAAAAAAATAAGAAAAAAAATCTTGATTTTGCAAAGAATTGTGGGAAAAAATTACAACTTCCAAAAACTCACCATGCCTCTTTCTAAATACATTGGAATGTCTTCTTTCCAAAAAGGGGTCATTTGGGGGGTATTTGTACTTTTATGGCATGTTATGGACTCAAGAAATGAGATCGGCCGTCAGTACTTCAGGTGTGATCAATTTTCAGATATTGGCACCATAGCTTGTGGACTCTAAAACTTTCACAACGACCAAATAATATACCCCAATTTGTACTTATTTTTACCAAGGATATGTAGCAGTATAAATTTTGGCCAAAATTTATCAAGAAAAATGACAAAATTTTATAACAGAAACGAAGAAAAATAAATTTTTTTACAGAATTTTCAGTCTTTTTTCTTTTATAGCGCAAAAAATAAAAAACCCAACGGTGATTAAATACCACCAAAAGAAAGCTCTATTTGTGTGAAAAAAGGACAAACATTTCATTTGGGTACAGTGTTGTATGACTGAGTAATTGTCATTCAAAATGTGAAAGCACCGAAAGCTGAAAATTGGTCTGGTTATTAAGGGTGTTTAAGTGCCCAGTGGTCAAGTGGTTAAGAGCTAAAGCACCACATGGTGTAATATTGTCATACAGGACAGCAGCACCCAACATGGATTTTACTAATTCCTCTAGATTTTCAAGACTAATGGTAAATATTTTACCACTTGCTTGTATTGCAGATTTTAACCGCTTAAGGACCGCCTCCTGCACATTTACGTCGGCAGAATGGCACGGCTGGGCACATCAACGTACAGGTACGTTGCTCTTTAAGTGCCCAGCGATGGGTCGAGCGCGCGCCGCCGGCGGCACGCTCGCAACCCGGTCCTGAGCTCTGTGACCGTAGCCGCGGGACCCACGGACCCGATCGCCGCTGGTGTCCCGCGATCGGGTCACAGAGCTGAAGAACGGGGAGAACATGGGCGTCCGCAGGTAGGGGCAAGGGGGGGCAAGTGCCCCCCCCCTTGGAATCAGAGATCGGATCATGAGTTCCCCACTCGGTCATTATCCTGGCGGCCGGCCCTGTCCTCACCCAGAATGAAAATGGGTCTTGCCAGCTGCTGGCCATAATGGACATCCTACTGGCATGCAAGGTGCCGTACTGAGCATTACACACACCACTGGGACATAGGGGCACTTGAGGGACTGCAGACAGGGCTATGGGGTCCCTCTCTCTGGCCCCCTAATTATCCCTCTCTGTCACCCCCTCTCTCTCTCTGTCACCCCACCCCTCTGTCCCTCTCTGTCACCCCACCCCTCTGTCCATCTCTGTCACCCCCCTCTGTCTCTTTCTGTCACCCCCTTTCTATCTGTCACCCCCCCTGTCTCTTTCTGTCACCCCCTATGTCTTTCTGTCACCCCCTCTCTCTCTCTGTCACCCCACACATGTATGCAGTCTCTTAGAGTCTCTTCTGCCATGTCCGCAGTCTCTTATAGTCTCTTGAGCCATGTATGCAGTTTCTGACAGTCTCTTGGGCCATGTATACAGTCTCTGGTCATCTCTTGTGCCATGTCCGCTGTCTCTTACAGTCTCTTGAGCCATGTATGCAGTCACTGACAGTCTCTTGGGCCATGTATGCAGTCACTGACCATCTCCTGTACTACGTCTGCAGTCTCTGACCGTGATAATGACATTGTCGAAAAGGGTCAGAGCATGGGTGACCTTAAAATTATGCCCCCTCCCTGAAAAAAGTTCTGCGGACGCCCATGGGGGAGAGGTATGTGTAAACAAACCTCTCCCCGTGCTTCCTAGTGAGACTGACACTGATCATGTTTCCTGTCATCGGAAAAGGCGATCAGTGATGTTGAATGCCAAGCCACGCCCCTACAGTAAAAAAACACACACGTCACACTTAACCCCTCCCCGCCCCCTAGTGGTTAACTCCTTCACTGCCAGTGTCATTTACACAGGAATCAGTGCATTTAAATAGCACTGATTCCTGTATAAATGACAATGGTCCCAAAAATGTGTCAAAAATGTCTGATGTGTCCGCCATAATGTCGCAGTCACAATAAAAATCGCTGATCGCCGCCATTACTAGTAAAAAAATAAATATAAATAAAAATGCTATAAAACTATCCCCATTAGCTCCCACTGCTGTCAATCAAATATAATTACACAGGCACCGGGGGGGGTCGAGTCCTGCTGTCTCTGTCTACGGATGCAGCAGCAGAACACGGGAGCACGCCCGCACGGGTGTGGATTAGGCTAGCTGGCTCCACCCACCTCCACCTCCTAACATCTCCCTTCCATCTTCTTAATCATCTGCGATGAGTGGAGAAGGCCCGGGGGTGGGAAGACTACGATAGAGTCCCATCAGGTACCTTCGGACACCTGTTGCGCTCGCCTCATCCCCCAGGCAGCACTGGAGGTGGGTCAGCCATCCATCCATCTCCCCGCCTCCCCAGTGTTTACTGCGGCTATCGTCAGTTTTTGTGTACACAGGGCATTTCATTTCCATTTGATCTGCTGATTTTTATTTTGTATATATGTACTTTTTGGCAGCAGTAGACACTATTTGTTTCTTTGCCAATAAAGTTCACATGATTCATATCGATTTAATCATCACTCACTATATACCATCCTCTGGAACAGCGCTCCCCTAGTTGTTTTTACAACAGAAACTGCACATACAGTCAGGTCCATAAATATTGGGACATCAACACAATTCTAATCTTTTTGGCTCTATACACCACCACAATGGAAATGAAACGAACAAGATGTACTTTAACTGCAGAGTTTCAGCTTTAATTTGAGGATATTTACATCCAAATCAGGTGAACGGTGTAGGAATTACAACAGTTTGTATATGTGCCTCCCAAAAGTAATGGGACAGATTAACAATCATCCATCAAACTTTCACTTTTTAATACTTGGTTGCAAATCCTTTGCAGTCAATTACAGCCTGAAGTCTGGAACACATAGACGTTACCTGGGTTTCATCCCTGGTGATGCTCTGCCAGGCCTCTACTGCAACTTTCTTCAGTTCCTGCATGGGGGGCATTTTCCCTTCAGTTTTGTCTTCAGAAAGTGAAATGCATGCTCCATCGGATTCAGGTCAGGTGATTGACTTGGCCATTGCATAACATTCCACCTTAAAAAACTCTTTGGTTGCTTTCGCAGTATGCTTCGGCTCATTGTCCATCTGCACTGTGAAGCGCCGTCCAATGATTTCTGAAGAATTTTGCTAAATATGAGCAGATAATATTGCCCGAAACACTTGACTATTCATCCTGCTGCTTTTGTCAGCAGTCACATCATCAATAAATACAAGAGAACCAGTTCCATTGGCAGCCATACATGCCCACGCCATGACACTACCACCACCATGCTTCACTGATGAGGTGGTATGCTTTGGATCATGAGCAGTTCCTTTCCTTCTCCATACTCTTTTCTTCCCATCACTCTGGTACAAGTTGATCTTGGTCTCATTTGTCTATAGGATGTTGTTCCAGAACTGTGAAGGCTTTTTTAGATGTTGTTTGGCAAACTCTAATCTGGCCTTCCTGTTTTGAGGCTCACCAATGGTTTACATCTTGTGGTGAACCCTCTGTATTCACTCTGGTGAAGTCTTCTCTTGATTGTTGACATTGACACACAAACACCTACCTCCTGGAGAGTGTTCTTGATCTGGCCAACTGTTGTGAAGGGTGTTTTCTGTACCAGGGAAAGAATTCTTCGGTCATCCACCACAGTTGTTTTCCGTGGTCTTCCGGGTCTTTTGGTGTTGCTGAGCTCACCGGTGCATTCTTTCTTTTTAAGGATGTTCCACACCTAATGTTTTTGCTATCTCTCTGATGGGTTTGTTTTGTTTTTTCAGCCTAATGATGACTTGCTTCACTGATAGTGACAGCTCTTTGGCTCTCATATTGAGAGTTGACAGCAACAGATTCCAAATGCAAATAGCACACTTGAAATTAACTCTGGACCTTTTATCTGGTCCTTGTAAATGGGATAATGAGGGAATAACACACGCCTGGCCATGGAACAGCTGAGCAGCCAATTATACCATTACTTTTGGTCCCTTAAAAAGTGGGAGTCACATATACAACTGTTGTAACTCCTACACCATTCACCTGATTTGGATATGAATACCCTCAAATTAAAGCTGAAAGTCTGTAGTTAAAGCACACCGTGTTTGTTTCATTTAAAATCAATTGTGGTGGTGTATAGAGCCAAAAAGATTAGAATTGTGTTGATGTCCCAATATTTATGGACCTGACTGTATAAAAATGAGAAGGTACAAACACTGCCTTATTGTATTTTAGGTTGCATACATTGCTCTATTGTATTGTATGTTGGGTAGTGTTTTATACATACATTACATTAACACATTTTGATAAAAAGTATTTACAATAAGTTGACCACTTTTGCACGTGTATCTAAAAAACATTTAAAAAAGACTGTAGTGCCATTCAACCCATTAAAACCACTCATATTTTATATACCAGAAGCGTCACTTCTGATATAGCGTCAAGTGCGAAAAACTGGTTGCCATCCCTGTGGGGACGTGGCTGTACGGCAACCAGTTTTTCACGTTTGACGCTATAATGGAAGTGACTCTCAGAGGATCACAATCTTTGTCTGGTGAGATTCAGTTTACCTATGCTGTGTCCACTGAGACCACATTACACCAGTACTTGCTGCTGCAAGTGGACGTCTCTAGGCTTCATTGATTTGAGCTTATGTGAGTGCAATGTTTGAAGCTGTTTTAATAGAATACACTTTTTACATCAATACTGCATTATTGGAGCACTTTGTTTCATTATATATGGAGTGTCACGTCTGGATATCGGTGGATATCTAACCCTGTAAGGGTTGATGCTGTTTTGTTGAGCATGAGAGTGCAAGGAATCGTCATTTGGTGAGTCTTTAACCAAAGGGGAGTGGAAACACTGTGGGAGTGTTCACTGTGTGAGTGCACGCGGTGAGGTGAAAGTTTCGAAGATCTCACATCACATTTTTTTTTTCTTGTAGCCTCTGCTGAAATTCAATGAGAGGCTGAAGGACTTACTTTTAGTCTTCCCACACTTCTGCCTTGGTCGAGGTCTTATTGACTTGGCTATGAATCAAGCTGTGACTGACGTGTATGCTCGATTTGGTGAGTGTGAAGCAGACTTGTTTTATTCCACTTGTCCACATTTACAGTATCTGGGTTTTAAGATTCCTGGTAGTGTTTATAAAACTAGCTTCACATAAAAGGAAAAGTCATTATAAATGGGCCTATGCTTACATTTATATACAAATATATAAATGTTCCATCAGTTTATCTCTTTGAAAATATTGGAGATACAAATGATTACATTGGAGGAAAAATGTGTTTATGCATACTGGAGTAAATTTGGCATACATTACCAACTGCCACTGTGCGACATATTTTGCATATAAATACAATGAGAAATAATGCATTTTTTCAGCGAGAACATCACAGAACCTCACAGAACATCACAGAGACACATATATGTGGTGTTTTAGTATTAGGGTCCACCCTCAGTGTTGCCACATGACACTGTCAGAAATAGGTTAAGCCACTAACTGAAATGATTAACAGGGTATCCCTAATGGGTTCCCTAACACAAACAGGCAGCATTTCTACCATTTTAGTGTTTGGTCAGCAGCCAACCTTTTCACACAACAGTAGGATCTTACATCAGACAGAGTGAGAGACAGCTCTGAGCGTCATTCAGCTCACATATAAAAGGCATGTGGAAAGCTGAGACTAATAATTAGGTTTGACTACCAAGTAAGATCTGGACATAGAAATGGAGGCTTCATCCTACCCAATACTCAACAAGTTCCATGATTAAGTCAATTGTATGATGAAACATGTCGGATTTTGGCTACTAGGCGAATGAGAGAGGTACACACAGGACGCTGAACATCTTACATCGATCCCTGTAAAGCGACGGTACAGTTAAGGAGCGGTGAGAGACCATCCATCATTCCCGCATATCCTGGGTCCGCCGTGACCACCTATGCTTCAGCATTAGCTATTCAAGAGTGCTGTGACTTTTTATATTTGACGTGTCTATTCATCTTTTGATGTGAGTGTAATGTGAGAGGTTTTTTTATGTGTGATTAAAAAGTTTTATACTGTATCACGCTATGGAAGCAAATCTTTTCTTTGTTGCATGAGAGCATCTATAAGAACAGCCGTGGCATCTATAAGAACAGCTGTGGCACCAGCCCTTTATTCTAAATTGGAAATTTGGATATGCCATTTAAACCCTGTAAAAGGGAAAAGCGTGTCCAGCCAAACACGAAAGTGTGAGGCATATACAGCTGGTGAGTGTAATCACATAAGGGGAGAGGAGTCACAGCTAGAGCGGTGTGGTGGAGGAGTGTAGATGTAATCTGCTTTTTATTCAAGAGACACTGGTCAATGTTTTTTTCACCATTTTTTTCACCGTTTCTTCATTGCTTCATTATTTGGATTATGATTTGAAGATTCAACGTATGGACTATGATTTCACTTTGCTACATTATATTACTTTCTCAGGAAGTTTCACAGTGGTGATTGTAACAATTTTTTTTAGGAAGTGGACACTGTCTGATAGAACTTAAAACAATTCACTTGATTCCCATTTTTTGTTTATTTATTTTAAAGCGGTTCTGCACTCTGTAAAAAAAATTTTTTTTTTTTAGGACGTAATATAAAGTATGCTTACCTTTATTAGGGGACTCACCTGTTCCATCTTCCATCTCGATCGCCGCCGGTTTTCGTCCGATGAAGTTCCTCGTCTTCTTCTTTAGTGCTGGGGGCCATCTTGCCTGTGGGCATGTGAAACACCCACAGGAACTTTAGATGGCCCAGCATGCACCGCCGTTACTCGCGCGTGCGCAGTAACGGCACATCTGCCGACATCTCACGAGATTTCGGCAGATGTGGCCGAAATCTCGGGAGATTTCGGAAGATGTGGCCGAAATCTCGCGAGATTTCGGAAGATGCCCGCACTGACTCCTGGGATCAATGACACCAGATCCCAGGAGACAGTGCGCCGTGACGACGATCGACGCAGAGACCCCGCCCGCCGCCGCAGAGAGAGAAGACCGGAAGTCTTCAATTACAAGGTAAGTAAAAAAAAAAAAAAAAAAAAAACATTTCATTTAGTACTCTTTGCCTGATTTGGAAGGCAAAGAGATTTACTAAATGAATTGGGTGCCGAACCGCTTTAAGTGTTGAACAATTATTTAGTCACAGGGTGATCTGTTTCAAAAGATTGTATGTATTTGCCATCACTACTCATCTGGTGATATGCACTATGTAATAATTTGTGCTAATTGATTTTGGTACAAGTTATTTTTTATTTTTATTTTATTTTTGTATGCACTAGGCAGGGTTTGCACAGTGAAGTATCATTTAGTAATTCATGTTCACTGGAGTGGATCTATAGTATTTAGCATTTCTAAATTCACTGGTGTGGATTTATATTATATTCAGCGCTGCTTATTCCATCATTTAGATAAGGATTATTGTACACATTTTGTTTTTATAAAGTGGCGGCTTAGTTTAAAGTTTGTGCTCAGCGCAGTAGTGATACACAATAGATAGGGAAAGAGAGAGTGTATCTTTGTTTTACAAGTTTTTTATTTATGTATTGGTGTAGATCACTATCACCTGTCACTGTGTTTATTTATTTATACTGTTGTTGTTTTTTTATTTTTTATTATATAAATAAAAAAATACCAAAAATTTGGAAAAACAAAAAAACACTATTTTCTACATTCTGTTATAAAACATATCCGATAAAATCAAATTTCTTCTTCAGTTTAGGCCAAATCTATTCTGCTACACATCTCTGGTAAAAAAAAAAAAATTGCATTGTTGAGGATACTATTAAAAATCTGATCATGATCAAGATACTGACCTTTGCTGCTGAAGCGCTTTGCAGGCAGCAGATTCGGCAGCGCTGCCCATTGATTTCAATGGCAGGGGCGGTTTAGGTTAAGGAGTGGTGTATACACAGCTCCCGCACCACCCCAAAGATGCTGCTTTCAGGCCTTTTTTTTTCGGTCCTGCAATCGCACCACCCCTGTGTGAAAGCACTCGTGCTTTCACACTGGGGAGGCTTGAGATGCTCTTTTTTCAGGCGCTTTACGGGCGCTATTTTAATGCTAAAACGCCTGAAAAGCGGCCCAGTGTGAAATGGGTCTAAATTTAAATTAAATATATATGTAAAAATAAATACATTCTTCACCACAAAAATGTTTACATTTTTTCAGGTGTGCCGTGAAAATTTTTAGATCTTTTTGGTGCACCGCAAGACAAAAAAGTTTGAGAAACACTGACCTAGACCCAAAAAGAACAATCTTCAGTCCACCAAATGTTGCAACATTTCTCTTTAGGCCAGTCAATCTATTCTTTGACCAACTGTAACCCTGGAGCTGTTCATTGGCCTTTGCCATTTTAGCTATTCTTCGATCCATTCAAATGGTATTTTTCTGTTTTTTTCCACGTATTTCTGGTTTTGGTTGTCATTTTAAAGCATTTGAGATCTTTTAAGCCGAGCAGCCTATCAGTTTCTGCACTTCTTTATTTGTTTTCCCATCTCCAATCAACTTTTTAATCAAAGTATGCTGTTCTTCTGAACAATATCTGGAAAGACCCAATTAAACTCAGATTTTCAGAGAGAAATGCACTATGCCCAGAATGTACCTTTGCTGCCTGTTTGACACCTGTTCTTTTACAGACTGAATGACCTCACTAATTGAACTCCACACTGCTTTGATTTTGTACACGCCCCTTTCAATTAATGATTCAATTACACAGAATCAGCAGCATGCATGTCATGACTGTTGGGTCTGTTGGTTTTCTATTACTCTACTCTACTACACCTACTAGTAAACTATTTGCCATGTAGAAATATAAGTTATACCAAAAACAGTGATTGATCTGGTTAGTGATGTTGGACTGCTATTATTTTGAACACAACTGTATGTTAGTGGGTAACCTGTTTGTTGTAATAGGATTTATATGAAGCTTCTGTTATTTTATTTAAATCTGTCCTTTCTGGTCTGGGATACTATAGCTAGTGTCAGCTCAGGGCTCAGTAACTGGCATAGGCTAAAGCTAAGTTAGGCATATGACAGCCCATAGGTAGTTAGAGGTCTGGTTGCACAGCAGATTAAAAGCTACTAGGGACTAAGAAGCAGAGCACATAGGCTGACTCTGAGTTCCAGTGTCACACCACGGTGTCTGCTGGTGAGAAGCTATGTTCCAGACTGGTTGGACAATGATTGGAGGATCTCCCCATCATCATTAATTCTCTGTCTTCAGGTCTTAGATACCAAGATGGACATCTCGTCATGATCATCATCAGGGACCCCTGCAACTGGACTTTGTGGTAACATTTATCTGAAGGTAGTTTTATTAATAATACCCAGGTATCTGTGCATAATTTCACCAGGACTCGATAGATCCTGGATGTATGTACTATTATTAGTCTTTTCCTATATAAAGCCCATTTTATTTCCATATTGGTGTGCATCTACAGCGTTGGCCACAAGTTTTGAGAATGACACAAATATTAATTTTCACAAAGTCTGCTGCCTCAGTTTTTATGATGGCAATTTGCATATACTCCAGAATGTTTTGAAGAGTAATGAGATGAATTGCAATTAATTGCAAAGTCCCTGTTTGCCATGAAAATGAACTTAAAGCGGAGCTCCACCCACACCAAAAATATTAAAAGTCAGCAGCTACAAATACTGCAGCTGCTGACTTTTAATAAATGGACACTTACCTGTTCCAGGTTCCAGCGGTGTCGGCAGAATGTGACGAGCGACCGCTCGTCTCTCGGCTGCCCCGCCGCCATCCTCTGTCAGGGAATCAGGAAGTGAAGACGCAACATCTTCACTGCCCGGTTCCCTACTGCGCATGCGCGAGTCGCGCTGCGCATCTCTATTGGTCCCCGTTGTGTCCTGGGAACTGTGTTTCCCAAGACACAACGGGGCATCCTCGGATATGGGCGGGGCAGCTCCGGATATCTCATCCCGGAAGTGGGTGCAGATACCTGTATTATACAGATATCTGCACCCCCCTCCCCCCTGAAAGGTGCACCGGAGGGGGAAAGGAATCCGATAAGTGGAAGTTCCACTTTAGGGTGGAGCTCCGCTTTAAACCCATATAAAAAAACCTTTCTACTGCATTTGTGAAGAAGGCTTCAAAGTGCCCAAGAATGTCCAGCAAGTACAAGGACCGTTTCCTACAGTTGATTCATCTGCAGGTTCAGGGCACTACCAGTGCAGAGCTTGCTCAGGAATGGCAGCAGGCAGGTGTGAGTGCATCTGCACGCACAGTAAAGGGAAGACTTTTGGAGGATTGCCTGGTGTCAAGAAGGGCAGCAAAGAAGCCACTTCTCTCCAGGAAAAACATCAGGGACAGACTGATATTCTGAAAAAGGTACAGGGATTGGACTGCTGAGGATTGGGGTAAAGTCATTTTCTCTGATAAATCCCCTTTTTGATTGTTTGGGGCATCTGGAAAAAACCTTGTCCAGAGAAGAAAAGGTGAGCACTACCATCAGTCCCATGTCATGCCAAGAGTAAAGCATCTTGAGACCATTCATGTGTGGGGTTGCGTTGCAGCAAAGGGAGTGGGCTCACTCACAATTTTGCCTAAGAACACAGCCATTAATAAAGAATGGTCCAAAAATATCCTCCGAGAGCAACTTCTCCCAACCATCAAAGATCAGTTTGGTGACCAACGATGTCTTTTTCAGCATGATGGAGCACCTTGCCATAAGGCTAAAGTGATAACTAAGTGGCTTGGGGAATAAAATATGGAAATTTTAGGTCCATGGCCGGGAAACTCTCCAGACCTTAATCCCATTGAGAACTTGTGGTCATAAAAATACAAATTCAGGGTTCACTACCTCTTTAATTATTATGTCTGAAACATTAGGAAATGTCTGGACGACGACCTAAATATCTATACCAATGGCATGTAAAAGGTATTTTTTAAGATTATTTCCTAGTGGTAAAAAGCAAGTTTATTTAAATAATTTCCTTCATGTTGTAAAGGGGCTTCATCACAGTATTCGCCCACCATGTTTGTATGGAACGCCTTTTTCATATAACTGACATGTTCTAGTTTCAGTGCTACATCCAGCAGAAATCACACATTTATGAGAATATAAAAGTTAATCATCTATCTGTGGGTAGAATTACTTGCTTTCAGCTCTAGCTCATGCTTCTGGCCTTCAGTTTATTAAAAAAAAAAAAGGTGATCATAAGCGAGAGATGCATAATAATTATTAATGGAAACAAAGAATAGTGACATGCTAAAACTTTCATTTTGATATCACTGTGGAAATATATAACAGATATTATCTCTCTTATTTGGTTCCCTTTAGTCTGTGAAATGTACCATTAAAGGCATATTGTTTTATATGTTTAATAAGTTACAAAAAGTACCTATTGATCTTGCTAGATATCTACCTTCCTGTGTTCTTTTACTGTGCTGATTGGGATCAATTACAGTACATTGTTCTCTGAGGACTACAGAACAACAGCCCTCCATGCTATGGAAAATAGAAGAGGGTCGGTTTTTCCTTAATACTATCTTGCGCTGCACTACCCCCAGGTGAGCCACTTGATAGCTGGGATCTTCTGTCTTCCCCCAGTATTGACCCACTCTGGTTAAACCCAAGTCACTGGCACAAAGGGTAAGAGAAAATTATCTTTATTAACCAAGGTCCAGAAAGACTTGGATGAGTGAGTTTGGGGTGGAGGAACTTGACTGGCCTGCACAGAGTCCTGACCTCAACCCAATAGAACACCTTCGGGATCATTTAGAGCGGAGACTGCTCATTGGTTGAAGTAAATGGACTGTCTTTTTTCAACCTCACTAACTATGTAACTGTGAGCCAGGCCTTCTTGTTCAACATCAGTGCCTGACCTCACAAATGCGCTCCTGGAAGAATGGTCAAACATTCCCATACACTCCTAAACCTTGTGGACAACCTTCCCAGAAGAGTTGAAGCTGTTATAGCTGCAAAGGGTGGGCCAATTCAATATTGAACCCTACAGACGAAGATTGGGGTGCCATTAAAGTTTGTGTGTGTGTGTATGTATATATATATATATATATATATATATATATATATATATATATATAAAAAAGCAATGGCTGAGCTGCTATCAATCTATCCAATCGAGAGCCGAGAACCACGGGCAGAGGAAGAGCGTGTCCCTCCTGGGTGAAATTCCAGGGCTCAGGTAAGTAAAACGGGGGGGGGGGGCTGGTCACTGCCAGGTGTTATTTCACCTTAATGCATAGGATGCATTAAGGTGAAAAAACACGAGGGTTACAACCCCTTTAATGTTGAACTTCCAGTGACCAGTATGAGAGAGTGAGAGCGATAACACCAAATTTTACACACCTGCTCCCCATTCACACCTGAGACCTTGTAACACTAACGAGTCACATGACACTGGGTAGGGCTAATTGGTATTTTTACTTAGGGGTGTACTCACTTTTGTTGCCAGCAGTTTAGACATTAATGGCTGTGTGCTGAGTTATTTTGAGGGGACAGCAAATTTACACTGTTATACAAGCTGTACAGTCACTACTTTACATTGTATTGTAACTAAGTGTCATTTCTTCAGTGTTGTCACATGAAAAAGATATAATAAAATATTTACAAAAATGTGAGGGGTGTACTCACTTTTGTGAGATACTGTATATATTACTGGCTGTGTGCAGACATATGAGGATATATAGTACACCAGTACTCGCCTAATCACACATATAACATAAAGGCGTATTCCCATATACAATATACCAATGTTTATGCAAGTATTGCCATGAATCCTCATACAGCTGCCTACAGCTTTTAATTTCTCAGGGAATATATTTGTATGCTATACATGTTTATCGGCGTATATGCTGGCAAACAACCGCAGATGGATATTCATTTACAGTGAATATAGGAAATACAAAAAAAACTAAAAAAGTAACTCATGTAGGACTTTGAAGGTACCACACCAAAAAGAGTTACATTAAAATGATGTAAACTTTATTCAAAACTGTGTACAAAGCTTGTTGTGTAAAAGCCCCATAGGGCAGATCAGTAAAGACAAGTTTTAATAATATGTTGCATTTAGCATATGCTAGAAAGGCCAGGGTAGTATACGGACAGGCTAGGGTAATATATGGACAGGCCAGGGTGGTATATAGGCAGGCTAGGGTAATATATGGACAGGCCAGGGTAGTATATGGACAGGCTAGGGTAGTATATGGACAGGCCAGGGTGGTAAATAGACAGGCTAGGGTAATATACGGACAGGTCAGGGTGGTATATGGACAGGCTAGGGTAGTATATGGACAGGCTAGGGTAGTATATGGACAGGCTAGGGTAGTATATGGACAGGCCAGGGTGGTATATGGACAGGCTAGGGTAATATACGCACAGGCTAGGGTAGTATATGGACAGGCTAGGGTAGTATATGAACAGGCAAGAGTGGTATATAGACAGGCTAGGGTAATAAACGGACAGACCAGGGTGATATACGGACAGGCTAGGGTAGTATATGGACAGGCTGGGTTGGTATATGGACAGGCTAGGGTGGTATATGAACAGGCCAGGGTGGTATATGGACAGGCTAGGGTAATATACAGACAGGCCAGGGTAGTATGTGGACAGGCTAGGGTAGTATATGGACAGGCAGGGTGGTATATAGGCAGGCTAGGGTAATATACGGACAGGCCAGAGTGGTATACGGACAGGCTGGGGTAGTATATGGACAGGTTAGTGTGGTATATGAACAGGCCAGGGTAGTATATGGACAGGCTAAGGTAGTATATGTACAGGCTAGGGTAGTATACGGCCAGGCCAGGGTAATAGACAGACAGGGTAGGGTAGTATGCGGATAGGCTAGGGTTGTATATGGACAGGCCAGGGTGGTATATAGGCAGGCTAGGGTAATATACGGACAGGCCAGAGTGGTATACGGACAGACTCGGGTAGTATATGGACAGGCTAGGGTGGTATATGACCAGGCTAGGGTAGTATACAGACAGGCCAGGGTAATATATGGACAGACCAGGGTGGTATATTGACAGGCCAGGATGGTATATTCACAGGCCAGGGTGGTATATGGACAGGCCAGGGTGGTATATGGACAGGCCAGGGTAATATATGGACAGGCCAGGGTGGTATATAGACAAGCTAGGGTGGTATATAGACAGGCCAAGGTGGTATATGGACAGGCTAGGCCCTAGCCTAGGGGGGAGAGGGAGAGAGAATGAGGTAGATGGGAGAGAGGAGGGTAAGAAGGAGGAAGTGTCAGGAACCATGAATCAGACTGAGACAGAAGTGCAGTAAAAATCACACTATTTAATAAAATGGTATAAACATAGCAAACATAGTCAAAGCATAGCCAGTGATTGGTAACCAGGACGGGTAGTCAGAACAAACCAGAGAAACAGGAGTCAAGAGATTAGCGAAGTCGGGTGCAGCAAACAGGATCAGGAACTAGAAGGGAAGCCAGCCTAGCAAAAGTCTTTCATAGGAAAACACAGCAGAGAGATTCCGGATATGTTGACTAGGGCGAAGGCACAGAAGATCTGATCCATGCAGTTTAACCACTTCAGCCCCGGACCAATTTGCAGCTAAAGGACCAGGCCCCTTTTTGCAATTCGGCACTGCGTCGCTTTAACTAACAATTGCGCGGTCATGCGACGTGGCTCCAAAACAAAATTGGCGTCCTTTTTTTCCCACAAATAGAGCTTTCTTTTGGTGGTATTTGATCGCCCCTGCGGTTTTTATTTTTTGCGCTATAAACAAAAATAGAGCGACAATTTTGAAAAAAATGCAATATTTTTTACTTTTTGCTATAATAAATATCCCCAAAAAATATATAAAAAAACATTTTTTTTCCTCAGTTTAGGCCGATACGTATTCTTCTACATATTTTTGGTAAAAAAAATCGCAATTAGCGATTATTGATTAGTTTGCGCAAAAGTTATAGCGTTTACAAAATAGGGGATAGTTTTATAGCATTTTTATTAATATTTTTTTTTTATTAGTAATGGCGGCGATCAGCGATTTTTATTGTGACTGCGACATTTTGGCGGACACATCAGACATTTTTGACACATTTTTGGGACATTTGTCATTTATACAGCAATCAGTGCTATTTAAATAGCACTGATTCCTATGTAAATGACAGTTGTAGTTAGGGGGTTAACCACTAGGGGGCGGGGAGGAGTCAGTGTGACGTGTGTGTGTGTTTTTTTTACAGTAGGGGGGCGTGGCTGTACGTGTGACGTCATTGATCGGCGTTCCCGATGACAGGGAACCGCCGATCACTGACAGTCAGTGTAGGAAGCGCGGGGAGAGGTTTGTTTACATAGACCTCTCCCCGTTCTTCCGCTCCGTAACCCGATCGCGGGATACCAGCGGCGATCAGGTCCGCTGGTCCCGCGGCCGGGGTCACGGAGCTCCCGACCGGGTCGCGAGCGCGACCCACGGGCAGGCACATGCACGATCACGTACAGGTACGTGATTCTGCCTGCCCGAGCCATTCTGCTGACGTATATATGCAGTGGCCGGTCGGGAAGCGGTTAAATAACTAGCAGAGCTAGCTGATGAGCAGGAAATGAAGACCAGGTGAGTCACTGTGGAATGAAGAGTGCTGGCAATTAATCGACAGCTGAGCACAGAGCTCTGAGAAGAAAGGGCTGAGCCCAGCCCTCACAGGAAGATAGGATGGAAGGAAAAGAGGGGAGAGGGGTAGCGAGAGTAAAAGAAAGGGGGGAGAAGGTGCAGAGCACAAAGGGGTGGGAACAGAGAGGGGGGTTATTCTGGGGATGGAAATCTTACTCACCAATTATATTTTTTCCATTCAGGCTAGTCTCCCTCAGGCCTGTAGCAGCTAGCAGCTATTGTTTTAGAAAAGTGCTGCCTAGCTGCCCACAAAACTGCTCTCGCAGTAAAGTGCAAGTGCATTGCATGTAGGTGTCTAAACAAACCTCTCCCCGTGCTTCCTAGTGAGGCTGTCACTGATCGTCTGTTCCCTGTCATAGGGAAAGACAATCAGTGATGTCACATGCCAAGCCACGCCCCCTACAGTAAAAAAAACACACACAGGTCACACTTAGCCCCTCCCCGCCCCCTAGTGGTTAACCCCTTGACTGCCAGTGTCATTTACACAGGAATCAGTGCAAAATGTGAAAAAATATTAATAAAAATGCTATAAAACTATACCCTATTTTGTAAACGCTATAACTTTTGCGCAAACCAATCAATAATCGCTAATTGCAATTTTTTTTTTACCAAAAAAATGTAGAAGAATACGTATTGGCCTAAACTGAGGAAAAAAAAATTATATATTTTTTCGGGATATTTATTATAGCAAACAGTAAAAAATATTGCATTTTTTTCAAAATTGTCGCTCTATTTTTGTTTATAGTGCAAAAAATAAAAACCGCAGAGGTCATCAAATACCACCAAAAGAAAGCTCTATTTGTAGGAAAAAAAAGACGCCAATTTTGTTTGGGAGACACGCCGCACGACCGCACAATTGTCAGTTAAAGCGACGCAGTGCCGAATCGCAAAAAAGGGCCTGGTCCTTTGGCTGCAAATTGGTCCGGGGCTTAAGTGGTTAAAGTGACAGTACACCTTTTTTTTAATTTTTAATTTTTTTATTTTATTTTTTCATACTATTTTTCATTTAATCTTCCAAGGATTTTTATTAACATACTCTGTCAGATTGGTAACACTTAGCAGCGCCAGTCTTACCAATATATCAATTTCTCATATTCTTTCACTGATCCCACACCTGTGGGTACAGCTGAGGTAGGCTGCAGCTAATTTTACTCCTGGCGTGGAACAATATCTTGTTTTTTATATTGTTTTTTACATTTTCATACAATACAAGACTTTGACGTAATATGGGATTTGCTTATTGGATCTATGAATCTTTGGATACAAAGAATTGAAATTGTAATTATTTGGAAAATTTGAACAAAATATAAAAGCCTTTGCCTAAAGCCTTTGTATTGTAATATGATATGATTAGGGGCTTTAGGACCACCTGGACCCATTTACTATGAAAATATAAACCACATATCTTTGACATGTTTTTATTTTGTTTTCCATTTACTTTGTCTTTTTTCTTCTTTTTTTTCAATCTAGATTACCAAAAAAATATTTTATTTTTACTTGCATTAGTTAAAGTGGTTGTATAGGCTCAAGGTTTTTTACCTCCAACTATTCTAAGCATTAAGGTAAAAAACCTGTCTGTGTTGATGGGGGAATCTAGCGAATTTTGCACCATCTATGGCCTAGCTTAATCTCAGTACTGCTGCAAATGGAAGCTGCACCTAAAACAAATTTCATATTTTTTAAACTGATACATGCTTTCATTTGTGTTTTTCCTATACCTGTCTAGAGTTTAGTGCTGCCTTTATATGAAGTAAACCATTCTCTTACATACTGCCAAAGAAAACATTCTGGAAGTGGTCATTTGCATTTACCCCAAACAATGTTGCATTGGTCCATAGATCCAATTAAACTTAAAATAAATCTATTTTTAATTGCTTTTGAAATTGCAGATAACAAGATACTAAAGCAATATTTTTTTTTTTAATTTGTAGAAAGTATTTACCAGAAATAACGTGGAGGACATCTCTTTCTAGGATGCAGGGTGACCGAATCTATGCATATAATAGTAAGACAATCTGAGCAAAATCCCTTTTAAATTCCACAATGCTTTTATTGATGCTTTGTATGTGAAATATATACAAAAGCTTTGTTTCATTCTGTAATTGGTGATAACAGAAAGTGCTGGCATTTTCGGCAAATATTAGGCCACAGTCATGAAAAAGCCTAAAAAAAAAGCTTTGACTCTAAAAAGAAACCATACTTGCCCTTATATACTCAACACTACTAGAAGAATAGGACAATAAGCATATCAACCAACCAGAATTCACTTTGAGTCATTTACAGTGTGTGTTGATATGCACTGAAATACACATCGTGCAAAAACAAAGTATATTATGTGTAAAAAATAAATAATGCGGCACGCACATGTAGACAACGCAACACAGCTCATGAAAAAACGTAACACAGCGTACATTGCCCGGACATGTCAACATACAGTATATATGCACTGATATGTGTACTGTGGTGTGCACCTACTCTAAGGGAAAAGCTCTGAATTAAGGTCACAGAAAGAAATTAAGGGGATTTTTTTTTTAATTGGGCAAAACAAAGGTGAGATTTCACATGTTGGGTCTCCAACAAACACTAAAGTCTCGTTGTTGCCTTAGTTATCGAAGTTCCATAATCATATGTAAAGTTAGTTATTACTGTACCACGCTTTCAAGACTGAACTGTAGAAGACAGATATGCCAGTGACCCAGATGAGTCAGATAATCAAGGCTAACTGTGACACTATGACCATTAAATGGAGAAATATTACATCACAGCTCTTATATTAATGATAATTATATAGGCTATTTTTCAGAAATACTTAACTATTTATATATGCATTTCTTGTGAAATCTTAACGATTAGCTAGGCTAACAAAACCAAGTTGGTGGAAAAGTTTAGCTCACGCGAAGACCCTTTGCATATTGAAATGAGAAAAAAGGTTTCTAGCCAGTGTAAACACTGAGTCATCATACGTCTTCATCCTCCCACCTTTTCTACAGTTCTATAATACTGGCTACATGGTAATACAGGCAGGTCTCTTAAGAAAATCTCCAGAACACCGCTTGTGATCATCATGTGGTAGCCTCAGTGGTTTCCCTTTATTCGAACATAAAAGCAGTATGCATAAATAATAATATAACTATAGAAAAGTGCCCAAAACTACCACTATAATAACAACTATACAATTGTGGGAAAATGCACATTTTCTGATCTTAAAGGGGTGTTCCACTGTCTATAACGTTTTTTTTCATAATGCCAATCATTAGTATAAAAGAATATAGAACTCACATGTTCCTTTTAGAATGAATGCTGCATGCCTTTTTCGCCAACTGAATAAAGTTATAAAACCGTCTCCTGACGGTTGTCATCTTGCCTGTGGGCATGTGAAGCCCACAGGCATCCTCTTCTGGGATACGGTGCTGCTGATCGAACAGCATGCACCGCCCGTTCTTTACACGATCTCGCGCATGCGCAGTAATGCGCCGTAGCGGCGCTGCAAGGTATACAGTTTGCCATAACAACGGGCATCATCGTTGGAAGTGCCCGCCATGTTGTTATGGCAACCTAGCCCTCGGCGCTGCTCAAAGACTCCTGGGAAACGGTGACACACATCTCCCAGGAGCCTTAGCGAGCCGGGCCGCTGAGGGAAGTGACGTTTTTAGCCCGGGCTATGAAAGAGGGAGATTTCGTGGGACCACCTAGCAACAGGGAGAAATAGGCAAGTGACATTTTTTTTTTATCCAATTTTTTTTTTATTATCAGAATGTATGCAGATCTAAATAAAGTTGTAATTTTGGGGGAAACACCACTTTAAGCTAAATAATAATAATAATGACAATAATGAAAACCTTTTCTAACAAACCCACAAACACTTTACATAATCAAATAAATAATTTTAGCCAAACACATTGTTTAATGGAAAACATGTTATGGGAGAAATATAGAAGCTACTACCTCTAAACACCACCCAAAATGCTACTTGCCTGGCTTCTCTGGTAATAGTTTTAGAGTCACAGACCAGGTAGCTATATCAGTGAAGTCATGATCTACATACATGTTCCAGGTCAGTACCTTAAAGTGATTGTAAAGGCAGAAAGTTTTTTTTATCTTAATGCATTCTATGCATTAAAATAAAAAACCTTCTGTGTGCAGCAACTCCCCTCAGTCCCCCTTATGCCGCGTACACACGTTCGGACTTTGTCCGCCGGACCTAGTCCGGCGGACAAACCGCCGGACTTTCCGAGGGGGGACTTGCCCACACACGCCCGGACTTCCGAGCATGTGACTTGCCCACACACGCCCGGACTTCTCCGGCTGACAATCCGTGGGAAAAAGTCTGCGGGACTTTTAAAAATGAACGGACTTGCCCACACACGGAGCAGTCCGTTCATTTAGAACGTAACTGCAGGTAGACGGGACAAGCGAAGGCAGTGAATGCCGCCGCACTAGCCCCGTCACCTTGCATGGATTTAAAGAGAATCCGCCAAAATCCATCTCAGACCCTTATCCGAGCACGCAGCCTGGCAGGCCAGGAAAGGGGTGGGGACGAGCGGGCGCCCCCCTCCTGAACCATACCAGGCCGTGTGCCCTCAACATGGGGGGTGCCCTGGGGAAAGGGGGCCGTGCGGCCCCCCCACCCCAAAGCACCTTGTCCCCATGTTGATGTCGGGGTCTGCGGGCGGGGGCTTATCGGAATCCGGGAGCCCCCTTTAATAAGGGGGCCCCCAGATCCCGGCCCCCCACCCTATGTGAATGAGTATGGGGTACGATGTACCCCTACCTATTCACCTAAGGTGTAAAGTGTAAAGAAAAAAAACACACAATTAAAAAAAAATATTTTATTGCACTGCTCCGGGGGTCTTCTTCCGTCTTGGGGGGTCTTCTCGCCGGACTCCTCCGCTATTTACCTAGCTCTTTTACCGAGCAGAGGAGGCCGGCTACCTTCTTCGTCGTCGACACTGTCGTCTGGGGGTCTCGATCCGCCTTCGGGGGTCTTCCGGGGTCTTTTCTGTTCTTGCCGCGGTCGTCGTTTTCCGCGCCGCCGGCGCCACCTTCTTCCTCTTCTTCTTCTTCCGATGTTGACCCGTCGCTGTCTCTGGCCGGAATGCCAGAGCCGCGCTGTGCTGGGACTTATATAGGGACAAGGGGACATGGTCACATGCTCATGTCACATGGTGACCCCGCCCCCCTGTGATGTCACAGTCCCAGCATCCTCCGGGACTGTGACATCACAAGGGGGCGGGGTCACCATGTGACATGAGCATGTGACCCTGTCCCCTTGTCCCTATATAAGTCCCAGCACAGCGCGGCTCTGGCATTCCGGCCAGAGACAGCGACGGGTCAACATCGGAAGAAGAAGAGGAAGAAGAAGAAGGCGGCGCCGGTGGCGCGGAAAACGACGACCGCGGCAAGAACAGAAGAGACCCCGGAAGACCCCCGAAGGCGGATCGAGACCCGAGTACCTCGGTTGCAAAAAAATAAAAGCTTTCTTTGAATTTGGGAACAAGGCCTTACCTTAGCCCTTGCTGTATTTCTTAGAAAGCTTCAGACTCTCTGGGACAGATTTGGGACGGAGAAACCAGTAAGACACAGGAAGGAGTTTACCAGCTGACCTCATTGGCACACACCATTCACCCATCAACTATGTTTTCACAGCATCCTAGCATCTCTCCATGCGTGTGTGACGCACTGGCTTCCCCAGCAGGCTCAGGCCGCATCCTAAACTCCCTGGGGCCACATGCAGCCCACGGGACACCCTGATGTAATTCAAGGGCCTGTCTGTCTGAATACAAAGTGATTGGATAGATGGTTTGTCCTCCTATCATATAGCTTTGGTAAATCTAAAGGAGATTGTACGCCACATTTATACACCTAAAATTACCCAGTTTCAGTGTCATTGATTGTTAATGCCGCACCAAACGCAGAAGCAAACTCACATTTTGCCACATGAAAAAACAGGTGACAAACACAGCAAAACGCGCAGTAAAAAACATGCAACTTGCCCCATGCCAAAATGTCCCATGAGCTACTTTGCCACGTGTAGCGCAGCCCATTGAAATCAATGTCACTGGAAAAAATTGCCAAAAACATGCGCTCCCACTTTTCTAGATGTGAATGGGGCCTGAAAATGAAATTGGTGCATTTACACAGGAACTATGAGGCTCCATTCACATCTGTGTATTTCCAAACGCATGGCAAACTGCACAAAAAAAGGGGACCTTGCCATGTGTTTCAGAAAGACGCTGCAAATGTGTATAGTGCTTGTGTTGTCATTACATGTTAAAGACAACCCAAGTGTAACAAATGCCCTGAAAAATGTGATAACGCACCATGCGCCACTCCAAAAAAAGTGCTGGGGCTTCTCTGGGGCGTTTGTTGCGTGTTGGGCAGCTCATTTAAGTGAATTGGCTACCCTATACGTGACAAGTGAAAAAGCTCCAAAACGCCCCAAACAAACGCATGTGGGAATGTGAGGTTTCACTACGTGGAGATGTGAACAGGGGCCTGATAACTGAATGTCTCCACCCCCCCCCCCCTTCTATTTTCCCTTATATAGATGGCCATACACTATGCAATCTCATTGTACAATCTATCCACGATTTCCTTTATATTTACCAGAACTATGGAATAGGATAACCCATCTGACCAATCAATTCAATTTGTATTAAAACAGGCAGGCCCTAAAGGAGATTGTACAATCAGATTATATAGGAAGTGGGTGGAAGGTGGTATTGTAATGAGGAAGGTGTGGTCCAGAGTGGTGAACACACCTTATCACACCCTCTTTTATGATGCAAGAAGAAAGTGAAGGCTTTTGGGAGATGGCCTACAGAAAGTGAATGCTGAGAGATGATCTACAGGAGGCGGTGGAATCTGAAAAATCATTTAAAAAATTCAAATAAGCTGACAATATTTTAAACTTCCTGTGGATAAGGTAAGTGGGAGAAAAGTACAGTGGGATGGCTGGGCCAGAAATGGCATTCAAAAACGCTTCTATTTATTATGAAAAGTGAAATTCTGCCCGAAAAGTGAAGCTGCAATATTCTGGATAAAGTGAGAATCACTATTTTTTTGCTTAGAATAAAGATCATGATTCTTGCAGCGTAACATCATCTTTCACATTATACAAAAAAATTGGGCTTAAGCCCCATACACACGGTCGGATTTTCGCATGGATTCTGTCCGATCGGACAATGTTGTCGAAAAATCCGACCGTGTGTATGCACCATCGGACAGTGTACGTCGGATTGTCCGACGGACAAAGTCCTATCTCCTGCTGGATAGATTTTTGGACAACAAGGTCCGATCACACCAAATCCGATCGTGTGTATGGTAGTCCGACGGACAAAGTGCTACGCATGCTCAGAAGAAGTGACGGAAGCGCTCGGTCAGGTAAAACTACCTTTCCTAATCGACACAGCACATTCGTCACGCTGCAATGTTAAAATGTCTTTAATGCAGCGCATTCTCTTTTTCTTTACAATGCAAGAAGAATGACATGTTTTAGCTGCTCCTATTCACCCGCACTTCTCACAAACTTAGTTCTTTATTAGTTTTCAGGATTTCTACACTACATGTTTATTTGTACTCAGATCGTAAAAGAATCTTTGTTATATTTTTTGGATGATTTTTCTTTTTATTTTTTTGTTGGAAGACATATTTTAAGGAGCTTTTATTTTTTTTGGAGGGGGGTTGTGTCTCAACTTAGCAAAACAACTTTATTAACATTTGTATTTGTTGCTTAAATTTACTAGGAGTTTGTTGGTTGTTGGTGCCCCTTGTTAATTATACTTTATGATTAGTGAAATGTACCTGCCTACTCAAAGAAAAACTGTCATTGTCGAAAAGTAAAACACAATAGGCAAGGATTTGTTCAAATCAAAAATACCTTTATTTAGGTCTCAGCAACAAACCAAAGAGGAACGCAGCGATGAAGAAACTTGGGGAATTTGCAAAGCCTTGGACCCCCACGGCAACTATCATTTTTGAAGCGTCTAAAATTGGGGGCCTGAGGAGTACCTATCTAAATAATAAGGGAGTGCAATCTGGTCCTGAAGTCCAAAACATCCGGAACTGCAGCAGATGCCATCTAGGTCCCCAGGCTCTGGTCCTACGAGAGGCTCCATCTTCTCTCAGACCAGACTGAATCCAGGTCGTCACTCTCAGGTCTTCCTTGTACGCTTCCTTCCACGCCGTGGTGCTGGTGCTGGTGGGGTGGCAGAAGGAGGAGGAGGAGGCGGAGCAAGGTCACTATGGCAAACATGTGTGAGTGGGGTAATCCCCCCAGCCATCCCCTCATTTAGGACTTTGAGGATGACATCCTCACACATGCTGCGTTGCCCCGCCTCCATACCCGTCATTTTATTGGCAACCAAGGAGCCAAAGGCCTCCTCGTAGGTGGGTGTGGCATATAGGGAGGCTGAAGCATCTCGGATCAGCTGGAGCGCTGACTCTCCCACCTCCCCCATCCTTTTCGCCCTTCTGTAGGGAAGGCGGAGGGGAGGGACTTGGGAGACAGTCAGGCTCCTACGCCTACCCCCCTGTTGGCTGCCACTACCCACCTCTTGGCTGCCACTAACCCCTGCCTCCTCCTGACTGCCACATTCCACAGCCACCTCCTGGCTGAGGTCTTCCTGTGTATGAAAAAGGGACATAGTTTGAGTTATTTGTTCATCAAAAACACACAATTTTCATCTAGTGACTGTTGCAAAATGTTTACAAATAGAAAACCATACAATTCTCAGCCCTGCAGTTTAGATTCTTCCCAAAAATGTCTCCAACACTACTGTCAGTTGATATGTCAATCACGTTAGGAACTAAGCAATTGGGGATCCTGAATTAACTGAACATCATTTATTATTCCCAAAAATGGTAACAAAACTACTATACCTGGCTCAAGCTGGGCTCCTCCACCTCTTCCAGACTGGAAGGCCCAGGTTGGTCCTCGGAAGCCTCATCAGGGGTGGCGTGCACGGAAGGACGCGTGCAAGGAAGAGTCGAGAGTGACTTCCTGACATTAGCCTGGTCTTTGAGAAAATGGAGCCTGTCATAGTACCAGAGCGTGGGGGCATAGACATCATCTGCTGCAGCTCCAGATGCTTGGGACTTCCGGACCTTATTGCGCTCCCGGAAATAGGTACTCCTCAGGTTAGCAATTTTTACTCTTAAGCTCTCCACGGTTGCCGTGGGGAAGTTTGGCTTTACAAATGCCACAAGTTTCTTCATGGCTGCGTACCTCTTTGGTCTGTTGCTATAGTCGCTGTGTTTTGCCTGCCATAATGGGGGCATTTGCCTATATTTATCAATGAAGAGGGGGAGAAAAACTCACATGGTTGAAGCCGCCCATAATCTCTGCAAGACACAACACCACACAAAACACTATAAATAATGTCAGTCAAAAGTCTCCTAATCTTCTCCATAAAGAAGCCTCAAGGTCTAATCAGTCTAGGCTAGTTATGTACCAACGTCAAATTGTACCTTCGTTATAGCGATCGTCTCGTGCGTGAGCTTTCTCTCCCCTCGTCTCACAGATCGTGGCTACGACACAGGCGTGTGACGTTTTATATACAGTGCGCATGCGTCAAACTCCGCCCGCCCCTGACGATCTTTCTCGTCTATTCCCCACCCCTTCTCTTTACGGCGCAGTGGGGAGAGCACATGGCGAGGACACAGCAGGTGCGCCCCAAATATCCCACCAACGAGGAGGAGGACGAGGAAAGGCCGAAGGCAGAAACGTCCCGATCCCGGAGCCTGAAATTCAAGGCCTCCAATATGTCATTTGGAGAAATGTTGGAGATGGTGGACATATTAAAGAGGAGCGACTATGATGGAAAGTATGGGCCTTACCTCAACCCCAATGTCCGCAAGGCCAAGATCATGTCTAAAGTTGTGAGGAGGCTGTACAATCATTTTGGGGTACAACGATCCAAGGAGCAACTGAGGAAACGCTGGTCAGACCTGAAACTGAGGGAGGCCGATCAGTACAGAAAGATCAAGCGAGTTCTTCAAAAAAGTAAGTAGTTGTGTTTTGTGTTTGATTTCTTGCTTGCATACTGCTCCATGTGTTAGGATTTTTACAAAGTTGTACATTCCAAAATGGCCACTTTCAGGTTCGTCTGTGCATTCGATCGTACTCAACCTCGATCTTTCTGCCACTGTCATGTTCGTGTGTGTGTCCATTCGATCGTACTCAACCCCGATCGTTCGGACACTTATAATACGAGGTTTGGTGTTTTTTTTGGAGAAAGGAAGTTTGTTCTCATTAGAAATGTCATCAAGAATGTAAAGCCAATTTATTTGATGTAAAGGAGAGGTCACCCAGTAGCTGATTACCCATCTGGACTCTAGAGCACTAGTGCTGGGACACCCAAACCCACTTTTTATTATGCTTTTCTACACATGTGCTCCAGTGGATACTAGAGGGGGGTCTCCATCAAAAAAAATTCTACCAAAAAGCTAATCAGTTTTGCACCTTTAAAAAGTGACTACATTCATGTTGTTGTCATTTGTAACTGGCCCAACAAAAATATTGTCCCTCACTTTCAAGCAATGTTTGACATTTCCTATTTCTGCCCTCAATAGATTGTGTTGCTAAATCTTCCTTTTGTACCTTCTCATAGGGGAGCGAAAACACGTGACGTCAGAGGAAACCACCAAACCAACACCTCCCAAAGAAGGGGAAAGACCAGAAGCAGAGGAGGAGGAGGAGGAAGGAGAGATCATAGAAATTGGAGAACTTGTCACCACAACAGGTGAGTGTGGGAGAACACAGCTACTGGTAAGCTAATCAATGTATGCCTGCCTCATTTCCAAGACATTTTTTTGGTTTTTGTTTGTTTTTAGGTGATGTGGATGTTGTGGAAGAAGAATCGCACTTTACCACAGAGAGTGCCCACGTACTCATCGGGGAGATAATGGTCTGCAATAGAGATCTAGATGACATAAAGCAAAACATCAATGATGTTCAACAAAAATTGAAGAACATCATTGATGTTTTAGGAAAAATCTGAAAACGCACCAAGTAATTCACACACATTTGTGGCTGCTTCTGAACACATTTGCAACTTAAGAACTGTGTGAAATTTAGAACATGCACACAATGTGTCCACATGTGCTAGCTCCCATCATGGTGGATGAATGACAACATTTTTTTGGGGGTGCAACCACTTTACGAACTACTAAAGTGGTTGTGGTGAAGGGGTTGCACCCCCAAAAAACTTCCATTCATCCCCATGATGGAAAATGGCACTTTTGAAGATTCTAGGCATGTGTTTTACCATCTAATGACCATTTTCAGACCAAAATTGTGTGCATGTTCTAAAATTCCAGTTTCCAGGGGTGACCCCCCATGTGATGAAGGCAAGATCAAACACACTTTGAACATATAGTCATGTCTGATCTTGGCTTCACTTTAGAAAGTTGATCTTTCCGAGTTCCTAGGTTCTGTTTTGCTCCATGCCTGGTTTTACCAAATGCGGAATGTTTGTAAACAATGTTGTAAATAACCCAGATCTTGTCAGTTTTGGCAAGAAGTTTGTAAACGCACTTGTGAATGTGTTGCAAGTAAACTTTTTTACATTTCTAAATGTGTGGTTTCCTTATTTAAATACAAAAAAGCATTATGTATGTCAAATGTAAAGGATTTGGGGGGCAATGGGTGTTATTTACTAAAGGCAAGTCCAGTTTGCACTGCAAGTTTCTTTTCCAGGGCACTTTTGCACTGCACTTGTAGAGCATAGTAGATTTGACTTATGTAAATGACACCCACAGTGATTTGTTTGAAAACACGTAGCACACCATTTTTGTGAATACACACATTTCTGTCATGGTGATGAAAAGGAGTATTTTGTGTGTGAGTTCTGCACTACAAACCTTCTCTAGACCAAAGATTAGGTATCAAACACACAACATGAGAAGAATCTTTTTGGGAAGAAGAGACTGTTACCTCATTTTGCCCAGAAAGTGCATTCCCACTGTCGAAGCCAAACGGAAAAAAATTCACGGTCAAATAAGCAATAATACGGAAATGACAAGAAATCATAGGTTGGTTGAAAAAAGATATTTATTTAAAAATGCCTCTCACACATCGTCAGGCAGAGCAATGGCCCCCCTACCCACAAAGTAGTCCATATATTGCTCGCGGACCGTGAGGGCATTTTGAGGGGGCAAGCCTGGACGTGCCGCTTGAAGGGCTGTGAGGTCAGCATTTGGAGGGCCCTCCACATCTGGGCCAACGGGCACCACATAGTTCCTGTTGTGTCGTTTTAAAAAGTTGTGCAATATGCAACAGGCAAGAACTATGTGGTTCAGTTTGTATTCCGCCAAGTTAATCGCCGTCAAGAACAGGCGGAAGCGGCTGGCCAGGATGCCAAAGGGGTTCTCCACAACTCTTCGGGCTCTGGACAGCCTGTAGTTGAAGACCCTCTGGTCTGGGGTGAGGGTCCTCATCGGGAAGGGCCTCATCAGATGGGGAGTCAACGCAAACGCTTCATCTGCGACAAAGACGAAGGGGAGTCCTTCAGCATTCTCCTTTGGAGGTGGCAAGCACAGACTGCCACTTTGGAGACGCCAGTAGAACTCCGTGTGCGCAATGGCACCACCATCCGAGATCCGGCCGTTCATCCCCACGTCCACATACATAAACTCGTATGTCACCGACACCAACGCCAACATCACTACACTATTAAACCCCTTGTAATTATAATAGTAGGACCCCGAGTTGGGCGGTGGGACGATGCGGACGTGTTTCCCATCAATTGCCCCTCCGCAGTTAGGAAAGTCCCAACGGCTGGCAAAGTGGGAGGCCACAGTCTGCCATTCCTGTGGCGTGGAAGGGAACTGTGGAGTGAAACAAGAAAAAAAAATTAGTCACTTTGCACATAAACATTGCAAGCAGATTAGACAATCAACATCTTGGAACAAGAGCATACTTTAAAATTTGAGGCTGGAAAGTATTTGCACAGAAAAGTAGAGGGTCCCCTTCGCAGATTACTCACCCCCCATCAATCCCCCCACTTCTGATGGGCCATTGGCAATAACTAGGGTTTTGGGAGGGGGGGGTGTTGGACAGGTAACCCTCTGCACTTCATTGATTGCCAAATGGCTCAATAATGTGTGCTAGTTTGGCCAGACCCTCCTTACTTAACACTATTGGCAGCCCCCAGGAAAGATAAAATAACATTTTAAACCCCCCCCCCCCCCCCCCCCCCCCCCCCCAAAAAAAAGGAAAGCACATTGTGACATTCTGAAATTACCAAGCAAGCTAATAGGAGGGAAAGAACACCAAAAAAGAGGAAATGGAAAGTATGGAGACAGCCCCTTGCACTACATGCTTTGCTGAATTCATCCCTAAAGATGCCCACTATAAAGAGGTAAGTATATAGTGTGTATTGACCTTGGGAAAGCCAGCAGATAGAGGATTGGTACCATCTGACAGAGCAGTTGGGGGAGGGGGTTCCTAATGAGTTTGCCCCCCCCCCCCCCCAACACAAAAAAAAAAAAGGGGGCTCTACATGAAGTAAACCACACAGCAAACATTTGTTTCATATTTTAGGGGGTGTTTGGGGGCAAACAATACTATGCAGCAGACAAAATACATTGCTTAAGTGACTAGGCCATAGGTGTCTATTGGGCCAGAAGAGCATGCTGGGGAGGTAAGTGAAGGGAAAAATGCATGAAGGAGAAAAGGGGCACAGCATATTAGAACATATTGCAAGCATGGTAATTCTGGAAGGAGGACAAAAATAAAAGTCATTAGCAAACAGAGCATACATAGAATGGAATAGTAAAGGAGGAATGTTACCTTAATATAGTCCTCCTGCAGGACCTCGATGATGGCAGAACAGGTCTCTGGAATAATGATTCCCAGGGCCTGGGGAGAGATACCTGAAGAGAACTTCAAATCCTGAAGACTTCTCCCTGTCGCCAAGTACCTCAACGTAGCAACAAGCCTCTGCTCCGGAGTGATGGCTTGTCTCATGCAGATATCCTGCCGGCTGATAAAAGGGGTCAGCAAAGCCAAAAGACGGTGAAACACGGGGTCCGTCATCCGGAGAAAGTTCCTGAAATCATCAGGATTATTCTCCCGGATCTCACGAAGCAAAGGCATGTGCGAGAACTGATCACGCTGAAGCAACCAATTCTTGGTCCACATACTCCTCGTCACTCTGTTCATGGACGGGTCTTGGCTCAAAGCTAAAAGCCGACACCAATTCCGCGTACAGCACGAACTCGGCGACGAGTACGCACGGGAAACATCGCTCACAAGCTCACAAAAGGTCGGCTAGTCAGAACGGACAAACAGAAAGCACCGATAAACAGCAAGGCCTGAAAGAACGAAATGAATACCAGAAACAAGCAGACAATAAGCAGTGCAAATCAAAGCGTCCTATATCAAGATATAGGCCCCAATGACCAACAAATGCGAACTGACTACACGCACTAATAAACAGATACGCACGACAAGCACAAACTGAAGAGCAGTAACGATCTGAGTCAGAAAACTGAGAAGCGCGAATCTTAAGTCCCCAAACTTCGACTAACTCGCGATAAACACGGGATCAGCAGAAGGAGCCCAACGGGTGCCTGACGTGGTGCTGAACTTCCCTTTTCTAGTCTCGTGGAAGACGACTTACGTCACGACGTTCTTGCAGACCGGAAATTCCGACAACGTTGTCCGACCGTGTGTACGCAACAACAACATCGGACAAAGTACGACGGACAGGATCCGACCGACCTGGTCCTCGGATAATCCCCGCGTGTGTATGGGGCTTTACTTTACTGTTTTGTTTTTTATTAATTAATTGAAGTGTATTTTTTCCCCAAAAAATTATGTTTGAAGGACTGCTGCGTGAATACAGTGTGACATGAATTATTGCAACAACCACCATTTTATTATCTAGGGTCTCTGCTAAAAAAAATATACATATAATGTTTGGGGGTTTTAAGTCATTTTCTAGCAAAAAATACTGATTTTAACTTGTACGCAACAAATGTCAGAAAAGGGCTTAGTCTTTAAATGGTTAAGCTTCCCTCATTTACAGACCAAAGTTCATCCCTTTAATCTAAATTCTAAAAGAACCAAATTATACATTGTTTCTTTTCATCTAAGCACTGAGCAATGTTGTGATAAACTTGGCAGGCTTTTTGTTTTTTGTTTTTTAGCTGTCAGCTGTGAGCAGAGAATGGCTCTGCACTGAATTGTTGAAATGCCAGATTAAGATCGCGAGGGGGGGGGGGTTGAATCGAGATCGCAATTTTTTTAATGATTAATAATGCAGCTCTACCGAAAAGGTGAACTTATACTTTAAGACACCAAAGAGAGGATGGAGACAATTATAAAGTCGAAAACCACTTTCATGGTTAATACTGCGTGCCATATTACATTTCTTCTATGATTATGAGACTTTCTTGTTATTCTATGAAAGATCAAAATTTGTTTTAGAAACAACTAAAACCTCAGATTATGATAACAATGTTATTATGAACATTTCTCACTCAGCACAATATTTCAAAAGATAAAATATAGAAAATAAAATAATTCCAGGAAAATATTGAGCAGCAGGGTCAAAGACAGATAGCCCAAATTAGTCAGTTGTAAACAAGACCACAAACACATTCACTGCCAATAAATTGTCGGTGATTCCTACTGTAGAATCAGATGTGGCCTTACATTTTACCCACTGGTGGGTTTTTATTGAAGTCTAAAACTTTTCTCATACTAAATATACTTTGTTCTGTGATTAAGATTAGGATTGAGCGAACCCGAACTGTAAAGTTCGGGTCCGTACCAGACTTTTGGGTGTCTGGGACCCGGACCCGAACCCAAACCCAAACTATTGCCTGTAAGTTCAGGTTCGGGTCCGGTGTTCGGCGCTGTATTGGCGCCTTTTTAACAGCTTTAGGGCAGCCAATGGATGATCGTTTCACTAGTGTGCCCTAGAAGCCATCACAGCCATGCCTACTAATGGCATGGCTGTGATTGGCCAGTGCAGCATGTGACTCAGTCTCTATAAATAGTACACACACAGCACACAGCGTCATTCTGTTAGACAGACACTGTTAGACAGGTTCCTGTGCTGCAGATAGATAGATAGAGGATTTTAGGAGTTAGTGTGCTAAAGTCAGTCCACATTCCTTGAATTTTATTCTAATTAGTTAGATCAGTGAGCGATCTAGATAGCTACAGTAGGGAGTTTCTTTATTTAGCAAAAGAAAGAAGCAGACATAATTATTGAAGAGATTCCTAAATCAATTGTACCCTGGCTGGGGTGCAGTGCACAGTCACAGTAACAGTGCCATGAGGCCAGTGCCAGACAAAATATAAACGTTTTACCTGCAAGCTCAGTGCAACATTACTGCACTGCATATACTAAGAGATACACCACAGTCTGTGTGTATTCTGCTATTGGAAAAACATTGCATAAAAATTGAATTTTGCTTTTTATTTATTTTTTCCAATAGCATTTTCTGCGTGTTTATACATACACGCTGTATACACTAACCGTGTATTCTGATATTGCAAAAACATTTTTAAAAAATTAAATTTTGCAGTGTTTTTTTTTCTTCCCAATAGCATTTTCTGCGTTTTCATAAACGCTTTACATACTGTCCGTGTAGTCTGATATTGCAAAAAAAATAAATTTGCAGTGTTTTTTTCTTCCCAATAGCATTTTCTGCGTTTTCATACATACACGCTGTAGACACTAACCGTGTATTCTGATATTGCAAAAAAAAAAAAATATAATTTTGCAGTGTTTTTTTTTTCTTCCCAATAGCATTTTCTGCGTTTTCATAAACGCTTTACATACTGTCCGTGTAGTCTGATATTGCAAAAACATTGCAAAAAAATATAATTTTGCGGTGTTTTTTTTCTTCCCAATAGCATTTTCTGCATGTTCATACATACACGCTGTAGACACTAACCGTGTATTCTGATATTGCAAAAACATTTCAAAAAAATATAATTTTGCAGTGTTTTTTTTTCTTCCCAATAGCATTTTCTGCGTTTTCATAAACGCTTTACATACTGTCCGTGTAGTCTGATATTGCAAAAACATTGCAAAAAAAAAAAATTTTGCTGTGTTTTTTTTCTTCCCAATAGCATTTTCTGCGTGTTCATACATACACGCTGTAGACACTAACCGTGTATTCTGATATTGCAAAAAAATATAATTTTGCAGTGTTTTTTTTTTTTTCTTCCCAATAGCATTTTCTGCGTTTTCATAAACGCTTTACATACTGTCCGTGTAGTCTGATATTGCAAAAACATTGCAAAAAAATATAATTTTGCGGTGTTTTTTTTCTTCCCAATAGCATTTTCTGCGTTTTCATAAACCCTTTACATACTGTCCGTGTATTCTGATATTGCAAAAAACATTGCAATAAAAATTTATTTTGCAGTGTTTTTTTTTTTTTTCCAATAGCATTTTCTGCGTTTTCATAAATGCTTTAGACACTATCCGTTTATTCTGATATTGTAAAAACATTGCAAAAATTTTTTATTTTGAAGTGTTTTTTTTTCTTCCCAATAGCATTTTCTGCGTTTTCATAAACGCTTTAGACACTGTACGTGTATTCTGCTATATACAAAAACACCCATTTAGGGCGAGATCATAAATTTTGAAAATATGAGGAGATCATCAAAAAGGGGACGTGGCCCGGGTCGTGGTGCTGCTGGTGGCGCTCCTGTTGCAGGGAGAGGACGTGGTCGATCTGTGCCAGCTACACGCACTAGTGAAACACCTTCCGCAGGTGCGAGTAGGCGACAGAGCCTGCAGCAGTATTTTGGCGCGCCTAATGAGGCTGTACGAATGTCGAGGCCAGGACAAGTACAGGCGATAGTAGATTGGGTTGCTGCTGACAGTGCCTCCGGTTCCTTCACATTGTCTCCCACCCAGTCTCCTGATGAAAGTTCAGAGTTGGCACCTGCAGCCGATGTCCATCAGTCTTTCACCTCACCCCCTTGCAAATCAGCCAACCAGTCTGAGCCCCAAATCATGCAGCAGTCTCTTCTGCTTTTTGATGACTCTGTTAGCAGGGTTTCCCAGGGCCATCCACCTAGCCCTGCCTCAGAAGTGGAAGAGATTGTGTGCACCGATGCCCAACCACTTATGTTTCATGATGAGTACATGGGAGGACCAACGCAGCACGTCTCGGATGATGACGAAACACAGGTGCCAACTGCTGCTGCTTTCGCCATTGTGCAGACCGACAAGGAGGGCAGGGGTGAATTTTGGGTGGAAGATGATGTGGAGGACAATGAGGTCCTTGACCCCACATGGAATCAACATCATACAGGTGACCAGTGTAGTTCAGAGGAAGAGGCGGTGGTCGCACAGAGCCACCAGCACAGCAGAAGAGGGAGCAGGGTGCAAAAGCGGAGCGTCCGTCCCCTAGACAGTACGTCTGCTACTGCCCAACGCAGCAAGGGACCAAGCACACCAAAGCCAGGTGCAAGGAGTTCCCTAGCGTGGCAGTTCTTCAGACAATGTCCTGATGACAAGACACGAGTGGTTTGCACGCTGTGCAATCAGAGCTTGAAGCGAGGCATAAACATTCTCAACCTGAGCACAACCTGCATGACCAGGCATCTAAGTGCATAGCATGAGATGCAGTGGAGTAGACACTGCAAAAACCAAGAAAGGTCTCTGGCTCCTCCTGCTTCCTCTTCTGCTGCAGTCTTGGCCTCTTCATCCACCTCTGTAGTGACAGTGACACCTGCCAACCCGCAAACAGAGGATCTGCCAGCAACACTACCACCTGGGTCACCAACCATCTCCACAATGTCCCATGGAAGCTTTCAGCTCTCTATTTCCCAAACACTGGAGCGGAAGAGGAAGTACCAGCATTTCAAAATTGCTCGCCTTTGAAATGCTGTCATTCCGTCTGGTGGAGACGCAGAGTTTTCAAAGGCTGATGTCATTGGCTGTCCCACAGTAGGTCGTGCCCAGCCGCCACTACTTTTCCAGACAAGCTATCCCTTCCCTGCACAACCAAGTGGGGGACAAAATCAGGTGTGCACTGCGCAACGCCATCTGTGGCAAGGTCCACCTAACTACGGATGCGTGGACCAGTAAGCACGGTCAGGGACGTTATATCTCCCTAACAGCACACTGGGTAAATGTAGTGGCGGCTGGGCCTGAGGCAGATAGCAGTTTGGCGCATGTCCTTCCACCACCGAGGATTGCAGGGCACTTCAGTTTGCCTCCTGTTGCTAACTCCTCCTACTCCGCCTCCTCATCCTCTACCGCCTCCTCATCCAGTCAGCGTAACACCTTCACCATTAACTTCAGCACAGCCAGGGCTAAACGACAGCAGGCAATTTTAAAACTTTCCTGTTTGGGGGAAAAAACCCACACCGCGCAGGAGTTGTGGAGGGACATGGAACAACAGACCGATGAGTGGTTGGTGGCAGTGAGCCTCAAGCCCGGCCTGGTGGTGTGCGATAATGGGCGAAATCTCGTAGCAGCTCTGGGCCTTGCCGGTTTGATGCACATCCCTTGCCTGGCGCATGTGCTGAACTTGGTGGTCCAGAGATTCCTGAAGAATTACCCCGATATGCCAGAGCTGCTGCAGAAAGTGCGGGCCGTCTGTGCGCACTTTCGGCGTTCTCACCCTGCTGCTGCTCGCCTGTCAGCCCTGCAGCGTAACTTCGGCCTTCCCGCTCACAGTCTCATATGCGACGTGCCCACAAGGTGGAACTCCACCTTGCACATGCTTGCCAGACTGTGCGAGCAGCAGCAGGCGATAGTGGAGTTTCAGCTGCAGCACGCACGCGTGAGTCGCTCTGCGGAACAGCACCACTTCACCGCCAATAACTGGGCCTCCATGCGAGACCTGTGTGCCTTGTTGCGCTGTTTAGAGTACTCCACCAACATGGCCAGTGCCGATGACGCCGTTCTCAGCGTTACTATCCCAGTTCTATGCCTCCTTGAAAAAACTCTTAAGGCGATGATGGAAGAGGATGTGGCACAGGATGAGGAGGAGGAGGAGGAGGAGGAGGAGGAAGAGGGTTCATTTCCAAGGCTTTCAGGGCAGTCATTTACAAGTGGCTACGAGGGTGGGTTCCTGCACCAACAAGCGCCAGGTACACAATTGTCTGGCAGCAAGGGCACAGTTCTGGAGGATGACGAGGTGGAGGATGAGGAGGAGATGGAGGAGGAGGAGGAACCATGTTCACAGCAGGGTGGCACCCAGACCAGCTCATGTCCATCACTGGTGCGTGGCTGGGGGGATACAGAGGACACAGACTATACACCGCCCACAGAGGACAGCTTTTCCTTGCCTCTGGGCAGCCTGGCACACATGAGCGATTACATGCTGCAGTGTCTCCGCAACGACCGCCGAGTTGCCCACATTTTAACTGGTGCTGATTATTGGGTGGCCACCCTGCTGGATCCCCGTTACAAGGACAACGTGCTGTCCTTAATTACCTCACTGGAGCGTGATCGTAAGATGCGCGAGTACAAGCGCACGCTGGTAGACGCGCTGCTGGTGGCATTCCCACTTGGAAGCGGGGGTACGGTGGAAGCACAAGGCGAAGGCAGAGGAGGAGGAAGAGGTCGCCAACGCCAGCACCTCGCAAGGCAGGGTTAGCATAGCCGGAATGTGGAAAAGCTTTGTCGGCACGCCACAACAACCAGCACCACCAGCTGAGATGGAACGTCTTAGCAGGAGGCAGCATTTCACCAACATGGTGGAGAAGTATGTGTGCACACGCGTACACGTACTGCATGACGGGTCTGCCCCCTTCAACTTCTGGGTCTCCAAATTGGGCACATGGCCTGAGCTTGCCCTTTACGCCTTGGAGGTGCTGGCCTGCCCTGCCGCCAGTGTATTATCTGAACGTGTATTTAGCGCGGCAGGGGGCGTTATCACAGACAAGCGCAGCCGCCTGTCCAGAGCCAATGTGGACAAGCTCACGTTCATTAAAATGAACCAGGCATGGATCCCACAGGACTTGGCCATACCTTGTGCAGAATAGACACATATACCGGTGTTCTGACGAAAACTGTCTTGCTATCGGATAGTGTCCGGCCACTTACTGCGCAGGTGCAGTGCTTGCGCAGTACGGAGTACAAGGAGATTCACAAAATCTCCAAAGATGAACGTCGCCTGCGCAGTGAGTGCAGGTTCAAGCCCGACCATCCAAGTGGACATACGGTAGCACATAGTAACAGGGCCCCTCACGGGCTCGCTTGGCTAGGCTTCAACCTCGGATGATGTGGCTTGAACCTGGAGTCACCGCGCATCGTCTTCGGAGAGTTTCAAAATCCCCTTGTCCTACGTACTGAGCAAGCGCAGTACAGGGCGGACACTATGCGACGGGGGACAGAATTCGACACATCATTCACCACTAGCCTTACCCAACCATTGTTGTATTTTTGAACCAGTGTTGGCTACCTCGTCCTCCTCCACCGCAGCTTCCACCTACACCGCCACATCCACCGCCACCTCAACCTCCTACTCCATTTAAATTTCGTCCTCCTAGGTCAAGATTATAATTTTTTCATTTTTTTAAATTTCCAAGTATTTTATTTTCCCACTATCTTATTCATTAAATTGAATAATTTTTTCCAGAAAGTGCGTATTCTGGGGTATTCCCACCATATGTGCGCCATCGTGCCGTTGAGTTTCTGAGGTTCTTAATGACTTCCTGTACCTCTTCTGCTAAGAAGGGGGCCTCCAGCATTTTTTTTTATTTTTTATTTTTTTTTGTTATTTTAAGTTATTTCCCTATCCACATTTGTTTGCAGATCACTTGTCATGCTCTTAACAACATTTTGTTGCTATTTGCAGCCCTCTAGCCCTTTCCATGACCTTTTTACAGCCATTTTAGTGTTCAAAAGTCCGGGTCCCCATTGACTTCAATGGGGCTCTGAGTTCGGGGTAAAGTTCGGGTCAAGTTCGGTCCCGAACCCGGACTTTTTTCCAAAGTTCGGCCGAACATCCAGGTGTCCGCTCAACTCTAATTAAGATAAAACATTTCTCAAAATAATATGAGTAACTAGTGTATACTGGTCCAAGAGCAACATTTATTTTGATGTGTGCTATTGCATCAAAAAAACTTGATATGTTCTTCTTCGCAGTCTATGCTAAAGATATTATTTTCTTATCCAACAAGCATCTTTATCTTGCTTACAAGGGCTAGTTACCATAAAATTACAAATTTTAGGTCCGATATTGAGACATTCCTAAAATATAACATTTAGGCTGCATTCACGGCTGAGCGTAGAGTCTTTGAGCATTTTTCCTGTGTTTTTTTTTTGTGTGGTTTTAGCATGGTTTTATGTGTGACTTGCGCTGGTTTTAAACAGCATTTTTGAGCTTTGGCGTTTTTTTTTTTTTTTTTTGCCCATTAGAGAAAACTATCATCTGTTGCATCATTTTGTTGCTAGGTATTTCTGCTTTTTTTAGCTTTTCCATTAGCTTTTATTTACTTTTTTATTATTATTATTCCTTTATTATTATTTGTTTTCGTTAGGTAAGGGGTTAGAGTTAAGGTTAGGTTAGGGTTAGGATTAGGAGTTGGGGATAGGGTTAGGATTAGGGGTTAGGGTTATTTAATATTAATTTTTTTGTTAAGGTTAATAATAATAATAATAATAATAATAATAATAATAAATGAATAAATACATGTAAAATAAATACACAAATAAAAATAATCATAAATAAATAAATTCAATATATGGGTACTAAGTAATAAATAAACAATTAACCCCTAACCCTTAAAAAAATTAAATAATAAATATATAAACACCCTAACACAATATAAACAAATAATTATTATTAATATTTTTTTTTGCTTGGGTTTGGATGTTTATTTATTATTATTTTTTAAGGTTAGGGGTTAATTATTATTTATGTATTATTACATATTAATAATTTATTTTATTTATGATGATTTTTAGTTATTTGTCTATTTATTTTACATGTATTTATTCATATATTATTACTATTTTATTTGTTACATTTTTTTCATCAAGCATAAAATCGTGCAAAAATGAATGACAGAACACACAAATGGTGCCTTTCCTTTCATTTCAAAGGGAATAAAAACACGCTAAAAATGCTCAAATCTGCCCGATTTAAGCTACAAAAAAAAAGCTACAGAACTTTTTTAAGCTTTAGGTGTTTGGCTTCAAGCGACTTGGAATGGAGATGTCAACCATCTCCATAAAGAATTTAAAAAAAATTCTCCTCCAGCATTTTGGAGCTTCAAGCTACAAAACACTGAGGTTTGAATGGTGTCTTAACCAAGATCACATTGGTTTAAGTGCAGCCCTAGTTATTGTAGATCCAGTCATTGCAAATATGGACAGTATGGGAAAGTATATTTTAATTGTTTAGTAATTTATGTGCTGGTTACAGTAATTTAAATGTAATTGTTTTGCTGCACTTCATTAATTGCTCTCTTGGAAATGAATGATTTGAAGAAATGTGGCAGCATCCAAGTATGTCATTATGTGCATAGATAGGATTGTCATTACACATCTGTGTACATCCGCGCACAGGAAACATCACTTGTCACATAACATAAATGCTTCCATATGTCAGAATACTTAAATCATTGCAATATCAACGTGATTCATGAATTCAGCATGTCTCAAAAAGAGTGCCCATTTTAAACAATATGTTCCTAGTGGAGCATCCCCTTTGCTTAACCACTTCAATACCAGGCACTTAAACACCTTCCTGCCCAGACCAATTTTGAGCTTTCAGCGCTCTCACACTTTGAATGACAATTGCGTGGTCATGCTACACTGTACCCAAGTGACATTTTTATAATTTTTTTCTCACAAATAGAGCTTTCTTTTGGTGGTGTTTGATCACCTCTGCAGTTTTTATTTTTTGCTAAACAAATAAAAAAAGACCGAAAATTTTGAAAAAAAATATGTTTTTTTTTGTTTCAGTTTCAAAACTTTGTAAATAAGTACGTTTTATTCTTCACTGATGGGCACTGATGGGGCGGCACTGATAAGGCGGCACTGATGGGCACCAATGAGGTGGCACCAATGAAGTGGCACTGAGGTGGCATTGATGGGCACTGATATGTGGCACTGATGGGCGACACGGATGGGCACTGATAGGTGGCACAAATTGGCACTGATAGCTGGCACAGATTGGCATGGATAGGTGGCACGGATGGGCATGGATAGGCAGCACAGATGGGCATGGATAGGCGGCACAGATGGGCATGGATGGACACTGATAGGTGGCACGGATGGGCACTGATAGGTGGCACGGATAGGCACTGATAGGCAGCATTGTTTTGTACTGATGGATGCCAATCAGTGCCAAACAATAATGCATGCCAATCAGTGATGCCCATTGTGGGCACTGATTGGCATCCATTGTGGGCACTGTATGTCATCCCTGGTGGTCTAGGGTGGCATACCTTGTGCTGGGCATCCCTGGTGGTCTGGTGGCATGCCTGGTGGTCCAGTGTGGGCATCCTCAGGGATGATAATCAATCAGCACAGACCCCCCCTGTCAGAGGAGCAGCCGATCGGCTCGCCTCTACTCGCGTCTGACAGACGCGAGTGAGGAAAAGCCGATTACAGGCTCTTCCTATTTACACTGTGATCAGCAGTGATTGGACACGGCTGATCACAAAGGGTCTTCAGGATGTTAAGTATTCCTTGCTCTCAACATGTCCCTGGCACAGAATCCCAAATAATCAGATGCCACTGGGGATCTTAAAGTAGAATTATATGCAAAAATTATTTTTTTATTATGGATAGAGCAAGGGAGAATTATAACCATTGTAAGATTTTCTGTCGCCATCTGTGTCCCATTGCAGAGATTTCCCTTCACTTCCTGTCACATAGCCAAACAGGAAGTGAAAGGAAATCCCTGTAAAGTAAAGGAATCTCTTGGGGCCCCCCAGGTCATCAGAACTAGTGTCCCCATTGGAAGATTTCCCCTCTATTAATTTTCTGGGGACAACCCAAAATGTGGGATTTTTTTACTTTCACTTTTAATGATAATGGTAAACAGGAAAAAAGGAGAGGGTAGATCTCCCTAATGGGGGCACAGGCAGCAATAATAACTGACAGGGGTTCTAATCCCTCTCCACTCTATCCAAAACTAAAAAGAAAAACGTTTGCCTTTTTATACTTTAGTTATACTGTAACCACTTGCCGATCACGCCATAGCTGAATGATGGCTACAGCGCGGGTGGATAGTTCTGGGAGGCGGTCACATGATGGCCTCCCGTTATCGCTCCCGCCGCAAGTTGTGGGCGGTGTGCTCTGTGATCACAGTGTCCGGAGGACACTTCTGATCACAAATTGAGGTAAAGAGCCAATCTGCGGCTCTTTACCACGTGATCAGCTGTGTCCAATCACAACTGATCATGGCTGTAAATAGAAACCGGTTATTGGCACTCATTTCGTCATGCTGACAAGTGAGAAGAGAGCCGATAACCGGCTTCTCTAAAAGGGACATGTACACTAATAATCAGGACACTGATTATCAGTGCAGTCCCAACAGTGCCCACCAGTGCTGCCAATAAGTGCCCATTGGTGCCTCCTCATCAGTGTCACCCATCATTGCCACCTATCTGTCCATCAGTGCCACCTATCAGTGCCCATCAGTGCCACCTCATCAGCGCACATCAGTGCAAATTTTTATAACAAACTATGAAAAAGTTTTTGTTTTTTAGCATTTTTTATCTTTTTTCATTTGTTTACCAAAAAATAAAAAACCCAGTGGTGAGTAAATACCACCAAAATAAATCTCTATTTGTGTGAAAAAAATTCAATAATTTTGTTTGGGTACAGTGTTGCATGACCGCGCAATTGATGAAGCAGGCACTCACCCCCCTCTCCCCACCTCACCGGACCCGACTGTGGCCAGTAGCTTCTCTCATTACCGGGAAATTGTTGGGAGAGCAGGGATGGTGGGAGCCTCCCCTTACTAGCATACATGAGCTTCATAGCCCATTCCTACATCTCTCTCTAACAGATAAATAGTGACTGTATGCAATAAATTAGAACTGTAAGCATTGTGCTTTTCATCTCATAGCAGTGAACTACTGAAATACTGCTGAGAACACCTGTAGCAATCAGAAACAACTAGTGTGAAAGTGGGAAGACGGAGAAGGTCAGATATTAAAAAAGCAGTGACCCAACTTCCCCACCACACCTGATCCGGTTTGTGGTCAGCAGCTGATCCCTTTAAAAATTATCGGGAAATTGTCAGGAGAGCAGGGATGGTGGGAGCCTCCCTTCACTAACATATACGAGTTTATCAACCCATCCCTATATTGGTCACTAATAAAGGAAAAGTGGTATTTAGAGTGATACTCTTGTCAAATCATTAAACTGTGAAAAGGATTAAAGCCGGTAAAAAGCGACACCCTGGCCTTTCAGCTGACCGGACTGTGTATGTGGAAGTGCTGTGTATAACTCATATAAACTGTAAAGCAGTGTGAAACAGAAAATTAAGGTAACACAGATGAAGCAATGAGGAACATGGATGAATAGCGGAGGTAAAGAGTAAATCTAAGAGGTCCGGTGATAGAAGAGTGATGGGAGAGAAAGGATGGTGAGATCTCACCCCCATATCTGCGTACACATCATACCCCTGTACCCGTGTTTAAACAAGAAAAAGTATCAGAAACTAACATTCTAGAATCATAAGACAAATATACTGAGCCGTTTACCTCACATGAATTAATGCATACCAGCTGAGAATACCCGGCATCAAACACTGTGAAAACTGGAATATAGACAAGGTCACATAGCAATACAGTAATTAAGTAGTCACTCACCCTTGAAGTCATTGGGCTTGTATGTAGTCAACTGTACCAAAGAGAAATGCTGACCTCTCAAAAAACTATCATACTGGACTTACATTTTTATTTTTTTTCCCTTTTTTTTTTTTTAAACAAAGAACAGGATGAGGGGGGAACCCGTAAAAGGAGCAAGTGTGAACCCACCTAAAATGAGCGTGAGCTCCATAAAAAAAATACATGACACAGAAAGTGGGGACAGAGAGTCCGGGCAAACAGACAGGGGCTAAGAATAAAAAAAACCTAGAGGGAGCACAAAAAAATGGACAGAGAAAGCAACCCAAGGACCCAGATTCAACAGATATGAAGTATTGGGGAGGACAGAGAGGAAGAGCTGGAAATTGAACCCAGACAAAAAAAACAGCTGCCAACCAAAGGAGAGATGGCGGAGATGTTCACAAAATTAGAATCATATATTGAAGGGGAAATGGTCACCTTACATGAGGACTTAAATCATGTCTTAAGAAGGGTAGAAAGTGCAATAGAACAACTGGACCCAGGGATGGAGCAGGACGTGCTGACGTAACGAACAGCACGGAGGGAGGGGCCAGACTCGGCGGGCTTTAGAATGCGGTGCAGGCCGAGAGGAGGGCGAACGCCGGCGTCTCACGGAGCGAGGGAACACGCTCAACTATACGGATACACTAGCACGATGCTGGGCTTGTATGCAGGACGGTAGGCAGCATGGACGCCGGACGCTCAAGTAGCTCATCTCCTTCAGCCACTGTACACCACTGCTGACTCTCCAGGATCCCCAGGATCTCTCTCCCCAAAGGCTATTTACCACCAGAGGTGCTCCATGAGTATAAGACAAAAGCCGCTATATTGGCGGCATCGACAGGAGCATCGGAGGAGGTAAGGGGGGGGAGAAGGGGGAGAAGAAGGAAGATGTATTAAATTCTCACCTGACTATCCCTGCATATCAGTTGGACTCGCATAAGACTCATAGTTAATCTGCAAGTGGCATAGGACCTGCGTGTATTGCCTTCCCCTACACTCACCTGCTATAGGTAGTGCACAGTCTGGTTGATGAAATATGAAATAATATACTCTGGATCCTTGATCTTTTTTCAAAACATCTATAGCTAATCTGAAAGTGGCATAGGTCTTGTGTTTTTTTCTCTCCCTCTACCTATGAGCCATAAGCAGTGTACAGATTGGATGATGTAATGTGAATTCTACACTTTGGATCTAGGATCTCTGTATGAAGTAGGGGTGTGAAGGTGAAACACCAGACAGGTGCCTGAAACTGATGTGTATATTTACAGATAAAAGGATAGAGTACCAATGATTTGGAGTTTGCGGTCTGTCTCTGGATCTCCTCTCTCTGCCTCTCTCTCTCCCCCTCTCTATCGCACTGTTTCCACATAATATTTGGGCAGACAAAATAATGTTACTTAAACGGAAGGCACATAGGACTATTTTTTCTTTTTTTCTCTATAGCATCTCTCGCCACGTAAGGGTTAGGGGAAGACAAGAACTGGATCCCAACATGCCACATGCTCCTACAAAATCTATACAGCTAATTTGGTAGTGGCATAGGACTTGTTTCTTTTTTTCCCTTTCTCTCTCTTCCCCCACATTCTGTACACGGGGTGAAAACTGGAAGATGATCTTTGGTCATTATACATGGGATATCTGATCCCCAGGAAGCAGGTGGAAAAGGGGAGATTACTCAAAAGCTCTGTGGAACAATGAATATGCATAGATGAAAGGACAGAGTTTGAATATATTGGAGTATATGGTGCGCCCTTAGCTCCTTTCTCCACTGCATGGCTCCCATATAGTATATAGACAAATAAAATATTTTCACTCAAATGGAAGGTTCCATAGGCCCCCTTTAGTACCTCTTTCTCTCTTTACAAAGCTTGGGGCAGGTTGTAAGCAGGATGGGGCTACAGGCATTATAAGCGGTAAAAAAGTAGATAACGGACCAAGAGGGGGGGGGGGAAGAGAGAAGAATATTTGGCGAAGGCTTGGGATAAAACGGAGGGTAGGTGGCCGCCCTGTGATCTTACTCGAGCTGGTACATGTGTTAACCAGGTATAGCGTACCCATTGTGGGTTAATATACAACAAGCCAATCTGGTAAAATAGACCATAGGAGCCAGCAGGCATCGGGAGCCCTGGGCAGGAGGACCAGAACATAATTGGAGACTATATAAAGTGGTGAACATCTCAGAGTCAATATCTTGCGATTGGGCCACAGCCGGAGGTAAAAGGACCCAAAGGGGATTAATTAAACAGTACCTTTCCAAGCACCGAGTGGGAGTATCTATCCGAGAGTCTCTTTTGCCTGAGTCATATCCACCTTGACCCCCAAGCTGGACAAGTTGCGTTATTCACCCCTAAATGCATAGAACAACTTGCTGCATAACCCTAGAAGGAAGAGGTCTGAAGAGAAGCAGTATAAACCTACTGGGCGCAGGAAGTGGGGCAAGGTCGCTGGAGGGATCTCACCCCTTTGTAATAATCCCTCTTCCCTAAGGAGCCGAGCTATAGTAGCAAACTGGGGAAAAGAATTAGAGGGCCTCGAAAGGGCAACATGAGCAAAATCTCTAAAAAAGGGTTACCGAGAACTCCTAAAGGCTCAACGAGTACTATAAAGCAATACTTGAAGTCAGGAACAAGCCCTTATTCAAATAGTCTGGAGCAACCACAAAATCCCACGATGGAAAGAAGGAAGGGGAAAGAGAATAAAATGGGGGAGAGAGAAGACCCAACAACAGCTGACCGTTCAATGGGAAGTGAAACAGACACCAGCAGAGCAGAAGAACAAGCCGCAATTTCCCAATTACCCACAAAAGGAGAAATGGCAGAGATGCTATTAAAAATGGAAAATACGATAAAAGGGGAAATCCAATTACTGAGAGACGATCTGGGATTACTACTGACTAGAGTGGAGGCAGTGGAGGAGAGAGCAGAAAAACAAGACCAAGAAATTAATAAGCTAGAGGAGCAGATTAGAACAATTCAATTAATCCAAAGGGAAACCCAATATAAAATCGAGGACCAGGAGAATAGGAACCGCAGACAAAACCTAAGGATGCGATTGGTACCCGAGCAAAGAGGAGAAGATCTCAGGGAGATTATCAAATCCATTCTCAACCCATTCTTGAGAAATGGTGAGGAACCTTTTCCTGGAATCGAAAGGGTGCATCGGGTAGGAAAACCAAACGCTACTGATACTGGAAGACCACGTGATATCATCGTCAGATTTCGCCACTATGATGAGAAAGCAGAGATCTGGTCGAAATTATATGGGAAAACACCACTGAAATTTAAAGAGGCAGAGATACAGATATACTCAGACCTGGCACCGCAGACCTTAGAAAGAAGAAGGTTACAAAAACCCTTACTGGAAGTGATGCGGATTGCAAATGTTAAATACAGTTGGGGATTTCCAGCATGCCTGATAGGCATAAAAGAGGGGAGGTCAGCAAGACTGAGATTCCCTGAAGAATTAACCGGCTTCTGCGAAAAATTAGACCTACAGGTTCCTGAGTTACCAGGATGGGTTTCCTAGGCAGGGAGGGTGATGGGAAGAAGAGAGGAGAAATGAATGGAGGGGAGCAGAGGGGGGGGCGAGAAGGGGGAGGAGAGCTGAGAGAAAATTTGTTAAAAAACAGGCCGCTTGGTGAGCGCCCAATAGAAAAGCCTGCTTACCCCGTGCACCCCAAGGTATAGGGGAGTACGGGTGAGAGTAAACTAGGGGACTGAGCCCCACCTCACCTGAGAAAATAGGAGATCCGAGGAGGACCATACTAGAATATGGCCCCCTTCGACTCAGAGACCCGAATAGGGGTCAGGGAGGGAGGGATTAGGAGGGGTGAGGGGAAGGTGGGGAGGGAGGGGGGGGGGGGGGGGTAAGGGGCACAAAGGGGGGAGGGATTGGGAAGGAGGGTGGGTATTCTCATCGCTATGTATCCGCTGTCAACAGATTCAGAGAACAGACCATCTGAATATGACGACAGATATTAAATTCATAACCTACAACGTAAAAGGACTCAATACTTTTAAAAAACGACATAAAGTCTCAGAAGAACTAAAAAACTATGGGGCGGGGGTGGCTTTCCTTCAGGAGACCCACCTCTCACATGAGTCAAATACCAAGCTGTTTTCCAAAGCGTTCCCAGTCTGGTATTATGGAGATGCAATTACTAGTAGAGCAAGGGGGGTGGCGATAGGCTTTTCTAAAGACACCCATTTCTCCCTTGAGGATCGAATGGTCGACCCACAAGGAAGGTACCTCTTTTTAAGAGGAAACATAGGGGGTACAAAATATACCTTGGCCAACATTTATGCCCCTAATACCAATCCCATGAAATATTTAAGCGAGATTCTTAATAAATTAAGGGAGTTTAGGAAGGGGTACGTAATCCTGATGGGAGACTTAAACTTCTGTCTGGACCCTGGGCTCGATTCTACGTCCGGTGCAAGGGGGACCGATAAGACACAATTAAAATTGATTAAGCAAAAACTCTTTTTAAATCAGTTGGTCGATATTTGGAGGATCCAACATCCCAAAACAAGAGACTACTCTTTTTTCTCCCCCGTGCATGGGACGTATTCCCGGCTCGATTGCGCCTTGATAGATCATGGACTTCTTGATAGAATAGTTAGTACTAATATCGAGATAATGTCATTTTTTGACTCATGCTCCCATTTCAATGATCTTAGGTGCTTCGGAAATTGGGATCCCACCTCCTAGCTGGAGATTAAATGAAGCGCTATTACGAAATAAAGAGGTGGTAGAATACATAAAAGATGAGTTAGATCACTTCTTTAAAAGAAATGACAACGGAGAAGTGAATGGATCTCCTCTTTGGGATGCCCATAAGGCATTTATAAGAGGGATCCTAATTGCAAAGGGAGCATGGATAAAAAAGGAGAGAACAAAGAAACTGAAAGACCTGGTAGTGGAACTAAACCGAGTCGAGCAGGAACACAAGGCGGCCCCGGAGGAAGACAGAATGTTATACTTAAAAAAAGTCTCAATAAGAGAGCAATTAAAAGACCTGATGGAGCAAGAAACCCAACAATTTTACAATAGAATTGCAAAAGAAAGGTATATGTGGGGCAACAAACCCAGCAAACATTTGGCTAAAATACTACAAAAAAAAAAACCCGATTAATTACATAGAAAAAATACAGAACAAGAATGGAGATATTAAATATGCATCAAGGGATATAGCAGATTCCTTTAAAGAATATTACGAGGGCCTATACACGGTTGAATTGAAGGGAGAATATAATAGGGAAAAGGGAAAAAAAAGGAAAGATTATTTAACCAAGGCAGGACTTAGAAAGCTATCTACAGATAATAAGAGTGCATTGGAGGAACCATTTACTATAGAGGAAGTAAGGGGGGCGCTGAGGAGCACTCCGACGGGGAAGAGCCCAGGGCCGGATGGCTTCACGGCGCTCTACTACAAAACATTTCAAGAGATACTGATTCCTAGACTCTGTCACTATCTAAATGGCTTGGGTGCGGAGTACAGAATGAGTGAGGAATCCCTAACTGCAAATATTACAGTAATTTTGAAGGAAGGAAAGGATGGATCAGTGTGCTCGAGCTATAGGCCAATCTCGCTTTTGAACGCGGACACGAAATTATATGCGAAAGTACTGGCAGAAAGAATTAAGGGCCACTTGGGCACACTGGGGCAGAGAGGGTAGGGACAACGGCGTGCGAACGCTGTTGCTCCTTCAAAGAATACGGGAGGTTGGGACCCCCGGTCTACTCCTGTCAATAGATGCCGAAAAGGCCTTTGACAGGGTAGACTGGGGGTTCATGATACAGACTCTCGAGTACATGGGCTTTGGCCCAAAGATAATCCAACGTATCAAGGTGCTATACGATCACCCGAAAGCAACAGTAAAGATCAATGGATTCTCATCACCATTGTTCGAGATGAGGAACGGGACAAGACAGGGTTGCCCGCTGTCCCCTCTTCTCTTTGTTCTGGCTCTGGAGCCTCTGTTAGCTACAATTAGAGCCAACCCAGAAATAAGAGGGATTGAGGCGGGAGGGGATACCCATAAGTTAGCAGCCTTTGCGGACGATATCCTGTTTTTCATAGGTAACCCGCGGACCTCCATGCCGCACTTACTAGTGAACTTGAAGCGATACGGGGAAATTTCAAACTTTAAAGTCAACCGGTCAAAATCCTTTATTCTGAACGTAAACATAAGCAAGCCCGATCAACTTTTTCTACAGGAGAGCTTCGACTTTCCGTGGAAGAAGCGGATCAAATATCTAGGAATAAATCTTGCTAAATCTATCAAAGAAATGTTCAATATCAATTATCTCCCGCTTCTCGATGAAGTAAAAAAGAAATGCAAAGAATATAGCAATAGACCCCTCTCTTGGATGGGGCGCATTAATACAGCAAAAATGATGGTACTACCGTTAATTACGTATAAATTTCAGATGTTGCCCATACCACTTCCGCCGAGATATCTTAAAAAATTGAATTCCATAATTATGAATTTCATATGGAACAGCAAGAAACATAGGATAGCACTGAACACGTTAAAACAAGATAAAAAACAGGGCGGCCTCGCAGTTCCTGATATCGTTAACTACTACTACGCTATACTTTTGTCCAGAATCCCGGAGTGGGGTAAGGAGTCGAGCGATAAAAGATGGGTAAACCTGGAAAAAGCGATCAGTAAAGCACAATTGGGTAGAATAATATGGAATCCACCGACACATAGATCTTTAGGAGAGAACACGCACACTATTACACTAAATTCACTAAAAGTATGGGATAAATGGTACAAACAAGTAAATAGAAAATATAATTCTCCACTAATAACACTAAAAGATAATGAATTTTTTCAGCCGGGGAAAGTAGAGGTGGGAGGGGAATGGATATTTAAAGAGGGAACACGTTTAAAGGATATATTACACAACGGAAAAATTTTATTATTTAAGGAACTACAAAATAAGAGGGAAATCCTAAAGATAGATAGATGGCGCTATCTCCAATTAGGCCACTTCGTCAAAAGCTTACCTCAGCCAATCAGATCAGAAGCTGATATGACATGGCTTGAACGTATGTGTATGGAATCTAACACTAAAAAAATGATCTCAAAGATCTATAAAAGGATGCTGGAGACGGAGAGGTGGGAGATCCCGCCATTTATGCAAAAATGGGAAAGGGAATTAGGCACTCAATTAGACACAGGCACAATAGGAAAAATTTTAAGGTTAACCCATAGATCAGCAATAGACGTCAGGACCGCAGAAATGAACTATAAGTGTCTATCGATGTGGTATATAACTCCCGATAAAGCAAGTAGATACCAAAACGGCACCTCTCCAGATTGTTGGAGAGGGTGTAAAGATAGAGGGAGTATGGCCCACCTCTGGTGGGAATGCAATAAAATAAAAAACTATTGGGCAAAGATTATAGGATATATTAAGGAGGTCACCCAGAAGGACTTGGAAAACGATCCCTGGGTGGTATTGATGCACGCCACGAGGGAGGGGGTAAAGCAATATGAAAAGTCACTTGTACCGCACCTCCTTAATGCAGCCAAAAAACTTATTTCAAAAAGGTGGAGAGAACCTGAGGCCCCATCCATGTGGGAATGGGTGGACGCGGTGGAGAGTATCCGACTCATGGAGTCCCTTAAAAGGAACATAGATGAAAATAATGAGGGTACAGGAGAGTGTTGGGATAGCTGGAAAAAATTCAAGCAAACATGGAGTTATGCTGAAGTCGTCAGGCTTTAGATTAATCAGATGGATAGGAACGCAAGCAAATAGTCCACATATATGGAAATAGCGATGAGAAAATAGGGGGGGGGTAGGGAAACAAGGGGGAGAAATTTTTCAACAGAGAGGATGAAATATGTATAATTAAATCGGTTAAATGAGACAAGACGTTACTATCGGTCTCTATATTGTAAAATAAAAGGTGATTAAATGTGAACAAGCCACAATGATGTGATGACAAAACAAAAAAGGACAAAGTTGATCGGTTAAAGATGATTTAGGTCCTCTTGGAGAGTTGAGCTGATGTGGCAAAAAAAAAAATAAGAAAAAAACAACTGGACTTACAAGTAATAGCAATAAAAGACTTGAAAGAGCAGATGGCAGGGTTACAGAGAGATCAGAGAGACACAATGTATCGGCTGGAAGACCAGGAAAACAGGAATCGAAGGAAAAACCTTAGAGTAAGGGGAGTCCCAAATATGCAAAGAGAAGATCTACAAGTAAAAATGCTTAAAATATTCGGGCATATGCTGGGTCTAACAGACACTGAAAAAATAAAGTTTGAAAGGGTTCATCGGGTAAGAAAGCCAGCTGAACTGGCAGCAGAAATACCGAGAGATATAATAGCAAGATTGCATTATTTCCAGGATAAGGAACAGATCTGGCAGAGACTAAAATTGATCCCCTGATGAAGTCACATGACGCCACGCGTAGGGACAGGAGAGGCATTCAATACAAACAAGGAAGCAAATGGAACAAGCTCGGCGCTCGTCTAAGATAAGAGAAAATATTTATTGTTATTCTGTGAGTTCTATTGTGAGTACTAGGTACTATATTAAACTGTTTTTATCGAGCAAATAAATTTTAAACATACTACACTATACGGTCCCCCCCTCATCTTTTACCTATTACTCCGGCATCTGCCGTGAGCTACAAAGGCTAGATATACCTGGAACCAGGGAAAAGGAATACGCACCTACCCAGGCAGACCACCGTGAGGGAAGGAGAAGAAAGCAGACCCCTTTACATCATTTATATGCGGTTAACCCTTTGCCACAAGGTAAGGGTCCATTGCTCACTTTAGTGTACCCCACACGAAGAGGAGTGACCCCCACTGCTTGAAACACGCCACTGCACGGATATCACCTTTGACCCAAGGATCACATCACTACCCTCACCTTCTTACCTGTTACGTACCTGAACGTAGAGCCTGACTTGGTAGGAGGAGACCTCTCATACAGCGCTGGTTCACGTGCCACTGGAGATGGGGACAGTGGTGACGTGAGCACAGTGGGGTAGGAGTGCCTGGTTTGTAGAGGAAGGTGTTGGAACCAACAGGAAGGTCCTCCAGTAAGGTCCGTATGCGGATGGCAGGATGTGAGACTGCAGCTGTAGGTGGTAGAAGCAGGATACAAGAACCAGGCAACAGGTGGATCAACAAGTGGGAATCAGCAGAGCAAGGTCAGACAGTCCAGTTGGCAACAGCAGATCAATCAGATGATAGGAGCAGGCAATGGCAGAGTCGGTAGGCAGGCTGGAGTCGGTAACCAAAGGCAGATGTAGCAAGGTCAGGCAGGCCGGGTCGGGTAGGAGAAGGTAGAGTAGTCCAAACAGAGCCGGGTCGGTAACGGGAGATCACAGGTTCAGGTTTCGGATCAGTTTTTCGGGTGGCTGACAAGCAGGAAGCTTAAAGACAACACAGCACTGGCTGAGTGTCACTGCTGGGCTTTTAAAGCCCGTTTTGGCGCCAATTGCGTTCCCGCGCATGCGCACATGCACGCGCGCGCCGCCGCGCGCGCTAACGCGCACGCGCACGCTAACGTGCACGCGCGCGCGCCCGCCGCGCACCTATGTGCGCACGGAAGGCCCGGAAATGCCTGGAACGTTCTTGACATTGCCCCCCCACAAGGGGCAGCCTCCGGATGCCCAGGCGGCTTGCCTTCTCAGGGTGGGAAATCAGGTAAGTACGAACTAGCCGTTTTGCATGTAAGTTGCTGTCAGGTTCCCAGGAATTACTTTCTGGACCGTAACCCTTCCATTTAACCAAAAATTGTACTTGCCCATGTCTTCTTCTACAATTGAGGATAGCCTCCACCTCGTATTCCTGGTTACCATCCACCAAAACAGGTTCAGGCGGGTCAGTTCCTCTGTCAGGGAAGGGATTAGGCACAGCAGGTTTCAACAACGACACGTGAAATACCGGGTGAACTTTAAGAGAATCAGGTAAAGACAGTTCATAGGCTACTTCATTAATTTTCTTCTTAACAGGAAAAGGTCCCATAAATTTAGGTGCAAGTTTTTTTAGAAGGGCACATCAATTTGATATTGGATGTAGACAGCCATACCTGATCTCCCGGTTGCAGAACCAGCTCCCCCCTTCTCTTTTGGTCGAAGTTCCTCTTGCTATCTGCCTGGGCCTTGGACATAGTTTCTTGTAGGACCTGATTGTTGCGTTTGAGGAATTCCACTGTCTCCTGAACTGCCGGAACTGAGGATTCTGAAACAAAATCTGGTAAAAAAGTCAAGTGGAAGCCATAATTGGCAAAGAAGGGAGATTGGTTAGTGGTTGAGTGACTGGCATTATTGTATGCGAATTCCGCTAGAGGCAGCAGGGAAACCCAATTGTCCTGAGAAAAGGAAGTAAAACATCGGATATACTGCTCGAGGGTTTGGTTGGTTCTCTCTGTCTGCCCATTGGTCTGTGGATGATAGGCTGAGGAGAGAGAAAGCTCAATCTTCAAGATTTCACAGAGTGCCTTCCAGAAGCGTGAGGTAAATTGTACCCCTCTGTCGGAGACTATATTTGTAGGTACTCCGTGTAGTCTGACGATCTCCTTAATAAATACACGGGCTGTCTCTGTAGCAGATGGGGTTCCCTTCAGGGGCAAAAAATGGGCCATCTTAGATAGGCGATCTACAACCACAAAAATGGCTGTGCACCCCTCAGAACGGGGTAGTTCGACTATAAAGTCCATAGAAATCATTTTCCAAGGTCTGTCTGGTATAGGTAAGGGTTTAAGCAGTCCCCAGGCTCGGTTCTTTGAAGTCTTGTTCTGTGAGCAGATGGAGCAGGAATTGACGTATCTTTCACAAAACTCCCTTAAATTGGGCCACCAGAATGTACGCTGTACAAGTTCACGAGTTTTCCGTACCCCGAAATGTCCTGCTAAGGGATGATCATGAAGCAATGTTAGTACTTTAACTCGGATACCTTCAGGGACAAAGATTTGACTTCCCTTCCATAGCAAGCCATCTCGAGATGTCAAGGTGGTTCCTGGAGGTTTTGGAGAGTGAGAAGAGGCTTCCTTGATTAAAGATAGGAGATCTGTGTGTAAGAGCAAAAAACTGTTAGTGGGTAGAATTGTGTCAGGAGCAGGTGAGTCCTTAGGGTTATCATGCATGCGTGACAATGCGTCTGGTTTGACGTTTTTTGATCCTGGCCGATAAGTGATGTGGAAACAGAAGCGAGTGAAAAACAAGGCCCAACGAGCTTGTCGGGGTCTCAAACGTTTGGCAGATCTTAGATATTCTAAATTTTTATGGTCGGTATATATTAATACCGGGTGAACTGCACCCTCTAACAGATACCTCCACTCCTCCAAGGCGGTTTTGATGGCTAGAAGCTCCCGATCCCCTACGTCGTAATTTCTTTCAGCTGGAGATAACTTTCGGGAGAAAAAGCCCACAGGGTGAATCAAGTCCTCCTTACCCTGTCTTTGCGAAATGACCGCTCCCACCGCTATTTCGGATGCATCAACTTCTAATAAAAAAGGTAAAGATGGGTTAGGGTGACTGAGAATTGGAGCTGATGTGAAAAGTCTTTTAAGTCTCTCAAATGCCTCTTGAGCCTCTGTACTCCAATGAAACCTGACATGTTGTTGTGTCAACCGTGTAATAGGGGCTATGATGGCAGAGAATCCCTTGATAAATTTCCTGTAAAAATTTGCGAAACCAATGAAGCGTTGAATACCTTTTTTATCGACGGGTGCAGGCCAATCCAGAACAGCAGACACTTTTTGGGGGTCCATCTTGATACCAGTCGCGGATATTATCAAACCCAAAAACTGGATTTCTTGTTGCTCGAACTCGCATTTTTCTGCTTTTGCGTATAGCCCATGTAAGCGAAGACGGTCCAAGACTCTGCAAACGTGTTCCCGGTGTTGGCTAAGGGATTCAGAAAAAACCAAAATATCATCCAAATAAACAATTACAAAAATATCTAAGAAGTCCTTGAATACATCGTTAATCAGATGTTGAAACGTGGCAGGTGCATTACATAAACCAAAGGGCATGACCAGATATTCAAAATGCCCGAACCTTGTCCGGAATGCCGTCTTCCACTCATGCCCAGCCCGGATGCGGACCAGATTATATGCCCCTCTTAAATCGAGCTTCGTAAAAATAGTAGCAGACCTTAATTTTTGGAATAGTTCGGGTATTAAGGGCAACGGATAACGGTTCTTAACCGTAATTTTATTCAATTCCCGGTAATCCACACACGGGCGGAGAGTTTGATCCTTTTTAGTCACAAAAAATATTCCAGCCCCAGCTGGAGATGTATATGGGCGGATGAATCCTTTTTCCAGGTTTTCGTTGATGTAAATCTTTAGTGCTTCCTGTTCTTTTTCTGTCAGGGGAAAAATGCGCCCAAAAGGAATCTCAGCCCCAGGTAAAAGTTCAATTGGGCAGTCATATGCCCGATGGGGTGGAAGAGAGTCTGCTCCCTTTTTACTGAAAACATCAAGGAACCCATGATATGGTTCGGGTACTGATTGGCGTAGGTTTCGATCAATGTCCATGCAACATAAGGTGACAGAGGATTGAGTAGACTTATCTTGACAATGTTCTTGGCAGTAGGGGGACAAGAACCTGATCTCTCTGGTAGTCCAATTGATGGAGGGATTATGGGCCTGAAGCCAGGGGATGCCCAGGATGATTGGGAACAACGGGGAAGAGATCACATCAAGGATCAGCAGCTCCTTATGCTGGAAGGAGGTGATGGCAGGTACGGGAAAAGTCTCTTGGGTTACCTGTCCGGAGCTGATGCGGGAGCCATCGGCCAGGAAGACTGATAGTCGATGGGTCTTATTCCGTAGGGGAATGTTGTGTTGGTTAGCGAAGGCAGAATCAATGAAGCAACTGCAGGCTCCGGAATCAATAATTGCTTTAACTGGAATTGTCCTTCCTTGGAGCTGCAATGAGAGAGGGAGAGCAATGTGGGTTGTGTTAGCAGAAAGTGCTGAAAGGCTGGCAGGAACAGAGGAAAAGCACTTACGCATCTTGACCGGACAGTTGCGCACGTAGTGTCCTGTTGTTCCGCAGTACAGGCAGAGATTAAGTTGATGGCGGCGTGTGCGCTCCTCCGGGGTTAAGGTGGGTCGAATCAGTCCCAACTGCATCGGCTCGGAGGCATCTGGTGCAGGGCGGATTGGCTGGAAGTTGGGTGGTGGTGAGTAGCGGGCAGCCGGAATTGGGGCTTTAGCAGTCATCCAAGTGGGGCGATTATGTTGGTAGGCCCGTTCAGTGCGACGTTCCCGAAGGCGGCGGTCAATCTGGATGGTTAAGGTGATTAAGGCCTCAAGAGTATCAGGTATGCCCACCCGGGCCAATTCATCTTTCAGTCCTTCTGATAAGCCCATGCGGAACTGATGCCGTAGAGCTGCATCATTCCATTGAGTGTCCGCACTCCAGCGTCTAAAATCCGAAATGTACTCCTCGGCCGCCCGGCGACCCTGCTGGAGTGTAGTTAAGGTGGCCTCTGCTGAGGCGACCCGTTCAGGGTCCTCATAAAGCTGGGACATAGCTTCAAAGAAGGCCGCCAGTGATTGAATCAAAACAGAGTCCTCTTCGAGAAGCCGGTGTGCCCAGATCTGTGGTTCTCCTAGCAGTAGAGAGACCACAAACCCCACTTTAGTGGCCTCAAGCGAAAAAGTCCGGGGTTGCAGGGCGAAGTAAAGTCGACAAGCACTGCGGAAGGCCCGGAATTTAGTTCGGTCCCCTGAAAACTTCTCAGGTATGGGGACCCTTGGCTCAGGTGGAAGCATAACAACAGAAGGAGGGGAAGCAGCCTGAGCAGGGGCGGAAATGGACCCAGGAGCCACGTGTATGGGGTTGATGATGTTCTGGACTTGTCCCTCCAATCTGGTGTAACCGTCTTGTAAGGATTTTACGGCTTGAGTGAGGGCTGACAGGTGTGAACAGATATCTGTCATGGGAGGGGTCTCTCCTGCAGGCTCAGTCATGGCTGTGTTGTACTGTTACGTACCTGAACGTAGAGCCTGACTTGGTAGGAGGAGACCTCTCATACAGCGCTGGTTCACGTGCCACTGGAGATGGGGACAGTGGTGACGTGAGCACAGTGGGGTAGGAGTGCCTGGTTTGTAGAGGAAGGTGTTGGAACCAACAGGAAGGTCCTCCAGTAAGGTCCGTATGCGGATGGCAGGATGTGAGACTGCAGCTGTAGGTGGTAGAAGCAGGATACAAGAACCAGGCAACAGGTGGATCAACAAGTGGGAATCAGCAGAGCAAGGTCAGACAGTCCAGTTGGCAACAGCAGATCAATCAGATGATAGGAGCAGGCAATGGCAGAGTCGGTAGGCAGGCTGGAGTCGGTAACCAAAGGCAGATGTAGCAAGGTCAGGCAGGCCGGGTCGGGTAGGAGAAGGTAGAGTAGTCCAAACAGAGCCGGGTCGGTAACGGGAGATCACAGGTTCAGGTTTCGGATCAGGTTTTCGGGTGGCTGACAAGCAGGAAGCTTAAAGACAACACAGCACTGGCTGAGTGTCACTGCTGGGCTTTTAAAGCCCGTTTTGGCGCCAATTGCGTTCCCGCGCATGCGCACATGCACGCGCGCGCCGCCGCGCGCGCTAACGCGCACGCGCACGCTAACGTGCACGCGCGCGCGCCCGCCGCACACCTATGTGCGCACGGAAGGCCCGGAAATGCCTGGAACGTTCTTGACATTACCACAAGGAATGATTATATACTTATAAACTATTGAGGATTGACTTATTTATCACAGACTTATATGCATGCAACATAGTCGCAGATGACTATTTTATACGCATCCTGCACTATGCGATTTTAGTCGCATATGACTATGCGATTTTAGTCGCATATGACTATATTTTTTACGCATCCTGCATTATGCGATTTTACCTATAGGATATCTGTGTGCACTTTGCGTCTGCACCTAGCATTTCGTTATATTTTATATTTCAAACTTTATTCCACTTTGTTTACTGGTAGCTTTATATTTTGCCAGGGATTTTTTCATCTATAGTCACGCTGACTAGTCTCATCCAGCTTATACATTATTTTGTATGCTCGCATACTTTGCACTTTATATTTATTGTTCTACTGTTCACTCCAGTGCAACTTCTCTGCACATACCTCTACTCATCACATATCTCCAATGCGATTATATTTATCGTTTTATCCGTCACTCAATCACTCAGTCGCATTTTTAGCCTGTGCACACTTGCACTAGCAGGATTTTATATTTTGTTCACCATCTACTATGCACTTTGGAATTGTTTATCTATAGACACATTTTTACCATATGTTCACTTATACAGTATGATTTTATATGTATATCTGATTTTTTTATTACCTGCTTATGGTGTTTTATTAGTAGTTTTATTTAGGTGCTATTAGTTCAATTTACACTCTCGCACCTTAGTACTATTTACAATTCTATTATATATATTTTTACCTGGGTTCACCAATAGCAATTTTTATTAACCTGTATTGGTCACACCATACCCCTTATCTTGTATAGTAAGGGAATTATCTATCTCAACTCGCATTACTTCGACTTAATAGTCGCATCATCAACTATTATTGTCTCATATGATTGCTACACTTAAAGGGTTTACGTCTTTATCCCATTACTGCCACCTTGTGGTAGATTTGGCCACCTCCCTGGGGAACAGCGCAGCACCACCCCCACTTTTATATATCTAGTTTGGTAGGTACGGTTTGACCTACACCAGGTGCCTGCAGCAGTCCCCCCACAGTCAGTCCCCACCACCCGCCCTTACCCTCCCCCTTCCACGGTAGCGCAGGAATACCCCGCTACAATTAATAGAAGTGTTGCGAACGCAGAATACAAAATGTTGAGACTATATGTTCCATTCCTCTGTGCACGGGACGTACTCAAGAATAGATTTCTTTTTGGTGGACCATAGATTGCTCAAAACAGTTGTTAAAACTGAAATTAAGATTGCCACGTTCTCTGATCATGTGCCGGTAATGATGGGAATTAAGCTTGAGGGAAAGTTAAATAGAACAACTCCCTGGAGTTTAAATGAAGAGTTATTACAGGATAAGGCAGCAGAAGAGAGGATCAGGCAGGAATTGGAATGGTATTTTAAAACCAATGACACAGAAGAAATATCAGAGGCCACTTTGTGGGAGGCCCATAAGGCATATGTCAGAGGTATACTGATTCAACTAGGAACAGAAAGGAAAAAGGCAGGAATAATGAGAAAGAATAACTTGATAAAAGATATTACGGAATAGAACAGCAACATAAAAAAATGGGAAATGTAGAGAAGATGGCGATGCTTATATGTAAAAGAGAGGAACTAAAAGAACTAGTTGAGCAAGACACACGGTCGGCGTATAATAAGATTAAAAAGGAAAGGTATCTGTGGGGAAATAAAATTGGCAAATCTCTGGCAAGGATGTTAAAAAAGAAAATAACAGCAAATTATATAGAAAAAATACAAGACAGTACAGGAAAAATGGTATATTACACAACAGGGATAGCAGAAAATTTTCAAGAATACTATGCAAAATTATACGCCATTAATAAGAATGAAACACCTGAGCAAAAAATTAAAGAAAGGATAAAATAAGAGCTTTTTTTGGAAGAGATAGATCTAAAAGGAATCTCGGAGGAGCAAAGGAATGGGTTGGAGGAACCGGTAACAGAGGAAGAGATAAGGAAAATATTAAAAGAAACCCCTCTGGGTAAGAGTCCAGGCCCGGATGGCCTAACAACACTATATTACAGAAAGTTCAGAGATATTCTTTTCCCAAAGTTATGTACATATATTAATGGGATAGGCACAAAGTGGGCAATAAGGAAGGAGGCTTTAGAGGCGGCCATAGCCATAATACCGAAAGAGGGAAAGGATGCTACACTTTGCTCGAGTTATAGGCCAATTTCATTGTTAAATGACAACATCAAGTTGTTTGCCAAGGTAATGGCAGGAAGGTTGAGACCACTAATGAGTGAGCTAGTACATGCTGATAAGACTGGTTTCATACCCGGAAGAGAGTGTCGGGACAATGGAATCAGGGCATTGTTGGTGATGCCCGAAATAAAGGAGGCCGAGACCCCCAGTCTACTCCTGTCAATTGAGGCTGAAAAAGCATTTGACAGGGTAGACTGGGGGTTCATGGGAGAGGCCCTTGTGGGAAGGGGTATAGGGAACAGATATATGAAGTGGCTGGGCGTACATTTTACGAACACCCCACAGCAAGGGTGAAAGTGAATGGTGCCGTTTCAGGACTCTTTGAAATGTACAATGGTACTAGACAAGGGTGTCCCCTATTCCCCCTACTGTTCGTACTGTCACTTGAACCATTGCTGGCGAAAATACGACAGGATGTGAACATTAGGGGGCTTAGGTTGGGAGAAGCGGAACATAAGTTGGCCGCATATGCCGACGATATACTGTTTTTCGTGACCTGCCCGAGGATAACTCTGCCCAATTTAATGAAAAAACTGAAACAGTACTGAGAATGCTCGAACTTTAAAATAAACCTGGCAAAGTCTGAGATCCTGAATATTGGGGTCCCCCTAGAGGAGGCACTGATATATCAGGAGGATATCCCATTTATTTGGAGAAAGAAAGAGTTGAAATATCTAGGGGTTAAGATTACAAAGCATAGGGATACGTTGTACCAATCAAACTTCCTGCCATTGCTGAACGAAATTAAGAAGGATTTAAGCAAGATAGCATCAAGACACGTGTCTTGGTTGGGGAGAATTATTATATTTAAAATGAGTCTACTGCCAAAAATCATGTACCAATTTCAGATGCTGCCAATCCCTCTCCCACAAGCATACTTTAAAACTTGGAAAACAATACTCCTTAGGTACACCTGGAAGGGGAAAAAATCAAGAATAAGTCTACAAACACTAACTAGAGATAGAAAGCTAGGGGGTTTGGGAGCTCCAGATTTAAAGAACTACTACAGAGCGGTTCTCCTTGCACGGGTCATCGACTGGGTAAAAAATAATAAAAACAAAAGATGGGTGGAACTGGAAAATACAATTAGTAAGACGGAGTTGGGGAAAATTATTTGGGTGCCAATACACTTGAGAAGCATAGGAGAGAAATCACATAAAATGACATTGAAAGCTCTAGAGATATGGGATATGATACACAAAAAAAGAGTTCAGAAACTGGATTAAAAAACAGAATGCTGAACTAAGGGACATAATGGTGAAGGGTAGGTTATGCACATTTCAAGAGTTAAAACAAAAAAATTATTTAATAGCAATAGATGTGTGGCGATATTCCCACCTAAAACACTTCTTTGAATCACTCCCCCAACCAGTGAGGTCTGTAGATAATTTGTTACCAATGGAGAAACTATGCACGGAGGGTGTAAGGAGAAGGGGGATATCGGTAATATATAAAATCTTAATGGAAGGGAATGGGGTGGGGAAGCCGCCATACATCAGAAAATGGAAAGAGGAATTAAGGACACAGCTGAATGAGTTGGAAGTGAGAAAAATTATAAGTATGGTGTTCGCAACATCACAGGATAGTAATATGATAGAAAGTAGTTTTAAATGTTTAGCACAGTGGTATATAACCCCAGTTAAGGCCCACAAATACGAAAAGGAGACCTCACAAGGCTGCTGGAGGGGGTGTGGAGAATGGGGAACTATGTCACATATTTGGTGGACATGTCCCAAAATTAAACAATTTTGGAGAGAAATAATACAGAAAATAAAAGAGATAACAAAAAAGGAAGTCCAAGAAGACCCCTGGGAATGTTTATTCCATGGGACTAAAACACCTGCCAAACAATATATGAAATCCCTGGTCCCCCCACTCCTGAATGCAGTCAAAAGTCTAATTCCCAAATATTGGCAAGACACAGAAAGCCCTGCGATGAGGTTGGGAAGGTTTTGAGGAAAAATGGAAGGATTGGCATATATTTAAACAGACAATGAAGTTTGCAGAAATGTTTGGAACGTGAATAATTCAGAAATAGGTACAGTGGTGTGAAAAAGTGTTTGCCCCCTTCCTCATTTCCTGTTCCTTTGCATGTTTGTCACACTTAAGTGTTTCGGAACATCAAACCAATTTAAACAATAGTCAAGGACAACACAAGTAAACACAAAATGCAATTTGTAAATGAATGTGTTTATTATTAAAGGTGAAAAAAAATCCAAACCATCATGGCCCTGTGTGAAAAAGTGATTGCCCCCTAAACCTAATAACTGGTTGGGCCACCCTTAGCAGCAACAACTGCAACCAAGAGTTTGCGATAACGTGCAATGAGGCTTTTACAGGGTCCTGGAGGAATTTTGGCCCACTCATCTTTGCAGAATTGTCCTAATTCAGTTACATTAGAGGGTTTTCGAGCATGAACGGCCTTTTTAAGGTCATACCACAACATCTCAATAGGATTCAGGTCAGGACTTTAGCTAGGCTACTCCAAAGTGTTCATTTTGTTTTACTTCAGCCATTCGGTGGTGGACTTGCTGGTGTGTTTAGGATCATTGTCCTGCTGCAGAACCCAAGTTCGTTTCAGCTTGAGTACACGAACAGATGGTCGGACATTCTCCTTCAGGATCTCTTGGTAGACAGCAGAATTCATAGTTCCTTTTATCACGGCAAGTCTTCCAGGTCCTGAAGCAGCAAAACAGCCCCAGACCATCACACTACCACCACCATATTTTACTGTTGGTATAATGTTATTTTTCTGAAATGCAGTGTTCCTTCTACGCCAGATATACTTGGACACACACCTTCCAAAGAGTTCCACTTTTGTCTCATCGGTCCACAGAATGTTGTCCCAAAAGTCTTGGGGATCATCAAGATGTGTTGTGGAGAAATTGAGACGAGCTTTGATGTTCTTTTTGCTCAGCAGTGGTTTTCTCCTTGGAACTCTGCCATGCAGGCCATTTTTGCCCAGTCTTTTCCTGATGGTGGAGGCATGAACGCTGACCTTAACTGAGGCAAGTGAGGCCTGCAGTTCCTTGGACGTTGTTGTGGGGTCTTTTGTGACCTCTTGGATGAGTCGTCGCTGCGCTCTTGGGGTAATTTTGGGTGGCCGGCCACTCCTGGGAAGGTTCACCACTGTTCCATGTCTTCGCCATTTGTGGATAATGGCTCTCACTGTGGTTCGCTGGATTCCCAAAGCTTTGGAAATGGCTTTATAACCCTTTCCAGACTGATAGATCTCAATTACTTTCTTTCTCAATTGTTCCTGAATTTCTTTGGGTCTCGGCATGATGTGTAGCTTTTAAGGATCTTCTGGTGGACCTTACTGTGTCAAGCAGCTCCTATTTAAGTGATGCCTTGATTGTGAACAGGTGTGGCAATAATCAGGCCTGGGTGTGGCTAGAGAAATTGAACTCAGGTGTGGACAACCACAGTTATAGTATGTTTTAAAAAGGGGGGCAATCACTTTTTCACACGGGCCATGATGGTTTGGATTTTTTTTCACCTTTAATAATAAACACCTTCATTTACAAATTGCATTTTGTGTTTACTTGTGTTGTCCTTGACTATTGTTTAAATTGGTTTGATGTTCCGAAACACTTAAGTGTGACAAACATGCAAAGGAACAGGAAATGAGGAAGGGGGCAAACACTTTTTCACACCACTGTACATTAAAAGAGGTAGGAAATATAAGATCCATAGACAGAGCAGAGGAGGGGAGGGAGGTGTTTAGTGGAAAATTGTATGTTCCAATAGAGAAGCAGGATTGGGTAGGATGGAAATTATGTTATTAAATCTGACTGAATCCTGTAAATGTTTTAAAGAATAATAAGATAACAATAAAAGAAATTGAAAACAAAAAAAAAAAACTGACCCTTTGGACAATGGTTTGAAGGTCTTCACTAAAAGGGCCAGAGAAATCTCTCCGTAGTGTAGGTTTCTTGGTCCGATATTAACCTGTAGGCTTCAGTCATGTAGTGCTTTCTTCCCAAAATCACTATTCCGCCACCCTTACCTGCTGGTTTGATTATAAGGTTGTGATTGTTTTATAGTGACTGGAGGGCAAGGATTCCATTCTTCTTCAGATTTCTACATGGTGTATTGGGATCTTGGCACATTTTCATCATATCAGCATAGACAAAGCTGTAAAAGGTATCTGTAAAATGTAGATTTTGGCTTGAATTGGGTGTGAGTGATGGGAAAGTCAGGGCAGACTAATTCTTCGGGGTCCAAGATGTAGCCCTCCCATAGGAGTTCCTCAAGGTTGTTCAGGGCATCTAAGTCCTGGAGGTCAGATGGGGGAGTTGGGGTCAGGGGAGTTTCTTTGGCTATGGTTTTGTTCAGATGGTTAAAGAATTTTTTGATGATGAGGTTCCGAACGAACCGGTTCAAATCTTTAAAGAGGGTAAAGGGGTTTGGTCTATTGCAAGGTGCAAAATGTAATCTCTTTTGTAGTAAGGAAATGTGGGAGTCTTCTAGTACAAAGGAAGATAGGTTGAATATTTTGATGGTGTCTAACTGGCCAGTTTTATCCTTCTTGTGGTTTCTTTTTCCTTCCACCTCCTTCCTCTTCGGCAAGCTTTCTTTTTGCTTGGAAGAGTTCGGAGAGGGGAGACACTAAAAAAGCATGATCGTTGGGGAATACAGGTGGTACATGATTGGTGTTGGCCCTAGTGGCCGGGTCTGGAAATGTTGGGTTGGTGTGGATGGAGGTTCCTGTGTCATCTGGTAGGATGGAAGATTTTGGCGTTTCCATTGTGTGGATGCTGTGGGAGCTCCCATGGCTGGAGAAAGTGCTTGCTTGGGGTGTAAGAATAATGTCTGGACCAGGAGGTGGTTTAGAATGGGAGGCTGAAGGGATGGTATGGGGGGAACTTGGATCTCTGTGGTTTGGCGATGGGTTCATGTGGGATAGTGGGCCACTTAGGGAGTCATGTGTGGTGATATTGATGGTGGAATCTGATGAATCTCATAAGTGTTAGAGGGGCCAGAATTACCATGATGGTAAGTGTTCTTAGAAGTGTCAGGTGATGACATGGTAACAGGAGGGTGATCATGAGAGTTGGATAAGGCAAGAGGTGGGGAAGGGCTTCTAGCAGGGATAAGGTTGGTAAGGACCAAGGTCCTGGTAGTGTGGGGGAGGCTTGACTTAAATTTTCTCATGTGGCCTACCCCAAAGTTTGGTTTGGGATGGAGACTCGTTAGTGGAGGGGGTGTGTGATCAGGACTGGGTGGTTGTGTCTTTTTGGACGAGTACACACGTTTCAAGGTCTTCAAGGTCTCTCTTGAATTTTCTCAACTTGGTTTGTATGATGTTATCTAGGTGTTTTGAGAGATGGTTGGTAAAGGTGGTATACCAGTTTTGTAGAGTATAATGGTGTGGTGTTCTAGAAAATCAGAAGCAAGAGTGGTGATGATGTTTTGAAGAGCCCGGCTCTTCCAATACATTGTTAGTAAAATAAAATCAATCCATTTAAGGGAACACAAATCATCTATATCTCTCCATTGTTTACCCAGGTAATCTTCGAGAAAGTCACAGTATTTGAATCGCAAACCTCTGGGGGTAATTTTGAGGTCTAAGGTAATGGCTAATGTCCACCTTTGCGGTCTGTTCCAATTTGCAGAAGGATTGGTGCAGTTTGGACAAGGATGTGGGGGAAGGGATATGTTGGGAGATGGTGTTGGGGGTAGGAATTTGAGAGAATCTCATTGTATCTGTTGCGTCTCTCCATCTCGATGTTATCAAAAAAATCCATAGTGGAGTGATGGAGTGAACAGTGTGTGGCGTGTAGGGTCCACCATTGGTACAGACCATTTCCTAAGAAAATCTCTGTCAAATGAATACTGATCAAATAAACGTCAGTGTACAACCAGGTTCCCAATAATGGGCAAACTGGAAAAGATTTGACGCGTTTAAGGATTTTAAGAGAGCTCAGCACAGCATCAATTATAGCCAATATAGTTATTTTGTACCTCGAAATCCTCAGTTGGTTTAGTTAACTCCTAAGCTCAAAGTCATCCATTAAGCCAGGACTTGTGAGTTCAGAGGGAACTTCTGCAGCAAAAGGCAAGGTACCTGCAAATGCAGATATGTCAAATTCTGAAAGGGAAGGAGTGAAAACATAGAGCCCCTGAATTCTGATTCAGCAATCATATTAGCAACTTGGCCCAAAAAGTTGTGCATGATTGCAAAGAACTCCTCCCTGGATCAAGCAAAAGAGACAGCCACGCCTGATGGAGCAATTAAAGAGCCTTAGCGCCCTTTTACACTTGTGCGACTTCAAAGTCATGCGATTTTGCTGCAATTTCAAGGAATGCCTGTGTGGGACTACTTTGAAGTCGGAATGACTTGAAGTCGTACTAATATGAATGGCTGTCATTGGAAATCATGGGGAACAACTTGTCATGCTTCTTTGCAGTCCCAAATCGTGGGACAAGTCTTATAAGTGTGAAAGGGGCCTTAGGAGTTTTTTGACTCAAGCAGGGGGCAACAAACCCAGCCTGTTGTTGTCAGGTCTTTTAGGAGATATTAGTGGATCGTGAGCCAGAGGTACCCAATGCAGACTGTGCTTGATATCCGACATGGTTTATCATTGAAATCAACATTGCCCATTTTAATCCTTATACAGCTAGCATTAGTTAATAGATAAGAAAGTACCACATTTATTTGTTTTAAACTTTCTTTTTTTACATTTTTTTAGTTACTTCTGGTTTCCAGGCATAGACAAAGGATGTCATACATGCCAGGCTAAGCAGACCCCCTGCCTGCATGCCTGAACTAAGGGCAGAGGGATTCCAGGAAGTAAATGCTCGATAAATCATCTGCTTTTATTCAAGATAACCACAGCCAGGAATGCTAGGGGGTGTTTTTCAAAGTGAATCCTCTGCAAAATAAAGCATGGAGACATGAATGGGTGAGTTTGCTTTGAATATTAAAAATGAATTAACTGCTTCAGCCTCGGAAGATTTTACCCCCTTCCTGACCAGAGCACTTTTTGTGATGCGGCACTGCATCGCTTTAACTGACAATTGTGTTGTCGTGCGACGTTGTACCCAAACAAAATTCCTTTTTTTTCCCCACAAATAGAGATTTCTTTTGGTGGTATTTGATCACCTCTGTGGTTTTTATTTTTTGCGCTATAAACAAAAAAAGAGCGACAATTTTGAAAAAAAAACACATTATGTTTTACATTTTGCTATAATAAATATCCCCCAAAAATATATAAAAAAAAATGTTTTCCTCAGTTTAGGCCGATATGTATTCTTCTACGTATCTTTGGTAAAAAAAAAAAATCGCAATAAGCGTATATTGATTGGTTTGCGCAAAAGTTATAACGTCTACAAAATAGGGGATAGTTTTATGGCATTTTTTTTATATATATTTTTTTTTTTATTAGTAATGGCGGCGATCTGCGATTTTTATGGGGACTGACATTATGGCAGACACATTGGACATATTTTTTTACACTATTTTTGGACCATTGTAATTTATACAGCAATCAGTGCTATAAAAAATGCACTGATTACTGTATAAATGACACCGGCAGTGGGCGATGAAGGGGTTAAGTGTGTCCTAGGGAGTGATTCTAACTGTGGGGGGGATGGGCTTCAAGTCACATGACAGCAATCACTGCTCTCGATGACACTCGATGACAAGGTGCGGTGATCTCTGTCATGACACAAGCCAGAACGGTGAAATGCCTTGTTTACATAGGCACTTCCCATTCTGAGGCTCCGTGACACGATCGCCGGGAGACTGGCGGACTCTAGTGGAACGCGGCGGCGCATGCACGTCTGCTATCCCCGGCTCTTAAAGGGGACATACAGGTAAGCCCATTTGCCCACCGCTGCTATTGTGCAAACGTATATCGGTGGTCGGCAACTGGTTACATAGCATTTTTTGTGGTGCTCAGATGCAGTGTAGTTACACTTTAACCACTTGCCTACCAGGACAATTTTTACACACATTCAAATCTTAATTTTTAGCTGGAAAATTACTGCAAACCCACCAAAAAGTATATATTTTCTGAAATCAGAGACTCCAGAGACTAAAAGGGTGGTAGTTGAACTTTTTGTTGCAACTTATTTCCAGTTATTTATCAAATGTATAATTTCAAGGAAAAAAAAACATTAAAATGAATTTTAGTGCAAAGAAATAGGATTGAGTTGCATCAAGTAAATAGATACCAAGCATGTAAAGTCTTAAAATTGCACACACCCGTGGAATCGCAAAAAACTATGGTACCCAAAATTCTCCTTAAACAATGCCTTTAAAGGTTATCTGTTTAGAGTCATGAATTATGGCCCTAGGAGTGTGCAGGGGTGCTTTATATATTTTTTTTATACTTTACTTTTTTTTTTAACATTAGTGCTGCCACAAGGCGGCTAGCAAGTCCTCTATGTCAGTTGTTCTCAAACCTGTCCTCAAGTACCCCCAACAGGCCATGTTTTGGGAATTTCTAGTAGATAAAATAGCTGTCCAAAATACCAAGCTATTGACTCTGATTTAAAGCACCTGTGCAAGATAAAGGAAAACTTGCAAACATGGCCTGTTGGGGGTACTTGAGGACAAGGTTAAGAACCACTGCTCTATGCGATAGCATGGGCAGGGGACAAGTACTCTTTATGGAGACATTGTGGATCTATTAGACCCCGAATATCTTCCCTGCCCTCCAATGCAGGTATTTACACACAGATTGCTGCTGGCAGCTGATTTTGGGTCACAGAAGAGCTCAAGTAAGTGACCCACAAGAGAAGTATGGCCAAAAAAAAGCTTTGACCATATTTCTCTTTTAACCGCTTCCCGACCGCCTCCTGCACATATACGTCGGCAGAATAGCATGGCTAGGCAAAAGCATGTACAGGTACGTCCCCTTTAATCGCCTAGCCGCGGGGTCGCGCGCTCCGTGGCCACGGGACCAGCGGCACGAGATCGGGTCACAGAGCTGAAGAACGGGGAGAGGTCTGTGTAAACAAACCTCTCCCGCGCTTCCTACACTGCCTGTCACTAATTGGCTCTTCCCTGTCATCGGGAAAGCCGATCAGTGACGTCAGACGTCAGCCACGCCCCTTAATGTAAAAAAAAAAAACACACACGTCACAGACCATAACCCCTCCCCGCCCCCTAGTGGTTAACTCGTTCACTGCCAGTGTCATTTATACAGGAATCAATGCATTTAAATAGCATTGATTGCTGTATAAATGACAATGGTCCCAAAAATGTGTCAAAAATGTCCGATGTGTCCGCCATAATGTCGCAGCCACAATAAAAATCGCTGATCGCCGCCATTACTAAAAAATATTAATAAAAATGCTATAAAACTATCCCCTATTTTGTAAACGCTATAACTTTTGCGCAAACCAATCAATAATCGCTAATTGCTATTTTTTTATCAAAAATATGTAGAAGAATACGTATCGGCCTAAACTGAGGAAAAAAATGTTTTTTTTATATTTTTTTTGAGGATATTTATTATAGCAAAAAGTAAAAAAATATTGCATTTTTTTCAAAATTGGCACTCTGTTTTTGTTTATAGCGCAAAAAATAAAAACCGCAGGGGCGATCAAATACCACCAAAAGAAAGCTCTATTTGTGGGGAAAAAAGGACTCCAATTTTGTTTGGGAGCCACGGCGCACGACCATGCAATTGTCAGTTAAAGCGACGCAGTGCCGAATCGCAAAAAGGGGCCTGGTCCTTTGGCTGCAAATTGGTCCGGGGCTGAAGTGGTTAATGAGCAATAAGGAAATCAACTTTTTGTAAATATTAAAGTACATCCCCTGACATGGGAGCATTAGGAGGTGGGAGGTATATGGGAATGCATTGCACTCTACGCAGATGACATGCTCCTCTTTCTGCAAGACACAGGGTCGTCACTAGAGGCAGTGTTTGAAATACTAGACAAATTTGCCACATTTTCGGGACTGCAAGCTAACTGGGAGAAATACAATGTGATGGCTATTGACGCAGACGCCCAGGCCTTAGTCCCCATTGCCTATTACCTACGTATATCGCCCAGGGTTGGTGATTTTATGTCCCTAAATCTACTTCCTTTATTGGCCAAGGTCAAATTGCAGCTTGATGCGTGGAGACATCTGCCATTGTCCCTGATTGGAAGGGTCAACCTACTAAAAATTAAGATTCTCACAGTTTTCTTATACTTCCTATGGAACACACCAAATTGGATCCCCTGTTAATTTTTTAGGAAGGTGAATAGCCTATTAAGCTCCTTCCTATGGGCCACTGCACACCCCAGAATTGGTCTCCGTACTTTACAGGAGCCCTGGGGTCAAGGTGGACTAGCGCTACCAGATCTCTTCAAATACTTTATAGCGGGACAAATGGTGATTGCTAGATGCTGGTTGACAAGGGATGATGGGGATTCAGCAACAGTACTACAGGCAGCTCTTATGGGATCGTATGAGAGCCTATCTTACTTAGTATTCAGGGGACCCCAAGCCTCCCCATCTTTGACTGCCTCGATGTGTGTCACTGTACGCGCATGGGACAGATTTTGATGAAAACTGAAAATGGGAGCTGGTTACAGGACACTCCCCTCTGGTTCAACTCTAGACTAACACACTTTGCGGCAAGCCCTGACCCAGTGATATGGGCCAGGGTTAGCATTAAACAACTGAAGCATATAGTGAGGGGGGGAATTACTCACGTTTGACCAACTTAAAGATAAATACAATCTTCCTAACTAGTATCTATATCGATACCTCTAGTTAAGACACGTTTTTCTTACTCAGTTCAGTTCTGACACGCTAGAGCTAGGTGCATCTCCATTGGAGAACATGCTGAGGGCTGAGGACTTACAAAAAAAACTATCAACAGTTTACAAAGAACTATTTGTGGAGAGCCCAAAAATGCTCAACAAATGCAGAGACACATGGCGTGCATTAGTAACAGATTTTCCTGGTGCCTCCATGGCAGCATACCTGTGATAGAGCTCCGCCTCGACTCCTCCCTCAGGACTAGTGAATAGCATAAATTAAAGGCACAGTCCCTCCCCCAACATTCTCCTTTTTTTCCTCATACCTCTTGTGCTGGTGAAGAGTAGCAGATGTCCATACTTCTGCCTTCGGCAGCGTCCGCCGGGTTTAGCCTTTCCCGTGCGAAGTCCCTGTTCTTGGGTCGCTCAATGCACTGATAAGACTGGGAACCCCTCTGTGGATCTGTGGGGTCTTCTTGCAGAGTTTCCTCACAGGAACGCAGTCTGCCACTTTCTATGATGAATCGCAGCGAGTCGCAGGAGGATCAGCTCACATTCTCAGGCCGGTTACTTTTATTTTTATTTATTTTTTTCTTTCTCCCCTTTCCCCCTCTCTCTCTCTCTTTCCCTCCCATATAGATTTGCCTTGGATGTTGCTTTTCTTGTGTGCATTGCCCTCCCTTTTGTTTTTTGTTTTTTACAGGAGAGAATGTCACCATATCCATCTTTTTCATGGGGGGGCCGCGGGAGCGCTCTTTATTGCTCCATGCATGCTGCTGACAGGTCCCCCCGTGGTCGGCGTCCTCGCCGCCATATGGGCGCATGCGCGTTCCGGGAGGTGAGGGGACGCCGACTGGCGAGGGCTTCGCACAGAGCCAGCGGCGCCGATAGCTACTGCGCATGCGCGTGCGCATGTGCAGTTGCCTGACCGCCCGGCGGCCATCTTGGTTACTGGAAAAAGTTCCAGTTTTGCCCTTTCTTTTTTTTTTATAGGTAGGAGGTGGTTTGGGATTAGCCCATCCACCTCCTTTTGTATTTAAAGGCTAGCAGCAGGGTCATGGCTGTCAGTATTGCCTCAGCCGTGCCCTGCAAGCCTCTTGCTGCCCTTCTCTTGGTAGGTGTCCTCTAAATAAATAATTAAAGGTTTAATTGATAAAAAAAAAGAAAAAGACAAGATATATATATAATATACTTTTTTTGTGTATACATGGGAAGTCTCTGTCTGTGTATATGTGTGTATATATATGTGTATGTATATGTATATAAAAAAATAAAAAAAAAGGGGGAAGGGGGGCGGGATGGGCGCACGTGTATACGGGTATATAAGCTTATGTATGCAAGTATATGTTGCATGTAGGTATTCATGTATACGCTTAAATCTACATAGTCCTTTTTCTCTCTCTCTCTTCCCCTATCTTACTATATTTCCGCAGCTGATCCTTCTGCCCAACCGCGCTATGAGTTATTCATCCCGTAACAAAGATCCTCCTACTTCCATTAGGTATGAGACCAACTATACGTAAGTAAAAAAAAAATAAATAAAAAAAAAGTGCACTGCATGAATCTAACATAGATTCTTTGCATCGTAGCCCTGCCCACTCCAAGAGCACCAGGAAATCGTCAAGACACAGCGACAATGATGACAGCCCAGACCGCAGGTCCCGTTCCTCTCATCATGGGTCCCGGTCCTCACGCCACGAATCAGAGAGGTCAAGATCCAGAAGACGAGACCGGTCTCCTTCCCCTAGAAGTTGCGCAAAGAAGAAGTGCTGGACATGTGGGGCTACGCCTCTACCGGGCAAGCTGGTCTGTAAGGACTGCTTCAGGGACTACGCGGCCAACCGCAAGCTCGAGAGTCAACAGGTCGTGGATCTGCTTAAGCGGACAATGAAGGACTCATTCTCTGAGCTAGCAGCCTTAGTCCCCGCTCAGCCAGTCCCACGGACACAGGCAGGGGAGACGGATCATGAAGTCCCCGGTTCTTCGGCAGTCAGTACCCCCCCGCCGCCGTCACGGCTGGCCGAGAAATTACCACCTGAAGACCCCTCAGGGGACTCTTCAGAGGAATCAGAGCCGTCTGGGTTCAGCTATGCCCTGGTCCCACCATTCATCCAAGCAGTCAAGACTGCGATCACCTGGGAGGAGGCGGAGGAACCACCTCAAAGATCCAGGAGTTACTTCCCATTCCTCAAAAGGAGGCAGATTCTCTTCCCTCTGATGGGTGAGATCACGGAAGTCATTCAAAATGAATGGTTAAAGACCGACAAGAAGCTCTCCGTGGGCCGGCTCAATAAGCTTTACCCTTTACCAGAGGCTGAAACGCAGTCGCTGAACTCCATGCCGGTAGTAGACGCGGCCGTGGTACGTTTAGCAAAGAATGTCACCCTCCCAATGGAGGATTCCGCTTCCTTTAAAGACCCTCTGGATAGGCGGATCGATCTGGAGCTTAAGAGGAGCTACTTGGCCGCAGGAGCCGCCTGTAAACCGGCCATTGCCCTCACTTCCGTGTCAAACGCCATCAGGACCTGGACAGACAACATCGAGACGGCCTTACGACAGGAGGTCCCCAAGGAAGACATAATAAAAGCCTTGGAGGAACTTAGACTATCGGCAGATTTTGTCGGAGAAGCGGCCATCGACACCATCAGGTGCTCGGCCCGGTCTATGCTACATTCTGTGATGGCAAAGAGAGCCTTGTGGCTGAAGCCCTGGACGGCTGATCTCGCTTCCAAGCAAAATTGGTGTAAGATCCCATTCGATGGCAAAGCGCTATTTGGAGACAAATTGGATAAGGCTATCTCCAGGGTGACAGGGGGGAAATCCGGTATGCTCCCCCAGGACAAAAGGGTGCGAGGACCCAGAGGAGGTCCGTCTAGGTTCCGCCAGTCGAACGCCAGGGACTTTAGACAGTCAAGGCACTTCAGAGACAACAGAAGGCCCTGGAGAGGCACCCAAGCATCCTTTTTGAGTAGGAAAAATAAAACCCTTAGGACTCCACAGGAGCAGAAGCAGTCCTTTTGACGCCAGATTAGTCCAGAAACCATCGGTAGGAGCCAGACTAAAGTCTTTTGTCCCAGTCTGGGCTACCCATTGCCAAGACCCCTGGGTTTTATCAACAATCCAGTGGGGACACTTTTGGAAGTTTTCTCACCCTCCACCTCCCATATCCTTCAAGAGAACCGAGATTCCGTCCTCGCCGTCAAAGGCGCAGGCCCTAATACAGTTCATAACATCCCTCCAGCTTCAGGAGGCGGCTGTACCGGTTCCCTTGTCAGAGCGCTTCACAGGCTTCTACTCTACCCTGTTCCTAGTACCCAAAAAGACAGGCGGTTGGAGGCCAGTGATAGACCTGAAGAAGCTCAATTTGTACATCAGCACCGAAAGCTTCAAGATGGAGTCCCTGCAAACAATTATCCAAGCAGTCCAACCGATGGATTGGATGATCTCGGTCGACCTGCAGGATGCATACCTGCATGTTCCAATTCTTCCTGCATTCCAGAAATATCTAAGGTTTGCAGTGGGCCAAACACACCTACAGTTTCAAGCCCTACCCTTCGGGCTGTGCACCTCTCCCAGAGTATTCACCAAAATATTGATATCCGCTCTGGCCCCCCTACGGGAGAAGGGCCTGAGGATATACCACTATCTAGACGATATCCTCCTGCTAGCCAGCAGTCCGGAGCAGTTGGTACATCACCGGGAGATCCTTCTACAGTCCCTAAGAAGACTGGGATGGCTGATAAATATGGACAAGAGTCAACTAACACCAACTCAGCAGATGGTCTATCTAGGTGCGATGTTCAACACTCAGGAAGGGACAGTGTCATTACCTCCTTCGAAGGCAAGGATCATCATCCGCAGGATGCGCAAGACCATCCAGAGCCAGTATCTGACGGCATCACAATGTCTGAGTCTTATTGGCACAATGTCCTCCTGCATCCCCCTGACGCCTTGGACCCATTGGCACCTGAGATACTTTCAGACAGGTTTTCTGGCTCAGTGGAAGAGACAGCGACTCTCCCAGACAATCCTGCTGACGGGAGTAATGCGCAGGAGTCTGCGCTGGTGGACAATCCCAGAGAACCTCTCCAAGCCTCACCATCTGGGCTCCCTCTCTTGGACCACGGTTACATCCGATGCAAGTGGGCAAGGCTGGGGGGCCCATTGCGGGGAAACCAGGATTCAAGGGAGATGGTCATGTCCTACCCGGGGAGTGGTATCCAACATCTTGGAGATGAGGGCAGCATTCTTGGCACTGACTACTTTGACATCTCAAGTCAGAGGGCGGAGGATACTCCTACGCCTGGACAACAGGGCGGCTGTCGCATATCTGCAAAAGCAAGGAGGCACGCGCAGCAGATCACTCCTCAGAGAGGTAGAGCCGATCATGCTCTGGGCGGAAAAGAACCTCCTGGATCTCAGAGCGATGTATCTTCCGGGCAAACTAAACACGGAAGCAGACTCGTTATCAAGAAACTTCCAAGACATCAACGAGTGGGCCCTCCATCCCCAGGTCTTCCTTCAGATCTCCAACCTGTGGGATCCCCCTCAGGTAGATCTATTTGCCACTCCGGAGAATGCAAAGCTGGACAGATTTTTCTCCCGCCTGCCACACACTCAAGCCGAGGCAGTGGATGCCCTGACGTGCTCCTGGAGGTTCACGACAGCATATGCCTTCCCTCCCCGGCCATTAATATTCACGTTCCTCCTGAGGGTCCTCAGGGAATCAGTTCAAGTGTTGGCGGTACTTCCGTATTGGCCGAAGAGACCCTGGTTTCCTCTGGCCATGCGTCTCAGCGTGAGTCCTCCAATCAGGATCCCCCCTTTCCCTCAACTTCTGTCGCAGGGCAACCTAGTTCATCCGAACCCACAGAAATTAGATCTTCGAATTTGGAGGTTGAGAGGCGAAGGTTTGAAGCCTTAGGTTGTTCCCCAGAGGTTATTTCAACGCTACTGAGGGCCAGAAAGCCGGCGACTAACGCTATCTACTCAAGAATCTGGAACAAATTCTTGTCCTTTGCTACGGATAAAGGCTTTGACCCAATCCTTCCCTCCACACCCAATATTTTGGGTTTCCTTCAGTCAGGTCTTGACCTGGGGCTCGGTCTGAGTTCTCTCAAAGTGCAGGTAGCAGCAATTTCCGCAGCAACAAATAAAAGATGGGCAGAGGATCCTTTGGTGGTCACCTTCCTCAGGGGAGTACTAAAAATTCGCCCTCCTGTCGGACGGCCGTTCCCTAAGTGGGATCTGTCCCTAGTCCTGGAGGTCCTATCTAGCCATCCATTTGCTCCAGTAGAACAAGTGGCAATCTGGAACCTATCACTGAAAACTGCCTTCCTATTAGCCATCACATCCGGCCGAAGAGTTTCAGAACTGCATTCTTTAGGGATAGGTGACGACCATATCTCCTTTTTCCCAGACAGAGTAGAACTTCGTCCCCTTAGGGGCTTCACGCCTAAAGTCACTACCACAAGCCACATGGCAGAACCCTGGGCACTACCAGTATTCACAAATGCGGATTCAGAGTCTTGTCACGAGCTAGACATCTCCAGAGTGCTCAGGGCTTACCTAGAAGCCACCGGACCCTTCAGAGACTCCGAGAGACTTTTTGTGGTACCTTTCGGTAAATACAGGGGGAAAGAACTCTGGCATCTTGGGTCGTAAAGCTGATTCAGAAGGCCTACAGGGTGAAGAATATGGAACCTCCTTCCCGAGTGAATGCTCATTCCACAAGGGCAGTCTCAGCTTCCTGGGCAGCAAGGGCTAATGTTTCGTTGGAGACGGTTTGCAGGGCCGCCACCTGGTCTTCTCGCCATACTTTTCTCAGGCACTACCATATCGATCCAGGAGCTCTCACAACTGTTGAGTTCGGAAGGAGGGCAGTCCAGGCTGCAATGTCCTTTTCTGATTAAACACTTAGCAAGCGTTATCCCTCCCTTGTCAGCTAGTTATTTATCACAGGTATGCTGCCATGGAGGCACCAGGAAAACGGAAAATTGTATCATACTTACCGTAATTTTCCTTTCCTGGTGCCTATCCATGGCAGCATACGCTCCCACCCTCGGTATGCTATATTACAGAGAATGTTGGGGGAGGGACTGTGCCTTTAATTTATGCTATTCACTAGTCCTGAGGGAGGAGTCGAGGCGGAGCTCTATCACAGGTATGCTGCCATGGATAGGCACCAGGAAAGGAAAATTACGGTAAGTATAAAACAATTTTCCATTTTTTTTGGGGGGGGGATTGGGATGATATGTGGGATCACCCGTTCCAGACTCTGGTGTAGGCCAGAGATAGGCTCATTCAATTTAAAATACTTCACAGGGTGTACTATACCCCTGCAAGGATAGCTGGTATATATGGAACAGGTGCAGCAGAATGCTGGCGCTGCACAGATAGCCATGCTGATTTTGACCACATATTCTGTCAGTGCCAGCAGTTAAAAGAGTTCTGAAAAGGGGTAACACACACACTATACAGACAGTACTTTCGGTGCCGATTCCTGTTACGATCGCAGCCTGTTTGCTCGGCCTGGTGGAGGAGTTAGTGCCCCGAAGGGCGCAAAGAACTAGGATTTCTCTCTCCCTGTTCTATGCACGTAAAGCTATCTTATTGTGTTGGAAACGAACCTGACCCGCCCACGGTGTCCTACTGGAAAGGCATAAACAATAAAGCACCTTTGTACAAAGCAACATACTTAAAGTGGAAGTAAACCCCCCTATTGTTTTCAGCCAAGGAAGCTGCCATCTTTGCCTCTGTTTAATCTTCAACTGCCACAGTGCTGCACATGTGATCCGTTATGACACCAGCCATTGGATGGTTTGACTGTTTGGTTGAGAGCACAGCCAATGTGCAGTTAGCATTCCCGGCATGCCTTTTTTTTTTTTAAACTGTTAAATCGATGGGTTTACTTCCGCTTTAAGTAGGGGTTGTCCTAAAAAATTTGAGAAAGTATGGCAATGTTGGCTGGACGCCAAGAACACTTTGAATTAATCTGCTACGATGGGGGAGCGCTTTAACAAACACTCTATGAATTGGGTAAAGAGATGATGTAATCCAGACTAGATAATTATCTGACTGATCTGTGTGATGATTGGATGCACCATTGACCCCTAGAAAACAAAATGTTTTTTGAACAGTTATGAGCATGGAATGTGATTTAGTAACAGTTGAAAGGCTGCACAGGGGCTGGGGAGGGAAGAGGGGGGAAATGTGATACATGTTGTACTGTACGTGTTGTAAAAATGGTAATAAACATTTTCAAAAAAAAATATTACCACTAAGGATTTCAGATTGCCCTTCCTTAGGGAGTGGGAAAGAGACCTAGACCAAACATTTTCGGAAGAGCAATGTAATAGAATAATAGGCAATACATTTGAATCGTCAACCTGTATAAGAATACAGGAGACCAACTTTAAGATTCTGTCGCGATGGTATCGTACCCCAGTATCATTGCATAGATACTACCTGGATATATCAGACAGGTGTTGGCGCTGCGGAGAAGAAAAGGGGACGTTAATACATATTTTCTGGGCTTGTACTAGAATAAGGGACTTCTGGAAAGAAGTCTGGAGAATCTGTCAAAAATTTTGTGAGCAAGATTTAACAGAAGACCCATCCCTTTTTCTATTACAAGATACGAGAAGCTCTATTAAAATATATAAGAAAACTGTTTTATGTCACCTTCTGAACGCAGCCAAATCTTGTATTCCACTTATGTGGAAGCAGACGCGACCACCATCAGTGGGAATTTGGCTTAAAAAGGTAGAGCAACTAAACCATATGGAGGACCTGGTATGGTCATCCCGACAGAAAAGATGGAGATACCTGGAAACATGGTCTACATGGAATCTTTATATTAATTCAGAGGAGGGTAGAAAGCTTATAGATGTAAACCTGGACAATTGAAAAGAGAGAGGAAAACGGAGGGAGGCTATGGGGGAGAGGTGGAGAGAGAGAGACGGGGGGGAGATGGAGGAAATATATATACATATGTTCCTTTCCTTTTTTTTTTTTTTTTTTTTTTTTTTTGGTATTATTGATTAGATTATTAAATTCTTGATTTTTGTGTTTGAATTTTTTTTTTTTTTTTGGTTTTGTTTTATGGGTAATAAATTATAGGAGTAAGAGAAGGTTCTACGCTCTATAAACATAGAAAACTCAGGATAGAGTCTGAGAGAAACTCGAACCCTGGGTATAGACAGTGGATAGTCCATCTTATTTTTATTTGTATTCTTTGTGAAATTAGAAAGTGACAGTAGAGTCGATGATTGCTATTGTGTGAGGCAATATGTTCCTTTTTTTGTTGAAATGACCTAACTGATCACTAGAAGTGTATGTATAGCTGTAGATATTATTTGAGATGTGATGATGGTAGAGTGTATGCCCTTCTTCTCCTAAAGATAAATAAATAAAGATTTAAATTGAAAAAAAAAAAAAAAAAAAAAAAAAATATTACCACTTCAGCCCTGAACCAATTTGCAGCCAAAAGACCAGGCTCCTTTTTGCGATTCGGCACTGCGTCGCTTTAACTGACAATTGCGCAGTCGGGAGACGTGGCTCCCAAACTAAATTGGCGTCCTTTTTTTCCCACAAATGGAGCTTTCTTTTGGTGGTATTTGATCGCCCCTGCGGTTTTTTGTTTTTTGCGCTATAAACAAAAATAGAGCAACAATTTTGAAAAAAATTCAATATTTTTTACTTTTTGCTATAATAAATATCCCCCAAAAATATATAAAAAAAAAAAATGTTTTTCCTCAGTTTAGGCCAATACGTATTCTTCTACATATTTTTGGTACCATTGTCATTTATACAGAAATCATTGCTATTTAAATGCACTGATTCCTATGTAAATGACAGTGGCAGTGAAGGAGTTAACCACTAGGGGGCGGGGAGGAGTTAGTGTGACGTGTGTGTGTTTTTCTTTTCACAGTAGGGGGCGTGGCTGACATCACTGATCGGCTTTCCGGATGACAGGGAACAGCCGATCAGTGACAGGCAGTGTAGGAAGTGCGGGGAGAGATTTGTTTACACAGACCTCTCCCCGTTCTTCAGCTCTGTGACCCGATCACGGGACACCAGCAGGGATCGAGTACGTTGGTCCCACGGAGCTCCCGACTGGGTCGCGAGCGCGCCTCCGGCGGCGCGCGTGCGACCCCACGGCTAGGCAATTAAAGGGGACGTACCTGTACATGCTTTCGCATAGCCGTGCCATTCTGCCGACGTAAATGTGCAGGAGGCGGTCGGGAAGCGGTTAAAGTACATCTAAAGGCTGCTGTATAACAACCTAAACTACTATGGGATACACAAGCCTCATAAGGAAAACAGAAAACTTCCCTCCCAGACACCTCAGCTTACAGTCTTCACGTTTTGTTAAATTTTTTTTGCAGGGGCGCGAGGAAAAAAGCGAAACCGCAGATGCACTTATACTGGGGGCTGCAGCATATTTTGTTTTAAAAGGAGCCATAGTTCAACTTTAAAGGGGTAGTACACCTTTACCGAAAAACTGTCTATGCAAGTAAGGGGCTGGTGTAAATAAAAACAAACTATGCAAAGGATGCTCTCCGGTCTATCTCCCCTTGCATGTGCTCCGCCACCCCCGTAGCAGTAACCCCAATCTCAACAATGCTGTGACAGAGGAGATGCCATCTCTGGGAGTTTTTCACCCAGGCTTCAAGAGATACGTAGATACAACACCTATAGCTCAACTTACCTTCAGAGGCAGTATTTTTTAGTAAAGGTGAACTAACCATTTAAAAAAAAAAAAAAAAATGTACTGATAAATACAGAATCTGTAATTGCAAACCTCCTGTATGCTTGGCTGTCTGAAAATGGACCCAGTACATGCATAGTCAGTGAAGTCAGAACTCTAGGTCTGCAAACTTGTTTCAGACCTTTTGTACCACCACCCCCTCCCTTTATAATGTAAGCTCTATGAGCAGGGCCCTCCTGTACCTTTTGTATTAAACTGTACTGTAATTGTGTTGTCCCCCTATACATTGTAAAGCGCTGCTTTATATAAACTGTTGGCGCTATATAAACCGTGTATAATAATAATCTGCAAACTTGTTTTAGGTCAGTGACTCAAAGTGTTGAAGCTACTGGATAGCATTGACAATCAAGTAAAAGAAAGGTCAGAAGTTGCAAATCATATCCCTTCAGTGCAGGCATCATGGCTTGTGTAGCAATTATATCATTTATGCCTGTTTCTTTTTTTTTTTTTTTTTTTTTAAGAGGAATTTTCATTTGACTCAAACTAAAATGTAATTTAAAAAAATATATACAAGGTAAAATTTAGTGTTGAGTTTTGTGCCTTTCCTTTCTATCTGTTTGTGTATGATTGACTATTTCCTTCCGCATTGTCAAAAACAGCAGAAACCACAAGCCACAGTGCTCGATGATTAAAGGAAACCGGTACTGGAGGAAATAGGGATCCTGTCTTTGCTGACCTCCTTCTAAAAAAAAAAAAAAACGCTAGTGACTTGGTCTCCAGGATTCAATACTTTCTATGGCAACAATCTGCAACAAGCAAGCAGGCTATGTAAGTTAAAGTGGAGGGCCCACAAAAAAAAATAAAAAATTAAAAGTCAGCAGCTACAAATACTGCAGCTGCTGACTTTTAATAATCGGACACTTACCTGTACCGGGGTCCAGCGATGCGGGGGAACGAGACCCCGTCCCCCTCGTTCCCCGCTCCGCTCGCGGTGCCGGCATTCTTAATGTGGGCACCCGGCTGTGGCTTCACAGCCGGGCACCCACTGCGCATGCGTGAGCGATGCCTTGCGCCGCGATTCGGCGCTCACTCATCTGGAACACATGACAGGTCCCAGATGACTGTGCGGCGCCTAGGGGAAGTGACGTCATTGCCCGGGCAATGAAGGTGACCAACTACGAGGGACCCCCTAGCAACAGGCATTTAGAGGTGAGTAAAAAAAAAAAAAAAAAAAAAAAAAATTTCCAATTCTTTTTTTTATGATTTTTAAGGCAAATATTTTTTTTGGTGGCAACACCACTTTAAATACAGAGACTGCAAATGTATTTCAATTCGAAAAGATAGGAAGCAATGGATCAGTGCGACAGCCAGGCAAGTAGTATTTTCAGTAACGACTCTTTATGACGGGTTTCCTTTAACCCTATCATTGTAAGTTTTTTTTTTGCACACGTTAACCGCTTCATGCACATATACGTGTGCAGAATGGTACGGGCAGGCAAAATCACGTACCTGTACGTGATCCTTTAAATGCCTGCCCATGGGTAGCGTGCCCAGCGGCGCTCGCGACCCGGTCGGGAGCTCCGTGACCCCGGCCGCGGGACCAGCGGACCCGATCGCCCCTGGTGTCCCGCGATCGGGTCACGGAGCTGAAGAACGGGGAGAGGTATGTGTAAACAAACCTCTCCCGCGCTTCCTACTCTGCCTGTCATTGATTGGCTGTTCCCGGTCATCGGGAAAGCCAATCAATGACGTCAGACGTCAGCCCCACCCCCAATGTAAAAAAAAACACACACGTCACAGCCCATAACCCCTCCCCTCCCCCTAGTGGTTAACCCCTTCACTACAACTGTCATTTATACAGGAATCAATGCATTTAAATAGCATTGATTGCTGTATAAATGACAATGGTCCCAAAAATGTCCGATGTGTCCGCCATAATGTCGCAGTCACAATAAAAATCGCTGATCATCGCCATTACTAGTAAAAAAAAAAAATTAATAAAAATGCTATAAAAATATCCCCTATTTTGTAAACGCTATAACTTTTGCGCAAACCAATCAATAATCGCTAATTGCGATTTTTTTTACCAAAAATATGTAGAAGAATACGTATCGGCCTAAACTGAGGAAAAAGAATTTTTTTATATATTTTTTGGGGATGTTATAGCAAAAAGCAAAAAATATTGCATTGTTTTCAAAATTGTCGCTCTATTTCTGTTTGTAGCGCAAAAAATAAAAACCGCAGGGGCGATCAAATACCACCAAAAGAAAGCTCTATTTGTGGGAAAAAAGGACGCCAATTTTGTTTGGGAGCCACATCGCATGACCGCGCAATTGTCAGTTAAAGCGACGCAGTGCCGAATCGCAAAAAGGGGCCTGGTCCTTTGGCTGCCAATTAGTCCGGGGCTGAAGTGGTTAAAATGCACATTTTTAGGTCTGAAGATTAGTTAAAACTCCCATTTTCAAAAAGCAGGGTCCCTGGAGAATAAAACAGTGGTAGTTGCAATTTTGTATTTCATATGATATGAGCACAATTTATCAAACCTATATTTTCAGTATTAAAAAAAAAATAAAAAGGTAATTTTAGTGCAGACAACATATTACTCACTACTCTCAGCAGTGTGTGGAAGTAACTGGGTGACTTTACAGACACCTGAACCACTTCAATAAAAAGCTGACAGTTGGCTTGACAAATATAAAAAGTCCTGGCTGCTAGAACATGTTTAAAACGCTTAACCTTTAACCACCTCAATACAGGGCACTTACACCCCCTTCCTGCCCAGGCCATTTTTCAGCTTTCAGCGCTGTCACACTTTGTAGCAATTCACTGTAACCATGTGAATTTTTTATTATTTTCTTCACACAAATAGAGCTTTCTTTTGGTGGTATGTAATCACTTTTTTTTCCCTAAAAAATAAAAACAGAAGACCAAAAATAAAATAATTTTTTTTCTTAGTTTGTCAGTACATTTTGTAAATAAGTAATTTTTCCCCTCACCGATGGGCGCTGATGAGGCAGCATTGATGGGCACCGATAGGCTGCACTGATTAGGTGGCGATGAGGCGGCACCAATATGCCGCACTTATGGACCAAATCGGACCATCTATTGAGCAGCGGATGTAAATGTACATCTGACCCTATCTGCTGAAAACAGACAGATGGGAGATCCGTTCCCCCCTCCATCTGGCGGATCAGATGACAGGCGATCGGTTTACATCTGAACACTCAAAAGGACAGTGGGCTGTCTCTGCATCAGTGGCGCAGACAAAGGACCTGTCATCTGCCTGCTTAGCAGGCATCAGCGGAGAGATCCACCACTGAGCAAGCAGATCCGCAAGCAGGGCCTAACACGAACTAAAACTTAAAAATGTTCCCTTGCCCCCTCCTGCTACCGATTTGGCTAACCTGTAGAGCTGTACGATTCTGGCTAAAATGAGAATCACAATTTTTTTTGCTTAGTAGATAGATCACGATTCTCTCACGATTCTTAAGGCGTAACATCATCTTTCACATTAAAAACAAAAAAAATTGGGCTAACTTTACTGTTTCATTTTTTTTTAACCGCTTCCCGACCACCTCACGCAGACATACTGCGGCAGAAGAGCACGTACAGGCAGAATCACGTACCTGTACGTTTGCCCTTTAAGAGGCGGCCGGTGGACGCGCCCGCGGAAAGCTCCGCGAGTCGGGTCGCGGGTCCCGCGGACTTGATTGCCGCGGGGATACCCGCAATCGTCTCACCGAGAGGAAGAACGGGGGAGATGCTAATGTAAACAAGCATCTCCCCATTCTGCCTAGTGACAGTGTCACTGATCTCTGCTCCGTGTAATCGGAGCAGAGATCAGCGACGTGTCACACACAGCCACGACCCCCCCAGTTAGAAACACGCCCCTAGGACACACTTAACCCCTACACTGTCACCTAGTGGTTAACACCTTCACTGCCAGTGTCATTTACACAGGAATCAGTGCATTTGTATAGCACTGATTGCTGTATAATTGACAATGGTCCCAAAAATGTGTCAAAAATGTCCGATGTGTCCGCCATAATGTCAGTCGCGATAAAAATCTCTGATCACCGCCATTACTAGTAAAAAAAAAAAATATTAATAAAAATGCCATAAAACTATCCCCTATTTTGTAAACGCTATAACTTTTGTGCAAACCAATCAATAATCGCTTATTACGATTTTTTTACCAAAAATATGTAGAATACGTATCAGCCTAAACTAAAAGGAAAAAAAGTTTTTTTTATATATTTTTGGGGGATATTTATTATAGCAAAAAGTAAAAAAAAATAATTGTGTTTTTTTCAAAATTGTCGCTCTTTTTTTGTTTATAGCGCAAAAAATAAAAACTGCAGTGGTGATCAAATACCACCAAAAGAAAGCTCTATTTGTGGGGGAAAAAAAAGGATGTCAATTTTGTTTGGGAGCCATTGTCAGTTAAAGCGACGCAGTGCCGAATCGCAAAAAGTGCTCTGGTCAGGAAGGGGGTAAATTCTTCCGGGGCTGAAGTGGTTAAATCATTGAAGTGTATTTTTTCCCAAAAAATTGCGTTTGAAAGACCGCTGGGCAAATGCAGTGTGACATAAAATATTGCAGCAATTGACATTTTATTCCCTAGGGTCTCTGCTAAAATATATATAATGTTTGGGGGTTCCAAGTAATTTCTAGCAAAAAAATATTGATTTGAACTTAAACAAGTATCAGAAAAAGATTTAGACTTTAAGTGGTTAAACTTTTTTACAGTTGTTTAAAAACTTGGCAGACAGCCTGGATTTTTCTTACACAGAAGTTTATCCCTTTGATCCAAGAAGGAAGAGTTAGTTACAATGTTTCATGTTAAAAACTTGGCAGACTGCCCAGATGTTTTCTTTTGACAGCTGAGTGAGCAGATAAGTCTCTCCACTTGTTGTATGAAAGAATCGGCAAACTCTGCAATAGACAGTCAGGGGGGTTGAATCAATATCGCAATTTTTTAACAATTAATTGTGCAGCTCTACTAACCTGTGCAAAAAATGTGTGTAAACCTATTTTCTAGTCCCCTCTGGCTCCCCTGTGTCAGTCCTTTCTCTCCCCTGCAGCTGCTGCTCACTATAACAACAGGAATCACATGACCAGACCTGAGTGGACTAAAAATGGGTAAGTATACATATCTTCTTAACACAGGTTATGTAGCAGGAGGGGGCGAGAAGACATTTTTTAAGTCTAGTTAGTGTTAGGCTGGGATTCAGCTTTAAGGAGTCCTAAACTGTGTGTCCAAAAAAAGGCAGGCAGAGGGAAAAGACTAGCTACCAGTATTGCATGTAGGCTCCCTGCAGTGGATCTTTCCCCATTACGGACTTATCACACCTTGTTCTGCACTGTTTTTCCAAGTAGCTTTCTTGGTTGGAGGCATAGCTTTGATTCATAAAAACAGATCCTCCTCCCCAATGAGAACAATCAGCAGTGACAATACCAAATCTCATTCCAAATCTCATTAAGGGTAGTAAGCTAAGAGGCTACAGAACAACAGTGCCTAGATATCCTCACATACCAGAAAGTACACCGCCTTTTCACAGGATGAATTCCAAACAAATGGCACATTTTCAGGTCACCATTTTTAAACCTTCCTTATAACATAAAAAAATTTTTTTTTTGTTCAGGTCCATTTTAAAGAGCAATAAACATAATGCGTTATTTTTTTCAAAATTGTCGCAATTTTTTAGTTTATAGCAAATAAAAACCGAGGTAATCAAATATCACCAAAAGAAAGCTCTATTTGTGGGGAAAAAAGGACGTCAATTTAGTTTGGGAGCCACGTCGCACGACCCGCAATTGTCAGTTAAAGCAATGCAGTGCCGAATCGCAAAAAACGCTCTGGTCTTTTGCCAGCCAAATGGTCCGGGGCTTAAGTGGTTAAAGAAAATACATAAAAAAATAAAAAAGGCTTTGTAAATAACTTCACTATGCTGATGTGTTGGATTTGATTCTTTAGGATAATGATACCACCCATAGTCCCAGTGAAAAGGTGTCTAGTAAAAGGAGGTACCATCTTTTTTAGTTTGTTTTTTAGTAATTTTTGTAAGCTTTTACATAAGAATATATTTATTTTACAAACATTTAATACATGGTATCCCTACAGAAGTATTTTTACAGAGCATTATGATTTTTTTCTAAAAAGGGATCACAGCAGAAGCCATTTGCTTTTATACTTTCTTTCTAATAGAATATGTTGCCATATGAATACAGCAGAGGGAGGGAAGTGCAATGCCTAACATTGAGTTGTGTGTATAATTTTGACCTTGAGCTATTGAGCTCTGTAAACAAGCTTCTATTTTATTTGGACGGTTAAGAATAGCCTGGCAAATGTGGAAATGAGCTCAGAGCTCCATCTGTTGACTATAAATGTAAATATTTACAATAAAAATATGCCTTCAACGCTATAGAATATAATTTAGCAACTGTAAACCTTCAACTATATACTTCCATTTCTCACAGTGTAACTATGGCATAGGTTGGCCTTGCTCGAAAATTTTAATAAAAAAGGGCATTCTATTCAAAAGAATCATACAGTCATTGCCCACATTAAGGCCCCGTTCACATTTGAGCAATGTCTAGCAATGCTCCAGCGTCGGGTTTCTGTGGCATGTTTAATTTTGAATGGGCCCCTCTCTGTTACAAAAACACGCCAAAGAAGCTGATGTACTGCACTGAGCCAGGCACGTTTGGCGCTTTGAGTTTTGTGGCACGGCAAAAATCACACCGCATTTAGGGTGCTATTAGGAAATAATGGCACTGCAGAGGTGTCCCGCATTTTTCTGCAATTCTGCCTGCGATACCAGTATGCTCAGGTGTGTGAATGGGGCCTAAGACTGTTCACAGATCCTTGAAAACAGGCTGACTGCTGTGAGAAAAAATAAAATAATTTCCAGTTAACACAACAGTTCTTCAATATGCAGATTAATAAACAAGAAAAAACACTTTTTAGCTTTTACAAAGCAAGAACGAAAACGTATGGTAATTTCTATGTGGTCTAGAAAACCACAAAAGATAAAACGAAGAAAAATCACCTTCTGAGAATCTTTTCCTAAAGTCACGAGTTATAATTTCCAATATACTGTTAGGTTAAACGGTTACGAAAAGATGTATTATTCTAGGAAATGTTTATTAAAATAATTGAATGAAAAGTGGTTTATACTGGTAACAAAAGAAAAGTCCAGTAAAATTCTCTGCATCTGATGTAGGCAGATGATCGTACTTGGTTGTGTTGTTTAGATTGTGGCTAGAGCAGATCACTAGAACAAATAAACATGGCTATCATTTGATCGATTAGTCCACAGAAAAGTCTTTTATCTTTTAACACAATAATCCCTCTTTGGCCGATAATCTTTGCCGGTGAATAACATCCTGCTGCAGCTCTTGTTCGATTGGATGCCATAGCTTCATGAGTATCCTCTCCATGTTCAGTGCATATACAGTGTGTGAAGGGATAACTTCTCTGTGAATCTGTAGAATAAAGTTTCAAGTTTATTATCAGTGATGTTAAATACAGCACCTTCTATTCCAAGTTCGGTGAAAAATGCATTCCCATTATACATTAGAAGGCAAAGTGAAGATGGCCATACATCTGGCAAAGTTCAGTTAGTCAATTTCAACCACTTTGGAGGTACTCGCCAAAAACTAAGCAATCTACCACCCAAATATTTGACTGACCACCCGAATTTGGTTGATTGTGAAGTTTAAATCTAGAAAAAAATTGACTGCTTCAATACAGTTTATTAAATAAGGAATAGAAATGGAAATAAATTTGAAACAAATTTTGCAATTTGATTAGCTCTTTCTACTGCATTAGATTGAGACCATTTCATTCATCTCCTTGCAGAGGAGGAAGGCCATACATGATTCAACCCAGCAGGTTGAACAACAACAAAAAAAAAGGATTCAGCCAGCGGGAAAATTTGTATACGTCCAACTAGCCCATACAGGGATCGAAATTCAGCCGATCCCTGTTGATCCAGACAAATTTTGATCCATGTATGGCCGGTTTTAGATCTTCGACTGCTTTGCAATTTGGACAAAAAAGAGGAATTGAAAGTTCAGTCAAACCAATTGCCACATGTATGGTCAGATTTAGATAACAGTCAAGATGCAGTGTTTCGCATAGCTATGATGGATCATTTTCCTCTATATAAACATTTTACACAAGTCTTTCGCAACCTTTTTAACTGAGGGGAACCCTTGAAATAACTTCTGGACTCAGGGAACCATTGCTAATGACTACTTTAAAGTGGTTGTAACCCTAAAAAAAGAAGGTATTTCACATTATAATTTTTGGAAAACACACACACAAACACACTGTACTGAACAGGGACCAGCGAGAATCAAATTATTTAATACATGTGACTACATTTTACCTACAAGCTTCCTGTAGATCACCGATGGTCAGTGGGAAGAATTCCCCCTTACAGATATCTAAAGATTTATGTCAGACAGAAATTACTTATTCCTTAGAACCCTCTAGCAGCCTTTGGAGGAACTCTAGGGTTCCATAGAACCCCGATTGAGAAAGGCGGCTTTAAATGCTTAATGCATAAACCTGCACAGGAAATGTCTTCATCCTTGAGAAATTCTTGCAGAAAACCTGATAGAAACAGATCACAATAGAGTGGAAGACATTATAAAATGCAAATGCAGTACAGATGCTAAAATGGCCCCCTACAGAATAAACCGATGGTTCTCGTGAAAAGACAGAGATGACAAAAACACTTCTCGTCTCGTTCTGATTACCATTTTACCAAAAACATTGCCCATACAAATGGACCTGTAAATGCCATCACTTCAAGTACTTGAACTATATAAGCTTTTGGAACATCTAGACATGAACGCTTTAATGATTATGCCAACTTCAAATCTGCAGCTAAACCAATTTCAGCGGTAAGAGATTAAAACTTCTGCCAGGAATTGAACAATGCCTGAGGGCCAAGATGGAGGAACCAGCCTTCACTTCCTGTCTCAATTACAAATTTTTCAACAAGAGAAAAAAAAGCATATGGAAATTCTCTAACTGGGACACAAAATAAAAAAAAAACACCTAAAGTACATAAGAATAGGTAAGAACCCCTTAATTTATTTTTATTATTATTGCCGTCCATGTTGCTCTTTGAGAATCCTCCCAAAAACTGTCATGGTGATACAATTATCAACAGTAGTGAAAGTGAATGGAAATCTCCCAAACATGGAACAAAGGTTGTTCTGAAACATGTTTTCATTATTTCTAAAACTTCAAAAATAGCTTTTACACGATTCTTAAAGTGCTTGCCTTTAAACATCTGTACAGCGCTTAGATACTTCAAATTCGACTTCTCTGCCATTAACCACTGGGCACTTAAACCCCCTTCCGAACCAGACCAATTTTCAGCTTTCGGTGCTCTCATATTTTGAATGACAATTACTCAGTCATGCAACACTGTACCCATATGAAATGTTTGTCATTTTTTTCATACAAACAGAGCTTTCTTTTGGTGGTATTTAATCACTGCTGGGTTTTTAATTTTTTTGCGCTATAAATCAAAAAAGACTGAAAATTCTGTAAAAAAAAAAAAATAATAAATAAAAAAATTCTTTGTTTCTGTTAAAATTTATTGCAGAGTATTGGTGAGCATGGCAGAGTATTGGCACTGAGCAGCGCTGTGGGCTGGATCTGTAGTGCCCACAGCGCTGCAAATGATCTCTCCCCTCTCACACTGTACCGAGCGGTACAGAAAGGGGAGGGAGGAACTGGCGTCATGGAAATGACACCGGTTTGTTTACAAGTGATGCTCCGTCATTTGAAGGAGCGATCGCGTGGTAAACGGCCGCTATCAGCAGCCGTTTATCCTGATACGTGATGTGCCGGGTCCGGTCACGGATGTTCCCGGGGGCGCTATTCTGGGAGGATGTCCCACGGGTGGTTAAATGTACACATGCACATGTGTTTAAACGTGTTTATATGTGTACATGCATAAATTAACAACCATGGACAGAGACTATTTTAATTTTATGTATCTGAATGCAGGTGCAAGTTTACTGATCTTCACATGAGTGCACGGCCTAAATAAAACAACAAAACTGTGCTTAACCGCTTCCCGACTGGCTCCTGTATAACACATACACATACATATATATACACACACACACACACACACGTGACAGAATGGCTCTTCAGCGCAAACCGATATATATATATATATATATATATATATATATATATATATATATATATATATATATATATATATATATATATATATATATATATATAGTGGCTCCTTTAAAAGTCAATGGTCCCAAAAGTGTCAAATCTGTCTGCCGCAATCCCGATAAAAATTATCGCCTCCATTACTAGTAAAAAAAAAAAAAAAGCCATAAATCTATCCCCCATTTTGTAGACTTTTGCGCAAACCACTCAATATACGCTTATTGCGATATTTTTTTTTTTTTTTTACTAAAAAAGTGTTTTGTTTTTTTTTTAAATTGGCGCTCTTCTTTTGTTTCTAGCACAAAAACTAAAAAACCTCAGGAGGCGATCAATTACCACCAAAAGAAAGCTCAATTTGTGGGGAAAAATTATGTAAATATTGTTTGGGGTACAATGTCACACGACCACGCAATTGTCAGTTAAAGCGACGCAGTGCTGTATCGCATAAAATGGCCTGGTCAGGGAGGGGGGTCAATTCTTCCGGGGCTGAAGTGGTTAAGGCCAGTGGTCTCCAAACTGCAGGGGCCAGATGTGGCCCTTTGCTTTCCTTTATCCGGGCCTTGGGGCATGGTTCCTCCCACTGACAACAACGGGGCACTATTCCTCCCAACCAACATCAATGGCAAGGCACTACTCTTCCCTCTATTACCAATGATGGGGCACTATTCCTTCACCCGATACCAATTATGGAGCACTATTACTCCCACTGACACCAATGATGGGGGCAGTGTTTTGTTTCCATTGAAGCTGGGGCATTTTCACTCTCACTGGTCACAGTACAGCCCCCTCAGACTCTGAGGACAGTAAACTGGCCCTCTGTTTAGAAAATTTGGAGTCCCCTGTTCAAGGCCATAAAAATGCAGCATTAACCACTCCACCGACCGCCTCACGCAGATATACTGCAGCAAAATGGCCCGGTCGGGAGCTCCGTGACCACGGCCGCGGGACCAGCAGACCCGATCGCCACTGGTGTCCCGCGATCGGGTCCCGGAGCTGAAGAACGGGGAGAGGTATGTGTAAACAAACCTCTCCCCCGCTCTTCCTACTCTGCCTGTCATTGATTGGCTGTTCCCCGTCATCGGGAAAGCCGATCAATGACGTCAGCCCCGCCACCTAATGTAAAAAAAACACACACACACGTCACAGCCCATAACCCCTCCCTTCCCCCTAGTGGTTAACTCTTTCACTACAACTGTCATTTATACAGGAATCAATGCATTTAAAAATAGCATTTATTGCTGTATAAATGACAATGGTCCCAAAAATGTGTCAAAAATGTCCGATGTGTCCGCCATAATGTCGCAGTCACAATAAAAAATCGCTGATCGCCGCCATTACTAGTAAAAAAAATAAAATATTAATAAAAATGCTATAAAACTATCCCCTATTTTGTAAACGCTATAACTTTTTTTACTTTTTTACCAAAAATATGTAGAAGAATACGCATCGGCCTAAACTGAGGAAAAAAAAAATGTTTTATATATTTTTTTGGGGATATTTATTATAGCAAAAAAAAAAAAATATTGCATTGTTTTCAAAATTGTCGCTCTATTTTTGTTTATAGCGCAAAAAATAAAAACTGCAGGGGCGATCAAATACCACCAAAAGAAAGCTCCATTTGTGGGAAAAAAAAAAAAAAAGGACGCCAATTTTGTTTTGGAGCCACGTCGCACGACCGCGCAATTGTCAGTTAAAGGGACGCAGTGCCGAATCGCAAAAAGGGGCCTGGTCCTTTGGTCCGGGGCTGAAGTGGTTAATAAACAATACTGGCTTTTTTCGACCATGCGCATAAGCCTCAAGCAGGGTTTCCCCTGCTGGATTATTTAGAAACATGCAAGAGTGGGTGGGAAAAACACCCAGGGAAATATCATTTTTGCATGTAGTCAAAATACATGAAAATCCAAGTGCTTACTAGCCATCTATAGCCAGTAATCATTTGTGGGTGGACTAATCCTTTAAAAAGTACACTTGTTATGACAGATATATGGGGGCGGCAATTGCTGGATTTCATTTGAAAATGCAAGTTGTCTGCGACTGGCTTCAGTACTTCTCTAATCTATCCATCAAAATTTCTTATCTGTGTGCTTGATCCAGGTCAATGACTAAAAGCACTGAAGCCAAAGCATTTGCATAACAAACAGCACTCCAGAAGAAGGATCAGCAATGGCAGCCTAGATATTGCTCTCAAAAAAGGTTTTTATTTAAACCTCATATATAAAACATGCATAATACAGAAACCTTCTACCTAGCAAATATGTGTTATCATGGTTTAAAATTTATAGGTAAAAGTGTCATTTTTTTAACATGCATTGTTATACACTCAGACAACTGACATTACCTTGAAGGTTTCTAAAAGGTCATACATATTAACTGGTGGCAGGCTGGGAGGCAAGTTGTCTCCAGAACAGGCTAGTAAGAGGGCAGCTTGCTGCTCAGCATCATCAGGATGAACATGAGTCCCAGGGTTCTGGTTTCCAGGAGAAGTGGAGAATGCTGGGGGACTAAATAAAAAAAAAGAGAAAGCAAAAAAAAAAAAAAAAAAAATCAATCAAAATCGATCAAATCAATAAATAATACTCATATTTAATTAGTTATCTGGTGGAAGTCAGGGAGCAAAGACACAAAAGCCGATCATTTTTAATTTCTCTTGCTATTGTCACACATGGTGCTGATATTCCAGGCAACAGCTAAATACAAAAAAGGTAAAATGCATTTAAATTGGCTTTTTTTGTCATGCCTAAAAGATAGGTAGCTCTGTTCATCCAGTTATGAGATTTACAAAGCCCTTACAAGATCGCCAGCAAGGGAAAATAGAAGAGGAGGTTCAGGGCTGCTCTGTGCAGTACCTCTGAGTAGGCAAGTAGAACATGTTTATTATTTCAATAAAAAAAAAATTTATTACATTTAAAACCGTTTTAAGAGTGTATTTTAAAGAGGATGGCACCCTTAACAAAAAATATTAAAAAAGTCAGCAGCTACAAATACTGCAGCTGCTGACTCTTAATAAATGGATACTTACCTGTTCCAGGTTCCAGCGATGTCGGCAGCAGATGACAAGCCCCCACCGCCATCATCTGTCAGGGAATCAGGAAGTGAAGCGTTGCGGCTTTACTGCCCGTTTCCCTACTGCGCATGCGCAAGTCGCGTTGCACGTCTTTACTGGTCCCCGTTGTGTCCTGGGAACTGTGTGTTTCCCAGGACACAACAGGGGCGGGCATCTACGGCTAGCTAGTCCCGGAAGTGGGTGCAGATACCTGGATTATACAGGTATCTGCACTCCCCTCCCCCCTGAAAGATGCCAATTGTGGCACCGGAGGGGGGGGGGGAATCCGATAAGCAGAAGTTCCACTTTAGGGTGGAGCTCCGCTTTAACTAACACCACATTTTGACTCACCTATAGTCCATATAACATTGAAAGCATTTGGTTATATCTGTTCGACATGTACAAAAACAAAAAAAAAAGTGAACTGACAGTCCAGAGGATGTACAGGAAGTTATGTTAGTAGGATTACCCGCTAACTACAGGGACTACAAAACACCTCTCCTAAGTTATGGGGAGGGGGAGGTGTTAGCACATGTCCACCTAGATACAATATGGTTAACCTAGAACAAGTGTATTCCTGGCAGTAGCATCAGGTCAAAATACAAAAGAAAATGCAGCCACCACATCTAAAAGGAAAAGTAGGCAGCAATCTTTGTTCTTTGGTTTAGATCTGCTTTAATGCCTGGTACACATGATGAGATTATCGGACGAATGATCGTCTTTTTTTGCATGCTAATCTCATATCGAAAATAAGTAATAAAGACAGGTCTTTTCTCTGCCCCCCAGTCTATGACTGGACAGTGAAAAAACATCAGCAGAACAAAGGATTTGTCACTCTGCCACTATGCTCTCACCTCCTGTCAGCATATTGCCTTGTCGCACATGAGCACTCCAGCACAACTGATTGGCTCCTTTTGCTGCCCATCTCTGTTGCAGGCTGAGTGCGGCTGTACAGCGTTTCCAAGAGGCCAATACCAAGTATAATCAAAATCTTATACTAGATTCATGTAAGAATGCATCTAATGATGTTACAATTAATACAGAGCGGCAATAATGTATGCACTTTATATATGTCTGGGGTTCAGCTTTAAAGTGTAACTAAAAAGGCAAAAACATTTTTGTCTATATTGGACAGACTAAGAGAGGGTTATAACCCATGTCAAGTTTTTTTTTTTTTTGTCATCTGTGTCCTAGAGGGGAGATTTCCCTTCACTTCCTGTCCCATAGCTAAAAACAGGAAGTGAGAGGATACCCATACAAAGTGAGGGAATTCCAGGGTTGTCACCAAGATCACCAGAACTAGTGTCCACATTGGAGGATTTCCCCTCTATTGCTGTTCTGGTGACAACACAAAATTTGAGTTTTTCTTATAAAGCTTTTCCCTCAATTACACTAAAAGGGTATTTTTTTTTTTTACTTCCGATATTATTCACTTATGGAAAGCCCAGCAAGTGAAGAATGGAGCAGGTTTAGCACTACGACGATGGCGACAACAGCAACAGGAGAAAGCTGACTTGCATGCCTTATGACAGGAAGGCGGTTACAATTAATTTGTTTTTACAACGCAATAAATAAATAAATACATACATACATACATACATACATACATACATACATACATACCGTATATACTCGAGTATTAGCCGAGTTTTTCAGCACATTTTTTTGTGCTGAAAATGCCCCCCTCAGCCTATACTTGAGTCAGGCACTTTTCTGCAGCAGAGAATGACATTTTCCGACCCGACTTTGGGGACCCGTATCTCGGGGCCACTAGGTGCTAGGAACCCAAAATTTGGTGTGAAAACCCAGTGGAACTAGCACTATGACATACCCAAGATGGGGTTCCTAGCACTAAGCGACCCAGAGATACGGGGCCCCAAAGTCGGCCAACTGTGTCCATCTGCAGCAATGTCATTTCGGGACCCTTTGGGTCCAGAGACTCCAAACTGGCTGCAGCTAGGGGGCATCTAGAAACCATTAACTACCAAGTTTGAAGTTCGGAGGACCTATGGCTGAAAATGGACACAGCGAGGCATGCAAATGAGCACAGTGAGGCTGCAAATGGACATTCATTCCATGGTTGATATGCTGATGTTTTACCTTAAAAAGCAGAGCTCCACTCAAAAGGGGAATCCCTGCTTGTCTGTCTCTTCCCTTCTGCTGCCACATTTAGGACCTTTTGGGGGGGGGGGGAGCGAACCCAACCGAAAGTTTGCCCCCTCTCCCCTGCAGCCAGCCCATACACAGAGTGCAGCACGCATGCACAGTAGGAAACTGGCTATGAAGCCGCAAGGCTTCACTGCCGGTTTCCATTAGAGGGGATGGCGGCAGCAGCACCCGATTGAAAAGACCCTGCTGAATTCCGGGACAGGCAAGTGTCCTACTATTAGAAATTCAGCAGCGACAGTATTTAATTTTTTTCTGCAGGACCCTGGAGCTCCTCTAAGTAATTCCAGAATCACCAACACAGAATATACAGAGATAAGGAATTCTGGCACTTTTCGGACCCTCATTTATAGCATGCTTGTTCCAGGATGTTACCCAGAAATATTGAAGCCAGACACAGGACAGCTAGACCACCTGTGTTTTTAGAATGAGGATAGCAATGGCAGCCCCTATATTTCTCTTGTGACAGATCTACTAATAATAATCTGACTTTTTAGCTTCAAAATTATTATAGTTGTGCAGGCCTATTTATGAAAATGTTTCTTTGTCTTTGTTTGGAGAAGCTGCAAATCAAGTCAAATTCAAATTCTTTTACTGGTTACAATTAAAAAAAATGCAGTTATTTGTTTATTAATGAATACAGGGCTGTATTAATTTGTGTATATGCCTGGATTTCAGCTTTAGGCCAGGTTCACACTGGTATGCTCCGACATTGGGAGCTCATGTCGCATGACATGTCCCTATGGGAGCCGTCTTAACTGGTCCGACACAAGTCGGTCCAACTTTGAAAATGCTCCCTGTACTACTTTGGTCCTACTTCAGCCCATTGATAATCATTGAAGTAGGATCAAAGTCGGATCCTTGTCCTACCCATCCGACTTTGGCATCCGACATTGTGTTATTTCCTGCCCCCTGCTGTAGCCCCTCATTGTGTGTTAGTACACCTTGTCCTTTGACCAATCAAAACTATCTGAAAAGTCGGATCAAAGTAGTATCCTGTCAATGAAAGTCAGATGGATGTAGGACTGATGTTGCAGAGCAAAGTGGGATCAAAGTTGTATTACTGTAGTGTAGTATAGTGTACTCAAGGTAAATTATATTACATCTGATATTAGCCATTTCTGGAAAGCCCAGTAAGTGAAGAATAAAGAAAGTTCATGATTACAACTAAAGAGCGTGGCCATCTGTTTTATGAAGGAAATTGCAATGAATTGGTCTTTACACTACAATAAGTAAAAGCAGTCTTTATTGGAAACTTCCATCAATCTGTAGGCTGGTGTTGCTAACCCTCTTCTTAAAAAGCTCAGCGTAATGCTGAGTCACGAACATACAGCAACTATCATGCAGCAGCAGCACTGTTGGGATTGGATGACATTCATTTATCTATCTCTAAACTGGAAATGCTGCTCCCGCAAACTGAATGTTGCAAACTAATCTCAAGATATTAATCAACTTTACTTCATACTAATATGATCATAGAGCCTCCACAAATTGCTCAATGGCAAAAAAAAAAAAAAAAGTAGAGAGTAAAAGTAAAGTGGCTGCTCAAGTACGTATAAGATTTGGTCTCCCCGTGTAGAGACATAACCCACTGTCCCTGTAGTGTACACCAAAAAAAAGATATATAGATGACTAGATAAACAGAGTCGAGAGGTAACAAGAATTTTTTTTTTCCATTTTTGTTAAAGACTAAGAAATTTTTCTGCAGCAGAGGTGTTTTTTTACTTTAATGCTTATAATGCATTATGGTAAAAAAAACAGGAGCCTTTACAACCACTTTAATAAGCAAAGACCAGACTGTTGGAACCTAGAATGGAGTACATAAACACAGATTTATAGAGGCCAGCAGGGCTGCAAAGTCTTCTGCTGCCATTATGCCCAATGTGCTGTTCAAATTAACAGCACAATTGTGTGAAAAGTGATGGAAAACTAAAGCAGTTAACCGCTTCCCGGCTTGCGCACGACGATATACGTCGGCAGAATGGCATGGACAGGCATAAGGGCGTATAAATACATCCCCTTTAAGATGCCGCCGTGCCATCGGGCGCGCCGGTTGGGACCCCCGTGAGGCCGGTCACGGGTCCCGCGGACTCGATCAGGGGACACCTGCGATCGTCTCACGGGAAGGCTGAACGGGGTGACGCGGAAATAAACAGCATCACCCCGTTCTGCCTAGCAACTAGTGACGCCGATCTCTGCTCCCTGTGATTGGAGCAGAGATCAGCATTCACTAGCTGACCGCCACGCCCCCCCACAGTAAGAAACACACCTCTAGGCATACTTAACCCCTACACTGCCACCTATTGGTTAACCCCTTCACTGCCAGTGTCATTTATACAGGAATCAATGCATTTAAATAGCATTGATTGCTGTATAAATGTCCCAAAAATGTGTCTAATGTCATGATGGTATAGATGCTTTACTCAGCCCCCCCTCCATTCCCCTCACCCACCCCCCCCCCTTTTTTTCTGCTTCTGTTTTTCTTTTTGTTTAACAGAGAATCTGCTTGTATGTTATGTGTAAGTACTGTATACTATATGTTGTACCCCTTTACTATGCAAAACCTAATAAATATTTTTCAAAAAAAAAAAAATGTGTCAAAAATGTCCAATGTGTCCGCTATAATGTCGCAGTCACAATAAAAAAAATAAAAAAATAAAAAAAAAAAACGCTGATCGCTGCCATTACTAATAAAAAAAAATTATTAATAAAAATGCTATAAAACTATCCCCTATCTTGTAAACGCTATAACTTCTGCGCAAACCAATCAATAATCGCTTATTGCGATTTTTTTGACCAAAAATATGTAGAAGAATACGTATCGGCCTAAACTGAGGGAAAAAAATGTTTTTTTATATATTTTTGACGGATATTTATTATAGCAAAAAATAAAAAAAGTATGCGTTTTTCTTCAAAATTGTCGCTCTTTTTTGTTTATAGCGCAAAAAATAAAAAAAAAACCGCAGGGGCGATCAAATACCACCAAAAGAAAGCTCTATTTGTGGGAAAAAAAGGACGCCAATTTTGTTTGGGAGCCACGTCGCACGACCGCGCAATTGTCAGTTAAATCGACGCAGTGCCGAATCGCAAAAAGGGGCCTGGTCCTTTGGCTGCCATATGGTCCGGTCTGAAAGTGGTTAAACACTCGGCAAGATTGGTTTAGAAGATGGAGTGAAAACTCCAAGATCATGGCCATAACATGTCACCTTTACTGAAAAGCCATAAAAAAAAAAAAAAAAAAAAAAAAAAATTCGGAAGATTTGGCACTTTTACGCACACTCGGTATAGGTGGCATTTTATTGAAATGAGGCTAACCACTAGAAAAATCATTAATATACCCAAGTCATTTTATTGCATAACAAGTATAAAAAACGGAAAGGAAAGATAATAACTTTATTTGGTAGAATAAACACGATAAAAATGAATATAGTGCCCAGGCTTCTATACGTCCTATACACACTACCAATCCCAATACCCCAAATTTTTTTTAAAAAAATACGGAAAATATTCATTGCCTTCATATGGGAAAACGGGAGAGCAAGGCTAGCACATAAGACTCTATGTAGGAATAAGGGAGAAGGAGGGGTAGGCCTACCAGACATCTTAAAGTATTATAGAGCAATGACACTCGTGAGAATCTTGAACTGGTGTCACGATCAGGATAATAAAGCATGGGTGTTGCTGGAAAAGAATTTGGCAGGCAGAGATCTAGCAGGGGCACCATGGATACCAACTAAAGATAGGGGGCTATCGGTATGGACATCACCATTAACGAAGAACACGTTGTCGGTGTGGGACAGTATGAATAAAACAGGAAGATACGCCCCGAAAATATCACCCTTAGCCCCACTGGGTGGGTACCCATGGTTCCCTCCAGGCGAGGAAAAAGGAGCGTTAGGACCCTGGGAAATAGAAGGAAACACAATGAGTCTAAAATATGCCCCGGAAGGGGTAATCCTGTCACAGAGGGAATTAGAACTAAGGTTCGGAAGCACGAGCTGGACGGGCTGGAGGTATAATCAAATGAAACAGTTTTACAAGAAAATAGATAAACAAACTCGATCACAGGATTCCTTAACTGTGTTCGAGAAAATGTGCATAAGTATATTAAAGCCCAACCATTTGTTATCCCAGATGTATAAAATAGTACTCAGTGAGGAAAAAAATACAATACCACACTTTATAAGGGAATGGGAAAGAGAACTAGGGTATAAATTCACGACACTACAAATAAAAAAGGTAATTGAAGCCACCTACTCGTCAACAAGCTCAGCCACACAGGAAATGTCATATAAATTTTTAACCAGATGGCATAGAACCCCTGCCCGATTGGCACAAATATACCCAACCGCAGAGAGCTCCTGTTGGAGAGGATGCGGAGAGAAGGGAACTCACCTCCATATATGGTGGACCTGCCCTGAGATAAAGAAATATTGGTGTGAAATAGCCCCATGGATCAGGAAAATGGAAAAAGGAGGGAATGAGATGAAACCAGAAAACTACCTGTTCCATGGGGCTATGAACACCAAGGCAGTATATAAAGAAAATATGATACAGCATTTACTGAACGCAGCCAAGAAACTAATACCAAGAAATTGGAAACAGATCAAGGTCCCAACACTGGAGGACTGGAAAAGAGAGGTGGATAAAATGCAAGAGGCAGAAAGATGGGTATATAAAACAAGAAATGAACAAGAGAAATATGACGCAATCTGGGAGGGATGGGAAGAACAGGCCAAGGTAATAGAAATTGAAATACAAGCTAGGAAAAACGAAGGGGACTGAAGTAAAAAGACGGGGAGGAGACCACAGCCTGGGTAACCTATTCGGGGAAAGTATAAGCTTGTCTTTTTTGCGATGTGTTTTTAAAAATTAGTAATGTACAAGGTAAAGCTGAATACAAACTTGATGGATGCTTGTTGTGGGGGGAGAGGGGCGCTATCGGCAGCCATGGACCATTGGGTTGTGGAGCAGATTAAAACCTTTTAAAGGTTTTCCTCCTTTTTTTTTTTTTTTTTTTTTTTTTTTATTATCTCACAAATATAAGACAAATCACACATGATAAGGTAGACATAAGGAAGGGGTATAAGGAGAAAATAAAATAACACCTAGATGGAGTGGTGTGCAGGGGAAGGAGGGGTGGGAGGAGGGGAGAAGTAATGGGGGGAGGCTGAGAAGGGAAACTTGAGATAGGAACATGGACGGTGGAAATCGGGACATGCACTTTTTTATAAAAAACACTTAGGGAGGAATGAGTCCCCTCCCCCTAATTAAATAAACACACAGGGATACACGTAGGTGTGTGTATATATGTGCTTGTATGTGCAGGCGTATGTGTATGTATGTGCATGTATATATATATATATATATATGTATATGTGTATGTATATATATGCGTGTGTGTGTATGTATGTATGTGTATATGTGTGTGTATATGTATGTATATGTGTATGTGTATATATATGTATGTGTGTATGTGTGTATGTGTATGTGTATATGTATATATATATATATGTATATGTATGTATGTGTATATATGTATGTATATATATATATATATATATATATATATGTACTCATCAAGATATTTATCTTATTTTTATTTCTTATTTTATTTATTTTATTTATTTTTTTTATTTTCACAACAAATTCAAGAAATACACATTTGAGTAAGAAAGCACAAGGATGGAGCCCTTACACAGAGGGTGGGAGGAGGGGAAGGTTGAGGGGGATGATGGGAGACTTAGAATCGGTAGGGGAAGACTGCAGGACACACACACTTTCATAAGGAATAATTTTAGACACCTTTATTCGGCAGAGGGGATGACACTAAGGACACGTAGGAAAAAACCAACTCCCAACACTTAGGGGAGAGGTATTACAACACCTGAATTAAAGAACTTGAACTTTTTCAGTCTTTTTTTTTTTTTTTTTTTTCTCCTCTCTCTCTGCCAGCACATCCCTCCGGGGACGGGGGCCGCCGGAAGGGCCAATCTCCAGACCACGGGGGTAATAAATGATGGGACAGACTAATGAAATGTAATCAGCAAAATGTAAATGGTATAAATAAAATTATTAATAAAGACTTAATTATAAAAAAAAAAAAAAAAAAAACAAGTATAAAAAACAATTTTGCAGACATGGAATATGGGTAAAAACATTTCATTAAGCATAACCATGTTAACTAATCATCATAGTAAGGCCGGCTTCACACTGGGGCGGCGACGGTAAAGCAGCGCTAAATATTTAGCGCTGCTTTACCATCGTTTTACCCGCGGTATGCGGCCGCTAGCGGGGTGGTTTTAACCCCCGCTAGCGGCCGAAAAAGGGTTAAAAACCTCCGCAAAGCGCTGCTGCAGCAGCGCTTTGCCGGCGGTATCCCCGCGGTGTCCCATTGATTTCAATGGGTAGGAGCGGTATGGGAGCGGTGAATACACCGCTCCTTCACCGCTCCAAAGATGCAGCTAGCAGGACTTTTTTTACCATCCTGCTAGCACACCGCTCCAGTGTGAAAGCCCTAGAGACACAGCAACAGCTGTTTCGGGTCGGTTTGCAGGCGCTATTTTTAGCGCAATAGCGCCTGCAAACCACCCCAGTGTGAAAGCAGCCTAACATAGAACTATGCAAGTATTAAATAACATTTTCATGATAAAACCACACAGCAAAATACATAACAAAATTACATAACGATTTGAAAAATTCTGGGCATCCTATAACTCTACGCATTTCATGGATTGATCTCCACTTACTTAGGAGTAGATGCAGAAAATAAAGACTAAAAAGGGTGATTATATATATATATATATATATAAAAAAAAAAAATAATAATAAATTGAAATCGTATATGTAATGGGCATATTCGAGAAGGAAGATAATGTTGGGTCAAATCTATTATACCCACCCACCGCCTGGAGAGGGGATGAGGAGAGAGGTCCAGACCAGCGGCGCATTGAAGCCCCCAAGACAAAGGAGCCCAAGCATCCTGACACCCCTGCCTCCGACTTGGGGTGTGGGTGGTGTACCATGAGCATCTCATGTTCCCGTTTGCTTCACTGGTGGACCCAGACTTCCATTCCTACCAAGGATCAGGACTTGTAAGATTCTGTGGTAATAGCCTCTCACTATTTTTTTTTCTGCTGCTATGAATTTTTGTCTTTGGTTTTGTTTCACTTTTCTTTTAATCACGGAGTTACCTATGGGGATTGTTATACTCATAACACACAGTTTATTATTCTTTCACAGATGATCACAGGCCAACACTTATACATATCCCTTGGGGGTTCACTTGGACATGGATGCCTGGTCCGCTTTTCCCTTCCCCTCCTTTTTGTGAGGTTAACCTGGGTTCTGCCGCATCAGCCCTCAGGACAGACGTTCCCCAGATACCCTGCTTGAATTCCCTTTCCCCTTCCTATTGAGCCAACATGTAGGTACTTGGGCTCTGCCCCTACAATATATCTTTCTTCTGGAATATGGCCATTACATATACGATTTCAAATTTTGTGTTTTATGTTTTTTTTTTGTTTTGTTTTTTATAGATCACCCTTTTTTATATAGATACACACGGTCAGAAATTCCAACCACAAAATCCGTCTGATTTTGTCCGACACACGGTCAGACAAAGTTGTCGGAAAATCCGATCATTCTAAATGTGGTGACGTTCATTACGTACGACGGAACTACGTAGAGGCTAGTAGCCAATAGCTTTGGTCTTGTAATGTGATCTGAGCATGCGTGGCGGAAATTCAGACGGAAAAAGTCCGATGGAGCCCACACGCGGTCGGAATTTCCGACAACATGGTCCGATAGGACATTTTCCGTCGGAAAATCCGACCGTGTGTACGGGGCATTAGACTCCATTTTCTGCATCTACTCCTGAGAATGTGGAAATCAATCCACGAAACATGTAGAGTTATAAGATGCCCAGAAATTTTTGGACCGTTATGTTATTTTGTTATGTATTTCGCTGTGTGGTTTTATCATGAAAATGTTATTAAATACTTACATAGTTCCAGGTTACTATGATTAGTTAACATGGTTGAGCCCAATGAAATGTTGTTACCCACATTCCAGCACAGCGAGAGAGCAAATGAGGAGAGAGCGGGGACGCAGCCGAGCCACGGTCCGTGTGTGAATAGACACAAAGAACAGTGGCTCTGGAGTGCCCCATATCAAGCTGCTTGCTGTGGGGGCACTCGGCAGGAAGGAGGAGCCAGGAAACCCGAAAAGAGGAGGGTCAGGACTGCTCTGTACAAAACACAGCACAGAGCAGGTGAGTATAGCAAGTTTCATATAAAAAAAAAAAAAAACTAGAAAAATAAAGAGACACCAAGCCTTTATTATCACTTTAAATCAAGAAATTAAATTAGGTAAGTAAAGTTTACCCAAGTTCAAAAAAGTCTATTACAACATTAATACAATGCCACTAATTTCATGGTAGCTGTCAGAATTTCATGTCATGTTTTCTACATATGTTCTTGTAAAAATGATTTGATAAAAAAAACTTGCAAAATGTTAGAATACCCCAGATAGCAAGGTGTAAATTACTCTTCGCATACAATATTTGGGTTATTACAAAGTGAGCTATTGCAATTCACAAGGATGTTACCACAGGATATTCTGAAGCCCTTGAAGTTTCCCTGCAGGGAAAAACCAATATTGTTTCATGTGAAGGGGAGATCCCTTTCTGATCTGTGATATCATGCATCAAACAGAAAGCAAAATAGCATACATGAAAAAAAGACCTTGCACAAAGTACAGAGACACTGGACAGCATACATTCACCTTTACACCTTAAAACATTTATGAGTGAGTCAGACTTCCTCCTTTGCCAAGCAGATGTAAAACTAATTTAACATAATGCATAACGTGTTTGTAATGTGAGAAACCAGCAAATGTTTCCAGTATATCATTACCCATGAAAAATGTGTATGGGTACCAGGGCAGCTCCGGTTCCTCAATAAGATCAGGGGATCGCCACACTTGGACTGGGCTGAAAGTAACATGAATATTCCACACGAGTTGAAACTATGCATAAGGATGGTGAAAAAACATTGTCCTAATTCTTCTTACTGTAAAAATTTCCTTTTCTGGAAGATTTGCCAATTACCTGAAAACATTTTATTTTACACTATGCATAAAATGCGGTTTAGATTTTCCAAGGGATTGGCCAACTCGTGATTAAAAAAACAAAACAAAAAAAAACACCAGGTTATGCCCTTACTTTGGTTAAGAGGACAAGTCCATTTTTTTTTTTTTTTTTTTTTATGCTAAAAACTCCCAGACCTCTAAATATACAAGTGGTTACTTATCACTGTTGGCAGAGGTCTCTCACTTTCATTGCAGCCGTATGGTAAAAATCTAGTTCTGGGCCAATTGTGCACAAAGCTCCTATAGCCCTGAATGAGACATTGTACCATCCTGCAGGAACATTCTATTTTTTCAAATGTCAGCTTACTTTGAAATTTGTCATTAATAACCTCCCAAAATTATGGACTTGTATTTTAAAGTGAATATAAACCTTATGTTACATAAGGCTGTATCTAGCTAGCCAAATTATCATTACTCATTTAAATCAATTAACCCTCCAGGCGCCTCCCACCATCTTGCTCACCTTCTGTCCGTATCTACTATCAATTACTTTTTTTTTTTAAAGCCAATGTGAGTATTGAGACTACAGTCCTCACCACAATGTTATACCTATAAATTGCGGGATATAAACTCCCGCAATGGGTATCATTGTATATGATTATTAATAGATAGTGTAGCTTATAGTTCTTAATCGATTTATATTGCTAGGTCTAGTGTGTCTCCTGCTTCCCTTTGGCCAGTGCTCCTCTGGTGACTCCACCCAAGCCACGCATGTAGTTCAGTAAATACCTTTCTGGTATACAATAGGTAAGTGTCTCTGGACTGGCGCTGCCGGGCGAGACGGGGGCTAATAGATTCTGTCTGATGTCTACAGTGCTCAGTCACGAAATGCTTTGCTCTAATAATCAAATGTTTTTTCAAACAAACTCATATGTATTTATTGTTTTATATCTAGATAAACTGACTAGCAGGCCTACCCTGAAGAAGCCATTATAATGGCGAAACATGTCGGCAAATTTCTGGCCTGCATCATCAACTAAGTCCTATGCTGTTTTGGACTTATGGTTGTATTGAACCTACCTATTGAATGTATTCAGATATTGATATGCATACCTTTATTGTGAACTCCTTATACTATTATTGATTGCATGACATCACAGGGGGCTTAAAGCACTATCTTTATACAAAAAATTATAGAACTTGAAACCTGTTAAAAAAAAATTATTTGGCACTTTTATAATCCCCTTGTTCTACTCCTCCTATATACCCACATTATTATACTGGGATAAGGTGCGGTATAAAGTTTTGGACCCTCTCAACCATCTTTTACATTCTATTTAAAGAGGTTGTTCACTCTGGAAAAAGTCAGAAGTGGGTACACCCCCCAACCAAAAAAAAAAAAAACACCTGACATGCCAAATGTGGCAGGGGTGGAGGAGGAGACTTAAAGTGGAACTTCTCCTTTTGGGTGGAGTTCTGCTTTAAGTCTATGGGAATTAGTCCACAGGTGCAGGAAGCCCGGCCCTTAGATTTTATCAGCAGGGCTGCAGATTAGACTTGCAGAAGTATGGGGGAGGCTCAGATGCATATATTTAAAAAGCTAGATGGGGGGGGGGGGGGGGGGGCAAGAGACTTGACCTTTAAAGGGCATCTGCTACATAATTTTTTTTAGTCATGAACATTTCGATATAAAGAAAAATATTTTAATAAGGCAAATATAAAATAGCCAACTTTTATACTTGCTCATCAGAGTTCGTGGTCTACAATATGTAGGCCGCACAATCCATACACTTCATAAAAGGTTTGGGGAAAACAGGCCCCTAGGGGACACCGGGTCTTACAGTGTCCCCAAACATTCTCATTCACCACGAACACTCCTCCCTTGACCTGAAAGTTTGGGTAATCAAAGCAAACCCAATAATTTCCCAGCAGCCGAACGCTTCAGACACCTTAGCGCAAGAGAATCCTACTGGATATACCGAATTAGATATCCTTGAGCCGAGTGGGCTGAATGAGGAACTAGAAATGAACCCTTTACTTTAAATATTGGTCTAGATCAGTGGTTCTCAACTTGTGTCTTCAGGACCCACTAACGGGCCAGATTTTAGGTATTACCTTGAGGAGATGCAGACTAGAATACTGCAATCACTGAGCAGCAAATGATATCACCTGTGATGTATTTCAGTTATCTTGCAAACCTGGCCTGTTAGTGGGTCCTGGAGGACAGAAGTTGAGAACCACTGGTCTAGATTAACCACTTCAGCCCCGGACCAATTGGCAGCCAAAGGACCAGGCCCCTTTTTGCGATTCGGCACTGCGTCGCTTTAACTGACAATTGCACGGTCGTGCGACGTGGCTCCAAAACAAAATTGGCGTCCTTTTTTTCCCCACAAATAGAGCTCTCTTTTGGTGGTATTTGATCGCCCCCTGCGGTTTTTATTTTTTGCGCTATAAACAAAAATAGAGCGACAATTTTGAAAAAAAATGCAATATTTTTTGCTTTTTGCTATAATAAATATCCCCAAAAAATATATAAAAAAACTTTTTTTTTCCTCAGTTTAGGCCGATACGTATTCGTCTACATATTTTTGGTAAAAAATTGATTGGTTTGCGCAAAAGTTATAGCGTTTACAAAATAGGGGATAGTTTTATAGCATTTTTATTAATATTTTTTTTTTACTAGTAATGGCGGCGATCAGCGATTTTTATTGTGACTGCGACATTATGGCGGACACATCGGACATTTTTGACACATTTTTGGGACCATTGTCATTTATACAGCAATCAATGCTATTTAAATGCATTGTTTCCTGTATAAATGACAGTTGTAGTGAAGGGGTTAACCACTAGGGGGAGGGGAGGGGTTATGGGCTGTGACGTGTGTGTTTTTTTTTTTTACATTAGGGGGCGGGGCTGACGTCTGACGTCATTGATCGGCTTTCCCGATGACCGGGAACAGCCAATCAATGACAGGCAGTGTAGGAAGCGCGGGGAGAGGTTTGTTTACACATACCTCTCCCCGTTCTTCAGCTCCGTAACCCGATCGCGGGACACGATCGGGTCCGCTGGTCCCGCGGCCGGGGTCACGGAGCTCCCGACCGGGTCGCGAGCGCGCCGCTGTCGGCGCGCGACCCACAGGCAGGCAAATGCACGACCACGTACAGGTACGTGCTTTTGCCTGCCCGTGCCATTCTGTGACGTATATATGCAGTGGGCGGTCGGGAAGCGGTTAAACACCATTTAATATTTAATTCCACACCCCATTCTTTCTTGTATAAATATGTACACACACATACATATATATATTATATATATATATACACATATACATACATACATACATACATACATACACACACACACACACACACACACACACACACACACACACACATTTCTCCCTGGCATAAAAAAACAAAAATAAAAACTATATTATATATATAATATATATATATATATATATATATATATATATATATATATATATATATATATATATATATATATTATGTTTGCCCTATTAAAATCCTTCATTCGTTTTGGCTAACTACCTTCATCAGCAATCATTTTTAGGCACAAGGACTCTTACTCCTCCTCTTGATATCCTCCAATAGTAAGTACCCAATGTACCTTACCCCCATTGTAAAATAGGATGCCCTCTATGCTTTCACTTAATTTTCCTAGTGACACACACACACACACCACACACCTTCTCAATTTCCTCCTCTCTCCCTTATGAATGAATGATTTGTATAGCGCTGCAAATGTGAACTGAATCGCCTCAAGGCGCTTGGTCTGTCCTGCTTATTAGAAGAGGTGGGTCTTGAGTTTTTTTTCTGAAGGCCCGATGGTTTTCTTCCAAGCGGATGTTGGTGGGTAGAGCGTTCCATAGCCGAGGTCCTTGGACTGCGAATCTTCGTTCTCCCTTAGATTTGTAGCGGGCTTTGGGGATGAGAAGGCAGTTTTGGTTTGTTGATCGAAGGCTGTGATTAGGTATGTATTTTTTTTATTTTCTCACATAGGTATTGAGGAGTGTTTCCTTGTGTACATTTGTGGGTGAGGCAGAGGGTCTTGAATGTGATCCTATCCTTTACCTTTAGCCAATGTAGGGTCCTCAGGGATGGGGAGATGGATTCCCAGGGTTTCTCTTTCCCGTGACTAGTCTTGCTGCTGTGTTTTGGATGACTTGTAGGCGTGCAATCTGGTAATCAGGTAGTCCTATGTAGAGGGAATTTGCGTAGTCAAGTCGCAAATTGATGATTTTTCCAACTACTACTGCTTTCTCCTTTTCCGGAATAAAGGAGATGAGTCTGAGTAGCAGGCGGAGAAGATGATGCGATCCTCTGACTACTGATCATATTTGTGCATCCATAGTCATCTCTGAATCAAAGATAACTCCGAGGCTTTTGGCTTTGGTGCTTGGAAGGATGGTCTGTCCAAGGATGGTCGGTGGTGTCCATGGGGTCTTAGTATTTTTACTTCAGTTTGCGTTGAGAAGTTCTGTTTTCGATCCATTGAGTTTGAGGGAGCTAGTGGTCACCCAGTCATTTATCAATGAGACATATTTCTAGTTACTGGTACTGGTCTTTTTGTTCGGTGATGATAGGGAAGTACAGTTGAGTGTCGTCAGCGTATGAGTGGAAACATAGATTTGCTGATGATTTTGAAGAGTGGATGGATGTAAATGTTGAAGAGTACTGGTGACAAAGGCGATCCTTGAGGGACTCCATAAGAAATTGCCCGGGTTTCAGAAGTGAAGACTCCTAGTTTCACTGTCTGTGACCGGTTTCCTAAGAAGGAAGCGAACCATGGAAGATCTAAATCTGTAACTCCTGCCACTTCTTTGAGGTGGATGAGAAGAGTATTGTGGTCCACTGTGTCGAACGCTGCGCTAAGGTCCAGCAGTACCAAAAGACACGATTCTCCGTCACGTCTCGTCCCATATTTTCAGAAGTGCCGTTTCTGTGCCATGGCCTGGTTGCAGTGGGTCCCTCTCTGTCCACATCCATTCTATGCAACTATATTCCACATTTTTAAAAAAATATATTATATATATATATATATAGCCCATAATCATTGTCTCGATACTCACCGATTGGTTCATTGTTTCTAATCATAATTGTAAAACCCTGTTTCATTCGCAACCATCCAGTACACAATTTTTTATCAGAATTGCCTTGATGGAATCCCAACTAGTTAATCTGACACTCCAGTGCCCGTGATCCACTAATTACCACCTTGAAAGGTTGCCAAGGTAACGTCCGATTAGTCCTGGCCACAACAGACTACATAGACCTCCTCCACAGTCAAGCCTGATGAAGGAGCACACATGCTTCGAACGCATGCTCCTCTCTGCTTTCTCTCCAACCTAAGGTGACATACACCGCTGTTTGTGAGCTATCCTGGGTGTCTGGAAGCACTGGGAACCCCCGGTGTCCCTGCACCCATCAGCTGCCTCTTCACCAGTGAGAAGTTAGACTTTCCCATGAGCTGATGAACCACATTATTAATCCCACATGCACCGACATCTCATACATCTTGCGAGTTACCAATTGTCTTTTATGGAATAAAATGTCTTAATAATGCTACTTAGATGGCGCTGCTCTCCTTCTGTCTTTGTGTTCCACAGAGTTACTTCTAGCCTGTCACGAGCTGGCAGCAATCCACAGTCGGCTTATCTAAGAACACTTCAACTGTCCTTGTTCCCCAAATCTACCCCTCCACATAAACTTGATGTGAAAGAGAGTGCTAATTACCCACTCTCTTTATTCAGCTGATCAAGCGCACATGACCGAATGTACTTTCTCATGAAATATTGCAATGCACACTTGTAGTCAGCTAATGGCGTGCAAGTCTGCTTTCCCATTTTTCATCAGCAGGCCTATTATCGTAGGAATAGCCTGCGTAGTTTGGATCCATTGGGGACACACTTTCTTTCTGATAGCTCAGACCTGTTATCACAGCTTGCCTTCCACAGGCTGGGGTACTTGGTTCCAACACCTGCAAGAATCACCATAATAATTCATGCACTTATACTCATCAATAGACTTTGGATGCTGCAATCTAACAGCAAGATAACTTGCCACACCATGGGAAAACAAAGCTCCAAACACTTGCAGTAGACATTAAATTGGGCAAGTCTATTTTACATAATTTGGCATATCCCAAGTCATATATACAGTATTTCACAAAAGTGAGTACATCCCTCACATTTTTGTAAATATTCTATCATATCTTTTCATGTGACAACACCGAAGAAATGACACTTTGCTACAATGTAAAGTAGTGAGTGTACAGCTTGTATAACAGTATAAATAGGCTGACCCGCAAAATAACAACACAAAACCATTAATGTCTAAACAGCTGGCAACAAAAGTGAGTACACCACTCTAAGTGAAAATGTCCAAATAGGGCCCAAAGTGTCAATATTTTGTGTGGCCACCAGTGGTCGTCTTGGAGGTGTGATTGGGGTCGTTATGTTGGAATACTGCCCTGCGGCCCATACTCCGAAGGGAGTGGATCATGCTGTGCTTCAGTATGTCACAGTACATGTTGGAATTCATGGTTCCCTCAATGAACTGTAGCTCCCCAGTGCATCACTCATGCAGCCCCAGACCATAACACTCCCATCACCATGCCTGACTGTAGGCAAGACACACTTGTCTTTGTATTTCTTACCTTGTTGCCACCACACAGGCTTGACACCATCTGAACCAAATACATTTATCTTTGTCTCATCAGACCACAGTTCCAGTAATCCATGTCCTTAGTCTACTCGTCTTCAGCAAACTGCAGGCTTTCTTGTGCATCATCTTTAGAAGAGGCTTTCTTCTGGGAAGACAGCCATGCAGACCAATTTGATGCAGTGTGCGGAGTATGGTCTGAGCACTGACATGCTAACCTCCCACCCCTTCAACCTCTGCAGCAATGCTGGCAGCACTCATACATCTATTTCCCAAAGACAACCTCTGAATAACTTAGAAGAAGAAGAAGAGGTGTAGATCGCGCTGGACTGACTCTAGCAGTCACTGTTGTAGGTTATGTGGAGAATGGGCAGATGGAAAGAATTGGTTTCCAGAGGTTCGTGCCCAGTTGGAGGAAAAGATGGTGGAGAGTCCTGTTCAGGCCTGGGCTGCTACCTCGGGGTATGGTCTTATGGTCGACTCCACATGTGTTTAGAAAGAATTTAAAGTAAAGGAGCGCCTGGTATCTTATTAAAATTTCAGCAATAGAAAGAGGCCAGACTAAGGACTCCCCCCTTCATTAGGGCTGCTAATACAAGTGGTTATGGAATGATCCTGAAATAAAACAATCTTGCGAGCCATCACTTATAAAATAGTTATTGTATGGACAGCTGCTGGCATTGATCACGTCTCAAATTCATGCAAAACCAGTGTCAGTGTACAGGTTTAAAAAAACGTGCTGTCTTTAAATCATTTTTATTTAAAGACCGCTTGGAATTTTTTTAAACATATACTATGGAATGGTCCTGTTGAAGGGTGCCTTTGGCACATGGATTGGACCGCTAGATGTCCAAAACGCTGGCTGTGAACACACAGCCAGCGTTTTGGACATCTAGCGGTCCGATCCATGTGCCAGAGGCACCCTCCAACAGGATAATTCCAAAACCACTTGTATTAGCAGCCCTGGGGGAGTCCTCAGTCCCCCGAAATGCATTGCCCTCTTTCTATTGCTGAAATTTTAATAAAAATACCTTTATACCTACCTTACTGGATACCGAGCACTCCTTTACTTTTACTTCTTTCTAACCTCTGGATATGATGCTGAGCACGTGCACTCAACTTCTTTGGTCATGGTGAGGCCTGTTCTGAGTGGAACCTGTTCTGTTAAACTGCTGTATGGTCTTGGCCACCGTGCTGCAGATCAGTTTCAGGGTCTTGGCAAAGAATCCTATCAGGAATATGAAATATTAAGGCAAAATATACTTTAAAGCTAGTTTAGTCTGTGTATGCTTTCCTGGTTCCTCATTCCCCCCTCAAAATGCTAATGAAATGTTAAAATAAAACCTGTTTTTATTATTCCTTATTTGGGACCTAGTGACATTATAGGGTCTCTGTGCTTCTCTTTTCAATGCAGTCAACTTGAGGCTGGTGGAAGGGCCCAGTAGAGTGCTGTACATAACTTCCTTAAAACAGAACATCCCATCTCACTACTCCTCACAAGAGCCCTCTCAGCCTGGATTGCAAGTGGAGGGACATTTCTTGAAAAGGAGTTTTGCAGATATCAAAATGCCTTAATGGGTGAATGTCAATCTGAAAATGTGGCCATTCCTAGACAGGCTGCATTTGCATTAAGACCATCCTAGTCAATGCCAACATGTGGAGCTTCTATGATTGAAAAAATAGGATTTTTATTACAGCCTACCTGTAAAATCATTTTCTTGGAGTACATCATGGGACATGGAGCCTAAGTAATTACTTAATGGGACGTCCCATAGCAATTCTACTTGAGGGGAGGGAGAGACAACCCGCAGGGGAACCCCCAGACTTAAGAACTTGTACTGCTGCCTGCAGCACACTGCGCCCAAAAGGCGATATCCTCATACCTCCTTACATCCACCTGATAACATTTTTGTGAATGTATGCACTGAAGACCAAGTTGCGGACTTACAGATCTGAGCCATGGAGGCCTGGTGACGCACTGCCCAAGAAGCATCAACTGCCCTGGTAGAGTGCGCTTTAACTTGAGAAGGGGGCATCTTACTCCTTAAATTATAAGTTTGAATTATAACTTGCCGAATTCACTTAGCGACAGTGGATTTCAACGATGTCTGTCCTCTCTTAGGACCCTCTGGCAAAATAAATAAGACATCCTTCTTACGAATCTGAGCAGTTGCCTTTAAATAGATTTTCACTGCTCTCCCCACATCAAGACAATACAGTAACTTTTCCTCCCTAGAACATGGTTTTGGAAAAAACCATGGCAGGAGAATATCTTGGTTCAGGTGAAAACCTGACACCACTTTTGTCAAAAAGCCTGGATGAGGACATAACACCACGCTGTCCTCATGAATAATCAAATATGGCTTTTTACAAGAAAGAGCAACCAATTCCAAAACCCTCCTTGGTGAGGATATAGAAACCAAAAATACTAGCTTCCTTGTCAGAAGGACTAAGGGAATATGCTGTATCGGTTCAAATGGCTGTTTTTGTAACACTGACAAAAACAAAATTCAAGTCCCAAGGGCTTAAAAGGTGATTTAACTGGCAGATTAATTTGCATCACCCCTTGCATAAAACCCCGGACTAAGAAAGCGTAGCAAGCGGCCCTTGAAATAAAATCAATAAGGCCCTAAATAGTACTCAAGACCAACTTCATCTCTACGCCTAATTGTAGAAAAGCAAGAATTTTGCCTATGATATATCTCCAAGGGTGCCAACCCTTGGATTCACACTAGGAAACATAAGCCTTACAGACTCTATAATGTATAGTTCTGGAAGCTGGTTTCCTTGCGTTAATCAAAGTAGAGCTAACTGACCCGGAAAGCCCATGTTTCTTCACAATGTGGGTTTCAATAGCTAGTCCGTTTTTCTTTCCAGCTTAATCCTGCAAAGAAGAAGAAGTCGAGGCAGCAATTGAATAGGGGGAAATGCATAGATCATTGAGAACTGATCCCACGGTATTACCAACGCATCTGTTCTGCATGTGAATGGATCCTTTGTTCTGGACACAAAGTTGACTAATTTTATGTCGAACTGGATGCTAGAAGATCTACATCCGGAATCTCCCATCTTTGGCAAATAGCCCGAAAATATGTCGGGGTGAAGAAACCATTCCCCTGGGAATAATCTGCTGGCGACTCAAGTAGTCCGCCTGCCAATTTTCTATTCCCAGAATGAAGACTGCCGATCGGCACAGAATATTTCTTTCTTTCTGTCCAAGGTAGAATATGGTTCATCTCTCTGTGCTGAGAGACTCTTGGTGCCCCTGATATAGGCCACAGCCGTGGCATTGACGGATTGGATCCTGACAGGACAATCCCTTAAACTGGAAGTCCAGGCTTTCAGAGCCAGACACCCTGTCCGAATCTCTAGGAGGTTGATGGGCAAGGCTTTTTTGGTTCTTGAACACTGTCCTTGGACAGTTGTCTTCTCTGTCTTTACCACTTTCCAGATAACTGGTCTGAAGGATTTACCTTTTAGCTGATTCTTTAGTAACCACCAATTGAGGCTTTGGGACACCCTTGGTGACAGCTGCATTGGCAAGTCCAAAGCTTGGATCGTTTTATTCCAAGCAAATAGAATACTGTTTTGCAACAGTCTCGAATGGAAATGGGCATAGGGAACTGCTTCGAATGAAGCCACCATCTTTCCTAAGAACCTCATGCAAAAGAGAATGGAGGGATCTCCTTTTGACCTGACCATCCGCACCAACTCTCTTATGGAATTGTTTTTTTGCCTGGGCAAGAACATCTTTTTCTGGGCTCTATATATGATCAAAGTCAAATACTCCAGATTTTTCAGCGGTCTTAAGGGAGACTTCACTAGGTTGAGAACGCAACCCAGACTTTTCCAGGTAACTGGTTGTAATGCGTACACCTTACTTGGTCTATTAGCAATAGATCCTCTAGGTATGCCAAGACTATTTATGCCCTTAACCTGGCTAGAGGTGGGGCTAGCACTTTTGTAAACTCTCAGGATGCTGTAGCTGGCCCGAAGGGCAAGGCTACAAACTGAAATGCTGTTCTACTTCGAACCGCAGAAACCTTTGGTGAGCGGGAAATATATGGACATGTAGATATGCATCCCTGATGCTGATAGACGCCAGAAGTTTTCCTCCTTGTAGGATAAAAACTACTGACCTGATCGACTCCATAGAAAAGAGCAGATTTTCAGGAACGGATTTAGATTCTTTTAGATCTAGAATGGATATGTACATATACAGGAAATGCATGAAAAGGGCAGTGAAGGTTTTAAAAAGGAACCTAAGAAGAAACAGAACTATCAGCTGACTCTACTAGCGGTAGCTTGAAAGAGGCACGAACCATCTCTAAGATTTGTACCAGCAATCTCTCAGACTGCGAGGCTGAAAAAAGGTTCAACTCCAGTTGTCTCCTCCGCAGAGGAGTAATCGGTTTGCCTTTCTTCTTGATCACCTGAGGGTAACCACTCATCCTCTACCCACTGTTCCCTTGATAAGGGATCCGAGGTGGGGAGGGGGATCTAAACACGCTTCCTATCCTTGGATAGCAGATGTGGTTAAAGTCACTAATTTTCTTTCTAGGCCCTGCAGGGCGGAGGAAAAACGCATTTTCAATCATGTATACAGGGGCTGAATGTTTTCTCCTCTAGAGTCTAACAGTGGCAGCTGCCCCTGGCGCAGGGGAAGGAGTCCATTTTAGGACGTTAATACCTTTTTTTTTGGGCAAAAAGAGTACCTTTCCTGATAGAAATCATTTGGCTGTATTTGAACCAATTTCTCCCCAAATAGTCGCTCCCCTTGAAAAGGGAAACTAGTCAGAAGCTTTTTTGCAAGATGCTTCGGCTAAACCTTTTAACCACAGGGTCCTACGCATGCATTTTAGCACAATCGCAAGGCGGGACGCTTGGTGGATAGTCTTTTATGGCGTCTATGGCAAAACATAGCGCCTTTGGTAGTTCAGCTAACTCACGGGCCTGCTGTGCAGGGACCTCCTTAAGGGCCTCTTTTAACTGGTCCTTTAGGGACTGACAGATGCCTATTGCAGCGACTGCAGGCTGAGAATGGCACCTGCCAGAAAAAAGAGGATTTGAACAAAAATTCCAACTTCTTAACTGTTGGATCCTTAAGCATTTGTGCATTGTCTACTGGACAAGTTAAATTTTTATTGATGCTGGAAATCGCAGCGTTGACGGCTGGTACTTTCCATCTTTTGTGAATTTCTCCTCCATGGGATAGAGAACTGAGAAACTCTTTGGAGGGAGAACATGCTTATCCGGATGATCCCATTCAGCATAAATAAGCTTTTCTAGTAATGCATGAAAAGGCTGTAAAGGTTTTAAAGAACCCAAGGAAGGGACTGAACTGACTGACTTTCAGCTGACAGTTAGGGGTAGCATGCAGGTGGAACAAACCATCTCCGTAAGAGTTTGTACCATCAATCTCTCAGACTGCGAGGTTGCATAAGGTTCATCAACTGTTTCCTCCGCAGAGGGAAAAAAAAAAACGGCTTGTTTTTCTACGTGATCGCTGAGGGTATTACCTCATCCTGTGCCCACTGTTCCCTCCCTTGGTAAAGGGTTTGAGGTGGGGATAGAGGATGCGATTAAAGGTGCTAATCATCCTTCAAAGCCCTGCAGGGCAGAGGAAAATGCATCTTCAGTCAAGTATACAGGGGCTGAAGTGTGAAAAGCAGTTGCACCACCAATTGGTTCAAAAACCTCACCCTGGCTTGCCATATCTGGTATCTCCGGAGAGGATGACAGTGTGGAGGCATGACTGGAGTTCCCAGTGCCTGGGGGTGGAACTTTTGGTACCTTAGTAGTAACCTTGGAAGCCATAGTGCTAAGCACAAAAGCAGAGGACCTCCAATAGAAATTTTCTACTATTGCTCAGCAAATAGTACAAACAATGGCAGCATAAATATTAATCTGATGCTAAACCACAATGTCTTTTCCTGTACTGGAAATGCCTGTGTACACCCCTCACGTGTTCCAGTGCTCGTGTCCTGTGGCAGACTCCTCATTCAGCTGCTCCGGTAGACACCTTTAGTGATGAGAGCGTCAGCCTTTTAAGACCTCTCAGGTGTAAGCCTGATTGCCTGTGCGCTTCCACGAGGACGCCGAGTCCGCATACGGCACCAAGCCACGCTTTAGCCACGCCCCTTTCATCGACCCGCCCTCTTTTCAAAAAGAAAACCTCAGCTCACGTGCGCACAGATGGCACAACCTTCAGATCTGAGATACAGACCCGAAGGAGGAGAGGAGGCTACAGCCGCCATGCAGCGTTTCTGTCTTCTCCCTATCAGAGAGGCTGGCTTCCTTGCATTAAGAGGCATGGAGGAGCTCGGCTATGAGGAAAGATTAGAGGAACTGAATTTATTCGCTCTAGAGAAGGAGAATAAGGGGGGGATATGATCAACATGTACAAATATATAAGGGGGTCCATATAGTGAACTTGGTGTCGAGTTATTCACTTTACGGCCAACACAGAGGACAAGGGGGCACTCTTTACGTCTAGAGGAAAAGAGATTTAATTTCCAAATATGGAAAGGTTTCTTCACAGTAAGAGCTGTGAAAATGTGGAATAGACTCCCTGCAGAGGTGGTTCTGGCTAACTCAGTAGATTGCTTTAAGAAAGGCCTGGATACTTTCCTAAATGTACATAATATAACTGGGTACTGACATTTATAGGTAAAGTTGATCCAGGGGAAATCAGATTGCCTCTAGGGGGGATCAGGAAGGGATTTTTTTCCCCTTCTGTGGCAGATTGGAGCATGCTCTTCTGGGTTTTTTTTTTTTTTTTTGCCTTCCTCTGGATCAGCTGTGGGTGTGGAATTGGGTGTGTTGGATTGTACGATGTTTTTTATTTTTATTTATTATTTCTTTTTTTTTGTGGTTGAACTGGATGGACTTTTTTCGGCCTAACTATGCAAGTATGTAACTATGTAAAAAACAAACGTTTAATCTAGGAAAGCCGCCCCGCATCTCTCGAGGGGGGGGGGGGCGGGCGGGGAATATCTTTAATAGTTTGAGGCTTACTAAAATGTCACACTGCTCAAAAGATTACGGGATGTAATGTTCCTTGACTGTACATGTACCCCCAGCCCCTCGGTTTCCCCCACTTGGGGGGAGGAGATAAGAACCCCATCCAGCTGCTAAGACACACCACTCTGTCGTAGCTGGACACAAAGCTGCTGAAAGGGTATGTGTATTCTTACTCCCTCTAGAGGAGACTGTAAGGCATTACAATATTAATATGAAAGAAGAGTCATAGGTGGAATTTGCAGTTCCTAAGCTTTTCTCTTATCTTTTCCTCGCTGCAGGATACTGCTGAAAACAGACAGATCCAGACTTCACCCATCACGGCGGGCAGTGTAGTTAAACCTTCAAAGACCGGGTGTCCCTTTTAATAGGGGTTCCACTCCTTTGGACCTGTATAGCCCCCCGCAGGACAACTTTAGGTAATGTAGCAAGACCAAAAAAAAGAGTCCTGGTTGCTAGGGTACGGCCCTTATTGTTACAGGCAAAACCTTGTTCTTCTATGCGAAGCCCGGGTACCATCATGTGGCCTCAGTGGCGTGCATTGACCTGGTTGTGGAGGTTTTTTTAAATCCAGCACGGATGCCTCCTGGAGCTCCTCAGAGCACATCTTCACTCGTGACCAACACCTTAGACCAGTGGTCTCAAAGTACCTGGACAGGTTATAAATGGCCCGCAGCGGCGATCCCCAGCACACAGGGGGACCCGGACAGCAGGGGGATCGGAGCGGTGGGCGGGGGGAGCAATTAAAGAGCAATCAAAACAGAGAGAGGCGACAAGCAGCTGCTGGTGCAGAAATTTTTAATAAAATAAACAAATAGTCCACTCACTCTCCATGTCAGAGCTGTATATGTCAGTCTGTGACGTCAGCTGTCCCATCCTCCCCTCCGATCCACGCTGCTCTTATCACTGAATCTCTGGAGGAAGCCAATAATACAGAGCTGTGGGGAGACTGCAGTGAGCTGTCAGCCTGGGATGCTGTGACCAGAGTGTTCTGGAGGCTTAACCACTCCTCCATCATCAGAGGCTGACAGTTCACATGAGTTTCCCGCGGCTCTTTGTTTCCTCCACAGATTCAGTGATAAGAGCAGCGTGGATCGGAGGGGAGAATGGGACAGCCGACGTCACATGCTGACATATACAGCTCAGACATGGAGAGTGAGTGGACTGTTTCTTTTTAAGCATTTACTTTATTAAAAACTTTTGCACAAGCAGCTGCTTGTCGCCTCTCTCTCCCTTATGTTTGACCCTTCTGTGTTTGCCACCCCCTCCTGTGTATTTGCCACCCCCCTCCTGTGTAGTTGCCACCCCCTCCTGTGTAGTTGCCACCCCCCTCCTGTGTAGTTGCCACCCCCCTCCTGTGTAGTTGCCACCCCCCTCCTGTGTAGTTGCCACCCCCCTCCTGTGTAGTTGCCACCCCCCTCCTGTGTAGTTGCCACCCCCCTCCTGTGTAGTTGCCACCCCCCTCCTGGGTAATATCTCCCCGCGCTCGCCACTCTGAACCCCCTGTGGTCCGGTGCTGGGTTAATAATGCGTTTGCTGACATCGGTGCTAGGTTAATAATGCGTTTTGCTGACATCAGTGCTGGGGGTTAATAGTTCTCAGAAGGGGAACTGTAAGCTCAGCACACAAATACACACACATTGGGGGTTATTTACTAAAGGCAAATCCACTTTGCACTGCAAGTGCACTTGGAAGTGCAGTCGCTGTAGATCCAAGGGGGACATGCAAGGAAAAAGGCATTTTTGTCCACAGAACTACCACTCACTGCATATTTTCTCTTTATGGGACTATTCTCTGTAAACCCTAGAGATAGTTGTGCGTGAAAATCCCATAGATTAACAGTGTTTGAAATACTTAGACCAGCCTATACCTAATAAAGTGGCCGGTGAGTGTATACTGTATATGTGACTTTACAACCACTTTAAGGTAAATAGAAAGAAAGGAGATGATCCCTCTGAAGTACTGACCCTTTTAAAATAATCTGGATTGATTTCTTTGATTTCACTGTATTCCGTACTGGCCAGTGAAGCCATCTTCGATGGCTACTTCCAGCAGGTTAATGCACCATGTCACAAAGCTCAAATCATCTCATCACTGGTTTCTTGATCATGTCAATGAGGTCACTGTACTCCAATGGCCTCCACAGTCACCAGATCTCAATCCAGTAGAGCACCTTTTGGATATGGTGGAACGCGAGATTTGCATCATGGATAAGCAGCCTACAAATCTGCAGCAACTGCGTGATGCTATCATGTCAATATGTACCAAACTCTGAGGAATGTTTCAAACACCTTTTTTTGAATCTATGCCACGAAGAATGAAGGCAGTTCTGAAGGGGGTCAAACCCGGTACTAGCAAGGTGTACCTAATAAAGTGGCCAATGAGTGTAATTTGCTTGTATCCCCTCTGTTTTAGGAACAAATTAAGTACAGTGTGTAATTTTTTATAAATTATAAAGCCAATACCGTATATACTCGAGTATAAGCCGAGGCCCCTAATTTACCACAAAAAAATGGGGAAAACGTATTGACCCGTGTATAAGCCGATGGTAAAAATTGCAGCAGCTACTGTAAGTGGAAAAAGAGGGTCAGCAATGCCCAGCTGCATGCCCCGTGTCCCCATTGCAGCCTACCTGTGCCGATCCGCCGATCTGTAGGTCCTAGGTCCGGTGTCGCTTCGACCATTGCAGCCGATGTAGCCTTGCTCTGTCCCCCCACAGCGTGTAAGGCGCCATTCCACCATTACAAAAACCGCGCCTCCTCCTCCTCCTCGTCCGTGATAGGAGGAACACTTTTTTCCCAGCAGTAAGTCAGTCAGTGTTCCGCCTATCACGGACGTCCTCTCATCCTCCTCCATGAGATGAGAATGACAGGACGTCCGTGATAGGCAGAACACTGCACTGACTTACTGCTGGGAAAATTAGTGTTCCTCCTATCACGGACGAGAAGGAGGAGGAGGCGCGGCTTTTGAAAACTGCCGTCTGCCTACATGAACAGCGTGTCATGCAGACAGACGGCGGTGACTCGAATATAAGCCGAGGGGGGGACTTTCAGGCCTAAAAAAAGGTCTGAAAATCTCGGCTTATATTCGAGTATATACGGTACCTTTTTTGCCCGGCACTGCTGTGTGGTCACATGTCCTCCCACCACTCTCCTTCCCGATCTAAGGGAGTACAGGGGGAGGGGCTAAGATTTCCCTCTGACATATGAAAGCTAACAGAGGGAGGACAAGTGATTCATACAGCAGCACTGGGCAAAGAAGGTATTTAGCTTTACAAAATTAAAAAAAAAAACTCACACCATGCACTTAAAAGGGGTTGTAAACCTTTGTGTGTTGAATAAAACACCCAACAGTGACTGGCCCCCCAGGCACCCCGTTTTACTTACCTGAGCTCTGGAACTTGACCCGGCGGGGACGCGCTGTCTCTCTGCCCGTGGTTCTCGTCTCTTGATTGGATAGAATGATAGCAGCGCAGCAATTGGCTCCCGCTGCTGTCAATCAAATCCAATGATGTGGGCGCCAGGGGGCAGGTCCGAGTCATATATTCGCCGGCTATGGACGGAGAAAGCCGGCAGTGTTCCGCCTATCTCAGGAGTGCGCCCGCAAGGTAACCCCCTCGGGAGAGCATTTCTCCTAGGGGGTTATCTGATGTGGGGAGAAGAGAGCTGCTGGGGGACCCCAGAAAGCGAAGTTCGGGGCCACTCTGTGCAAAACGAGCTGCACAGTGGAGGCAAGTATGCTTTTTTTTTTTTTTTTTTTTTTTTTTTAAATAACAAAAAGAACCATTACAATCACTTTTAAATGTTCTTAAAACAGATGGGATACAGGCAATTTATATATGTTACTTTACAGCCACAAGGGAAAAAATGTAGGGGGGAAGGGGCAGAGAGCGGGGGATCAGCTCAGAGCTACGGAAATGACAGGGGGAGATGCAGAGACTCTGAACACACAGCGGGATGACGGAGGGACGCAAACTGACCACGCTATCATAGATCAGCTCCTGCAAAAATGACAGTGGCAGAAACCTACCTGTCTGCAGCTAGCTGCGACCACCAAGTCCTGGACACTTTGACAGGTTGGCAGCAGCAGCACCCATCCGTGGCTGTCCGCTCAGCCAGCGATTAACTGCAGTGATCACTGTTGGATGCACTTTCCACCTTTTTCATGGCTATGCATTTGTGGCACACTAACATATGCCTTGCCTTAGTGAATAATGATGCCACTGAAAAGGAATAACACTACATGAATGGTGTACTGCAGTGAACGCATGAGACTGCACTGTAGCACAACAGACAGGTCTGAATGAGCTTAAAAAAGTACCTAAACACCAAAGAAAACATTTTATATACTGCAGTTTACCAGTACTTTGATGAGGTGGCTGAAATGTTTACCTTTTTATGCTTTTTCCCTCCTTTATTTTCACCTGGTGATCCTCCAAGTAATATACTTCCTGTTCTAGGCGGATAATGCTTACTCACAGTAATTTATCAAAACAACCGAAACAAGAGATAACAATTAAAAGCTTTCCCTTTCCTTCATGACATAAATAAGTGTGGTTCTATAGTTCTGTAGTAATGTAACAAAACTGTTTTTAATGGTATAGTTAACAGATCATATGAGAAATAGGACTTTTAAAACAGTTTATCTGTAAAATCCTTTTCTTTGAAGTACATCATGGGACACAGAGCCATAGAAGTTACTATGTGGGTTATAGGCCACTCCCTTTATAACCCCTCCCACTACTGGGAGTACCTCAGTTTTTGTAGCAAAGCAATACACGTGTATACCAAAAAACATTTCTTTGATGTACTTCAAAGTATAGGATTTTACAGGTAAGCCGTTTTAAAAATCCTATTTTCTTATCATACATCACGGGACACAGAGCCATAGTAGTTACTATGTGGGATGTCCCATAGCAATGCCAACTGAAGGAAGGGAGACACAATAAAAGTAGAGCACCAAGAGACTAGAGGACTTATACTGTTGCCTGCAGTACACTGCGCCGAAAGGCGATATCCTCATGACCTTTTACATCTACTTGATAGAATCTGGTAAATGTATGGGCTGAAGACCAAGTTGCGGCCTTGCAGATTTGAGCCATGGAGGCTTGGTAATGCACTGCCCAGGAAGTACTAACAGCCCTGGTGGAGTGCGCTTTAATATGAAAAAGGTGGAATTTTCCTCTTTAAACCATAAACTTGAACAATCACTTGATGAATCAATTTAGAAATAGTAGATTTCGATGCTGCCTGTCCTCTCTTAGGACTAACAAAACATCTGTTTTACGGATCTCTACAGTCACCTTCAAGTAGACCCTGACTGCTCTCACCACATCAAGAGAATGTAGTGACCTTTCTTCCGCAGAACGAGGTTCTGGAAAAAATTAAGGCAGAACAATATCCTGGTTTAAATGAAAACCTAACACTACCTTCGGTAGGAAATAAGGATGAGGAAGTAATACAACCTTATCCTTGTGAGTAATCAAATATGGCTCTTTACAAGAAAGAGCAGCCAACTCCGATACCCTTCTTGCAGAAGATATGGCAACCAGAAAAAAACAAAATTTCCTTGTCAAAAAGGACCAAGGGAATATCTTGTATAGGCTCAAAAGGCTGTTTCTGTAACGCTGACAGGACTAAATTCAAGTCCCAAGGGTTCAGGGGTGACCTAACCGGAGGATTAATCCGCGTTACCCCCTGAATAAACCTACGAACCAGAGAGTGTGAAGCAAGTGGTCATTGAAAAAATACTGATAAGGCCAACACCTGGCCTTTGCTAGTACTCAAGGCCAGCTTAATTTCTAATTCCATCTGTAGAAATTCAAGGATCCTACCTGCGACATATTTCCTGGGGTGCCAACCCCTGGATTCACACCAGGAGACATATGCCTTCCAGACTCTATAATATACGACTCTGCTTAAAGGGGGAGCCAAGACCTTTGTAAAAACTTGAGGTGCAGTAGCTAGACCGAAAGGCAGAGCTACAAACTGAAAATTAAGATTTTCTATCTTGAAGCGTAGATAATTCTGGTGAGCGGGAAAAATAGGTACATGGGAGGTAAGCATCGAATGATGCTAGCAGTTCTCCACCTTGCAGAATGGAGACCACTGATCAGATTGACTCCATGTGAAAAGAGCGGATATCCAAAAACCGGTTTAGATCTTTGAGATCTAAAATGGGTCTGGCATCCCTGTTTGGTTTTGGTACTGTGAAAAGGTTTGAATAAAACCCTAACCCTCGCTCTTCCATGGTGACCAACGATATCACCTTTTTCTTGTTTTTTGGATCTCTGGGAACGTTTGATCTAAGAAAACGAGGCGACAGGAACTCCCGGAACTCTAGTTTGTATCCTAGAGATATTGAGGAAGCCACCCATTTGTCTCGACACCGTTCCTGCCAGACCCTTGAGAACTGCAGAAGTCTTCCCCCCCACTCGAGCAATGGGGGCATCCCTTCATAAGGAGGTTTTAGTATTTTGTTTTGTGGGTTTCCTCCCCCAGGGCCTCTTTTGTCCCTGGGGTTGACCTTGAGGTTTACCTCTTGAACTTGACGATGGAGGCCGTCGTGACTGCCTGGAGGCTGATGCTCCTGGCACTGGAGAAGAAGCTTGTTTAAAAGAAAACCGCTTAAACCTCTTCTTAACTGGTAAAAGGGAACTTTTTTCATTAGAAATTATTTGGATGTATTTATCCAGATCGTCCCCAAACAACCGTTCACCGCAAAATGGAAAACTAGCCAAGAGCTTTTTGCATGGCGCTTCAGCTGACCAATTTTTCAACCATAGAACTCTACGCACATGCACCAGCCCGAGCATAAGCCGTGAGGCCTGGAGAATAGAATCTCTCATAGCGTCTATTGTAAAACAACGCTTTTGATATCCCGGCCAAATCTTGGGCCTGCTGATCAGAAATAATCTTGAGCACCACCTGTTTAAACTGGTCTTTTAAGGACTGACCTACACCGATCGCTGCCAGCGCAGGCTGAACCACAGCTGCCAGAGATATTGTTTTTAAACAGGAATTCCAACTGCTTATCCATTGGATCCTACAGCATTTGAGCATTAATAAATGCTAAGTCAAGTTTTTATTCACAGAGGATATACCAGTGTCAATTGTTGGAATCCCCCATTTCTTATTAAACTCTTCCTTCATAGGATAAAGTGTTAAAAAACATTTTGGAGGAAAAAAACTGTTTATCTGGGTGCTCCCACTCAGAATACTTAAGCTTTTTTAGTAAAGAATGGATAGGAAAAGCATGAATAGCCTGGGGAGGCTTTAGTGAACCCAAACAAGAAGTGGGCTCGTCGACTGACTCCACTGCTGGCAGCAAAAAATGTGGAGCGGACCAATTCAGTGAGAGATTGTACCAACAACCTTTCTGATTGTGAACCTGATCCTTCCGTATTAGACTCTTCAGAAGAGGAGTCATCAGCCTCTTCCTCATCCCCTGAGAGAAATTGGTCATCTCTCACCCCCTGGTCCTCAGTTTGAGGGTCCTGGGTAATGGAAGGGGACCTGTCACATTTAGTCCCACTCTGGGATGCGATTAACGCATCCATTTTTTGTTCCAAGCCTAAAATGGTTGAGGAAAAAAACGCTTTAGTAATATATACAGGGGCTGCAAAGTTAAGAGCAGCTGCAACACCCGATGTCCCTGATGGCTCATTCTGACCAGCCATTTCACTCTCAGGGGAGGATTTTTTGTGGCTGTAGAAGTCTTTCTATAGCCCTTTGAGGTGTTTTACCCCCCCCCCCCCCCCCTTTCGACCAAAGCCTGGTGCACAAAGCAGAGGTACTATCAGAAGGAATACATCCACTGCTTGAGCAATAGTGCAGCCCTGCTATTAATGCTCAGCATGATGAAATATTAAATGTGTCAAAAGGAATGCCTGTGTCACCAAACCTCTTTCATGCCCCTCTTTGCTCGTGTCCCTCCATCAGCTTGCAACAGCAACAATGGAGCTTTTTAAAAAGCACATTCCCGCGCTGGACATTGGAGGACGCCAACGCCGGGCTAAGCCCCGCCCCCTCCGTCGCATTTGGCCCCTTCTCTTTTTTAAAAAAAAGTTATCCCGTGTGAGCGCGGGCCCCTGATCCTATGGGATCGTTCTGCGAGGGGGAAAATGGCGAGGAGGGAAACTGGAAGCTGCCGAGTAGGGCGGCGTGCTGATTGTTTTTTTTTTTTATTCTCTCCTCTTCCCTATGAAGAGGGGGGGGGGGGGGGGAGTACAGTCCAGGTGGGGTGTGCCTGGAGAAGAGGGGAACCCCCCCCCCCCAGACTTACCGGAGGTCTGCTGCTAGCTGGAGAAAAAAAAAAGAAGCATGCTGCTACGGACACAGCGTGATCTCTTGAGGAAGCATGAGAAGGTACGTGCTCCATACAGCCCCCAGTGATGACACTTAGGCATGACAACATTTACTAATTGGGTTCCATTAAACCTTCAGGAGCCGGGGAACCCACAATCCTGGACCTGTAATATCCCGCCAGAATACCAAAAGTACTGGATTCCAGGATCCAGCTCTCTAACATAACCCCTCCCAGTAGTGGGAGGGGTTATATAGGGAGTGGATTTCTTGTCTTAGGGTGTGCCAGTGTCCATCACCTGAAGGTGGCCTATAACCCACATAGTAACTACTATGGCTCTGTGTCCCGTGATGTACGATAAGAAAAGAAAAAAGTTTGTTGTTAGGGTTTATATACATTTTAAAGCCGTCAACAGATGGATCAAAATTCAGCCAGTTCAGCAAGAACCATCTATCAAGACTTCAGTGCAACCACCAGACAAACCTTAATTATACATAAACTTACCAAGAGCAGGTGACACCCCAGACCTAAGTGTGAAACGGTGTAAAAAAAATAAATTAAAAAATTTAAAAAAAAAACACCTAAAAAGTAGTTATGTGCACCTGGGAATAGAAAATGAAACCCAGAATACAAGTATAGAATTTAACTAGTAATAACCAGGAAGCAGCAGATTACTTTTTGCATTTGCCTAGCCAAAAATTGCAAGTGAAAAACCGCAGTAAAATTTCCCTTACACGCACAAAAACACAACTGATTCAACAAGCAAAATACAAGATATGGTCTTGAAAGGAGTTCCGCGCAAAGCTTTTTTTCCTTTAACTTTGTTTTCTTTTATTTTTATCAGTAATTAGTTTTATTTTCTTTTTCCAGCAGTCCTCAAGCTGGTTTGGTAACATCACAGAAGCCTGTAAAGGACCAGGAGCACTATTTTATTTAAAGTGGAACTTCACCCTCCCAATCAACATTGATTATTTTTAATCTTCATGCAGCTAGCATTAGTAAATATACTTTCCCCATCTATCACAGCACATCACAGATCGAGGAAAAGAGCCAATCACAGCGGCCCTTTACCACGTGATCGCTCTGTCCAATGACAAGCGATCCGTTTTGTAAACAAAGCGGGGTCATGCCCGTTTCAGCTCTCTCTTCACACAGATACCGATTGTGAGGAAAGGAAAGAAATCAGATCTGTGCAGAGTGCATTTATCTTGACTTACTTGATTATCTGTGCCCTACAGTGCCCTATACTGCTCATCAGTGCCCATCAGCGAGTGCTCATCAGTGGATCCTAATCAGTACCGCCTCTTCAGCACCCAGCACTGCAGCCTCATTAGAGCAGCCTCATCAGCACCCAGTATCCCCCATCTCAGCAGAGTGTCAACATAGCCCACAGTCCCCAGTATGTCTAAAAATGATTTTTCCAGTGAGGAGGCATACCAAATCCTAAGCATGACAGACAAGATACATTTTTTTTCTCAGAGAAATTCACCCAATTATTTATCCCGGACAAAAATATCCCTTAAAGTCAAGAGTCACTTTTCCACTTCACTGGCAGGCTGGGCTTCAAGCAGTTTATCCCCAAAAAAGGGCCTGACATGGGGTGAAGCTCCACAAGTTATGCCACAGAGCCATGGGTTACACCTATGCCTTCCTTGTGTATCAAGGAAAGCACACCCAGTTGCATCCCCCTGAATGCCCAGATTATATTGGATCAAGTGGAAAAGTAGCTTGGGAGCTTATACTTTCACTCCTTGAAATGGTTCTCTCTAGGTTGACAATTCATTCACCAGTTTGTCCCTTTTGCGTAATCTTCACCGGAAGAAAACACTAGTATGGGGCAACGTGAGAGTTAGTAGGAAGAGCTACAACGAGGGGAGTCGGTGAGTTTGCGAAATGAAGAAATATTGGCTATTAAGTGGAGGGACAAATGAGACATCTAGATGCTTTCATCAATGACACCTACGTGCAAATCCCTGAGAAGAAATGGCCCAGTCCAGAAACCACAATGTGTGCATGATCACAATTTGTTCATGGGAGCAGTCCACTTCAAAAGATCAGATGATCCAGCCCTACCTTGCTGAAAGAAGAACCCACCAATGGTACAAGGTCCATTTATTTTTTCAATTTGGTTATTTATAATTCATATGTGATCTACCGCAAATCCACCAAGACACCGTTACCCTTTCTTCGCTATCAGGAGGAAATTGGCACTGCCCCTTTTGTACCCAGAAGGCTCACCAAAAAGCATTCGCTCTGATCCAGTGAGCAGACTCCACGAATGCCATTTTCCCAAAAAAGTCCCTCTCAGAGAAAGAGGCCAAAAAAAATGTAAAAAAAAAAAAAAAAAAAATGGTGTGTGCGCCAGAAGAGGAGTTAGATGAGACACCACTTATTGTTCCCAGTGTCCTTCCCAATCAGGCCTCTGTATAGGTGACTATTTTTACCATTACCATACTTCTCTCTCTACAATATTAGTAAAGTATGGAACGTAATTCTGAATTCCTAACATTTGCCTGCACACTCCTCATGCCTTTGCCTGCTCCTGAACTGACCCTAGCCTGTTGTTATTTGACCATGCCACTGCCTACCACCTAAACTGACCATACCTCTGCCTGCTATTGAGCTGATCCTGCCTCTGCTTGCTGCCTAAATTATCGACCACGTTTCTACCTGCCACTTGAACTGATCTTTTGCCCTGCTACTGTAGGAGGATTCAGGATATCACAGGGGTCTCATATATGTGAGGGACTTCAGAATAGTTTTTCCAAGTGGAGAAAACTACATTTTTGTTTTTCTCCGGGTTTTGCAATTCCCGGATTAGGGTCTGGAGACCAGATGCTTTGAAGATTTGGGTGGAAAGAAGCCTCTAACCCTGGTCCTAGGTCTTGCCTCATGAGACCCTAAGGCTAATATTTCTGCCTGTTAGTGACTTACCCTTAACTGTTGATCAGACCTCTGCCCGTCACCTGTACTGAGACTAGGGACCATGTTCAAGCCTACTGCCAAGACCAATACTTTGGCTGTGCTGACCATGTCCCTGCCTACTGCCTGGACAATTCCTTTGGCAGTTACTGACCATATCTTTGCCTGCTGCTTGGATCAATGCTTTAGCTGTGCTGACAATATCTCTGCCTGTTGACTGTACTGACTATGGGCAGTATTCCTGCCTGCTGCCTGGACCATTCCTTTCGCTGACCATGTCCCTGCCTGCTGCCTGGACCAATGGTCTCCACTGTGGACAACTGGACTACTAAAACCACAGGTAATCTTTTGTTTACCCTTTGCTTAGCAGAATGTATTCTAGGGTGTAATTATTGGTATTTATATGTTAAAAATATGAAGAACATTCAAAAATGTGATAGGTTGTCAGGAAATTTGATGTGTAATTTATGTCCCTAGAACACATGATGGTGTTCCTCAGCTGTTGAGCATCTGTACGTGGCCAGGCTGTGAAAAAGTCCCACACATGTGGTATCACTATACTCAGGGAGTAGCAGAATGTATTTTGGGGTGTCATTTTTGGTATGTACATGTTATGTGTTAGAAACATCTTATAAATGAACAACTTTGTGTAAAAGTATATAAAATAATAAGTTATTTTATTTTCACATTTTCCAAAAATGTTGAAAAAAATGACATGTTCAAAAGACTCACTATGCCTCATAAAATGTACGTTGAAGTGTTTGATTCTCAAAATGGGATCATTGTGTGGGTGTTTTCATTGTCCTGGTGCTCCAGGGCCTTCAAAATGGTCATAGGTAGTCAGTAAATTAGATTAGCTCCCAGCATGTTAGGCCTCTCTATGTGGCCAGGCTATGGAAAAGTCTCACACATGTGGTATCGCCATACTTAGAAGTAGCAGAATGTGCTTTGGGGTGTAGTTGCAAGTATGCCTATACCGTGTTTGAGAAATAACTTGTTAATATGACAGTTTTGTGAAGGGGGTCATCTTAATTTTCCAAACAATTGTGGGGAAAAGAATTACAACTTCAAAAAACTCACCATGCCGCTTACAAAATACTTTGGAATGTCTACTTTCCAAAAAGGGGTAATTTGGGGGGTATTTGTACTGTTCTGGCATGTAAGGGTCTCAAGAAATGAGCTGTCAGTACATCAGGTGTGATCAATTTTCAAAGACTGGTACCATAGCTTGTAGACTCTATGGCCTCTTTCACACAGGTGCCTCAATGGGACAGAATCCGCTCGCTCCGCTGATGCCCCGCTGAGCAGGCCGATGACCGGTCCATCTCCACTCACTGTACAGAGTGGAGACGGACACAGTCCCGCTCTCATCTATGGGTAAATCGGGTGAAAAATGTAGCAGTATAAATTTTTGCCAAAATTTATGAAGAAAAATTACTTATTTGCAAAATTTTATAACAGAAACTAAGAAAACTATTTTTTGAAAAAAATGTTTCGGTCTTTTTTAGTTTATAGCGCAAACCCAGTGGAGAATAAATACCACTAAAAAAATAAAGCTATTTGCGCTGAAAAAAAAAAAAAATATGAAAATTTAGAAAAGGGTACATTTATACTTATCCCCTCTTGACATTATCATAGGATTCTACCAGCTGTCATCTTCATAGTGCAGCTGGAGATGCAACCAGTCCACACTACCTGCTGGAGTTTTAAAGCCCCTGCTGCTGCATGCTTGGCAGCCATCCACTACCTCTGTGTACAGAGGCGTATCTAGTGAAAATGGCGCCTATGGCAAGAACTCAAACTGCGCCCCTGTCAAAACATTTGAAACCCATCTTTTAGATAACCTTAACAAAAAAACAGCTAACAAAACTACAAGTCAAACTGTTTAATCTTCCAATTAACAAATTGCAAATGCAAAAACATCAGCACCCATAAATGCGGCCTCACCAGCACCCATAAATGCAGTAACATCAGCACCCATAAATGCGGCCTTACCAGCACCCATAAATGCAGTCACATCAGCACCCATAAATGCAGTCACATCAGCACCCATAAATACAGTAACATCAGCACCCAAAAATGCCTCTGACACTGTACAGAGTTAGAGAGGGAGTAGGATCACCAGTTGCCGGGTGCCCTAGGCTGATAAGTTAAATGCTACTTTGTTTGGACAGCTTGATCTGTTAGTTGAAAGAAAAAAAAAAAAAAGACTAAAAATAAAGACTAATGCAGCAATCACATCTAAGAATTGGAGAGCTGCAATTTAAAATGTTTTATTTTTTTGGAGGGGGTCAAATAAAGTTTTTTGTGACAATGTATTGTAACAGTGACTATATTGTAGCCAATCAGAGCAAAATCTGACAAAAGACTGCTAAAAAAATAAATAAATAAAAAAAAAGCAGCATTCTAGAAGGAGTTCCAGTTTTTTCAAAGGTGTAGCACTTATTTAAACACCTAGAAGCAAATTTGCATATCAACTCATGTCAGACACCAATCACCTACTTAATTTGAAATTGCCACTTTTACTATATCCAGTAATGTATTAATCTGGATGCTTGCGTCATCCCCCATCCATTCAATTTCTATATTTCTTTTGTGTTCTGTAAGACGATTTACAATATCTGCATGTGACAATGGTGTTGTGAGCATAAATACTTATAATACCTTTATTAAAATCTACTAAAACAAAAAAGCTAAATTTATAAAAACAAAGCTATTATGCATCCATTTTGACATGTAAAAGGTTGCACTTGAGGTCCCCTATATTTACCACGTTAACCAGCACTGGTTTAGTAGGAGCATGAACCCTAAGTTGCGATGTTTACAGCCCACAGTCTAGTGCAGCCTTTCTCAACCTTTTCAACACAGAGGAACCCTTGAAATAGTTCTCCGGTCTCAGGGAACCCCTGCTAAAAATCAGAAATCTACAACTCGTGATACATTAGTGTGATGGTCAGTGGGAAGAATGGTCCTTACACTTGTGGTCATTGGGAAGAATTACCTCCTTACAGATAGTTAAGAATATCAATGGTGTCAGTGGGAACTTCTCTGCCTCTCAGATAATTGCCCAATGCTGAAGGAAGCCCTAGCAACCTCTGGAGGAACCCTGGTTGAGAATCACTGGTCTAGTGGGAGGACAAGGCCTAGCATGTAACCTACAAAACCCACTGTCTAGTAAAAAGATGAGACCTCGTATGTAGCCAACAGAGCACACAGTCCAGTGTGTGTATGAGGCCTTGCATGCAAACCTACGGAGACTTCATCCAATCCTGAACAACAAAATAAATGACACTGGACGTCTATATGTAGGCCTGCAGAGCTTGCAGCTTAAAGAAATTCACATACCTTTACATGCAACTTTACCGAACTTACATTCTAGTGAGATGGAAAAAAAAAAATAAATCAATGAGGAGTTACGGTATTACAGGGTCTTTAAAAGTTCCTCCAAACCCCCAACAGGTAAGCAGGGAATTTTTCACATGATGTTTTGTTGTGGAGGATTAAATTGAAACCGTTTCAAAGTAGAATTATATTATATTATACATGTACATGTACATGTACATGTGTGCCACCATGTGTGCCCATATATGCAGGCTATGCTTCCAGATTTTACTGTGCTTTACCATTCCTCTCAATCAATGCAAATCTACCTCTGCTCAGACTGATAGTAGATCGATAGTATAGTAGTTGAAGCATCTTTATATAGATTCAAAATGGGTAGTTTGCCTTTTTTTTTTTTTTAAATCGAGGTTATGATTTGCCACTCCGTTTAATATAACTACCCCTTTGAAGTCTGCAGGGAAAGTGACCCCACACCACTTGTTGACATTACCACCCTACTGTATCCCGATTGATGCGGAAAACCAACAACTTACTTCAATTGATGAAAATAAATCATGCGGTTGTACTGGCTATTCATTTAATTGTGTTTGCATTGTTACAGTTCTCCCAAATCTGATATTTCAGTAATGTCTGGCTTGTTTGTATATTACAGCACAGGTTGCAGAAACGCCAAGATGCCCTAACTAAATTCCTTACTTAGTTCTTTGTGACTGGTACTGCTGTCCTTTCCAGTGTCTGGACTCTGGACACACAAAGGTCATCAGATCTTCCCTTCCAAATATATTATACATTATGCAAGCAAGGTGAAAAACAAAAATGTATTTATGATGGGATGCAACAATTAGAAAAAGAAAGGGTGTTTGATTGTATTTTATTGTTTATACAGTAGACTGCATTTAGTTTTTTTAATACTTTTATCTAAGTAGGTATTCACATACCACCTAGTGGACAAAAATGGGAACACCAAACAAAGCTGTCTAGCAAAAGGAAGGCCAATAAATCTTGGCAGACCCCTTTCACATGGAGGATTTTTTTCATGTGCTTTTGTGTTAAAAAAAGCGATTGAAAAATCTCACAAAAACGGCTTCCCATTAAAATCAATGGATGCTTTCACACTGGGGCGGTGCACTGGCGGGGAGGTAAAAAAGAAATAACTCCTGCAAGCAGCATCTTTGGAGCAAGTTTGGAGAGCTAAAAAAAAGCGCCTCAAAAGCTTTTCAAAAACTGAGTGTTTCAATGGCAGTTTAGAAGCGCCTCAGTGTGAAAGGGGTCTAAGGCTGCTTTCACACTGGGGCATCGGCATTACCGTTGTTTTTGCAGAGGTTTTCAGCCACTAGCGGGTGCTTTTAACCCCCGCTAGCAGCTGAAAAAGGGTTGAAACGACCAGCAAACCCCTGATGCATTAATTTCAATGGGCAGGGGCGGTTTAGGAGCGCCTGTAAAGAGCCTCTCCTGTCTCTCCAGTGTGAAAGCCTGAGTGCTTTCACACTGGAGCGGTGCGCTTGCAGGACGGTAAAAAAAGTCCTGCAAGCAGCATCTTTGCAGCACTGTAGGAGCGGTGTATACACTGCTCCTAAAGCGACCCTGCCCATTGAAATCAATGGGGCACTCGCACTTTGCCAGCGGTTCGGCTGCGCTGCCCCATTTATTTCAAGATAGAATAGTGGCAGCAGAAAAAAAAAAAAAAAAAAAAGACAGTAGTCCAAAGTCTGCCCATTAATTATTTTATTTTTTTTAAATACACGTTTTGTATTATCTTGGGGTTTTTTCGTTAACTTTTTTGTCCGAGTACAGATCTAGGTTTGTCCCAATCATGTTTGAAGCCATTTCCTGTCGACTGTCTTCACTACCTCTGCTGGAAGTTTATTCCATGCTTCAACTACCCTTTCAATAAAATACTACTTTCTAAGGTTAGGTTTTGAAGTAAAGTTGATATCCTAATCTGCATACTTGTTTAAGGTCAGTGTAAAAGTAATGAAAACTTCTTGCAGGCATGTGTAATTTCAATAGTGTCTTTTGTAGGCATTTTGTTCAATAGGTCAATAGCCAAGCTGTCTTAAAACAAAGTGTGAGTTTATTTGATCACACTTGGCATCAACTTGAAAATAACTTTTTTTAAAACTTCATACATCTTGTTGTAGAAAAGCAAAAGATATTATATTATGAACAAAAACTGTAGTAAAAGAAAATACAGGAAGAAAATTAGGTTCTTGCTTTCTCTATTTCAGAGAGGTTTCTTGTTAGAACAGCTGTTAGGAGTTAGGCTGTATATAGGCCTAAAGTAAGCAAGATGTCTTCTTCAGTGTAAGATGCAAGTGTCTCCTCCTGTGTGTGTGTGTGTCTAGAAGTGACTGTGTGTGTGTGTGTGTGTGTCTAGAAGTGACTGTGTGTGTGTGTGTGTGTGTGTCTAGAAGTGACTGTGTGTGTGTGTGTGTGTGTGTCTAGAAGTGACTGTGTGTGTGTGTGTGTGTGTGTCTAGAAGTGACTGTGTGTGTGTGTGTCTAGAAGTGACTGTGTGTGTGTGTGTGTCTAGAAGTGACTGTGTGTGTGTGTGTGTCTAGAAGTGACTGTGTGTGTGTGTGTGTCTAGAAGTGACTGTGTGTGTGTGTGTCTAGAAGTGACTGTGTGTGTGTGTGTGTGTGTGTGTGTGTGTGTGTGTGTGTGTGTGTGTGTGTGTGTGTGTGTGTGTGTGTGTGTGTGTGTGTGTGTGTAGAAGTGAAGTGTGTCCTTAGCCTTGTGTCCCACTGTTCTTTATACTATTTCAAATCTACCACTCAGCAAAATGACACTATAACCATATATAGCTTGAACTAAAGATGAAATGATCATGTAAGTGATTATTCTAAATATCCACTTTGCTAATAGCTGACATGTCTTTTTAAACTTCTTTGATTGAAAGAAACACATAACAGTATTCCATAAAAAATGTAAGGTGTTGACCTACTGCTAGGCGACTATTTCTTGTAATGGATACATTTTTTAAGTAACAGAAATTCAGTTCTGTCCCAAAACTTACAAATGCATAATAAACTATATATATATATATATATATAGATATAGAGAGAGAGATATAATCTCACACAAATTCTAACTAGCTAACTAATTAAGTAAGTAACTAACTATGTCAAATAACTAACTATATTATGGATAATCTACCATTTACTTTTTAAAAAGATCTCTTCAAAACATATATGCTCAATTCTATGACACATACTCTATGTGTATTCTTATCTGTGAAACCACTGACCTACTGACCCGACCTTAAGTCATAAACTCTGAACATGGAGAACAAAATGGTACAAAAATGACGTTCACACACCTAACTATTTCAAGATCTGTCTTAGGCTGAGCTGAGAGAGCTTTTTCAAAGTCAAAGCTTAAAAGGGGACTGAAACTAGATATGTGCAATTCGTTTCGTTTTTTTTTAGTTTTTAGTTTTTTTTCATTCGTTCGTTTTCGTACGAATGAACAAATCATTCGAATCGTACGAATCCGAATGAATCGTTCGAATCGTACGAATCCGATTAACGAATCATTAGAATCGAACGAATCCGAAAAACAACGAAAATCCGAAAAAAACTAATTAGAAACAACAAATGTACTAATGAAGAAAATCCGGAAAACGAACGAAAAAATTCGTACATTCGTAACTTTTTTTTTGGTTGAATTGGTAATTTTCCGTGTCCCTTACAATGGTGCTGCTAAACGTGCTTCGAATGGATTGAACAAAAAAATTCGTACATTCGTAACTTTTTTTTTTGATTCGTAACTTTATTTATTTTTTTCGATTCATAATTTTCCGTGTCTCTATTGAACCCAAAAATTCGTACATTCGTAACTTTTTTTTTCGATTCGTAACTTTTTTTTTTTTTTTTCTCTTCGATTTGTAATTTTCCGTGTCTCTATTGAACCAAAATATTCGTACATTCGTAACTTTTTTTTTGATTCGTAACTTTTTTTTCAATTCGTAACTTTTTTTTTTTTTTTCGATTTCAATTCGTAAATTATTAAAATGTAATAATAGCATACACATTACATCAAATTATCAAATTATGAATTATGCTCTGATTACGAATCTACAAATGTTACGAATGTTACGAATAAATACGAATGCGTCCGAAAATGAAACTAACGAAAAAACGAATCAACGAAAAAATAACTCTTATGAATGTACGAATCGTTACGAATACGAACACCGACGACTTACGAATGTACGAATCGTTACGAATAGACGGAAACGAAAAAAACGAAACGAAAAAAAAAGATTTTTTTTGTTGTGCACACGTCTAACTGAAACGGCATAAATAGAGATCTTGGTTATAAAGCCAAATCAATATAATTAGTCTACAGTCAGCATCTCAAAGTACTGAATCCACATAACAGCCAGGCACTTAGCATTTAGAATGATGTTAGCAATGGAAGGCTTTGTACAGTTTTTCTCTTTGTTCTCCGTTTAAAGTAAAAGTAAATGAGATTTTACAGGAGGTTACGTTTTCCTTTTTTTTCACTGGAAAAATGAACATGAAAGTTATAAAATGAAATTTAGATTACATTTCTGCACTTACCATTCAGCAAGCTGATTGTAGGTTGCCACACTGTTCCTAAGGTAAGGTTGAGGATTAATGTTGCAGCCGAAAGCATATCTGAAGTGTCCATCTTTGAGGCGATAGGCTTGTCTACGCGATACTACCGACGTCAACAGATCTTTTAGATGTTTCTGAAGAGAGATAAAATCATTAATTGTTTTCCCCAAAAAAACAGTCGGCCATTGAAAGTCTAGAGCTACGTAAACTAAGGCACATTATCCCTCTAAAACTTAAGCCTGGTACAAACTGTCAGCTCCGGTTGGAGCCACTGTACTAACTATGCAAACTTAGTACCGTTGTGTTCTGGTAGAGGGGCTGTCCCCCTGTCAGAACACTCGGATCAACGCTCTCTGCCATTGGCTGAGAGCGCTGATCGGGAGTTGTTAGGCTGCTGGTTTTCCAGCATGTTCGACCGACAGAAGCCTTGGCATAAACATGGGCCAAATTTTGGGGTGTTTTTTGGGTTGGCTGGCCATCCACTGTTAGAGAGGAGCAGCCAATTAAACAGATCTGCTTGAGAGCAAAAGCAGGTTAATTGAATAATACAATGGTGATTAGGACTTTTTTTTTTGCAAGCGGAGCTTCAAGTTAGAGGAAGAAAGAAAGAAGAAGATTAAAAAAAAAGAGAAAAAAAAAAAAATATGCAATAATTATTGTATCCCATTCTTCCACCCACAGTGCCTAGGTTAGAATGATATAAAATTCCTTCCAGCAAGATCTTGGGAAATACAAAGGCAAGTATAAATCTAACTTTTTCATTACAGGTACTTTTTACACCATCAGATGATTTATAGTTTCATAAAGACTTTATTAAGTTTTACTGCGGTACAGAGAGGCCCAAAAGAACATAGTACAGTGGAGTACAATAAATCAAGAGAGACAGTGAAGGGTAATCGGTCCATTCCTCGGCCGCTGGGGTAAAAATCAAACGATTTTTAAAGAGAGGAGGGGGAAGGCAGACAGTTTAAGTAGACCTTATATTGTACTGCAGGGTCTGCTTTAAGGGCAGTTAAAGTGGATGCTCTACTATGCCCAGTGAAGTGAATAGCATCAGATGATACACATGGATGAAACAAATCTTCCTATATAAGTTTCACTTGTATAGCTGCAGTCTCTTTCTACATTCTTTAGAAAGTGCACATTGTGTTACAAATATTTCAGCAGTGGATGAGGAGTCTGGGCATACACTGTGTGAGAGCGAATGGAGGAAAGCCCCCCCCCCCCCTCCACATAGGCAGAGGAACAAAGAAACTTGCAGAGCTGTACTGCGAATAGACAAGCTCTCTGCTTATCTATCTCTAAGCTCCCTCCCAACACAAATTCCCAGTGGCTTTTATCTAGTGTGTCGGAGAACTTGTTAGAAGTTATGTTGATAAAAGAACGGAGCAGCAGAAAGACACAGGACTCAGAGCTTTGGAGAGAGATAAGTAAACACTACAGATATATGTGCCCAGGTCCGATTTAATGAATGGTGTTTACAACCACTTTAAGTCATTCAATGTGATTGACCCCCCAATTAAAATCTATGAGCAGCTTTTGTTTTGCCGAATTGCTTTTTGAAAACTGCTATTAACCATGGGTGCAATTGTCTATTGGAGGTCAGCAATATTCAAATCTACAAGATCAGGATCTGTACAATAGCATAGAACAAAAAATCAGGCAACATTATCAAGCGTATCTAACAATATAAAAAGCAGCGCACACACACACACACACACACATGCACACACACACACGCACACACACACTGCAGCCAAAACCAGTCAGTCAATCAGGATTCATCTTTTACTATTATTACAAGTAGCTTTCTTCTACCCATTCATACATTAGTTTGCACAGACCATTTATATAGTCAATTAATTTCCAATTACTGCCACTTCCCATACAAAAAAAACAATGCTTACAATACCTTAAAAAAAAAAAAAAAAAAAAAAAAAGGATTCAAGGGAGTCCGATTACCAATAAAATCAGAAAACAAAGAATCACTTAGTAATCTAGTCTGAGTTTATACAAACTAAATGTGAAGCTGAAAAAGTATTAACATAATTACTGTAAGGATTTTTAGACTAGTATTTTGTACGGCTGTTCAAGCTGTGCTCATCATGACACAAGAAGGTTCAAATAAAAGCCCAGCTCCAGAGGTCTGTTCTGTCCTGGTTCAAAAACGTTACGACAGCACAAACACAGGAATAGTCACACAACTGCAATGCGTTACACTAAAACACATCAATCACAACTGTGCTGCTTTCCAAGTTAAATATTTCAAGAATACAGCCGTAATACTTGCCTCTAATGCATGGATGACAATGGTTACTGCTTCCTCCGTTACATTGTCCAGTCCGTGTTCATATGCTGTAACGATCATCCTTCCCTCCAGTTGTCCTCGAGTGGGCAATGTCATAGTGTGGGAACATAGCTTCAGCTCATCATCTTCTTGAGGATCTCGGCTGACAAACTGCTGAGCTCCAGCCAAAGGATTCTGGGGCTGGAAGCGATGCTGGAAAAGAGTTAAATGGTGCACAATTACAAAAACTGGAAAACTCGGATAGTAAAAAAAATTTAAAAAAATAAATAAAAAAAAACACAACTGATAGATATAGCCCATCTCGTTCTCAAGCTGGAATGTTTCCAAAATACATATAGCACAACATTTTAATCAGTGAGTTTTGAAAGACTGCCCCATACAGACGAAAGGCAACACAGCACATAACAACACCACAGCAAGGCAACAGTTCATTTCTACAAGCAAATAAAGCAAAACCAAGGGCAGTATTTCCAAGACACTATGAAGATGAGTGTTGTGTAGAAAAATTCCCACATCTTCCTGACGTTTTGGTATTTAGAACTCATTTACAGTTTGCATTACACATTGTAAATTGCTGTTGCAAGTGTGCTTTTGTCAATTTGTGTTGGTTAGCTTTAACCTGTAGTAAACACTGCTTGGTGACTTGTACCTACAGGTAAGCCCATAGTAAAGGTTACCTGTAGGTACAAGGAATATCATTCAATAACATACACCATTCAGGAGATATTTGCTGTAGGATTCTGCACTCTGAATGGACGGCATACAGGGCTGTGCCGTGATTGTGACTCCTGTGTGCATGAACAGGAGTGACATCATTGCGACGTAGCCATTCAAATGGCTGGAGCCTGCAAACCCATAAGGAAGACTTTACTATCGCTTCAATGCTTGCTTGTGAATACATTAAAAACATTAAAAGCAGAACTATAGGCAAAACTTTTTATTTTTTTTAGTTTGGATAGAGCAAGACCCCTTTCACACCGAGGGCGTTTTGCATGCGCTATATCGTTAGAAATAGCGCCTGCAATCCGCCCTCAAACTGCTGCTCCATTTTCTGCAGTGTGAAAGCCCGAGGGCTTTCACAATGCATTGGTCCGCTGGCAGGGTGTCACAAAAAGTCCTGCCAGCAGCTTCTTTGGAGCGGTGAACTCACCTCTCCTCCCCATTGAAGTCAATGGGGCAGTGCTGTAATACCGCTGGCAAAACGCCGCTATTGCAGCGTTTTGCGGGGGTTTCTTAACCCTTTCTCAGCCGCTAGCGGGGGTAAAAGCATGCGCCGCCAATCCGACGGTAAAACGCCGCTAAAAATAGCAGCGTTTTACCGCCGACGCTATGGGCAGTGTGGTGTGAAAGGAATTTCTTGGGGACCCCCAGGTCACCGGAACTAGTGTCCCTAGTGGAAGATTTCCCCTCTATTACTTTCCTGGGACAGCCCAAAATTGGGGGGGGGTTTTCTTTTACTCTCAATGATAATGGTAAACAGGACACCAACAGCAATAGAAACAGACAAACATTCTAATCCCTCTGCAATCCAAAACGTAAAAAAAAATAGTTTATCGTATATATATATATATATATATATATATATATATATATATATATATATCACATACATACACACACACACAAACTTGCAAATTGGAAGAACTACAGCATTTGATTAAAGCCTGAGTCTCAATTTGGGAGATTCACTCTCACTGTTCTGGTTACCGCGGTCATAGGGACAAAAGGTCAAAGGAAATTAAACATTTTACAACTATCACTCAAAAGCCCTCTCTATGTAATTGCCCTTTTTTACTTACCTTAAGCTCTGAGTCTTCTCTTCTGTTTACTTCCTGCATGAGTCCTCCTTTAGGTGTCCATGTCACTACCTGCATGATGTGGACACTTCCTATTAGAGGGCCAGCTGTGGGGTCCTCTCTGGATCCAGAGAAGGACTGATGTCAGCGAAGGGAAGTTGGGGGGGGGACCGGCGGTCTCTGATGCTGTTGCATCGCTGGATTAGCGGTCGCCCGCAACCAGCAACAGCGAGGGACCTGGATGGGGGACTTAAGTGAGTTAAGATGGCTTTACAAGGTAAGGCAACAAAAAATCCTGGCAGGATGGGTAAGAGAGGGGTAGGATGGAGACAATTCTTTGCTCCTGGAATGGGGATTTAAAATGGCAGGTAAAAATTTTCCAATAGGGACACCTGTTCTAGTAAAAATGGTTAATGTTTGTTTTTTTCCCCCCCTCTCTGAGGAGATTTTTGCTATGTCTTTAGTCTTCAGGACAGGAACTGAAGAGAGATCTCCACAGTGGAGGCATAGACAGAACCGGTTTAAGCTCTCCCCATACTATCCAAAACTAGAAGAAAAGGGTTGGCTAGTGCAATGTTTCGGAGTCACGCAGGACCCCTTCGTCAGGCATGTTTCACTGAAAAGTGACCATTGCCATTCTTTAATGACGCACTTTTAAACATGAATTAGCACAGGGATGGCTCCTGATAACTCTCTTCCATTATCAAAACAACATGCTGAGGCAGAGCTATCCATGGAGTAAGTTCCATGTGACTGTTATTACATTTTTTTGGGAGAAAGTCTAAAGTGCTGCTAACTGGTGATGCTTTAACTATCCCCCAATGTTCAGCAAACCCTATAGAGGTTTACACAGCACAGAAGTGTTAAAAATTGACTCTCGTTTAGGAAATGTACATGGTCCAGAGGCATGGAGAAAGTAATGACAGGACCGATCCTCTTATGTTGTGTAGTACAATATGGTGGTGGTTGCCAACCATAGGGGGTGCATGGCCATAATTTTGGGAGGCTCTTTCAAGCGGTGATACGGAACCAATTAGCAAACTTTAAGTTATTCCAACTCTCTAAAACAACAGGTGTAAAAAAACAAGGCTCGTGGGCCAAATCCGGCCCTCTAGGCCATTTCATGTGGCCCTCACACCTCTCCTGCAGCTGCAGGAGATCTCCAGCCCTCCTCTGGTCCCCCTCCAGACCCCTACTTTCTGCTTTCAAGCAATGCATCCAGCTTATCCCAGCATCGCATCCAGCTTCTTCCCAGCAGCAGCATAAGGAAAGGGGGTGCACTGTGATGTTAGGGAGAGTATGGGGACTCAACTTCTGATGGTGGGGTGGCTCTTGACATCTAATGTAAGGGGAGGGGATGCGCTGGACATCTAATCTTACAGGTACAACTGACCCTTTTGAGGACAATCATAAAGCTGATGCGGCCCACGATGAAATTGAGTTTGACACCCCTGCTCTAAACTGTATTTCAGGGGCTATCTTTAAGCTTTTATAAAAACCCTACTTAAACCTGCTAACAACCAGCATTCCATTAAGATAGACTTAAACCTTCACATGAGCTCACTGTACTGATTATCCACAGATGATACACAATGATTAAGCAATGTATCTGACCATCAGCAGCCCTCTCTTCTCCAAAGTACACCGATCGAATATCTCAGCTTTCAGGATGCTGGGATCTGACGTCATGCACTTCATAGCACATAGCCAAGTGTAATCTGAGACCTGGAGTGGAGGAAATGCACACAACTCCTTCAACACAGCCTCACTGGGAAACATGCAAATTTGAGGCTGTCAATCACTTCCTGTGTACTAGAGGTGGGAAGGGCTGTCACCATGAATTGCCTGGTGTCCAGAAAACCACCAGGGGTGACATATGCAGAATACGGAGAAAAGAGCAGCCAGAATCCGCAGGAGGTGCTATTGATCAAGAGAAGTAAACTAAATATATAAGGCTAAGTGTTGTTCAGTTTTCATTTCAAAAGGTCTACAACCACTTTGAAGACTTCAAGAAAGCTGCTTCAAGCTTTCTGTACACATTGCTCAAAAGACTAGTGTGACAGTCCTAACCAAGACGGGGCTTTTGAAGAGGACTCGGAGCAAGCCTCTTACCCACTGATTATGGCCCATGGAGAGAGCAGATCATTCTCTAATGAGGGACCACCACTTTAAGTGTAAGTAAACTCCCCTAAACGTTTTCAGCCAAGGAAGCTGCCATCTTTGCCTGTTTAATCTATAACTGCCATGATGCTGCACATGTGATCAGTTATGACACCAGCCATTGGATGGTTTGACAGTTTGGTTAAGAGCACAACCAATGGGAGTGTTACATTTCTGGGACGTGCCGGAAATTAAACTGTTTTATGGATGGGTTTACTTCCGCTTTATATACAGTACGCCATATTCCCATCGCACACGTTCCTGGAAAAGCTCTCAAGGGATTGGGTGCTGCCGCAACAACCAGCTGGGAACTGGTTCAGACAAGGAAAATGTTTGCCAGCACATCATGGATCAACAAGGAAGCGTCCAAGCTAATTATTTAATGCATGATCACATCAAAAGAGTACTGCAACGTTTCAGAGTCACGCAGGACCCCTTCATTAGACATGTTATAAATGTGAATGTACGACAAGTATTTAAATAGCCATCAACCAAATCAAAGGAAAGCAAGAAAAAAGGATCCACCCACCCCTTGACAGGTGTGACGTCACAAGTCCCGCCAAATGTATGTTTTTTAAAAATGTCACAGACTAAATGAAAACAAAAATTGGCAGGGATAGTGTTAATGCATAAACCAACCTTTATGGAATGCTTGTGGACCCTGCAATGCACATCACAAATAACAGTCTAAACAGACTTGTCAATCGGGACCATAACTAGGAGCATTCCGTCTGTACAGCAAAACAGCGTGAGTGCAGGGATCCATAGTTGCTAGGCAGCAGGTTGCTTCCAATTGAAACAGCGATCGCTGTCCGCAATGCAGCGCTGCGTTAGGCAACGGGGGATGCTGCCAGGGTTGGGGCCGCCAACGTCATAGGGACGTACGACGTCAGGAGACCCCGCCCACCTAGGCAGATTGCGTTCATTCAAAAAACAAGGGGAGTGAAGGAAACAGTGAATGTGAAAGGTGTAAGTGCATAGAGAGAAATTAAGCCATTGGACTGGGAGTGCATACAGGGAAAAGAAAACAAAAAAGTTGGAAAATGGTGGACCAAGGAGTAATGGAGGACACAAAAAAGTGTAAATAGATAAAGATGGATAGTGGCAAAAAGGAAATATAAAAAGGAGGGGGGGGGGGGGAGAAAATATAATAATAAAAAAATAAAAATAAATAAATAAAAAAAAACGAATAGTAAAATGAACAATAAAAAAAAACAAAAAAAAAAGGAAAACAAAAAATATTATAGGTAAAAAAAAAGAAAAAGAACAATGCCTGGGTGCAGAAGGAACTAATCAATGGTAATTCAGGTTCAATATAGACAGGGGAAGGTACAGTTAAACTGATCACAGCATTTAAGGCCAACCCCATCATCATTTATAATAAATTAATCAATAAGTGCCCCCCCCTGGCCAAAGCAAAAAAGGATTTTTACAGATTAGTTAATCTTTCATTTAAGAAGCATGTAAAGGACAAGTTAGCGGGTGGACCGTGCCCAGGGTATGAGTCCACTAAGCTTCACGTTGAAGCAACAGTTGGTCATGATCACCGCATCTGATAGGTTGTTGGACATGTTCAATAACCATGACCCTCAGTTCGTGTATTTGATGTTTGTACTTGACGAAATGCACTGCCACTGGTTTGTTTAGATCCGTCTGCGTGTCCTCCTCGGTTTTAGATGGGGCGAGTCTAAGGTTACTCCTGTGCTTTTGAAACCTCCTTTTGACCAGTTGCTTTGCCCGCATAGGTGAGTGCGAATGGGCATTTAAGAATGTAAACACTGTGGTCGGTTTTGCAGTTCAGGTATTCCTTAATGCGATAACGGTTACCCTCATGTGGGTGTGTGAAGTGTTCACCACATAAGGGAATTACACACATTGCAATTGTGGCATTTGTGACATAAAAAAAAAAAAAAGAAAAATTGTTGCCCTTTTGTTTATAGCGCCAAAAATAAAAACCGCAGGGGTGATCAAATACCACCAAAAGAAATCTCTATTTGAGAGGAAAAAAGAACGTCAATTTTGTTTGGGTACTGCATCGCACGACCGCGCAATTGACAGTTAAAGCAACGCAGTGCTGTATCGCAAAAAAAATGCCTGTCTATTGAGCAGCCAAATCTTCTGGGGCTGAAGTGGTTAATAAACCGACAATAGCAGGAGACACCAGTAACAGACTGTCCTGCTCCTACCTACAGTAGTCTGAGGCAAACCTCCATAGAATGTTCCATCGTTCCGATACAGTTGAATTAAAGGGGTTGTAAAAGGTACGTGTTTTTTCACCTTAATGCATCCTATGCATTAATGTGGTTGTTAACCCTTACAGACCACTTTGACCTACAGGTAAGCCTAGATTAAGGCTTACCTGTAGGTGCAAGAAATATCTCCTTAACCTACACGATTAAGGAGATATTTTCCAAAAACCGGGCACCGATGTCTACGTTTTTTTTTACTTTACTTCCTCTTTAACCACATGCTGACTGGGCCATAGCCGAAAGACGGCTACAGCGCAGTCGGCTTATCCTGGGTGGACGTCCTCCCAGAAACTTGCTCCCGCGTGCCCCCTGGGGCGCGCACTCGGGAACATCCGTGACCATCATGGATCACGGTAAACAGCCGCTGATAGCGGCCGTTTACCACGTGATCGCTCCGTCAAATGATGGAGCGATCACATTTACACCGATCGGTACAGTGAGTGGGGAGAAGCGGAAAGGGGGAGAGACGGGACCAGCGCTGTAGGCTGGATGTGTAGTGCCCACAGAATTTTTTTTTATTATTTTACTGAAAAAATTGTATTTTTAGATTTATAGCGCAAAAAATAAAAAATAAAAAACCCAGCTGTGATTAAATACCACCAAAAGAAAGCTCTATTTGTGTGAAAAAAAGGACACAAAATTAATTTGGGTACAGTGTTGCATGACTGAGTAATTGTCATTACTCACCGAAAGCTGAAAATTGGTCTGGTTAGGAAGGGGGTTTAAGTGCCCAGTGGGTAAGTGGTTAAAAGGGCCGACGTACAGTTACAGCAGCTCGCCCAGGGAAGCCAACCTGCCACAGTACAATTGCGGCATCTGGTCGGGAACCAGTTAAGGTGTACTGTGTTTATACTTGGGATAATGTGTAATGCACTTTGTTTCAGCCTTGTTGCCGGGCAGTCTGGTCACCCAGGCTGGTTTAAGTGCAGAGTTAATTAGCATGTTAATTATATCATTGTCAGCTAGTAGTTGCTACAGGGAGAGTAGCATAGTTCATGTTGGTTGTTGTTTAGTTATGTTAAATTATATTTTTGTATAAAATTTCATCTGCATACGATAATGTAATCGGGCTCACCTGACATGGTGAGGTATATATTCTGTGCGAGTTTGTTCAATAAATGGTTCCAGTTTCATACAAGCCATTTGTGGACTAGTCTTGTATGTTGCGGCTATAATATCTGGTATCTATGTCCAGAATGGAGGAAGCAGTGTACTGACCGAAGCACCAAAGCTGGGTGCTGGGACGTTTCCATCACAACTAGCATCTATACACCGAAGTTCAAAGCTGATGTTACACTGGATATTCTGACATTGTTGACACTTTTCAAGTGGCAGAATCACCAAACAGCAAATGGTTTTCCCTTGTGGGCTGGAAAATTGTAGAATGTCAATGGTTATTGAAGAAGCAGCAATGGAACCACATTTCTCTGGTTCAATCACCAAGAAAGTGGCGCCATTAGTGAAGACAAATAAAAATGGCAATTAATGACATCATATGCTACTGAAACAGGCAGGCTGGTTTAAACAATGAAAAGTATTTTTTTTTCTGGGGAGTAACAGGCACACTTTAAAAAGAAGGCAATGTGGTTTAAAACTTCCATTCCACTATAAAAAGGCACAAAAAAGGAACTTACATCAAACTTCTGACGAACAGATGGAATCTTTTTCTTGCCCTTTGGTTTTCCAGGTTTAGCCGCGGTTCCTAATGCACTTGGTCCTTCTAGAAAACATACCGAAAAGTATTTTTAAGAACATTTTTAAAGTACCACATTTTATCTTCTTTTTATAAATGGCACATGGCTCCTCAGAGCACAGGCTTAGAACATCTGTTGACAAGTATGACAAAGAGGTAAACCCATTGCATTACCAGGTCGGATATACACCATTCACACATGAATGTCATTAACAGTTTATATCCAATAAAGAAGGAGGGTTAGAGAGTAATTTTGTGTCCCACGTGCCTCGTATTAGGGCACATCTTATCTTTTCTAGATCACAGTGGAACACCAGGCTAAAAAGGAAAAAAAGATGCGACTTATATTTATGTGAACACCGTCAAATAATTTTTTATTCTGTTCAGCTCTCCAGATTCACATACATCTACTACACCACATAGCTGGGGTGGTGACTACATCATCTCTTACTTCAGAATTTCACCTTTCTTTGTCACCTTCCAGATCACTGAAGAGTTGATTATGCCGACTCACTATACTATCTGGAGTGCTGCTTGAAAACATTTTCCTTTACACCAGTATTTAATTCTGGCTTCCTGGGGTCAAAAAGCAGTTTTCCCACACCTCCACAAAAGGAATAAAGTTGTAAAAATGTATACCATTTCAGGAGCATTCACACTTGCGAATGCACCTTGCAGGCGATTACATGCAAAAAATTCCCACAATTAGCTGCAAGTAGGCAGCCCCACTGAATACTGCCTGCGTTCAAGGCCGATCACTCGCATGTGATCACAGCATGATCGATTACATGCAAGTGAGCATGATTATCTGCGTAAGTGGGCAGTCTCCCATTGCTTTCAATGGGCTGCCTACTCGCAGCTAAAACCAGTCGCAGGTGTGAACCAGCCAGCCAGCGTATAAATTATTATTATTACAGATGAGGTGCTGGCACCTTGTAGTTAATGGAATTACTAAAGCTCATCTTTAAATCAGTTTCTTATTGTAGAGAGGATTCTAGGCAACAGCTGTATAAAAGTACAAATACAGTGGAATCTCGGATTGCGAGTAACGTGGTTAACGAGCGTTTCGCAATACGAGCACTGTATTTTTAAAAATCGTGACTCGGTTTGCGAGTCTTGTCTCGCAAAATGAGCATGATTTAGGTCAAATCGTGTGCAGTACCATGTTTGGCCTGAGGTGGAGGGGGAGCCAGAGCTGATCTCGGCAAACCTCGGGAACGGAGTCTTTCCAAAGTTTGCCGAGGTGTCCTCGGGCCTTTCCGGACATTACCGAGGATCTCCAGCGCCCCCCACCTCTGGCCGCATGCGGTGTCGCATGCCATTGAAGTCAATGCGGTACAAATCATCGTTTCCATTGACTTCAATGGGGAATGCTTTGATACACGAGTACTTTGGATTAAGAGCATTCTCCTAAAACGGATTATGATCGTAATCCGAGGTTCCACTGTACTGCAATCTCAGTGGCCAATGAGACACTGGCAAAAGTTCAAAAAGAGACAGGGCTTAAAGTGGTTGTAAAGGCTGAAAGTTTTTTACCTTCATGCATCATGAAGGTAAAAAACCTTGAGTGTGCAGCAGCCCCCCTAATACTTACCTAAGCCCGCTCTCTGTACAGCGATGTGCATGAGAGCCGAGGCTCTCCCAGGTCTCTGGTTCCTCATTGACAGAGATGCAACAACCATTGGCTCCCGCTGCTGTCAAAGTCAGTGAGCTAATAAGAGAGAGGGGGTGGGGCCAAGTCATAGCTCCGTGTCTGAATGGAAACACAAAGTAACGGCCCGACTCGGGTGTCCCCATAGCAAGCTGCTTGCTGTGGGGGCACTCGGCACTCGGCAGGGGCCAGGAGCACCAGCGAGGGACCCAAGAAGAGGAGGAGAATCAGGGCTGCTCTGTGAGCCCAGGTTCACTCCTATGAGAATTAGATGTGCGTTTCCCCGCATCTAATTCGCATAGTAGAAGAATGTGACTGGCTCCCTATATCTCCGGGGCGGCTGCAGAGCGCACTACACAAAAACGATGTGCGTCTTTGGCTCTGTTTCAGGGCCGAATTCAGGCATAGAATCGGCCCAGATTCGTCCCTGAAACGGGAAACAGGGACACACAGCGCACCTGTGCGATCCGCAGCGGGTTATAGTGTGAACCCGGGCTGAAAAACCACTGCACAGAGCAGGTAAGTATAACATGTTTATTATTTTTAAACAAACAAAAAAATATATATATCACTTTAATGCTGCGGGCAGATGGGCTTCCTGTCAAGGCAGTGAAGACAAGGCCCTGTATAAAGACTGTGCTTAGAATCCAGGGTCTTCACCAGCCTGAAACCAGAAACTGATGAGAAGACAAGCACACAGATTTTTTGTAGGTACCACAAGGTTCCTCAACTTACCAACAATGCTAATTTGAACACTTAGGTAGTCCAGAGAGGTTCAGTTTAAATTCTATACACACAAAGCAATTTTACATATCCCATATCAAGACACACATGCAGTACATCTCTGCAATATATGCACATTTCCCCACGTTTTATCCCTTTAAAAGACCCTGCCAGAACCTGCTGTGGGCTAAAACCACACAGCATTGGTCTGGACTAAAGAGTGTCAGCCCTACGGTTGTCTTTTGCTAACCTACTCAAACCCCACACACACACACACACACACACACACACACACACACACTTATTCTGCAGTCCAATGTAAGAACTAGGAGGGCTAATTATAATACTTGAGATAACACAAAGTATGTGCAGGACAGCTTTGAATTCGAGCTTCGACATGATCAACATGCACTTACCAAAAAAAAAATATAACACTTTAAAAATTGTATATTAAACAGACTAAAATGCAGAAAAAGCATTTTATTCATCATTTGGAGAATGGAGCTCAAATAGCACACAGTAGCTTTTGAACACAGAGCTGGGTTATGTAAACAGCATTTGTTTCCCGAATTGTAGCCTCAGTTTCCTGTTCTTAGCTGACAGGATTGGCACCCAGTGTGGTCTTCTGCTGCTGTAGCCCATCTGCTTCAAGGTTTGATGTGTTGTGCGCTCAGATATGGTATTATGCATACCTTGTTTGTAACGAGTGGTTGAGTTACTGTTGCCTTTCTATTATCTCCAACTAGTCTGCCCATTCTCCTCGAACATCAACCAGGCATTTTCATCCACACAACTAGCACTCACAGGATATTTTCTCTTTTTCAGACCATTCTCTGTAAACCCGAGAGATGGTGGTGTGTGAAAATCCCAGATCTGCAGTTTTTGAAATACTCAGACAAGCCCGTCTGGTACCAACAACCATGCCACAGTCACTTAAATCCCCTTTCTACCCCATTCTGATGCTCAGTTTTAACCTCAGCAAGTCATCTTCACCACGTCTAGATGCCTAAATGCATGGAGTTGCTGCCATGTGATCAGCAATTTGTATTACCAAGTTATTGAACAGGTGTACCTAATAAATAGGCCGGTGAATGTTATATATATATATATATATATATATATATATATATATATATATATATATATATATATATATATATATATATATATATACACACACACACAGTATCTCACAAAAGGTGAGTACACCTCTCACATTTTTGTAAATATTTTATTATATCTTTTCATGTCACAACACTGAAGAAATTACACTTTGCTACAATGTAATGTAGTGAGTGTACAGCTTGTATAACAGTGTAAATTTGCTGTCCCCTCAAAATAACTCAACACACAGCCATTAATGTCTAAACCGCTGTCAACAAAAGCGAGTACACCCCTAAGTGAAAAGGTCCAAATTGGACCCAATTAGCCATTTTCCCTCTACGTGTCACAAGGTCTCAGGTGTGAATGGGAAACAGGAATGTTAAATTTGGTGTTATCGCTCTCATACTGGTCACTGGAAGTTCAACATGGCACCTCATGGCAAAGAACTCTGAGGATCTGAAAGACTTAGTTAGACTTACCAGTGACGGTATTTCTAAGAGCCTTTCAGGACAACCCTGGAGAGAGAGCGCAGCTCCGCCCACTTTTAGGAAACACATGCTTGACCTTTAAAACCCCTCCTCTTCCACCATGGCTTCAGTTATTGGGGACCTCCGGCATACTGGAAAACAAAGCACAGAGAACCACACAAAAAACCATGACAGATACTTGTATCCTTTTTAGGTATTTAGAAACACAAGGGAGGGAACTAGGGGTTGTCCTGAAAGGCTCTTAGAAATACCGTCACCAGTAAGTCTAACCAAGTCTTTCTCAAATCGCCTTTCAGGACAACCCTGGAGAGGATAACCGAGAAGCTTACCTAGGGTGAGACTACTGCCTGCAGTACCTTCCTGCCAAAGGCCTGATCTGCAGCTGACAGCAAGTCCAGCCTGTAGTGCCGAAGGAAGGTTGAGTAGCTTGACCACCTTACAGATCTGATCAGGCGTAGCACCGGCCCTTTCAGCCCAAGATACTGCTGTTGCCCTTGTGGAGTGGGCAGCAATCCGCGCTGGGGGCACTTCCCCTTTGGCCTTGTAGGCCTCTGCAATTGCCCCCCTAAGCCACCTACCCAAGGTGCTCTTTGAAGCTTTTTCCCCTTTGCGGGGTCCTGAGAAGACCACAAAGAGGGCATTAGACTTCCTGAACTCCCTAGTGACCAAAAGGAACTGCAGAAGACATCTCCTTACATCAAGGGTGTGGAACGCCTCCTCACCTGCGTTGGCAGGAGCTGTAGAGAAGGTAGGCCAAACAATTTGTTGGGAGCGATGAAACTTCGAGGAGACCTTGGGCAGGAAAGCTGGGTCTGTTTGAAGAACTACTCTGTCTGGGAAAATTCTAAGGAAAGGTTCCGTAACTGCTAGAGCTTGCAGCTCACCAATACGCCTCGCTGACGTAATAGCCACCAAAAAAATAGTTTTCAAGACTAAATCTTTTAAACAAGACCCCTGCAGGGGTTCAAAAGGTGCCTCCATAAGCCCCTGAAGGACAATGGATAAATCCCAACTAGGGAAAAAGGTAGGAGCCACTGGCCTATTTCGAGCCAAGGCTCTAAAAAATCTGGAAATTAAAGTCTCCCTAGACAGGGTTTTTTCAAAATAAACAGATAGGGCTGCTGCCTGCGTTTTCAGGGTGCTAGCTGCTAATCCTTTTTCCATCCCCATCCCCCTTTTTCCATCCCCTCTTGGAGAAATTCCAGAACGGACACTACACTCTTGACCTGGAATCCCTTAGAGGTACAGTACGAATTACATTTTTTCCAAACTTTAAAGTATATTGCCCTAGTCACCTCCTTCCTACTGGACAGAAGAGTCCTGACTACTCTATCGGACAGGACTCTAGCTTTTAGGAGGTCTTCAGTTAACTGAAGTCTGCCTACTTCTGGGTGAACCACCGTTCCCTGCAACAGCAGGTCCTCCCTGACTGGCAGTCTCCACGGAGGCTCCCCTGCCAAGCTTAGGAGAGCTGAAAACCAGGGCCTTTTGGGCCAGTAAGGTGTGATTAGGATCATACCGGTCCCCTCTTCCCTGAACTTCCTCAAGACTATCGGAATTAAAGGGAAGGGGGGAAAGGCATAGCACAGGTTGTAGTGCCATGGGTGAGCTAGAGCATCTAGACCCACGGCTCCGTCCTCCCTGTGCAGGGAAAAGAAACTGCGGACCTTGCAGTTCTGCCGATTGGCGAAAAGGTCTATTTGGGGGCACCCCCACACTTTGGTGATCATAAGAAAGACTTTGTGATTCAGAGCCCATTCTGCCTCTAACAGCCTTTTCCTGCTGAGCATATCCGCAAAAAGGTTTAAGGAACCCTTCAGGTGGACTGCTGAGAGGGAGGCTACACATGGTTCCGCCCAACTGAAAAGTTGCTCGGCTAGGTCCATAAGAGCCCTGCTCCTGGTTCCTCCCTGTCGCTGTACATATGCCACCGCGGTCGTATTGTCCAAGAGGATCTGGACATGATGACCCCTCACTTCTTCTTGAAAAACTCGAAGAGCTAAGAGAATGGCCCTGAGCTCCCGCCAGTTTGACGACCTTCGGGACTCTCGGTTTTGGTCCAGGTCCCTTGTGTCGTCAAACCGTCCAGATGAGCCCCCCAAGCACTCACTTCTGTTGTGAGGCGCTTGTCCAACGGGAAGACCCACGGGAGACCTCTGGAAAGGTTGGTCGGACACCTCCACCACCACAGAGCCCTTTTTACTCTTACCGTGAGCCTGATTTGTTTCTCTAGAGAAACCTGATGCGACCAGGACTTCAGGATATTTGCCTGAAGAGGCCTGGCGTGAAACCGGGCCCAAGGTACTGCCGGGATAGCGGCTGTGAGAAGCCCCAGAACTTTCATGGCAGAACGTACTGAAATTGCACAGTTCGTTTGGACCTGCTTCACTGCCGCCTGGACCTTTTCCAGCTTTGCCTGCGGGAGAAAAAAACTCTGGAGGACTGAGTTGATTACATAACCCAGAAAGGTTATTTCCTGACTTGGTACCAGGCTGGACTTCTCTAAATTGAGGAGCCACCCCAGGTCTCTGAGGTGAATTTGAGCTACCTGCAAATTCACGGCTACCTGCTCCTTGGAGTTTGCAAAAAACAGAAGGTCGTCTAGATAGGGTACTACGGAGATTCCCTTCAACCTCAGGGGCTCCAGAGCTTCCGCCAAAATCTTTGTGAAGATCCTGGGGGAGGATGAGAGTCCGAAGGGCAGAGCCCTGAATTGCAGGTGCCAAATGGACTCCCCTAGATTGACTGCCAGACGCAAAAATTGCTGGGAGGTCTGGGCAATTGGAATGTGTAGGTAAGCATCCCTTAGATCTAGGGATGCCATGAAACAATTCGGCATTAACAATTTCGTTATTGAGTGGATGGTGTCCATACGAAAATGTTTGTACCGGATCGATCGGTTTAAGATCAACCAATATTTTCCTGAGGGTTTTCTGACTAGAAAAATGTGGGAGTAAAACCCCTGCCCTTGCTGATGTTTTGGGACCTCGACAACCACCTCTTGCTGTATCAGATCCTGCAACAGGTTCGTCATGGTAGAGGCCTTGTCTTGATCCCTTGGGAGGGTCGTGACATAGAACCTGTTCGGGGGAGGTTCCAGAAACTCCAGGTTGTAGCCCTGGGCGACAATACTCCTCACCAACAGGCTCCGAGTCATCCTGTTCCATTGCGGAAGGAAGGCTGATAGCCTTCCTCCTACTGGAACTGGACCGTCATTTGCTTTTGGGTGTATGGTCGGAGGGAGCTCTAAACAGGACTCCTCCCCTACCTCTACCCCTCTGGGGAGCCCAACGGCTTTTGTTATCTTCCCTACTTTTTTGGGGCTGCTGAACAGCACGAAAATTTTTCTTCGGTGCCTGTTTCTTCTTAGTAGGGAAGGCCTTCTTTTTATCAGCAGTTCTGTCCAAGATGGTTTCTAGATCTGGCCCAAAAAGTAGGTCCCCAGAAAAGGGAAGGCCACATAACCTAATCTTTGAGGCCGTGTCACCCGACCATGTCTTTAGCCAGACAGCTCGACGGGCTGAATTAACCAAAGCAGAAGACCTGGCTGCCAACTTGATAGACTCGGCAGAGGCGTCGGCCATGTATTTTACTGCCTTCAGGATCAATGGGAAAGATTCCAGGAGGTCTTTCCGAGATGTCCCTGCCTCAATATGACTCTTTAGGTTTCTCCACCCAGCATTCTAGATTCCTCGCCACTACCGTGGAAGCCATGGCTGGTTTGAGGCTTGCTGCCGCTGAATCCCATGCCTTTTTAAGGAGGCCATCAGCCCTTTTATCCATCGTATCTTTGAGGACCCCCATGTCCTCAAATGCCAAATCAGTGCGGCGTGAGACCTGAGAGAAAGCGGCATCAACCCGCGGCTTTTTATTCCAAACCTCCCACTCTTTGTCGTTGAATGGGAAGCGCCGTTTGAGGGTTTTGGAGAGAAAAGGACCTCTCTCAGGGTCCTTCCACTCCCTTTTGACTGTGTCTGATAGTACCCTGTGGACCGGAAAAACCCTGGTTTTGGTGTCATCCAGGCCCTGATACATTCTGTCATGGACTGACAGTTGGACTTTTTTCTTTCTGAATGTCTAAGGTAGTATATATTGCTTTAAGTAGGTCATCTACTTCTTCTAGGGAAAGCTTGTACCTAGACCTACGGTCCTCATCCTCCTCTGAATCCCTGAGGGAAGGAAGAGTGCTTGTCCTCTCGTCCTCGGAATCCACAATCTCCAGCTGTCTGGAGGTGGATTGTCTAGGACTTAGTGGTGGCTGCTGGCTAGTGCTCAGCCCTGCTGGGTTCTGAGCCAACATGGTTTTGACAGAACTCAGGGAACTAGCAATCTCCTTAACAGAGGAGAAGAGGTCCCTATACTGCTGGGAGGACTCTTCCTCCACCAGCTCCCTAATGCAAGTTTTGCAAAGGGCTTTTTGCCAAGATTCCCGCAATGGTATTTTGCACGAGGGGCATTTCTTCTGGCCTGGAGGGTTAGATCGTTTAGTTTTCTCCTAGAAAGAAACCAAAAAGGGATGTCTTACTGCTACTGCAGAGGGCCCACTAAAACAAACAAACACAGTGCTCACACCGACCACCAACAGGGAGAAGGACAACACCCCACCGTCGGAACACCCTCCAAACGTGCCAGGAAGGAGCTGGGATGGTCGTTTCTGCCGCGAATAGTACCTCAAAGGGGTAAGGCCTTTCAACTCCCCCTGGAGAGATCGCAGCCCTGCTGGTTCCCACAAGTGCTTCCACATGGCGGAGGAAACACAAATAACTGAAGCCATGGTGGAAGAGGAGGGGTTTTAAAGGTCAAGCATGCGTTTCCTAAAAGTGGGCGGGGCAGCACTCTCTCTCCAGGGTTGTCCTGAAAGGCGATTTGAGAAAAAAAAGAATTGTTGCTCTACATAAAGATGGCCTATGATAGCAGAAGATTGCCAAGACCTTGAAACTGAGCTGCAGCATGGTGGCCAAGACCATACAGCGGTTTAACAGGACAGGTTCCACTCAGAACAGGCCTCACCCCGATTAACCAAAGAAGTTGAGTGTATACATGCTTAGCGTCATATCCAGAGGTTGTCTTTGGGAAATAGATGTATGAGTGCTGCCAGCATTGCTGCAGAGGTTGAAGGAGTAGGGGGGGGGGGGGGGCAGCCTATCAGTGCTCAGACCATACGCCGCACACTGCATCAAATTGGTCTGCATGGCTGTCGTCCCAGAAGGAAGCCTCTTCTAAAGATGATGCACAAGAAAGCCTGCAAACAGTTTGCTGAAGACAAGCAGACCAAGGACATGGATTACTGGAACCATGTCCTGTGGTCTGAAGAGACCAAGATAAACTTAGTTGGTTCAGATGGTGTCAAGAGTGTGTGCGGCAACCAGGTGAGGAGTACAAAGACAAGTGTGTCTTGCCTACAGTCAAGCATGGTGGTGGGAGTGTCATGGTCTGTGGCTAAATGAGTGTTGCCAGCACTGGGGAGCTACAGTTCATTGAGGGAACCATCAATGCAAACATGTACTGTGACATACTGAAGCAGAGCATTAACCCCTCCCTTCAGAGACTGGGCCACAGGGCAGTATTCCAACATGATAGTGACCCCAAAACACACCTCCAAGACGACCATTGCCTTGCTAAAGAAGCTGATGGTAAAAGGTGATGGACTGGCCAAGCATGTCTCCAGACCTAAACCCTATTGAGCATCTGTGGGGCATCCTCAAACAGAAGGTGGAGGAGCTCAAGGTCTCCAACATCCACCAGCTCCATGATGTCTTTATAGAGGAGTAGAAGAGGACTCCAGTGGCAACCTGTGAAGCTCTGATGAACTCCATGCCCAAAAGGGTTAAGGCAGTGCTGGAAAATAATGTTGGCCACACAACTTATTGACACTTTGGGCCCAATTTGGACATTTTCACTTAGAGGTATACTCACTTTTGTTGCCAGCGGTTTAGACATTAATGGCTGTGTGTTGAATTATTTTGAGGGGACAGCAAATTTATACCAATTTGATGCAGGGTGTGGCATATCGTCTGAGCACTGACAGGCTGACCTCCCAACCCTTCAACCTCTGCAGCAATGCTGGAAGCACTCATACGTCTATTTTCCAAAGACAACCTCTGGATATGACGCTGAGCATGTGCAATCAACTTCTTTGGTTGACCATGGCGAGGCCTGTTCTGCATGGAACCTGTCCTGTAAACACCGCTGTATGGTCTTGGCCACCGTGCTGCAGCACAGTTTCAGGGTCTTGGCAATCTTCTTATAGCCTAGACCATCTTTATGTAGAGCAACAATTCTTTTTTTTAGATCCTCAGAGAGTTCTTTGTCATGAGGTGCCATGTTGAACTTCCAGTGACCAGTACGAGTGAGTGAGAGCGATAACACCAAATTTAACACACCTGCTCCCCAGTCACACCTGAGACCTTGTAACATTAACGAGTCACATGAAACGGGGGAGGGAAAATGGCTAATTGGGCCCAATTTGGACATTTTCACCTAGTGGTGTACTCACTTTTATTGCTAGCGGTTTAGACATTGATGGCTGTATGTTGAGTTATTTTGAGGGGACAGCAAATTTACATTGTTATACAAGCTGTACACTCACTACTTTACATTGTAGCAAAAAGTAATTTCTTCAGTGCTGTCACATGAAATATATATTTATTTATTTTTTAAGAAGGAAAAATGAACTTACCAGGAGAGGAAATAAGGATTTGGCAGCGAGTAAGAATAGCCAAGAGGAAATCATTGTGGGAGTGGACTGAAAAAAAAAATATATAAATATATATATATTAGTTTGATGAGTAGGCTGCTTCTCAGAGTTGAAAATATATTCCAATTAGTTAAGATATGCTAAAAAAAAAAAAAAAAAAAAAAAAAAAAAAAAAAAAACCACAGTGTTCTCCTTAGAGAACTTTAACCACCTCCCATCGGCGTTATACCCAAAAGACAGCTGCTGCGCGGACCTAATTTGCGATCCCGACCCCTTACCACGTGATCAGCTGTCAGCCAATGACAGCTGATCATGTGATGTAAACAGAGCCGGTAAGTAATCGGCTAATTTTTTCTCCTCGCACTGGTAGTGTGAAAAGAAAAAGAAGAAACCGATCACCAGCGGCTGTGAGAGGGACATCAGTCCCGATTGCAGCACCTACCAGTGCCCACAGTACCACCCATCAGTGCCAACAGTGCCACCTATAAAAGTCACCAAAGTGCCTCAGCACTAGTGCTGCCTATCAATACCACCTACCAGTGCCGTCTTATCTGTGCCCATCAGTGCCGCCTTATCTGTGCCCATTAGTGCAGCCTCATCAGCGATTATCAATGAAGGAGAAAAATTACCCGTTTGCTAAATTTTATAACAAACTATGAAACGTGTTTTTTTTCAAAAATTTGTGTCTTTTTTTTTTATTTGTTTAGCAGCTCCATCTGTGTGAAAACAAAATTATAAAAATGTCATTTGAGTACAGTGTTGTATGACCGTGCAATTCTCAAAGTGTGACAGCGCTGAAAGCTAAAAATTGGTCTGGGCAGGAGGGGGATTTAAGTACCCAGTAAGCAAGTGGTTAATTTAGTTCAGCTGGACCACAGCTTTATCACAACACCCAAAAGCTTTCTGCAACTTCAGTTGTGTGTATTAGGGGTAGAGTGTGATCCACTGTATAAAAGCCATTTTCCAAAGCCCATATGAAAAGGATAGTGATGTGACTAATTTCTTTGTATCCACACAATATAAAATTTTCCTAAACATTCGGTCCTGTTTTCCTGCTGTCCAGTGGAAGATCTCTCCTTTCACAACAAACCCTTCTGCCATTGCAAACTGAGAGATCAGGTTTTCACAAAGTAGCCTAGTCATCCTTCATACACGTGTGTGATAAATCCAGAGATGTTTGGGAAGGATGCTGCTAATGGGGTTGCAGGTCTCTATAGCCCAGTGATGGCGAACCTTGGCACCCCAGATGTTTTGGAACTACATTTCCCATAATGCTCAACTACACTGCATGAGCATCATGGGAAATGTAGTTCCAAAACATCTGGGGTGCCAAGGTTCACCATCACTGCTATAGCCTATGTGTGTAACCACCTGAGAAGAAGCCACAGAGCACATCATACATCTCCATATTCTCTGTAGTCACCTCACAGCACAGTTGAGTGCCCACCAGATACATCATCCTCCACAGTGGTTTCAAAATGTATGCAGCTGAAGCCAAAGCATGAACAATATATCAGTCATATGTAAGGATATACCGGTACCCCAAGAAAAGGGCTGATTTTTTTTTAGTGACCATTCTATAAACCTACCATTTTCTTGTGTGAGGAGCCTTCTTGCTTCAACATCAAACTCTTCTTTGCTAATTTTCTGCTTGAACCAGAGCTTCAGGTTAGCCCAATATCTAGAAGAAAAATGTAAACAATGATTTGATATGGGATAATGTCCACCACAGTCATTAAAAAAAAAAAAGTTAACGAACCAAAGATGCATAAAGTGCATCCAACTACTACTACCTGCATGTACTTTCCCGGGCCACAAGACCATCGAAAATTAAATTTTAAATTTGCAAACCCGCTTCCATATAGTGTTAAAAGGTTATCCCACCTATCCCACACTTTCCTATGGGCCAATCACATAGATGTGGGCCCTTACAAGGCCCAGGAGGAAGTGGAGGTGGACCCTAGCGTGAAATATCAAAGCTTGAAGAGTAGACTTCTCAGACTGTAGATACTGATGTGCTTCATGCACATATTGCCTGTTAGAAAAATACAACTTTTATTTTTTAATAAAGTTTAACAGAATTGTATTGTTTTCTTTAACATGTTATTTTCAAATTCAATTTTATATAAAAGTTGTTTCCAATAGTGATGGCTGTATAAGACTAGGAATCTGGTACTGTCTATAGTTTCTCTTTTCCTATAGTAGATAGGTCTACCAATATACATGGAATTCCCTGTATAGTTCCCTCTCTCACACTATATATCTGTTTAAATAATGTTCTCACTATTCTATAAAGCTTTGTAACATATTTTTATCTGTTCTCCAACTCTATTAAAAGACCCCTTCCTATCTTTTGATTATCACGTATTTCAGTGCATGTGCATGACGCACTCATAAGTCCTCACGACATGCATGCCCGTGATGTTGGCACATTTCCTGGTGTCCATTGCATTGTTTTATAATGCCCTCTACTTCCTGTTATCATGGAAAGCAGCCATCTATGATGATGGCATTTTACCTCCCTTTTATATTTATTAAGGGCCATTTTACCAGAGGCATTTCCTTATACAAGATAAACCATGTTCCTTCTATAAAATCCTGGATCCAAATGGGCGATTATAGCCTTTCTTTGGGTTTACTTGTTATCTCGGACTATGTGTTTTGTAATGCTGATATTAAAGCATTTGTTACCCCAACACTTCAAATTCCTGATGTGCGCCTGCTGTACATGTACTTGTATGAAAATGTATCCTGTTCTCTTTGTATTGCTTCCTTTATCTGAAAAAACATGGGTGTCCCTGCTAGTTTCCTAGCTTTCCTATTAAAAACTGACCACACTAAGCAGAAGAGCACACTGTGGTCAGTTCTCTAGCTATTCTGGGAACTCAGTGTCCTCTCCTTCAATGATCAGACTTACCCCAATATGTCCTTGCTGCGCAACCATTCACTGGGAAGCTCAGTATGTTGCTGCTTCTCCTCCTCCCCCCCCCCCCCCCCCAGCTCGTATGCAGCTGAGAACAGAGGGAATGTGACTACTTACATTAAAAAAATAAAAATAAAAAATTTATAATGCTTTTTTATATCTATTCAAAAATGTTTTGCCTTTCATTTCTATTTTAAACAGAATGGGTTGTTTTACAAGGTGATTGTTTACAATCACTTTAAAAGTGGAACTTCTGCTCACTGTTCTCCTCCCCCCTCCGGTGCCAAATTTGGCACCTTTCGGGGGGGGGGGGGGCTGCATACATGTCTTTCACAGGTATGCTTTCCCCACTTCCAGGAGGCTCAGCTGCGGGTATTGACGTCATGGCTGGCGCTCAATCTCAGCTCCTTCCTCCTCCCCCTGTCGCCGGGCCAGAAGTAGAAAAGAACAGAGCCTTGCGCATGCGCATTAAGGTTCCAGGCATGAAGCTGAAAAGGCTACACTGCTGGGTTCCCTTACTAGCAATGGAGGCGGCATGCACCCAACAGCTGACATCGCTGGACTCCAGGACAAGCCACACAACACTGCAGCTGCAGTATGTGTAGCTGCTGGATTTTAATTTTTGCAGCGGTGGACGGATCTCCGCTGTAAGTACTATGACTACTGTAACATTTCTGAAAGAAAGAAATGTACCTCGTTTCTTGTTACATTGGGAGGAGGGGGATAAATTACAAACTTATTAACTTAATGTTTATATATATTCAAATGCAATTAATTTTATATAATTTTACAATTTCATAATATGAATTGCTCTTATCTATTAAACAATCTTCTCTTATGTAATTCTAACCAAAATTTATAAATAAAAATTAATATAAATGAATAATCTGCCAAGGAATCCCCATAACCCAGTAATACATATTTTTATAAAATAATGCTAAAATGTTTGGAAATCACAGGTTCATTATTCATTTATCTAAATTAATATTGCTTCATCAGTTAAACGATTGCATCAGTCTCATAAAAGGTCAAACCACTTAATTACTAATAAATTGAGATTGTAAACCTTTTAATTCAGACGACATAATGCTTGGGAATTGAGCCCAAAATCCACTGTCTCCGAGTCTCCCTCTTTTGGGCCAGTTTTTTAATCTTGAATTACCCAATCTGGGTTTCCCTCTTGTTCCACACATATATGTCTAGTTGTTTGTTTTTTTGTCAGAATATAATTTACATGCACTAGGATTAGTCTGTTAGATTGTAAATAGTTTTTCCCCAACAAGCCTGTATTAAGTAAATTGCTATCCCATGATGCTGTTTATAAACTCTACAACTGAACAGAAAATAATTAATTATCTAGGCTAAAAGACAAAATCCCCCAATGCAAAATCTGTATGTTTTGCAAAACTGACCCTTCGTGTACAAAAATAAATAAAATGTTCACAGGCCTTTACTAGTAATTCATGATTGCTGTTACTAGGCAATGTTTCCACATCAAGGATTCCCCAAAAAAAGGTTTGGCCCAGAAACTGTCAGATCATGTTATAACATAAAAGTGAAGTATAGACGTTTACACCTGAGCGATTTTCCGTTTGTAGCTCTAAAACATTCAACAAGCCAAATTCCATTAATATCAATGGCCCCTGTTCACACCCCAGCGTTCTGTCACCTGAAGCTCAAAAAAGCACATGAGCTTCTTTTTGGCAGGTTACAAGTGTTTTTGGCCCCATAGACTTCAATAGAGACACCTGACAGCTCTCTGCCACCAAATTCCTCTCCCTCTACTCCCCCTAGTGCTCGGCTAAACAAAAACGCCCGAAGCTGTAAAAAACACTTGCAATACAATTCTTTAAAAATCGCTTAAAAAAAAAAAAAAAAGCCTGTACAAGTGTATGAAACAAAAAATAAATAAACAAACAGTAAAGTTAGCCCAATTTTTTTTGTATATTGTGAGAGATGTTACGCTGAGTAAATAGATACCGAACATGTTACGGTTTAAAATTGCGCACACTCGTGAAATGGCAACAAACTACGGTACTTAAAGTGGAAGTAAACCCCCCCCCCTATCGTTTTCAGCCAAGGAAGCTGCCATCTTTGCCTCTATTTAATCTTCAACTGCCACAGTGCTGCACATGTGATCCGTTATGACACCAGCCATTGGATGGTTTTACTGTTTGGTTGAGAGCACAGCCAATGTGCAGTTAGCATTCCCGGCATGCCGTTTTTTTTTAAACTGTTAAATCGATGGGTTTACTTTAAACATCTCCATAGGCAACTCTTTCAAATTTTTTAAAGGTTACCTGTTTAAAGTTAGAGGGGGTCTTATGCTAGAATTATTGTTCTCGCACTGACAATCGCGGCAATACCTCACGTGTGATTTGAACACAGGTTTACATTTGTTGGCGTAACTTACGTATGCGTTTTCTTTGGTGTGTGAGCACCCGGGGACGGAAAAATAAATAAAATCCTTTTTTTTTTTTTACACTGTTCTTAAAAAAAAAAAAAAAAAAAAAAAAAAAAAAAAATCGGATCACTTTTTTTACAGTAATAGACAGTGACAGGTACTCTTTATAGAGGGATTTGAGGTATAAAAGACCCCAAATGCCTTCTTTGAACTTAAAAGTAATCAAAACATCAAAATCTGCATTTTTTTTAAATCGGTGCTATTGGCAGCCGAGTAAACCAGAAGTGACGTCGCTTCCGGGTTTTTACATCGGAGACCCGATCAAAGCCGATTCTGGCTTTGTTCGGGTCTCCAGCAAGCAGACGTGCTGACTGGTCACCTGGGTCTCCCATCCCGCAAAAGGTGGCAGGAGGGGGCGGGGATTCCTCTCCTGCGCTTTGTGATAACGCCCGAGCGGCTATCGGTTGTTATCACTAGAAAGCTGGCCACAAGCTCTAAAAAAGCAGCTGCAGGCATCACCCCGGTACAACCTCTCTTTCTCAAAGCCACCTACAGGCACGTTGATTTTCGGGAAGTGGTTAAAGCGGACCTTCAGTAATTTTTTTTATTAAATCCTCTGTCCTTGTTGTTTTAACTTTGGGTAGTAAAACATTTTTTTTTCTGCCAGTAAATACTAGGGATTCACAGAATGGGTTTTTTGGTGCCGAAACCGATACCGAAAATTAAAATTACAAGATGCCGAAAAGTGAAACCGATAATGACTGTTTTAAAAAAATATTTTTATATATTTTAAATAAAAAATTAGGGCTGTTACTGATTAAAATTTGTGTTCGATTAATCGTTTTTTTTCAATTGATTAATCGACTAATTTCAATTAATTATAACGCACGTACAGTGTCCACACCTCCCCCATACTGTAATGTCCACATCTCCCCCATACTGTAATATTCACATCCTCAGAGTAGATGGCACAAGCAGGCGGGCGATGATGACGTCATCACGCCGCTACTAAGCTGCCGCCGGGTGGACCAAGATGGCCGCCGCTCCGGAGCTAGGCCGAAGCCGTGGCCTTTCCTAAGGTCGAGATCGTCCTCAATCAAAATTATTTTGATCGATCAAAGAAATTAACGGTTAATCGAACAATTAATCGTTAATTAACCGCAGCCCTATAAAAAAATTATTTTTATATTTTAAATAAAACGTATACACCACTTTTTTTAAGACCAAGTACAAGTATCGATAATTTTTTCAAGTACTCGCCGATACTGATACTTTTCTTTTATGTCATGTGACAGTGGCACATGTGTGACTTTTTTTGTTTTTGTTTTTTTAACAATTCATTTTTTGTTATTTTTTATTTTTTTTTACAAATGGTGTCAGTGTGTTTTTTATTTTTTTATTTATTTCAATTCTTTTTTTTTTTTTTAGCCCTGTTGGGGGGCTTTGGTGAGAAATCAGGGGTCTTAACAGACCCCTGACATCTCCCCTTTGAGACAGCGAATAGGACTGAGGATAGGGATTCCCCAGTCCCTTTCTCTGCAGCCTCAGCTGTGCTGAAAATGAATGCAGAGGAGACAGCGGCTCCTCTCCATTCACAAACTGAGACATCATAATCACAAGTTACAATGTTTCAGTTATGTGAATGAACAGAGTCAGTAATCACTGACTGTTTTCATTGGGGGGGAGTGGGGGCTTCCTTAGGAGGGGGACTTCCTGTCCCACTTCCTCCTTCCGCCCAGAAAGGAGCCAGGTTTACCGGCTCCTACCTCCGCTCTCCATCCTGACAGATTGAGGAGAGGGGGCGGAGGGGGACACGGAGGGGGACAACAGAACAGAGGGGAACTGGAGGGGGGTAAGGGTACAGTCATCGGTGATCATGCGGTGGGGCAGTTAAAAGCAAGCACCGATCACCCTGTATAGATCAAGCAGCTGAGGGGCAGAGAGATTGCGGCGAGGAGGGGAGGAGGATGTAACAGACCACACCCCTTTTTAGTAACAGCTGATTTTTCCTATCGGCCCATACCGAAAACCCTGTTTTCAGCTGGCCGAAATTTCGGTGCACCTCTAATAAATACCTTATACAGTCCACTTCCTGTTTTTTGTCTGGTAAAAAGCCTAGGCTTATGACATCATGCACAGCTCTCTCTCACTCTCCTGAGAGTTTGCCAGGAAGGGAGGGGGGAATGAGTCATAGGAAGGCCAATGAGAGCTGCAGAGCTGGAGGTGCGCCTCTGTGTAAAAATCCAGGAAGTGAACAGGCAGCAGCTTCAGCTGCCCACAGTTAAAATGGATGCAGCCAGACTCAGTGGAGGGAGATTTCTGCAGCATACTTGGCAAGTACAGAAACACATTATATATAAAATAATATGCAAACTGGTTGGAGGGAAGCTTCAGCAAAATGCAATGGCAAAGATGTTTTTATTACAAATTATGTGAGCAGACTGTAGTTCCTCTTTAAATTATTTAATTTATTTTTTTACATACTGTCCAGTGCAGTACAGCTTCATCATATGGTGATCAGGGCTACTGACTGGTGACAGTATATTAAAAAAAATAAAGAAAAAAGTAATTAAAGCGGAGTTCCACCCAAAAATGGAACTTCCGCTTTAAGAACTCCTTGACCCCTTACATGCCACATCATTTTGTTTGTGGGGGCTTCATTAGGAAAGGGACTTCCTGTCCCACTTCCGCCCAGGCGACTCCTCCTTTGTCTTAGGCGGCCCCTCCCTCTAGGCGATCTCCTGGGACATGTGACAGGTGCCCAGGAAATCGCCTGTCCACACCGGGAGCGCAGCACGATTCGCACATGTGCCGTGTGTGCCCGGCCGTGAAGCTGAAAGCTGTCACGGCCAGGTGCCCAGAGTGGCAATGGAGGTGCCGGAGGAGAGGAGCAACGCTTCGTTGGGCCGCATCGCTGAACCGTGGAACAGTTAAGTGTCTGTTTATTAAAAGTCAGTAACTACACTTATTGTAGCTGCTGACTTTTAATAAACATAAAAAGCCTGGAACTCCGCTTTAATTCCCCCCCCCCCCCCCCCCCCCCCCCCCCCCCCCCTTCCCCCCCCCCCCCCCCCCCCCCACCCCCCCCCCCCTCCCTCCCCCCCCCCCCCCCCCCACAGCCCCCCCGCCCCACCCCCCCCCCCCCCCCTTCTCACATTTGTTTTTTACATCCTGTCATCAGAGTAGTTCAGTGTCACCAAAGTGACACTGTACTACTCTGGGGGGTGATCGAATATTTATTTATTTTTTTAAATAACAGTATAAGGCCTCTTGCACGCTGCAGCTTGAAAAAGCTCAGTACAGCTTCTTTTTTTTCTTTTTTTTTTACTGAGCTAAAATACAGCCCAATAATTGTAATGTGCCTGTGCACACAGGAGCTTAAAGAGAAAGTAAAGCCTCTTAAAAAAAAAAAAAAAAAAAAAAAAAAGACACCCTGCAAGGCAAAGGCATAATGAGCTAGTATGCATAGCATACTAGCTCATTATGAATGACTTACCTGAAAACGAAGCCCCCAAATCGGTCCTCATCCACGATCTTCTGCGCCGCCATCCAGCGCCGGAGTGACTTCCGGGTCTCGCCGCTCCAGCGCTGTGATTCGCTGGAGCGGCGATGACGTCACTCCCGCGCATGCGCAGGAAAGCAGCATATCGCCGTGAACCCGGCATGCGCAGTGCGCCTGCGCGCCGTAGACAGCGATGCCTTTTCTTTTCTAAATATCTCCTAAACCATGTAGGTTTAGGAGAGATTTATTGGACCTACAGGTAAGCATTAATCTAGACTTACCTGTCGTTCAAAGTGGTTTGTAAGGGTTTACAACCACTTTAAACAAGCGGCATGCATTCTTCAGTAAAAAAAAAAATAGAGAAATCTGCTTTTTTGGTCAGTAATTTACACCTATGCCCATTTACATATTGTGCAGAATGAGAACGCGAGAATACGTTTTTGTGCATTTGCTTGAAAATGCCCAATAATGCATGTACGCGAAAATACATACAAAAACAAAGTTCACTGTTAGAAGCAATACTTTTAGCTGTCACAAATAGCTTTCATTCATGACAGCTTGTGATCTGTGATTGGCTACTAAGGATGAGATCTGGCTTGTTCGCAAACAGCACCTGCAGAGCCCACCAGGAAGTCAGCACTGCACAGCGCTAATCACAAGCAGTGAGACATTGTCCCGATGTGCGGCTGCAGAGATCGGGAAATGTCTCACTGCCTGTGATTAGCGCTGTGCAGTGCCGACTTCTTGGCGGGCTCTGCACGTGCTGTTTGCGAACATGCCTGAGCTCATCCTTATTGGCTACAGCTAATCACATGGTACAGGGTGCTGTAATTGTACGTCGGTGAGCCTGCAGCTGCCCCAGGGAATGTACCGTGATGGGGCGGTAAGTGGTCAATGTCGGGTTAGATACATTTTTGATATCTATAGATCTGCAGCTTTCACTAACACCACCTGGGAATCCTGCCATGAGAGTCCTCATTCAGACACTTCCTGTTATTGGGTGACAACGCTCTGTCCCAGTCGCCGTCCCGTGTTGTCACCCAGTCACATGGGCTCGCGATGGAGACTACGAGTTGCTGTTTTTACAGCAAAAAATAAAACCGCAGTCTGAGGAACATCATAGAGCTTTTGCTAGAGTACACCAGACATGGATGGAAAGAGGTGACAGGAGATCAGCAGCACTGAATGCAGCAAAGGATGGAAATTAAGTGAAAACAAATGTTTTTATCTAAATAGGCAAATGTGCATTGGACACTGAACTTTAGCAGAGTAAATGTCGTTCAGTTGGGGTTTGCATCCAATTACAGTACATGACTAGGGAGCCGCTGGGCTCTCCCCTCACACATCGGTAGGAGCATTCTACTCGAGCCCGGGGATGTGCAGGCCGCCCGGTACTCGTACAATAAGACAAGACAAGTCACTTACTGCTTCACGTTTTCACCCAGCGCTTCACTCAGACTCTTCTTAGCCGCCTCTAATTCGCTCACAAACGTCGCCATTACCGGACACAAAATATACAAATGAATCCACAAGACTCTACTTAGCCCGACCGCGCCGGCCAGCTGATGAGCATCATAAAACCAAACACAGACATACTTCAAAGGCAAGGCGCAATCAAATGTCGGCGCGGGAAGGCACAGCAAACTAAAAGTAAAAAAATATATATTGAATACGAAATCTTTATTGTAAAAGAACAACACACCTAACAGTATAAGAACTATTGACAGGATGCTAAAATAAAAAGCCTGTACTAAAGTAGCACACAAATCCTCAGGTGAAATAGAAAAGCTATACCATTTCTTACATTTTATTGTGCAGACTGGAGGCCATGTAACAATTAGCAGCCTTAAAGCACACAACTCCAGTAAAATTGCTGTATAAAAGGAAATCTCCTCTAATGAGGGTCCAGTCCCACGAGTGCGGATGTTGTTGCGTTATGAGAAAATCGTAGTAATTGCATCTTTTATACAGTACATGCACATTACCGTGTCCATTCACAAAAAGTTTTGTATTCTTTTCACAGAAAGCAAGGCATTCTGTGATTGGAGGAATGGAGATTGTGATTCACATTCACCCTCCCCTCAATTATTCACAGGGCGCTTTGTGTTCTGCCTGTTATATGGCATACCTCCCAACATTTTGAGATGGGAATGAGGGACACCTACTAGCAAATGTATGTAGGCATAGGACACGCCCCTGCCACACCCCCTTAAAGGAGAATTAACCACAAAAAAAGGTTAATTAAATCCATGCAGGCTTTTTTATCACCACTATTCCTTTAAATTGGCTTTTAAAATTTACAAATGCAGCAATTTCGAATTTGGATGAAAGGTTTAGCACTGGGAAACACTTTTTGAAAGATAAAAAGTGCATTTTATATACAACTACATAGATCAGACCAAAATGAGGGACAAATGAGGGGGGATTAGGGACAGAGGGACATTGCTCCAAATCAGGGACAGTCCCTGGAAATCAGGGACAGTTGGGAGCTATGCATATGGTGTTCATCCACCCCTCCCCTCATTCATTTACAATATTAGTATTATTCTGTGGAGAATACAAAAAGATTTATGAATTGATGAAGTGGAGTGCAAGCGACCCCTTAATCCTTCACTGTATCATGAGAGGCCCAATTCACACAGATGGACCAATCGGGTTCACCTGTCAGTTTTTCAGGCGGACATGTGTTGACACCCACCAGAATCTGAGCCGATCCTGTCCACTAAAAACAGACAGAATGGGGATCTGTTCCCCATCCGACAAGTGGTCCATTTCCATCTGACAGCCCATAGAGAACAGTAGGCTGTGACTGTGTCCACTCTGCATCATTGGAGCAAACACAGACCTGTCATCTGCCTGCTCAACAGGGATCAGCGGTCCGATCCCCCACTGAACAGGCAGATCTGCTGGTGTGAAAGGGGGCCTTACTCTAGTGGCAAGATGAATGAACCAAAGGCTAACCACGCATGTTACAATATGACTGTTTAACCTCTTGTCAACCGCACCACGTACATTTACTGCAGGGTGGCAGCTACTGTGCGCAGAATCATGTACAGGTACGATTCTGCACTTCTGGGCCTGCGGTGCACTGCCGGTGACCCGCTCCTGCTGTGTTTGGACACAGAGGGAGCCAATCAGCGATACTGGCAGACCTGATGTCCGCCGGGACCCATCAATCGTTCTCGACAGAGGAAGAACGGCGGTCTGTTAGTAGGGAAGGCTGAGATCCTGTGTTTCTGCTAAGCAGGAACACGGATCTCGGTCTTCCCACAGTTAAAGCACATCCCCTCACACAGTCAGCAAGCACGCCCTAGGGACACATTTAACCCTTTGAGCGCTCCTGATGTTAACCCCTTCCCTGCCAGTGTCATTAGTACTGTGACAGTGCAGATTTTTTAGCACTGATCACCGTATTAGTGTCACTGGTCTCCAAAAAAGTATCAAAAGTGTCACGTAGTGTCCGATTTGTAAGCCGCAAAGTCACTGATCGCCGCTATTACTAATAAAATAAATAAATAATTAAAAAGTCCATAAAAATATCCCACAGTTTGTAGACGCTATAACTTTTGCGCAAACCAATTAATATACGCTTATAGCGGAATACAAATTGGCCTAAATTGATGAAGAAATTCGATTTTTTTTTACATTTTTTTTATTGAATATGTTTTCTAACAGAAAGTAAAAAATATATATATTTTTTTCAAAATTGTTGGTCTTTTTTTGTTTATAGTACCTCTATGGGAGGTAACATAACTCTCAGCGTTTTTAAAATATTTTTTGCAATTCACTAAAAAAATCTAAAATACCACATAAACTATTTTATGAAGTGATACAGTATTTTAGTATTGAAAGCCACTAAACATGGCAGTTAAGAAGAGGGTGGCCGCCAGCATCCTTAACAACCAGTAAATATCATGGCCCCCAGATCCCTCCCCCCCATGTGAAAGAGTATGGGGTATGTTTATCAGATATGGTACCAATATTACACATACAACCCCTATCATTTTTTTTTTTTTTTTTTTTTATTGTGTGTTTTTTTTTCTTTGCCCCACTGGAGAGATTTTTGTTTTAGTAGAACTAAAGGCAAAACATGTTTTTGTTTTTACATTTTGTATAGAGTACGGGAAGGTTATAAACCCTGTCAGTTTTTTTTTTTTTTTTTTTTGTCATCTGTGTCCCATTAGGGAGATTTCCCTTCACTTCCTGTCCTATAGCCAAAACAGGAAATAAGAGAAAATCCTTCCAAAGTGAGGAAATACCTGGTTGTCACCAATACTAGTGTCCTCATTGAAAAATATTCCCTCTCTTCCTGTTCTGGCGATAACCCAAAATTTGGGACTTTCTTTAAATTTCGGTGATTACAATAAACATGAAAAACCGAGAGAATGAATCTCCCTAATGGTGGGCACATACAGCAAAAGAAACCTGACAGGGATTCTACTCCCTCTCCAGTGGCGGCCCATCCATTCGGGGTGCCTGGGCGCTGCCCCCTCTCTCCACTCCACCCCCTATATGCAATGGATAGATTCATGCGTAGCATGAATCTATCCACGGCTGCCCCCTATTCAGGCGTCCGGCCCCTTTCAGGCCAGAAGCTCTAATAGGCTTCAAAATAGGGTGGGATTGGGTCGCAGAGAATGTGCTCAATACCACCCAGTTGAAACAATGATCCTCAATCTGGCCAATCAGAAGCGGGTGTGAGACCATTTTCTGATTGGCCGAAAAGAGAAGACTCCCGATTGGCCCCAGAGGAGGAGGGGGAAACGGAAGCCGCCATGGAGAGCAGGAGAATGGGAGGCCACCGCCTCCGAGCTAGGGAAGCCGTTGGTGATGGGGTAAGTACTACCGACTGGTGGGTTGGTTGGCATACTGTTTGCCACCGGTCGCCACTGCTCTCCATTCTATCCGAAACTAAAAAAAAAGTTTTGCCTTCAGTTATGCTTCAAAAGCAAGGGTAATTCCCAGCTTAGACACTTGACACTAGATTAACAGTAGATCTCCTCCTGCTCTGGTGACAACCTAAAATTGTGGATTTTCCATCACAATAGTGACAATAGTCACCACAACAAATAGAGGGGTAAAACTTCCCAGCAGGAACACAGACATTACTGAAAGCTTTACAGGGGGTCTAACCCCTCACCACTCGATGTAAAACTAAAACAAATGTACAATGAATATAAAATGCTGTACACAGGACCTACATTACACATTCACAAGACTATGAATATCATACATAAACCATGTAAGAATATCCAAGAGACAATTCTAAAATACAGTAAATAAGTAAATGAATCAATAACTGAACAAGACATTGGGGGGGGGGGGGGGTAAAAGAGGAAGACCTTCTTTAAAGCACCACTGGCCAATAACAACTTGAAATTACAGCAGTTTTGAAAGTCATTAACTATTAGTCGTAAAAAAGGTCTAGAAATCCCCCAAAAAATTCTATATGTATTGGAGATAACTGACCACTAGATGGCGTAGGTATACCTCTCCAGCTACACCTTATCAAAGAATAAAAATAGACTCATTCCACTCCATATCCATAAATAGAAAGAAGTCTTTAGTTCCTTGTTCGATCATTTGGGTACCAGATTATTCTGGATAAAATTTCCCGTAAATTTCTTATTTCCCTAATTTTTAAATCACTTCCAATACTGTATTTTCTGTATGGAACATTGTGAAGGGACTACTACGTGGGGACGTCTTTATCAGATCATATTGATTCAACTGGTTGTTTTTGATTTATTCACCGAATGGTCCTGGGTGTCAATAAGGACAAAAGCACTGCTGCAATAATATAGAGACTGTGTTCAAAAGACTACTTTTTCATAATATTGCCGTATTTTCAACATTGTGAAGCGCTTGAAAACGTTTAACATGAACCCAAAGTATGTTGCTGGCACAGATTTAACTGGCACAAACATATAATGTAATCCACTTTAAAAAGTCCAAAATAAGCCAAAAGGATGTGTCTTGAGGTATCAGATAAGTGAAGAGACCGCCACTGTCATCCAAGCACACTGCCTCTTACCCTTAGGTAGATGATAACAAACATGGTTATAAATCACTGACAGCTCCTCAGCAGCACGGAGATGACTCTGTAACTCCTTCACAGTCTCAACACCCACTTAAGAGAGAAAAAGAGACTCCTCATAGTGTCAACATCCAAACAATAGTTCATTGATAAAAGGCAAAAAAAATTTGCACTCACATTTCAGCAGGTTAATATTAGCATTGTAGGAAACGTCCAGCGTTTTCCAACCCACAAAATGGCCGCCATGTCCCAGCATGCAAGTCGCGTCATGCGTCACCAAAGTTTGAAGACCAGGAGATTTATTAACAAAGATGAATGAAATGAGGCAGAGCTTTCATTCATCCGCCCTTCCTCCATTCATTGAGTAATTTTTATTGCGGGAAGTGATGGTACAGCTTTATGAATGGAGCATGGGGATGGAAAGCGAGGGCATAGTTGGTACTTTTGAGGTGTGCCTGTAACAGGAGCAGCAGGTCGTAATAACCCTTGTACCACCAGAAGATCATAACTGTGGAGGTATTGGGGGGGGCTGAGGTAAGAAGATTTAAATGAATATAGCAGCCACCAGCACATGGGACACTTTCACACTCATTCAACATACAGTAAGTACCATCCCTGTTGCTGATTAAAAAAAAATATATATATATTTATATATATATATATATATATATATATATATATTAAAGTTAATGTGATATTAACCTCTTCTACATATTTTTGGTAAAAAGAAAATCGCAATAAGCGTTTATTGATTGGTCTGCGCAAAAGTTATAGCGTCTTCAAAATAGGGGATAGTTTTTATGGCATTTTTATTATTTATTTATTTATTTTTTTTTACTAGTAATGGCGGTGATCTGTGATTTGTATCGTGACTGCAACATTATGGCGGACACATCGGACACTTTTGACACAATTTTTTTTTTCACAATTATACAGCGATCAGTGCTATAAAAATGCACTGATTACTGTATAAATGTCACTGGCAGAAAAGGGGTTAACACTAGGGGGCGATCAAGGGGTTAAATGTGTTATCTAGGGAGTGATTCTAACTGTGGAAGGAGGGGACTCACAAGGGGAGGAGACTGATCAGTGTTCCTCTGTACTGGGAACACACGATCGGTCTCCTCTCCCTTGACAGAATGTGGGTCTGTGTGTTTACACACACAGATCCATTATCCTGCTCTGTTATCGGGCAATCGCTTGTGCCTGGCGGACATTGCGGCCCCCGGCACACGCACCGGCTCCCGAGTGATGCGCACGCCCCCTAGACCGGCCGGGAAGCCCAGGACGTCATATGACGCCCACCCAGGATGTGAGATCCCTCCTGTGGATGTCATATTACTATGGGCGGGGTATGAAGTGGTTAAAATCTGTTTCTTTTTTCTAAATTAAAAAAGATTCTATACTTGCTCTGTGCAACGATATTGCACAGAGTGGTCCCGTACATTCTCTTTGGCAGTCCCCCGCCAGTGCTGTCCACTCTTCACTGCTATGGGTGCCGCCTCTTGTGTACCTGAGCTGGGCTGTGTGCATCCATAGACACTCAGCCATGCTCCTGCTCCCTCCTTAGAGGAGTTTGACAGCAGCAGGAACCTATAGCTCTTAGGGCACTTTCACACTGAGCCGCCCCCGGGGCTTTACTGTCGTTTTAGCAGCGCTTTTCGCCCACTAGCAAGGAACTTTTAACCCCCACTAGCGGCCAAAAAGGGTTAAAAGCGCCCGCTGCAGCGGCGCTTTGCTGGCACTGCCCACTGATTTTAATGGGCAGGGGCGCTTTAGCAGCGGTGTATACACTGCTCCTAAAGAGCCTCAAAGAAGCTGCTTGCCAGCACACCGCTCCAGTGTGAAAGCACTCAGGCTTTCACACTGGGATTGCAGATGAAGTGTTAAAGGATGGCAATGGGTAGGAAAGGTAATGTTTTTTTGTTTTTTTTACCTTAAAGCAGTTTTAAAGGCCCCTGTTTTTTAATCAAAATAATATACATGTTATACTTACCTGCTCTGTGCAACTGGGGTCTTCTGGGGTCACCCGCTGACCCTCTAGGCTTTAGACATGTGCGATTCGTTTTCGTACGAATTCGTAATTCGTACGAATTTTTCGAAATTCGTACGAATTTACGAATCTGTAGTACGAATTTTTTTTTTTTACGAATTCCGTACGGAATACGAAATTCCGTTTACGAATTTCGTTGCCGAATGATTCGAATGAATTCGAATGGATTCGAATGAATTCGAATGACAAAGTGTCATTTTTGCAGGAAAAATTCCGTTTACGAATTTCAGCTCCAAATTATTCGAATCCAACTACCAATATCAAATTTCAACTAATTCAAACGAAATTATTATAGCAGATATAACGAATGAATTCGAATGCATTCGAATGAATTCGAATGACAAAGTGTCATTTTTGCAGAAAAAAAAGCTATTTAAAAAACAGTCATTCATTGATATAAAAAAAAAAAAAAAAAAGCGTAGGGGTCCCCCCAAATTCAATAACCAGGCCCTTCAGGTCTGGTATGGATATTAAGGGGGACCCCAGCCAAAAAAAAAAAAAAAAAATGGCGTGGGGTCCCCCCCAAATATCCATACCAGACCCTTCAGGTCTGGGATGGATTTTAAGGGGAACCCCGGCCAAAAAAAAAAAAAAATGGCGTGGGGGTCCCCCTCAAAATCCATACCAGACCCTTTATCCGAGCACGCAACCTGGCAGGCCGCAGGAAAGGAGGGGGGGACGAGAGCGGCCCCCCCCCCCGCCTGAACCGTACCAGGCCACACGCCCTCAACATTGGGAGGGTGCTTTGGGGTCCCCCCCAAAGCACCTTGTCCCCATGTTGATGAGGACAAGGGCCTCGTCCCCACAACCCTGGCCGGTGGTTGTGGGGGTCTGCGGGCGGGGGGCTTATCGGAATCTGGAAGCCCCCTTTAACAAGGGGACCCCCAGATCCCGGCCCCCCCCCCTGTGTGAAATGGTAAGGGGGTACAAAAGTAGCCCTACCATTTCACCAAAAAAGTGGCAAAAATGGTAAAAATGACAGGAGACAGTCTTTGACAATTCCTTTATTAAAATCTTCTTTCTTCTTTCTTCTGGTCTTCCTTCTTCCTTTCTTCATCTTCTCCTTCCGTCATCTTCTTCCATCGTCTTCTTCCTTCGATTCGCTTCTTCTTCCTCCGGTCTTCTCGTCCTTCTCGTCCGGCGTCGTCCTTCTCGGCCGGCATCGTCGTCTCTTCTCGCAGGCCGCTCCTCGCAATGGGAGGCTCCCGCTCTGTGAGGCTCCGCTCCGGGTGACAGGTCTTTTATAACGAAGGCACCTGGTGACCCCGCCCCCTCTGACGCACGGGGACGTCATGTGGAATTCCCTATGGCTTTCCCCATGACGTCAGAGGGGGGGGGCGGGGTCACCAGGTGCCTTCGTTATACAAGACCTGTCACCCGGAGCGGAGCCTCACAGAGCGGGAGCCTCCCATTGCGAGGAGCGGCCTGCGAGAAGAGACGCCGATGCCGGACGAGAAGGACGACGCCGGACGAGAAGGACGAGAAGACCGGAGGAAGAAGAAGCGAATCGAAGGAAGAAGAAGATGGAAGAAGATGCCGGAAGGAGAAGATGAAGAAAGGAAGAAGGAAGACCAGAAGAAAGAAGAAAGAAGATTTTAATAAAGGAATTGTCAAAGACTGTCTCCTGTCATTTTTACCATTTTTGCCACTTTTTTGGTGAAATGGTAGGGGTACTTTTGTACCCCCTTACCATTTCACACAGGGGGGGGGCGGGATCTGGGGGTCCCCTTGTTAAAGGGGGCTTCCAGATTCCGATAAGCCCCCCGCCCGCAGACCCCCACAACCACCGGGCACGGTTGTGGGGATGAGGCCCTTGTCCTCATCAACATGGGGACAAGGTGCTTTGAGGGGGACCCCAAAGCACCCTCCCAATGTTGAGGGCATGTGGCCTGGTACGGTTCAGGAGGGAGGGGGGGCCGCTCTCGTCCCCCCCTCCTTTCCTGCGGCCTGCCAGGTTGCGTGCTCGGATAAAGGGTCTGGTATGGATTTTATGGGGGACCCCACGCCATTTTTTTTGGCTAGGGTTCCCCTTAAAATCCATCCCAGACCTCAAGGGTCTGGTATGGATTTTGAGGGGGACCCTACGCCATTTTTTTTTTTTTTTGGCTGGGGTCCCCCTTAATATCCATCCCAGACCTGAAGGGCCTGGTTATTGAATTTGGGGGGACCCCTACGCATTTTTTTATCAATGACTTCAATGAATGACAGTTCTCTGTATTACGGATCCAACAATTCATTTGCCGGCAATAGCTGCGACTCGTGATTTTAAATAGTTTTTTTTTCCTGCAAAAATGACACTGTGCGGGAACAGTTCTCTATATTAGATATACTGAATCTCGAATCATTCGAAGCATTCGTTATATCCGCTATTATAATTTCTTTCATGTTAGTTGAAATTACATATTTGTTAGTTACAATACAACATTCGAATTGTTCTCTGTATTGCGGGAATCGGCAATTAGCCGCGAGTGATTTTAAATGTCTTTTTTTCCTGCAAAAATGACACATTGTACAGAGAGAGTTCTAAGCACGGGAAACATGACCCCCTTCATAGGCATACTATAGAGTATATAGTATATAGAAGGGCGCAGGTTTCCCGTGTTTAGAACTCTCTCTGTACAATGTGTCATTTTTGCAGGAAAAAAAGACATTTAAAATCACTCGCGGCTAATTGCCGATTCCCGCAATACAGAGAACAATTCGAATGTTGTATTGTAACTAACAAATATCTAATTTCAACTAACATGAAAGAAATTATAATAGCGGATATAACGAATGCTTCGAATGATTCGAGATTCAGTATATCTAATATAGAGAACTGTTCCCGCACAGTGTCATTTTTGCAGGAAAAAAAAACTATTTAAAATCACTCGCAGCTATTTGCCGGCAAATGAATTGTTGGATCCGTAATACAGAGAACTGTCATTCATTGAAGTCATTGATAAAAAAAATGCGTAGGGGTCCCCCCAAATTCAATAACAAGGCCCTTCAGGTCTGGGATGGATATTAAGGGGGACCCCAGCCAAAAAAAAAAAAAAAAAATGGCGTAGGGTCCCCCTCAAAATCCATACCAGACCCTTGAGGTCTGGGATGGATTTTAAGGGGAACCCTAGCCAAAAAAAATGGCGTGGGGTCCCCCAAAAAATCCATACCAGACCCTTTATCCGAGCACGCAACCTGGCAGGCCGCAGGAAAGGAGGGGGGGACGAGAGCGGCCCCCCCTCCCGCCTGAACCGTACCAGGCCACATGCCCTCAACATTGGGAGGGTGCTTTGGGGTCCCCCTCAAAGCACCTTGTCCCCATGTTGATGAGGACAAGGGCCTCATCCCCACAACCGTGCCCGGTGGTTGTGGGGGTCTGCGGGCGGGGGGCTTATCGGAATCTGGAAGCCCCCTTTAACAAGGGGACCCCCAGATCCCGCCCCCCCCCCCTGTGTGAAATGGTAAGGGGGTACAAAAGTACCCCTACCATTTCACCAAAAAAGTGGCAAAAATGGTAAAAATGACAGGAGACAGTCTTTGACAATTCCTTTATTAAAATCTTCTTTCTTCTGGTCTTCCTTCTTCCTTTCTTCATCTTCTCCTTCCTTCATCTTCTTCCATCTTCTTCCATCGTCTTCTTCCTTCGATTCGCTGCTTCTTCCTCCGGTCTTCTCGTCCTTCTCGTCCGGCGTCGTCCTTCTCGGCCGGCATCGTCGTCTCTTCTCGCAGGCCGCTCCTCGCAATGGGAGGCTCCCGCTCTGTGAGGCTCCGCTCCGGGTGACAGGTCTTGTATAACGAAGGCACCTGGTGACCCCGCCCCCCCTCTGACGTCATGGGGAAAGCCATAGGGAATTCCACATGACGTCCCCGTGTGTCAGAGGGGGCGGGGTCACCAGGTGCCTTCGTTATAAAAGACCTGTCACCCGGAGCGGAGCCTCACAGAGCGGGAGCCTCCCATTGTGAGGAGCGGCCTGCGAGAAGAGACGACGATGCCGGACGAGAAGGACGAGAAGACCGGAGGAAGAAGAAGCGAATCGAAGGAAGAAGACGATGGAAGAAGATGACGGAAGGAGAAGATGAAGAAAGGAAGAAGGAAGACCAGAAGAAAGAAGAAAGAAGATTTTAATAAAGGAATTGTCAAAGACCGTCTCCTGTCATTTTTACCATTTTTGCCACTTTTTTGGTGAAATGGTAGGGGTACTTTTGTACCCCCTTACCATTTCACACAGGGGGGGGCCGGGATCTGGGGGTCCCCTTGTTAAAGGGGGCTTCCAGATTCCGATAAGCCCCCCGCCCGCAGACCCCCACAACCACCGGCCAGGGTTGTGGGGATGAGGCCCTTGTCCTCATCAACATGGGGACAAGGTGCTTTGGGGGGGACCCCAAAGCACCCTCCCAATGTTGAGGGCGTGTGGCCTGGTACGGTTCAGGCGGGAGGGGGGGCCGCTCTCGTCCCCCCCTCCTTTCCTGCGGCCTGCCAGGTTGCGTGCTCGGATAAAGGGTCTGGTATGGATTTTGAGGGGGACCCCACGCCATTTTTTTTTTTTTTTTTTGGCCGGGGTTCCCCTTAAAATCCATCCCAGACCTGAAGGGTCTGGTATGGATATTTGGGGGGGACCCCACGCCATTTTTTTTATTTTTTTTTGGCTGGGGTCCCCCTTAATATCCATACCAGACCTGAAGGGCCTGGTTATTGAATTTGGGGGGACCCCTACGCTTTTTTTTTTTCTGCAAAAATGACACTTTGTCATTCGAATTCATTCGTTATATCTGCTATAATAATTTCGTTCAAATTAGTTGAAATTCGATATTGGTAGTTGGATTTACTAACGATTCGTAACTATTCATAACGATTCGTAACGATTCGTAACTATTTATAACGATTCGTAACGATTCGTAACTTGAAATTGAAATTCGATATTTGTAGTTGGATTCGAATTGTTCTCTGTGTTATGAGAACCAACAATGCATTAGCCGCGTTAACGATTCGTAACGATTCGTAACGATTCGTAACTTTACTAACGATTCGTAAAAAAAATTACGATTCGTCCGAATTTCGTATTTCGTACGAATTCGAACGGAATTTCGTACACGAATTACGAATTACGAATTTTTTTATATACGAAACGGGACGAAACGAAACGAAACTAATTTTTTGACAGTTCCCATGTCTACTAGGCTTGATTAATGACTTTTCATTTTTCAACATAATAGTGTTTTGCAGGGCTTTATGAAAAAATAACCCAGTAATGGGAATTTTCAACATGTTGTTAAAGCAGTGTTTCAGCGGTAACATTTTTTTTTTTTAAAAGTCAGCAGCTAAAAAAAAAGAAGCTGCTGACTTTTAGTAAGGAGACTTACCTTTCCAGGGCGCCCGCGATGCCGAGGCCGACATGTCCCTCGGCTCTCGGGTCCCAGTGCCGCCATCCTCACTAAGGGAAACAGGCAGTGGAGCCTTGCACCGTTTCCTACTGCGCATGCGCGAGTCGTGAGTGAAGCTTTGTGAATGGGATGCGCTGTGTTAGGGAACACACAGTTCCCGGAACACAGTGCGCCCCATTACCCAGAAGACAACGCGGAGGAGGAGAGAATATCACCGCGGAGTAGGAAGGAGGCAGATTAGGAAGACTGCCTAGCAACAGGGATTTCTGGTAAGGTAATGCTTTTTTTTTTTTTTTTTTTTTTTAAGAATATTAATTCTCTTTTTTTTTAGGGTGGCCCTCCACTTTAAGTGACAGAACTTGTTTGTGATAACACTAGCTGTTGCATTAGAGGCACTGGAAAAATAAATCAAAAATTGCTTTAGGTGGCAGATTTTCACAAAACCATCAAACTTCTACAGAGTACAAAGTGGGTCAACTCCATGTGTCACCTTTTCTCGAAAAGATAAAGAGTTACATTATTCAAATAGAAAAACTGCATATGCATGAAAGAAAAACATATAAATGTGGGGTAAAGAGTGGCCTTTAAAGTGGAGTAAACCCACTCTTATCCTTTCTAAACTACTGCAATATTGGTTATCTAGAATGATATACATGCCTCCTGCATGTATACTTATCTGGCAAATGTCTCCCCTGTCTGCTATGAGACCCAAAAAACTGCAGATTTTGTGAGTGGGTCTGTTTTTAAGGGTTCAGTGGGTGGAGTTGTGATGTCAGTAGACTCCCCGCCCACCTCTACACTCCCCTTATCAACATGCATTTTCTCCTGTGTATTTCTTACACTGAACTTCTGCTATGATCACTAACATCCAGTAGAAAAGTCCCCACATGACTTCAGCATGCCAAATCATGCTGAGGTGTGGAACAGCCAATCCTTGCAGAGCAGTAGAAGAAAGGAGTGGGAGGGAATTAAAAAAGAGGGCATGTCTCTTAGGCTAGTGCACAAGATATGTAAATCACCTGTCAAATCACAGCAAGGGGGAGGATTTGACAAAGTTTTTCTCTGTCTGTCAAGATTTATCTCACTGAACAATAAAAGAGGATTGCTTAGAGCTGTATTAACTCTTTGTGGAAGACTGGGCTCAAATGATAGGAAATCTTATACTCTACATTATGACATCCACTTTAAGGGATCGTTCATGTATGGTCTACGGTGGATTGCTTTTCAGAGGTGTTTGACAGGTGGTGAGTAAGACATATGTTGTCTTCTCTCCACCTATTCTAACCCTCAAAGTGCCAACTAACCGCACAGTGGCCACATGCAGGATGGGTGTGGTTTGACCCTATTCACTTTAATCAGTCAGGTTTGGCACAATACCACCTGCCGAATGTAATGCACCATTTCATTTTTGCCTTGGCCACAAAACAAAGTATCGCTGCCGTGGCATTGGTTCAGCCCTGAGCTGCTGCATTGCTATGTTTAGGTGGGTGGTTGAGGGAGCCATAAAACTACATCCTAATCTGCTTATACCACTTCTCTTTTGGCTGCCCATGTGAAATAACTTACCTGTTATACAAATATCCTCCTGCTATAGTTTAGAGGAAATATTCTCAATGTCCTTTTTCTTACTAAGGGTATTCGGGCCCCTTATGATGTAATTTATGACAAAACGCGCGTAGGACGAAACTGAAGGCCGTGACATCACCAAGTCCTTTTTTGTACGTTCCCGCATTGCATTGTGGGATTTGAAGTCCTTGTTTGTACCGATCGGCATACACGTTTTTAGTTTTTTTTTTTATATGCAATAAAGTATCCTATCCTTTATACTATGCAAGCGTGGTGCTTTTTTTTTCTTGATTCCCAGGACCATGAGCTGTGGAAGACCAGTTTAACCACTTCAGCCCCGGACCAATTGTCAGCTTAAGGACCAGAGGTCTTTTTTCAATTTCGCACTGCACTACTTTAACTGGTAATTGTGCGGTCATGCAATTTTGTAACGAAACGAAATTTGCGTCCTTTTCTTCCCACAAATAGAGCTTTCTTTTGATGGTATTTGATTGCCTCTGTGATTTTTATTTTTTGCGATATAAACGGAAAAAGAGCGAAAATTTTGAAAAAAAATGAGATTTTCTACTTTTTGTTATAAAAAAAATCTAATAAACTCAATTTTAGTCAAACATTTGGGCCAAAATGTATTCAGCCACATGTCTTTAGTAAAAAAAATGCCAATAAGCGTATATTTATTGGTTTGCGCAAAAGTTATAGCGTCTACAAACTAGAGTACATTTTCTGGAATTTACACCGCTTTTAATTTATGACTGCCTATTTCATTTCTTGAGGTGCTAAAATGGCAGAGAAGTACAAAACCCCCCAAATGACCCCATTTTGGAAAGTAGACACCCCAAGCTATTTGCTGAGAGGCATGTTGAGCCCATTGAATATTTTTTTTTTTAGTCCCAAGTGATTGAATAAAGACAAAAATAAAAAATAATTTTTTTTTTCTTCAAAAAGTTGTCACTAAATTATATATTGCTCACACATGCCATAGTTATATGTGGAATTGCACCCCAAAATACATTTTGCTGCTTCTCCTGAGTATGGGGATACCACATGTGTGGGACTTTTTGGGAGCCTAGCCGCGTACGGGGCCCCGAAACCCAAGCACCGCCTTCAGGATTTCTAAGGGTGCAAATTTTTGATTTCACTCCTCACTACCTATCACAGTTTCGAAGGCCATAAAATGCCAAAATAGCACAAAACCCCCCCAAATGACCCCATTTTGGAAAGTAGACACCCCCAAGCTATTTGTTGAGAGGCATGGTGAGTATTTTACAGCTCTCATTTGTTTTTGAAAATGAAGAAAGTAAAGAAAAAAAATTTTTTTTTTTTTTTTTTTTCAATTTTCAAAACTTTGTGACAAAAAGCGACATCTGCAAAATACTCACAATACCTCTCAGCAAATAGCTTGGGGTGTCTACTTTCCAAAATGGGGTCATTTTGGGGGGTTTTATGCCATCTGGGCATTCCATGGCCTCCGAAACTGTGATTGGCAGTGAGAAGTGAAATAAAAAAATTACTCCCTTAGAAAGCCTGAAGGCGGTGCTTGGTTTTTGGGGTTCCGTACGCAGCTAGGCTCCCAAAAAAGTCCCACACATGTGGTATCCCCGTACTCAGGAGAAGCAACAGAATGTATTTTGGGGTGTATTTCCACATATGCCCATGACATGTTGAGCAATATATCATTTAGTGACAACTTTTTGTAAAAAAAAATATATATATATTTTTTTTTTTCATTATTCAATCTCTTGGGACAAAAAAAAAAAATATTTAATGGGCTCAACATTGCTCTCAGCAAATAGCTTGGGGTGTCTACTTTCCAAAATGGGGTCATTTGGGGGGGGTTTGAACTGTCCTGGCATTTTATGCACAACATTTAGAAGCCTATGTCACACGTCACCCACTCTTCTAACCACTTGAAGACAAAGCCCTTTCTGACACTTTTTGTTTACATGAAAACATATTTTTTTTTTTGCAAGAAAATTACGTTGAACCCCCAAACACTATATATATTGTTAAAGCAAAGGCCCTACAGATTAAAATGGTGGGTGTTGCATTTTTTTTTTCCACACAGTATTTGCGCAGCGATTTTTCAAACGCATTTTTTTGTGGAAAAAATACACTTTTTTTTATTTTAATGCACTAAAACACACTATATTGCTCAAATTTTTGATGAAATAAAAAATATGATCTTAGGCCGAGTACATGGATACCAAACACGACATGCTTTAAAATTGCGCACAAACACGCAGTGGCGACAAACTACATACATTTTTAAAAGCCTTTAAAAGCCTTTACATGATACCACATTAGATTCACGGAGGAGGTCTACTGCTAAAATTACTGCCCTCGATCTGACCTTCGCGGTGATACCTCACATGCATGCTGCAATTGCTGTTTACATATGACGCCAGACCAACGCTTGTGTACGCCTTTGCGCAAGAGAAGGGGGGGCAGGGGTGCTTTTTTTTTTTTTTTTTTTTATTTCAGTTTTTTTTTTATTTATTTAGCTTTTTTATTCTATTTTTAAACTGTTCCTTCTATTTTTTTTTTCTTTGTTATGATTTTTATTGTTATCTCAGGGAATGTAAATATCCCCTATGATAGCAATAGGCAGTGACAGGTACTCTTTTTTTGAAAAAATTGGGGTCTATTAGACCCTAGATCTTTCCTCTGCCCTCAAAGCATCTGACCACACCAAGATTGGTGTGATAAAATGCTTTCCCAATTTCCCAATGGCGCGGTTTATATCCGGAGGGGGGACATTCCCTCCTACTGCTTGTAAAAGCAGTCTAGAGGCTAATTACCCGCTAGAATTGCTTTTACATGAAAGCCGATCACTGGCTGAAAAGAATGATACCAAGATGATACCTAAACCTGCAGGCATCATTCTGGTATAACCATTCAAAGTCCAGCAACATACTGGACATATATTGTAATCTTTTTTTTTTTTTCATGCAGCCTCTTGGCTGAACGAAAAAAAGAGATTGATTGGTGGGTATGCCCACCATTAGAATACCTCCCTTCATCCACCCACTTCTAATGATGGGCATACATGCACCATTTATATATGCCGATGCATGGGGGCATCCTCCCGCAAAAGTTATGCCGTGTACACACGGTCGGAATTTCGACCGTATGTACGTGGCATTAGGAGCCAATCGCTCCTCCGCCCCCCCTGCTGCCCCCATGCTTCGGCACATATGCTCTTTTTTTTAACTGTGGTGGTGAAATCACCTCCTACAGCGTTGGAGTCGCGGCTTTATGTATCGTGGGAGCAAACGCTGTTGCTGTCAAGATAAATAAATCCGCGTTGCAACTGAATGGCGCACCTGAAAACAAAAAAATGCTCAACACTAAAACACAGTAAACAAAATTACATACCTGAAAAGCAAGCATGATAAAACATGATAAAACATAATAAAACATTGCAGAATAGAATGGAGTAAAAAAAGAGCAACAATAGAGAGAGAGAGAGAACAATAAAACGACAACTATTTTTGTTTTTTTTATTTTTTTGAGATTCACAGGTAAAAAAGCTCCTGACTGTTAGCGACTGAATCAAAACGCTACCACAAAAAAATGTTAGCGATCGCAGGATCAGGCCTGACTCTGCGAACACTGCAGTTATGTGTGCTTAGTGTTTTGTAAGTGACAGTGATCGATCGATACTGCACTTGGGTGGGCTGGGCTGGGCGGAGGGGGGAAAACGCAGGTGCTAGCAGGTATCTGGGCTGATCCCGCTAACAATGCGTTTTTTTGGAACCCTAAACTGCTGGGACGCTAGTATAGATCTGATCAGATCAGATATTGATCTGTTCAGATACTATACCACTAAGGGAGGTGTATGCTTTGCGCGTGGGTGTTTGCGGTACTGGCACTAACCTGGGGCGACGCAGACCTTATTTGACCCTAAAACCTAATTGATATCACCCGCCGGGCGATCAGGGGGTTAAACCGTTATTGGGTAATAAATGGCGGGTGCCCTGACAGTATAAAAAACAAGCTAACTAACCAGCGTCACCCGTAACAGTAATACAAAAAAAAACTGGTTACCTAGCGACACTAATGCAGGGATCAGAAAAACGATCGCTTAGTGACACTGGCAAAAGGGGGTGAAAGGGTTAACTAGGGCAATCAGGGGGTTAAACCTTTATTAGGTAATATATGGGGGTACCTGACGCTATATAAAAACCTGACGGGGAACCTAAATAACGAAATAACTAACTGGCTAACCAGCGTCACCAGTGACATTTTATACGGTGATCACTGGTGAAAGGGTTAACTCTAGGGGCAATCAGGGGGTTAAAACCTTTATTTAGGTTGTAATATGGGGGTACCTGACCTATAAACCTATTTATGAACCTATATAAACATGGCGGTTAACCTAAAAAAAAACTGGTTACCTAGCGACACTAATGCAGCGATCAGAAAAACGATCGCTTAGTGACACTGGCAAAAGGGGTGACAGGGTTAACTAGGGGCAATCAGGGGGTTAAACCTTTATTAGGTAATATATGGGGGTACCTGACGCTATATAAAAACCTGACGGGGAACCTAAATAACGAAATAACTAACTGGCTAACCAGCGTCACCAGTGACAGTTATACGGTGATTACTGGTGAAAGGGTTAACTCTAGGGCAATCAGGGGGTTAAAACCTTTATTTAGGTTGTAATATGGGGGTACCTGACCTATAAAACTATTTATGAACCTATATAAAACATGGCGGTTAAAATAAAAAAAAAATGGTTACCTAGCGACACAATGCAGCGATCAGAAAAACGATCGCTTAGTGACACTGGCAAAAGGGGGTGAAGGGGTTAACTAGGGGCAATCAGGGGGTTAAACCTTTATTAGGGGGGGGGGGTAGGGGGCTACCTAGGACCTAAAACTAACTGCCCTGACAGTTATTACAGTCACACTGACACTAAATGCAGTGATCAGTAAATAAATGATCACTGCAATTAGTGACACTGTGACTGGGGGGGGAGGGGGTGATCTGGGGGGTGATCAGGGGGTGACAGGGGGGTGTTTTGTGTGCCTAACTGTACTGGTGTCAGTGTACTGTTGTGCACTAACCTTAACATGTTCGCCGCTCGGCGTCTCCGGTCACATAGACCGGCGCACCGAGCGTGACATCACTTCCGCCTTCCTGTCTATACAATAGACAGGAAGGGGAAGCTTTTCATTCGCCAGGAGCGATCGCGAGGGGGTGGCCAGAAACCACTGGCCGTCCCCTCGTCCCGGATCGCTCCTGAAGCGATGCCGACCGTCCCCGCCGGCGGAGGGGGGTCCGATCGGACCCCCCAACCGCCTAAAGAATGGCACGTACAGGTACGTGGTTCTGCCTGTACGTGCCATTCTGCCGACGTATATCTACATGGGGCGGTCGGCAAGTGGTTAAAGAGACCTGAGGGTGATGTTGGATTCCAGCAGAGGGAGTTTCTTCCACAAAAGTGCTTTTTAAAGCATATTTTCAGTCATTTTTTCAACTTTCCATCTATTAAATCTTCTGCCCTTGTTTGGATAGTAAAACATTTTTTTTTCTGCCAGTGAATACCTTATACAGCCCACTTCCTGTTTCTTGTCTGAAAAAAGCCTAGGTTTATGGCATCATGACATCATGCACAGCGCTCTCTCTCTCACTCTCGTGAGAGTTTGCCAGGAAGGGAGGGGGTGAGTCATAAGAGGGCCAATGAGAGCTGCAGGACTGCAGAGCTGGAGGTGTGTCTATGTAAATCCAGGAAGTGAACAGACAGAAGCTTTAACTGCCATCAGTTAAAATGGATGCAGCCAGACTCAGTGGAGGGAGATTTCTGCAGCATATTTGGCAAGTACAGAATCACAGTAGATATAAAATAATAAAGCAAAGTGGTTGGAGAGAAACTTCAGAATGGCAAAGATTTTTCTATTACAAATTATGTGAGCAAACTGCAAACTCCCTTTTTAACTTCTCCATGATAGGGACACGTCCTTTGATAAGCTGACATCATCAGTGGGTGTAAAGACATGTGGTGTGTTTCTTCAATGAGGGAAGTTGTTACACAACGAAATTCTATTTGACACATTTTGAAGTAATCTCAAGGGTGTTGGACTTTTGACACTATCTGCATGAACTTTTTATTTAAGGATTCACTACTCTTCTCTATGTATTGCACTTTATCATTCTATTTGTGCAGCATGTTGAGTTATTTTCCATGTACTGTATGTTATTCTGTACATTTTATGCTGCAGCTTATTTTGTTTTTTATATTCATTTTTCTTACTACCCTGGTAAAGTATACTGTGTTGGTGATTATGTATGTAGCAAGGTTCGAGACCTCTAGAGGCCTAATGGTGACCTCCAGAGACAGCTAATATCCTTCTGTGTAGAATGGGTTACAAGGCATGGTGGGTGTACTGCAAGATGAAAAGGTGGGTGCCGGACACTTTTTGAATGCAAAGAAATTTATTGTATCTTGAACAGAACTGTGGGAGAAAGGGTTAAGGCCAGGACACCCTTAAGTAGATGCAATGATAATTGTCAGACTCCGAGACTTCTATAGGTAGACAGCTAAACAGGTGAAGGCCTCCAGCCGGACACCACTTCTGTATAGGTAGGCTTGCTGTCTCCTATGGCAACAATCTTGTAGCAGTTACTAACGGTAGTTGTATTCAACTATTGGCAACACAAACAGTTCTCTGCTTACTCTAAAGTCACTCACTGTGGCTCTTCCACTTTAGTGCTCAGTATCTTCCTCACCCCCCCCCCCCCCACGCTTTCCTACTGGGTCCCTGGCTTGGCACTGACAGATACTCTCCAAGCGTCACCCCTGCTGACCTGCTAGGTCCCTGGCTTGGCCCCCCTGATGCTCCACAAGCGTCACCTCTGCTGTCCTGCCGGGTCTCTGGCTTGACACTCACTGATGTTTTCCCACTTCTTTCATCGCCCCAGTGGCGAGAAGACTGCTCCGGTACTGTCTTCAGCTTACTCACAGGTAACAAGGTGGTTGGTCCCTTAGTGTAGACAGCTTCCCCTTTTACTTCCGACCACAGCTGGTTCCCCGTCAGGTGGAACCACTACTTCTTGTTGGACTGCAAGCCAGCAGTCCCTACCCTATGCTGCTCTCCCACTCCTGGAAAGGCCCTCAGGCAGCCTAGCAGCTAAACAACCCCGGGATAGGCCTCAGGCATCCGGCCTAGCAGGCGGGGCGGCACACCACACGTCCACCCAGACAGGTGGCACAGGACCCCAATCACCTGACTCCACCCAAATAAATAGTCTCTCCCAGCAGGCCAAGGGACCAAAGAACATCCCTGCCCATTGGCTGAGACACCCCATCCGTTCATGTCCGAGCTTGCAAAGCCCCTGTCTTATCTAATGTCACTAGCATAGTGCCACCCAGTGACAGAAGAGAAAGGGTGCAACAATCCAGATTTAGAGATGAATCAATTGATCTCCTAACAATTGGCCAAAGCAACTATCACCTGGCAAATAAATTTGATAGCAACCCTGCCTAAACATCAGGGTGCTACATGTATGAGTAAAAATCAAATTATTGTACATTTTTTTAATAATTACTTAACAAGCTTTTTATTAATTTTTCTCAGTTTTTACCGATTTAGACAAGTTTTCCTGCATTTAAATGTGCTAATGACTGATTACTAAAGAAGAGATAAGACCACAAGGGCACTGATATACATACATTCATCTACAGTGCAATCAAATTATTAAAGTATATTATCAAATTATTAAATTATTAACGTAAACTAAAGGCCAAACTTTTTTTTTTGTTTTGGATAGAATCGAGAGAGATTGGAAGGCTTGCCAGTTTATTTGCGCTCTGTGCCTCCATTAGGGAGATTCACTCTCTCTATTTGTCCTGTTTTTACCATTATCATTGAAAGTGAAAGTAATACTCAATTAATGATCCCCGGACAATACCTAACTAGGGAGAGAGCAGAGTCTCCCTCCAACGCCATACCCCGCCCTTTTTCCCTCCCTTATATTTATTTTATTTCCTTTGTTTGTGTGATTGAAATATTCAGGTTACACTATTTTACAGTCGAGGAAAATAGAATGTCCTCTCCCCACGATGGAGGGCACTTGCACTTCCGATTGTAGAGGGCTTACCCTGAACTCCATCTAATCGAGTGGTTTTCATGAAAATAGCATAACATACTGAGAATTTGGGGTTTTACATTCTTCTCTCCGTAGGCTATAATTGCTAGACTATAAAGGGCTGAGAATAAACCATAAGCCCACAGTCATGTGTTCTGGCTGTGATAAGGATAAGCATTCTTGATGGTTAACCGTTAGCTAATGTGGAGCTTGGTGTTATACGCCTTCTGTTCTTCCCTTGATTGATTATAATGCAAACTCTTTTTGTTTTTGTCTTATATTCATTTCATGTTGTAGAAATTGCGTATTGTTTGAAATCTTTATTTACATTTCTTTACCCTTTGTGAAAATCTTCAATAAAAATATTGAAGCAAAAGTGAAAGTAAAAGAAAATAACAAATTTTGAGTTGTCACCAGAAAAGTAATGGAGGGAAAATCTTCTAATGGGAACACGAGATCTGGTGACCTGGGGGTCCCCAAGAAATTCCCTAACCACTTCAGCCCCGGAAGGTTTTACCCCCTAAATTACCTGGCCATTTCTTCTGATACGGCACTGCGTTACTTTAACTGACAATTGCGTGGTTGTGCGACGCTGTACCCAAATAAAATTGATGTCCTTTTTTCTCACGAATATAGCTTTCTTTTGGTGGCACTTGATCATCTCTGCGGTTTTTATTTTTTGTGCTATAAACAAAAAAAGAGTGACAATTTTGAAAAAAAATATATATATATATATTTTACTTTCTAATATAAAACACACCCATTAAAAAAAAAATGATAAAAATCGAATTTCTTCATCAATTTAGGCCAATATGCATTCTGCTACATATTTTTGGCAAAAATCCCAATAAGCTTGTATTGATTGGTTTGCGCAAAAGTTATCTATCCCATAGTTATACAAACTATATGGTATAGATTTATAGACTGCAACATTGTGGTGGACAAATCTGACAAATCTGACACTGAGGGGTTTATTTACTAAAGGCAAATCCACTTTGCACTACAATTGCACTTGGAACTGCAGTCGCTGTAGATCTGAGGGGGACATGCAAGGAAAATAAAAAACTGCATTTTTGCTTGTACATGATTGGATGATAAAATCAGCAGAGCTTCCCCTTATTTCAGGTCTTCCCCTCAAAAAGTGACTGTACTTCCAAGTGCACTGAGAAGTGGATTTGCCTTTAAATCAATCCCTAAGTGACACATTTTTGGGACCATGAAACCACAATACAGTGATCAGTGCTAAAAAAAAAAATGCATTGTCGCTGTGTAAATGACACTGGCAGGGAAGGGGTTAACATCAAAGGCGATCAAATGGGTAAGTGTGCTCCTAGGGATCACTGTGGGGGTTTTATATGAGTATTATTATTATTTGTAGCGCTACTATTTACCTTCATCATATATATATATATATATATATATATATATATATAGGTATACTATTGTTTTTAAAGGTCTTTCTTGTCATAGTGGCTGCTATATATCTCAATATCCTACAGTCAATTTATTATTATTGATTTGCTCCGTTGCGTGGTGTTTTTGATCTTTGTTGGTGGCGCATTTTAGGATCTTATTACTGTTGTTAACGTACAAAGTGACTCTGTGCAGGCAGGTTACTGTAAATGATATTCTGTTTGCAATTGTAAGTAGTTGTACAAGCTTGTTAGGCAACTACTGTAGGAAGAGCCTGACAAAATGTATGTGGACAATAAAAGAAAATTGCTCAACAATCTTATGTAAGCTAAGCTAATCACTGCTCCATTCAAGTCACTATTAGACAAATACAAAGAAAGTACAAATAATGATTAAATGTAGGGCATAACTGTGCAATATCATCCAAGACCAGGTGAATTATTGGATATTTTTTCATAAATCACTGGACTACTAAGCCTGGTAACATTGTCCTAATCATTTCATAAAACTTTTATTTAGTGCACTAAGTATGATCAGGCTTATTCAGAAGAGTGCAAACCACAATTATTATGTGCGAACTGTATTAACCAATAGTAACCAATTAGAAAACATCTTTCAACCGATCTGATTACAGTAAACTGAGATTGGATTGATTGCTCTAAGTTACTGCACTTTGCACAGTATCATTATTCAATATCTAAAATGGACTTCTACTGTGTATCTATTGTGTAGGTTTTGTAGAAGCAATAATGAATCTTCAGACGAACCCTGTAAACAACTTGTGTATTTCCAGCCATCAGTAAGCCACGAGTAAACCTTTTTTTTTTTAGTTTCACTTCATAACTTCCTACTTCCTGTTCCCACCCCCAGGTCCTCACACATCTACAGTATCTCACATAAGTGAGTACACCCCTCACGTGTCTGTAAATATTTTATTATATCTTTTCATGTGACAATACTGAAGATATGACACTTTGCTACAATGTAAAGTAGTGAGTGAGTCAAAATAACTCAACACACAGCCATTAATGTCTAAACCACTGGCAACAGAAGTGAGTACACCCCTAAGTGAAAATGTCCAAATTGGGCCCAAAGTGTCAATATTTTGTGTGGCCACCTTTATTTTCCAGCACTGCCTTAACCCTCTTGGGCATGGAGTTCACCAGAGCTTCACAGGTTGCCACTGGAGTCCTCTTCCACGATGACATCATGGAGCTGGTGGATGTTAGAGACCTTGCGCTCCTCCACCTTCTGTTTGAGGATGCCCCACAGATGCTCAATAGGGTTTAGGTCTGGAGACAAACTTGGATAATCCATCACCTTTACCCTCAGCTTCTTTAGCAAGGCAGTGGTCATCTTGAAGGTGTGTTTGCGGTAGTTATCATGTTGGAATACTGCCCTGCCACCCAGTCTCTGAAGGGAGGGGATCATGCTCTGCTTTAGTATGTCACAGTACATGTTGGCATTCATGGTTCCCTCAATGAACTGTAGCTCCCCAGTGCCGGCAGCACTCATCCAGCCCCAGACCATGACACTCCCACCACCATGCTTGACTGTAGGCAAGACACACTTGTCTTTGTACTCCTCACCTGGTTGCCACCACACACACTTGACACCATCTACCAAATAAGTTTATCTTGGTCTCATCAGACCACAGGACATGGTTCCAGTAATCCATGTCCTTAGTCTGCTTGTCTTCAGCAAACTGTTTGTGGGCTTTCTTGAGCATCATCTTTAGAAGAGGCTTCCTTCTGGGATGACAGCTATGCAGATCAATTTGATGCAGTGTGTGGCGTATCGTCTGAGCACTGACAGGCTGATCCCCCACCCCTTCAACCTCTGCAGCAATGCTGGCAGCACTTATACGTCTTTTTTCCAAAGACAACCTCTGGATATGATGCTGAGCACGTGCACTCAATGTCTTTTCAGATCCTCAGAGAGTTTTTTTTGCCATGAGGTGCAATGTTGAACTTCCAAATACCAGTATGAGAGAGTGAGAGAGCGATAACACCAAATTTAACACACCTGCTCCCCATTCATACCTGAGATTTATTAGTGAGACCTCCATTGTAACACTAATGCCACGTACATACGAGCAGACTTTTCGACGGACTAGGTCCTACGGTCTTTCCGACTGACTTTTCGAATGAACAGACTTGGCCACACACAATCACACAAAATTCTGACAGATTCGACCGTGATGACGTACGACCGAACTAGAATAAGGAAGTTCATAGCCAGTAGCTGCCCTAGCGTCGTTGTTTGTCCGTCGGACTAGCATACAGACGAGCGGATTTTTCGATAGGAACTGAGTTCCAGCGGGAAAATTTCAAACATGTTCTATTTCTAAAGTCCCTCAGAATTTTTGACAGTAAAAGTCCCGATGGAGCCCACACACGATCAAATTGTCAGACGAATTCATTTTCTCCATCCTTACCACCTGCCCATGCCCCAGAGGAGAAAGGCGTCTGGCCGATCTGTCATGGCTTATCTTTCCCTTTTGCCCAAGTATAAATAAAGCAGCCTGAACATCAGTCTCAATTCTTGGCAGGAGCTGGGATGGAACGATGGGAATCAGAGTCCTCATTCATCGTTAAAGTAAACGAGTAGGGCCGCATAAACGTCAGAACCATCACTTGCACATTTCTCTAGGAGATGCTTGGCCGATCTTACACTACGCTCTGCAAGACCATTGGATCTAGGGAAATTGGAACTGCTATAGACGAGCTGAAAAACCCATTGGTGAGCAAAGTTCTTGAATTCTCTACTTGAAAATGATGTTGCATTGTCAGTCATCAAATGATAGGAAATTCCATGTGTGGAGAATATCCGCTTTAATATCTTGATCATTGTGTTACTTGAAGTGTTTGGGAGGACATCAAATTCCCACCAGCCAGAGTACGAATCTACCAAGACCAGGTAATCCTTGTTTGACCACTCAAATATGTCAGCTGCTGTGAAAGACCATGGTCTGTCAGGTATTTGATGAAGTGTTAAAGGTTCTTTCATCTAGTTCTGTCATAGAGTATTAAATGGGGTACATCTGGAAACTTTTTTTTCAATGTCAGTGTATATAGTGGGCCAAAACATGGTTTCACGTGCCCTTCGCTTAGTAGAATGAATGCCAGGATGACCTTGATGGACCTGTGTCATGTAGTATTTCTTGAGAGAGTGAGGGATTACATATCTCTGACCATGCAGGATTAATCCATCATCCACTGTCAATTCATCCCTCATAGAGTAGAATGGTCGGATATCATGTGGGATTTCCTTAAAGGAGCCAGGCCACCCATTGAGAATGATGTCCATGAGGCGCTGACAGGTGGCATCTGCCTGTGTTTCTTGCTTTAGTTCCTGAATCCTTGGGGATGACCACACCCCATCCAGAGCCAACCCATCATAATCCTCAATAGCTCCAGAGTTATCAGAAGTGGGGAGGTGTGAACATGAAAGAGCATCCGCAACAACACAGTTCAGGGCCTCATTTATAGATTACATTCAATTGGTAGCGTTGAAGCTTTAGCATAATTCACTAGATTCTGTGTGCTGGGGTTTTACATTATGGTTATGAGTGGCTGATTATCTGTCTCCACAGTCACAGGTCAGCCATAGATATATGGTTGCCACCTCATCCCTTTAAACCCGAACACATATTAATTACACAAGTTCTGTGGCAGATTAAGGTGGTAATTAAACTCACTTGGTGCCTTATCTGCATTTAATTAGCCTCATAACCTGTTTAATTCATATGTAAATGAATAGGAGGTGGATTGTAGGGATTATAACAGTGCCAAAGAAAAAAGAAATAAGGGTTGTTGACAATTCAATGCTTATTTGAAAAAAAAGTAATTTTATTAAAGATAATTTAAAAAAGGGTAAGATTCATTTATAAATGCCTATTGGCAAACAGTACAAATGCTTAAAGCCCCCAATATAGAAAATAGTCACATTAAAGCTTTACAGTAGTTAAATGGTTCAATGTAAATTGTTTCCACAAAAAGGTAGTCATTAATACCTTTGTAATTCATAGGTGTTCGGGCTTAAAGGGATGTCAACTCTAGCCAAGATGCTGGCTGGTGTTGATTGGACTGAACAACACACTGTTGCTGTGGATTCATTGAAAGCACAATTAACTCGTTCACCTGTCCTACAGTATTTTGATGTGCATAAGCTGGTGGTTTTGTCTGCTGATGCTTCCCAGCATGGATTTGGTGCAGTCTGTCTTCAAGATGGGAGGCCTTTGGCTTTTGCATCAAGAGCCCTCACTAAAGCCCCATACACACGGTCGGACTTTTTCATGGATTCTGTCCGATCGGACAATGTTGTTGAAAAATCAGACCATGTGTATGCACCATCGGACAGTGTACGTCGGTTTGTCTGACGGACAAAGTCTTATCTCCTGCTGGAAAGATTTGCCGTCAACACGGTCCGATCACACCAAATCCGATCGTGTGTACGGTTGTCCGACCGGACAAAGTGCCACACATGCTCAGATCACATTACAAGACCAAAGCTATTGGCTACTAGCCTCTACGTAGTCCCGTCGTAGGCAACAAACGTCACCACGTTCAGAATGATCAGATTTTCCGACAACTTTGTCCGACCGTGTGTACGCAAAACCAACATCGGACAAAGTATGACGGACATGGTCCGACGGACCTGGTCCGTGGATTGTCCGACCGTGTGTATGGGGCTTAAGACTGAAGCATCCTATGCACAAATTGAGAAGGAATTATTGGGACTAGTATTTGCCTATGTAAAATTCCATGATTATATCTATGTAGAGTTGCCACCTCATCCCTTTAAACCCGAACACCTATGAATTACACAGGTTCTGAGGCTAATTAAATGCAGATAAGGCACCAAGTGAGTTTAATTACCACCTTAATCTGCCACAGAACCTGTGTAATTTTTTTTTTATATATTCTTTATTTTCGTAATTTTCCTTATACATATAATTCATCACATTTATAATCAAATGTTGGACAAATACATCTATTCAAATTACAATATTTTTCCCCAGACCCCCAACCACCCCCCTTCCTAAAAAAAAAGAAAAAAAAAGAGCCTACCCCGTCTCGCTCAATTCCCCCCCCCCCCATTCCCCACCGAATTTTCTTCCATTATCCTAAGATATTGTTCTGTTTCCCTGAACTCGATCCATTGTTGCCATATTCTCTGATATTTTTCTTCTAAATTCTCTAGGGTATATAGTGACTGTTCTATTGTTCTTGTTCTCTCCACCCTCACTACCCACTCTTTCATTGAGGGTGTCTCCTGAGATTTCCAGTAGCAGGGGATTAAGGCTTTGGCTGCATTTAATAGATAAGGGGTGAGATTTCTAGCGTGTCGTCCCTCTCCCCACTCTGTGTCGTGGAATAGGCATACCCATGGGAGTTTCTTCACCCTAACTCGTGTTATTTTAAAAATTATTTCTATTATTTGCTCCCAATATTTTTTTATTTTCGGACAATACCACCACAGGTGTGAAAAGGACCCCACTGCATCGCACCCTCGCCAACAATTTGGAGAGTTATCTCTATTGTAGGCGTTCGCTCCTTGGGGAGTTACGTACCACCTAGCTAGAAGTTTATAGGACATTTCTACTGATTGTATGTCTTTTGCTGTTGAAAAAACACGTCCTAAGATCCTGATCTTCTGATCCTCGCTATTTAATGGGCCAATCTCACTTTCCCATTTCCCTAAATACGCGGGGTATTCATGCTCCGCCGCTCGCAACAGGATTTTATAAGTTTTTGAAATTCTTTTCTCGCGGTTATTGGGGGAATCTATTAATTTTTCTAAAGGTCTAAATTCTCTCTTACCACGTAGGGGTTTTGGGAGTGTCTGTGTAAAGGGTTGTATTTGGGTGTAGCGCCACTTATCTAGTGCTCTGTGTCCCCACTTCATGGTAATCTCATTATAAGTGCTAATTCTATTCCCTTCCATCACATCTATCAATCTCAGACTCTCTTTATTGGACCATCTACTAAAGTATATAAACTCCTCCTTACCTGGGGGAAAAAATTTGTGTCTAATAGTGGAATTAGTGGGGAATTATAATCCCAATTGTGCCTTTTGTGTATTACATCCCAAATTTTTAGTGAGTGCTTTGTGAGTGCGGATGTATTTGGGGCTAAACCTGTGTAATTAATATGTGTTCGGGTTTAAAGGGATGAGGTGGCAACCATACAGCCACTGTGCCCATCAAGGTGGCAACCATACAGCTACTGTGCCCATCAATTGCCACCACTGTGCCCATCAAACGCAGCCACTGTGCCCATCAAACAAAGCCACTGTGCCCATCAAATGCAGCCACTGTGCCATCAAATTCAGCCACTGTCCCATCAAACGCAGCTACTGTACCCATCGATTGCTGCCAGTGTGCCCATCGATTGCTGCCAGTGTGCCCATCAATTGCCAATACTGTGCCCCATCAAATGCTGCCAGTGTGCTCATCAATAGCCACTACTGTGCCCCATCAAATGCTGCCAGTGTGCTCATCAATAGCCACTACTGTGCCCCATCAAATGCTGCCAGTGTGCTCATCAATAGCCACTGCTGTGCCCCATCAAATGCTGCCAGTGTGCTCATCAATAGCCGCTACTGTGCCCCATCAAATGCTGCCAGTGTGCCCAGCCAATCAGCCAATCGGGTGACAGGTAACAAGACCTGAGAAACCTGATTGGCTGTGAGGCGGGTCAGTGTTAGGGAAGAAATGTATTTGTTCGGTTCCCTAACACACCAATGAGTAATCAGCGAACGCACAGCAGTGCGCCCGCTGTTTACCCTTTTGGAAGCCTATTAGAGCCCATGGATCTAATCAGGAAGCCTATTTGAGCCTATGGCTCTAATCAGGCGTTTCCAAAGAAACCCTGCCGCTCTTATTCATATGCCCGGCGCCCGACAAGGGGCCGGGCACATGAATAGGGGCGGCAGCGGCGACCAAAGATAGATAGATTCATGCATTGCATGAATCTATGTGAGAGAGTGAATGACAGGATGGGGGGGCGGCGCTCCGGCGCCCTTTATGGACGCACCGCTGCTGGTTCCAGGTATCCAAAGACCCATATGAATCCACAATATGTGGAAGGAAATAAAGCTCCAAATAGTGTGATAACGTAAAACATTGAATTTATTAAAACCATAGGATTTATTAGAATCATTAAAATCATATTCAGTTTATATTAATTTTGTTTTTCCATAGTGACACAGCAATACTTATTGGGTGTGTAACTATTTCTCTGAAGCTTGTTTTTCTTATGATAAAGGTGTGGTACATTATTTACTCAGACTATAGTAGCCTTTCTTGTATAAATAGATACGGTGTGTAATGCTGGCCAAATACCCAGAATTTGGTGAGGCTTATTACAGTTTTGGCAAATGGAAAAATTTCCCCATGGGATTTTATTGCCAGCAAAAAACAAGAAGTTGAAGAAATAGTATTACTTGTATTAAAAAGGTATAAATAGTTTATTTGATAAAAAATGCAACAAAGACATTAATGTATTAAAACATAAGCTCTGAGCATATACATGTACATAGTAATACAACCAGTGAGAACATACAAAAAAACATAGTATGGTGTAAACAGTTATGTAATCATACTATGCTCCCCATCCCGACGCGGTTTGACCTTAGAAGTAGGGGTCTTCTACTGGGTGAATACAGAGGGAGAAACTCTAAAAAAGAATGCATTGTAACAATGAGATAATTTCAACAAAAACAATACTTTCAAAGACAGTGCATATTTCAATGGTAAAAGTATGTTTTATATTAACCACTAATGGCTGAAGAGGATGCTCCTAATCGCTGTGCCCAAAAAATGCAGAGGGATCCAACCGGCAGGTGAACACTCCTGTCCAAGCACGTAGGGTGGCAGGGGCACACTCACAGGGGAAACCGCCACCCCCATGGCCCACAAGAGGCCACGCTAACTCCCAGAAGCCAGAGAGGGAGCAAAAACAGGAAGCGGGGGGGGGGGGGGTGTAGTCCCCAGGACACAGCCTCTATTAACTAGAGAACCGTATGGGACAGTGGTGCCCCCTCCATCAGGGGCGCAGGAGTGCCGCCCCCACCCAAAGCTAGTCACAAACAAAAAAAAAGGTCCTTTAAGTGCACTGTGTTCGGGCGATGGACACAGTGCACTATGGGAAGTGTGATGTCAATGCATGATTGCAGAGGAGACGCTTCATTTGCAGGTTTTTTTGCTGCATTGTGGCGCAATGCAATGCGCTGCAATTAATGTGCACAGTGGCTGCATTTGATGGCACAGTGGCTGCATTTGATGGCACAGTGGCTGCAATTGATGGACACAGTGGCTGCAATTGATGGACACAGTGGCTGCAATTTATGGGCACAATGGCTGCACATGATGGGCACAGTGGCTGCACATGATGGGCACAGTGGCTGCATATGATGGCACAGTGGCTGCATTTGATAGCACAGTGGCTGCAATTGATGGGCACAGTGACTGCATTTGATAGGCACTGTCATGTACCTTACAGCGGAGCCCCGAAATGACGATGGTGGCCTCTTGCACGGTCCCGGTCCTAGCACTCCTGGAGGTTGAGACAGGAACTGCTAGGGCAGCGGAAGGGTGCAGGTGCCTGAAGACAGGTGACTGGAGATCAGGAATACCGGAGCCTTCGTTGAGGGGATGAGAAACTGATCACTGGACTAGTTCAGGAGAGGTCTAACAGGATCACTTGCAGAGTCAGGAACAGGTAGAAGTTTGGCGGCAGGCTGGCAGCAAGGTACACAATCAGAAGGCAGACTCATAATTGGGGACAGGCACAGGTAACCAGGGTCTGAAATAGCACATTGGTTCCCAGCCTGACTCTGGCCACATCCACTGACCACAAGCTCAAACCCGGCATGCGTAGTGACGCAAAGGCTCTACCCTACGCTTTTTATTGACTGATGTCCCTCAAGGGCCGGAATCGATGTACACCATCACTTATCACAGAGTGGTATTGTCATTCTAAAAGCCTAATGCCACGTACACACGAAGGGATTTTCTGTCAGAAAAATCTTGGATGGTTTTTCCAACGGAAATCCGCTCAAGCTTGGCTTGCATACACACGGTCACACAAAAGTTCCCTGAACTTTCGACTGCCAAGAACACGGTGACGTACAACACTACGATGAGCCGAGAAAATTAAGTTCAATGCTTCCGAGCATGCGTCAAATTGTTTCCGAGCATGCGTAGGATTTTTTTTTCTGACCAAAAAATTGAGAACATGCTCTCAATCTTTTGCAGGCTGGAATTCAGCCAGCAAAAGTCCAATGGAGCATACACACGGTCACATTTTCCGACCAAAAGCTCTCATCGGTCTTTTGCTGCCTTAATTAAGGAACTGCCTTAATTTTTGACTTTCACATGACCATTGCCCTCGCCTGGTTCCGGAACCGGTGAGCAAGCCTTCGGGCAAGGCGGTGCTTCTGTGCTAGGATGAGTGACCCTGTTCATCGCCTGGAGTTGCCCAAAGAACCCACCTCAGAGTAGGTCTCCTAGGTGAACCACACTTGGTGCCCAATGAGTTAATGGGGTATATGGAGAAAGTGTCACCCACCTACCCTACTAGTTGACCTTTTAGTGCAAGTTGTTTTCAGTGAGGTGAGATCCCACAGCAATATATCCTAATCTGGTATATCTGAAGATACAGCTTTTACAAACAACAAATGTCAAAATTTCCATGATCATAGAAAAAAATACAAACTGTAGGACTAGTGTGTGTTTTACCAGCAGCATCCGAGCTGCCAGAACTGTAATATAAATTCTTTTAAAATGCAGACAGTTAAAGTTTGACCTAGATTACGTATAGTAAATGGTTGTTATAAGCAGGGCGTTTTCTACCATAAAGTAGGGTGATAATCCTGTCTCCTGGTGGTGACCATATAAGTCCTGAAAGAAACATAACAGCCTAATCAGTCTGACCTTCAGTCTACACCAGCAGGAGGAAGAGCACGGTGGTAGAGCTCAAGTCTATACATATTGGTAAACACTGGTTGGCTCAGACGTGTAAAACCGAGTAGTCAGATTGTGCTTGGAAATGCTTTGATTACCATCGGCTGTTACATCTACAGCACTACAGCAAATTTCAGTATATACAAACTGTACAAAAATGTGTCTCTGTCAAATCTGACCACAAGACTGGCATGTTCTGGGTACAGTGGGCTTTCAGTGACTAACACAAACTGTGAGGAGGCTACATATCTCTTCTGAGCCTAGGGTTGCCATCTTTTCTTCAAGCAAAACTTGAACATTTCTTTTTTTTTTTAAGGGGGAACACTGTGGACTCTGGTGTAAAGGGGAACTCTGATGTAAGGGGGTTTCTGTTCACCAAAGCCCCCACTTATATCAGAGTTCCCAGCATTCCCCCTTAAATCAGGGTATCGGATCAAAGCCCGTCTTACATCAGAGCCCGCAGAGCATCCCTTACATCTAAGTCCCCCTTATCTTAGCATACTCATTTGCTCGAAGGCAGGAGAGAGAAGGGAGGGAGGGGACAGACTTCCAATACACTTAAAGGAGTTGTAAAGGCAAAAGTTTTTTTTATCTTAATGCATTCTATACATTAAGATAAAAAACCTTCTGTGTGTAGCAGCCGCCCCAGCACCCCCTAATACTTACCTAAGCCCCCTCTCTGTCCAGCGATGTCCACAAGTCTTTTGGGCCAAGACTCTCCCTCCAGATTGGCTAAGACATAGCAGCGGCCCCATTGGCTCCCACTGCTGTCAATCAAAGTCAGTTAGCCAATCAGGGAGAGAGGGGGTGGGGCCTAACGGCAGCTCCGTGTCTGAATGGGCACACAGAGCTGCAGCTCAGCTCGGGTGCCCCCATACCAAGCTGCTTGCTGTGGGGGCACTCGACAGGAGGGAGGGGCTAGCAGGGACATGAGAAGAGGAGGATCTGGGCTGCTCTGTGCAAATCCACTGCACAGAGCAGGTATAAGTATAATATGTTTGTTATAAAAAAAACAAGACTTTACAATCACTTTAATGGATGGTAAGCTCACTCACCCGAGGATGGAGGCTCAGGGATCAGCATCTTTCATCTATGATGTATCTGCCAGCTGCTGGACCTCAAATCTCCCACCCACAGACACAGGGGGGTAGTGGCGGGAGGAGGAGAAGCAGATTGAGTCCTTTCAGGACCATGTTGGGGGTGGGGGTGGGGGGGGTGATGACTGTGCTAGCTCTGGGCAGTGTGAGGGAGAGTGTCACACACACTTGGCTTAAGCCTAGTACACACTGTACCTCTGTAAACATCCAACAAAATGTGGCTCCGCTCACTTTCGGTTGCAGCGTATGATGTCACGCCGCCAACCGGAAGTGAGCCGAGTGCCATTTTGTTGGAGGTTTACAGAGTTACACAGAGGTAGCACCCTTAGGGATATACAGTTGCAATAAAAAGTATGTGAACCCTTTTGGAATGATATGGATTTCTGCACAAATTGGTCATAAAATGCGATCTGATATTTATCTAAGTCACAACAATAGACAATCACAGTCTGCTTAAACTAATAACACACAAAGAATTAAATGTTACCATGTTTTTATTGAACACACCATGTAAACATTCACAGTGCAGGTGGAAAAAGTATGTGAACTACTAGACTAATGCGATCTCCAAGAGCTAATTGGAGTGAGGTGTCAGCCAACTGGAGTCCAATCAATGAGATGAGATTGGAGGTGTTGGTTACAGCTGCCTTGCCCTATAAAAAACACACACCAGTTCTGGGTTTGCTTTTCACAAGAAGCATTGCCTGATGTGAATGATGCCTCACACAAAAGAGCTCTCAGAAGACCTACGATTAAGAATTGTTGACTTGCATAAAGCTGGAAAGGGTTATAAAAGTATCTTCAAAAGCCTTGCTGTTCATCAGTCCACGGTAAGACAAATTGTCTATAAATGGAGAAAGTTCAGCACTGCTGCTACTCTCCCTAGGAGTGGGTGTCCTGTAAAGTTGACTGCAAGAGCACAGCGCAGACTGCTCAATGAGGTGAAGAAGAATCCTAGAGTGTCAGCTAAAGACTTACAAAAGTTTTACAGCAGAAAATAAAAAAAAATATATATATTTTTTAAAAATTTTAATTTTTTGTGTATAGCGCAAAAAATGAAAACCGCAGAGGTGATCAAATACCACCAAAAGAAAGCTCTAGTTGTGGGGACAAAAAGAACAACTTTGTTTGGGTACAACATCACACAACTGCGCAATTATCAGCTAAAGTAACGCAGTGCTGTATCACAAAAAAAAAAGTGGTTAAATCAATGCGTTTAGTTCCCGCTTTAGGATTTTCTGCTGTTCAGGGGCTCTGAGCTTCAGCAAAATGGCAGCCTTCAGCAAGAAGAAACAATGCTGGAGGCAATTTACAGAGAACATATTGATAGTATAAATATTAATGTAGAATGTATGTTCCTTGCCAAAGAACATTATTTGTTATCAAGTTGTGATGGGTAACGTTCCGCTTTAATGATTAATCAGGCTCTGACAAACATTCATTCTTCCGGGTGATTTTTTCTCAATACACTTCCGTGACCCCGGCGGTACACACAGCTGTCACGTCCGCAATCAGCGGACTCACCAATCCAAAGAGAAAGGAGAAGAGCCAACCACACACTCACACCTATCACTGAGACACGCCCCTTCAGGTCTCCCCTCTAGCGCTCCTGTCAAAATCGACCCATAAGCGCCTCCCTTTCCCGGTTGCCCCGCCTGCTCCGGACTATAGTATTAGTTGAGGTCTCAGTCTCACGTGTCCATCATCACTAACAGTGACAGCCGCCATGCCCGGGATGCTGCTCGGAGAGGACTTCCCTAACATTGAGGCTGACACCACCATCGGCCGGATCAAACTGTACGACTTCCTGGGAAATGAGTGAGTTGTCTGCTATCCTTCTCTATTAGGATCGGAGAGCTACATGAGTTTCCTGCTATAGCAGACAGGGTGGAGGGATCATTGCAACATAGCACCGGATTTCTGCAGCAGTGTGATCCTACTTCCCCCATCCCTAACTGTTCCTTACAATTCTCATCATACACCCTACATGCCCCCCCCCCCCCTCATCATACACCCTACATCCCCCCCCCTCATCATACACCCTACATCCCCCCCCCTCATCATACACCCTACATCCCCCCCCCCTCATCATACACCCTACATCCCCCCCCCCTCATCATACACCCTACATCCCCCCCCCCCTCATCATACACCTTACAACCCCCCCCCCCCTCATCATACACCTTACAACCCCCCCCCCCCCCCCTCATCATACACCTTACAACAACCCCCCCCCCCCCCCCTCATCATACACCTTACAACCCCCCCCCCCCCTCATCATACACCTTACAACCCCCCCCTCATCATACACCTTACAACCCCCCCCCCCTCATCATACACCTTACAACCCCCCCCTCATCATACACCTTACAACCCCCCTCTCATTGTTCACCCTACAACCCCCCTCTCATTGTTCACCCTACAACCCCCCTCTCATTGTTCACCCTACAACCCCCCTCTCATTGTTCACCCTACAACCCCCCTCTCATTGTTCACCCTACAACCCCCCTCTCATTGTTCACCCTACAACCCCCCTCTCATTGTTCACCCTACAACCCCCCTCTCATTGTTCACCCTACAACCCCCCTCTCATTGTTCACCCTACAACCCCCCTCTCATTGTTCACCCTACAACCCCCCTCTCATTGTTCACCCTACAACCCCCCTCTCATTGTTCACCCTACAACCCCCCTCTCATTGTTCACCCTACAACCCCCCTCTCATTGTTCACCCTACAACCCCCCTCTCATTGTTCACCCTACAACCCCCCTCTCATTGTTCACCCTACAACCCCCCTCTCATTGTTCACCCTACAACCCCCCTCTCATTGTTCACCCTACAACCCCCCTCTCATTGTTCACCCTACAACCCCCCTCTCATTGTTCACCCTACAACCCCCCTCTCATTGTTCACCCTACAACCCCCCTCTCATTGTTCACCCTACAACCCCCCTCTCATTGTTCACCCTACAACCCCCCTCTCATTGTTCACCCTACAACCCCCCTCTCATTGTTCACCCTACAACCCCCCTCTCATTGTTCACCCTACAACCCCCCTCTCATTGTTCACCCTACAACCCCCCTCTCATTGTTCACCCTACAACCCCCCTCTCATTGTTCACCCTACAACCCCCCTCTCATTGTTCACCCTACAACCCCCCTCTCATTGTTCACCCTACAACCCCCCTCTCATTGTTCACCCTACAACCCCCCTCTCATTGTTCACCCTACAACCCCCCTCTCATTGTTCACCCTACAACCCCCCTCTCATTGTTCACCCTACAACCCCCCTCTCATTGTTCACCCTACAACCCCCCTCTCATTGTTCACCCTACAACCCCCCTCTCATTGTTCACCCTACAACCCCCCTCTCATTGTTCACCCTACCCCCCCCCCTCTCATCGTTCACCCTGCATCCCCCCCCCTCTCTCTCACCCTTCCCCCACCCTGCATCCCCCCCCCCCTCTCTCATCGTTCACCCTGCATCCCCCCCCCTCTCTCATCGTTCACCCCGCATCCCCCCCCCTCTCTCATCGTTCACCCCGCATCCCCCCCCCCCCTCTCTCATCGTTCACCCTACAATTTCCTCCCCTGCTCATCATCATCGTACACCCTACAATTCAAAGCAGAGACCCTAGGAAATGGTTGTTGTTTTTTTTATGTCACACAGTATTTACGTAGCAATTTTTCAAACACAATTTTTATTTATTTTCTTTTAAAAACACTTTTTCATTAATTAAACAAAAAATAAGAAAAAAAGGAAAAACCTAAAGTTAACCTGGATTTTTATTTTTTTTTGTTATAATGTGAAAGGTGTTATGCCGAGTAAATGGATGCCTAACCTGTCACGCTTTAAAATTGCGCATAGTCGTGGAATGGCGACAAACTTCGGTATTTAAAAAAAAAATCTCCATAGGCTACCCTTTAAAAAAAATTTGCAGGCTACCAGTTTAGTTAGAGGAGAAGACTATAATTATTGCGCCACTTTTTCGTGTTTTTTGTTTTTACTTTTCCTTTTAAAAATGTTTTGATCACTTTTTTTTTTTTTTATTCCTATTACAAGGAATGTAAACATCTCTTGTATTAGGAATATGGCGTGACGGGTCCAGAGAGACCTGAGGTCTATAAGTCCCCCCACATCTCTCCTCCTATACTAAAAAACCTAAAATTAAAAAAATTGATCTCCCAACAAGAAAAAAAACGGCAGTGTTTACATCTGCCAGCCCAGGAAGCAACGTTGTGACCTCCAAGGGCCATAGAGATGGCCAGGGTCCATCTGGTCTGCAGTCAGCTCTATGGTAAACCACCGCCACCAGCGGTTTCATTCTCCAGCTCCCTGAAAGCACGGGCCAGTCGGGAGAAGCACCGGGCTAAACAGCCGCTTTGATCACTTTTACGCTGCAGGGAATTGCCAGCTGAAAAAAAAATGATATCTGAATGATATCACTCAAAGTCCAGGAGGTCATATGATGGCCTTGGGTGGGAAGTGGTTAAAAGTATGTATGGGGTGTTTTATAATTACATTTTATTTTTTTATTTTAAATATTGTTCTTGCCTAGGTGAATGCAGCATCTGTCCCCCGGTGCATTTAACACCGCCGATCGCTCGATTCTCACAGTTCCCTGAGCTGAGAGCTGCTGTTAGTCACCGGCTCTCTGCTCTGCCCCCCCAATGCTCACTGGAGCGCTGGGCTGTGGAGGGGGCAGTGGGCGAATCTGTTGTCGGGATCTTGTCCGAGCCTGGACTGGGTCTGTAACGTCAGCCAACAGTGGACTTCAGCCTGCTGTCTGCTGAAAACATGATCCGCAGGAGAAGTACAGCCAAACAAGCTTTAAAGTGGTTGTAAACCCTTACAGACCACTTTTTACCTACAGGTAAGCCTAGATTAAGGCTTATCTGTAGGTCCAAGAAATATCTCCTTAACCTACATGGTTAAGGAGATATTACAAAAATAGGGCACTGCTGTCTACGGCGCATGCACCGTAGACAGCGGCGCACTGGTTGCGCCACAAGTGAAGGCAAACATGCCGTCGCTTACGGCTCCCGCACCCATGTGCGGGATTGATGCCATCGCTGCTCCGGCAACTCGCAGCAATACCTGGAAGGAAGATGCTACAGGGGACAGTGGTGACATCGTTGGGGCTACTATACGATGCATAGTAGTCCATTATGCTTTACCTTTGCAGGGAAACAAAGAGGAAGTAAACCCATTAGGGTTTACTTCCTCTTTAAGTGGTTTGTCCCTGTAAATGGATACGTTCTTGTTCTTTTTCAAAAACGGCCTTGGTGAGAGCTTAAAAAAGGACACCATATTTTTGTACTTTTTTTTTTTTTTGTACCACTTTTTGCACCCAATAAAATAGTTTGTAAACAAAACAAAAAAAGGAAACCAATGCAGCCATCACAGCTAAGAATTGGTCAGCTGCAATATGTTTGCTTTTGGGTTTAACCATTTCAATACTTGGCACTTTCACCCCCTTCCTGCCCAGGTCAATTTTCAGCGCTGTTGCACTGTGAAAGATAATTGCACAGTCATGCAACACTGTACCCATATGACATTGTTATAATTTTATTGAGACAGATCTTTCTTTTGCCAGTATTTAATCAGCACGGTTTTATTTTTTGCTAAACAAATGAAAAATACAGAACTTTTGGGGGGGTTCTTTATTCCTGCAAATAAGTAATTTTTTTTTTCTTCACTTATGGCTGTTGCTGAGGCGGCACTGATAATCGGGACACTGGTTATCAGTGTAAACTGGGTGCCGACAGCCTTGCCAGTCATCGGCACTCACAGCGGTGAGAAATGCTGATAACTGGCAAGTCTGTTTACATCTGATCAGCTGTGGCCATAGCTGATCAGTGATTGGCCCTTTACCCCAATCTATGATCAGCTGTGTCCAAAGGAAGCCTGGGTGGGGCTGGGTTCTGGGAGGATGTCTATGGCCTAACCTGTCTGATCTTGTTCCACTGTTAGACACAATATACACTATATTGTCAAAAGTATTGGGGCACATGAATCTTAATGATGTCTTAGTCTGTAAAGTTCAATATGTGTGGCTATATACATTTTATTTTTAGCATTATAATGCACATTCTAGAGGGCATTTTGTGCGCCTTAATCGATGTGTGTTTTTGTTCTGATTTCCTGACGGTTTTTGTCCTAGCCATACACATTTTTATACCTGGACTTGAAGGAACTGAACTCTGGAGGCTGTACCCCCTACAAAGCTGGCAGAGGCCAAAAGAACAGTCTTTATTTTTGCCTGTGGACTCTGCAGCTAATTATTTTACCATTTTGAAAGATCTATAAACATCTGCAAGTCCCAACATTTCATCTATCACTTAGATTTTACTAAGACGGAGTCTGAGTATGACGTCATCACGCACCGGCGGGTCAGCTGACACAAATGGCTGGATCATTGTACCATTAAGTACATAAGTTGGTTTGATTGTACTGCACTATGAGGCTTCTCCCTGTCTGTACTTAAGCCAATGCGGAGAAAGGCATTCTGATCTCAAGAGGCTTGTCTATACATTCCATTGAGGAAGCTCTAAGTTTTAGTGGCCTGTGAGAGTGCCTATCTTGGACATGGAGACTGTGCCTTTGATCTCTGTAATTCATAATCAAATCTATTTGGCAAGAGTCTTTTTTTTATTTAGTTTTTTCATCCGATACTCATTTTGTTCTTTTGCGGGATTTAAAGTCCCAGCACATATTTACTGTTTTACTGTTATATTTGCACATATTCATGAGTTTTTTACTTTAATATGTTTTGATATTTAAAGAGACGGCACCCCCTTTTTGTTTTTAGTATTTCTAGTGGGCCCAGTATTCAGAATACTTGAGTTGCAGCAGTCCACATTAATGCCTCCTTTCGGCTGAGCGCAAGAATTTTTGTCCCATTTTTGAAATGCCTTTTTTTTTTTTTTACATTCAGGTCCACTTTTGAAATGATTGTGAATCTTCATTTAAATTTTTTCCTTATTTTCCATTGTTTTTGTAATCCCATAACAAACATGTTCTACTTACCTGCTCAGAGCAGCCCCAATCCTCCTTTTCTGGGGTCTCCTGCCTCCTCCTCTTTGGCGGGTGCCCTCATAGAAAGCCACTTTCTAAGGGGGCACTTGTGCAGGCTTGATCCCAAACCACTCCTGCATCTATTGACACAAAATTTGACAGCTGCTATCAATCTGCCCTGTGAGGAAAGAGAGCCATGGCTCTCGGGCACAGTGCTGGATTGAGACTTGACTCGGGAGTGAGGGGAGATTCTGTGACACAAAATAAAAATATGATCTATTCTGCCTCGCGTACATTCATAAAAGCACCAGCTTCCTCACTATGAATTGAGAGTACCCTTCATTGCTCAGAACATGTATTTGTTGGTGAGGTGCCAGGCTATATTTTTGGAGTCTGAGAAACGAAAGTGTTTCAAAAGGCTCAAGGTGTTTTTTAAATGCATGAATGTAAAAAACCTGTGTGCAGCAGCCCTCCTAATACTCACCTGTTCAGCGATGTGCATGAGAGCCTCGGATCTCTGGGGACTCTCCCTTCTCATTGGTTGTGTCATTCACAGCCTGTGAGCCGCGAGAGAGAGAGAACATGCAGAGCAGCAGCTCGGGAGTGAGCCTGCTCGGGTACCCCCACAGCAAGCTACTTGCTATGGGGAAACTTGGCAGGAGGGAGGGGACCTGAGAGGAGGATTGGGGCTGCTCTGTGCAAAACCATTGCACAGAGCAGGTAAGTATAACATGTTAAAAAAAAATAAAAATAAACCTTGCTCTTTTTGTTGACGGGGGTTTCCCCACTGACTGTGAACAAAAGAATGCTGGCAATGAAAGTAAAAGGGGGGACCCCACGCTGCACCCCCCCCCCCCCCCCCATCTATACCAGACCAGGGATTTAAAGGGTAAACTCGCACCAATAAAAAAAAAAAAAAAACCCGGAGTGGGGTTTTCCCCAAGATCCACACCAGACCCTTATGTGAGCATGCAACCTGGCAGGTCAGAAAAAAAGGGGGGGGGGGATGAGCAAGTGTGCCCCCCTTGTAAACCATACCAGGCCATGTGCCCTCAATGTGGGTGGCGAAATCCTTTTGTTGACCCGCCCCCTTGTGACATCGACCCAGCAGGTCTCCAGTCTTTGACCATTTCCTGTAGTATGTCTGATGGTCCTCTCTAGCATTACATATAGTGAACATTTTGCATGGCCCTTTTGAGGTTGGGGGGCCACAGTTGAGGCCCCCTATACCTCATAAGATGTAAAACACCGCCGCCGGGTCTCCAAGTATCAAAGTTACCTGCAAGTTTGAAATGTTCATACAGCAATTTTTTATCAGGTTTTTTTTTTAATTTATTTTTTACTTTTTGCGTTGGCTTTGCATAACTATGGAAGTTACAGAAAGGAGGGGGTACAAGTGTTTTTACCGGAGTTTGAGTTCAGCTTTGTACTTTTGCGTGCTTCCTATGTATAGGATTGCCAAAATAATGAATAAGAGGTGTGTGTGTGTGTGTGTGTGTGTGTGTGGTTTGAATAATGTTGCAGATTTAGTAGGCATATCGAGCATGGTTTCTCAGACCAGATTAAATAGTCCAGCTTGTGTTGTGCACTGCAGGAATGCAAACTTGTACTGCCCTTTAACCCTGTGGCATTTTTGGCATTGCTCCTAGGCTTGCTGTCCGGGGAGCATGGTACTTTGCATCTTTTGATATTTGTGTGTCTGTTCAATGTTTTTGCTGGTTTAGGGCAAGATGGGTTAATTTTAAAATGTATAGCTTAGCAAGGTATGCCTGAAATGTGTGTTGCAATCGTATAATCCACCACTCCCAAAGCTCTTGCATTTCTACAGTTGAAGCTACACGAGTCTCGCCCACAAGCGGTACACTTGGTAGCGTAACCAGATATTCAGAAAGCTGGCATCTTGGAACAGAGTCAAACCACCATAAATGCGTCCCCCCCCCCCCCCCCCCCAAACAAACCTAGGTGAACACTTCACTTCATATCAAACAATTTGTACCACTGGGGCACCACATGAAAGGATACAAGTGTCCTGCAGATTACACGGGATCGAAAATGGATGTGGACTTTTTTTTTTTAAATATAAATAAAACCAAAGCTTTATTTACCCAGATATTGTGGCTGCAACACTTTGGCCAAACATGGTCTACCACAATCAAGCCTACATACATTGTTGAATTGTCAGTGCCATGGAAGATGGTGTTGAAGCTTACAAGAGAAAAATTACCAAGGACTTGGGATTGACAACAGAAGCTACTCAGGATGGCTGGAAGATGATTGCAGGGGTTTTGTTGCTACATCTTCAGTTAGCATTTCAGAAGACGATGGGAGTGGTGATGGATCGCTCCCTATCGAAGCAGCTCTCTGTAGGTTGCCCTGCTCCCATTGGCTGCCAGTTAAAGGGGGGGGGCAAACTGGGCGCATAATGACTGTTGTGTACATTCCATGGACCTGACCCCCTCTCCATACTAGTGCACTATATGCATTATGTACTAATCATTTTTGGTGTGTGTTGGGTTTTGTATTGTGCGTGTTTTTTGCTATATAAAAACCCAATGGTTATGAAATGGCACTAAAAGAAAACTTCTCTTTTTTTTCTTAGATTGAGTAATGTCAGCCAAGCTATCACAGCAGTTTAAAAGTCTAAATAGCATATATATATATATTTGAATTGGGTCAGTTAGTGTCAGTGTGTTTTTTAGGTAGGATAAAAAATCAAAATGCGCAGTATTGTTTGCGCAGGGCTGCACTACAGGTACATTCAACAACTAATGCTGCCCATACACTATACGAAAAATCGGGTGAGCGCAAGCGATTTTGACCGAGTTTCGGACGATTTTTCATATAGTGTATGGCCAGCATTACATAAACATATATGTGGTATCGTTGTGATCGCCAGGAGCAGGAGAATTTATTGTGTATTGTTCTTTGGAAGGTTATAGTAGTCAATTCCCTAGCAGCGTGCCCTTTGTCCCTCTCCTGCCCTAGCCTCCTCTTCTGGTAGTATCTGTGCTGACCCAGCTCCTCCACACTTCCCTTCACCTCCCTACTTAACTTGTATGTAGCTGCTGGGTGGATGAGCGAAGGAGAATACTATAGAATAAGGATATTGAAAATAAAATCTTAGGATGTCCCCGACATCTACAAAGGTTGGTTAAAGGAAGCCATGCAGGACTAAGACCATATTTATGATGGGTATATCTGAACCCTAAGGCTGCAGAGGACTCTCCACAAATTCCAGATCATATGAGATGTATTAGGGCAGGCTCTGGCAGTGTTGAGTTTGGGGTGATCTGCATTGATCACACGATACATGTTTTTTTTTTTTTTTGTGTTGGAAGGTTGGGACATTTCCAGTTTAGTCTTTCTTTGTGTGTGGTTTTATTTTATCTTTTTATTTTTATTTTTTGCGCCTACAAGGCAGCTTATTGAAGTGAATGCAGCTGCAGCCAAATTGACAGGTGGGCAGGAGTGGGTGCATGGCCCTGAACGCGCGTGGTCCGTAATCAGTCATGTGATTAAATTGGCATGTGAAACTTTGCTTTATTAATTCTAAATTTTAACTTGTTGATAGCTTTATTACCATTGCCATACTATTGATTTGTATATGTATGTGTTTGTTTTTCTTTTCCTACCCCTCAGATTTTTCCTTTTTTTGTTTTTTAACATTTTTACCTTCTGCTAAAACTTTTGTGAATCAGTACTGCTTAGACCTTGAAGGGGACACCCCCCGAAAGCTCGTCCATGAAAAATGATATGTTAGTGCAAAAAAAAAAAAGTATCACGGACAGTACTAAATTTTAACTAAAACTTTATTTTATTTTTTTCTCTTTCTTTTTAGTTGGGGTGTTCTTTTTTCACATCCAAGGGATTATACACCAGTCTGCACCACAGAGCTCGGACGGGCAGTAAAGTTGGCACCAGAATTCAAGAAACGCAATGTCCGCATGATTGCTTTGTCCATAGACAGTGTGGAAGACCATCTGGGATGGAGCAAGGTATATTTGTGTATTCATATTCCTTTCTGGCTGTTCCTGAAATGGAGATGGGGCAGTCGGGGGCAACTCTATTTATTTTTAAAAGAAGTCAAATTGCAAAACTGGATCTGGCAGCAAAATGGTTAATGTCTAAAGATGAAAAACACACACACACAGGACTCATACCCCTCTCCTAGTTCCCATATAGGACTCCATTCTGAGTCTTTCCTCAGTTGCCTGTTATGTGGTCAAGGTCTACAATCTGCTGGGGTCTACTGATGTCATGAAATTAAAGTGTTTGGCTCCACATAGAAGGAGTCATCTGTGGGGCAATAGAAGGCGATGATAATATAACGCACACAAAAATCCTTAGTAGGTTTCAATGGGGGAGAAAATATGTGCAGGATCTGTAACTGTAATGCAGAAGTTAAAACGGAGCTCTGCTTTTTCGCACTCTCCGCTGCCACATTTAGCACTTAGATGCTGGCGCCTGCACCCAAAGCAGACTGACAAATCGGCTAGGGGTGCCGACATCGTGGGATCCCTGGACAGGCAAGTGTCCTTTTATAGTGAAAGTCGGCAGCCTTTTTATTAAAAAAAAAAAAAAAAAAATGGTGTTGTACCGTGCCCGGCCTCCATCAGCTCCGCAGGGGGGCCCGGGGAACTTTACAGTTAATTTATGCATATCAAAATCGAGAGTTTTCGAAACCATACTCCCACTACTACTTCCTTAGAGAAGAGGGGTTGTAATTACATTTTCCTGGGCCCCATCTGGTCTACAGAGGGGCCCAGGAGGCGAGCGTAGTGGTCGGACTATTTCTCCTTTTTTGAGCGCATGTACATAAAGCCGCACATTGCTCTGCTATTTAATTTAGTCCCGGCTGCCCACTGCCTTCCCTGGCAGAGTGATACTACGAGGCTGCGCTTGGCTCCGCCTCCCATTTTCAAGTGCCACGACTGAGGTGAGGCGCCAGGCGGCTCAGTGGATTAGAGGGAGCAAGAACCTGGCGGACAGCGACGCTTGGCTGCACACCTGCACTGCACACAGTGAGTGGAGCACAGAGGATAGAATCCTCACTGTCTCACTTAGGCTTACACACAGCATAGCAGGTCATGATTATCAGCATTATGATACTCACGCAGGCAGCACTGTCAGCATGTGCTCTACCATGGATCTGTCAGTGTGTCATATTGTTTGGTGCTGACTTTGTTACGCCTGTACTGGGTTAAATTTTGTAACACACAGTACAGCCACAAGTCGGCACCCAAAAGCCATGTGACACTGTGACCGATCCATAACAGAGCACATGCTGCCTGTGCAATTTTCATAATGCTGATAATCCTAAGACACCGTGTGATGTTACTTTACACTTGCGTTTTGGGGGGGGGGGGGGGGGGGGTTTATTTTTATTTATTTTTTTTCAATCACATAGGGGACTTTTTTTTCCCCCCCCTATGTGATGATTTTTAGGTGACAGGTTCTCTTTAATGAGATGCAGGGTATGAAAGACCACTGAATGTTTTGCAATGCAGATCGCATTACCTGGCTAAGCTAGCTGGGGACACGGATGGGCTGACCCAGAAGTGACGTCACTTTCTGGGTCACAACAACGGAAGAAGAGCGGACGTGTCACCTCAGGGCCCGCAGATGGGCAAGCGGAGTCTGGCAAACATGGAGGGACGCCGGTACTGGGGGTGTGTGTAAGCAATCGGGCAGTTTATCAGTTTCACACACAATCCTGATGGTTGCAGCAACCCTATATTGTGTGTGTGTGTGTGTGTGTGTGTGTGTGTGTGTGTGTGTGTGTCAGGTCCATACGATGCAGGGACCTGGCAGCGAAAAGGTTAAAGGGGTTGTAAAAGTTCCGACAATACCGGCCCACCCCTCGAAAGTCCCACGCTCGCCCCGACATCCTCTTCGCCACTCAGCTGTTTGGTTACAGTGGATGGATTGAAAGCAGCGCAGCCATTGGCTCGTGCTGCTGTCAATCACATCCAATGATGCGGTGCGTGCCGGGGGGGGGGGGGGGGCTGGGCCGAGTGGTACAGTGAGTGGCTATAGCACTCCTCACCATGCGAGGGAGCTCGCATGAAGGTGTTGAGTCCTTGCGGTGAGGAGCCGAGACAGCTGCCGAGGGACCCCAGAAGACCAGGTTCGGGACCACTCTGTGCAAAACGAGCTGCACAGTGGAGGTAAGTATAACTTTGTCACTTTTTTTTTTTTTTTTTTTTTTTTTTTTAGTATCTTTAGTGATCCTTTAAACTGTAAATCACCATAGCTTTTTACAACCAGTTGAATGTTTAGGCTTTTTTTTTTTTTTTTTTTCTCTCCAAGGGGAATGATGTTCATTCATAAGAAAAGCATGAATCAGGAAAACGCTGCATTATGGCCACTAGGTGGAACTGACAATAAGAATAAATACATATTTATTATCATTAGGTCATTCTACTGATCTATACTGGTTGAGGGGGAGAAAACAAATTGTGGCCATCTTGAGTAAGGGGAGCTAAATCGGGGGTTTCAAACTGGCGGCCCTCCAGCTGTTGCAAAACTACAAGTCCAATGAGGCATTGCAAGGCTGACAGTTACAAGCATGACTCCCACAGGCAAAGGCATGATGGGACTTGTAGTTCTGCAACAGCCAGGGGGCTGCCATTTCGAGACCCCTGAGCTAAATTATGTAGCATTTACTTCCTGGAATCCATATGCCCTTCGCTCAGGCATAAGAGCTTAGAAAGCCCCTCCTGAAGACTCCTGGGATATGACATCATTTAACTAAACATGGACACCAGAAAGTAACTGAAGAAATGTGGGAGAAAAAAAAGGGTTGAAACATAATATGATTTACTTTCCCATCTATTTACTAATGCTAGCAGCATAAGGATTAGTAATAGTCAAAGTTGATTGCAATGAAGTTCCACTTGGGCTCAGTTCACACTTGTACAATGCGGGAACCCTGCAAATCCACTGCGGGTTCCCTCATCGCACCCGAATCGCACAGCAGTTCACACTGCCATATGCTAACTGCCGGGAATGTCAATACAATGTTAATGGCATCCCCATTTCAGATCGCAGTTTGGACATGAATCGGATTGCATGGGTGTGAACACCCATGCAATCTGATTTTTGGTATGGACCAACAAAAAGGGACCTGTGCGAGTTTGTTCCAAAGTCTGCAGTACGGTGCGAATCACATGCAATCTGGTGTGATCCGGGACTTGAGGGTTTTTGAAACAATTGTTTATTTTCCAAACAAGTTATGGTTCTCTAGGGAAAGCCATCAGGTGTGAGCCTGCCTGGGGCAACTGGAGCAAATAACAGGTGTGGATCTCTGGCAGATGACTGCCCCTCATGTAACATGTGTACACAATCCTGCATAATCTCTAAAGAGCTCATGGTGTGTGTGTGTCTTTGTTTGCAGCTACAGTGGATATAAAAAGGCTACACCTATTAACCACTTCAGCCCCGGAAGGATTTACCCCCTTCCTGACCAGAGTGTTTTTTGCGATTCGGCACTGCGCCGCTTTAACTGACAATTGCGTGGCCGTGTGATGTGGCTCCCAAACAAAATTGACGTTCTTCCCCCCCCCCCCCCCCCCCCCCACAAATAGCTTTCTTTTGGTGGTATTTGATCACCTCTGCGGTTTTTATTTTTTGCGCTATAAACAAGAGCGTCAATTTTGAAAAAATTAGGGCTGTGAAAATTAAAGATTACTTCCTCGATTTAATCTTTAATTTCTTTGATCGATCAAAGTTTTCTTGATCTGTACTCGCCTCTCCGCCGGCTTCCAGGCCTTCAGCCCGGGTTCACACCAGTGCATTGCGACTTGAATGTCCGGCTTAACTGCGCACAAAAAAAGTCAGTTGTTCAGCGTTTCATGTCAGTTTTTGCTCAGTATCAGCTCAGGATTGCCACAGTATCAGCTCAGGATTGCATCAGTATTTTATCCTGTTCACACATCTGCGAATCAGATGCGTGCCCATAGAAGATAATGGGCCTGAATTCGCACCTGAGCCGGACCGCACTTCCCAAAAACGCACACGTTTTTTCTGCAGTGCGAATATGAGATATATTCACAGATATGTGAAACAGCCTCATTAAAATTTATGTATTTTGAAATGTCCTGCGAATTGGATGCGGTGTAAGCCGTATCTAATTCGCATAGGTGTGAACGGGGGCTCAGGGAGTTCCGTCAGATCCGGTGACGTCACAGACATCGACATCACCAGACTCCTCCCCCCTTCCTCAAGTGCCTCCATCCCCTAACAAAGGGAAGGGGGAGGAGTCCGGTGACGTTGAAGTTCTGATTGAACGTAATGCGTACGGGGGAGGAGCTACGCATGACGTCACCCGCTGCTGCCCTACGGAACTAACACGATTGTCGGCTTTACATGCTGTGTTTTTATCATCTTTATGTGAGTAGTTTGTGTTTGAACACAAAAAATGAAATCTTATACTTAAGCGGTGAGCACTTAGATCTTTTCTTTCTACCCATGATCTGGCAACCTTGCTGAGATCTAAGGAGACGTGAGAGAAGTTTATGGTCCGTGTTAACCCTTTTGATACCTGCTTGCATGACCACCTGTTTGCACAGAGGACTAATGCCATAAGGTGAGAGTGATTAATTAGACCGGAGGTGGAGGGATTGTCACACTACTGTGGAAAAAAAAAGGACTTATGTCAGTGCTACAGTCTGAATTTAAAATGTATTTGTGTGAACTGAAGTTAAGTCATGGATTGTGGAAACTAAGTAGTGTCAGGTGATTGTATAGTGTATACCACATTTACCACTGACTAATGCAGAGTCGCAATTCAAGGAGATCAGCTAAAAGTAGTTGGATCTGTGTGTGCGTTATAATTAATCGAAATTAGTCGATTAATCTATTAAAAAAAAAATCGATTAATCAAACACGAAAATTTTAATCAGTAACAGCCCTAAATCAACGCATTATTTTTTTACTTTTTGATATATCTATCTATCCTATCTATCTATATTAAATATCCCCCAAAAAATCTATACATGGGGAAAAAAAAAAATAAGGTTTAGGCCGATACGTATTCTTCTACATATTTTTGGTAAAAAATCGCAATAATCGTTTTATTGATTGGTTTGCGCAAAAGTTATAGGGGCTAGTTTTATAACATTTTTTTATTTAATAATTTATTTTTTTATTAGTAATGCTCAAGCTAAAGCTTTTTTTTTTTTTTTTTTATTTATTTTTATTTTTTTAATATCGTGACTGCGACATTATGGCGGACACATCGGACAATTTTTACACATTTTTGGGACCATCGGCATTAATACATCGATCGATGCTATAAAATTGCATTGATTACTGTAAAAATGTCACTGAAGGGGTTAACCACTAGGGGAGGGGATAAGTGAATCCTAGGGGTGTGTTTCTAACTGTCTAGGGGCGTGGCTGTGTGTGACACCACACTGATCGCTGCTCCCAAAGACAGGGAGCAGACGATCAGTGTGATGTCATTATGCAGAACGGGGAGATGCTGTTTACATCGGCATCTCCCCATTCTTGAGCTCTGACACGGTCGCAGGTATCCCTGTGGCGATCGATTCCAGTCCTGCTAAAAATCGCTTATTGCTAGTAAAAAAAAAAAAAAATTATAATAAAAAATGCCATAAATCTATTCCCTATTTTGTAGATGTGGTAACTTTTGCGCAAACCAATCAATATACGCTTATTGGGATTTTTTTTTTTTTTTTACAAAAAACATGTAGCAGAATACAAATTGATCTAAATTGATGAATGCTTTGTGACGCTCAATCAGCGCTTCCAAATGGCTTTTCAGGCACTTTGGAAGCGCTGCCCGTTTATTTCAATGGGCAGGGTGTTTTGGGAGCGCTGAATACAGCACTCTCAAACTGCCTCTAAGATGCTGCTTGCAGGACTTTTCCTAATGTTCCACAAGCACACCCCCAAGGAAATAGATAAGAGGACTCTCTTTGTTGCTTGATCTGTTGTTCTGGTAATTTTTAGCACCAGATTTGTGTTTGCAGAAGACCAAGATGTGATGGGGTCATACATAATTAAAGCTTTTCTTTACCATTGACAGCCTTGCTGTCATTTTTTTAAAGAAGGAAACAATTCTGAGGGTCTTATACTAACCACATTTTAAAATAAACATTCCGAGCTTGGTGGTGGTCTACTTTCCTCACTTGGTCAGAATCTAAGGAGACGCATTGTAACTACTTCCGCAAGTCCTGCATTAACTGTTTTTAGGAGGAGACCTCTGCCATGATTAAAGGTTTTGTTCCTTTATTCATAAGCAAGTAAGAGAATGCAGTACAGTATATAAAGAATATGTATAATATACAGTCTAAGGCAGGGGCTCCAAAACAAAAGGCTGGTCTACTGTCCTTCAGTCTTTAGGGGGGTATGTGGCCATTTTGGCATAGAACATGTCCTAGCATCAGTTGAAGTAAACCATGGACCATCTTTGGTGCCATTGGTAGGAATTGTGTCTCATCATTGGTGTCATTGTGCCCTATTGTTGGTGTCATTAGGAGGCATTGCGCTTCATTGTTGGTGTCATTGAAAGGAATTGTGCCCCATCGTTGATGTCATTGTATGCCATGGGCCAGATAAAAGCAGGCAAATGGCAGCATCCGGCGACCACTGGTCTAAGCTGACATTCACACACTTGCATCTTTCATGTTGTGAAGTTTTCAGTATGATTTTACATGTTTGCATTCCTTCCTATTGAAAGTGTGTTTGTTTGTTTTTTTTATGGAAACTACAAGACCCAGCATACCAAAATCAGATGTAAATTTCAGCCTATGCTTTGTTAAACATTGGTGGCGTACAACCGATGATTAACGCAATGCCCTAGTGTTTAGGAGTGTGGAATATAATCGCAGCATCGCAGCATCGCAATTCAGACATTCACGATGCTGTGAGTCGGCTAAATCGATGTCTGGTGACATCATCTGTAACTCAATAAAGTGCTCTGTCTCTCTGGGAACACTGAGGCAGAGCCTGCATGGTGGATAAAGCCCCCTCCCCTTCACTGAAGCAGAAAGTCAGCTGATGCGCTGACAGCCAGTACAGTGCAGGGGGAGGAGCTAAAGGAGACCCAACATCAGTAGAGGCTTCACTGGAGGCACCGGAAGGGGGAAGACGCACTGAGCAGCATGGAGGAGGGGAAATCAACTGACACTGAGAGCAGGTGAATTCCAGTGTTACTGATCCCATCCCTCCACTACCATCTCCCTGTGCGCCTGATCCCACTATCCCACCATCCCTCTGCCCCTGGAGAAAAATTGAGTTTTTATGACTGCTTTAATTTTTGGATAAAAGTTTTTAACCATTCGCTCTTGCGCAGTAATCGTGATGCATCATCGAATCATGGACAGGATAATCGTGAGACCAGTGAAGATATGCACCCCCTACTAGTATTTCTATTTCTGACCTATAACTGTCCTTCTCTTTTTTTTTTTTTTATGATAAATTATGAATGTATAACGATATTGGTATTTGCAGATAGAAAGAGGAACACTGTACCCAGTGCCAGGATTTCACCTAGTCATATCCTCTCTGATGATGCGAGAGTATTGCATAAGACAACTTTTTCCTTCTAGGGAAATTGTCCTTTTAAACCACTCTTAAGTGGCAGACACCTACCAAAAGTGTTTGCCTTCAGCTTCGCTCCTGAGATGTTTACTATGTCACCTGACTTATGCCACACAGCCTTTGCCGAAAAAATCCTGACCGCACCTAGCTCCCTAGTGACACTCGCCCCATTTATTCATATGGCTGTATCTGTCCTCTGGATGGCTTGGAGCTGCCAGTAGTACAGACCAGCTATAGAAATAAATGCAAACAGCTAATGGGGAAAGCTCGATGCAGCCAGTACTTCATTCTGCAAAAGCTGTGTGGTGCTGAACAGGTCCACATAGTCGAGATCCTGGGATTAGGGTGACAGTAAGTATTTTTAGGTAGATGGGTGGCAGGGGGATGATCTAAAGCTAATATCTTTTGGTGAAGTTGGCCCTTTTATTTGCCCTAGCACTGCCCTTTTGCCACACCCCTGCTAACCTTGCAAGTGCATTTGGTAAAATGTTTGCAGCCATGGTCTATTTCTAAAAACAACTGCTTAAACTATGCCAAAGTTCTTGGTCCCCCTGTTTGTTTTTTGATTTATTTTTTATTAAATTTTTTTTTATGATACCAGTTAGTTTTTTTGATTTTTTTTTTTTATTTAGTTATTTTTATTATGCTAACAGTGGAACTAAAAAAAAAAAAAAAAAAAAAAAAAAAAACTAAAGTTCTTGGCTCCTTATTTATTTATTTTTTATTTTTTTCAGGACATAAATTCTTACAACTGTGAAGAGCCAAAGGAGACTCTGCCCTTTCCAATTATCGCAGATCCTAAAAGGGAACTTGCTGTACAGTTGGGTATGCTGGACCCTGATGAGAAGGACACTCAGGGTATGCCAGTGACTGCCCGATGTGTGAGTATCTTTAAGATAATGGGCACAAATGCATTAACTCCAGTGATGTGTAATTACTGAATCCTCTGTTCTGTATTTTCTCAGGTCTTTATTATTGGTCCAGATAAGAAAATGAAGCTTTCTATCCTATACCCAGCAACCACTGGTAGAAATTTTGATGAGATCTTGAGGGTTGTAGACTCGCTGCAGCTGACGGCAAACCACAATGTTGCAACCCCTGTGGACTGGAAGGTAACAATGACTTTCTAATGCTAACCACACATGTTGCAACACTTTTCTTCCACTGCACTTGTAGTATATAGTGTCATACTATGACACTATAGGCATTTTTTTTTTTTTTTTTTTTTACAAACTGACAGCACAGGGGTCAGAGGCCGTTGTACTAACTATCCGACATTAGTACAGCGATCTCCCTTTCCACATTCGGCCTGTGTTCCCGGTTTTAGTTCACTTGCCTGTCCAGCCTCGCTTTCCAATTCTAAGTTCAGTATGTACTATCACCAGATTTGGCTAGTCACTAAGAAGTGGTCTGTGGAGCATCCAGTGTTCCTTTCTGCTGCTGGGCATTTATTTGTGAATGCAAGTTGCAATGAAATCACGGAAAAGTAGTGCAGCAATGATTTGAACAGTTTCATTTCTGCAAATGAGGTGTGACTTGTCATGCTTTTCAAAAAAAAACTGTCAAATCGCATTGATGTGAACCAGGGCTTAAACTGCATCTGGGTGTAATTCGTTTTTGTATCTCCTTAGAACTTTATTTTCTAATGAAAATTGGCATACTGTGCCTGGAAAATATTTTAGAATAAGCTGGTAAACCCTATTTTTTTAAAAGTGCGGTCTATAAATTGGAGCCTTCAGATAAACCCTACACCATACCGACTTATTAACCTTCTTTTTTTTTTTTATCCATTTTTCTTCTGATGCGATTTAGGTTTACGCATCAAGACTGTACAAATTTTAATAAAAATTGTTGCATATTAGCATACGGTACACCATGATTAACCGGGTACTATGAATGAACTTGGAATTCAAGTATAATTAAAGACAACATTTTAGAGTAGAGATTAGAACACCTGTCCCTTTGTATTGCTGTCCGTGCCCCGGTTAGGGAGATTTCCCCCCCCCCCTCTAATTTGTGCTGTTTACTATCATCATTGAAAGTAAAAGAAAATCCCAAAACTTTGGGTTGTCCCCAGAAAAGTAATAATGCGGGGAATGCTTCCAAAGGGGACACTAGTTCTGGTAACCCGGGGGACCCAAAGGAATTCCCTTAATTTGCAGGGATTTCCTCTCACTTCCTGTTTGACTTTGAGACAGAAAGTGAAGGAAAATCTCTGCAATGTGACAGATTTGGGGGGGGGGGGGGTTGAGATCTGACGGGTTATAAACCCCCCCCCCCCTTTTACTCTTTTCAAAATGGGGATGGGGGGAACCATTGCCTATAGTTCTACTTTAACTTTCTAAGGTCTCATGCACAACAGGCACATTTGTCTGCACAGTTTAAGATTTGTTCAAGATTTAAATCAATAAATTCCTATGCAGACAAGCATAGACTTGCTTTGTGTGTGGGTTTTGCACAGAGCAGCCCAGATCCTCCTCGGGTCCCTCTTCGGTGCTCCTCCCTCCTGTTGAGTGCCTCCATCATCGCTGACTGTGGAAACTTCACACTGGACCTCATGCAACTTGGATTTTGTGCCTCTCTTCTCTTAATCCAGACTCTGGGACCTTGATTTCCAAATGAAATGCAAAATTTCCCACAGTCCGTGATGATTTGGGGAGCCATGTCATCTGCTGGTGTTGGTCCTCCTGTGTTCTATCAAGTCTAAAGTCAGCGCAACCCTCTACCGGGAAATTCTAGAGCACTTCACGCTTCCCTCTGCTGACCAGCTTTATGGAGATGCTGAATTCATTTTTCAGCAAGACTTGGGACCTACCTCCCACTGCCCAAAGTATCAATACCTGGTTTAATGATCATGGTATCACTGTGCTTGATTGGCCAGCAAACTTTCCTGACTTAAACCCCCATAGAGAATCTGTGGAATATGAGACACCAGACCCAACGTTGCAGGCGAGCTGAAGGCCGCTCTTAAAGTTACCTGGGCTTCCATAACACTTCAGCAGTGCCACAGGCCAATCGCCTCCATGCCACACTGCATTGGTGCAGTAATTCCTGAAAAAGGAGACCCGACCAAGTATTGGTATAGGGCATACTATACTGTACATAGACCTACTTTTCAGTAAGCCAACATTTCTATATTTAAAATCCTTATTTCATTTTTTTTTTTGAGATGCACGTGCATCTCAAAAAATAAAAAAAATAAAAATAAAATTTTAGCCGTTCAAAAAGTAAAACTCATATTTTATATAGATGCGTTACACACAGACTGATATGTTTCAAGCCTTTTTCTTTAAAATTTTTAATTTGACCGATTATGGCTTCAGCTAGTGAAAGCTCAAATGACTAAATTCAGTATTTCAGAAAGTTTGAATATTACAATTTAAAAAAATAAAATAAAAAATAATTTTAATTGTGTTGTACATGCCCTGTATACAACCTGTCTTGGTTAACAAAGTCCATATTCTTTTCCATTCACACAGCCTGGAGACAGAGTCATGGTTCCACCAAATGTACCAGAGGCAGACGCTGTCAAGATCTTCACCTGTGGCGTTTTCACCAAAGAGCTGCCTTCTGGGAAGAAATACATGCGGTATACTGCTCAACCACATTAATCTTCCACGCTGAACCACTTCTGACGGGTGGTGAAAAGAGATTAAGCCAGGTTTTACACAAATAATAAAATATGTTTATGTATGATTTGCCTCACATTTCAGCCTGCAAAAAAAAATGACTGAATCATGTCATTTTTGTATTCATGGCTTATTAACATTATGCCTATCGTAAATGAATAGTTGCTTTTCTTTCATGTAAGGCTTTGTATAATTGTTATGTTGGCCTGCACCAAATCTCCAGTCTCTATGCACTACTGTTACTACACAAATGTTGAGACTTAACGATCTGATTAGCAGGGGGTTTAAAGGGGTATCAAGCACCCATAAAGCCTATACCAGCCATTGAGTGCCTTTTGACCAAATACAATGCCCTTAAAGTAGTGTTTTTTTTTTTTTTTTTTCCCCTTGTGTTAGATATTTTTCCATTGAATTCCAAAAATTAAAAATTTGCAGGATTTTTGTAAATCTAGGCATTGTACTCACTACAGAAAGTTTGCCTTTCAAGTATCTAGGCTGCCTGTAAAATTATTTTTGTCAAATAAAGGCTTCATGTGAACTGAAAATTTGGTCTTTTGTATCATTGCTTTCAAAACTGTTTATCCATGCTGGTAATAAATGTACCTCCAGACATTGTATGCGGTTTGAGGTCACCCCTGTACTGGTTGGTGGCCTATAGAGGTTTATAGAGACTTCACTGACACAAAGGGGGGGGGATGTAACTCCCTCCCCTTGCTCCTATGTGACATTTGCTGGTGATTGGGCACCCAGCCCTGGCACACGGGGAAAGGCAGTCCTGTACAACAGACACAAGACTTCTGTGTTCCCAGCAGCCAGCTGGTGGGGGTGGCGGGGCAGTATTAAAGCAAACTTGTACTTTACCCCAAGCAAAACAAAGCAACAGTTCATTTTAATTGGAATCTGTTGGATATTCTTTTTTTAAATCAATAATGACCAAATACCAAAATGTGCATATCATGTGCATCAACACAATTATACACTTGATTGTTCTAGCCAGTGACTTACAGAGAATCTAAGGATTAAAGTGTTGCTAAACCCAGGAGCCTGCATTTACTATATCTGGTCTCCCACAGTACACAGAAATTAAATTATTTTAGTAAATAAATTGCGAAATACCTTTTTCAGCATTTGGAGCAGTCTTGCGACTTCTATCGGTGTGCAGCCAAGCACTGGTTAAAGCTTGTAGGAGGAGCTTTCTGACTGTCCTATTAGACTGCAAGACCCCTGACCCTCTGTCTGGACAGTGCTGATTGGCCCTGTGCTACTCGCATGCACCGTCCCATGAAAAAAAAAAACACACCTCCTAGCAATACACACAACTGAGCATGTGCAGCCTGACTCCATAGGCTCTGTTATCAGGAAATTATCAGGGGACAGTGCAAGGAGGGGAGGATCAGAGAAGACAAGATCAAACAGCCTTTTTACACAATGCAGATGATTAACCCCCTTAAGTTCCACAGTGAGTATAACCAGCATGATTTACTGCATATACAGACTGATTTTGCTGTTGTGGGTTTAGTAACACTTTTTAATGATGGTGATGGCTTTGGAATTTGCAATTTTCAAAACAAGTCTACATTAGTAGTTCATCTTTTTATTACAAAGAATTCCTTTTGAGGACTTCAAGATAACTGAAGATTTGTTAAATATTTTGTTTAATATTTTACTGATATGTTTGATACCTCTGAAAAAGTTGCTTTCCTACTATATAGGACAGTGATGGTGACCCTTGGCACCCCATGATGCTCAACTACACTGCAGAGTGCATGAGCATCATGGGAAATGTAGTTCCAAAACATCTGGGGTGCCAAGGTTCGCCATCACTGGTATAGGATAAGCTATAAGAGGTGATGCAGCGGGAATAATCTATTTGTAGAGGATGAGGTGGCTTGATATCACAAAAAATCATTAAAGATTACTAAACAACTGAAATTTTAAGGCTACCTCTTATGATATCCATAAGACCCAGGGGCGTAACTAGAACCTTCAGGGCCCCTGCGCAAAAAACCATCAAAATAAGAAACGGCTGCACCTCACGTGGGCTCCAAGTAAAGTTTATTGGAATATGAAAACATCCAAAATTACACCAGAGGACACCAGCAGTGGTCAAGGTAGGTATATAGCAGGTAGTCAATATAGAGCCATCGTATGTAAAAAAAAAAAGTGCAGCGCAAAACATATAAAAAATGGAATATAAAAGTTCATATCCAATTAGCAATGTGTAGAGTGATGTGGATGAGAACACCCAGTGACTGTAGACTTTCAGTAAGTTTCACAGTGACAATCCTCCACCAAACGGACAAGGTACTCTTACCAAACGTGATAATCAAAAACGCATGGACCCATTCTTGGGAAGGTGGTGCGATAACGATCCAACCAGGAGGAAATCCAAAGGTGTGTGTGATGACCAGGACACCAGAACTATCCTGAGGATGCGGCTTCAACCAAGATGATCCACCATGAGATGATTATGCAGGTTTAATGCCCAAGAAAAAATAAAAGATGCAATCTCAGTGCAGACTGTATAAAAATCTTGTTTTATTTAAAAAGGGGGTATAGAATATAGAGCCATCCCCTGTACAGGTGCGGGGGGAATGTCAATCAGAGGCAGGTGACAACCTTGATCAATGATTAAATCAAATCATAAAAGTATAAACACAAAAGCAAATCTTCACCAAGCAAAACCTTCAGGGTCAGTTCACACTAAAGCAGCGCGACTGCCTCAGGCGACCTTCATCCGACTTCAGCGGCGGCTTGCAAAATGACTTCTGTATAGAAGTCAATGCAAGTTGCCTGAAGTCACCCCAAAAGTAGTACAGGAACCTTTTTCTAAGTCGAAGCGACTTGTGTCGCTCCTATTAGAACGGTTATGTTGTACAGAATGGAGCGCGATTTGTCAGGCAGCGAAGTCGCCTGACAAGTTGGCCCAGTGTGAACCGAGTCTTAATCGATAGAAAAGAAACAAATCGTAATAAATGAATACATGCAAGATAAATATCACGTTTTCAACAAAAAAGACATTGGGTAAACACTGACAAACTAAAATATAGGCCCCTTCCACACGAGGCGGATTATCTCTCCGTTGAGCTCCGCTGAGCCAGCGGATGACAGGTCCGCCTCTGCTCACTGAGCGGGGAGGGGACTGTCGAGTGCCGCTGATTCCTATGGAGAGATCGGATGAAAACAGACAGCATGTCCGTTTTTTTTCTTCAGATCTCATCCGATCCGCCAGGACGGATGGCGAATGTTTCGCCATACGTCTCATTTTAGCGGATCGGATGTCAGCAGACATGTCACTGATGACATCTGTTGCTCAATAGACCTGCATGGAGCGTCTGTTCAGGTCTGCCCAAAAAACTGACAGGTGGACCTGAACAGTCCGCCCATATGAAAGGGGCCTAAAAGTTCATGATATGACTACAGATGCACACTAAATGTTGCATTTGAAAGCATATTGTACCATGCGACAATATTTATTTATATAGATATTTCAATCGCACAAGACCAAAAATACCACCTCCACAGGTGGGCCGTAAAAGTTGAAGAAAATATCCTAAAGTTCCATCAACCCTATAGGGTGGTAAATATACCTGTTACCCATGTCCACCCTGGACATGTATGAAACCATATGTGGCCAAAGATCTTGCATCTGCAAAGAAAAGTTAATATGTACTGATGGGGAAGGGGGTTGGGTTAGCGTTTACTGAATTGGTTACTGTGCCCTGTAGGGTTGCCCCTCTTCCCTTTAAAATTGAACACAGGTTCTGTGGCTGATTTAAGAGGGTAATTAAACTCACTTGGTGCCTTATGTGCATAAGTAGCCTCAGAACCTGTGTAATTCATATGTGTTCAGGTTTAACCGCTTCCCGACCGCCTAACGCCGATGTACGTCGGCAGAATGGCACGGCTAGGCAAAACCACGTACAGGTACGTGGCCCTTTAAGAGCCTAGCCGGCGGCGCGCTCGAGACCCGGTCGGGCGCTCCGTGACCACGGCCGCCGGACCAGCGGACCCGATCGCCGCTGGTGTCCCGCGATCGGGTCACAGAGCTGAAGAACGGGGAGAGGTCTGTGTAAACAAACCTCTCCCCGCGCTTCCTACTCTGCCTGTCATTGATCGGCTGTTCCCTGTCATCGGGAAAGCCGATCAATGATGTCAGCCCCGCCCCTAATGTTAAAAAAAACGCACACGTCACAGCCCATAACCCCTCCCCCTAGTGGTTAACTCTTTCACTGCCAGTGTCATTTTATACAGGAATCAATGCATTTAAATAGCATTGATTGCTGTATAAATGACAATGGTCCCAAAAATGTCCGATGTGTCCGCCATAATGTCGCAGTCACAATAAAAATCGCTGATTGCCGCCATTACTAGTAAAAAAAAAAAAAAAATATATTATAAAAATGCTATAAAACTATCCCCTTTTTTCTTGTATTTTTTTTTTTACCAAAAATATGTAGAAGAATATGTTTCGGCCTAAACTGAGGAAAAAAACGTTTTTTTTATATATTTTTTGGGGATATTTATTATAGCAAAAAGCAAAAAATATTGCATTTTTTTTCAAAATTGTCGCTCTATTTTTGTTTATAGCACAAAAAATAAAAACCGCAGGGGTGATCAAATACCACCAAAAGAAAGCTCTATTTGTGGGAAAAAAGGACGCCAATTTTGTTTGGGAGCCACGTCGCACGACCACGCAATTGTCAGTGAAAGCGACGCAGTGCCGAATCGCAAAAAGGGGCCTGGTCCTTTGGCTGCCAATTGGTCCGGGGCTGAAGTGGTTAAAGGAATGAGGTGGCAACCCTAGTGCCCTGCATGGGCAGAGCACAGGTTTATTTTATGTCCGTCTCGCTCCATTTACCGTAAGCAAAAATTTTTGCAATCCACCTCTGCCACAATCCAAATAGCACCTTACAGGGCCACTGGGGGGGGGGGGGTTTCCTGTAGCCTGTTTTGCAAAGTTAGCTCTCTTCTTTCTGTGTCACCAGCCGCTTCAAAAGCAAAACCTAATCTGAAAGGTAGCTATGAGAAGTTAAGGGACACAATAACATCTAATTACTAATAACAGCTACATTTTATTTAAGGCTAGGTTCACATCTCCGCATTCCGAATCGTGGGCAGAATCGCTGCAATTCTGCAGGAGATTGGCAATATCAGAAAATCGTGGAATGCCCGTGCGTCCCAGGTGCGTTGCACCCAATAGCTGATTCCAATAGCGCCCCAAACGTGACATGATTTTCCTGCGATCCGTCAGGCAACAATCGCGTTAAAAACACGCAAACAGAATTGCGGGATGCCTGTCGCCCAAAAGAAATACAGAAGCTTCTTTTGGGCGACAGGCGTCCCGTGATTCTATTTGTGTGTTTTTACTGCGCTTGTCGCCCCCATGCGCAGACATGTGAACAGAGCCTAAGCCCGGGTTCACACCAGTGCGGTGCGAATTGAATGTCCTGTTTAACTGCGAAGATAAAAATCAGTTGTTCAGAGGTTCCTCTGCGTTTTAGCTGCGGATCAGTGAGCAGGGAGAGGGGGGAGAGGGGAGGTGTAGTGAGGAGAAGGAGAGAATTCGTGTTCAGAACGGAATGCATCTGCGAATCCGATGCGCTCCCATAGCAGATAATGGGCCTGAATTCGCACCTGAGCAGGACCGCACTGCCCAAAAAACGTACACGTTTTTTCTGCAATGCGCAGTGCGAATGCACCGCAGATATGTGAACCAGCCTCATTAAAATGAATGTATTTTGAAATGTCCTGCGAATTCGATGCGTGGTAAGCCGCATCTAATTCGCATAGGTGTGAACGGGGGCTAATAGTTTCCTACCCACTGAGACTATTCAATTACCATGCCCTTACACATTACTATCGTTGTTACCACATACTTTTCCTCATCATTTGCCTGCAGTCCTATTTCGTCATATCCTGTCAACCATGGACCATATTGTATTCATAAATAGGAACTACATCAGACTTTGACCTCAATTGAGAAGTATTATTCAACAGGATCTTTCTCAATGCACGTAAGCAATTCAGTATATTTTAGTTTACAGAGGTCATCTGTCATTTTTCCCACCCCCCCTTTTTTTCTTTGTTTTTCATCCACTCATGTAATGTTCCATCTCATCCCCCTCACTTTTTGACCCCCAATATTGGATATAGTTCATCTCGCTTGATTACACATGAGTTCTACATACCACTTTGTTGTCACCTTTGGATGTCCTTTTGGGACACCCCTATACACCTTCCCTCCCTCCGGGAGTATTGGAGTATTCACCCTGGTGGAGGCTCATTTTAACTTATTTTGTCACCTCACTTACTTTTCACCAGGGAATTTCCTACAAATATATAATTTTTTTTTTTTTTTTCACACTACCTAATTTTCCTAGCTTGTGCTTTGAGCACTGGACATACTCCATATACCTAGGCTCACTCAGTGACCTCAACATGTCACTTTACTTCTTGTACAGCATTAGATTCATTGTATTTAGTCTGACGTTGTACATATATATATATATACAGTAGTGAGCCTTATATTCAGGAATTTTTCTTTCCTGTTATCACCATGGACATACTCCTTACCTTTATATTTCATATACCCAGGCTCAATTTCAGTGACACCAACATATATCTTTACTTTTTGTACAAAATTTGACCTATTGTACCTATCTGACTTTCCATTCTTTCTACAGCTATCACCAGCAATGCCACTCTATGTTGTTCTGGACTTGCGCCCTCTCTGTTTTTCCATGCCGGGCCTCCGTTGGACCCGCAACCAACACCTCCCAGGACAGGCATTTGTAGCAGCAGCTAAGTGAATATGAACATGTGATTTTTCTTTTTACAGTTCTGTAAGTTTACATCAACCCCTGAGCAAGTGAACAATGTTCACAAAACACGTCGGACTACTCTGTTGCATACTTATATTTACTATGGATTACCCTATGGAAAACTGTAACATTATGTAGGCTACTCTGTTCCATATTTACTATGGATAACTATATATTATTTAGAACATTACAGATCTGTTTAACAATATGGCATTGCCTGTTGATCCTGCATGTATCAATAAATGTGTTCTTATATTTCATTCATTGTAGTGTCGCACCTCATTCAAGATCCCAAGGTCAAAATGTTGTTTTTGTATGTCTCACTAGGGATGAAGGTGCGCCACAGGGTGCAACAAGTCACATTTTTTATTGTTGTATTACAATAATCAATGACATTAAAACAACTCCTTGCTCCAAAGGTAATCCACAGATCAATGCAGGGCAATATGGCTCATAAAAAGTGTAGAGAGATCTTCCATGGTGTAACAAATATTTTATTAAATAAATCACCTAAAATAGAATAAAACCTTGGAGAGTGCAAGTGTGTCTCAACCATGGGAGTGTACAGTCCCCCAACTGCTAGAGTGAGTGAGCCCTTAAAGACTCAAGGCTGGATATATCTGGAACCAGTGGTCTGGCCTGAGGTAAGCATTGTGGAGGATCAGAGATAGTCTCTGCAGGGGAGTTGGAGCGTGCTGAAACTCTGAGATCAATGTGTCCAAGTAGTTGGGCGTACAAAGTCAAAAAGCCCTGAGTGGATGTGGAGGACAGCAACTCAGTACCACCCAATGAGTCGATAAAGACCCAATAACAATGGGGGATGCCAGGTTCCAGATTATCAATGTTGGCTCCTACAGTAGATACTTGAGCAGATGCTAAAGAATCACTAGGGAAGTATGGACTGGGGTCACCTGTGGAAAGACATGTTCCCATGTGTCTTTGTGTAAATATGTTGTGGCTGCTTAGTGGTACAGCAACTAGGCCCAAAGTGTGAGGCAAGGCTTTGATTATTTACAAACCCAAGGCTGCTGGTGCTGATGATTGTCAGATGGCTGGAGGCAGGCAGTGGTAAATGACCGGAGACTAGAGTTCTACTAGATTGCTTGTATGCAGGAACAGCAGCAGTGCAGCACTCCACTCAGCAAATTACATCAGCACTGAGTTAATTAGGGTTGACCCTTGCTGGGTGAACCGCTGGCAGGGAGAATTTGAAAACGGCACCCAATGATGCAGCTTATTAAATATTGACCTAAATTATTTTTTTTATTGGATATGTTTTATAGCAGATAGTCAAAAAAAAAATATATATATATATATATATATATTTTTTTTTTTCAAAGTTGTGTCTTTTTTTTCTCCATAGTGCAAAAAATACAAACCACATGAGGTTATCAAATACCACCAAAAGCTCTATTTGTGTGAAAAAAAAATGTATTTGGGTACAGCGTCGCATGACCACGGAATTGTCATTTAAAGTAACGCAGAACCATATCGCAAAAAATTGCCTGGTCTTGAAGAAGGGTAAACTTTCCAGAGGTCAAGTGGTTAATGGAAGAGGAATGCATGCAGAAAAAAAAAGCCTAGTACAAAAAACTTTCCGCGGTTGAGCTAGAGAAAAGACGTCCATCCTGCTAGGACAGTAGAGGCATGCTTGGTAGAGGAAGGGTTATACAGTTGGGCTGGTTTACCATTTTCTTGTTTGATAGTGTCCAATCCTCCTGTTATTAACAGTTTAACCCAACTGTACCTACCCTCAGTGAAGGAGAAAGAAATCTGCTTTTGGATGAAACGCGTCAAGCTTGCAGGTGACGTCACTTTGTCTGAAGCATCCGCATACATAAGCACACAAAGACACAGGGACAGCTTAGGTGCACCTCAAACCCTTTTTTTATACACCACTTGCAGTTTCTCTTTAATATACTGCATTTTAGAATATGTAGTTATATGGGGTAATACTTAGTGTATTGAAACATACTGTATATCAAGATAAGACAAAAGCATTGAGAAAAGGTGGGTTTTCAATTTTGCTTTGTGTAAAACAGCCTATTATTTACAGTTCTCAATACCTTCAAGCTGAATTTTACATACAAAAGTGATCAAATCTGAGCATGTTCTTTTTAGTAACCCCAAGATCTTTAAATTAGTACCCTAAAAGTTTGCACAAAATGTGGAATCTATTGCTGGAATCACCCATGGCAAGCTACTCGGAAGTGCCTACATTGGATGTTGATTTTTAACCCTTCACCTATCCTTACTGCCTACCAGGGGTGCTTGTGACAGGGTGACAATGCTGGAGCACAACTGGGAGAGGGTCGTCACCCCATAACAGGAATTGCTTGAACAAGGATGCTCATGCTCAGTATTTTGATAAAGGTGTCATATTTGAAACATTGAAAACATTTTTAATTACATTAACATATTAAAACTTATATGAAATTTTAGTAATGGAGACTTACAATATTCAAATTTCTGTTGTTTGTAAAAAGAAATAAAAAAAAAAAAATCACAGGTAGTAAGAGTGGTATAGGTATAGGAGGTAAAATAAATAATTTTCTGTCTCCAGATACAAGAAGTCTTTAGTAAATAAAAACAAATAGGTGTGTTATAATAAAAATACATCTGAAAAAAAAAAAATTTAACTGGTGCTCAGCATTTATCAGCGTTTGAATTTTCCGGTTTCTGTACCTTTAAAGAAAAACAAACAATAATTCTTTTAAATTGTTTCAGATATTAATAAAAATAGTATGTATTTATTTTCTGTAATAGAAGCTCAAATGATTTTTCATGTACAGATTTTACTCACTTGTTCAGTATAATAAAATGGGTCCCATGTCTCATGCTTACTTTTTTATGAATAAATTAAATAAATAATTCCATATTCCAAAAGATTTTTTTTTTATTTAGCTGTACGTTATAGACTTTGTTTTTGAATGCAGTTGTTTAATATGGGGATTGTTCCCATGTATGTTCCTATAGTTTCTTTTTTTAAATGTATGATATAAACAATCCAGTATTGTAGAAAATTCCAGGAACTGGTGCTGTACAGATTTTGGGGTCTAGTTATACATTTTTTTAAAGTAATTGTTAAGTCTTAGGTTTGTTATTTT